>CM062804.1:281489609-282959609 GCA_031772625.1 Pinus tabuliformis | reverse complement strand
CAGGTGCTTGTCCATCTTCTGTGTATCTACCATAATATTCTCCACCTCTATCTGATCTCACGATCTTAATTTGCTTGCCGCATTGTTTCTCTACTTCAGCCTTAAAGATCTTAAAGGCATCTAATGCTTCGCTCTTTTTATGAAGCATGTAGAGATACATATATCGTGAGTAATCATCTATAAAGGAGATGAAGTATCTCTGACCATGTGAGTCCATGTCTGGACTACATATATCAGTATGTATGATCTCTAATATGTCTGAACCCCTATTGGCACCTTTCTTTGACTTGTTGGTCTGCTTTCCCTTTATGCAGTCCACACAAGTCTCAAAATCAGTAAAATCTAGAGTATTAAGTATTCCTTCATTTACCAATCTCTTAATTCTATCTATGGAGATATGACCTAGTCTCCAGTGCCATAATTTAGAGGAATCTTCATTAATAACACATCTTTTAGTGCCAGTGTGAACATGCATTGAATCATAAGTGACATTGTTTTGTAAATTAATGCAGTAAAGACCATTAGACAAAATACCATTCCCAACATAATCAGATTTATAGAATAGACTGAAAGATTTTTCTGAAAAGTTTAAGGAATATCCAAAAGGTACAAGTCTTGAAACTGAAATCAAGTTTCTAGAAAAACTTGGAACATAAAAGGTCTTTTCTAATTCCAAAACAAAACCACTACTTAAAGTTAAATAACATGTTCCTATAGCTTCTACATGCGAGCCCATCTTGTTTCCTGATAAGATGCTTTGCTCACTTCCCACTGGCTTCCTTAGGTTTTGCAAATCTTGCAAGGAATTCGAAATGTGAATTGTTGATCTAAAATCAATCCACCATGTGTTAATATTAACGTTAACCATATTAGATTCATAACAAACAAACGAGATTACTTCCTTAAGTTCGGGAATGTCACAACGAATTTCAGAGAAATTTGCAGGTTGTACTACTGCATTAAAAAATCACATGCTTATGTTAAAATTGAGGCTTAATAAACTTTCATGTTTTACCAATGTAAATCATGCAAAAAAAAAGAACTGAATCAAATGACATAAAAATTGCCTGTGGGCTAAATTTTCAATTCAAACAGATTCAATAAAACTTTATGATAAAACCTATTAATTCATAACTCCTGTGGGTAGGTTATGAAATTTTATCCTAATTAATTACATAAATATAATAAAGATTCCTGTGGGACAAAATTTATTATATTCAGTGTAATTAATTACAATTTAATGTCTAAATAATCTTTATGTGATCTAACCAATATATAATTTTATTTAATTAAAGATGTTGTGGCTATTCTCTAATTAATTAAAATCATATAAATCACTAGACATTATTTTGTTGCATAAACAAAACTTAAGCAGAGAGGAAAAATAATGTTTACTGAAAGGAGTAAGTCAAAATGACATTTTAATAAACTCCATATAACTGAAATAATTTTCCAGCAAAATCAAAATTAAGGTTAAAGCAGTCAGCATTACCAAAAATGACTGCAAATCGATTGTTCAATTTATAAACTAAACCCGGAGATTGATTGAAGCAGCGTTGATCTACTTTGCATTTGCATAGCAAATGCAGTTCGAAGGCTAGCTGGCTTGACTTCAGGCTCCGTCCTTAAGTTTATAAAACAACAAAGGATAGACCAACGAACAAGTTATTTTGCTCACAAGATAAAATTTAAAGTGCTGAACAACGCATTTACAAATTCTATCATCTATCTTATTCATTATTAAAAAATAAAAATTGAACCAATATGGATTTCAACCCATTGTCATTACATTGGATATTTATATAAGTGGAATATTTCAAAAGAAACGCCACCAACATCTTTGCACATTGATGGGAAAAGCTGATTTATGATACAAGCGCAATTTCCCCTTATGGAAAAGAAAGATTGAAAGATACTTTTTCATTTAAAACACTAGGCATAATATTGGAAACAGAAATTATAATATGTTTAATCCATAATCGAGAACTAAAGGAGTGAAAATACAAATTTTCCCCAACATTTTCCAGCGATAGCACAATTATAATATAATATAATTAGCACATAAAAAAAAATAAAAAAATTATAAGATTCCTATCGGCAGTCCCAACAACCATAAGAGGATGCCGAACACTTAATGCAAAACAACGCTCTGGTAATTGCTGTGTATGCACTGGGTTTGACTGTGTATCGCAATACTTAAGTGTCGGAGCATAGTCAGACTGCCTGGACATATGGTCTAATGGATATAAACTATAATCTAATATTTTACACCAACAATATCCAAATCAAACTCCATACACGCTGACATTTAAAACTATAAAACACCAGAAAACCGATAGTCGTTCTGTTCACGTCATTTTCTACATTTAAACTATAAAATGGAAATCCAACGATTCCAAAATATCGGCTGCTCTTCTATAGATGCCAAAATAGCGCTTAAAATGGCTGCTAAAAACCCAAAAAGCGCTGGCAAATCGCCGATGATATGCGTTTTCATTAATAAAGAAAAGAAATTGACGAACAGCAAGAACAGGAAGGGCTGTTGAGTCTAATTCCGGGCAGCTTCGGGAGTTGATACGAATTTCACTTAATTCATAAAGGGAAAACTTGAAAAGAAAGAGATACGATTTTATCCCAGACTAATTAGTTGCAAAATAAACACATGACTTTCAAGGCTATTGTTAGGAATCGATATTGTGTATAATTTCAATGCCAATGACACAAAATTTGTAAACAAATGGAAGTCAAATTTTAATGTATTTTAATGTACATCAGGCCCAAACTGCGTTGGCACTCATTCGCTGTTATGGCACAGAATATAATCGCAGATGCCCGTGTATTTATATTAGAAGTAAACAAATGGGCAACAGGCCCGTGAATTTTAATGCGCGCCCATAAAAAAACAGATCCGTGTATTTTAATGTGCGCCCATAAACAAATGGGCATCAGGCCCGTGTATTTTGTATTGTTAGTAATATTTCATTATAACAGATCTAAATGAAAGGTACGCAGATCGATTCTGTGCTCAGACATTCATGAAAATAATTTTCTGTACACGGTTCAAATCAAATCACTTCCAAACATTCGAATCCAACCAAGGCAGAGATATAGTGGCTCTGATACCAAATGTTAGATATTCTACAGTTTCAACAGTGATTCTATATGCAGAATAACTGAAAGAATCGTTTTAAAACTTAATGCCCAGTGATACGAATTACCTCCAGCCATTGGTGATGTTTTGATGCAGGCCACAGTCCACTTGCTTCTTCTTCAGCACTCCAGCTCCAATCCAAGCAAAAGAAAAACATACAAAAATTCTGAAGGCACTTCCAAGCTCTGCTATCTCAGCTAGATGGTGTAAAAACTGAAGGGGATTGGGATATGAGCTTGGGGACCAAACAGATGAACATATAGCTAAGCTTCCATCAAGCTTCTAATAGCTATGTGTTAGATGTCCCACAAATCAAGGCAGAGAACTCGAATCAAAGCGATGGACCACTTTAGTAGCTCCCAATTATAAATTTAGTAATTGCAGTTGATTTTCTTAACTTAAGGAAACTACTGCAGTTGGTTTCCATAAGTTAAGGAAAGACTGCAATTTAAATTCCATAATTGTAGGCAGCAATTGTGCAAAATTAATGGAGCTTAACAATTCATTCATATATGGCGCTACTTTGCCTTTCCATTCACATGGAGTTAGTACCACTCGTTGAGATTATTATAGAACCCATGTTACTTTCCATTCACCTTGAGTTAAGGATTTTACAGATCATCAATCAAATACCTCGATATTTTTTTTACCTAATGCACTGGTAGTTACGCAAATTTTCACCAAATATTTACACAATTTAACCATCAATGTCAACCTCTGATGGATTCATGGGAGATGTGCATGGACTTGCCTCCTATTCTTATACTCATACAATATGGTAAATAAATGAGTAAGCTCAACCAACTTATGAGAATGACAAGAAACCAGAGCTATTGTGGATGGATTCTTAGACAAAACAATCTCATACCCATCTCCGTATGAAATATGTGCCCACAGAGAAGCCCGGATTGATCTCTCTTTTGTATACTCCATAAAAACCTTCCCTACTAGGGTATCCATCCTAGTCTTCTCATCACAATCCATCGTTGTTTTCTCATCATAGTCAAAGCACTACCATTACTATCATTACCAAAATAATGAATCACTAGAAAGGGAAAGTTTAAACAGAACTATACCAAGCTATGAATCTAGAAGATATGGTGTTCAACAATAGAAAAGAGACCTTAAACTAACATCCTTGATTGAATCTCCAATTATATTTGTTTTCATGGGAAATATATTAACAAAATCAACCCATATAAATAGGTTCTCGCTCAACCAATTCTGCATTTTATAAAATATCTGGTTTGCATTATCTTTTCTATTTAGATTTATGGTCATGCACACTGTGTTTCTCACATACCTAAACTCTAAGATTTTACTCAATGTATAACCCTTTAAATAAAACACTGTCAAAATGGATAATGAATAACAGTTGCAGATTTTCAACATTTATGGAAAAATTAAGTGAAGCAACACTGAAATTCTTGACTGCTAAAAAGATAGAACTGAAGACTGACCCAATGACTCCAAGGGCTACTGATATTGAAGATATAATTGTCAACAACTGTGAAAATATGAATAGTGTGATAGATTAACATAAAGAGGTTTGCTGGTATTGGTGAAACATGGGAAGAAAAGATAGAGACTTACCATATGCCAGGATGGGTCCTTTCTTTAATCTCTGATTACATTTGTTTTCACATGAAATATATTAACCAAATCAACCCACATAAAAAGGCTCTGGCTCAACCAATTCTGAATTTTATAAAATATTTGGTTTGCGTTACCCTTTCTATTTAAATTTATGGTCTTGTACATTGTGTTTCTTGCATACCTAAACTCTAAGCTTTTACTCAATGTATAACCTTTTAAAGAAGCCACTCTTAAAATGTATAATTAATAACAATTGCACACTTTCAACATTTATGGAAAAATTAAGTGAAGCAACACTGCAATTCTTAACTACTAAAAGAATAGACATGGAGATGAACCCAATGACTCCTAGGGCCATTGATATTGAAGCTGCAATTGGCCACAACTGTGAAAATATGGACAATGAGATAGATTAACATGAAGAGGTTTTCCGTTATTGGTAAAACATGGGAAGAAAAGATAAAGAATTACCATATGTCAGGATAGGTCCTTGCTTGAATCTTTGATTACATTTGTTTTCACATGGTATATATTAACCAAATCAACCCATATAAAAAGGCTCTTGCTCAACCAATTTTGAATTTTTTAAAATAGGTGGTTTGCATTATCTTTTCTATTTAAATTTATGGTCTTGTACATTGTGTTTCTTGCATACCTAAACTCTAAGATTTTACTCAATGTATAACCTTTTCAAGCAACCACTTTGAAAATGGATAATAAATAACAATTGAATACTTTCAACATTTACGGAAAAAGTAAGCGAAGTGACGCAGCAATTATTGACTCCTAAAAGGATGGAAATGAAGAAGGACCCATTTACTCCCAAGGGTACTGATATTTAAGCTGCAATTGGCCACAACTTTGAAAATATGAACAGTGCGATATATTACCATGAGGAGGTTTTCCAACATTGGTAAAACATGGGAAGAAAAGATAGAGCCTTATCATATGCTAGGATATGAATGAACTGTTGCAAAATCAATTCCTCTAATATGGTTATTCGTGATGAAACCTCTGCCCACAGAGAAGCCTTGATTGATCTCTCTTTTGTATTCTCCATAAAAACCTTCCATACCAGCAATTCTTGACTGCTAAAAGGATATAAATGAAGACAACCTCAATGACTCTCAGGGCTATTGATATTGAAGCTGCAACTCCCCACAACTGTGAAAATATGAACAGTGTGACAACTTAACATGAATAGCTTTGCCAGTATTCGTAAAACATGGGAAGAAAATATATTTGGGTAGATATAAATTGATATAAAGGTATACAACTTCCCAATGGTAAACAATGCTTTATCATAACATGTATTTCATCCATACTGCATTACTTCATAGCTCACTCTAGAACTAGACTGTGAACAACAACAACCTATTAGAAAAGGAAATGTTGTAAATATCATCAGTGGGACAAGTCAATTAAAATAAAATTCGTTTTAATGAGACCATGTGAAAAGCCACAAACATGAAGAAGACTCATATATTTGTGGCCAATAGAAATTGGATTTATTTTTTGATGCATAAAATCTTATTCTACAAGGTAGTTAGATTATGCCTTATTAACTCTAGCTATGAGACAAACATGAAGAATGACCAACAATGAGAAATGTGGCAATGGTAATGGAAGGTATGAGGAAGGATTTGGTGAAAAATACAAGATCAAAATGAAGCATATCCAATTTGATTGGTAATACAAGTGCAACAGAGAATGATTCAACTATATCAAATGACCAAAGTTCAACATATTAGTTTGTGATAATTGTTAGTGGAAAATATTTCCATGGAAAAATTAGTTACTTTTACTTATTCAAGAAAATTTCTATTAGGATAGAATTATATATTTGTAATTATGTTCAAAATGAAAAATAGACATGCTTGCAATAATATAGTGGATTGTAGATCTACATTTGTTTTAATGTGTTATACATTATGCCAATACACATACCGATGTAGTGATCTTTAGACATTGGTAACATTAATCGAAAATACATAAAAATTGTAGGATACCACCAAACAAGTTAGTAGTTCTAAATATTAACAACCTAGTCAATGTGAAAGCAAACCAGATTTAAAGTCCAAACTAAGAAACACAGTAGAAATGGGTGAATATGACCTCTTCTTAGTTACTATCATCTGTGGATATCAAGGAAGTTTTCTATCATGCTAATGCTAGATATAATATACTGAAGTTAATGAACCACTTCTATGTTCTTATAGGTTATGATTGACATGTATTTCTTAACCTTTCTACATATTTAGGGTTCTAAACAATAGATCATCCCATTTAATATAGTATCACTTTTATTTAATTCAAAACTTCTCAATTTATACTTTTCACCCCCTCTCATGTATTTTAGATCTCAAAATCATATCAATATTCACAAATCTAGTTATCCCTATGCAACATTAGAATAAAATGAAAGGCAGGTTATGCTCCATGTTTTTTTGGGATCAATAAACAACATAAACAACAGGCCTTGGTGCATGGAGGTGTTTTTTGGGAGCAGTAAACAACCAAACCAACACCTCTTGGTGCATGGGGATCAAATATAACCTGCAAAAAATGGGAATGGATATGATTTCAATGGATCCCAAAGTGGGGATCTCCAAAGCGTATTTGGATTCACAAATCCAGTTATCCCTGTGAAACATTAGAATAGAATGAAAGGCAGGCTGTGCTCCAAGTTTTTTTGGGAGCAGTAAAAAATATAACGAAGAACCCTAGTGTGACATATTTACATGAAAAGGTTTTCCGCTACTGATAAAACATGGGAATAAAATATAGAGACTTACCATATGTACGGATGGTAATGCAATGTTAGAAAATCAAGTCCCTTGATCTGGTTATTGGTTATGAAATTTGTACCCAAAAAGTTTGGATTGATCTCTCTTTTGTATTCTCCATAAAAACCTTCCATACCAACCTATCCATCCCTATTTTCTCATCAATCAATCCATGTTCATTTATCAGAGTCAAAGCACTGCCACTTACCATCACTAACAAAATAATGAATCACTAGAAAGGAAAATTTTAAACAGAACTCTACCAAACTATGAATGTAGAAGATATGGTATTCAACAATAGTAACAAGGCCTTAAACTAACATCCTTGCTTGAGTCTATGATTACATTTGTTTTCACATGAAATATATTAACCAAATCAACCAATATAAAAAGGTTCTTTCTCGACCAATTCTGAATTTTATAAAATATCTGGTTTCCCTTATCTTTTCTATTTAAATTTATGGTCTTGTACACTATGTTTCTTTCATACCTAAACTCTAAGATTTTACTCAATGTATAACCTTTTAAAGAAGTCATTGTATGGATAATGAATAACAATTGTAGACTTTCAACATTTACGGAAAAATTATGTGAAGCAACACTACAATTATTGGCTACTAAAAGGATAAAAATGAAGACAGATCAATTACACCCAAGGCTATTGATATTGAAGCTACAATTGGCCACAACTGTGAAAATATGAACAATGTGATAGATTAACATGAAAAGGTTTGGTGGTATTGGTAAAATATGGGAAGAAAAGATAGAAACTTACCATATTTCAGGATAGGAATGAACTATTGCAGAAGCAAGTCCTTTGACCTGGTTATTGGTGATGAAATATGTGCCCACAGAGAAGCTTGGATTGATCTCTCTTTTGTATTCTCCATAAAAACCTTCCAAACTACCCTCCATAAGATGGTTTCCATCAATGGATTTGACATGGCTGGCCATCTCTGATTTGAATGGGAAAGTTAGTGTTTGTTGTGATAAATTCAAATTGAGAATAGTAAACAAAGTGCTTGAGGATTATGAGGTAAATTGCAAGTTAACCATGTGTTTTTATGTCTTTATATGTAATTCAAGATCTTAATACTTCAATTAAAAAAAAAAAAAAAAATTGAACAACATCATGACATAAATACACTCAGCAATTGATAAAGGAGTTAACCACTCCTAGGCTATGTCTCCTTGGTCTAGATTCTAATGGCTTGACCCAATCTCATTATGCTCAAAATACTTCACTGGTAAAGATTACATAACGTGTGTTGACCAAAAGAGTGGCTAGTTTCCCCAAGGAAACATTCTTCTGCAAATAAATCTCACTCTAAAAACATTACAACCTACAGTGAGTCATGAAACAATCAACAAGAGAAGGGTTCTCAAATGAAGACCCCATACTCCATCTGACAATGAGCATAACAAGTACATCAATTCAATTGAAGTACTAAAAGAGAGACTTCCTCAAAGACATAATGAGAAAAGAGAAACATGAGCTACACCATAGATGTCTCATATATTGCAGAAAACATATGAAGGCTAGAAAACCCCTACAAGGTCCTCTCCATTCTCAAAAGCCTTAAAAAAAGGATTTAACCCCTTGGTTGATCCTAACACCCATACATTTAAACTCGTAAAAAGTCTCATCAAAAGTGCTCCAATGGCTATGCAACTTGTTCCATTGGCTTCAGAAGACCCAAAAGTTATTGTCTAGCTTCTTCCTGCACATGAGAAGACTAAAAACTAAAGTAGGTACGAGATTCCCTAGATCTTGCACTATTCACTCTACAAATTCCCCCAGATTTGGCACCAACCCTAAAATTTCACCCCAAAATCCGCTAACAGAGCGTTGATTCCACAAAACTCCAGGCGAAATTGTTGAAGCATTTAAACGACCTCCATAGCCTTAACTTTGAAAATTATGGCCACATGGGCCTTCATATGTACTAGGAGCTAGGCCCGCTCCAGCTGGCGGTCTTCCTAGATGTTTAGGCTAACCACAAACCTTGTCACATTGCGATGACATATGCTGGTGATTTTAGAGAAAGAATCGTTGGGTGAATTACTTGTTAACCGGTGGTTGGAGTGGTGGGTGAGCTACTTGTTAATCATTGTGGTGGTTATCACAACGGAGCATGAGTTATCATGATAACCCTGCGGTTATGGTGGTCACAAGTAGAGGTTCTGGCGGCAGTTACCGCTACAGCGGCACACTAGGGTCTAGACCACCGCCCCTCTATTTGTGGTCCCGTGGTGCGGGGTGGAGAAGGGTTAGGCCCTAGCCTGGTCTCCATGCCATATACGCTAACACTTTAATTTAAAATAAATTTCTCTACCAACGTTAAACAAGAATCACGTTTGGTGCAATGGTTAATGGCTTGGCTTGTTGGGTAGAGGTCCATGGTTTGATCCTCGATGGTGTAATTCTGACCTTACCAAAATTTTGGTGGCCCTTGGGCTACGACATGGTGGCCCCTGGTTGGGCCATGTTGCAACCAGTGGTTGGCCACCAACTGACCACCCATATCACACCACATCAGTGCCATTGAAGTTGTGCTGCTTGCACCACCTAATTTGCTGAAGGAAAAAAATCAATGCACAGTCACCCTATTACCTAGGCATTCCCATTTAGTGCCACATCAACAGTATGGACTGCTGACTAGACTGTCATTTATTTTTGCAAAAATTTATTGGTTGTGAAAAATGAACAAAATTCATTTCCAGGAGCATATGATGTCTATTTTGTGTGAAACGCATTGCACAGTTGTTGAGTTTCCACACCGATTCGAAAACTTTAAATTTTGAGTAAATTTTTGAGCTCTAGATCACTCCTCACCACTAGGAGCTTTTGGACCCCAAAAGATCACTTTCATTTGTTCAGTAGTTCAGGGTATAGTTCCCTCACGTTTCCAATCTCGATCCATTTGGCCTTGGAAATTTTGAAGCTGATCCTGAACTATTTGGTGTACCAATTGTATTTTCTCAATGAACTTCATGGCTTTGTCTATGTTGCTATGGCCATCAATAGCAACATCCTTCCCAAGAATGAAATCTAATGTCCATCTTCTGCAAAACATTTACCAATGATAAAATGGAAAAAGACTTTGGAAAATAACCCAAACAATATTCCCATGGAAATACTTGTATAAATGAGTTCTTAACAAATTTGTAACATACTGAATGTGTTGCAACTACTCATCCCAAAGTTTAGGATGCTTAATAAAATGCCCACAAATGGAAATTAATATTACAATATGGAATACATTTGACTCCCAAATTTCCATACAAATTGACTCATCATCAAGCCAGAATAGCATAAAAATGCCAAATAAATTACTATTGCATATAAGTGATTTATTCACAAAAATCATTTTTACAAAATGCCCAACTATGGGGACATGCAACAAAGGAAGTACAAAATTAATGCACTCTTTAATTATACAAATATTCCAACCATTTCTTACCAAAATATGCTAGGGAATTTTCTTTCTGCACTTCACTTCCTTCTAGAACTTCTTCTGGAATGGTTATTGTGTGCCTTGCACATTCCTATACCTTCTCCTTCTTAGGTGATTCCATTATCTCTTTGTCCTTCTTTGGATGAAGATGTGGATGCAACTTCCAACACTTTTAAATCTAATGCCCACTTATGTTGCAATGAGTGCAAAAGTTTTTGTGAGATTTTCTTGGCACAAATTTCTTTAAAATTGGATGAGAAATTCCGTTCTTGGTCTCAATTCCAATTGACATTTTCATCTTCTTGACTAATGCTTTCCTTTTTTGTCACTTAGCTACACAGTGGTTAGGTGCATGACAAAAAGTGAACTGAAAAAATTCCACAACATCTTATTCAAATCATCATGTTGTTTGTAATCATCAAAAACCTTTGAATATTCAGGATGCTTATACCTCTTATGGTTATCCTTTGGCTTATGAGCCTGGAAAGGAGAACTTGAATGATGAGAAGAAATTGTATTAGTCTCTTCTTCAACTTACTCATGTCTCTTTGGAGAAGTCTTGCATTTCATGTCCTCCTTTTGCCTTAGAAACCAAGTTGGTTCCAATTCTGGATGCAAATCCCAATAGTATGCCTCCTTGTGTCCTCTCTTATGGAAAAAGAAAAAGATACCCAAGAAATATCTCTAGAATACTATTCTTCCTTTTCAACATAGCCCAAAGCTTCATATCAAGGTCTCTCCTTTGCGTCAATTGGATGGATAATTATGTGATTGTTAACACCAAGGCCTCCTCCCTTGTAACCCATCTTGGACAATAGTGTTGCTCATATGCCTTTGCTATGCTTCTGAAAAGGTGTAAAAGAGCTTAAATGGATATTTTCATGTAAAGAAACTGCATGTAAATTCTTACTATTTTCCTCATCTTCCCACTAAGGGACAACGATTATCTTAAATGCTTTCCTAATTCTTGAGGTGTCTTCTAGGATTATTGGTCTTTCTTCTTTCAGCTCCTTGGACTTTGGCACTGATAGAACCTCAACCTCAAAAACATGTGGAAAAAAGGTGCAGACTTAGCCATATTCCTTCTGTGAAGGACTTTCTACACTAACCTCTTGTGGGTACTCATTCAACAACTCATGCTTCTTCTCTTCCCTATATGGAATAGTGGAGGATGCTTCAATGAAACCTCCTTCTATCCCTGGTACATGGGAGGCGTCCTCCATTTGACAAGAGCCATAGGTTGAATTATTTCCATGTCCAAAAGCTTTCTTAGTATTGGAGGGACTCTTTGCTACTTTGATTGAACACCATTCATCAATTTGTTCCTCCACAACATTCTGCAACATGAGGCACATATTTTTATTCTCATCCTGAGCAGCGTCAAGTAGTATTTTGAGCTCCATGTCCTCTTGTTGGAGAAATGAAATAATGTCCTTCTAATCTTGGAGACTATCATGCTTTGAACTCATGCCTAGTCTTACTGAAGCCTCAATTGAAATTTGATCTAGAACTAGTGGTGGATATTGTAGCAATATTTCTCTCTTGACCAAACCTTATCCTCTCTTGAGCTTCAAACTTGTAAGCTTCACATTCACTTGAAAACAGTTATATCCTCCTTGCAAAAATAAATCCATGTTCTCTGATACCAACTTGATATGATTGGGAAAGTTAGTGTTTGTTGTCCTAAATTCCAATTCAGAATAGTAAATAAAATGCTTGAGGATTATGAGGTTATTTGCAAGTTAACCATGAGCTTTAATCCCTTTATACCTAATTCATGAGCTTAAAACATGAATTAAGAAAAACATTGAACAACAACATAACATTAATACACTCAACAATTGATAAAGGAGTTTACCCCTCCTTGGATATGTCTCCATGGTCGAGCTTCCAATGGCTTTACCCAATCTCATTATGCTCAAAATACTTCACTGATCAAGAGTGAATAAAGTGTGCTAACCAAAAGAGTGGCTAGTTTCCCCTTCAAGGAAACATTCTCCTACAAAGAAATCTCACTCTAAAAACATGACAACCTACAGTCAGTCATGAAACAATCAGAAAGAAAATGGTTCTCAAATCAAGATTGCATACTCCATCTAATAATGAGCATAACAAGTAAATCATTTCACTTGAAATACTAAAAGAGAGCTTTCCTGAAAGACATAATGAGAAAAGAGAAACCTAAGATAAAACATAGTTGTCTCAGCTACTTTAGAAATCATATGAAGGTTAGAAAACACCTACAAGGTCCTCTCCATTCTCAAAATCCTTCAAAAACGAATTCAACCCCCTGGTTGATCCTAATACCAATAGACTTAAACTTGTAAAATTTATCTTTAGAAGTGCTCTAGTGGCTTTGAAACCTATTCAATTGGCTTCAGAAGACCCAAAAATGCCTGTCTATCCTCTTCCTACTCCTAAAAAGACCAAAACCCAAAGAAGATATGAGCTTCCCTAACTCTTGCACTATTCGCTCTACAAATTTTCCCAAATCTGGCATCGGTCCTACAATTTCGCCCCAAAATCAGCGAATGGAGTGATGATTCCACCAAAATCCATGGCCTTAACTCTGAAAATTATGGACACATGGGCCTTCATATGTACTAGGTGCTGCCCCCCCTCCTGTTGGCGGTCTTCCTCGCGTTTTAAGCTAAACACAAACCCTGTTACATGGTGCCAACATGTGTTGGTGGTTTCGGAGGTGGAATGTTTGGGTGGATGGCTTGCTGACTAGAAGTTCGAGCATTCACATGGGTGATGTATTAACACCGACGGTTTCGATGTGGTGGTTACTGCCACGGGGTGGGAGTTATGATAACCTCGCGATTATAGTGGTGACAAGCAGAGGTTCTGGTGGCGGTTGCCTCTACAATGGCAAGCTATGGTCTACTCCCCTTGCTTGCAATCCTATGGCATGGAGGTGGCCAAGGGCTAGGCCCTAGCCCCACCCCCATGCCATATGCGCCTACACTTTAATTTAAAATAAATTTCTCCCCCAACATTATACAAGAAATGTGTTTGGTGCAATGGTTAATGGCTCGACTTGTTAGGTGGAGGTCCATGGTTCGATCCTCAATAGTGTAATTATGACCTTACCAAAATTTTGGTGTCCCTTGGACTGCCACTTGGCGCCCCTTGGCTGGGCCACGTGGTAGCCTGTGGTTGGCCACCAACTGACCAACCATATCTCGCCATGTTAGCGCCATTGAAATCGTGCAACTTGGAACCACCTAATTCACCAGAGAAAAACATTCAATGCACAGTCATGTTGTCATGTAGGCATGCCCAGTCAGTGCCACGTTAGCAGTACGAACTATTGACTAGACTGCCATTTTTTTTGTTGCAAAAATTTGACTATTTTAAAAAATGAAGAAAACTTGTTTCCAGGAGCATACGATGTTTGTTTCACGCGAAACAAGTCGCACCAGATTTAGGACAATGTGCACTAAGTGGTCATTTAGGTTCCACACCGATCTGAAAACTTTTAATTTTGAGCAAATTTTTAAGCTCTGGATCAATCTCCTCTATCAATCCCTGTTTTCTCATCATAGTCAAAGGACTATAATGTTTACTCAAAAAACTTACCATCATTACTAAAATAATGAATCACTAAAAAGGAAAATTATAAACAAACTTCTACCAAACAATGAATCTAGAATATCTGGTGTTCAACAATAGAAACAAGACCTTAAATTAACATCCTTGCTTGAATCTCTGATGACATTTGTTTTCCATTTTCTAGTTCTGATTCAAAGAAAAAAGTTGATATCTTTCCTGGATGGTCCTCCCAGAAGGATCAATTTGACAATGAGCCTTGTTCATGAGATCCCATGCAAATATTGTAGGGTCATCCTTGTAGGCTACCCCAGTAATGTTGTTCACTCTATTCAACATAGTTTGCAAGAAAATTCGTTGTTGAATGCAGATTTGATTAGTTCTTTGTGTGTGTAGCTACTATATGCTAATTAGTCTATGTATGTGTATACAAGTAACAAAAGGAATGTACGCATATAAGGAGACAAGAGACAAACATTTATACACTCTGCTACCTTAACATGGTTTTTATAATAGGCTTTAGCAATGGGATTGGTGAAGAAATCAATCACATATGAGATTTTGTCTAGCATTTCCAGCCCATTGTACATATTGAGCCTTTCCTCCAAAGTTCAGATAACCACAAAGTCCAGAGTCTAGCGCCTGAACCAAAACAACACCAAAAATTAGATTAAAACAAACAATGTCAGCAGATCCTGACACCCAAAAGAAAAATCTCTTGATAAAAATGTGTTGAGGTCCTGAAGGGTTACATCCCCCGTGCACAAACCTGAAATACGTGCTCATCATACACCCCATGAAAAATATTCAATTCCTTGTACTGGCCATCATTTAAGGCCCAAGTCGTGGCAACATTAATCCTATGAGCTACAACTTGTTGAAAAACGTAGCTAACTATATTTCTCTATGTTAAATCCATTTCCACATCCATTAACCAGTAGGAGTTAAACCCATTGACAAATAAAGGTTTCCCATTGAAAGTAAAGTGGGCACTATCTGCCCAAGGATTTAATGAAAATAAGGTAGTTGGTGCATGCAAACAAAAAGAATGACATACTCACATTGTTTCCTTGTAGGCATGGGTTGTAAGACCTTGCTGTCTACGATCGAGGAAGTTGAAATCGTCATGTGAACCCCTCTGCCTACAATTTACGAAGTTGAAACCATTTTATGAGCTCCTATTGTCGAAAATCAACGAAGTCAAAACTGTTTTGTGAGCTGCTATTGCCTATAATCGACAATATTGAAACTATTCGATAGGGATGAAAGTTTTGCATGTAAGAGGGTTAGGGTTTAATAAAAAAAAATCCAAACTACCTTTTCATGATCTAAAAATTAACCATCTTCCAATCGTCTAACATATAATCTAATGGGGCACGATATGGACAGGTGGATAAGAGGGAAGTTCTTTTCAGAGAGGAGTGCCTTATGACATCATTATTATTAATTTTTAATAGCTAGAAAATTTATCATTACTTAGTGGTCATGTAGTGGAGACAACAATTACTAGTTTCTACCTGCTAATGCAGGTTGAATCATCACTATTATTCAAGGAAATTCATGCCATCCAAATTCTTTATTGGTGGTCCATGAGGGGGAATACTTTCACTACTACTAGGTCAATTTGGTCATTATCTTGTTTTCTTAACTCTTAAGAAGACTAGCTCTTAGCCATATATCTATAACATTAATATTAAAATATTTTACATAAACATTGAAATATTTTACTTAAAGTGGATATTGAAACCATTTTTTTTTATTAATATATATTTTCTTAATGGTGGGCATTAACTCCTTATTGTTATGCAACTAAAGAAACATCTCCTAGTATTGGCTGTAAAATGCAGTTCTATGCGAAATGAACATTTTTTTTTTTTTTTTTTTCTGTTAAACACTAAAAAGAATAAAATTAAGAAAATTTTACTTTCGTATACACTCGTTTTATTTATATAAAGTTGATATAATTTTTTTTTACACATAGTAGATATTGAAATATTTTATTTATAGTCGAAAGGAATCTTTTTTGTTAGTATTTTGTTAAAGCTACATGTCAACTCCATGTTGAGCATGGAAGGAATTACACATATCTCTTTAGTTGTGCTATAAAAAAACATATTTTGGTACAAATATTAACATAGTATAATACCTTAGCTTTAAATAACTTTTGGTAGTTTCAATGCATGATAACCTATGTGGTCATTCACTAGCATGGATGGACATAAGAGTCAATTTTGGGTTCCCTTGCATGATGGCAAGGCACATCATGGACGTTCCATGTCTTCAAAATGAGCACATCATAAATATTTATAGCTCATACTAGTTGGACATATTAAGATAAGTTTGGAAGGGAACTTGGTGAGGGAAGGTAAAGTGGAATTTTCATACATGCCCTTGTTGAGAATTTAGTAGGGAGATGTATATGTTAATTCTCTTAAATTGATAACTGCTTGTGTTAGATTTTTACTTATTAGCTTTTACCTTTGTTAGTTCAATATGAAAAACATCAAACAACTACCAAAATAATAAGAAAAATGACACAATATGTAGGCTCCAAGCGAGGGCCAAAACCCCTACTATAGAGTCTAGAGGGGAAAACTCATAAAATAAATTATTATCCTTTAGATCTTTTAATTCATGAATACCATGACCAAGACTCAGACAAGTACCATCCAAGATCAAGTCTTCTTTAACCTCTCGCTGCAATATCTTCGACCTCCCCTGTAAATCGGCATTTTTCCCCATCGACTACTACTGCTTTATTAAGAGAGTTCGATCTTCCTCTGGCTTCTCTTCCTTTGACCTCGCTTGCCTTGATTTGAGACTTAGGGTTATTAGTAAACCCTAAGAGACCTTCGCTTGCCTTATTTCTCTTATCGTCTCCAAAATCAAACGTCTAGATTTCACGTGTAGAAACCCTAACCTCGCATTCCAAGAAGAAAGTAGAGATGCCCAAACACTTCGACTTCTTCTTCGTACTTCCCTTTTCATCCTTTTTTTGCTTCCTTCTTAATATGAGAGATGAATAAGTAAATGATTGAAATGGAGGATGATTTCTTCTTATATATAGGCTTTCTACAAGTGAGAACATGTCTCTTTACTTACGCTAACTTGACAGCTCATGTAGGCCAACTTGATCTTGGAGGTATTTTGACATTTTCAAGACAAAATAAATTTTCTTTTACAATTTACAATGTACCCATAAGGTATTCCATATATGAAAATGACTTTAATACCTGGGACAAGCACTAGAATCACTCAATGGGTGCTTTACCTATAAAATAAAAGAACTTGAGAATGAAACCCATGATTAAATAATAATAATATTTTCCTTTTCATTATATATATATAGATAAGAATATATTTCATATTAATGAACACCGAACATAGTTACATATTTTTCAGCACTCCCTATTTACTGGGGAGGTATTCGTAGAAGGTACATGGTAATTTTCAATTTGAAGAGATCACATAAGAGGAGTTAGATTGGTAACCCATATGTCTAGCAACATAATGACCATCACTATTATATAGCAAGGCCTTGACTAAAAACTCTATCTCTCCACAAGATTAGAGTAGAATGTTGGCAAGACCAATGATTTGTAGACACCAACATCATTATCTCTCCAAGGTACATACTGCACCTAGGCGTTCTCATAGTATGACCTCTCGTTGGAATATTCTTATCTTGGGTAGCTAATCCTCAAAGAATATCGGTCCATGCTACTCTTGTCTTGAATTCCATACCACATTCTCAAACAGTATCGAATTCCAGATGGTTACCCAACCCTCCATTCTTTCTTCGTAAGTGAAGACAAGAATGCTTGTGTCTATCCCTCCCTCTCAATCTGAGAGGATAAATCCACCAAACTTAACTTGTCCCTTAAGTACACAAGCTTCTTGTTTGGAAGTAATTTTTTCAATGTGTCAGCTACTTGCTCTAAATAATGCTTGAGCTTCTGCATGACCTTCTACATGAAGTAGTGTAGACTTCAACCAATTAGTATTTTCCTTGTTTCTTGAGTGACTACAGGTTGAATAGGCTCACTAGGTCCTTCTTCATCATGGTGAGATCCTTCTCCCTTGTCAACTTCTTCCTCAAACGTAGGAAGTTATTCGTCATCATAATATATAGAAATATATTTTCATTTCTTGGATGCTATGCTTTCATGAAATATGACACCATGACTAAATTCAATGTGATGTCCATCTCTCATATAGATTCTATAGGCTTTCGATGAGTTACTATACCCAACAAATATATCTTTCACACTAGAAGGATCCAACTTATTTCTTTCGTCTTTTGGTACATGAATGTACACAACACATCCAAAGATTCGGATATGATCGACATATGGATTATTCCCAGTGAACACTTCTTCTCGAGTTTTGTTGTCTAGAGATCTGTGAGGACATCGATTTTGTATGTAGACTGTTGTTTTAGTTTCCTCACCCCATAGAAACTTCAGTAGATCTTGGTCATGTATCATTTCTTTTACACTTTCTTCAATGGACCCATTCTTTCTTTCTACAATTCCATTTTGTTCAAGAATGTACAGAACTGTCAAACTGCTCTTGATTGCAGATTCCTTACAGAATTCTATGATCTCCTTGGATGTATATTATCCTCCGTTATAAAATCTTAGTATCTTGATCCTTATTTCTGTAATGTTTTCCACTTCAACTTTGAATTCTTGAAATTTAGTGAATACTTCATCCTTGGTTTTCATTAAGTAAACCTGGGTATTTCTTGAGTGGTCATTTATGAATGTGACATAATAAAGATCTCCTCCAAGTGATTTTGGAGTCATAGGGCCACACAAATCAGAGTGAATGAGATCCAAGATTTCTTTTGACCATGAAGCACTACTTCCAAATGGTTTCTTGGCATTTTTTCATAATCCACATCCTTTGCACACACCTTCATGATCCTCCTTTATATTTGGTATTCCATTTACTATAGAATTTAGGGTTGGAATAATTTTGAAATGTAGATGGAAAAACCTTCTATGCCAAAGCTCACATGGGCTAATCTCAGTGTGAACTAGGGGATGATTTACATGAGATATTAATCTGTAGAGTCTTCCTTCTCAGATACCAATTACTTTATATGTTTCTATGTTTGAGCCTTTTTCCCAAACAACTACTTTTCCATCAATGAAGGTGGCTCTATCTCCTTTATATTCTAAACTTGAAATAGAAAGTAGATTTTTGTGCAAACCTCGAACAAACATAATGTTGTTGATGTGGATGTTGCTTCCATATTATAGCTTTATAGATGATGATCCAATGCCTTTCACAAGATAACTCTTGTTATCTCCAATCTCCACAAAGTATGTATATTTTCATTTTGATAAGGTCTTCAATTGGTGAGAGTGAGTAGTCATGTGTCTTGAAGCACCGCTATCAATTACCCAAATGTATTCGTCTTGAAATGTTCCAGAGAGAGCTAAGAAGAGTCCTTCATAGTTTTCTATGATTGATTCCTTATTTTAAGAGAGTATGAGACTCCAAACCTCTTTGATTTTTTTCTTGAGATGGCTTGTAATATTTTTGATGACCTCCTTCATTATAGAGGAGATCTTTATGATGCCCTTAGATAACCAAAGCTCTGCTTCCATGTTGAGAATTCAGTAGCGAAATGTATATGTTAATTGTATTAACTTGATAACTTCTTGTGTTAGATTTTTTTTTATTAGCTTTGATATTTATTAGTTCAATATGTAAAACATCAAACAACTACCAAAATAGTAATAATAATGACACAGTATGTAGGCTCCAAGCCAGGGCCAAAACCCCTCCTCTTGAGGGAAAAACACGTAAAATCTCTTCTTATCCCTTAGATATTTCAATTGATGAATACCATGACCTAGAATCGGACAAGTACCCTCCAATATAAAGTCTTATTCATCCTCTTGCTACAATACCTTCGACCTTCCGAGTAAATCCAAAATTATGTCCCAGCAACTGTTGTTTCTTTACTAGGAGACTTCAATCTTCCTCTTGCTTCTCTTCCTTTGACATTTCTTGTATTAATTTGATTCTTAGCATTAGTAGGAAACCCGAAGAGATCTTCGCTTGGTTTATTGCTCTTCCTATTTCCAAAATCAAACTTCTAGACTTCCCGAGTACAGAAACCCTAACTTCGCATTCCCAGAAGAATGTAGACAGACAAAAACACTTCGACTTCTTCTTCACATTTCCTTTTCATCCTTCTTCTACTTCCTTCTTCATATGAGAGATGAGTGAGTTAATGATCCAAATTAAGGATGAGTTCTTCTTTTATATAGGCTTCTTAGAAGGGAGGACATGTCCCTTCACTTAGGCCGATTTGACAGCTCATGTAGGGCGAGTTGATATTGGAGGTATTTTGACATTTTTAATAAAAGATAAATTTTCTCTTACAATTTACAATGTTCCCATAAGGTCTTCCATATATGAAAATGATTCATATGCCTAGGACAAACCCTAGAAATAGTCAATGGGTGGTTGACGTATAAAATAAAATAACTTGAGAATGAAACCCATGCTCCAATAATAATAATAATAATTGATTTTTCGATTTATATATACAAGAATACATTTCATACTAATGAATACCGAACCCAATTACACCATTTTCAACAACCCTCATATGATTTATAAGTATGATCCATTATAGAAAAAAATGTTGTAGAGAACATGATTATCTTTTATAGACTTGTGTCATTGGAGTACATGTGAACCAAGGAGTTTAGCAACCCACACTTGGGGTTGTAACATAGAATAGACGTGCCTTCATGCATTGGCATGCATGCAATGTAATCATAGGACACACTTGGTGGGTGCACCCTTTCCCAAGGCACTTGGGGACCTTCGGCGTACTTGTTCTAGGCATGTGGCACTTTGGGTGCAACATCATTGGATGTTGGATTTTTAATGAACAATTCATAAAAGGGGTAGAGCTACAATTGAGTATACTCACTCAGATATAACATGGCATTTCCACAAGTATGGTTGGCTTAAAATAAAGCCACAAAGTTCAAGGTGAGCAATATAACCAAATACCTCATCCTTGAAGGGATTGATGTTGCACGGCAAGTGAAATGTTTGGATGAAACAGAGATATCAACCTTACAGGAACCACCCGATGGTGTTTTCCTATGGGTGTCGGTTTGTTGGAAGGCGCAACTTCTTAACGATCACTACTGAAATGAGGTTCTTTTAACTCTTGCTATTAAAAATTTAATGTAGTGGAGCACCCTTCACCCATAGTTGTGAGTGAAATAGGCACTCATGTTCAACTAGATATTTAGGCTCATCTTTTTGGACCTTGATGATGGAAACTATGGCACTAGGTTCTGCATCAATGATATGATTCCCATTTTTGAGGTTTAGTTCAAAGTCATAACCTACATTTTACTCTGAGGCTTTTTTCTTTGCAACCAACGAATTCCATGCACAATAGTCATTGATGTTATTACAGGATCTCTTCTGGATCTTGCACCACATTCCTGTGTCTTTGTTCAACTTCTCCTTACCATTGTTTATTTTGGGATTAAATGGGTTTTATATGGTGGTTTACCCTATGTGTCCTTTTTTTTTTTACGATTTTGGGATGCCCTTTCCCTTCTTTTGTTATGACTCGCAGGGAAAATTTTAAGGATGGAAAATGATCTTGAAGTTTAAAAACATTGGCGAATCTCACTACTCCCTAATAATCAAACTATAAAATTTTTATTGATATAGTTATAAATTATATTGATTTTGTATATAGTCTCTATATAATGGTGGTGATTGTTAAGGTAAAATGATTTTATATTATAAATTTTGGGTGAATCATTTTTAGAAAAAAATGGAAGTTGGTAAATGTTTTTCTGGGAAATATCATGGAAGATTATCCCACCTTCGAATATTAGCCCCTAAAATTTTCCATCACTTTGAGGGATTTGTAAATCCAAAGTCTTGCTTCTTTTTTTTCAATTTTTTCTTGATTTTGACAACATATTGGTATGTTTCCACAAGTGAGGAGATGTCCGTCAACTTTTTTTTTCCTAGATGTATATATGTACCTAATGTCATTCAAATCTTTTTATACCAATATTTCTATGCAATGTATGAAATATATTTGTGAATGTGGCATTGTTTGGACCCTCTTTCCATATTGTGGTCCATATCATGTATTGGTCTTTGTAGCTTCCAATAGAATATTATTGTTCCTTACTAACATCCCCAAAAGAGTCCCAAGTTGATGTGACCAAAAATATTAAGGATTCCTCTCTAGCCTTGGCTCACTATAAACTTCCCACTAATCCTTGACATGGGGGATAGCCTTAAGGAGTGAAAAGATAATATTTTCTCTGTCGAAAAATATTATGGACTTTAAAAAACCCTTCTAGTAGATAAATAGTCATTTGTTTATAGTATTTGCATATATCTAGTATTCAAATATAGGAATATCAAAATTAATGTGTACCTCCAAGGGGGTGTGTCTCCAAAGTGGTTACTTGATGAAGATACATTTCATATAGGAATATATCAAATAATCTATGAAAAATCATCCATCATCTCATTAATTTTTCGCCAGAAAAACTCCTTGAGCAATAGTTTAATAAGATCCCTTACTTCCTTGTCTTTATTTTCTTCTACCATGGGGGGTTGTCTAAGTAAGAAAGAATGGTCTTCTAAAGGCTTAAGTATTTTGAGTCAAAACTCCTTCTACCCGAACTTCATTCAGGGCATGCATAGAAAAAGAATATAAAGAGAAAACCACTCTAATACCACTAATCCAAATTTATGAAGAGAAGAAAATGATATATAGATTTGTAACCAAAATATAGAGATACAATGAAATTTTACTTTTATTAATAAATGGAAAGTTTTAAAACTATATAAATACATAATAAAAATAAACTAGCTCGATTGGTGGCAGCGTATCTCTAAGAAGAGATGCAATGGCTACGCACCTTCGAGGAATTGTCTTACAATGAGGCTCAAAGGAATTTTTATCAGAAAGAAGCAATGATAAAACCCTAAACACCCAAAAACTTAACCCTAGAGGATGAAGCACAAAAGGGCTTGTGGTCCTTGACAGCGTAAGTTACAATGTCAACTTTATGAGGTCATGACATTGGCATACGATCTATATTTGGGGTGCTCCATAGTCCATTATTAAGACCTAACCGTGAAGTAAATTTTTCGACTACACATGGTATTCTATGACTACCAAGTTTCCTCTTCTCCAAAAAAATACATTCAGGGTCTCAAAAGCGGCTTCAAAATTTCAGGAACAAAAAATATTTTAGAAAAACGGGTAAAATAAAAAATTGTGTTGTGAGATAGTGGATGCAGGTGGCCACCAATATCCATCAGGATCAAACTTTATCACCATAGGATGAGGAATGCGATTCCTTGACGAATATTAAGTAATGTGTAGGATGGGGAACACAAATTTCACTTAAAATATACAGCCAAACATTGTGGAGATAGAAATTTGAGAAGGGAATTTTTTTAATGATGGTCATGTTTTGCAAGGCATGAAGCACTAAGATAAAGGATCAAAATGGAATAGGGGCTTCTAATTTTGATAAAACGCACATTAAATTTGTATAATACGAAAGGCCTCCTTATTTTAATACTACCTCCTCTCCTTTTCTAAATCAATAAATGAAATTATCTGATATATGGAACCCATTTCAAAAGTTGTTTTTCCTACAATTTAGACTGCTAATTTAAGAAAAAAAAATTGAAGGATGATGTTACTATGTAGGATGATGTTACTATGTAGGATGCTCTCATCAAGAATAAAATGCCTCCATTATTGTCCCTTACTAACATCCCCAAAAGAGTCCCAAGTTGATGTGACCAAAAATATTGCAGATTCCTCTCTAGCCTTTGCTCACTGTAAACTTCCCACTAATCCTTGACATGGGGGGTCTCCTTAAGGAGTGAAAAGATAATATTTTCTCTATCGAAAAATGTTATGGTCTTTAGAAACCCTTCTAGTAGATAAATAATCATTTGTTTATTGTATTTGCATATATCTAGTATTCAAATACAGGAATATAAAAATTAATATGTACCTCGAAGGGGGTGTGCCTCCAAAGTGGTTACTTGTTGAAGATACATTTCACATAGGAATATATCAAAGAATCTATGAAAAATTATCCATCATCTCATTAATTTTTAGCTAGAAAGACTCCTCAGCAATAGTTTAATAAGATCTCTTACTCCCTTGTCTTTGTTTTCTTCTACCATGGGGGGTTGTCTAAGTAAGAACAAATGGTCTTATAAAGGCTTAAGTAGTTTGAGTCAAAACTCCTTCTACCCAAACTTCATTCAGGGCATGCATAGAAAAAAATATAAAGAGCAAACCACTCTAATACCACTAATCCAAATTTATGAAGGGAAGAAAATGGTATATAGATTTGTAACCAAAACATAGAGATACAATGAAATTTTACTTTTATTAATAAATGGAAAGTTTTAAAACTGTATAAATACATAATAAAAATAAACTAGCTCGATTGGTGGCAACTTATCTCTAAGAAGAGATGCAATGGCTGCGTGCCTTCGACGAATTGTCTTACAATGAGGGTCAAAGGAATTTTTATCAGAAAGAATCAATGATAAAACCCTAAACGCCCAAAAACTTAACCCTAGAGGATGAAGCACAAAAGGGCTTGTGGGCCTTGATAGCGTAAGTTACAACGTCAACTTTATGAGGTCATGACATTGGCATACGATCTATATTTGGGGTGCTCCATAGTCCATTATAAAGACCTAACTGTGAAGTAAATTTTTCGACTACACTTGGTATTCTATGACTAGCAAGTTTCCACTTCTCCAAAAAAATACATTTGGGGTCTCAAAGCGGCTTCAAAATTTAAGAAACAAAAAATATTTTAGAAAAACTAGTAAAATAAAAAATTTTGTTGTGAGACAGTGGATGCAAGTGGCCACCAATATCCATCGAGATCAAACTTTATCACCATAGGATGAGGAATGCGATTCCTTGAGGAATATTAAGTATTGTGTAGGATGGCGAACACAGATTTCACTTAAAATATAGAGCCAAACATTGTGGAGATAGAAATTTGAGAAGGGAATTTTGTTAATGATGGTCATGTTTTGCAAGGCATGAAGCACTAATATAAAGGATGAAAATGGAACAAGGGCTTCTAATTTTGATAAAACACACATTGAATTTGTAGAATACGAAAGACCTTCCTATTTTAATAGTACCTCCTCTCCTTTTTTAAATCAGTAAATGAAATTATTTGATATATGGAACCCATTTCAAAAGTGGTTTTTCCTACAATTTATACTGCTAATTTAAGAAAAAAAATGAAGGATGATGTTCACTATGTAGGATGCTCTCATCGAGAATATAATGTCTCCATTTTTTCAATTCTTAGACTAGGGAATATAATTCTTTGTCATAGGTTCTCAAGTAGATAATATTTTTTTAAGAATGATTCTTGAAAATAATAGGAAATGTGATGTCCTCCATCTTCTAGAATTGCACATATAGTGAATTGAGATGCATCTCTATTAGTCTTAAATGAGTTCTACATATATAGATATATAAGAACAAGTTACACACACAATAAATCAATGAGATTATAAAATGCATGTTAATTTATCCATGTCTAATGAAATGATTTTGCATTTGAATGGCCATATGGAGGACAAGTAATGTCAGAGAAGTTCTAAGTTAATTTATTGTACTAGTTGTCGAGGCCAAATGAATTTTTAGTGTCTCTATGGAAGTGCAACTTCGTGATTATGTCAGGGTAGTAACTCATGATGAATCAAAATGAAGATAAAAATAGTCAAGAGGAAATTCTAAGTAGGAGTCA
The DNA here is from genome assembly GCA_031772625.1 of Pinus tabuliformis. Taxonomy (NCBI): domain Eukaryota; kingdom Viridiplantae; phylum Streptophyta; class Pinopsida; order Pinales; family Pinaceae; genus Pinus; species Pinus tabuliformis. The sequence continues at coordinate 282,933,226 of CM062804.1, read as the reverse complement.
AAAGTGTGTCCAAAATAGGATTTCTTATGTTTGATAGGAAACTTATGAGAAAGGAAAATTTTAGGCATATTTTGTTCATGTTCAACATAAGCATTCCAAAGGATAATTTTATAGTAAATATGTTGAGATATGGCTGGAAAATATCTTTGATAATTTTCATGAATGTGGTTGAAGAGTTTGTTAAACGAAATGGCACTAGTCATGGACATATTTTATCTATATATGACATGGATCTATATGGAATTAATGATTCCTCAAGGTGAGATCCCTTTTGGTGAAATCTCTAGTTCCCTAAAGATACTTCAAGAGATCCTTCATATAGAATAGAGGATATCTGAATTTTACTAAAATTCTACCAAAGGCATTTCCATCTATGACAAGACTACATCCATTCATATCTTCTTTGGTAATAGTAAATATGTACAGGCTATATCGAGATACAATAGATAAGTGTGAACTTTATTATTTAGATGTTATAATTAGTATTCCATTTCAATGTGCTTCACTTAGTAAAGGTTATAAGCTAGGTAATTGGAAGGGAAGTACTAGCAATGTGATCAATAACATGGTGAATGGTAACCGATACAGGAAAGCAATGAAGCTCTATAATGAAATCATAAAAAGTCTAAAAAATGTACTAGAGGCTATGTGAGGGAACATTATTGATATAATCACCCATTAGGTTGTAAATAGCATAGAAAAATAGGGGAAAATGGGGGAATTTTGATGAACAATAATTATGCTTATTAATAAGTGATATTTAGGAGTAAGAGGGGTGGGGTAGAGAAAAATCAATATCATAAACCTTAGTGTTTCATGGTGTATGTTTTTTTCCTTCTATTTGAAATGATATTGAGTATAATCTGATAGGAAATTGTAAGATTAGATTGGAATAGCTTAGTGGAGCCACATTGTTTTGGGAGATAACATTTAATTTTAAACTATTACATGTGATCATTTATGTTAGGAATTATTTTATTTCATAATTGCGTAGAAGGGAGATGAAGTTGCAAAATGAGAATATGTGGTAATTAATGCAATATTTTTCAAGGTGATGGGCTATGAAATTATGTATTTTTGCTACAAAATCACCATGCATTATTTTGACCAAATCACCATTTTTAACCCTAAAATTATTATAAAACCTTATACATACCTTGAGAAGTTCAAGGTATGATTTCTTGTTGCTAGTTCTCTATGATTATCATTTCTATATTAGAATTAAAGGATGTTTTAAGTGTTTTTTTGGTATATCATACATTTGCGTGGAATAAAGGGTGTTAACTTAAGTTATTACAAAGATACAACTATCTATCATTACGAGGTGTAAAAAAATTGATCAAGTGATTGACTAGTGTGGTGGATTCTCAAGAAGAAAATATGTGTTACGATACCGATAATTGGAAATATCATGGGTATAACACGTGAATTTGAGCAATGTATGATTTAGCATATTGACGTGAATTGTGATCCTCCTTTGTGAATATGTCCATAGCCACTTGAATACCATTTTGGAGATGTTGCAAGTTATTTCTTTATCTAGTTGACCCATCATGGACAGACTCATTTTGTCTCTGAAATGGACATTGTGTTGTTTTAATTCCAACGTGGATAGTTACACAGTTGGTTGATGAACACACAAGATGCCTCCATATGTAACACTATTATGCCACCAAGGGAAAAAGTAGTTACTGTTGAGTAGAATGAATCTATTAAGCTACTACTTGATTTAGATGTTTGGATTTACAATTGATAAGATGTGTCAACTAAATTAGTTAGCAGTGACAATTAACGAATGATATCATGAACTATTGTCGAGGATATAGATTCCTCTTTTCTCTCTCTGTATTTTTTTTGGGTGGAAAATAGATAGTAGACAGTGTGTGAAGTGCACCATAATTCAAGTTTGTTTAATACAAATCTCTCTACTCATGAATGTTTCAAATTTCCTGTTAAATATCTTGTTGGTCAATTTACAAATTGATAGGTGTAGGTTGAACCCAGAGTTGGTCGCTCTCAGGGTAAACCATTATGTTTAATGTATTTTATATTCTTTTTAGAATAGGATAGTTCATATTTTGTTTTATCTGCATAGTTAGTTGGTAATGACACCATTTTCTCTTATTAAGTTGTGTGCTAATTTCCTTTCTTATGATGTGTTGGATTTCATTATAAATGGTTTATTGAATTTCCTTTCATGCATTAGTTGGTTTGTAACCGAGCCAATTTCAATTTCATGTTTGTAAGGTGATGATTTAGTAGTATTTCTACGAAATTAGGTTATTGTGAAATCAATAGCAGCTACTATGAAGCCTTACACTTGTAGAACTACTTAACCATAGTAGGGACAATGACACTGAGCTAAGCTTTGATATTTGATCTCAATATGTGGTGCACCACATAGTTGAATTACAATTATTTATTTATGCCATGTTCTACCTTAGGCCATGTATCACTAGTAGGATTTCCTTGATTTTGGTTTGACACATGTAGATGTTGTATGAATTTTGATGCTTGTGCATACAACATTGAGAGCCTCACAAGTCATTATTCCTTGGGTTGAAAAATTAAAGGAAATAATTACCAAAAAATCCTAAAATAGAAAGAACATATCCGCAAGATCATTTTCGGTGTCGTTGTTGGGGAGGCACTCAAGAGTATTAGGTTTCCTACTTTAGGTCAAATAGGAATGATAATTGGAGTAGAAGTGATGAGAGGGAAATTATGAATTATTCGCTATAAGTAACGTAAATCTTGAATATTCTAAGACCCCACATGGTGCAATAAGAGCCACTCGAACTAATGTTGTCAAAAATGAGAAGGGAAATAAAAATCCTTTAAAGGTCATCCTATTTCAAAATAGTATGGTAGGCTAGCCACCGCAGGGAGAAACACCATCAAGAAGGGAATAAACTACATTGGATTAGGAATGTTTCAAAGGTTCAAATAAGATACATAACCATGAGCCTTCACGAAAAGAAAAGATGGATAATGAAAAAGTGAATGGTCGTAGACAAAATAAATCTGACACTTTTGTATTCCTCATCCAAGATCATTATGGGTTGGTTAAAATGAAGAACATTCCTCTATATTCCCTTATGAACTTTCATGACCTTTCAATGGAGGATGCAGATAATTTTTTGTTTGAGTTTGATGTTATTTTTCATAGCTATGATTACTTTATGATGCACAAATATTGAAATTATTTCCTACTACTTTCAAACATGTAGCCCTTCGATGGTTTATGGGACTTGGGGGAAACTTCATTTGAACTTGGGATTATATGAAGAACGATTTTTTGAAGAAATATCAGGATTATTGTAAATTTTAGGATATCAAAGAAGAAGTCTTGGGGATTACATAGAGAGTTTTACAAAGGAAAAAATAAAATACTTTGGACCCAAAAACCCTACATATCAGTTTTTTTAAAGGAATATGAGAGGATTGTCTTGAAACATTAAACCTCATGGGAGAAGGAGATGTTTCTTATTAACATATGAGGAGATTTGCAACTTGCGTAAGCGGTATTCTAAACGGAGCTCAAAATATGGAAAGAATTCTTGGGTTGTGGTCTCTAGAATTAGTAGCTCAAGTGGGCAGGTGTGACTAAAGTTGAGATGGGGAACTTATTAGATAATTTTAAAACCAATATGCTCAGTACACTTAGCTCCTAATTAGACACCCTCCAGGAAAAAAAGAAGAAATAAGAGGCTGAGTTGGCCTTGGCCATATTTTGCTCAAAATGTCAAAAGAAACATATTATTTGAGAAATTCCTTTAAATTTTTTTGAAACATGTAATATCTGCAAGTAGAAGAATTATGCTCAGGATTGTCCTTCTCTAATGGAGCTTAAGGAAATGTTTCAAGAGGCTAATGAGGACAATGAGAAAATTTGTTGTGGCTCAAAGGAAACCATGAACCCTTCTATCATCTATACCTACGTCCTTAGACCCTTCCCAATATTTTATTTTCTTATGTTGTTTCCACAATGGGTCCCTTAAACGAAAAAATTAAGGTTATGCCTGACGTTGTAGAGGACCTCTCCCCTTTGGAAATATGGCACCAAAAGCTCCACCTCAAGCACATTTACAAAAACTTAAACTACATTTTAATTAACCTTATTAAACTCTAAAGTGGCCTCAAATACCCTCACAGCCGATAACCAACCCAAACAATAAAGTAGTACATCCACCTAGAACATTGAACAACCTTCATTTCCTATTTATACCCTTTCATCAATGGACTACAAAAATATTCATCTATGTTTTGGAAAAGTAATAAAAAATAAAAAATCCTCCTATCTCCAAGAAAAATATAATGAAGCTAACTCTCTAGAATGAGAATTTCTTTCCTAAAAAGTTCAAGATACTCCAATGAAACAATATCATGAAAATCAGCTAGATTTTTCTCCTTATTTTATAGACGTTGTGTCTTGAAAAAACCCCTATACAACCTGAGTTTGATTTCTTGGTAGAATTAATAAATGTATGTGTGAATATTACATTGCTTGAAGCTATTAAATATGTCCCTGTATTTGCAAAAGTAGTCCAAGAATTTTTTTTAATGAAGCCAAGAAGGAGAAGGAAACAACCCAAGATAGTTCATGTCATTGGGAAATTAGTAGATTTAATGTTGGGAAAAATGTTTATGGAAAAATATGGGGATCTTGGAGGCCCCTTATTTATTGTTAGCATTAACAATATCCCCATAATTAGTACCTTAATAGATTTAGGGGTATCCATAAACTTCATCACTAAAGAAACCATGGAGAATCTCATATTACCTAGTGTATGAATAACCCCTAATGTCCTTTAATTAGCTAATAAGTCTACCATAAAAGCAAAATGAATGTTGTAGGATATTTTTTTTTTGATAGATTCATTGAAATATCCAACTTAATTAATGATTCTTCAACCCAAAGCAAATCCTAGGAAGACCCTGGCTAGACACAAAAGATTCATATATCAATTGTAGGTATGGGCATGTGATTATCTCCCACATAAATTCCACTAAGAATCTTACTCTTTATCCTTCTACTAAACCTTCCCTATACCATGAAAACTCGCTTCGGTATGAAGGCAATAATGAATAATTTTCCTAACCTCTCTTGACCCTGGACAAAGCCTAAAAGTTTAAGGAAAATACTAAGGATAATCTAAGTTGTACCTTTACAAAAAATCACCATGTCAACTATATTTCACCACTTAATTAAGTTTTAGGAAAACAATCCCAGGAAACATGTTCACCCATGGAACTAGCACAACAACTAGATACAATAAATCCACCAAATACTATTATAGAAAATCAAAGTAGGGCTATTGAAATTTACCTTGAAAAAACTCTGAACATTAATGCCAAAATAGGACCCTCGCAATAAAAGAAACTTATAGAAATACTAAGGAAAAATAACAATGATTTTGTGTGGGATTATACTGACATGAAGGGAATTCCTTGCAATTTATGTTCACATCATATATATATATATATATATATATATATATATATATATATATATATATATATATATATATATATATATATATATATATATACACACACACACACACACACACACATATATATATATATATATATATATATATATATATATATATATATATATATATATATATATATACCTAAATGAGGAGGATTGGCCTATTAGGAAACCCCAAAGAAACATGAATCTGACAATGAAGGACATAGTTAAGGAGGAATTGCAAAAGTTGTTGAATACAAACTTCATTTACCCTATCCCCGATAGTAAGTGGGTCTCACCCCTACTCATTGTCCCTAAAATGACTGGAAAATGGTGAATGTGGGTTGATTATCGGGAGAAGAATAAGGTTACTTTAAAATATTACTTCCCCTTTCCTTCATTGATCAAGTCTTAGAGACCCTAGCAAGGAATAAATTCTTTTATTTTGTTTATGGATTCAGTGGCTACAATTAGATCCAAGTAGCCCCTAAAGATCAACAAAAGAAAACATTTATCTGTCCATAGGCAACTTATGCATACCAAGTACTTCCATTTGGGTTATTTAATGCTGTGGAAACTTTCCAACGAGATGTTCTCACTATATTTTCTAACTTGACCAATGACTATGTTGAAATATATATGGATGATTTTACTATATACGGGGAAAATTTTGAAGAATCCTTGAAGAATCTTGAAAAGGTATTACTTTGATGTCAAGAGACAAACCTTTCTCTCAAAAATGAAAAATTTCAAATGCTCCTTACTAATGGAATTGTGTTAGGAAATCATATCTCTTCTGATGGAATCATGTTAGATCTTGCTAAAATAGAAGTAGTCTTCAAATTATCAACCCCATCTACACAGAAGGATGTCTGTAAAATTATAGGAAATGAAAGATACTTTTGAAGATTCATAGAGAAGTTTACTAAGATATGTTCCCCATTATTCCAGCCCATAACAAAAGTTATTGAATACAATTGGACTGATCAATGTTAGTGGGCATTTGATACCATTAAATTTTTGTATCCACTGATCCTATTTTTTGGTGTCCTAACCGGTCCCTGTCTTTTCATATTCATACTAATGCCTCATATATGGATATTTTTGTTGCATTAGAACAAAATGGAAAACAAAAACCCTATGCCATTTATTATGTCAACAATAACCTAACCCCGAATGAATGGAAATACAGTGTAACCAAAAAATAATTCCTTGATGTGTTTCACACCATAAACAAATTTCTTCATTATGTTACTACGTGTCTTATATTTGTACACATTGACTTCTATGTCATTCAATATCTTGTGAAAAAAATATTATTCTTGGTAGATTGACCAGGTGGCTTCTTCTTCTGCAAGAATTTGATATTTCTATCCTTTACAAGCTAAGAAAGAAAAATGTCATGATTGATTTTCTATGATGACTCCAACAAAAATGAATCTAATCCTACAAAAGATGTTTTTCTAGTTGAACATTTGTTTTATTTATCTACGAATACAAAATGGTTTGTAAATATTGCTAACCACTTGGTTCCAAAAAAACTCCCACAATATTTGTCAACAAAAAAAACAAAAAAATTGTCAACTTTTAAAAACATATAATTCTAATTATAAAGTTACAATCAAATAACATATCAGATTTATGTGTAAGACTTTATTTTATGGAATAAGGAAACTTTTGAAATAATTTGGCTTTAAAAATTTATAAAAATATACTTCTCACCTTTTAATTCCAAAATCATATATATTCTAACAAATTTGGAATTATATATTATAACAATTTTTTTATTAACTAGAGTATATTATATAAACGTCATATAAATTTAAAAGCTTCAGAGGAAATATAGATAACTATTACCCAAAACTTGGGGAAGCCATAAATTCGTATATCTACAAGGTTTACAGATGACATAATTATTGTGACATTTATTGACAATAGGGAGTACAATATTACGGGCATACGAGACTTAATTAACGATGGATAAGTCTGATTATATATTTAACTAAATTAACCACGTTCAATAAAGAATATGGAGCGTTTAAGGAAGGTATACCATGTCTGTCTAATTGATTTATAGAATAACTTATGTTGAGAGTGTAGAGGGTGTACTTAAGATATACCAAACTAATTAAAATGGAGATATGACTAATTAAAATATAGAATATCAAAACGGGTGAAAATCCAAAGATTGGTTATTTCAGGAATGTGAAAGCGCTAAGATGAAATTGTCTTTTCCTGCTACTAGTTGTTTTTCTCACTGCAAGCCAAGGGAGGTTTTTGAATAAAATCACATGGGGTTATCACCTATTTCCTAAAATCCATGGTTTTTATCATATGGTCTTATCGAGCTTCTAAAATTCATAGTAATTGCGTGACATTTTTGCAATGTTACATCATGTTCCCTAAAATTCAAAGTGGGGTATGGTCTGTTGAATTGATGGCTGGTCTGGAGTGTTTTATGTGTTTCGCACGATTGAATACAAGAAGATTTATACACATTATTCTTTTCTTTTTGTCCTTGCCTTCCTCTATCTTGTTTTATTCTCGACTTTCACGTCATTCCATATAAAGCCATCCTTTCCGCTCCTGGAAGCACCAGGAGAGCCCGAAATACTGGGAGGCTATTTCCACTTTCTCTCTGTGTGCGAGATCAGACCTCTTACGCGCGAATATTATGCTCTCCGCTGGAATAGGTCACATAGTTTCAAAACCAGCTGCTCATTCTTTCTAACTGATCAGAGAGTAATATAGAAAATCAACCATGTTCAAGTTTTCCATTATATCAAAACTCATGGGCATTAATAAACTTCCAATCTATTATCGTTATTTTTTTTTACTGATCTTAAGATGGTGGTTAGTCCAGGGCATCCATTCTAAACAAAATTGGTATAAAAATTCCAATAAAAAATCTATTTTTTTTAAGTTGACAAACTTCTTTTATAGTGTTGTTTATATATATATATATATAATTTAAATTACATTTTTTAATGGATAAATAGAATCAATAATTTGAGAATTCCATCTAGTAGTATATTATTTAAACTTAATTTTAGCAAATTTTCGCTGGATTTTAGAGAAAATTAACTGAAAATATACACTTAAAATTATATAAAAATGTAAAATAATAAAAGCCCTTGACAATGTCATAGATAAATAATATAAGCAGATGTTGGCTATCATCCTCAGAATAATTTGGGAGTTGAAAAAGGTAGCGAAAAGTGGGGTGGTAAAGAACAACATCCTATTAAGATAACAGCTCGATCACCTATCCTTTCCTTTGACCACGACGTGCTTCTTGATCGAGTTACGAGTCTCTAGAAGTGGGCATTAGTGGGAAGGTGGTATTTTACAGAGATTGAAGAAGCCGAGATGCGGTAGTGGTTTGCTAAGAAATGGAAAACCTTATTGGGTTATGTCCCGATGGTTGTGAGGCTTATGGGGGACTGGTACAGTGTTCATTTTCTGAGTGAAGAGGATCTCAAGAAAATTGTTGCAATGCCATCGGTTAAGGACTGTGGGTTTCTGGCAATGTACACATGGTATGTTGGCTTTAATCCATTGAAACAAATGCCCAAACACAAGCTAATATGGGTTAAATTGCGTGGGTTACCCTTAGAATTTTGGACAAAGGAGGTATTTCCTGATATCGGCAACGCCATTGGGAAATTCATCTACGTAGATGCTCATTGCCTCGGAGGTAGGGATAAAAGGATATCTTGGGTCCTTATAGCAAAAGATTTTGGCAAGGCCTTTCCGGATCACATAGAATTAAGGTGGGAAAACATTAATCTCACTCAGCACTTGGATTTCTAGGGAATCCCATTTTGGTGCCTCAGCTGCCACCAAACTCGTCATTTAATTGCTAATTGTCCCAAAGCAAGAGGAGGGTGGCAGCCTGCGAGGGATCGTAAAGGAATACATCAAAGGTTTTAGAAGGAGAACAAGTTGGAGTGCCTCTCTTCACGTCATGGTTATGTCAACAAGCACAATGGAAACACTTCGGGCTCAGGTAACTCTATTCACACTAATTAGGTATTTTCTGAGCCATCTCCTCGTTTTATAAAAAAGGTCTCTGCTCCTATTCCTATTCATGTTCACTCCTCATCCCCGACATCAGAACAGTTCAGTTCCCATATTGTTGTTGACTCTCCATATCGGGAGCAACACCAGCTTTTTCCCTCTCCAGTCTCTCCTTCGTCGTTGATATTGTCACCACACACGATGGTAGATATCCCATCTACCTCATATGCCACATATAATCAAGCCCGTAGGCTCCATTCCCTAGCTACTCAACCAAACTCTCCCAATGCAAAATTGCTCGCTCAATTATCTCTGGTGTCATCACCAAACAACTCTGTTGACAGTGATCTCAACTTTCTCCTTCAAAGGAAAACCCTAGATCTAAAGTCGCTCACTATTCATAAGCCAAAGGGATTTGGTTCTCCTATAATAAGTCCATCCTCCACAGGGAACATTATTGTGAGGCGCACAACCAACAGAGGCAGCAGACACTTTAGAGGTCGCCCGCGACAAACTCATACTACCCTGACTAATTCACCATCTCTCATTGATATACCCATTTCATCTCCTATCTCCCCCAGGGCACTTAGAGCATGTATGCCCTCTAACAGGCCTAAATGAACTCCTTCCTTTCACTGAATATAAGGGGTTTGGGGGCCCTTCCAAAATTCCTCGCTCTTAGAGACCTATTTATTTCATCTAAGTCCAACATTATTCTCGTCTGAGAACCTATGCACTCTGCATCTCAAATTGTTGATTATTTTAGGAGGATGTTTCTGATGTGGTATATAGTGGCAACTGATGCCACAGGCAGATCTGGGGATCTCATTGTGTTCTGGCACCCAAGGTGGGCAAAATTGAAGGCATTTTCATGCTCGATGGGTATTTTTCTGGATGGTTACATCAAAGGTATCCCGGGGAGATCGCACATTCTCAATGTGTATGCTCCTTACAAAGAGAGGGAAGGCTTTTGGGAAACAATGGAGGTTACTGGGATCCTTCATTCACCATCCTTGATTTTAGCTGGGGATCTTAATTGTACCCTAGGTGTTGAGGAGTTGTGGGGACAATCTAGGGTGGTAGACAAGATGGCATAGAAGATAAGGGATATTATTTTCTCCCAAAACTTAATAGATGTTTGTCTGTCTAAAAATGCTCCCACTTGGGACAATGGAAGAAGTGGAAACAGTTATATAGCAAAGAGACTAGATAGATTTCTTGTACAAGAAAACATGGTGGAGAAGATGGGGGCTGTAAGGTCTCTCATCATTGAAAATTATGTATCAGATCATCGTCCAATTACTCTTTTCTGGTGCAATACTGATACAAGAGTTGGAATGCCTTTCAAGTTTAATAGAGTTTGGCTTGAAGATATAGATTTCGATTGTCTTATCCGATCATTCTGGAAGGACAGAAGAAATACAGAGGAAGGCCTCTCATATACTGAATATTTTATGAATAGACTTCGAATCCTTAAAGCAGAGGTAAAATCCTGGGAACGGAAGAAGAAGGAAAGCCTGAGAAGGGAGTTGTTAGATATTGAGGAGGAATTAAAGACACTACATAGCCAAATGGCCACCCATTCCCTTCATGTCAAAGTAAGGGAGAGAATTCATGCTCTCGAACTGGAAAAAAAGAAGATCCTTCAAGTTAGAGAGATGACATGGAGATTGAAAAGTACGGTCATCTGGATTAGAGAAGGAGACAAAAATACCAAGTTCTTCCATCGCTTTTCCAACTGCAAAAGGAAACAAAATACAATTTGGCAAATGAGTGATGGTGAAGGAAACTGTTTTAACAAGCAATCGGAAATTACAGCTTTGGCGGTTTCATATTTCAAAAAAGCATATAAAAGACTGGTTTGTGGAGGAAGTGGATTCACAGTTGTGGGTGGTTGATGAATACCCTATAATGTTCAATGAGGAAGAAAATGTGGAGTTGTATAAGGAGGTCAAGGTGGAAGAACTGAGCTGGGCTATTAAATCTATGAAAGGAGATAAAATTCTGGGTCTAGATGGATGGATTGTTGAATTTTTTGTCCACTTCATAGACATCTTTCAGGATGACCTTCTACATATTATTGAGGAATCGAGGACGAAAGGATTCATAAATCCTCATCTAAACTCAATCTATATCTCCCTTATTCCAAAAAAATTAGTAGCGGAACCCTTTGCTGATTTTTGTCCAATATCTTTGTGCAATCTGACATACAAGATTATCTCTAAGATAATTGCCAACAGATTAAAAGAATCCTTATCAAAATTCATCTCACCAGAACAATATGGTTTTCTAAATAACAGAATAATCCATGATGCAATGGTTGTTGCACAAGAATGTATGCACAATATTAAATCAAAAAAGATGAATGCAACAGTAATGAAGGTAGATCTAAAAAAAGCATATGACTGTTTAGATTGGGGTTATCTGAGACTGGTCTTGCACAAAGTAGGAATAAACACAAATATGGTTGAATGGATCATGGGATGTGTAACTACAGTATGTTATGTTGTGATAATTAATGGATACCCATCCAAGTTTTTTGTTGCGGGTAGGGGACTTAGGCAAGGATGTGCCTTATCCCCCCTACTGTTCATATTGGCGATGGATGGATTAAGTTTGAAAATTAAAAAAGAAGTGACCACTGAGGAATTTGAAGTGCTTAAAATCAACAATCATGTCTCTGTCTCTGATAGCTTCTTTGTTGATGATATCTTGTTGATGGGTATGCTAAATAGAATTAAATGGTATTCACTTTCATTAATTCTAAAAGAGTTCGGTAAAGCCATGGGTCTTGTACAAAATGAACAAAAATATATCATCTTATATGGATCATGTAACCAGGATGATATCAGCTATATCCAGAGGTGTTTTGGGGTTATTGCAGAAAATTTAGATAATGGAATGAAATATCTGGGGTATCACCTAAAACCAGGAAATTATAAAAATGCTGACTAGATGTGGTTGGTGGAAAGATTTTATTCCAAGATTAAGGGATGGGAGTTCAGATGCTTATTAATGGGGGGTCGCATCATCCTCACTCAGTCAGTTCTTACACAGCTGGGGATTTATTTGGCACACCAGTTCTGTATTCCACAAATGATTATAAATCTATTGAACCGCATAATGGAAAACTATATTTGGTCAGGTGCTAGAAGGAGCTGTAAATATCACTTGGTTAAGCTGGAGAAGGTTACTAGACCAAAAATATTAGGTTGTTGGGGTGTTTAAAATCTAAATTTTTTTGGTTGGGTGTTAATTCTAAAATCGTTATCGCGGGGCATCAATAGTAGTGGCATATGGGGGAAGGTGATCCAATTGAAGTACATGAAGAATAAGGATTATTCCTTCTATCTGAGACAAGGTACAACTGGGAAGAAAGGTGATTCACAGATATGGAACAGTTTTAACAGGGTCAAAAACATCCTCCTCCAGAACATCTCATGAATTTTTGGTTCTGGTAACAATATTATACGAGGAAAATACAACATTGTAGGAGCAGGTACATTTCCACTTGGTACAATGGAACTAATAAATCATCTAAACAGAACAGGTATTTTCACACTGAGCCAGTTGATTGGTGACTGGAATGGTAACATTCCAATTTGGTTTGACTCTAGCCAACTGAACCTTACAGGACAGCACAAACTATATTGGCTACAGTTTGTAAAACTACTTTGTTATGATAGCAAAGTGGATTGCATCACTTCGGATGGTAAAAAGAATAAATCAGGAGAGATTGAGCTGGCAGGCTGCTATGTCAAATTATGCTTGAGGGAGCTATAGAATGTGGAACATTGTTGGTTTTACACGTTCTGGAAAATTGATATTCCTATAAAAATTATCATTTTTCCTTGGTTAATTTGGCAAAACAAGAACCTTACATGGGAAAACTTACAAAAAAAGAATCATCACGGTCCTGGGATTTTCTATCTATGTAGGAATAATGTTGAGGATAATGGGAACTTATTCTTGCATTGTCCTAGATCTATATGCATCTGGAAACACATCACTACCAAGTTGCATATTACATTCATTCCGTTTAACACAATTGAGGAATTTTTAAAATGTTGGAGTTCACAAAACAAGAGCAGGTGTTTGCTTACTTTGGTCGTCTTCTAGGAGATCTAAAAAGGTTGAAATAAACTGATTTTTGGATCCACTAGAAGGGGAGAAAATGTAATCTCTGAATTAATAGAGGAGTGGTTTATATCAGACTAGAATGACAGTACTAAGCAAAAAAAGAAGGAAGAAAAGGGTAAGGTACATATCGCCAATTACCCGGTGGGGTTTTTTGACAGGGCAACACAAGGAGAGAGATGTGGGTGTGGTATTTGGATAAAGCTATCAGAAGAACAAGATTTTTGGATTCACTGGAATGCAAGAGAAGGTACAAGTATGAAAGCAGAAACAATAGCTTTGTGGGGTTTACTATGGTTTATCAATTTTCTGGATTTCCCACAAATGAAAATTTATGGGGATTCCAGATGTATGATTGATCATGTTATGGGGAAGAATAACATTCAACAAAATTCCTTACAAGGTTGGCTGAGACGTATACAAAGCCTATGGAATACTCTTCATCAACCTTCCATTCAGCATATTAGCAGGGCACACAACAAGATCGCGGATGAATTGTCAAAGAAAGGATTAATAGCCACAGATGAAGGTATGCATATCCTGATTAAAATGGGATCAGAGGTGACAAAAGTAGATAACGTTATGCTGTCGGGATAGTGTACTGAAGAACAATACAAAAAAGAAGAACATCAGCACAGATAAGTACCTTGAAAATCTTTGTATTTTTTTGTAAAAGTTTTGTACAAATTTTAAATATGGTATTGTATAGAAAAGATAGAAGAAAGATTACTTCAATATAGCTATATGTAGTACAAGTCAATGATCTGAGACACATTTTAGTATTCTAGATCCTCTTGTGTGAATCTGAGAAATATTGTGGAAGGGGCAGAGCAAAGATAGATTCAATGCTTCTAGTTTTTAGTAGCATATAGCTCTTGATGTTTGTATGTCGAGTATTTATGACTCCACGTAGTCATAGTGTGGATATCTTTGGATTTATGAGGACGATCTGTTCATCATATATATGTACTATTTTACCATAATATAAAACATACGCTTTTTTCCTGCTGAAAAATGTCATAGATAATGAAGAAAATTTAAATATACATAAAAATTATTCATTTATGAAGATTATCCAATTTTTTTTTTTTTTATATTAATATATTTTAAGTACACCTCAATATAACTTACATTGAATGATTTTATTATTATTATTATTCATAATTTTAAATGCTACATATTAATTATATATTATGAATTCAATTATAATTTTTCTATTTTTATAAACTAATTGAATTTTTTAACATTCAATTACTTTTTCTTATTGGACATCAAAATATTTTGTCATTATATATATATACGGAATTAAGTTGTGTATTGAAATGTTTTTAAATAGTATAATTTCAAATCATTTTTCTTCATACAATAAGTGAATATATATATGATTAATATTTTCTACCAAAAATATTTTATTTATAATAAAGAACAAAAGTAAAATTATTATATGTTAGAATCATTTTTAATATATATATATATATATAATTAATTAATTTTAAAATATGGAAAAAAATTAAATATATTGCAATACTAAGTAAACATGCATCGAAAATTATATATGTCATGTTAACTAACTAACATGCATTGATAAGTGTATATGTTGGGGGGCATGTCAAATTAATATTGAGAACAATATTTATATACCAGATTTATATATGTAAATTGTATTTGAAAAACATGATTTATATATGTACATTGTATTTGAAAAGTATGTGATATATATGTTTTAGTTAGTTTTTAATGTTGATATTGTATTTTAAACTTGAATTTTAAAATATGTTTCTATGAAGAATATTGAAATATTTTTATTAGTTTTTTTACTTATATTACTTTTATATTACTTTTAGTTGTATGTAGAAAATATTAATTTATAAAATATTTTATATATTTATTTTCAATTATTAATATCTAAATAATTTATTTAGAATGAATATGGAGATAATTTTAAGTAATCAAAGTATTATGTTTTTAATATTAGGATGTAAAAAGAGTTTATGTGTGGAATAAACAAAATTTTCATATTTTTTTTTTCTCAGTAAAGACTAATTTTATTAAGAGGACGTATGGTACAATATGAAGTTACAACCAAGAGAAGCAAGAAAACAGGCAGCCGGAAAGGATAGACTATCCACCTCGGCCCCTAAGAGAAAACAAGAAGAGAGCAGTGCTAAACTAGAAGTAACAAGAAGAACAGAGAAACAGGAGCAGAACAAAGGATTCTACCCAACATGGGCAGAATCAACTATTCGGCATTTTTCCCTTTCTTTTTACCAACTGTGACCCAACCCAGATTACTCTGCTGAGCTGGTATGATTTGCAAACTGAGCTGGGCTGACGGAGAGGTCTCCTTGTCTGAATCCGATGGAGAGGACTCATGAGTTCTTTTCTGTGAGTTTGGTGGGACAGTAGAATCCTCAGGACCAGTCGAGGGTGGATCCTATGCCCGCAATGCATCCATTTCTTCCGCATCCGCTTCCTCTTCATCTGAGCTGGAATCAAAATCATCCGTGGGGGGAGGATCATGAGGTTTCCAGCTTTTGGATTTCATCTTAGGATTGGCTTTCTTCTTTTGGGCAGGCATCGAGGGACAAGAGCTCTGAAGGTGCCCTGTGTGATGGCAATTTCGGCAGCGAAAGGCTGTGTTCTCATAATCCAAGGTCTGAGTTCAATGGAAGTCTCCAATTTTGAGATTAATATGATCAGGTAGACCTTTTCTCATGTCTATTTCTACACAGATTCTGGCGAAGGTGTATATGCCCTTTTCCCCTCTAGAGGTGTCTCTGGCTAGAAAGCGGCCCAGAGTATTGCTGATCCCTTGGAAAACGGCAAAGTGCCATAGATGCGCCAGGAGATTAGGAAGTCTGACCCAGATGGGGAGCTTGGTGATGATTGCTGTAGAAGGATCAAAATCTGGGAACCAAGGGGTGAGGAATAAACCTGCCAATCCCCAGAACCATGGGCCTTCAGTTAATGCTTTTTGGTAGTCCTCACTGAAAGAAAACACTACAATGAAGAAACGCTTTGAGCAGAGGAGAACCTTGCAGTTGTTGGTCCAGTTAGAGTGAATCCATTGGTAGAGATATGCTGTGCGTGGCCATAGCCCATTGAACATACAAATAATGGCATGCTTTGCATATTTTTGAATTTGCTCATCCAACGTTGGATGCATTATTTCAATGGAAGGGGTTTCCTCCAGTTTGTCCACCAAAAAAGGTTTGGGAGCCTGAGCTGGCGGAGCTGTTTTCTTGGGGATCTGAGCATGGACAGCTTCTTTGTATGAAAAAGCCTCAGCTGAAGATGACTGCCCAACAACTTGCCCTCTCAAACGAACAGTAAAAATGATGGAAGCATTTCTCTTAATGTTGTAAAAAGAAAGGGGATAAAGATCCTCAAGCTGTTTACCTTCGCGGAGGAGTCGTTGAAATGCACAGGGAATCCCCAGCCTAACTTCCAGGATTTGCTTGAGGTCCTTCACTAAATCTGAAGAGCTCACCCATTGTAGCAGAGTTTTGCCAGAAAGGAGCATGATCTGGATCTGGAACGAGGTAGAGTGATCAAATTTCTGCATTCCTTTGCAAAACTGAGACGAGAGGAATCTGGTGCTTTGGAGGCTCCTAGACGATTCTTTTCTGCTGTTGTTTCCCTTGGAGCTAGGGCTTTGCTGACTGGTGAACTCTGTGGTGGCCCTCTGGACCAATGGACTGTTGGGGTGCAGGGGCTGGCTAGAGAAATTGCAGCCCTGCTCCATGACAGATATTGCGCGTGGGTTCCTCAGGGTTATGACATATAAGCTGTTAGATACAGTATTATAGGCGTTGGAATTCCCTTGACCGTGGGGTTGAACAGAAGCAAAGTCGATATCTGCAAATACCCTTGCCATCTCCTTCGTGTTCGCTCCATCTCTGTTCCCCACACGCCCTTTTCTTGTCAATCTGCATGGGTTGCTGCCTTTGAAATCTCTGCATCTCATTGCAGCCCCTCGATGGACTATTCCACCGTCTTCCTGCCTCATGGGGTGCATTGTGCTCAGGAATACGAATGTGCCCAGAGATCGCTTGAGGAAAACGACATTTGTGGTGTCCTTGGTGTGGCCAACAGAAAGCCTGATCTCATCTTCCCAGGAGCCGAAGGGGAGCTGGCCGTTGGAGGAAGTGGCCGCGATCTGGCCAGACAGACGACGCCGAGGGATATCGTGCTTCACAGGATGCCTAGCTAAGATCCACAGGCGGATATAAAAATATAAAAATATCTTACTTAAAGTAGGTATTGATATAAAAATATCTTACTTAAAGTAGGTATTGAAATATCTGATTTATGATAGACATATAAATGATTTTTTGTTATTAATATTTTGTTAAAGCTACATGTCAACTCCCTATGAGCATGCAAGGAATTACACCTCTTGTGAACTAGGCTACAAAATGTGCATTTTGGTGCAAATATTGACATAGTGTAATATCTTAGCTTTAAACAAATTTTGATATTTTCAATGCATGATAACCTATGTGGTTGTTCGATACCATGGATCGATATAATAGAAGAATGATTACTAGGAGAATCAATTTTGGGTGGCCTCATACAATGGAAAGGCACATCATGTACATGCTGGATCTTCAAATTGAGCACACCATAAAGTTTGGTAGGTCACATTAGATGGACATATTGAGAGATGTTTGGAAGGGAACATGGTGAGGGAAGGTGATTCAAAATCTTAAAAGTGTCTTGGTTTGCAAAAATATTCAAGTGTGAATGATTAAACTTAGAGTGGCTTATAGTGTCAAAATAACTTAGACAAAGCACATTAAACTATTGTAAAGAAGGAAAGAGAGTAATATATAATAAGAAAGTGATTCAATAGGATTCTTAATGGGTCCAAGTCGAATGGGGTGACCTTTTAAATTAGCTAATAAGACCCAATTACATCGAGGAACCTCCAATTTTCTACAATTGATTCTTTTATGCTTTGCTACATAATAATGGTTTAATAATACTCCTAAAATCCTCCTTTGGTTCCTTTGGAATTCAAGTTGAAACCACTAGTTTACACAAAGATTTAGAGCATAAACTAACAATAAGACGTCTTAGGTATATAAAATTTTGACACCAGTCTCCTGTGGCATGATGGAGAATTATTTTAATACATAAAAATGTGAGACGAGGAGATTGGGGATAGAACCCATGAGCATTGTCCCTGATCCCTTGCAAATATTTGGATTAAAACAATTTGATACGCAGCTCTTCCATAAGGCGTATGGTTTTAGTGCATCGATGGACTATTATGATATTATTGTACCAATCACATGGTCCAATCAATGGACGATCCATTTAACACATCATTACAACTTTCAAACTATGGCTTAATCAAATGTGAATGCCTCAAATTCAAAGTGCTCAAAACTAGTGAAAATAGTGCTATGTCAACGAGCTCGACAAGACCTTTCCAATGCAACTTGAACAACCCCAAATAGACTTCATACGTGAAAGTTATAGAATTCCAAAATTTGCATGCAACAACAAAAACTTAGATAGGGTTACAACATGCCAACAAGAGGTGCCACGTGGCACTGTACAGATGGTAACATGGCTAGTCCACATGATGACATGGGAGTTTTGGGACATGACCTCATATGATCTATAAGTATGATCCACGATAGAAAAAATCGTTGTCCTTAGAGTACATGTGAACTGAGGAGTTGAATAGCGCACCCTTTGTAGCAAGATACCATGAACATACTCTTTTATAGCGATAGGAAGAGTTGATGCAGTCAAAAAGGAATTTTCGTCTCAAAAAAATTCTCCTTTGAACTTAGAACTAATTGGAAAATGGCCTGAGTGGATTCTAGACGTGGGACAGACACGAAGCATAAAAAACCAATATATACATGGCATAGATCTATATTGCAAAATAAAGTTCCTTCTAGGAGAGGGGCTAATGGATACTAATAATTCGAGGAGAGAAATGACTCAAATTCTAGACCATATGCATGGTCACTTGACACACAATTATTATAGGCAATATATGTTGGATAGATGACTAGTGAGAATTGAATAGCACCTTGGTATTCCTTCACCAACTCCTAGACGTCATGGTGATCCAATTACCCCTATTTCAATTTCTAATCCACTTCCCTATTATATAATGAATTTTCTTTTGTAATCAAATATGCCTATAGTGAGAGAGGTCAACATAGTGTAAGCTTGTTTAAATACAACTTTATTAGGTTTGGTTTATTTTTAATGAACCTTAAAAGATTCAATTTTAAATATAGTCTGCTGTCCTAAAACAAGGAGCCACTGTTGTGGCGCTAGTCCCTGCCGGTTAAGAAAAGTGTTTGGTGAGTTATTATGATGAGATTTAATAGGTGTTTAATTTGCATTATTATTAGAGCCAGTTTGCATTACTAGTGTGTTGTAGGCATGCTTATTTGTATTAAGATTCAGTGAATTGGATAGCAAATTGTTGTATGGACTTTTTGACTTTATGCAAACAGTGAAATATAATGAACTTTGCGTTTGTTAAGAATTGTGGTAAATGTAAAAATAGTTTTAGACATAATTTTCCAATGTGTCATGATTTAGAGAGTGTTTAGATTAATAATTAAAATGTAATAAAATTTGAGAGTGAAACATGGATATACAAAGAATTAGAGAGTGTTAAAGTAAGAAATGTATTTTAATAAGCATGGGGTATAAAATATATTTAAATGCATAATAATGAATTCATGGTGCATAAA
Organism: Pinus tabuliformis; assembly: GCA_031772625.1. NCBI lineage: Eukaryota > Viridiplantae > Streptophyta > Pinopsida > Pinales > Pinaceae > Pinus > Pinus tabuliformis. The sequence continues at coordinate 282,912,859 of CM062804.1, read as the reverse complement.
AGATAGAATTTTGTTTTTTTTTTACATTTGAATATTATGGAAATATCCATAAAATGATAATGAGCAAATAAACATTAATATGAATATAAATTTGTTAATTGAATCTGTGGTGGAGAGTGTTATGATTGTCGAAAGTCAAGGAGGAACTTAAGCATTTAAAAATTATGGAGTCTTGAACCCATAATTGAAAGATTAGATATCTAGTAACATGTTTGGACATAAGTGATTCCATTGGGGTTAATGTCAATGATTGGGGAATTATTCCATGGTCAAAAGAACAAAACATATATTTATTTAAAAATATTGTTTACCATAACTTTAATGTGAACTTTAAATTTGTCCAATTACTAATTAGCAAAGAAAATAAACCCAGCATCTAATTCCTAATTAGTGATTTGTTGCATTTAATTAGTAATTTGCTGTGATGCAGAAGGACATGACTTTTGGTCTTTTTTGTAGTTTTGGGTTAGTAAATATAGTATCTATGTACAATAGCAAAGCAATTTTGATAAGTTTATTTTATAAATTAAAAACTAAAATAAAAAGATTAAAATTAAAAAAACATTTAAATTGTACGAGTTGAAATGTAAATTTGATCATGAGCTGCAAGGAAAAAAATCATTATCTTTTGGTGTTGTATACTGTTGCTTTTTGAAATATCTGTGTTCCATTTAAGCAAGTTAGTTTTCTTATTGAAATGTTTTCAAAGTATAATGAAGGCACTTACATCACAGATAAACAGATGCCATTAAACATAGTTGTTTTTCTATTTTGTGATTATCTTAATTAGGAAGTATAGTTTAATATAATTCATTTATTTGATATAAGATAAGCATAGGAGATATGATGTCATATAGAATGACGAAATTTGGGATAATTGAAAATAATAAAAGAATGGAGATTGACTATAGCATTTCAAATTACTCTATTTATTAGTCAGAAATAATGTTTTGAGACTTCAAATTATTCTATTTATTAGTTAGAAACTATTTATTAGTTAGAAATAATGTTTTGACAGTTCAAATTACTCTTTATTAGTTAGAAATAATGTTTTGACAGCTTGATTTTTTAAAAGTTATTATGTTATTAAACTTTATACCTTAGAAACTATTTATTAGTTAGAAATAATGTTTTGACAGTTCAAATTACTTTTTATTAGTTAGAAATAATGTTTTGACAGCTTGATTTTTTAAAAGTTATTATGTTATTAAACTTTATACCTAGTAACAAGAAAGTAATACAACTGGAAGGAATGATATTACATGTTATGAATTATGAAAGCCATATTCAATTAATGCTGTTTTAAATAAGAAATAGATAACAGTTCATTTCAATGTGCGAATCTTTTTATTCAAGGAATTTTATTTCTTTGTGATTGGAAGTGTAGTCTTTGCATCATGAATACTGAATAATAAAAATATTATAGGAAACTTATAGTTAGTTAAAACTATAAATAATTTAATAGTTATAAATAAATATAAATGAATAAGAGGTATTTAATATTATATGGGTAATTTAAATCATAAAATGCATTATTTATTTAAACAATGCAAGATAGAGTGTGATATTACAATTAAATAAAAATAAATAATAATAATATTTTTATATTAGATCAAAGATATTGAAATTTAATTAAACATTAGCATAATGAATCAAGAGCCATAGAGACAAAATAAATAGTGCCAATGCAATTTTTATTAACTAATAATTAATGCATTAAACATTGGCATAATGAAAAAATATTGGACCAGAGATATTGAAATTTAATTAAACATTAGCATAATGAATCAAGATCCATAGAGACAAAATAAAAACTGCCAATGCAATTTTTATTAAGTAATAATTAATGCATTAAACATTAGCATAATGAATCAAGAGCCATAGAGACAAAATAAAAACTGCCAATGCCAATTTTTATTAACTAATAGTTAATGCAACATTCCACTAAATGAATGTTCACATACAAGATGATCATTTAAGAACATAGGATTTGTGCTGCAACATTTTGCCTTCTGTCAATACAATGTCATTTTTCCAGCAATTACAGCAGTTCATTCCAAGTCTGCATGTTTCAAAAATTTCAGTTGAAGGGGATCCCATGGAATTTGCAGAAATTTATGCTTCTTTATACTAGCTTAACTGCTGAATTTTAACAAGATCATTTCCAGACTTTCCTAGAATGGCTGCAACTGTGCGTTCAGATGCTACAACTTCAACTGTGCGTTCAGATGTTACAACTTCAACTGTAGCTTTTGTGCTAAGCTGACCAGCTGCTGTGACACTGCCAAAGGTGATATACAATGTCAAGAACATTAGCACAGAAATACTGATCAGCAAAAGCAGTATGATAGTAGCAATTGACAAAATTTTGCAAATGTTATGTACCTTTCAAATCTGGCAGAAGTCTGTTGACAAAGAATTGGGTCTTCAAACTCAGAGAAATTGCCAATACTGTTTAGCCAGACTGCCAAAGGTGATATACAATGTCAAGGACATTAGCACAGAAATACTGATCAACAAAAGCACTATGATAGTAGCAATTGACAAAATTTTGCAAATGTTATGTACCTTTCAAATTTGGCACAAGCCTGTTGACAAAGAATTGGGTCTTCAAACTCAGAGAAATTGCCAATACTGTTTATATTGCGATTTGACTGAATTTTGAAACAAAGCATATAGTTAGTTAGTACTACAGGTGTTCATGTTTACAGACAGATTTATGGTTGTCACACTGCCAAAGGTGATATACAATGTCAAGGACATTAGCACAGAAATACTGATCAGCAAAAGCACTATGATAGTAGCAATTGACAAAATTTTGCAAATGCTATGTACCTTTCAAATCTGGCAGAAGTCTGTTGACAAAGAATTGGGTCCTCAAACTCAGAGAAATTGCCAATACTGTTTATATTGCAATTTGACTGAATTTTGAAACAAAGCATATAGTTAGTACTCCAGGGGTTCGTGTTTGCAGACAGATTTATGGTTAATTATCTTAAATAGAAATTTAATTGAATCAAGGAATCTGCTTTTGTTGTAAGAAATCAAAATCAAAAAGTAGCAACAGAGGGACAGTAGACGAATTGTTAGCAAATGTTGGAAAATGTTGGAGGGAGATCAAGAACTGCATACAAAATTGGTGCACTTGTTTGCTGTGGATTGCCTGAAATTTTAATCAGTGATTCAGATTTTCCTGGGCTAACTTCAAGAAGATTAACTTTGGCATCAGAAATCTGACCATACAAAGAAAACATGATCAGTAAATAAAGTGTGTTCATAACAATGCATCAACAATTGAGCTTGTTATTCGAGCATGCAAGAGTCCATGGTTATTTGAGCATTATAAGTTAATGGCATTCTGGTTGAATACTGAGGGTTTTTCTTAACTGTGGTTGGCATGCGCTATGGTGGTCTGATTGGCGGCCAGCTGTTCCTGCTCGAGATGCTGGAAAGTTCGGCTTGGGTTTTACTGTCTTCGTGGCCTTTGGGGTGGTATTGTTACTTGCTTGTTTAGCTCTGCAGTCTGTGTGATTTTTCGTCTGTGGTGGAGTTCCTGGTTGCTCGGATATTGTTACTTGCTTGTTTAGCTCTGCAGTCTGTGCAACTTTTCGTCTGTGGTGGTCTTGTGGGCGGACAACTGTCCCTGGTCGAGATCCTGGAGAGTTACTTGACTTGGGTTTATTGTCTCTTCGTTTCCCTCAAGAGTCCATGGCTATTTGAGCATTATAAGTTAATGGCATTCTGGTTAAATACTGAGGGTTTCTGTTATCTGCATGGCTTTTATGAGCGATATAAGCTAAGTCGAACCAAGGTTTTGGAGGTTGGATAGGTTGGTATTGGGGGTGGAAAGGTTTTGGGGTGTTATTGGGGGCCTCGCATAGTTGGAGGTGAAGGGCAGGTGGTCCGGTGACTCCCAAGCCGTTATGTAACGTTGGTATGAATCGGACTGTGTTTGTGCCCTTTGGGTTATTATTGGTACTTGGTTGTTTAGCTCTGCCATTGCTATTTGGGTTTTGCCCTGTTCGCGGCCTTTGGGTTATTATGATTACTTGGTTGTTTAGCTGCGTGGTCTGTGCGATTTTTCCTTTGTATTTGTTCTATTGTGTGCGGTGAAAACACAATGCGGTTCCTGCTTGTTGTGTTAGCTGCATGCAAGAGTCCATGGCTGTTTGGGCATTATAAGTTAATGGAATTGTGGTTGAATACTAAGGTTTTGTCTTAGCTGCATGGGCTTTATGCAAATTTGGGTAAATGTCTGCGTGAAGCTATGATTGTTAGTTGTATTGTTTAGAGGTTAAGTTCGGCTACTGCATTATAATTTAATGGCATTTGGATTATGGATATTCGACTTTGATATTACTCCTAGAACGGAAGGTTGCTTTGTTGACTAAAGCTATATAAGACTAAAACACATGCCTAAGATGGCTTGTTGCAGCTTTGCAATGTTGACGAGATCTGTTTTGATTTGCAAAAACAGTGTATTAGAAAGTGAGTATTGTACATACCTCAACCAATTGATCACTTTCGAAAGCAGACCGAGGAAGTTGTTCTCTTTGTAATATTCTAATATTGGCAGCTGTTGTGTGCCTCATATCAGAAGTCGGTACAGCATCCCTGTTAATTAGACAACACAATTTCAAAATAAGATCAAGTTGCTGAAACGTACTTTATCATATGCAATCCTATTACTGGTTACAGAACTGTATCTGCGATCAAACTTCAGATTCACGCTAACTAGCTAAACATGAGAATGCAGAAGGAAAGATCAAAAGTCTGAGGCTACAAAGCCATAAACCTTTGGCACAAAGCCTGTAGCATGTGCTTTTCAATGAAGTCTAATAGAAACATTGGTTGGAAATATTGCAGAATGCTTAGGATGTAGGCAATTAAATGCAAAGAACCGACTAGAAATTTTAGACAATACTGTGTGTGAAGTGCACTTCAAATCATATAAAAAATGAAATGGGTTGAGGTAAACTTACTGCTTGGACATTCTTTATCAGGGTTATTTTAAAACGCCAAATAAACCTTATTCTCCGCCCCGTAAACCTTAATTTGACTTAGGAAAAACGGCAAATATTTCCAAATATCGCTGCGGTCAACCCAAAGACAGCGATCTATCGATCGCTTATAGTCCCCGGTAGGGACTAGTAACTATGTGTCATGATCTTTGTTTTTTATTGTCGAGTCAAATGAATGCAATTAAACTAAAACAGAATGCACACAGAATCCAGACTAACACGCAGCAAAGTTTTAGAGCCATATATGTAAAAGCAAGTAAAGTAGAAAATAAACGTACTTTCACAGTGAACTGTGAGCGGTTCTGTTTTAGAAGATAAAGAATTGCAAAAAAGTCATTTCTATCTATATCTGAATCCAACAGAATTTGATGCGGTGCTCCATGCGATGGAAAAATTTGACAACTTAGGTAAGCCAACAGAAATATTTGGGAAAGAATAAACACATGTAACATCATCATGATGCTCTGTGACGAATTGCACTTTGTATCATCAAGTGCACTTGCTCATGCAAATAAACTAGTTGAGTCAAAACAGTAGTCAAGTTATGCAAGACTGAAATAACATGGAAGTGTAATCTAAAACATCTGAACTCAATTTTGCATGTAATAATATGTTGAGCCATAAATAAAACAAAGATGTTTGGATAAGGTATTTGCAAAAAAACCTGAAATAGTTGCAAACAGAAAGAAGCATCAAATAGTTGCAGATTGCACTTGCCTTATGTGAGCAGGGAAGAGCACAATTTCAATATAAGATCAAGCTCCTTAAACGTGTTTTATCGTATGCAATGCTATTGCTGGTTACAAAATTGTATTTGCAATCAAACTTCATATTCATGCTAACTTGAGCCTGCTTCTACCCTGATTGAAGCTGTTTTTCTTCTGATGCATGACCAAGTAAAACAGAATGTCAACAATGCAGCAGAAGATTGAAACTGATATAAAAGTGGTTTCCAACATTAATGCAATTGATATATCTAGCCATTTAGCTAACCAACGTATGCAAAAGGTATTACCCCATAAACCTCGTTCAGACTCCTTTATATTTGTAGATGCAGAATAATGCATTTTATGAAGATATGTACCAATGTCATTAACACGATGTAACTCCTATAGGAACTGAGGTGCTAGTTCATATTGATATGAGTGTATTGCTTCAATGTCATTGTTCTTTAAGCAAAAAAGAAAGTGGTCTATTAATGCATTTCGCAATTCACTTGAAGTATAACGAAAATGTAGAAGCATTTCGAACGAGTCAAATAGACAATCTGCTACAGTATATGAAAATGCATTTAGTCTAAAAAGACCATTTCTTTTTAATACAATGTCAATGTTGTCAGGCAAAACGCATTGCAATCTGAAGTTGTAATTGTCAACATCTATTATTTCTTCCATTATGTGCAATTGCTTATCAGGGTTGCCTTTTGCAATTGTCTTGTACAGCTTTGCAAAAAAATATTGATGAAGCTAGCAAAAACTGAACATGACTGACATTGACAGGCCACCAAACCTCCCTGAAGCTTGTCAACACCAAAATGTTTCCCAAAGAACAATGTCCCTTTTTCAACAAAACTACCAATTCAAACATTTGGAGTTTCGTTGAAAAAGGGAGATCGTTCTTTGGGAAAGGCTTTGGCGTTGAGAAGCTTCACGGGGGTTTGGTGGCGTGATCTGACATATCTACATTTAAATATAGATATGTAAAAGGAGGAGATATATATAGTAAACATTAATATTTTAAATAGCAAATAGCATGTTTGTATAGTTTCCATACATACCTTTTCGAAGCAAGCGGTTGGGTTGCCTTTCCTAATTGAGTTATGTCGTCTATTTCTTCAGTTGTTTGTTTTCCTTTTCCAGGATTTATGTTATGTTATAGAATAGGAACATATATTTAGTTCAATTTCAAAGAGCATATAGAAGTAAAGAGTTAACAAGGAACATTAAAACCATAGAACCATACATATGTAAAGATAGAATGGATATATACTAAACATTAACATTCTAAATACAAATTGGCATATTTGTATAGTTGTTATAGACATACCTTGCTGAACATTATTATTCTAAATACAAATCAGCATATTTGTATAGTTGTCATAGACATACCTTTGCAAAACAAAAGGTTGGCTTGCCCTTTCTAATTGCGTTATGGATTCTATTTCTTCAATTGTTTCATTTCGTCTCTGAAGATTTGGGCTATGTTATAGAATACTAACATATATCTAGTGCAAACTAGAAGAAAAAACTGAACAAGAACATTAAAACCATAGAACCATACATATGTAAAAATAAAAATAGAATGCATATATACTAGACATTAATATTCTAAATACAAATTACCATTTTTGTGTAGTTCTCATAGACGTACCTTTGCAAAACAAGTGATTTGTTTGCGCTTTCTAATTGGCTTATGCATTCTATTTCTTGAATTGTTTCATTTCCTTTTTCAAGTTTTATGCTATGTTATAGAATAGCAAGACATATTTAGTACAAGTCAAAAGAACATATGAAAGTAAAACTTGAACAAGAAGACAAGATGCATAATCCATGGAAAAGGAAAGGCAAAAAGAATATACTGTGTTTGTTTATGTTGCATCTTGTTGTTCTTTTTTCTTGGTTGTTCTGTTCAATTGAAAAGGGTTTTACTAGTAGAATCTGCATGCATAAATAGATGGGGTCATATCTGCAAATTTATGATAGGATAGTTCTGTTCATTAATTGAAAATGCTATGTCTGGCATAAGTTGCATTGATCAACACAGAACGCCATATATGCAAATGTAGAATGGAATGCATAGTATGTATGCTGTTATCACTTCGTTTACCACAAAAATATATTGTAGTATGCTTTAGTAAAATAGATATGATAAAAGCAATGAGATATTGCAAAAATGTCAAAATTTGGAATTTTGTAAACTGTTTCATGTGTATATCATAGGTCAAGGAGAAGAGATATTATATCATGGTCAGACCAATATGCATCCAATACGAAAATTTTATAGTTTATATTGCCTACATTTGCCCAAACATGGTCAATCAATGATTTGTGCATGCTATTAGTTTTGTCAACTAGGAAATGAAGATTGTAGTTTTGCATGTAGGTTTCTAGCTGCTTTGTTTTTTGATTGCAATGCGCCATGTCAATATTCAAGTCCCCTAGTATAACTATGATATTGTTTAGATCTAACTGGTAAAAGGATTTTGCAATGACGTTGAGGATATTGTTTAGGTTTGCATGTGGCAATGCATATATATTGAGTATTGGAATTTCTAATGTGTCAACTTTTATTTTTGCAAACAATGCTTCTAGAAAGCAGTCTTCAAAATGGGTATGTTCAAGGACAATGATATTTTCCTTTATCAATATCATTACTTCATGCTTAATGCAACTTGAGATGCACTTGAAATTTTTGAAGTCTTCATTTAAGTCGAACTAAGGTTTACGGGGCAGAAAGGGTTGGGGATCTTATTACGCGCTTTGCATGGTTCAAGGCGAATGGCACGTGGCGCACGTGAGGGGCACGTGGTTGCATGCGGTCTGGTGGTCTCATCGGCGGCCAGGTGTCCGTCCTCGAGATGCTGGAATGTTCAGCTTGTGTTTTACTGTCTTCGCAGCATTTGGGTTGGTATTGTTACTTGCTTATTTAGCTATGCAGTCTATGCGATGTTTGGTCTGCGGTAGAGTTCCTCTGGTAAATGTCTGCGTGAAGCTATGATTCTTAGTTGTATTGTTTAGAGGTTAAGTTCAGCTACTGCATTATAAGTTAATGGTATTTGGATATGGTTATACTATATGGATCTAAACAGAATTCAAGGATGAAGGAACCTAAACAAGGCATTGAGAACCAGATACGAGCAGTGCATAAGCATAATTCCATAATGCTTCTCAACAAGATCCATCATTATGGGACACTGCAGGTATGATCCATATAAATGATGAACATGTAATATATTCAAAGGGCAGGTTTGGCAAACACAGCAACAATCTGCCAAAGCAAATTGTCCCAAGACTATTGCCAATTGTCACATGTCAAAGAAGATGCCCAAAAATTACAGATCTTTGATGATTCACAAATTGTGGTGAATTGGATGAATGCAAAAAATTGATTGGATAATTATAAACTTCAACCTATATTTCAGGAGATTCGACTTCGTTAGACAGAGTATTTAACACATTATGTTTGAACATGTTTACAAAGACAGGAACATGGAAACTGATGGACTGTCAAAAGCAAGATTACACAAAGACAGGAACATGGAAACTGATGGACTAGCAAAAGCAAGATTACACTTGGTAGCATGAGCTTGGCTGATTCAACAGAGAGTGGAAGGACAGCTGATGGAATGTCTTTTAAATGCCAATATCTATGTATAATTTTTTATGCCACTGTTTATGAACATATCTAGGACCTGATTCTTCATGAGACAAAACTGGTTTCAAATCTCTGATGTATGTCAAAATGACCATGACAGTATATGAATCTAAACAGAATTCAAGGATCAAGGAACCCAAACAAGACATTGAGAACCAGATACGAGTAGTGCATAAGCATAATTCCATAATGCTTCTCAACAAGATCCATTATTATGGGACACTGCAGCTATGATCCATATAAATGATGAACATGTAATATATTCAAAGGGCAGGTTTGGCAAACACAGCAACAATCTGCCTAAGCAAATTGTCCCAAGACTATTGCCAATTGTCGCATGTGAAAGAAGATGCTCAAAAATTACAGATCTTTGATGATTCACAAATTGTGGTGAATTTGATGAATGCAAGAAATTGATTGGATAATTATAAACTTCAACCTATATTTCAGGAGATTCGACTTCGTTAAACAGAGTATTTAACATATTATGTTTGAACATGTTTACAAAGACAGGAACATGGAAACTGATCGACTGTCAAAAGCAAGATTACACAAAGACAGGAACATGGAAACTGATGGACTGTCAAAAGCAAGATTACACTTGGTAGCATGAGCTTGGATGATTAAACAGAGAGTGGAAGGACAGCTGATGGAATGTCTTTTAAATGCCAATATCTATGTATAATTTTTTATGCCACTGTTTATGAACATATCTAGGACCTGATTCTTCATTAGACAAAACTGGTTTCAAATCTTTGATGTATGTCAGAATGACCATGACAAGGCTGTTATCAGATAAAACTCGCTTCAAAGCTTCGATATATGTTAGAATGACTATGATAGGGCTGTCATATTGACATTTTTGGAAACTGTTTATGAAACAAGATATGTTCCCAGCAATACTTTTATCACTTCCTATGCTTAAGCATATCTGTGAAATGCAGGAACATATATAATAAATGTAATTTTGTTTTCATAATAAAATAATTTTTTCTGTCTGAGCAGAATAAGGTAGTTGAACATCATATGAAAACCAATCTGGTTATAACTAGCTAACATGACATTTTAATCTAAGGTTTAAATAGACAAAATGTCTTGATTCATCATTATACAAAGCTACTTGCATGCATTACTCAACTTGTACTTGTTGGGATCATCTCAAATAATATTGTTGTTATGATTATAACAATTGATAATATTAATATTAATATTAATGTAAACACAAAATAAACAATGACAATTTCAGATTTGAATTCCAATATAATTGAATGATAGAAAAGATCTCAATGACTGAATACAGCTTAAATATCTATGTTTTTTAAAACAATCACAGAGAAACTCGACTATAAATCTAGAGTAACTGAACCATAAACCTACACAATGCAAAAATTAAAACCCTAACAAATTCACAAAAAGCAATTAATACAAAAATTGACAAAAAGAAATTAGTCGAATAACACCGTACCTGGAACAAAGCCGAGTATTCAAATTGCTTCTCATCTAGACAAATTCATGCACAACAGAGCCTGTACCAAGAACCACAGCTTCACCTAGGCCATCTCAGCCCAAATGACAAGGAAGTCACATGGTGCTCGAAACTGACATTTACGGGAATTTCCATAAAACCCATGCAGGTAACAGAAACCCTCAGTATCATAGAAAAGCTTATAATTTTTGCAAACGAAACATTTCATCCAATATATAAGCAACAGCAAACGAACAACATCTAGTACCAATATAGCAAACCTTGAATTCAGCACTTGTTAACAAAGGAAATGAACTTAACACTAACTAAATGAACTTAACAAAGTTGTTAACAAAGCAACCTTGCGTTCTAGCAGTAATATCAGAGTCGAATATTCATACATCCATAACAGAATTACAGACCTGAACAAACATTAAGGACCAAAGCAAACATATTCATAAATTATACGAGCGAAAAACATACACGCCTAAGATAGGAAACCGTGCAGTTACAAAACAGACTGCAATCTTCAATATTTTAACATTTCAAACAGTTCAAAATCTGCAATTTATTTAGATGTTCATGTGCAAAAACAGTTCAAACTACAAAATACTGCGACTCAATCTGTACCAAGAACCATAGCTTCGCCCAGGTCCACTCGGTTCAAATGATAACGAAGCAACATTGTGGCTGAAACCCACATTTACAGAATTTTCCATAAAACCTATGCAGCTAACAGAAACCCATAGTATCACGGCAGCCAGCAACCGCATCCGTCAACCCAAAGTCAGCAATCTATCAATCGCATATAGTCCCTGGCAGGGATGACGGAGTAAGTGGACTATAAACCTAGAGTAACTGGACCATAAACCTACACAACGCAAAAATTAAAACACTAACAAATCGACAAAAAGCAAGCAAAACAAAAATTGACAAAATGCAATTAGTAGAATAACACCATACCTGCAACGAAGTTGAGCGTTCGAATTCCTTCTCCTCTAGAGCATATGCATGCACAACGCACCCTATGGCACTACCATGAGAAAATGTGCAAATGACGTAATTGGTTAACGAAGTCTGCACACAAAACCCTCAGTATTCAACCAGAATACCACTAACTTATAATGCTCAAATAACCATGGATTGTTGCATGCAAGTAACAGAAACTCTTAGTATTTAACCAGAATGCCATTAACTTATAATGCAGTAGCCGAACTTAACCTCTAAACAATACAACCAAGAATCACAGCTTCATGCAGACATTTAGCCAAATTTCCATAAAGCCCATGCAACTAAGACAAACCCTGACTATTGAACCAGAATGCCATAACTTATAATGCTGAAATAACCATGCACTCTTGCATCCAAGTAACAGAAACCCTCAGTATTTAACCAGAATGCTATTAACTTATAATGCAGTAGTTCAACTTACCAAAGCGACAGCACACAGTCGAGCGATAGAAGCTGCACCTGGAACAACACAACCGCAACCAAACGTTTGCGATAGAGTTAACCGAACAGCCAGGAACCGCATTGTGTTTTGACCGCAGACAATACAACAAATACAAAGGAAAAATCGCAGAGACCGCAGAGCTAAAAAACCAAGCAACAATAATAATCCAAATGCCATTAACTTATAATGCAGTAGCCGAACTTAACGTGTAAACAATACAACTAAGAATCACAGCTTCACGCAGACATTTACCGAAATTTCCATAAAACCCATGTAGCTAAGACAAGCCCTCACTATTCAACCAGAATGCCATTAACTTATAATGCTCAAATAACCATGGACTCCTGCATGCAGGTAACATCAATCCTCAGAGCAGGCAGGAACCGCATTGTGTTTTCAGCGCAGACAATATAACAAATACAAAACAAAAATCGCACAGACCGCACAGCTAAAGAACCAAGTAACAATAACAACCCAAAGCCGCGAACAGGGCAAAAGCCAAATAACCATGAACTGTTGCATGCACGTAACAGAAATGCTCAGTATTTAACCAGATTTCCATAGAGAAGTCGAACTTACGAAAGGCACAACCAGCAAGCAGGAACCCCAGCGGACACGAAAAATCGCACAGACTGCAGAGCTAAACAACCAAGGAACAATACCCGAGCATGCAGGAACTCCACCGCAGACGAAAAATCGAATAGAGTGCAAAGCTAAACAAGCAACTAACAATACCAATCCAAAGGCCGCGAAGACAGTAAAACCCAAAGGCCGCAAACATACTAAAACCCAAGCCGAACTTTCCAGCATGTCGACGAGCAACAGCTGGCCGCCGACGAGACCACCACAGCGCATGCCGACCACAGCTAAGACAAACCGTCACTATTCAACCAGAATGCCATTAACTTATAATGCTCAAATAACCATGGACACTTGCATGCATGCAAGACAAAACGCCAGTATTCAACCAGAAGACAAACCCTCAGTATTCACAATAATAATCCAAATGCCATTAACTTATAATGCAGCAGCCGAACTTAACCTCTAAACAATACAACTAAGAATCATAGCTTCACGCAGACATTTAGCGCAGCAACTCTACCGCAGACCAAACATCGCACAGACTGCACAGCTAAAGAAGCAAGTAACAATACCAACCCGAATGCCGCGAAGACAGTAAAACACAAGGCGAACATTCCAGCATCTCGAGGACGGACACCTGGCCGCCGATCAGACCACCAGACCGCATGCAACCACGTGCCCCTCGCGCGCCACGTGCCATTCGCCTCGAACCATGCGAAGCACGAAATAAGACCCCCAACCGTTTCCGCCCCGTAAAGCTTAGTTCGACTTAGGAAATATGCCAAATGTTTGCAAAAATCCCGTCCATCAACCCATGGACAAAACCTCAGTATTGAACCAGAATGCCATTAACTTAAAATGCTCAAATAACCATGGACACTTGCATGCACGTAAGACAAAACCCCAGTATTCAACCAGAAGACAAACCCTGAGTATTCACAATAATAATCCAAATGCCATTAACTTATAATGCAGTAGCCGAACTTAACCTCTAAACAATACAACTAACAATCATAGCTTCACGCAGACATTTACCCAAATTTGCATAAAACCCATGCAGCTAAGACAAAACCTCAGCATTCAACCACAATTCCATTAACTTATAATGCCCAAATAGCCATGGACTCTTGCATGCAACTAACACAACAGGCAGGAACCGCATTGTGTTTTCACCGCACACAATAGAACAAATAGGAAGGAAAAATCGCACAGACCGCACAGCTAAACAACCAAGTAATCATAATAACCCAAAGGCCGCGAACAGGGTAAAACCCAAATAGCAATGGACTCTTGCATGCAGGTAACAGAAACCCTGAATATTTAACCAGAATAACTTACCAAAGTCACACCGAGCAGACAGGAACCCCACCGCAGATGACAAATCGCACAGACTGCAGAGCTAAACAAGCAACTAACAATACCCGAGCAGGTAGGAACTTCACCGCAGACAAAAAATCGCACAGACTGGAGAGCTAAATAAGCAAATAACAATACCAACCCAAAGGCCGCGAAGACAGTAAAACCCAAGCCGAACTTTCCAGCATGTTGAGCAGGAACAGCTGGCCGCGGATCAGACCACCATACCGCATGCCGACGATAGCCAAGACAAACCCTCAGTATTCAACCAAAATGCCATTAACTTATAACGTTCAACTAACCATGGACTCTTGCATGCATGTAAGAGAAACCCCCAGTATGTAACCAGAAGGCAAACCCTCAGTATTCAACCAGAATGCCATTGCCGAACTCACCAAAGCCACACCGAGCAGGCAGGAACTCCACCACAGACGAAAAATCGCACAGACTGCAAGCAACAATACCCGGGCAGGCAGGACCTCTACCGCAGACGAAACATCGCACAGAACAATACCAACCCAAATGCCGCGAACACACTAAAACACACCCCATGGCTTCCAGCATCTCGAGGACGGACACCTGGCCGCCGATCACACCACCAGACCGCATGCAACCACGTGCCCCTCACGCGCGCCACGTGCCATTCGCCTCGAACCAGAATGCCATTAACTTAAAATGCTCAAATAACCATGGACACTTGCATGCACGTAACACAAAACCCCACTATTCAACCAGAAGACAAACACTGAGTATTCACAACAATAATTCAAATGCCATTAACTTATAATGCAGTAGCCGAACTTAACCTCTAAACAATACAACTAACAATCATAGCTTCACGCAGACATTTACCCAAATTTGCATAAAGCCCATGCAGCTAAGACAAAACCTCAGTATTCAACCACAATTCCATTAACTTATAATGCCCAAACAGCCATGGACTCTTGCATGCAGCTAACACAACAGGCAGGAACCGCATTGTGTTTTCACCGCACACAATAGAACAAATAGAAAGCAAAAATCGCACAGAGCGCGCACCTAAACAACCAAGTAATCATAATAACCCAAAGGCCGCGAACAGGGCAAAACCCAAATAGCAATGGACTCTTGCATGCAGGTAACAGAAACCCTGAATATTTAACCAGAATAACTTACCAAAGTCACACCGAGCAGACAGGAACCCCACCGCAGATGACAAATCGCACAGATTGCAGAGCTAAACAAGGAACTAACAATACTCGAGCAGGCAGGAACTTCACCGCAGACGAAAAATCGCACAGACTGCAGAGCTAAACAAGCAAGTAACAATAGCAACCCAAAGGCCGCGAAGACAGTAAACCCCAAAGGCCGCGAAGACAGTAAAACCCAAGCCGAACTTTCCAGCATGTCGAGCACGAACAGCTGGCCGCCGATCAGACCACCATACCGCATGCCGACGACAGCCAAGACAAACCCTCGGTATTCAACCAGAATGCCATTAACTTATAACGTTCAACTAACCATGGACTCTTGCATGCACGTAAGAGAAACCCTCAGTATCTAACCAGAAGGCAAACCAGAATGCCATCGCCGAACTCACCAAAGCCACACCCAGCAGGCAGCAACTCCACGACAGACGAAAAATCGCACAGACTGCAAGCAACAATACCCGGGCAGGCAGGACCTCTACCGCAGACCAAACATCGCACAGAACAATACCAACTCAAATGCCGCGAACACACTAAAACACACCCCATGGCTTCCAGCATCTCGAGGACGGACACCTGGCCGCCGATCACACCACCAGACCGCATGCAACCACGTGCCCCTCACGCGCGCCACGTGCCACTCGCCTCGAACCATGCGAAGCGCGTAATAAGACCCCCAACCGTTGCCGCCCCGTAAACCTTATTCTCACTTAGGAAAACGCCCAAATATTTCCCAATATCGCCGCGGTCAACCCAAAGTCAGCGATCTATCGATCGCTTATAGTCCCCGACAGGGACTAATAATAATCAAAACATTTTATGACACTTTTATGATATAATTCTCTATTTCACATATATATAAATTAATTGTCATATATAATTAGCTCGTTATAATTTTTTTATATAATTATTCTTCCCATTTACTCTATTATTATCCTTGCTAACACCATAAAATTATATATATAGCTCGTTATATTTTTTTGTTATATATTTATTCTTCAAATTTAATCCATTATGTTATTGTCCTTGCTAACGCCGTAAAATTTGTAATAATATTAATTGTAACTTCTTAAACGTGTTTATGACTATAATTTGATTTATATAGATTTTTTTTATGCCTACAACGTGATTTATGATATATTTAAAGAAAAGTTTTTCGGGAGTGGGAATTATTTTCTTGTGTCTTAGGTATTAATTTTTTTTATTATGTAAAGTTAATATAAAATTAAGTTAATTAATATTTAAGTATTTTAGATTTATCTTAATCTAATATCTATCAAGGGTTAAGAGGGATTAAATATTTTTATATGTAAATCTCTTTTTTTATGAAAATTTTGAATAAAAGTTTGCACCTCGAGAAATTTGATCCCTCTCGGTGCTTGATAGATTTGGGGTTAAGATGGATCTAGGTTGGTTTAAGCTCTGCACAATCATATAAAATTTGTTGAACATGTAATTAATTTGATCATTTCAAAGATGCAAAATATGTCTAAGATTAATTTTGTCAATTTAATTTTAAATTTGCCTAGTTACCTCAATTTGTTGACATGAGAGAGACTGTAAGTAACTTGAATGATGAAAAATGATGAAATATGAATTTTGAGTGCAAAGTGACAATGTAATAATAGATAGATAAATATGGAGAGAGGGTGTTTATGTTTTGAGGGTGAGATAGAGATATAAATAATGAGAGACAAGGGAGATAGAGTTATAGATGGAGGGGGCAGAGATATGCGTAAATTGAAGTCAATGCACACTATTGATCTAATTACTTTGGAATTAATCTACATCATACATCTAATTGCATCGAATAAAAAGTCAACATATGCATTGAAATCAATGAATCTAGTGCAAACAATCAAATAGGATAAAAAATAAACATCTACACTAAAAACAAAACATCTAGTGCAAGCAATCAAATAGGAGTGTAAATTAACAAATACAATGAAATCAATGTATCTAATGTAATGTATTAAATAGGATTAGAAATTGACATCTACACGGAAATCAATAAATCCAACGCAAGCGATCAACTATGATTAGAAATCAATATCTACGATGAAACCAATGCATCTAGTGCAAGTAATTAAATAGGAGTAGAAAACAACATATGCACTGAAATCAATGCATCTAGTGTAAGGTATTAAATAGGATTAGAAATCAACATCTATATTGAAATATATGCATCTAGTGCAAGTGATCAGTTAGGATTAGAAATCAAAAACTACACTGAAATTAATACATTTGTTTTAGAGAAAGACGAAAATATTCATGACTTTCTTGATCTAACTTCTATGTTTGTATTTGTCTTTGTTTGTTGCTTTCTTCTTCCTTCTCTCTCCACCTTCCATTTTATGTATGTATTCCTCCCTCTCCCATTCTCTCTCTCCCCCTTTCCCTCTCTCCCCTGTCTCTCTCTATCCACCTCTCCCTCCCTTTCTTTAACTTTCTCTTCTTCCCTCTCTCCCCGTGCCATCTATATCTATACCTCCTCCATCTCTTCTTATTTGTTTCTCTATCTCAGTTGCCTAAACACATGTCACACACACACTCTCTCTCCATATATATATCCCTTCCCCCCTCCCTCTCTTTATCTCTCTCTTCATCCCTTTCGCCCCTCCATCTATAACTCTATCTCCCTCAGCCTCTCCTTCATTATCTCTCTTTATCAACCCGCAGTCATACACTCTCTCTATACATAACTATCTATCTATATATCTCTCCTTCTTCCTCTCCCTCTCTATCTCTTCCACCCTCGTGCTCTATCTCTCTCTTTGCCCCTTCCATCTATATCTCTATCTCTCATTGTATTTATATCTCAGCCCTAATCATACAAACTCTCTCTCCATATCTATCTATCTATCTATCTATCTCTCCCTCCCTCCCTCTTACCTCCCCTCCCCCCTCTCTCCCCCTTCTTATCCCTCTCTCTCCCTCCCTCTCTCTCTCTCTCTCTCTCTCCCTCCCTCCCTCTCTTTTCCTCTATCCCCTCTCCATCTATATCTCTATCGCTCCTTGTCAGTCCTTCTCACCTCCAAAACATACACACACTCTCTCCATATCTATGTATCTCTCTCCCTCCCTCTTCCTCTAACTCTCTCTCTTCCCCTTTTCTCTCTCTCTTCCCCTTATCTCCCCTCTCTCTCTCTCTCTCTTCCCTCTTCCTCTCCTCTCTCCATCACCATCTCTCACTTGTGGCTCCCTCTCCCTCTCCAACTCTCTCTATCTATGTCTTTCTTCCCCTTCCAAATCCATCTCTCTCCCTTTCTCTCCCACCTCCCACTGTCTCTACCTCCCATTGCACTCTCTCACTCTCCACCCTCCAACTCTGTCACTATCTCCCTCTCTCTCTCCTTCTCTCTCTCCCGCTCTCTCCCCATCCATATCTATGTCTCACTGACTCTCTCTTCCCCTTCTTTCTCTATCTATATCCTCTCACTTTCTCTCTCTTCCCTCGTCTCCTCTCTCACTCATTCCATCTTCATCTCTCCCTTGTCACTCCCTTTATCTATTGACCTCTATATCTCAATGTATTTGTAATTCCCTCCCTTTCTTTCCCCCTCCAAATCCATCTCTCTCCCTCCCTCTCTCCTCTTCTCTCCCCCTTCCTCTCTCTCTTCCTTCCTGTGTCTCGTTGTGTCTCCCACCTCTATGTCTCTCCCTCCCACTATATTCCCCCTCCATCTCACTCACTCTCTCTCTTAAATATGATCCCATTGTGTTTTATTTAAGAAAGTATCTAAATAAAAAATGCATAATTGGTTGTAAAATATTAAACCTATATTTTGGATCAATCATGTCCAATAAAATACAATAATAAAAATATTAAAAGAATTATGCACTATCTTTCCTCTATCATTGTTAGTCACATTATTCTTTCTCTTCGCTAGGATCCTTGGTTAAGATGCATCTATCCCGGTTCTTTATAATATTATTTATATTATATAAATTTCATATATGTATATATAAAACTATTTTCATTTTTAATTTATTAAAACCTCGAGTAAATCCATGTGGGAATATTTTTAGTAGTTGTGAGGATGGAGGGTTTAGATATATCTCAAATGTAATTATAACCATTTTTCTTTTAGATTTAATTAAAAAAAGTTATAAAATTAAGTTAGAATAAAGCATTTGTAAAAAGATTTTGATTTTGAAATAAGTTATGGTTTGTGGGCACGTGATATTGATAACCCATGGTATTGGCCTATAGTAGTGTAACACAATGATTAAAAGCCTAGGTCCATAACATAATAATCAAAATTATAGATGGCCCATAGTATTGATAAAACCATGGTATTAGCCCATGGTATTATGATTTTCTTCCCCCCTCTCCCTCTCTCTATCATTCTCTTCTAGGTATTGGCCCATGGTATTGTAAAAAAACCTATTTAGAAGTTAATAATATGGATGGTAAATATTCATGATCAAAAATATTGTTATATTGTGAATATTAATTTTTTATTTGCTTAATTAATTAAATTTAAATATAGTTATGGAATCATTATTTTAATTTATATGGTCAAATGGATGTTCATTTATAAGTACTATTTATATGTTATATATTTTATTGTGATATGTATATTATATTTTATTTTATCTAAAAAAATTTCCTAATTCTTTTATTAAAAAGAATAAAATTACAATATAAAAAAACGAATTAAAAAAATATCTAACATCTCAGGCCTACATATATATCTTATCTCACATCTCAGGCCCACAAACCTACCCTAATAAATAAAACAAGAAATACCTATAATCTATTTTCTTCCCATGAAGACTTTAAAAGAATACTTTGTAACCTATCGTATTGTTTTGATAGTTTGGATTCCCATTAGAGTCGGAGAGTGAGGCTTTTTGGATGTTGTCGACGGAAAAATATGAGGTGAAATCTTGATTTGTATTATTTAAATTCGTTTTTTGACTGTATATATGGATAGGGAGGCTTTTTGGATGTTGTCGACGGAAAAATATGAGATGAAATCTTGATTTGTATTATTTAAATTCGTTTTTTGACTGTATATATGGATAGGGCACTTGGACTGTGCAAGGGCTACCCATCAAACTTGTGATTTCTATAAATTCTTGCAAGATTTTAGAGAAATTAGACTGGAAAAATCCATCGGAAAATCTTCCAAAAAATATCACTAAAAACAACTTGATTCCCATTTGGCTGGTGTTGAATGATTTCTGATTAGTAATTCAACTTTTGGTGATCATAGTGGCACTCCCATTATCAACCAAGAATATAAAAAACTTAAAAAAACTAGATTTATGAATTAAATTATATTTTGGGTGTAAAGGGATTATTTAAGGTATACTATAATTAATTAGAATGCAGAAATAACAATAAGAATATTGAGAGTTTAAGGAAGCTATGTCATATCTAATTAATTTAGAGAATAGATTATGTTAAATGAGTAAATGGTTTTCTTAAGATATACTCTAACGAATTAAATTGTAATCATAAGTAAATAAAATATAGAATAATCTTATTAACGAAAATATTAAAACGGGTGAATTAAAGATTGGCTATTTAAGGTTCATACATTTGAATGTAAAACAGAGCTAAGATGAAATTTTATTTTCTTTTACCTGCGCTGGTTGTTCTTTTCAGTCGGCTTGGTTTTTGAAATAAAATCACACGGTTTATCGTCTTTCTCCTAAAATCCACAGTTTTTATTAAATGGTTTTATCGGAGCTTCTAAAATCCTTAGTGGGAACGAATAACTTGAAGGCAGTGAAGAAATTTAAACGTGGAAGGTGAAGGGTCGGTCGTGAATTTGTGTGTCAGCGCGAAAAATTAGCTTTACGTGGACTGTGGACATACGCAACAATTGATATATACGGTTTGCTGCTTACAATGCACTGCTGTAAACCATTATCTTTGTCAGTAACGGAGGGAAAATTTCTAGGTCAAAGTGGGTATCATGCTCCCGGAATTCGTCTATTCAACGGATGGCTGCCCTCGAGTTTTTAAGTGTTTCGCACGATTGATTAGATTAGATAATTTTAATAACGTCAACGATACCCAATTGTCGAAGGACCACAATTCCATATTGGAGAACAGTGCTTTTGCGTGAATGTTAATGATCAAGAAATTTGCAGCTTTGTGAAGCC
This sequence comes from Pinus tabuliformis, assembly GCA_031772625.1. NCBI lineage: Eukaryota > Viridiplantae > Streptophyta > Pinopsida > Pinales > Pinaceae > Pinus > Pinus tabuliformis. Next base: position 282,891,301 of record CM062804.1, on the reverse strand, counting down.
TTGTTTCTTTAAACAAAGTGTTCAAATCGTTCACTTTTAAACGGATTAAGAATGTTTTTATAAATTAAACATTTCATGATGATGTTTTATTTGGTGTTTATCTTTACACCATTTTCAAATTGATTACGAATGTTTTCATAAGCTAGACATTCTATGATGATGTCTTATTCGGTTTCCATTGTTTTTGAAAAGATACAAATTATTTTTTCCCATCTTTTTTGGGGATTATTAATCTATCTGTTTCACACTTAGGATGGTGAGATCCAAGCCTAAGTGCTACTATTAAAATTTTAGCCTTTTTCTTGATTGCGGCACTCAAATAAGCCTAAGCCTTTTCTTCGTCGGATTGTGATGAGTTGAAGCTTTTGACATATATCATTCTTTCTCCGACGACCTGTTTTTGCCACATTGCAGCGTTGAATTTTTTAAACACTCAATTTTTTATCTCCTCTTTAGAATTAGGACAATCTTGCCAATTGACTCCCTATTTACTCATTCATTTGTCATTTTTCTTCCTCCAAGTTTTCTTCTTACCCTTTAGCTCCTCTCTAGCAATCATCTTCGGCCCCTTTTCTAGAAAACTTAACAAAAAGATGATTGCTGAAGCCTCCATCAAGAACATTCCAGCTTGAGACAGCAAGTTCTCATATGAGACCATATACTTGACTTTGAGATCAATAATGATTAAACGCTTTTGAATTCTTTTAGACTGTTTCCACTTGTGATTTGACATGCTGCTTCATCAAACTTAAATAAATAAAAATTTATACACATTTTTTATCTCATAAAAGGAAAGAAAGTTAACTTTGAAATTATTAATGATTAAATATTTTTAAATTATTTTTAATGTTGTCACTTGTGATTTGACATCCTGCTTCCCAAACTTAAATAAACTAAAATTTATGCACATTCTTTCCTTTCTGTCTTTGCCTTCCACTCTATTATTATATTCTCGACTTTCACGTGATTCAAGATAAAACCATCTTTCTACTGGAAGCACGAGGAGAGGCCGAAATGCGCCCCATAAATATGGGCGGCTATTACGCGCGAATGTTATGCGCTGCGATCGGAGACGTTACATTTATGTATATGTACATTGTATTTGAATAGCATGTAATTCATATGGTTTATATGGTTTATTTTTTTAATTTTTAATTTATGTATAATGCCGACATTGTGTTTTATATAATATGAAATTTGAAATATTATATTCATGGATAATATTGAAAAATATAATAATAATAATAATAATAATAATAATATTATGATTATTTGTTTTATTTTTTATGTGTATAAAATATTTATTTATAAAATAATAATTTTTTATTTTCAATTGCTTTATATATTTTAGTTTTTATTTTATTTTTATTATTATTATAAAATTTATTATAACTTAGCTATTAAATAGTGGAGACAATAATGTCTAGTTGTTATTCGGGGTTGAGTCATCATTCTTATTCTTATTTAAGGAAAGTCATACTACTTAAATTTCTTGTTGGTGATTCTTAATGGGCAGAGTTTCACTACTGCTAGCTCGGTTTGTTTGGTTATTATCTTGTTTTCTGAATATATATATATATATATATATATATATAAAACATTAATATTAAAATATTTTACATTCACATTGAAATATTTTATTTAAGGTGGATATTGAAACCACTTTTTTTGTTATTAATATATATAATTTTAATGGTGGGCATTGACTCCTTCTCGTTATGCAACTAAAGAAACATCTCTTAGTATTGGATGTATGCACTTTTATGCGAAATGAACAAATTTTTCATATTAAACACTAAAAAAACTAAAAATAATAAATGTTTAACTTTAGTTTACACTCTTTTTCTTTATTTAAAATTGATATAAAAATATCTTACACAAAGTAGATATTGAAATATTTTATTTTATAGCCTAAAGGAATCTTTTTTATTAGTATTTTTTTAAAGCTACATGTCAACTCCATGTTGAGCATGGAAGGAATTACACATCTCTCTTGAATTGGGCTATAAAAAGCACATTTTGGTACAAATATTGACATAGTATAATACCTTATCTTTAAATGACTTTGGGTACTTTCAACGCATGATAACCTATGTGGTCATTCACTAGCATGGATGGACATGAGAGTCAATTTTCGGTGCTCTCGCATGATGGAAAGGTGTATCATGGATATGTCAGGTCCTCAAAATGAGCACACCATAAATCTTGATAGCTCACACTAGTTGGAGATATCAATAGAAGTTTGGAAGGGAAATTGGCAAGGGAAGGTAAAGTGGAATTTTGGTACATGCCCTCATATGATTTATAAGTATGATCCATGATAGAAAAAATTGTTGTAGATAACATGATTATCTTTTATAGACTTGTGATTGGAGTGCATGTGAACCAAGGAGTTGAGCGACCGACACTTGGGGTTGTAACATAGAATATAAGTGCCTTCATGCATAGGCATCCATGGGGTGGAATCATGGGATAGACTTGGTGGGTGCACCCTTTCCCAAGGCCCTTTGGTACCTTCGGCGTACTTGTTCTATGCATGTGGCAATTTTGGTGCAACATCCTTAGATGTTGGATTATTAGTTAACAATTCATAAATGGGGTAGAGCTACAATTGAACATACTCACTCGGATATAACGTGGCACTTCCACAAGTATGCTTGGCTTAAAAGAACATCAAAAATTTCAGGGTGAGCAATATAAAAAGATACCTCATCCTTGAAGGGATAGATGTTGCATCATAAGTGACATTTTTGGATGAAATAGAGATATCAACATTATCAGAGCCACCTGTTGCTGTATGGCTATGGTTGTGGTGTTGTCGGAAAGCGCAACTACTTAATGATCGTTGTTGAAATGAGGTTATGTTAACTCTCGCTATTAACAATGAAATGTAGTGGAGCACCCTTCACTCACAGTTGCGAGTGAAAGAGGCACTCACCTTCCTCCAGATCTTTAGGCTCATTTTGTTGGACCTTGGTGGTGGCAACGTGGCACTAGGTTCTCCGCCAATGATATGTTTCTCCTTGTCGAGTTCTATCTCAAATTCAGAACCTACATTTTACTTAGAGTTTTTTTGCTTTGCCATCAATGAATTGCATGCGCAATATTCATTGATGTTATGAGAGGAGCTCTTTTAGATATTGCACTACTTTCCCATGTCTTTCTTCATAATTCCATTACCAGTTTTTATTTGTAGCTTAAATGGGTTTTCGTGGGCTAGTTAACCCTGACTCTATCCTTTTTTTGTGATTTTGGGATGCCCCTTCCCTACTTTTGCTATGACTCGCAGGGAAAATTTTAAGGATGGAAAATGATCTTGAAGTTTAAACTTATCATGATTTTATATATAGTCTCTATATAATTTTAAGGATGGAAAATGATCTTGAAGTTTAAGCTTATCATGATTTTATATATAGTCTCTAAATAATTTTAAATTGTAAAATTTGGGTGAATCATTTTTAGAAAAAATGGAAAATCTTTTTTTTGTAAAAACCAGGGAAAATTAGCTCACCTGCGAATATTTTCCCCTAAAATTTTCCACAACTATGAGGGATTTTCATATCCAAAGTCTTTCTTCTTTTGTTTCAATTTTTGCTTGATTTTGACAACATATTAGTATGTTGCCACAAGTGAGGAGATGTCCATGATTTAGTTATTATATGTATCTATGTTAACATCCATGGTATGTCAGCACCTAATGCCAGTCAAATCCTTTTATACCAATCTTGCTATGAATCTATGAAAGATATTTGTGAATCTGGTACTATTTTGACCCTGTTTTCGTAGTGTGGTCAATATCATGTGTTGGTCTTTGTAGCTTCATACACAATAATATTGTTGCTTCCCAACATCCCTAAAAGACTCCCAAGTTGGTGTGGCTAAAAATATTGTAGATTCCTCTATGGCATTTACTTACGATAAGTTTCACACTAATCCTTGACATGGGGAGTAGCCTTAAGGAGTGTAGAGATAATATTTTCTCTATCAGAAAAATTATGGACTTTAAGATACCCTTCTAGTAGATAAATAATCATTTCTTTATAGAATTTTCATATATCTGACATTCAAATATAGGAATATCAAAATTAACGTGTACCTTGAATGAGGTGTGCCTCCAACGTGGTTACTTGATCAGGATACATTGCACAGAGGATTATATCGAAGGATATGGGAAAAATTATCCATCATCTCATTCATTTTTTGCTAGAGATACTCCTCAAGTAATAACTTAATAGGATCTCCTACTCCCTTGTCTTTATTTTCTTCTACCATGGGGGGTCGTCTAGGTCAACAAGAATGGCTTGCAAAGGCTCAAGTAGTTTGAGTCCCAACTCTTTCTACCCAAACCTCATTCAAGCATGCATAGAAAAGAACATAAAGAGAAAACCGCTATGATACCACTAATCCAAATTTATGAAGGGAACAAAATGATATATAGATTTGTAAACAAAAATATAGAGATACAATGAAATTTGAATTTTATTAATAAATGGAAAGTGTTAAAACCATATAAATACATAATCAAAACAAACTAGCTCAATTGGTGGTAGCTTATCTCTAAGAAGAGATGAAACGGCTACGCACTTTTTGTAGATTGTCTTACAAGGAGGCTCGTAGGAATTTTTATCATAAAGAAGCAATGATAAATCCCTAAACAACCAAAAACTTAACCCTAGGGGATGAAGCACAAAAATTCTTGTGGGCCTCGATAGCGTAAGTTATAACGTCAACTTTTTGAGGCCATAATGTTGGCATACGATCTTCTTTTGGGGTGCTCAGTAGCCCATTAGAAAGACCTAACCAAGAAATAAATTTTTCAACTACGCTTCGAAGTATATGACTACCAAGTTCCCGATTCTCTAAAAAAATCCATCTAGGGTCTCAAAGTGGCTTCAAAATTTCAAGACCAATTTCTTTTTTAGAAAAAATGCCAAAATAGAAAATTGTGTTATCAGATAGTGGAGTCAGGTGGCCACCAATATCCATCAGGAGCAAGCATGCTCACCATAGGATGAGGAATGGGATTCCTTGAGGAAGATTAAGTAATATGTAGGATGGGGAACACAAATTTCACTTAAAATATATGGCCAAACATTATGGAGATAGAAATTTAAGAAGGTAATTTTGGTGATGATGGTAATGTTTTGCAAGGCATGAAACACTAAGATAAATGATGAAAACGGTACAAGGGCTTCTAATTTTGATAAAACACACATCGAATTTTTAGAATATTCAAGGCCTTCTTATTTTATTGGTATCACCTCTCCTTTATTTAATATATAAGCAAAATTATTTGATATATAGAACCCATATCAAAAGTTGTTTTTCCTACAATTTATATTGCTAATTTAAGAAAAAAATGAAGGATCACATCCACTATGCACGATTCTCTCATCAAGAATATAATTCCTCCATTATTTCAATTCTTAGACTAAGGAATATAATTCTTTGTCATAGGTTCTCAAATATATAATAGTTTTTGAAGAAAGATTCTTGAAAATAATAGGAAATGTCATGTCCTCCATGTTCTAGAATTGCAACTATAGTGAATTGAGATGCATATATATTAGTATTAAAGGAGTTATATATAGATATAGATATCTAAGAACAAGTTCCACATGAAATAAATCAATTATATTGTAAAATGCATGTTAATTTATACATGTCTAATGAAATGATTTTGCAATAAAATGATCATGTGGAGGACAAGTAATCTTTGGAAAGTGCTAACTTAATTTATTGTACTAGTTGTCAGCGCTAATTGATTGTTTTAGTGTGGCTATGGAAGTGGGACCTAGTGATTATGTGAGGGTAGTAACTCGTGTTGAATTGACATGAAGAACAAAATAGTCAAGAGGAAATCCCATGTAGGAGTTAAACGTGTGTCCAAAATAAGATTCATTATGCTTGGTATGAATCTTATGAGCAAGGAATAATTTTAGGAATAATTTTTTCACATTAAGGATAAGCATCCAATAGATGATTGAACATAATAATCTCACCATGAAAAATCACAGTAAACATGTTGATATGTGGGTGGAAAATATTGTTGATAATTTTCATGAATGTGGTTGAATAGTTTTTTAAAGTAAATGGCACTAGTCATGAACATTTTTAATCTATGTATCACATGGATCTATATGGACTTAATGATTCCTTAAGGTGAGATCCTTTTTGGTGAAATCTCTAGCTCCCTAAAGATACTTCAAGAGATCCTTCATATAGAATATAAAATATTTAAATTTTACTCAAATTCTACTGAGTGCATGCCCATGTAGGACAAGACTACATTCATTCCTATATTCTTTGCTAATAATAAATATATGTGGGATATAATGAGAGACAATAGCTAGGTGTGACCTTCATTATTGATATGTTGTAATTGGTCTTCCATTTCAATGTACTTGACCTAGTAAAGGTTATAAGCTAGGTATTTGGAAGGGAAATACTATCAATGAGATCAACAACATGAATGGGATGTGGTAAAGGCAAGCAATGAAGCTCTATAATGAAATCATGACAAGTCTCCAAAATGTACTAGAGTCTATGTGAGGGAACGCTATTGATATACTCACCCATGAGTTGGTAAGGAACATAGAAAAATAGGAACAAATGGGAAAATTTTGATAAACAATAATTATGCTTATTAATAAGTGATATTTAGGAGTAAGAGGGATGGGGTAGAGAAAAATCAATATCATCAACCTTAGAGTTTCATGGTGTATGCTTTTTTCCTTCTATTTTGAATGATATTGTGTATAATATGATAGCAAATCATAAGACTAGATTGGAATAGTTTAGTGGATCCACATTTTATTTTCATATAAGATTTAATTTTAAACTATTGCACATGATCATTTATGTTAGGCATTATTTAATTTCAGAATTACTCGGAAGAAAGATGAAGTAGGAAGAGGAGCATATGTGATAATTAATGCAATGTTTTTCGAGGTGAAGAGCTATGAAATTATGTCCTTTTGCTATGAAATAGACATGCTTTATTTTGGCTAAATCACCCTTTTTAACCCTATAATAATTATAAAACCCTATATATACCTCGAGCAATTCAAGGTATGATTTATTGTTGCTAGTTATTTGTGATTATCATTTCTATATTAGAATTAAATGACGTTTTAAGAGTTTTTTTGGTATATCATACATTTGCATGGAATAAAGGGTTGTAATTTAAGTTATTGCAGAGATACAACTATCCATCATTACTAGGTCTAATTTTTTTTATCAAGGGATCGACAGGTGTGATGGTTGCTCAAGAAGACAATATGTGTTACGATACCCATACTTGGAAATCTCATGGGCATAACGCGTGAATTTGAGCAATGTCAGATTTAGTATAATGTCGTGAACTGTGATCCTCCTTGGTGCATATGGCCGTAACCACTTGAATGCTATTTTGGAGATGTTGCGAGTTATTTCTTTATTTAGTTGACCCATCATGGACAGAGTTGTTATGTCTCTAAAATGGAAATTGTGTTGTTTTAATTCCAACATGGACAATTACACAATTAGTTGAGGAACACACAACATGCCTCGATGTGTAACACTATTATGCCACAAGGGGAAAACGTAGCAATCAATCTATTAAGCTACTTCTTGATTTAGATGTTGGGATTTACAGTTGATAAATTCTATCAACTAAATAAGTTAGCAGTCTTAATTAATGAATGATATCATTAACTATTGTTAGGGACATAGATTCTTCTTTTCTCTCTATATATATATTTTTTGAGTGGAAAGTAGATAGTAGACAATGTGTGAAGTGCACCATAATTAAAACCCTGAGTTGGTCCCACTAGAGGTAAATAATTGTGTTGAATGTATTTTATATTCTTCTTAGCATAGGATAGTACATATTTTGTTTTATCTACAAAGTTAGTTGGTAACGACCATGTTCATTTTATTAAGTTGTGTGCTAATTTCCTTTCTTATAGTGTGTTGGATTTCATTCTAAATGTTTTATTGAATTTCCTTTTGTGCATCAGTTGGTTTGTAATTGAGCCAAGTTTTGATTTCAAGTTTGTAAGGTGATGATTTCGTAGTTGTGCTACAAAATTAGGTTGTTGTGAAACCAATGTCAGCTACTATGAAACCTTACGTTTGTAGAACTACTTAACCATAGTGGGGACAATGACATTGAGATAAGCATTGATATGTGATCCCAATATGTGGTGCACCACATAGTGGAATTGTGGTTATTGATTAATTCCGTGTTCAACCTTAGGCCTTGTATCACTAGTAGGATTTTCTTGAGTTTATTTAGAAACATGTAGATGTGGTAGGAATTCTAATGCTCGTGCATACAACATCCAAAGCCTCAAAAATAATGATACCTTGGGTTGAAAAATAAAATGATAATTAATTACCAAAACCTCCTAAGATAGGAAGAAAATATCCACAAGTTCATTTTTGGTGTTGTTGTTGGGGAGGCACTCAAGAGTATTAGGTTTCCTACTTTAGGTCAAATAGGAATGATAATTTGAGTAGAAGTGACTAGAGGGAAATTGTCAATTATTCCCTTTAAGTAACCTAAATCTTGAATATAATGCATTTAGGACATGGTAAATGAACTAGAAAACCCTAGGTAGAAATAATAATAAAATATTCCAAGACCCCATGTGGTGCAATAGGAAGCACTTGAACTAATATTGAAGCAAATGGGAAGGGAATAAAAATCCTTTAAAGGTCATCCTATTTCAAAATAGTATAATAGGGTAGCCACCTGTTGTGCTATTCAACAAACACCCCCCACCCCATTTATTAATATAATAGCTAATATTTTATTAATAAATAGGGACCCTTGATAAAATCCTTCCAAAAATTAAATTTAGCATTTAAACACTTTCTTTTTAAAATTTTGGAATAAAGAAAGATATCAAGTCAAAAGCCTTTAAAAACAAGCAAATACTCACCTTTTCGCATACTAATAGACCAAGTGTGTCAAGAGCCTTGTTAACAAGAAAAACTCGCGAAAAGTGATAAAAAGGAATCACCGCACTTAACTTAAATATCATTAGGATTTTTCATTTAAAACTAAGGCCTAAGGCATTTCCTATTAAAACAAAAGCTTGTATCACATATCATCATTCACAAAGAGCGCACTCTCACGAAGCATGTTGAAACATGAGAAATGCAATATTGCGATGAGATGGTCAACCTTATCACATCGCGTCAGAAATACTTAAGAAAGGTCTGAAATCTTACGAACTGTGCGATGTTGCGAAATGCGATAAAAGCCCAGACCCGATTAAATCCTATGTCATAAAGTAGCACTTAAGTCCACCACGCAACAAAAAATGCTTTATAAGGTAAAAATTCCATCAAACAATCTACGCTTTAAAGAACACACCGCTTATCCCACATCTCACATCCCGCAAGAACCTAAGGAACTCTAAGAAGGTGCACACTCAATTATGCGATAATGTGATTTGCGATATTGCATCGCAATCGTAAAATCGGAATTCTCGCAAACTAAATCTCACCACCTTAAAACTTTCCTTCCCATTTTACGATGTGGAACGTTAATGAGAAATAAAGGTAGCGATAGGGAACCATTATTGGATATTTAGTATGGGTCAATGACATTTATGTTGAAAAGCGGCTCGACATGATATGATATCTTTTCATTTGCGTTTAATTAAAAACTCCTTTCTTGTCACCTTTTCAAGGTTATCTATATCATTCATCCTCATTTTCATTCTCGCTTGTGTCTATGTTATATCTTTTGCTTTACTCCATTTTAGGAAAAATCCGCAAGAAGAGTTGGTATAAGCACTGGTAAAGAGGGGAAAGGCAGTTGCGTCTGAAAAGTAAGAAATGATCCTTATTTTCTTTGATACTACATGAATCAGAGGCGGAGGAACTTCAACTTGGGAGGCAATGTATGATTTGTTAGAAGAGGAAAAACCAAGGCCATTAGTAGCGAAGGCCACGACTGATCCTCATGTTTCCTCTGATGCCTCCTACTTTGAGACAACGTGATCATTCCTACACCGCATAGCCACAAGACCGAAGATAATCGCATACACGGATGTGGTCAAGTGGGTAATTGATGTGGTGGACGTCTCAGATAGATAATTCAAGAATCACAAGCAAGAGATTATGGGATATTTTTCAGAAGATAGCATACAACTAATGTACCATTTACTAGAGCCACATAAGCTCTACAATAAACAGTTCCTTGAGCAATTTGCTAAGGAGAATGAAGACCTGGCAGACGTCATGAGATCCTAGACAACAAGCGAAGTCAAGCTAAAATTGGATAATATGGGTATGTATTCTATGACATCTATCTCTCCCCCTTATAGTTTTTCAGCAGCCATGCTATGTAGATTGTTTAGTAAACTTGATAGCACCAAATTTTCCCCGAAATGGCTTCCATTAATAGATGCAGCTGTGAACGCAACAATAATGAATTGGGCTCAAATTTTGTCTGATAATTTGGAAAAAGCCATTATGGAATATAGGAGAAAGAGAAGTCCCTCTTTAAGGGTTTATCCCCTATTTTTCATGAGTGCTTTTGTAATGGATGCAATCTATTTTAGTTCCAAATTTCCCATTAATGGATGGATGTGGACTGCGTGTAACCCACTTCCTATCCATGTGTATGATAAGATTTTTTGGGAGTCTCAGCTTCACCCCCATATTTCTAAGATTTTTCAAGGAGTGATGCTACCCATCCATAAACAAGTCTACAACACAACTGCCCCTAGGTTTTCAAAAGAAGCTGAAGTGGATATCTTGCCTATAGCCAGATGGTTTGGGGAGGAAACATTTACCTATATTAGAGTATTTGGGAGCATTGCTTCACCGCATGTTCTCCCATACTATGTCCCTGACAAGTTAATGGCCAAGGAGATAGCCTACCAAATGGTAGGGGATGGTGGGTTGAGCAAAGGATTGAAAGAGCAGAAGAAGGCCATTTGGCCTACATTTTCATTGCAATGTGGTGCATTTTTGCTACATGATTTTGGACATGCATGCAAAGAAGAAGAGATCATGAAGTCTCTAAAATTAGCTACAATCCCGAGAAGGAAGTATGACCCAAATGGAACTACTAAGGACTTCACTGCTATGGTGAGATTAAAACCATTCACCCATGAGGAGGACACCTTCGATGACCTCTTCCTATAAAAAGATACATTTTTAGAAGTGACTTATATGGCATCACTACTTTTTTCCTGAGATGATGTCGAATCTTTCCATGTGTATAGAAAGAGGACATTATTGAAGGTCCCATTGGACCTACTGTAGATTGAACCAATAAGCGAGCCAACTGCCAGTGTAATCTTGGAGGATAGGTCCAAAGAGAATTCCAAAGAAGAAACCCAAGAAAGATCTACTCATGAGTCAGAGCACTTGCAGCACTAGTCTAGAAATGGGGGAGGCAATAAAAATAAAGAGTCCGAAAAGGACACAACTAGAACTACAAAGGAAACAATCAAGCAAACCATGGCAAAGAAACGGATAGAAGTTCACTCTACATCCACTCAGTTAGCAAAAACCCCATTTATTGATTTAGAAAAGGAATGGGAACATTTCAACAAGAAGCTTCACACAGTTGAACAAACATCTAAGATACGAACTCCTAAGCAAGCATAGCACAAGTTGACTCAAGAAACAAGAGTAGAGAAAACTCTAAGCACTCAGGATGTTGAGCTCATTCCTGCCACCCCCACTTCATAAATCATTTTGAGAATTCAGGAAGTTCCTCCACTTTATGTATTTTATAGTCTCACCCACAAAAATGTCGTCAAGAGATAGACGAAGTAAAGAAATTTAGACACTGAATCTGTTACAACTTCTGACAATGAACTAATGGACATTGTATGGAAGGAATCGACCATGGACCCATCTGAAAATCTCACAAGATTGTCGCAATTAATAGGAGCCTATGCTATGACAATTATTGACAAAGCGACAGAGGTCCAAATGCTTCTTAAAGAAAAGGAACAAAGAATTATGTTGTTGGAACAACAATTGGCTTGGGAGAATTCCAATCAACAAGAAGAATTATGAGTAGCCCAGCTCCAAAATGAATATGAACAGATGCTAATACAACATCAGGCTAGCCTAGCAGAAGGAGATGCACGGATACAAGCTATGACAGATAAGTATAAAAACAATCCACAAATCGATGAGTTCATAAAAGAAGCACTCAGTCTTAACTACCAACTAATGCAACAGAAGGAAGTTCTTTGCTAGAGAATCTAGCAAATAAGTCCTTATTGTGAGATCAGTGATAAGCTAACAAGCCAAGTTGTCGACATGAAACTTGAGTATGACGAAATCCATAGAAATATTTCTGACTTTATCACCTGGCAAGAATCAAAAGAAGGGAGAAAGGTTGATCTGCCAAAGTTGGAGGAATCGCATAAAGATATCTTGTTCACAGATTTTGATTCTCGGCTCAAGCAAGTGGAAAGGGCAACAACAATCATAGCAACAGCAACAAACATTGTAATAGAAGCCATCAACAAAAATATGCATGCCGCCAACCTAGTTATAGAAAGCATACCGGGATTTCTTCCAAATTTCAAATAATTAGAGCAATAGTGGAGACAGACACCAAAGGAAAAAGAGGTGATTAGACAGATGAGCAAGCTAAACTGGGAAGCATACTGGAAATTCTTGGTAAAACCATACAACGAGTGAATGATCTTGAGATGGTTAACAACCTCCACACAAAAAATGGTGCCAACACTAACAAACGCTATATTTTCTAGGCAGTTGAAATCTTTGATCAGCCAACCAACGCAACCCAAGCCTATGACCGATATTTGGAATCTCAAAGATTGAATGCAAAGGAGTTAGTCACTTAGTTTATTTTATTTTTAGTCTTATTTTCGCATGATCTGAGGAAGATCGTTTAAACCTCCTCGGTTATTTTTGTAATAATCTATTTTAGGACCTATAGTTTAGTATTTAAACCCTTGTAATGCATTTAGAGAGGGGTCCAGAAATTTGATCACAAACATTCTTCGAAACATTTCACTTATGTACATTTGAGGAGTTTTTGATGGAATGAATGAAACAAGATCTATTTTCTCTTAAATATCAAGCATGCTCTACTGAAATGCAATTTTGTACTCTTAGAATATGATGGATTGATTGAAATTTGGTCAATATTGTTGAAGCACATGAGTAGGATTCGTCATGTATGGTACTTTTATCTTATGATCTTGTTTTATTTATGTATTAGGAAATACTTCTTCTTTTAATTGTTTTGTGTGTGAAAGTATGAATTCTAGTTTAGCATTATTACACTTTTGTATGATGTTGGCTTTGACTTTATTTTGAATAAATGAATGATTTATATGTTATATATCATTCACAATCGTTTTGGCTAACTATTTATCAAAAACGATTATTGTTAAATGATTTCATTTCTTATTGCAGTTGAATGATGTATATTACCAATTGTTGTAGGACATTATTGTAGATTGCATATCGTATTGAATTCCAGGGTATATTTAAATTTAAGTAGTGTTTAAACTAGGATATATGCATGTGTTTAGTACTTTAGATTATATTACACTTAGCTTAATCATTCCCCTGTTACGTCATATATCACCCCATGAACACTATCAAAATCTCTTCTGGGAAACTAGTCCCATTATTCCCAGTCGGAACCACCACCCCAAACAGAAAAGGAGATGCTAACCAAGGTCTGTACTAGGTGGTTTTCCCCCATGTTGTAGCAATGATTTTCGGGGCTTCAATATTTTGGTGCTAGAAGGAGGGTCTAATTATGAATGGAAATTAAATTGAAATCAATAGGCCATTCTAAGAGTAAAACTCCCTCACCATCTCCTCCAACTTCTTGATCACATTCCAAATCTCCAAATCGTAAGAGAGAAGTTGTAAAGAACCCTTTAGAATCCACTACTATGATTTCAAAAAAGGGAGATCAAACTTCTTCTATAGAAACCCCTGAAATCCAATCTTTGATCCATAAGCTGCAGGGGATTTCAATATCTCAAGAAGAATCTGAGTTATCTCAAGCTAGTGTTTCTTCTCAGTTCCTCCCATCTCAAAGGTTAACTAGAGCACAAAGTGAAAAGTTTGGGATCCCCCCATTTGAATTCCCTCTAACAAACCGTAAAAGAGCTAATTAAACACAATTTGAATCCCATATTGAGGTTCTCTCATCATCACCTCAAGCATCCTCATTCATTCCATCCATTTCATCACAAAATCAACCATCCACCTCACAACTGTAGATCATGGTTTACACTGGTACTAGAGCAGAAGCCTCCTCCACCCAATCAGCTTCAAATACAGGAACATATTCCTCTACACAGATACCTACGATGGCTAAAAACCCACAAATTCCATGGAAAAATCTAGGAGTTGTATGGATGGCAGGGCCCTTACATCCATTGCCAACACATCCAGAAAAGTGGTTACCAAAGTTCAATCCTGATGATGTTTTACTAGTCGAAGAACACATAAACAATTTTATGTTGTCCATAAACCTAAATGAAGTAGTGGAAGAAGATACAGTTGTAAGATTATTCCCTTATACCTTACAAGGATCAACAGGGTCATGGTACTTTTCATTACCATCAAGTTCCATTAATAGTTGGGATGCCTTTCAAGAGCAGTTCCTAACCAAGTTTGGAGATGACAGATCAATGACCACTCTTATCAATGATCTCTCCAACTTAAAAACCGAACCTAGAGAACTGATTAAGGACTTTAATTCATGTTTTAACAAGTTATTGAATAAAATCCCAACAACATCTAAGCCCAGTGATGAAGTCTAAAATGAATGATACATCTCTGCCCTTCCCTCAAACATAACTACTTTTGTTGATAGGGCTTCCAAACTGACTTTGGCAGAAAACATGAAAGAAGCCATAGTTGTAGAAAAACGTATTCTAACTTTATATAAGAAAAATGCATTAGAAGAATGCAAATCCAAGAAATTAACTTTTAGGGACGAATCCAAGAAAAAACCACCCAAATATTCTTTTAAACTTGAAGGTCTACAAAAAGTCCTTAAAACCATGTCAATCGAAATGGTTGATATTAGGGAAATGATAGCAGAGACTTCCTCAAAGAAACCTTTCAGACCATACAAAATAAATCCCCCTTTTGATACTAAGCCTCAAAATATCATATGAAATGATGAATCGGATGTGGAGGAAGATGAAGTCTCAATAGTTGAAGAGAAAACAGATGATGAAGAAGTTATCGAGTTACAAGGAATGTGGGATTTTATCCTTCCCAATGAAGAAGCACAAGAAGCACTACCAGTTGCAACCAGGAGTAGAATCTCTATTTATTTGCCACAAATAAATTCAAAGAAGAAGGTATCAACTCTAGCTCCCAAAGACAAAACAAAAGGTAAGAAATATTCGTCTAAATCCACTCAAACCGCTCCTTCTCAAAAAAATTCTTCACTTTCAGCTAAAACTCTGTTAGTCTCTGATAAACAGGAATAAAACATGGTGGAAGATATGAGAAAGCCTATGGAGAACATTATCTTTCATGAGATTAGCAAGTTGAAACATCAATAGAATCTATTGCTCAAAGATCTAAAAGTAGTCGCTACTTCTCTGCTTCTCACTATTGTAATCTTGCAAGCCACCCAAGAAATGGGAAGACCTCCTAATACCTCATTAGACAGGATCGGTCCTACTGATATTTCTCTAATAGGAGGAAGATCAAAATCCCATACCCCTCCATTCCCATTGACTTTTGAAATTTCCAACAAGGATCTACACAACAATTTAGTTGATTCTGGAGCTTCATCTAACATTCTACCACGAACAGTTTGTGTGAAATTGAATGTTGAGCCCCAAAAATATGTTTTGCACATTGTGCAATTAGACTAATCCCAAGTCGAAGTTATAGGAGAGCTCAATCAAGTCACTATCAAACTCTCATCAAAATCTAAAGTGTTTCGAGTCATTGACATTCTTGTGGATGATATCCATGAGTTTTATGGTTTAATCCTTAGCAGAGACTGGTAAGAAAAGCTTCATGGCTATTTTGCAACTGATTGGTCCCACATGTGGCTTCCCTATAATGGCAAGACAAATCAGATAAGGATTGACCACGAAAAACATCAAAAGTATATCATTATAGAACTAGAGGGAGAAAATGACCCAGTCACATATAGTAGCAATATCATTGGAAACTACTCAGATGAATCATTTTTGGGAAATTTTAATGTAAATACTTCACCCTTCTTGGAAAATTATGTTATATCGCAAGTTGAAAAATTTTCTCAAACAGATACTTCTAAGTATATAAATTTTGTAGATAAACCTATAGTTAGCTCATTATTTTGGAAATTATTTTTTGATGGATCCAAATCTAATGATGGAGCCAGAGCAGGACGCATATTAGTTAGCCCAAAAGGAGAAAAAAATATGCTAGCATGTAGGCTTGAATTCAAATGTATAAAAAATACTGTTGAATATGAAGCATTGGTTCAAGGGTTGTATAAGGCTATTAGCCTTAATATCAAACACCTTCAAGTGTTTGGAGATTCGGAAATTGTGATAAAACAGATAAGAAATACTATACACTATCTGTGTGGAGATTTGAAACATTATCAATCATTAGTCCAAGACCTCACCTCTCACTTTATAGCGTTTAATATTTCCCCTATCCCAAGACTTCGAAATGCAAGTGTCCATCTTTTGGCTAATTTTGCATGCATGCTCATTCCACCAGAAGATTATAAGCTCGGTCACTTTTCTATTGAATTGATTTTTAGGCCTTATATTCCTAACAATATCACAAATTGGTGAGTCTTTAATAATGACCCAGATATCATAAGTTTTCTAACATATGAAGGCTCTTATGACGACTAGACAATAGATGAAGATCAACATGACTCCCAACTTAAGCAAGAAACAACTATGAATTCCATACCTAAGTCTGTGGTTATGTTGGAGGACTTATATGATCTTAAGGAAAGATTAAAAAACCCACAAATTCAAAACTCCAAAGTTCAACTTTGAGATTTGAATTAGTTAATCTTGGAACTGACCTTGAAAATCAAAATATCAATCTAGGACTTGGTCTTACACCTATTGAAAATTCAACCTTCATTCATTTGTTAAAGAAATACAAGAATGTATTTGCTTGGAACTATGAAGACCTTAATGCATATGACACTCTTATAATTCAACATACCATCCCCATGATATCTGATGAAAAACCCGTGCTGCAAAAGTTAAGAAAAATCCACCCAAATTTAGAAAATTAGATCAAATATGAATTGAATAAGTTGCTCAAGTCCAAAATTATCTTTCTTGTTAGGCACTCAAGGTTGGTTTCCAATCTTGTTCCTGTAAAAAAAAGAATGGTGATATTCGAATATCTCTAGACTTTCACAATCTTACCAAAGTTTGTCAGAAGGACTATTTCTTGTTACCTCCTATGGAACAGATACTGTAATCAGTTGTTGGCTTAGAACTAATGTCTTTTCTAGATGGATTCTTAGGTTATAATCAGGTTCTAGTACATCCAGATGACCAGCTAAAGACTACCCTTCGAACCAAATTGGGCACCTATGCCTATCAAAAGATGCCATTTGGGTTAATCAATGTTGGTGCCACATTTCTGAGAGCCATGGACATTGCTTTCAAAGTCTTGCTTAATAAATCAGTGGTAATTTATTTGGATGATATAACTGTGTACTCAAAAAGGCACGGTAATCATTTAAAGGATTTAAAACAAATCTTTGAGTGTTGTGAGAGGTATGGAATTTCTCTCAATCCAAATAAATGTTTCTTTGCTTTGAGTGAAGGAAAGCTCCTTGTATTTATTGTATCGAAAGAAGGGATTCACATTGATCTTAATAGGATAAGAGAAATTTCTAGAATCCCTTTACTTCATAACAAGAGATCCATGTAATTTTTCCTAGGTCAGATAAATTTTGTCAAAAGATTTGTCACTGACTTTTCATGAATTTTTTTACCTCTCCAATCTATGATTTAGAAAATTCTCCTTTTAAATGGGGACATACTGAGCATGAAGCCTTTGATCTAATTAAAAAATCAATCTTGAATGTTACCTCACTAGCAACCCGGAATTTTTCTAATCATTTCATTTTTATACCTTTTCTTCCAAGAAATCATATGCAACTATATTAACATAGGTCGATGTTGATAAAGCCGAAGCTTCGATTTCTTTCTTTAGCTCCAATTTGTAGGGGGTTGAATTAAACTACTTAGATGTTGAAAAACAAGCTTTCTTTGTTTTCAAATCAATAAAGCGTTTCAAGCCCTTTCTCCTCAAAACCCACACCAAGGTAGTAGTCTCGTTCTCAGCAGTGAGAAATCTATTAATACAAAGAAATGTAGGTGACAAAATGGAAAATTAGGTAACAACACTGCAAGAATATGACATTGAGATTAGACCAGCCAAAATTGTAAAAGGTCAAGGTTTTTGGAGAATGTTAGCAGGAGCATCCAACTTACCAACACTACAAGATTCAGGTGATGATATACAAGTATATGAGGTAAGCCTCAACGACACTGAATCCAAATATGTTGATATCATTTTTATTTAAAAAACGGATATGCTCCTATGGAACTAAATTACAAAAGAAAAAGGGCTTTGAGGTTAAAATCTAGACAATATCAAATCATCAATAATGTATTTTTTAGAATAAATTATGATTTTGTTTTGCTTAGATGTCTTGAAAAATATGAGGCAGAAAAGGTCTTGCAGGAACTCCATCATGGACCAGTTGGTGGACATTTTATAGGGGAGACAACTGCACATAAAATCTTGCATGTTGGCTATGATTGGCCAACCTTATTTAAAGATGCACACGATTATGTAAGGAAATGTAAAGTTTGTCAAACAGCTGCTGGGAGACAGAGGAAACCTGCATTACCATTGCAACCAGTCAACATTGAACAACCATTTGAACAATGGGGACTGGACATAATAGGTGAGATCGTTCCTCACTCTTCAAAGAAGCATAAATATATCCTTACAACAACTAATTACTTCACAAAGTGGGTGGAAGAAATTCCACTTAAGGTATCTAGTTCTGAAAACATCATTGAATTTATTGATCAGATTATCATTACGAAATTTGGTCTACCATCTTCCCTCATGTTTGATAATGCATCTTATTTTATAGGCAATACTATGACAGTCTTTGCTCTTAAAAGAGGTTTTAAACTTAAATACTCTACTAACTATTATCCTCAGGGAAATGTCTTGTTCAAATCTACAAACAAAAATCTCATAATAATTATCAAACGAACCATTGATCAAATTCAGAAAAACTGGCACAAATCTTTAATATTTGCTCTATGGGCAGATTGAATAACACAAAAGGCCTCAATAGGTACTTCTCCTTTTAATTTGGTCTATGGGAAAGAAGTTGTCCTCCCTACAAATGTAGCTATTGCCACTTTAGCCCTAGTTCAATTTATTGAAGAAACCCCTTCCTCTTCCATGCAAGCGAGACAATCACAAATCCTTAAGATCGAAGAAGAAAGGGAAAAGGCCAAAATTACACATGCACATCATCAACAGTTAGTCAAATCTTATTTTGATGCAAATTATGTATGTTCAAAATCCTTTCAAATCAAAGACTTGGTATTGAAATGGGATAAATCACATGAGGAAAAAGGTAAGCATACCAAATTCCAAAGAATGTGGCTTGGACCATTTCATATTGTGGAACAAATAGGCCGATCAACCTTTTTATTGCAAGACTTATTAGGAAAGAGAGATTCTTTGCCTGTTAATGGGAAAATCCTGAATAAATATTTTTCATAGAAGATAATATCTTCTATTCATTGTAGGTTATTGTTTTTACTTTTTAGGAAAATAAAATTTAAGTAGCATTTACTTTTTTCCTTTATAATAATAGTCTCTTTTATATTTTGAATTTTCGCTTGTATAAGTAGAGATTGTTTAGAATATGATTTTTACATTTGAAACATAAGCTAAGTTCTATCTCTCTGAAATTTCTTGTCCTCTACCAAAATTAGTTGTCCTTTGGTAAAACTCAACTTTGCAAAAGAAACTTTGTTCTATCATCAGTGAATAAAAGTATCTATAACAAAACAAGGACTCTCTAAAGAGAAGCATCTTTAACTGTATAATTGCCATCCATAAACTCTCAAGGAGTCAATGATTCTCCCCATTTAGTGAGCTTTCACTTTTTAGAGTGTAATTCTAAAATATGCATAAACTTAAAGGATAAGAGGTCTCATCAAGAGCCGACTTACCATGATCAGAGGGAAGTAACAAGATGACATTACCAATACTACATACCAAAATAGGGTAATGGCCTGAGATTATGATTAATCAAAAGACAAGGGGTCTCATCACGAGCCAACTTGTTCAGTTAAAGTTACAACCAGTGAATGGAATTGTCAATTTTGGCCACCAAACCAAGACAATGACCTTTAAGAAGAAAAATGAAAATTTGAAGAAAAAGGAATTGTTTAGAAAAGAATGAGAAAGCCAGTAAGTATATCAATTTGAATTTGTCTTTAAAAAATGCACTCTTACCTAGATGGGGAAATTGAATCATTGATGGTTAAAAGGTAATCTTATCAAGGCTATGGACGTGTGCTGGCAGCAGACGCTCTACCTATGACAACTGAGTACATCTAAAATATAATTTGTGAGAGTCCCTTGTTTTTATCTTTAAAACCAAGTAATGGCTGATGTAGACAAAGCAATTTTCATATTGAAGAGGATAATCAAATGGATGACAATTAAGTAGATTTTGTTTTTTTATTCAGAGAAATGTTACTTATCTCATATTTCATGTATTTTTATTTTTCTGAACTACCTTTATTTTGGAAGTTTTTAGAAATTTCAAAAAACAGTCAGAGATAACTAGTTCTTCCAATGAATCGCCAATTGTTGTGCTATTCAACAACCCCCCCCCCCCCATTTATTAATATAATAGCTAATATTCTATTAATAAATGGGGACCCTTGATAAAATCCTTCCAAAAAACAAATTTAGCGTTTAGAAACTTTCTTTTTAAAATTTTGGAATAAATCAAGGTATCAAGCCAAAACACTTTCAAAACTAGAAAATACTCACCTTTTCGCATACTGCTAGACCAAGTGTGTCATGAGCCTTGTTAACAAGCAAAACTCGCAAAAAGTGATCAAAAGGAATCATCACGCTTAACCTAAATATCATTATGATTTTTCATTTAAAAAACAAGGCCTAAGGCATTTCCTATTAAAACAAAAGCCTATATCGCATATCATCATTCACAAAGAGCACACTCTCATGAAGCATGTTGAAACATGCAAAATGCGATATTGCGATGAGATGGTCAACCTTATTGCATCACGTCAGAAACACTTAAGAAAGGTTTAAAATCTTACGAACTGCAAGATGTTGTGAAATGCGATAAAATCCTAAACTTGATTAAAGCCTATGTCATAAAGTATCACTTAAGTCTTGCACGCAACAAAAAACACTTTATAATGTAAAAATTCCATAAAAAAAGCTATGCTTTAAAGAACACACCACTTATCTCGCATCTTGTAGGAACCTAAGGAACTCGACAATAGTGCAAAATAAATTATGCGATAATGTGATTTGTGATATTGCATTGCAATCACAAAATCGACATTCTCATAAACTAAAGCTCGCCACCTTAAAAGTTTTACTTCTCATTTTACGATGCAGAACATTAATGAGCAATAAAGGTAGTGATAAGGAACCATTACTGGATATTTAGTATGGGTTAATGACATTTATGTTGAAAAGTGACTCGACGTGATACGATATATTTTCATCTGTGTTTAATTAAAAACTCCTTTCATGTCACCTTTTCAAGGTTATCTGTATCATTCATCCTCATTTTCATTCTCGCTTACATATATCTGATATCTTCTGCTTTGCTCCATTTCAAGAAAAATACGCAGGAAGAGTTGGTAGAAGCAATGGTAAACAGGGGAAAGGCAGTTGCCTCTGAAAAGTCAGAAATCATCTCTCTTTTCTATGATACTACATGCAACAGAGACAGAGGAACTTCAACTTGGGAGGCCATGTATGATTTGTTATAAGATGAAAAACCAAGGCCATTAGTAGCAAAGGCCACGACCAATGCCCATGTTTCCTCTGGCGCCTCCTACTTTGAGACAACGTGCTCATTCCTACACCACATAGACGCAACACTAAAGATAATCCCATACATGGATATGTTCAAGTGGATAACAGATGTTGTGGACATCTCGAACAGAGAATTCAAGAAAAATACGCAGGAAGAGTTGGTAGAAGCAATGGTAAACAGGGGAAAGGCAGTTGCCTCTGAAAAGTCAGAAATCATCTCTCTTTTCTATGATACTACATGCAACAGAGACAGAGGAACTTCAACTTGGGAGGCCATGTATGATTTGTTATAAGATGAAAAACCAAGGCCATTAGTAGCAAAGGCCACGACCAATGCCCATGTTTCCTCTGGCGCCTCCTACTTTGAGACAACGAGCTCATTCCTACACCACATAGACGCAACACTAAAGATAATCCCATACATGGATATGTTCAAGTGGATAACAGATGTTGTGGACATCTCGAACAGAGAATTCAAGAATAAGAGGCAAGAGATTATGGGATCTTTTTCAGAAGACAGCATATGGCTAATGTACCATTTACCAGTGCCAGAGAAGCTCCACAATAAACAATTACTCAAGCAATTTTCTAAGGAGAATGAAGACCCGGAAGACATCACGTGGGCTTGGACAACAAACGAAGGAAAGCTCAAACAGGATAATATGGGTATGTATTCTACGGTATCTATCTCTCCCCTTTATAGTTTTGCAGCAACCATGCTATGTGGATTGTTCGGTAAACTCGATAGCACCAAATTTTCCCCGAAATGGCTTCCATTAATAGATGCAACTGTGAACGCAACAATAATGAATTGAGCTCAAATTTTGTTTAATAATTTGGCAAAAGCCATTATGGAATATAGGAGAAAGAGAAGTCCCTCTTTAAGGGTTTATCCCCCATTTTTCATGAGCGCTTTTGTAATGGACGCAATCTATTTTAGTTCCAAATTTCCCATTATGGGATGGAAGTGGACCGCATATGACCCACTTCCTATCCATGTGTACTGTAATATTTTGTAGGAGTCTCAGTTTCACCCCCATTTCTATAATATTTTTCAAGGAGTGATGCTACCCATCCATAAACAAGTCTACAACACAACTACCCCTAGGTTTTCAAAAGAAGCTGGAGTTGAATACTTGCCTATAGCTGGATGGTTTGGGAGGGAAGCATTTACCTATACCAAATTATTTGGGAGCATTGCTTCACCGCATGTTCTCCCATACTATGTCCCTGATAAGTTAATGGCCAGGGAGATAACCTACCAAACAACAGGGGCTGGTGGGTTGAGCAAAGGATTGAAAGAGTAGAACAAGGTCATTTTGCCTACATTTCCATTGCAATGTAGTGTGTTTGCGCTACATTATTTTTAACATGCATGGAAAGAAGCAAAGATAATGAAGTCTCTGAAATTAGCTACAATCATGGGAAGGCAGTATGACCCAAATGGCACTAGTAAGGAATTCACTACTATGGTGAAATTAAAACCATTCACCCATGAGTAGGACACCTTCAATGACCTCTTCCTACAAAAAGAAACATTTTCAAAAGTGATGCATGTGGCATCACTACTTTTTTCCCCAGATGATGTTGAATCTTTACAACAAGAGGAGATTATTGAAGGTCCCATTGGACCTACTGTAGATTGAACCAATAAGGGATCCAACTCCAAGTGTAAGCTTGGAGGATAGCTCCAAAGACAATTCCGAAGAAGAAACCCAAGAAATATCTACTCATGAGTCAGAGCACTCGGAGCACTAGTCTCGAAATGGGGGAGGCAATAAAAATAAAGAGTCCAAAAAGGACATAACTGGAACTACAAAGGAAACAGTCGAGCAAACCACAACAAAGAAATAGGCAGAAGTTCACTCTACATCCACTCAGTTAGAAAAAACCCCAGTTACTGATTTGGAAAAGGAATGGGAACATTTCAACAAGAAGCTTCACACAGATGAAGAAACATCTGAGATACAGACTCCTAAGCAAGCACAACACATGTCAACTAAAGAAACAACAATAGAGAAAATTGTAGGCACTCAGGATGTTGAGCTCATTCCTACCACCCCCAATTCAGAAATCATTTTGAGAGTTGAGGAAATTTCTCCACTAGATGTATTTTAGAGTCCTACCCACAAAGGTGTCATCATGAGACAAAGGAAGTAAAGAAAGTTAGACATTGCAGCTGTTACAACTCCTGACAATGAACCAATGGACATTGTATGGAAGGACTCACCCATGGACACATATAAAAATCTCACAAGATTGTCGTAATTAGCAGGAGCCTATGCCATGAAAACTATTAACAAAGCGACAGAGGTCCAAATGTTGCTTAAAGAAAAGGAATAAATAATTTTGTTTTTGGAACAATAATTGGCTCAGGAGAAATCCAATAAACAAGCAGAATTACAGGTAGCCCAGCTCCAGTGAGAATTTGAACGGATGTGAATATAACATCATGCCAGCCTAGCAGAAAGAGATGTGTGGATACCAATAATGACAGATAAGTATAAAGACAATATGCAAATTGATGAGTTCATGAAATAAGAACTCTGTCTTAACTCCCAACTAATGGATCAGAAGGAAGTTCTTTGCCAGAAAATCTCGCATATAAGTCCTTATTGTGAGATCAATGATAAGCTAACAAGCGAAGTTGTCAACATGAGACTTGAGTCTGACGAAATCCATAAAAATATTTCTAACTTTATCACCTGGCAAGAATCAGATGAAGGGAGAAAGGCTGATTTGCCAGAATTGGAGGAATCACATAAAAACATCGTGTTCACAGTTTGGGATTCTTTGCTCAAGCAAGTAGAAAGGGCGACAACAATTGTAGCAGCAACAACAAACAACATAATAGAAGCCATCAACAAAAATCGGCATGGCGCCAACCCAATTACAGAAAAAATACCAAGATTTCTTCCAAATGTTAAACAATTAGAGCAACAATGGAGATAGGCAGCAAAGGAAAAAGAGGAGGTGATCAGACAGATGAGCAAGCTAAACTGGGAAGCGTATTGGCAATTCTTGGTAAAATCATACAGTGAGTGGATGAACTTGAGATGCTTAACAACCTCCACACAAAAAACGGTGCCAGTGCTAACAGACGTTATATTTGTTGGGCAGTTGAAATCTGCGATCAGGAAACCAACGCAGCTCAAGCTTATGATAGATATTTGCGATCTCAAAGGTCAAATATAAAGGAGTTAGTCACTTAGTTTATTTTATTTTTATTTTTACTTTTGCATCATCTGAGGCAGGTCATTTAAACCTCCTCAGCTGTTTTTGTAATAATCATTTTTAGGACCTATAGTTTAGTATTTAAACCCCTCTCGTGCATTTAGAGAGGGGTTGAGAAATTTTATCATAAAAATTCTTTGAAACATTAGACTTCTGTACTTTTGAGGAGGTTCTGATGGAATGAATGGAACATGATCTTTTTTCTCTTAAATATCTAGCATGCTCTACTGAAATGCGCTTTTTTACTCTTAGAATATGTTGGATCGATTGAGATTTGGTCAATATTGTTGAAGCACATGAGCAGGACTCGTCATATATGGTACTTTTATCTTATGATCTCTTTTTATTTATGCATCATGCAATAGTTCTTCTTTTAATTGTTTTCTATGTGAATGTATGAATTCTAGTTTAGCATTATTGCACTTTTGTATGATGTTGGCTTTGACTTTATTTTGACTACATGAACGATTTCTATGCGATATATATTTCAAAATCATTTTAGCTAACTATTTATCCAAAATGATTATTGTTAAATGATTTCATTTCTTATTGCATTTGAATGATCTATATTATCAATTGCTGTGGGATATTATTGTAGTTCGCATATTGTATTGAATTCCCAGGTATATTTATATTTAAATAATGTATAAACTAGGATATATGCATGTTTTTAGTAGTTTAGATTAGATTACACTTAGCTTAATCATTTCCCCATTATGTCATATATCACCCCATCAACACTATCAAAATATCTTCTGGGAAACTGGTCCTATTATCCCTAGTCAGAGCCAATACACCAAACAAAAAAGGAGCTCCTAACCAAGGTCTAAACCAGGTGGTTTTCCCCCACGTTGTACCAATTCTTTTCAGGGCTTCAACACCACCACAAGGAGAACCACTATCAAGAAGGGAATAAACTATATTGGATGAGGAACTTGAATCTTTCAAAGGTTCCAATAAGATACAGAACCATGAGCCTTCAAGAAAAGAAAAGATGGGTGATGAAGAAGGGAATGGACCTATACAAAATAGACCCGACTCTTTTGAATTCCTCATCCAAGATCATTCTGGATTTGTCAAAATGAAGGACATTCAGTGGAGGATCCAGATAATTCTCTGTTTGTGTTTGATGTTATTTGTCATAGTTATGATTATTCTACGATGCCCAAAAATTGAAATTATTTCCTTCGACTTTGAAATATGTATCCTTTCTATGGTTTATGGGAGTTGGGGGAAATTCCATTTTCACTTGGGATGATATGAAGAAGGAATTTTTGAAGAAATATTAGGACTATTGTAAAGTTTGAGATATCAAAGAAGAAATCTGGGGGATTACGTAGAGAAATTCCAATATAATTTGTAAAGGATAAAACAAAATACGTTGCACCCAAAAACCCTATATATCACTTTTTTTAATGGAATATGAGAGGAATGTCATGAAACATTAAACCTCATGGGAGAAGGATATGTTTCTCTATTAACATATGAGGAGATATGTAACTTGTGTAAACGATATTCTAGAGAGAGCTAAACATATGGAAAGAGTTCTTGGGTTGTGGTCTCTAAAATTTGTAGCTCAAGTGGGCAGGTGTGACTAAAGTTGAGATAGGTAACTTGTTAGATAAATTCAAAACCAATATGCTCAGTACACTTAACTCTGAATTAGACACCCTCCAAGCCCAAAAGAAGAAAGAAGAGGCTAAGTTGGCCTTGGCCATATTTTTCTCCAAATATCAAAAGAACCATATTATTTGAGAATTTCCTTTAAAAAAATTTGAAACATGTAATATTTTCAAGAAAAACCATTCCACTTAGGATTTTCCTTCTCTACCGGGGCTTAAGGAAATTTTTCAAGAGGCTAACCAGGAGTATAATAAAATTTGTTTTATGGCTTAGAGGAAACCATGGACCCTTATATCATCTAGATCTTCATCCTTTTATCCTTCAATCCTTTCAAACATTTTATCCTCTTGTGGTTTTGCTACAATGTCCCCCTCAAATGAAAAATCAAGGTTATGCCCCAGGTTGGAGAGGACCTTCCCCTTTGGAAATATGTCACCACAAGCTCCACCTCAAGAACATTTTAAACAACTTCAATTACATTCTCATCAACCTTATTAAACTCCAAAGTGACCTTAAATAGCCACCTAACTTATACCTAACCCAAAAAATAAATTAGTACATCCACGTAGAACATTGAACTACCTCTATCTCCTACTCATTCCCTTTCATCAATGGACTACAAAAATATTCATCTACGTTATGGAAAAGTAATAAAAAATCAAAATCATCCTATCATCTAAGAACAAGAATGAAGATAACTCTCTATAATGAGAATTTCTTTCCTCAAAACCTCAAGATACTCTAATGAAACAATATCATTAAAATGAGCCATATTTTGCTCCTTATTTACGGAGTTTGTGTCTTTAAAAAACCCCTATGCAACCTAAGTTTTATTTCTTGGGAGGATTAAGAAATGTATGTGTGAAGGTTTCATTGCTTGAAGCCATTAAGGATGTCCCTCTATATGTAAAAGTAGTCAAGGTATTTTTTTTAATGAAGCCAAGAAGGAAAAAGAAAGAACCCAAGATAGTTCATGTGATTGGGAAATT
Source organism: Pinus tabuliformis (assembly GCA_031772625.1). Lineage (NCBI taxonomy): Eukaryota > Viridiplantae > Streptophyta > Pinopsida > Pinales > Pinaceae > Pinus > Pinus tabuliformis. Next base: position 282,863,363 of record CM062804.1, on the reverse strand, counting down.
AGTAGATTTAATGTTGGGAAAAGTGTTTATGGAAAATATGGGGATGTTGGAAGCCCCATCATTACTGTTAACATTAATAATATCCCCATATACAATACCTTAATAGATTTAGTTGTATCCATAAACTTCATGATCGAAGAAATCATGTAGAATCTCAAATTACCTGGGCTATGAATAACCCCTAGTGTCCTTCAACTAGGTGATAGGTTTAGAATAAAACTAGAAGGAATATTGTAGGATATTGACATTTCGGTATATTCATGGAAATATCGAACTTAATTCATGATTCTTCAGCCCGAAGCTAATCTTGGAGGCTACCCATTAATCATATATGAATTATAGGTATGGGAATATTATTATCTCCCACGGAAATTCCACTAAGAAGCTTACTCTTTATCCTTCTTCTAAACCTTCCCTAGACTATGAAATCTCTCTTTGGTATGAAGACAGTAATGAATAATTATCCTAACCTCTCTTGATGCTCATCAAAGACTCAAAGTTTAAGGAAAATACTGAGGATAATCTAAGTTGTACCTTTAAAACACAATCCCCACATCAACTATATTTCACCATTTATTCAATTTTGAGGTAAATAATCCTAGGAAACATGTTCACCCAGGGAACTAGCACAACAACAAGATACAATAACTCCACCAAATACTATTATATAAAATCAAAGAAGGGTTATTGAAATTTACCATGAAAAAACATTGAGCATTAACACCCAAATGGAACCCTCACAACAAAAGAAACTTATAGAAATGCTAAGGAAAAATAGCAATGCTTTTGCCTAGGATTATATTGACATGAAAGGAATTCCTCCCAATTTATGTACACATCACATCTACATAAGGGAGGATTACCGATAACCCCAAAGAAACATGAATCCAACAATGAAGGAAATAGTTAAAGAGGAATTGCAAAAGTTGTTGAATGCAAACTTCATTTACACTATCTTCATTAGTAAGCGGGTCTCACCCCTATTCATTGTCCCTACAATGAATGGAAAATGGTGACTGTGTGTAGATTATCAGGAGCAAAAGAAGGCTACTTTAAAATATTATTTCCCCTTTCCTTCATTGATCAAGTCTTAGAAACCCTAGCAAGGAAGAAAACATTTTATTTTCTTTATGGATTTAGTGGATATAATTGGATCCAAGTATCCCTCGAAGATCAAGAAAAGAAAACATTTACCTATCCCTGGTGAACTTATGCATATTGAATACTTCCGTTTGGGTTATGTAATGTTATGAAAACTTTCTGACGATATGTTCTCGACATATTTTCCAACTTAACCAATGACTATGTTGAAATATATATGTATATTTTTATTGTATATGGGGAGAATTTTGAAGAATCCTTGAAGAATATTGAAAAGGTATTAGTTTGATGTCAAGAAACAAACCTTTCTCTCAATAATGATAAATGTCAAATGCTACTTGTTATCACTCAGAATTTTCCCTAGAAGTTATTAGAAGAAGGAAAAGGTTGAGGTAACTACAAACCAATCTTTTAAGTATAGGCTCTAGCAAACCTATAACTCAGAGAGGGTTCTCTTTATATATTTTAGCTTTGTTTGCTAAGATTTTAGGCTAGTTCTTAAAGTTCAGGGGGGTTTTGGATTTGTAATTGGAAGTTGGATGGTGGAATCCTTAAACAAATGGATAGAATGGTGTCTCTGGCTATTGGACTATGGAGTCAAAGAAGGATAGTAGAACTAGGATTAAATCATTAAAGGGAGTGTTCAATGGGCAAGCTAGCAGAGTGAAACATAGGTTTTTAGGTCAAATGGGTGAAATGATCTTAATGAGGATGAGAGGGCACTTAAGAATCCTCAAAATGGGACTAAAAGGATGAACAAAAGATGATCATGTGCAAAGGGAAATTAAGAATCCTTTACTATAGACCAGAGGGAAACTACTTGAACTAAGGAGGAATAAAGAATTCCTTAACTTATATAATTTTAGCAGAAAACATACAAAATGCCTAATAGTCAAAATAGAGTGCAGTGAAGCAAGTTTTGAGACATCATTCCATATCAAAGCATTTAGATTTCAGATACATTTAAGATTATGGAAAAACTTTTAAAGAAAAATGATAACAAAAAGAAGGTACTTGTCTGTATTTTGCACTACACATGAATCCAGTGAAATGTCTTTTCTTTATTCAATAATCCAGCTTGTTGGTCCAATAGTGATACAATAGCTTACAGTCTTTGATCAAGAAAATTATAGAAAATACTTTGAATCCACCCTACATACTTTGAATTGTGAAGTATTTATACAAAATCTTACTACAAGATATCTCGAAACAACTTGAGATTTAATCTAGGAAATACAAATATCTTCTTGCAAGAAGATACAGACAGCTAATGAACTGATTCATGCTATCCCTTTTATTATGGTTGTGATGGCCTTTATTGTTGAAATATTAGCCTTTTAATCTAGCTTGCAGTTGCGGAGTTTCACGCTGGAGTCTTCTTTACTTTCATTTTTCAACTGATACTCTTTAACTCTGATACTCTTTGACCCCGCTGCCCTGTTTTCACTTGTTTTACCTCGTTTCCTTGATTTTTACTGTGTAGTAAATTTCTGTTGTAAATTTATCACAGTAAATCTATCATTTTGTCCCACCATTCTGCGTCTGGTAATTTCACATTCAACATTCTCCTGTAGATTTCATCAGCTTCAATATACTTTGCGAAATTTGGCTTAGTCAGGAACAAATTTTTTACCTCATGGTCAAGGAAAAACAAGTTCTCAAAGGTGTCATATAATACTTTTCTTGTTGGTAGGGCTTTTATGGATGATTAACTGGCCTGTTCCTTAGCCAATTTTCTGAGTCTCTCACCATAGTCCAACTGTGTCATTATTTTATCTTTGATGACCATAGGACTAGGCAAACCCTTCTCCCTCAAAATCTGGAATTTAGCCATGAACCTATCAATGGCTACTTGCATATTGTGGCACTTTTATTCCAAATTAAGCATAAGGTTCCTTTTGGAAAGGACCTTCCTTATTTCTAAAATGGTAGCTGTCCTATCTTATATATTTATCTCCTGGAGCTCATATCTATTCTTGTTGTTGAGGAAGTGGATGAGTCTATTTGCATCCTCTGGCTTATTTCCTAATTCCTCCTTCACTTTTTGGATAACTTCTGTAGCTATCTTTACCAGCTCTGTTTGTTCAAAAATTACTTGGATTGATGGCCAAATATCATTGACAGAGTCAATGATATTGGCCCACAACATTTCTTTGGTTTGTCCAAGTGGTTTCTCCAGTGTTAAATCCTTTTCTAGGATTTTGATTCTCTCACCCATTCTCTGGGCCCTTTGTGTTTCTTCTTTCTGCTTCAGTTGGGCAAGTTTGCATTCTGTTTCCAAACTTGCAACCCTTTCTCTTAACTTGTTCATTTTAGTAGCCTGGATAGACATCTCTTCCATGGCTTTGACAAGTTCTGCTGCTTTCTCTCCTGATGCACCTGCTGTTGATGTAGACTCTGTTGTTGCTGACAAGGCTATTGCAAGTGGTGTTGTAGGTGCCAAAGATGCTGCTAGTGTGGAGGGAACTGCTGTAGAGACTATGGGGATAGCATTTGTTGAAGAGGTGGCAACATTTTCTTGCTTTAATTGGATCAAAGCATCCAATTCCTTTTCAGTCTCTTTAAGTTGGTCATTTAATTTCAAGACCAAGTCCATTAGTTCCTCATGCCCCTACTAGGCTTCTAGGACTTCCAGTGTTTGTGGATGTTGTAGTTGAGGTATTTTAAGTTGTTTCTTTAATGAAACTATGTCAATTGTTCTTCTTTTTCATAAGTTGTTATGTGGCTTTTATATCCTTGGGATTGTGTCCCAATTCAATTACTAAGTCCTCTAAGGACATGATCCTTGTGTCCTTGGCCTGTGAAGAGTCCTTCTCCAACTAGAATTGTGCTGAGATGTTGTTCAGGGAGTTTTATAGTTGATGGGCAGCTATGGCTTTACATATCAGGGTGGAGTATATCATCTCTCCATCCTGTTTGTGTAGCTAAATCTGGTCTATGGGATGGATATCCTTTGCCAACACTTTGAAATCTACCCTTTTGAAATCCGATGTTGTCTTTGGTTGTTGGGCTATATGCTTCATAAGGGTTATCTGCAGCTTCCCCTCTTTAATGTCAAAGGATGACATTAGCCTTGTTTGATTGGTAGGAGTTAGCCTTAGGAATTGTGTATATGTTTGGGACTTAAGCCTCTCATTCCTAGCCTTGATTTCTTTATACCTTTTCGTGATATCTTCTTCTTTGTCAGCTACATTCTGAAAGAAGACACTTCAACATTGAGCTGCCTTTCCAACATCTAATTTGATGATGTGGAAGGCTCTTTCCTACCTCCAGATGGAGTGTCAAGCCTCCTTCTTTCTGCTCTTGTATTAGTGACCTCAGCTAAGTCTTCAGTATAATCTTCCTCAGAGGCTAGATTTAGCCTTTACCTCTTGTGTGATTCTTGCTACAAATTAGAAGTGGCCATTCCTGAAGTGGAAGGCCCTTCTCTGTTTCTTTTTGGGGTCTTCTCCTCATTCTGAGGAGTTCGCGTGACTAGAGGGGTGCTCATGGTAGTCTCTGGTCTTTCTGGTACCTACAAAAAAGAATTGTCATCAAGCTGCTTTTCTAAATCAATAAGAGCAATTTCAACATCTATTCTGGTGTTGTCCTGGTCTACTAGGGTACCTTCTACCCATTCTGTTTGATTTCCATAAGCTTCTATATTAGGTGTGGGATGGTGAATGAAAGGTCCTAACTCGACCTTTTGTCTCTTCTTTGTGATGAATTCCAAAGGATCATATCTCTAGACAAAGATACTTTGGAACTTCATATTCTGTAATATCAAGTCTACCTCTTGGCTAGCCTCTCTAGAGTTGCATATGAAGGGGCCTAGTTGGTCTTTTATTTTGAAATTGGCCTTCTTCTTGGCATTGACAAAGTTTATTTCATCTGCATTGATAATTTGCCTATAGTATTCTAATGCAAACAACCTCATTGGGAGGTATCTTGGTAGCTTGTATGGTGCCAGCATGCAACCATAAATCTTGATTTCTATATGGTTCTAGTAAAGGTACCAGTCACCAACTTTGGTCTGTTTAGATAATTGGATGACTCTCTTTATTTCTGGACTGATTCTTGGAGGAGGGCTTCCAATCAACATTGTCATGACTAGGTGTACAAATAAATCAATAAAATCAGAGTAAGAGTACGGAGACTAGTATTGGTGGATCAATGGGGTCCAAAAAATGACTGACCTAGGCTGACCCTTGGTGTCCAACTTTTGAAGGGTGAATGGGAACTTCTCGGATTGATAATATAAGAACATATGGTATAAAACTGAGGAGTACTTGAAAACCCTTTCATTTCCCATTCTTGTGAACTTCTCATGCATTCTGTCAGCTATGAATGTGGCAAAGTCATAAATAGTTGCAGGAGGCTATCCTAGGGTATAAATGGACATGAAAGCCAGGATAATTTCATCAATGTACTCACTTGTGGAGTAACCCAAAACACAAGATATCATGACTACAATATTTTAGCGCCAAGGGGAAAATATGGTTGCTACATATGGAGGGGGGTCTTTAGGGATGTGCTTCACTTCTATGATGAAGGTTTGGAGCAATTGGGCCAATTTTGTAGAGCTGAGTTTGGGATATAAGTCCAACAGGTTTCCAATTGAGAGGGGAGTTAGGTTTGGCTCTAGTTGGAGCTGCAACATCTCATTGATGGACTCAGCAGTGATGTTGAAAAGGACCTTCTGGTCATGAGACATGATAGTTCTATGACTGGGGACATAGCAAGCATAGCACATATGTACAATTTCAAGAAAAATGTGGACTTGGGGGAACTGGTACTTGGGAAAATTTGACTCCCAAAGGCCAATTTCGTCAACATGGTTCAGGAACTTGTCCCTACTTTGGAAATGTAATTTGAGCAGAAGCTCTATGACAGTGGTATCCTTTATCTGGAAGTCTTTGTCAGCCAGGGGAAGATGGTCTAGGTTTAAATGAGGTGTAGTGATAAGCCTCACATCCATTGCAATTGGGGCAGCCATACTCAGTTCTTGTGGATTTGAGTGTGGGGGGTGATTTAGAGATTTTAGGGCAACAGAGGTTTTGCAGTGGTTTTATGGCTCACAGTGTTAAAATTTAAGTAAATTTCATTTTTTTTCTTAATTAATAGTGTCAAAGAGGATGAATTGACTCAAAATATTACAATGGAGCTAGAATTCCATGGTTCAATACCTGGAATTGGGTGGAATTGGCTATAAATGGTGGTTGAAGGCGGCTGTAGAGTTTCGTACGGTACTGATATGGAGTGGTGAACGAGTTGGACTGTTTGTAGCGTTTGTGGAGCAATGGTGGAGGTTTATGAGTAATTCAGTTATTTGCAGGGGTCGCAATGAGTTTTTGAATTATCAAATTCAAAATGCGCAAAAAGAGTGAAAAGAGGGGTAAATGGGCCTTTATAGGGAAAATGGTTAATTTTGGCGGGTTTCACTATTTAATGAACAGTGATAGTTTTTGGTTAAAAAGGGGGTAGTGGTTTTGGGAGAGGCATCGCACTCCTTTTTTGGCACAAGCGGTATTCAGGAGGGGTCGCCCGATTCCATTCAGTGCTTGACATGTAGTGTCGGGGGCTAGGGGGAAAACCACCTTATCGGGCAGGTAAAAGGTGGACATTGGGCTGGCCCGATATGCTTATGGGGCATTGGATGTGGAGGAGGGACGATCGACGTCATCAAGAGATGGGATTTGCATGGGGTGAATGATGTGATTTAATTGGGGTGGGGGGGACTTAATCATCAACGGTATGAGACTAATTTAGAGCCTAATCTCATCGAGGACCTTTTAACACAGGATTAAGGACCGAGGGTGGGTTTTTTAAAGTTCTTTTGGGATAAGGGGTAGTAACATAGTTTATAAAATAAATTAAGGGGTAGGGCTATTTTATATAAGGGGGTTAAATATATACGGGGTAGTGGGTTTTTCAGGAATTTTATATATTTAATTAAAAAATTTAATATGAAGTGAAATGAGTGGAAGGGGCATTATGCCTAGGTGTATGAAATGTTGTTTATTTGCTATATACCTAGCACTTAGGATAAATGTATTTGGTGGGTTTCTTTTGTACATAAAACATGTTTATAAAGGGCTTTTCCTAGGCAAAAGAACTTAACCTTAGGAAAAGGGGTTTTGTGAGTGGGGTGAATGAATTATCATGAAATTTAACACATTTCCTTTTTAAGTCATCAAGCTGAGGGTCTGGTCCCACCAGAAGTCAGAGAAATGCTCTGAGCTTTTTTGACTTAGAAACTATAGGTATTAATATTTTTCTTATGGAAGGGGAGTTAGTGAGTGTCATGGGGGTTAAACTGAATGAGGGGATGTTAAGTAAAACACATTTTAAACCATTGCCTTATTTTCTTTACCACTTATGCATATTTAAACGATGCATTTGGAATAATGACATAAGTGCTTTCTGTATCAATTGAAATGATATTTCTACAACCTTTCTACTACTTACCCACTTACTCATCCTACCATTTTTTCTTCACTTTATTTGGGTGCATTTAGGCTAGCAAAACCTTATCAATCTTTTCTTTTCTTTACAAAATAAAATATCTAAGTCCACCTTATATCATCCAAGGGCTCAGATTAAACTGATGAGCTCCTTTTATTTATTCTACCTATCTAAAGATTTGCTAAGATTACACTGTTTGGTAAGATTTATTCATTACCTATGAAACATAAAATTCAAAGCATGAAATAGCCAAGTTTAAGCATTTTGACTATTCATGGATCTTGGCATAAGTAACAAGTTGCACACAATCATTTATTATGCATAAAAAGTAAATAGTAGTGGCATTTTGACTTGCACACTTTCCATGGTCTCTTTTGTCTTTTGGGGTTCATATATTTCATCTTTTTTACCTATTTTCATTGTTTTCATCCTTTGATTATTTTTTTTTAGGACATACCCTCTTTACATTTTTTAATTTTTTAATATGGAAAACATTTGTAGAAAGAAAAGGTATGTACAATATTACAAGGCTTAACCTTAGTTAATCAAAATTATGATTCCTATTGGTATAGGAACCTAACACTACTTACTAAGGGAATTGTGTTAGGAAATCAGATCTCTTCTGATGGAATCATGATAGATTTTGCTAAAATAGAAGCAATCTTCAAATTGTCAATCCCACCTACATAGAAGGATATCAGAAAAATTGTAGGGTATATAGGATATTATTGAAGATTCATAGAGAATTTTACTAAGATATCATCCCCATTATTCCATCTCCTAACAAAAGTTATTGACCATATTTGGACTGATCAATGTTAGTGGGAATTTGATACCATTAAAGAAAAATTATCCATTGATCCTATTTTATGGGGCACTAACTGGTCCCTACCTTCTCATATTCATACTAATGCCTCATATATGGCTATTGGGGTTGAATTAGACAAAAATGGAAAACAAAAACCCTATGTCATTTATTATATCATTAAGAACCTAACCATGAATGAATGGAATTACACTATAACCTAAAAAGAATTCCTTGATGTGTTTCCCGCCATAAACAAATTTCATCATTAAGTTATTGGGTGTCTTGTATTTCTACACATTGATCGCTCTTACATTCAATATCTTATGAAAAAAATATTACTCTTGGTAGAGTGGCCATGTGGCCTCTTCTTTTGCAAGAATTTCATATTACTATCCTTGACAAGCTAAGAAAGAAAATTGTCATCGTTGATTTTCTATCACCACTCCATAACAAAAATTAATCTAATCCTACAAAAGATGATTTTCTAGTTGAACATTTGTTTTCTTTATCTACAAATACACCTTCGTTTGTGGATATTGTTAACTAATTGGTTGCAAGGTAACTCCCACAACATCTTTCGCCAAGAGAATAACAAAAGGTTTTCAGAGATAGTTCTATGTACTCTTGGATTTAAGCTTACATATTCCAAATTAGGCCTAATATTGTAATCAAGTGATGCAATCAAGAATATGAAATTTATTCCATCCTAAAGACATGTCATGATGAGACTTATCGGGGAAACTTTGTTGACAAAATAACTGTAATTTTTTTTTGCTGAAAAAATATTACTGGCCAGCTATCTTCAGGGACACTAATAATTATGTCAGAAGTTGCGAAAAAATTCAAATAATTGGAAAACTAGCGAAATCCGATGAAATAGCACTCCAACCACAAGTTCTGATAGAGCCCTTCGAAAAGTCGGATCTCGAATTTATAGGGTCGGTTAACCCACCATCAAAACAAAAGGAATATGTTTTGGTATCTACGATCTATGTAACTATGTGGGTTGAGATCAAGGCCCTATAAAAGGTAATAAAACAAGTTGTGGCTGATTTTCTGTATCAAGAAATATTTATTCATTTTTTCATCCCACTAGAAATTCTTACAGTTCAATGAACTTAATTCACTTCCGAGCTCATCCAATCTATTATTTAGAAGTTTAAGATTAAGCATTGAATTTCCACTCTGTATCAAGCTTATGGAAATGGACAGGTAGAAGTTACTAAGAATCTTCTAGATATTGTCTTGACTAAGATTGTACAACAATATCATAAGGATTGGGTTGAGAAACTCTTAGAGACCTTGTGGGCCTTTAGATTCACTTTGAGGGATTCCACTAGTTTTAATCCTACGAGCTTGTATATGGGAAGCAAGTTGTTCTCCCTATAGAGTTCAAAATAAAAACATTGACGATGCATTTTTAAGTAGAAATGGAGTTATCCGAGGCTTAGTAGCATCGATTAGATAAATTCAACAAAATTGATGAAATTTGTCAAGATGTCATACAAAAAACAAATGTTATCCACCAACAATAAGAAAAATTACATGACAGATTCATCAAGAAAAATAAATTTAAAGAAGGATATCAGGATCTCTCGTTTACTAAAGATATAAAAAATTCAATGGAAAAATATATATCCCATGGCTAGGATTGTATAAAGTTGAAACCATAATTGATAATGGGTCTGTAAAGCTCTACACTATCGATGAAGCACAAACACCATTAATGGACAAAAATAATCGATTAAGTGTTGGGTTGTGTTATATTATTTCCACGACTAGCTTACGTAGTTAATCGGGTGGTTAGAGGGGGCACGGAGCCCCCCCTTCATTGTGTCGATTGCACAGTGGGGGGGGAGCAACCCCCCTATCCAAGGGGTTTGAGGGGGGTGGGTAGCTCCCCTCTATAGGGTCTGGGGCAGCGCGTTGGGAATTTTTTATTTTGAACCCTATATTAGGTTGGGCATACCTACCTATGGTTTTGTGCATGGTTTTTGCACATGGTTTTGGATGCGATGGTTTTCGGTCCATGGTATTGGATGCTTCGGCATGTATAAATATGTATTGTAACATTGAAAGAAACATAATGAAAAATCAGTTTGGTAGTCCCGATTTTGGGATCTAGGGGAAAATCTTTGTGTATATGTGTTTTATGTGTTATGCTCTCGCGTTGTTTATTTTTTTTGTTTTAGAATTCATATGAAGGTAATTTCTGTACAGGGTTAAAACCTACATTTGGTATCGAAGCTATTTTGGCTTCAAGGGGACGCTTTGTTGCTGAGGGGTTTTGCTCAGGCCGGTGGTAGACCCTATTTAGTGGGAGATCTGTGGGATCGATTTTGGTGGTGAAAGAAGATGACGAGCAGCGGAAAGATAGAGATTGAGAAATTTAATGGTCAGAGTTTTGAGTTATCAAAACTCAAGATAGAGGATCTGTTGGTAAATAAAGATCAGTGGATCGCGGTAGATCTGGGTACGAAACCAACGGGAGTGTCCAATGAAGAATGGAAGAAGTTGGATCGGAAGGCAAAGAGCACAATATGATTATGTGTCTCAAATTCAATATTTGCTTAATGTATCCAGGGAAGCTACTGCTAAGGCTTTGTGGGACAAGTTAAGGACTTTGTACCAATCTAAGTCTCTAGTGAATAAACTATTCTTATGGAAAAAGTCATAACCTTAGGATGAGAGATGGAGACTCGGTGATAGAGCATATAAACGCATTTAATATTGTGGTAAGTTAGTTATTATTTGTTGATAGTAAAATTTCAGATGAAGATAAGTGCATCAATTTGTTGTGTTCTCTACCAGATTCATGGGGTAGTCTGGTTATTGCAATAGGTAGCAATGCAACTGCCTTGCAGTTTGATGAAATAGTCTTATCCTTTCTGACGGAGGAGATGAGACGAAGAAATATGGAGAGCCATAATGGTGATGCCTTGTTTGTACGAAGACAGTCCCAGAACAGAAACAAAAATAAGTCATCAAGTTGGAGATCTGAATATAGAGGGAGATCTAAATCTCCAGGAAAACCTGTAAAGGTACTGATCTGGAAATGTGGAAAGGAAGGGCACTACAAAAGGGATTATAAATCTAAATCTCCTAACAAAGGAAAGGGATCTGATGATTCTCCTTCTGTAGAGGCGAAAACCACCTCAGATGAAGGTGGGGATGTGTACTTGGCTTCTTCAAGTACACATGTAGATCATGAGGCATGGTTGATTGACTCAGGTGCATCCTTTCACTTCACTCCCCATAGAGAGTGGTTATGTCAGTATGAGAAATATGATTGTGGTGATGTTTTCTTAGGGGATGATAGGAAGACTAGAATATTTGGTCGCGAAAATGTAAAGTTGAAGTTCAAGGTGGAAGGTTTAGAATGCTTTTGGGTGTTCTGCATATTCCTGCATTGGCTAGAAATATGATTTCTATAAGCACGCTGGATGATGTAGGTGTAAAAATAGTGTTTTAGAAGGATACCTACAAGATGGTTCGGGGAGCACTTGTATTGATGTGGGGAGTTTGGATTGGAACTCTGTACAAGCTACAAGGTAGCATTGTTACTGATGGGTGCAACAGTTCTGTGGTTCCTGAAAGTGGAAAATAAAATCTAGTGGTCTCTGGAGAGAAGACCATGCTATGGCATCAAAGGTTTGGACATATTGGAGAGAAGGGCCTTCAAATACTTCATGGTAAAGGTATGGTAGAAGGTATGGTAATATCTCTCTAGATTTTGATTTCTTTGAAAATTTTGTATATGGGAAGTAGAATCATGTGAGTTTCCCCTCTGGTGGTAAGAGGGTGAAACAGATATTAGAGCTTATGCATAGTGATGTGTTTGGACCTATGACGGTTCGATCACTGGGTAAGTCTGTGTACTATGTATCATTTATAGATGACATCTCAAGGAATACATGGATATATTTCCTTAAGAAGAAATTTGAAGTCTTTGACAGGTTTAAATAATTTAAGGCTTTGGTGGAAAACCAGATAAAGTAGAAGATAAAGGTTTTGAGGTCAGATAACGGTGGAGACTTTTGCAGCAAGGAATTTGAAGAATTTTGTAAGAAGTGTGGTATAGCAGGGCAGAAGACTACTCCATACACACCTAAGCAAAATGGAGTTGCAAAAAGAATGAACAAGATGTTGATGTAAAGGGAAAGAAGTATGCTCAGTGGTGTCAGGTTAAGACAGGAGTTCTGTGCAGATGCAGTGGAGATAGCATGTTGCCTACTCAACAGATCACCTTCATGAGCATTGGAGGATAAGAATCCACAAGAGGTATGGATTGGTAAGAAATCCTCCCTTTCACATCTGAGGTATTTTGATGTGATGCATATGTACACGTTCCAAAGGAGAAAATAACCAAGTTGGATAGTAAATCTAAAAAGTGCATATTTATTGGATATACGGATGTCTTAAAGGGTTATAAGATTTGGAACCCAATAACAAGGAAGGTTGTGTACAGCCGATATGCGGTGTTCAGAGAGGTGAAGAATGTTATTAAACATGAAGTCCCATCAAAGGAACCTGAGAAGATAGAGTTTGAACTTAAGGAGGAAGGATCAGACTCTACAACAAAAGAGGAATCAAAAGATGAAGAGCCACAAACTCCAGTTGTGAGAAGATCAGTTTGAGAAAGAAGGCAGCCAGAAAGGTATAGTCTGTCTGCTTTCTGTTCAAATTTTTCTCTATCTAGTACTGATGATGATCCCAAAACTGTGAAAGAAGCAGTAGATTTAGAGGATGGAAAACTCTGGAAAGAGGCCATGGTTGATGAAATGGCATCTTTGCACAAAAATGAGGTTTGGGATCTAGTGGAGTTGCCGGCTGGAAGGAAACCCATTGCCAGTAAATGGGTGTTCAAGAAGAAGACAAATGTAGAAGGAAAGGTGGAGAAATACAAATCTCGATTGGTAGCAAAAGGTTATTCCCAGGTGTTGAGAATTGATTTTGGTGATATTTCTTCTCCTGTTGCCAAGGTAGCTTCTATTAGATTACTTTTATCTATTGTTGGTACTTTTGATTTTGAGGTAGAACAGATGTATGTGAAGACAACATTTCTTCATGAGGATATGGAAGAGGAAATCTACATGAAGAAACCTCAAGTCTTTGTGGTGAAGGGTAAAAAAGAACTAGTATGCAAGTTAAAGAAGCCTCTGTATGGGTTAAAATAGTCACCAAGGATGTGGTATCATAAATTTGATACATTTATACGGGGACTTGGCTTCACCAAAAAAAAGGTAGATCACTGTGTGTATTTTAAATTAATTGGTGACTGGGTTATTTATCTGGTCTTGTATGTGGATGACATGTTGCCAGCTGGAAATGACAAAGAAATTATCCAGGATTTGAAGATCGAATTGTCGTCCAAATTCAACATGAAAGATCTTGGTGTTGCAAACTATATTTTGGGCATGGAAATTAAAACAGATCAGGCAAAGAGGAAGCTTTGGTTAAATGAGAGGAAGTATGTCGAGACAATACTGCAGAGGTTTAATATGCAAGATATTAAACCGGTGAAGGTTCCTATTCATGTAGGTCTAAAGTTATTTATTGAACAGTGTCCCAAGACACAAGTATAGGAAGAGGACGTGTGCCATGTTCCATATGCAAGTGCAGTCGGTAGCCTAATGTATGCGACAGTATGTATGAGACCACACATTGCACATGCAGTGGGAGTATTGAGTAGTTTTATGTCAAAACCAGGGAAGGAGCATTGCACAACAGTGAAGCGGGTTTTCATGTATTTGCGTGGCACCAGTGATTATGGTTTGTGCTACCAAGGAAGACCAAAATTGGATAGAGTGTTGGATATTCGTGGCTTTTTTTATGTAGACTAGGCTGGAGATTTGGATCAGAGAAGATATACAAGTGGGTATGTGTTTAACCTATTTGGAGGTGCAGTCAGTTGGATGAGTAAGAAACAATATGTAGTGGCACTATCAACTACAGAGGCAGAATACATGGAAACCACTCATGCAAGCAAGGAAGTAGTTTGGTTGCAGAGATTGTGTTCAAGTATGGGGTTAGTACAGGGAGCTATAAGGATAGACTGTGATAGCCAAAGCGAAATTTTATTGGCGAAGAACCCTGCTTACCATTCAAATACAAAGGACACTGATGTTCAGTATCACTTTATGAGGGATATGATAAAAGACAAAAAGGTGTTGCTTGTAAAGGTGGACTTTTTGAAGAATATTGTAGATGAATTGACAAAATCTGTGAGTTTTGAGAAGTTCCCTTGGTGTAGAGAAACAATAGGCATTGTAGGGCTTGATAAATGAGTAAGCCTTCTTGTGGCCCCCTCTGGAAAGAAAACAACAAGTGGGAGAATGTTGGGTTGTGTTGTATTCTTTCCGCGACTAGCTTATGTAGTTAACCGCGGGGTTAGAGGTGGGGTAGAGCCCCCCCTTCGTTGTGTCAATTGTGCAGTGGGGTGATCACAAGGGGTTTGAGGGAGGCAGGTAGCCCCCCTCTACAAGGTTCGGGGCAGCGCCTTGGGGAATTTTTTTTTGGACCCTATATTAGGTTGGGCGGACCTACCTATGGTTTTGTGCATGGCTTTCGGACATGGTTTTGGATGCGATGGTTTTCGGTTCATGGTTTTGGACATGATGGTTTTCAGTCCATGGTATTGGATGCTTCGGAATGTATAAATATGTGTTGTAACATTGAAAGGAACATAATGAAAAATCAATCTGGTAGTCCTGGTTTTAGGATCCGAGGGAAAATCTCTATGTATATGTGTTTTATGTGTTATGCTCTTGTGTGTTTTAGCATTTGTATGCAGGCAATTTCTATACGAGGTTAAAACCTACATTAAATTTATATCCAAAACCAAATTTCAAAGAAGAATTCTTTAAGGAGTTAGTAAAGAAATCAAATTTACGAGTTGTAGAAAGGGTGGTTGATCCAGCCCATCATGTGACCTCTTAAGTTCCAATCCAGTAAAGAAATAAGAGGGAATAAGATTTGGTAGTGAAAATTTTGTTTTTTAGGTGCTAACAACACTTACTGATGTTGGAAAAAAAGGTATGCTAACAACTAGCACTAGAAAGAACCAATCACTAAGGATTATAACTTATCAGTGGACGGTGGGACTCTAATTCTTATCAGGTTTAAAAATACAATCTTTCATTACCGGAAAACAATGTTCATGTGGTTTTATTTATGTAGCTTATTAGGTTTTGCAACTTCAACGATTCTAATCTATATTGATAAATATAAAAACTTATTAAACATGTTGCATAAAAGAAAATTGTAGAAAAATAAATGTTGGAAATTATAATCAAAAGCGTGTAAGAGAAGTAAAGAAAACAAGGCAATAAACTAAAGAATTGTGTTAATAAAATATCAAAAATAAATGCCAAGTAGGCTTAGAGTCATAATGATATATTGTGGGTTCTTATTTATTGTAGGACTCTTTTACCAATTTACTTCAAAGTCTTAATCAATTAAAGATTCCTAAACTGCAAACTAAAGGTTATTCAATATTCAAATCTATAATATGGTTTATGGTAATGAATTAAGTACCAAAATTAAAGTTTTGTTCTCGTAACAAATTAAGTATCAAAATTACAGTTTTGGTTTTGGTACAAAATTAAGTACCAAAAATCTGGAAATTAAAATTGAAAATAATGAAATATATTGAGAAACAAGATTCAAGATCTTTTAACTTTTAAGCTTGGAAAATCTATTTGAAGTTGATCATAATGCATTCTACTTAACAAATTTGAAAATAGAGCAATAGATTTAATACTATGTGAAATACAAATCTAATGAAAAATTGAAAGGAAACATCAAAAAAATTTGTAATCAATAAAAAAATAAATATTACCCTACTCTATGAATAAAAACTAGCACATTACCTAAGTCAAGGGACCCTTCCCAACTTGTAAATGTGCCCCAGAACTATTTCAAATCAACAAGATGCTAAAACTTCAATAATTAATCTTCATTGCCACAATTTCTCTTCTTCTTACAAAGATGTTGAATTACAAACTCATGATCCCCTTCCTTAGACATATGAGGTCATATTTATACATTAAAACCAAGGAATAGGGATAAGATCAAATCCCCTAAACTCAGAAAACGAATTTATAACTTTAGAGGAAAATCTTAGAAATCTTATTTTTGTGGAATTTTTACACAAATTGGTGTTAAAGAACCAACCATATCTTATTGACCATGATTTATTTCGGGAATGTGTTTTTATGGAGCCTAATTGTCCATACTATAAGCAAAATCCTTTCTTAGAATTTCCTTATTCAATTCCATGGCCTAGAAAATCATGCATGAAGTTGACTGTTTAGATACTTTTGCAAATCGAGGTTTTGCAGAAATTTTGTACAAATGTAAATTTTAAACTGTATGAAATATTTGGAATTTTTTTGTGATCCAAGTAAATTTCTACGTTTTTCAAAAACCTATTTTCCATATTCTTGAGATTTGCCACCATATGCAAGGAAATCAAGGCAGAACATTGTAGTTTCAAAACTATAACCTATTTTTTGGTTTTATTTTAAATCATGTTCTAGGATCCCAAATGTGTGATATGGGTATATTCCAAGGTTGTTACTAGCATATTAAGCCCATGTGGCATCTAATTTACCATGTTCTAAGAAAAAAAGACATATTTTATAATTTTCACTTTTTTTCCTCCATTTGTGCAAGTGCAAAATTAAGTCCCAAATTACTGAACTGATACAGAGATAGAAATTTATGTAGTGGAACATGCTTCTTGGCCACATAAACACATTAGTAAACTGTTATTGATAAAACCATATCAAAAACTCAATTTATCCTTAAAAAGACAAGAAATCATTAATAATTAACCACAAGGTAAAATGAATACATTTAGTGAAAATTGGTAATATATTAGTTACATAATATGTTGTAAGGTTATGAATATGATTTGTAAATGGAAGGTTTGGATAGAAAATTATATAACATATTATTCTATAACATATATGGGGTCAATATTCCCCCATGCCTAAGATATTGCATGACCTCATGCAAACAAAAGATGGATTGGAAAGGGATGGTGGATAATATAAGGTGATAATGAAGATAATGACTAAACAAATATGGACATGGAAACTTGTAAGACGATTACTTATTTGGTGGTTCTTTTCTTAGATAAGAAACAATGACTTCATCCTCTTATTGAGAGAATTCAAACGCTGATTTTTTGAATGATTTATTATGTAAAAGGAGAAGGCACTATAGATATTCATGCACCCCAATCATTCTTATGGTCTTACTAGAATATGCATTAATGGATTTAGAAATGGGGGTTTAATTGTAGTTTAAGAAAGATCAAGATTTATGGAATAGGAAGTAGTTAATCGTCAATATTCCTTAAATTTTAATGAATTAAAAACCCTTTAAACATGTTTTTACCTTAAGTGTTCCTTTTGAACTTTGATATGTGCTATAGGTTGCAATGGAATTTGTAGGGTGCTAAAGATGAGGCAGAATAAGGTTGCGAGTCTGAAATGATGAATGTCGATATTGTTGGAAATAATACTGAGACGGGGGGTGAATCAGTATTATCAAATCAAACACTTTTTCATTTCCATACTCGGATTCATATACACTACTTCAGTTAAGGGAACCTACGTGTACACGCAACTATGTCTAATGCAACTAGCATATATCCAATAAACTTATGATTCAGTTAATCCATTAAATGTTGATCTTTAGTTAGTGCATTAGAATTTTATTAACCATATGAACAGTAAACGGGTGCAATAAGACATAACAGATCATCACACACAAGAAGCACACATGAACAGCATGATGTAAGGTGGAAACCCAATGTGGGTGAAAACCACCTACTGCAATTTGTCTCTATCTTCTTTTAATAAGAAACTTCTTTTTACAATATTTCTGTACTGGTGTAGCCTTATACCAGTACGTGGGCTTCTACCTACAGAAGGATACAACCTTCTCTCATTCTCCAGCTTCTGCTAGAAGGGAGCTCCTACCCCCTAAGCTCTTGTACTAGCTAATGTAATAGTACGTAGGTGCTGACCTATAGAAGGCTACAACCTTCTCTCGTTCTCTAGCTTCTCCTGGAAGGGAGCTACAACCCCCTTAGCTCTTGTACTATCTCATGTACTAGTACGTAGGTGCTGACCTACAGAAGCCTACAACCTTCTCTTTCTTCCTCCAGGTACCACGTTTCATAAATTTTGAGACTGGATACTCATGGAACACAACATCATAATCTTAAGGCCACATTTCATCGAATTTTCATACTGGACCCACCAATATCATTGAAGCAGACAATCAATCAACACTAGCATCATCAATCTCTGAATCACCCAATACTGAATCACTGAAACCCTGTCAACAAACTGCAGTCACCAGAACACAGAGTAGAACACAGAACTCTGTAACAATGTTCAGATCTAACTGTATCATCAAAAATCATGCATCAGAGTGCATATGCTACTTGGAAGAGCCGAACTAGCATATATGTCATTAATTACTTACTTATAACTTCGTTGCACTTCCTAACTTCAGACATACCCAGATCATTACATATACAAGGATAAAATGTGTGTTAGAAACTAGATATAGTCCATTAGATCCCATAAAGATAAGTCATTATGATCTTGATCCATTATTAGATCTCATCCATTAACATTGAAGCTAAACATAATCAACCAAACTGAATATGCAGAATATTGACATCAGTAAACAGTCACCAGAACTCATCAACAACCAAAACCACCTGTAACTTCAAAACATCATAGTTCATATGGTATACGCTACTTAGATGTATCTGACTTGTGTATGTATGCGCTTTTATCATAGTCAACCAATGTATACATCTGTAAATATTCATTCATGATTTGCAGCTATTCCAAGCTTGAATTATACCTAGATCATAATATTTACAGAACATTACATGCATTAGTATATAGATCTAGAATAAACATGATCAAACCATATAGAGATGATTCATTCCAATCCATTAGATCCTGATATATCCTTAGATCTTGTTCTCCATCAACCATTGAGATTCCTCCTTAGCTCAGGTCAAGCAAAGCATCATGAACCCATAACCTGCGTACTAGATCTCATACTTCATCAGATATTCAAGACTTTCTCAATGCCATTGCCTAATGATCTTCTCCTCCTTTTATAGTCTTAGGCCTTACTCAATACCATGGTACAAAAAAATTTAGAACCAATACCTTGGACCAAATACCTGGGGTCAACACGTTGGAGAAGATACATTGGACCAATACCATTGATCACAATACCATGGTCCAAATACTACGGACCAAAACCCAATGTATGCGCCTTCCCTTGCATGAAAGTGCATGTATACATATACGTACCTTTTGGTCAGCTAACCCGCGTGTATATGCGGCTTTATCAAGGGGAACTTGTGTATATCTCTTTTTCTTCATTCCGTGAGCCTGAACTGTCATCTATCATCTTAGTATGTTGCCATCAAGGACAACACCTGTATCATAATGCCAACAATCTCCCCCTTTGGACTTGATGGAAAAGTTAACTTTCCATATTGAGAACTGTCATCTTAATGAGTTGTCATATTACATCTTAACTGATTACTTGGAGCTGTCATGTATTATGTCACATCTAATATCTCTTCTGTAGATTCATCTGGTTATATATAAGTGAGTTGTTCTGCTAAAAGTGGGTTACCATCAAGTACAACACATGCATCATAATGCCAAAAATCTCCTCCTTTGGACTTGAGGGCAACAATCATACCAAGTTACTCTCCCCCTTTGACATCAAGGGAAAGGGGTAGACCAAGATATTCTCTTCCATGATATGCATTCTGTTGTCCATACTCCCCCTGAGTACCTGCTGAAAACTCTGATTGAGCTCCCCCTTTGTATATGCCAAGGTGTATCAATCTATCCATGCTCCCTCTGAGTACATGCTAAGATCTCTGCTCTACTGAAGTGTGTTGTTCATGCTCCCCCTGAATGTAAGCAAGGTATGCAAAAAGATGTTCTACAAGAAGAACATGACTCTATACATCATAAATGACCTTCTTATCACCAAAGACTCATACATACATCCATCTCCCAACCAAGTGGGGATATACCAATATTTACTCATCCACCCAACCAAGTGGGGATACACCAGATACCAATTGTTTATACATGACTGAAATATTACATCATCCTTCCCATGCATAGTGGGGGGAAAATTACATCATATGACCAAAAGGGATTCATCAAATGACTACAATGGATAGAGACAAACTATTATAGAATGATATATATGACATTTATAACAGAGACCAAATATCTCAACAAGACCATGATAGTCATCAACAACTATCATACACACTGTATGATCTGCTTCATTCTATCAACAACATCTAGACCAGTAACCTGTATATGTCCATTAGTGTAGAAGTCATCAACCTGTAACAAGGTATGTATGCATATAGATATCAATTCATCCTTTTGAACATTATCATAGCCTTCCATGAACAAATTCTGCATATGACATACAAAATCATTCACATTATATCATATGTGAAAAACACCATAGCCATCTCATCAACGTCAAGATCTGCATGATCTTATATATCATCCATGTATCATCACTTGGAAACATCTGCATTAATCAACATATGTAAGTATCAACCTATCATCATATAGGTAAGAACTCATCATCATTAAGCCTCCAACAATGCGACTTTGAGTAATCATCCATGTATCCATCATATTGTATATAGCACTAAGTATCTTGAGCTCAAGATATTTTGTCAAGACTTCTTGATATCATCAACAACAACAATCCTCATCCATGTGAGCACCAACAACTATAGGAATCCTGCATCATAACGATATTATATGTTGATGACAGCATATGAGTGACTCATCATCAAGTAATGAAATTGTGTATTCAAGCTTTGTACTTCTCATTATCCTTATGAAGATCACCATCTAAGCACCATATATGCATCATCAGAGAATCAAGCACAAATCTGATCTGAACACCATCTATGTAACCCCAAGAATCATATGAGATTTTTTCATGGAAAACAAATAACCATATCATAGCAAGATGTATCATTTAGCCATTTAAGCATCATCAACAAGGACTAGTAACCATAATTCCAGCAATTGCATTATTAAAAGTATATGCTCCCCCTGAACCTGTGCCATCTTGTTTACTGTCAGATTTGATCATGCATATATTAGCAAGAAGTATCAAGTTAGGATCAAAACACTTCTAAACATCTTACAATATCAAGACATTTCCACACATCATCGGTAGATTGTAATCATTATCAAACAGAGCAAATAATGGATTGAATCATATCAGACCCTTTTCTTGAGCCTGTCCCACTGCTTTTCTCAAACTAACATATACGTGATTGTGCACTGTCTAAATCGTGTATATACGCGACATCTCTTTATGAAACTTGTGTATGAGATTGAGAACACTGAAGTTTTACACTTTTAGCTTCCTCTGAGTCTGTTATGTCTATACATTGTGCTGTGCCACATCTTTCTGACTGTACTTCCTTCTTTTTCCATATCTTCAAGTGTGATGATGTTTTCTCCTTTTGGTATGGTGCCTGTACTTTTTTCTTGCATTCCTTTGCTATATGTCCAAGCTTTTTACATGCATAACACCTTACATGTTTCATATTCCTTCTATGGCAATCAATAGCTTTGTGACCAAACAAATTGCAAGAAAAACAATATCCCTTAAAGTACCTAGAACGTGATGATCTTTATGTGTGATGGTCTTGAACCATTCTACTTCTGCATCTGGCTACAACATGTCCAGGATTATGACATACATAACATTCAACATTATTCATTGCAGGAGTAAAATATTTTCTTTGAAGAATTTACTTCCTTGGTTGTTGATGGTATTGACCTCTCATCTCTTTGTTGAGTATTTCAGATTTTGCATTAGAGTTCCTTGTCTTATTCTGTGAACTAGATTCACCTTCAATAGATTCATGAAAACCAAGACCAGTTTTGATAGCAGGAGACCTTTGACTACTAAGAATATCATCCAATATATTAGTACTATCTTGGAATCGTAAGAGCTTATCCTTTTCTTCTAAGTTATCTTTTAGAATATTTACCTCAACCTAATGTTGCTCTTCCGTTTCACGATACTGCTTCTTCATGTTTTCTTCAGCTTTTCTTCCTTCTTCCAACTGATATCTTAATTCAATAACTTCGTTTTCTTGTTTTCCAGGAGATTGGAGTAGTTCTTTATTTTGCTTATTTGATTCTTCAAGATCTTCTTTTAGCGAGAGGATCGTAGCTTCAAGATCTTCATAGTAACTAGATCTTTCTCTGAGTTTCTTGATTGTTGTGCTCCTTTCATTTACTTCATTTCTTAATGATGTTACTTCATCTTGCAACTTTTGACATTGATCTTCCTTTTCCTTGAATAGCTTCCTTACCTTGTTTCCTTCCTCTAGTTGAGCTTTTAGATTGGTAACTTCTTCTTTAGAGACACATTCCCTTTTGTGCAATAGATCTTGTTGATCTCTAATTTTGTCTGTAAACCTTTTAAATTATGCCTCTATTTGATATCTTTCTTTCTCACCCATAAGAGCAAATTCAGTTGTTTTGCTATCACTTTCATCATCTTCAAATGGATGGAGAAATGTATCACCAGAAAATAATAAATTCATACCTGATAGTTCTTTTTCTTATTCATCCTCATTCTGAAGTGATTCTGAATCTGAAGTGTTTCTTCCACATATTCCCTAATCGACTCTCCCACTGTCATAGTTCCTTTGAGATGTCTTCTTCTTCTTAGGCGCTTTCTTCTTTAGCTTCCTTCCCATTGTTCTACAGATCTCCTTCAAGCGATCAAGCTTCTATCAAAGGACCTATTATGATCCCAATTGTTGGAAATAATACTGAGGGGGGGATGAATCAGTATTATCAAATCAAACACGTTTTCATTTCCATACTCAGATTCATATATGTTACTTTAGTTAAGGGAACCTGCGTGTACACACAACTGTGTCTAATGCAACTAGCGTATATCTAGTAAACTTACGATTTAGTTAATCCATTAAATGTTGATATTTAGTTAGTGCATGAGAACTTTATTAACCATATGAACCGTAAACAAGTGTGGTAAAACAGAACAGATCATCACACACAAGAAGCACACATAAACACCATGATGTAAGGTGGAAACCCAATGTGGGTGAAAACCACCTGCTGCAATTCATCTCTATCTTCTTTTAATAAGAAACTTATTTTTACAATATTTCTGTACTGACCTACAGAAGGCTACAACCTTCTCTCATTCTCTAGCTTCTCCTGGAAGGGAGCTACAACCCCCTTAGCTCTTGTACTAGCTCATGTACTAGTACATAGGTGCTGACCTACAGAAGGCTACAACCTTCTCTTTCTTCCTCTAGGTACCATGTTTCATAAAGTTTCAGACTTGATACTCATGGAACACAACATCATAATCTGAAGGCCATGTTTCGTCTAATTTTCATACTGGACCCATCAATATCATTGAAGCACACAATCAATCAACACTAGCATCATCAATCTCTAAATCACCCAATACTGAATCACTGAAACCCTGTCAACAAACTGCAGTCACGAGAACAGAGAGTAGAACACAAAACTCTGTAACAATGTTCAAATCTAACTGTATCATGAAAAATCATGCATCAAAGTGGATACGCTACTTGGAAGAGCCGAACCAGAGTGTATACACAACTTCACCAAAGCGAACCATTGTATATGTCATTAATTACTTACTTATAACTTTGTTTCACTTCCTAACTTCAAACATACCTAGATCATTACATATATAAGGATAATATGTGTATTAGCAACTAGATCTAGTCCATTATATCACATAAAGATAAGTCATTATGATCTTGATCCATTATTAGATCTCATCCATTAACACTGAAGCTAAACACAATCAACCAAACTGAATATGTAGAATACTGACATCAGTAAATAGTCACCAGAACTCATCAACAACCAGAACCACCTGTAACTTCAAAAAATCATAGTTCATATGGTATACGCTACTTAGATGTATCTGACCTGTGTATGTACGCGCTTTTATCATAGTCAACCAACGTATACATTTGTAAATATTCACTCATGATTTGCAGCTATTCCAAACTTGAGTTATACCCAGATCATAATATTTACAGAACATTACATGCATCATTATATAGATCTAGAATAAACATGATCAAACCATAGAGAGATGATTCATTCCAAGCCATTAGATCCTGATCTATCCTTGGATCTTGTTCTTCATCAACCGCTGAGATTCGTCCTTAGCTCAAGTCAAGCAAAGCATCATGAACCCATAACCTGCATACTAGATCTCTTACTTCATCAGATATTCAAGACTTTCTCAATGCCATTGCCTAATGATCTTCTCCTCCTTTTATAGTCTTAGGCCTTACTCAATACCATGGTACAAAACAACTTAGAACCATAACCTTGGACCAAATACCTGGGGTCAACACGTCGGACAAGATACCTTGGACCAATACCATTGATCACAATACCATGGTCCAAATACTACGGACCAAAACCCAATGTACGCACCTTCCCTTGCATGAAAGTGCATGTATATGTATATGCACCTTTTGGTCGGCTAACCCGTGTGTATACATGGCTTTATCAAGGGGAGTCTGAACTGTGATCTATCATCTTAGTACATTGCCATCAAGGACAACACCTGTATCATAATGCCAACAATCTCCACCTTTGGACTTGATGGCAAAGTCAACTTGCCATATTGAGAATTGTCATCTTAATGAGTTGTCATATTACATCTGAACTGATTCCTTCGAGCTGTCATGTATTCTGTCACATCTGATATCTCTTCTGTAGATTCATTTGGTTATATATAAGTGAGTTGTTCTGCTACAAGTGGGTTTCCATCAAGTACAACACATGCATCATAATGCCAACAGATATGATATGCTAAAAAGAATGAACTAAAGATGATGAAAAGGTCCCAACATCTACTTCCCCGTCCCTAAGGTTTTGCATGCCCTCATGCAAACAAGGTGAGGTATTGAGGAAGTGAGGAGGGCAGCTGAGATGGATGTAGTACAAAGGAACCTGGAAAACAAAACAATGGAGCTATTGAGATGAATACTAAACAACAATAAGTCATCTCACATTTATTAAAATATTTTAAAACTAACACTAATCATAAAATAAATTCCAAATCTCTCATTACATATGATTTCATCAATACTTAACAATTTTATACTCAAGAAAAAAAACCTTTTATAAATTTAAGGGCCTCTCCTTCTTTGTAGAAAAGAGGGATTTTTATGATCACCAAAAATGATGAACCAAAGAAAAAATAGTTATTACTAAGAAAATACAAAGGTCTTATAGTTATCCAAGTATTACAGATAATCTTTTCAGTTGAGTGTTATTAATTCTCTATGATCATAGGTCCCACTTCTAAGGTAATTAAATCTTAGATATAGTATGAAAAGATAATGATAGAGGACTCAATGTTACCTTAAGGCCATTATTTAGCATCAAATTTATGGATTTCGATTTTCCCTTGACTTCATCCACACATTCTTCCTTTTGATTGTATCATTATAGAGTAATAGACACAAGCCCTCATTTGGTTGACATTTCTTTAGGCAAAATTCCCCATTGCCGACGATCATCCATAGCCTCGATGTGTTTTCCTAGTGATATCACAAGTTAGTACCCATTGCCAACAGGCATCCATAGCCTCAATGGGTTAACCTCTTAAACCTATTTTACATTGAAGGCTATAGTCCCATGTTTCCTACATTTTACTTTTATATTATGGATATTTCTTTTGCAATTGGTAGATGGGTGAGCGGCTTCAGAAATCCCCTTAGAGGCATAGGATGATACCTTTCAAAGTGACTTTGATTACTTGCATAATGTATTGGATGCATAATGTGGTTATAGGTATTCAAAGGGCATAGCATGAATGAGCCATTTTTAATGTGAGATGGATGAGGCTAACCAAAGAATAACCAAAAGACACCTAAAGTCCTACTAATCATAGTTTTCATGTATGGTTTCACTTTTAAATTAGTGCTCCAAAATGAGTAGAGACTTCAATAATTCTTCTACAAGTCTTAATAAAGATGCTCAGATATCATGCTTCTGTGTTATGGTTATAATATTCAAGTTTATTTTTCATCAGTATCATTATATGGACCTTTTAACTTTTTTTTAATCCCCTTAGTATGCATTGGTAACTATATTTTGAGAAATAGTTTCATATTGATAATAAAAAATATATATGTATAAGAAAAATGAAATTCAAAAACATAAAATGTATATCAAATATGAATAGTTTGGAATTATCATTCAATTCAATTTTTATGAAAGGGATATCTTATTCAATCTTAAAACAAATAAGTAATGATAAAACATGAATGAATCATTTTTAACAACTTAAGGTAAAAGTAAAGATGTCATCAAATACTCACCTAATTGTTCCATTCCATTTATGACGATGTCTTTTCCACTTTTGAGAATATTCTTCCAGTATTTAAGCATCCTAAATGAACAATATCCTTCAATCCTGCTTTGTCTTGCAAAATAGCTAATTGGTACCAAAATTATGGGTACTGATTAGTTGAAACAATGTACCAGACAGTTGCTATGCAATATTAGACGATGTTGTAATGCAATCATTTCCAACTTCACATAACATTCCAAACATAATGGTCATAGCTTACTTTATTGAAAATAAAAACTAGAAACGAATCCAAGTATTAGAAAGAAATAATAAGTGGCAAAGAAAAATAATAGTTGAACCATGTTACAGTTGGAAACAATACTGTGTGGCAATATTGATTAAAACAATATGCAGCTGAAAGAGAGCCCAATAGAAATATGAAATAGGAACATAGATCTCCCATTTTCAGCTAGTTTTTTTTAAATGTTAGCATTCCCACTTATACAAAAAAAACTAGTAATATGTTGCACTATATTTTTAGAACTAAACTAAATATTATATGAAACGTTTATTTATTTATTTATTTCCCTACTCTACTTGAGAAAAAGAAATTCCTATCCTCAAGTATAAGAGTATTTCCAAAGTAACCATGTGCCTAACAAGTATAAAAATGTATTCATACTCAAGTTTAGAATATAATCTTCAATGCATACCTGAGTATGAAGAACCAATTGTTTTAGTGGTGATGTCAAGAAGTAAGGAAGAATGAAGGGGTGGTATACCCTTATAATTGGTTGAAGACAACTTTCAACAAAATCAAAATGATCATGGTTTACCTCTTTATTTGGATCATTTATCATATCCTCTTTTATCGTGCCATGCAGATCTTTTGCATTATATGATTATACTCTTGTGTGCTCATAGGATCCACAGATAGGCATGAAATTCTTCAGTCTTAGCTTCTAATGGTTTCTCTGCATTAGATGCGGTCCATGATTCTTCAGTTTCCTCACCAATTTTGCAAGGGTGAAGGTCTTCTTGTGGATATGGCTCAGGTAATTGTTGTTCTTTTATCACTTCTATAGAGGCAGATAATTTTTACTGTTGTCAAGATTTTTTCTTCTAGAGAAGAAAATCTCCCAGCTGATGCTAAGATTTGATAAAGTTCTTTCAAACTCTTGATCATCCTTGAATATTTCTTTGCTGGTTTCCAATCCTTGTCCTGCACATGGATTAATGGATGGAATTCTTATTAAAAATCCTAAAGAAATAAGAATAAAATGCACTTAAAAAAATGCAACAAACTAATCATGTACTCAATGCACCACCATGTTACTAAGACCCTGTTGTCACCAAGTTATTTGTTCACACAAGTTAGACTTCTCTTTTTTCAGGAATCAATCTAAAAGAAATCACACTCGCAAAGAAAAAGAAGGAAACAATGTTGCTTTCGAGAAACCACAGTAAAGTAGATGTGCAGGTTCTTACCTCTCGTCATACCATTTTATCTTTGCCCTCAAGTTGTCCCTGTAACTAAGATCATGCAAAAAAAAAACTTGTGAAAACAACTATGCTCTAATCCCTTTACCACCTCCCCGATAACGATGCAAAAATGTTTGGGGGAATTATATGTAGTCTAATTCTAACATTTAATTATCGAATCTAGGATCATAAGAATTAGAGATGAAAGCACAGGAAATGCATGACTAGAGTCTATTTTGAGCTATGCCAAAGCCTAAAACTAGAAAGAACCAATCACTAAGGATTATTACTTATCACTGAACTGTGGGACTCTAATGCTTATCAGATTTTGAACAACAATATTTCATTACTGACAAACAATGTTCATGTGGTTTTAGTTACGTAGCTTATTAGGACTTGAGACTTCAACAGTTCTAATCTATAGTGATGCATATAAAAACTCATTAAACATGTTGTAGAAAAGTAAATTGCAAAAAAATAAATGTCAGTAACTATAAGAAAAAGCATGTAAGGAAAGTAAAGAAAATAATAGACAATAAGCTATAAGAAATGTGTCAATAAAATAGCAAAAATAAATGCTAATCATACTTAGAGTCATAATGATATATTGTGGATTGTTATTTGTTGTAGGACTCTTTTACCAAGTGACTTCAAAGATCTTAATCAATTAAGGTATCCTAAACTACAAACTAAAGATTATTCAATGTTCAAATGTGGAATATGGTTCCTGGTACTGAATTAAGTACTGAAATTACAGTTCTAGTTCTAGTACCAAATTAAGTACCAAAATTATACTTTTGGTTCTGGTATCAAATTAAGTACCAAAAATATGGAAATTAAAATTAAAAATAATTAAATTTATTGAGAAACCAACTTCAATATCTCTTAATTCTTAATCCTAGAAAATTAATTTGAATTTGATCATAATGCATTCTACTTAACAGATTTGAAAATAGAGCAATAAATTTAATACTATGTGAAATACAAATCTAATGAATGTTTGAAAAGAAACATGAAAGAAAATTTGTAATCAATAAAATTTTAAATATTACCCTACTCTATGAATAAAATCCAGTGCATTACCTAAGCCGAGGGGGCCTTCCCAACTTGGCAACGTTCCTAAAAATTAATTCAAATCAGCAAGATGCTCAAACTTCAATAACTAATCTTCATTGCAAAAAAATCTATTCTTCTTACAAAAATGTTCAATTAAAAACTTATGGTCCCCCTCCATATACCTATGAGGTCTTATTTATACATTAAAACTAGTGAATAAGGATAATACCCAATCCCCTAAACTCAGAAAACAAATTTACAACTTTAGAAGAAAATCTCAGAAATCTGATTTTGTGTAATTTTATTCAAAATTGTGTTAAAGAACCAGCCATATCTTCTCGAGCATGATGTATTTTGGGGATATTTTTATATGGATCCTAACTTGACATGTTATCAACAAAATCCCCTCTTGAAAATTTTGGATCCAATTCCATGGCCTTGGAAATTGCCCATGAAGTTGGTTCTTTAGATACTTTTACAAATTTGGGTTTTGCATAAATTTTGTGCAAATCTACTTTGAAGAACCAGTTGTAACTTTTAAACCGTATGGAAATTTTTGAAATGGTTTAAAATATAACTAAATTACTTTATTTGGAAAAATCCCATTTTCTTGATTCTTGAGATTCATCACCATATGCACGAAATCAAGGTAGAACATGGCAGTTTCAAAATTGTTACATATTTTTTGTTTTAGCTTAACTCGTGTGCTAGGATCCCACACGTGTGATATGCATATGTTCCAAGTATTTTAACAAAATATTAAGTCCATTTCGAACCTAATTTACCATGCTTTGAGAAAAAAACATATTTTATAATTTTCACTTTTTTTCCCTCCCTTTGTGCAAGTGCATAATTAAGTACCGAACTACTGAACTAATACATAAATAGAATTTTTCATAGTGAAACATGCTCCTTGGCCACATAAGCACATTAGTAAACCATTATTGATAAAACCGTATCAAGAACTCATTAAAAAATAAAAAATACAAGAAATCATTAATAATTAACCATAAGGTTAAATGAATGCATTTAGTGAAAATTGGTAATATAATAGCTACAGAATATGTTGTAAGGGTATGATTATGGCTTGTGAATGGAAATTTTGGATAGAAAAATCTATAACATATCTGGGGTCCAACAATGGGTTATGATTTTTTAGGAATGTTAAAGATAATGATAACACCTTCAAGGTCATCTCTCAGGAAACTGCATGAGACAAACAAATGAATGGTGCAATTATATATTACATGCTCCTCATCACTCATCAGGGGTTATTTAAACATTTATTTCATTTATTTTCTAAAATTATTTTATGAAACCAATGATATGTTAAGAATATCATGAACATGCATAACAATACTTATTCCACTTAACTTGTACAATCCTTTGTTAAATCTTTTTCCCCATCTTTTGTAATCAAGCCAAGGATCATTGATTGTTTTATAATGTTATATCCCACTTCATGACTATTATATCATGATTATTTCATAAATCAATGACCATCGTAGGTCATTTCATTGTAACCACAACAAAGTAATGTGTCAATACCCTGTTTTGTGGCCAATACGTTATTTCATATCTATTGTCATTATTCTGCAGCCACCAAAAGGATATTTTGAACATCACTTCACATGATCTGGTGGAACTATTGATTATTGCACAAGCAATGATTGGAATTTACTCATATCCATTTCATACCCAGTTCATCTAGCTATGATTTTGAAAGCATGTATGGAAACAAATGGGGAATCCCAAGACGATTGGGCACAATTGTAATATGGATTGAACCAAATATTGATAGAGTGAAAAAAACTACCATTAGAACAAGCAATACAGTGTGTGGAAAGGTGAACAGGGGAGATTACGGAGGCTGAAGTGGCAAGCAATTTTTTATGGAAGGAATATGGAATTACATAGGGAACCATGGGAGGCATAATGGTCCAAGTTGAGCCATCTGATATTGAGGTCATTCTCGCAAACCAAGAGGTTTAGGATGTTTTTTCCAGAGCTGAATTGATTAGATTCCTTGAGAAATTCCAATGGAATGACACATAGATAACCCTATATTTTTCCATTACTGTTATTAGAGCTCATGATTGAAGAAACAATTGCAACAGTGATTTTTCTTGGTGAGAGGTGGTACAAGACCCATAAAATATTTAGTGAAAGTTGGTATTAATTTCCCCAAAAATACTTTCCATTACTTGGTTTGAAATAGGGGACTCGAGAAGAAGCATTACAACAACTATTGAGATATGTTTTTTACATTGTTCAAATATACATTACATGTTAAGCATGATTTAGCAAGGTTTACCAGTATCATATGCAGATCCTTATGCATTTGGAAGGTTTAAAAGCTATGAGCTTGCCCTATTACCTCTTCAAGTGTTTAACACAAATTTTCATAGTAGTCCATAAGTAGAAAATTCTAAAGCAACATTATTTCATTAATTTTTTTTCAAAATTATTAGTATTAATGAGTTAAGGAAGATTGTCATCCCTTGGGTTCCATTCTCATAGAAGCCAAGTATTAAGCCTAGGAAAAAATAGCACGAAGGTGACAAAAAACCTATCTACCAAGAAAAAGGAAGGGTCTACACCAGCATATAAACCCCAACGTTGATATCCTATGAGAGATACACAAAAAGAAGGAAATCAATTCACAAAGGAATATGTGGACATCGCTAGACATGATGGGTCTGAACCTATGAATTATTATGTTGCTAACACTATAGAAGATGACCCTCCAGTTCAACATGAAGCCACGAGATTTAATATTGAGAGATCATATGTCAAGATAAGGAGGAACAATACTAAAGGTACACCTATTTTCCTATGAGAGGCTAGACCAGGATTTCATAACTTAAATAACCCCCTTGAAGCCATTGATTAGATTGATGGCATAGAAGTTAGGGCACAATAATGCTCACAAGAGTGCATGACTGAGGCACAACACCTCATTAATAGTATTTTGGATGACATCCTCTTAAGCACATGCCTTTCTCCAAATTAAGCCTGATTTGTGTCAATGCAGAACAAATGATGAATTGTTCAACCTTGGAATTATGTATAAGGAGACACATTTCCAGGTCATTGAAAATATGAAAAAATGTTTCTTTATTATGTAGTTAACCTAGGAGGCAAAATGGGGAGAAAAATTTTATAAATGAGAGGAGAAGTCTATATAGGAAGAAGCACTTAAGAAAAATTCATGTGAATTGGGATTAGAGTTTGTCACATGTTACGTACCCTCCTGGGTGTACCCAATATTTCTACATCCATGATGGGTGACCTTCCAACTCAAACAAATGATGACGGGTCAACCTCATCTTATAAATCATCCACAACAATTTATTGTTTTTTATTTTAATGCCAAAAATGCAGATCATAACCTATTATGTGAGATATATATCTTTAAGTTGATCCTAACATGGAATTCATGATGGAACCCCAATCCTTATGTTGAGGATTTACAACTCACGCCTCTAATGTCTTGTATATCTAACCTAATATAGTGAAAAAAACTCTAATTTCTATGGGTAAAATGGAGATTGCGACAAGATTAGTGGTTATAGAAGAATATCCATTCATTGGTCTTGTATGTGACAACATACATAGGATTATGATGGATCCCAATGACATTGTCATCGCTCATCATAATCAGAGGTACGTGGTTACAAGATTCAGAGAGCTAGTCAAGACTGAATCATTCAATGCACTTGTGATTGCACAAGATATTTGGAATTTATTACCCCACTTTCTCTAGTAGAGGAACCCACTTGCATACCCCTATTTTAATTTTGATCTTAATCGAGCTTTCTTATATACCATTTGTTGGTTAATTTAATTGCGTCTTAACTTGCTTCTATTAAAACGTCACTCTAGGTTCATACTGTTGAAAATGTAACTAGTTTAGGTATTCATAATTATTTTTGTACATATTTTAATATGTATCCTATGTACCAAAAAAGAGAATAAAATAAGCTATTATTTTTAAGCATGGGTTTCATACTCATTATTTATGGTCTTCTAGGTAAAAGCATGTTCTTCATTCTTTTAGGGTTTTTAGGTATTAGGATTTATTGTCATGAGTCAAAGGAGTCAACATGACGTTTATAAGACCCTCCCACACAAAATTTAACTGTAAATATATTTATTTTTGAGTCTAGAAAGTCTACGAAACTAAATAAGTACAAGTCAGCCTTGGGAGTTACAATTCAACGTAAAGGACAGAATTCAACCCCCTATAAAGGGTATATAAAGGAGTATTTCAACCTCATTTGGAGCTTACTCACTCAAAAAGTGTCATCTGTCAAGAAATAATTCTATTTGTAGTTGGGAAGCAAGAAGAAGAAGAATGAAGGTATGGGAGAAGAAAGAAGGAAATTTTTTAAAAATCTTTTAGCTTTATCTGTGTCACACGTTCGAAGTTATGTGGTTTTTAGCACTACAAAAAGAGGATGAAGTTGCAAGTTTGACTTCCAATAGGACAAAGTACAAAATATTGTAGCTGGAAGAAATAATACCCTACCTTGACCTCGTTGACCTTGGGAATATTTGTGTTGGTCTAGGAAGGTATCAAGAGGAGGTTGAATTAGATTTTCCATAGAAGATGCAAGGCTAAAATTGTAGGATCAAAGTTGTAGAATGAGTTGTAGTAGTGAAGTTAGCAAGTGTAATTTGTAGGTTGAAGTTGGTTGGTGCATAACCAGGGAAAGACTTGATGGAGGTATGACTTGGTACTTGGAGAAGGACTTGGTCTAGGGTTGGATGTTTTTGTCTCAATTGAAGTAGATTCTATAAGAAGAGAATAGTTTTATTGGTTTTCCTCTAGGAGGTGTTTTTCCCTACTTGAGATCCTAATTCATGTGTCCTTTGTTGTTGATATTTGTTTAATGAAAAAATATAACTAAATAACATAAATAAGATTAACAAGGTTTACAAGAAAATATTGGGTTTAAGGAAAATAAGAATCAATAACTGCCACTTTGCATTTTCCAGCATGGTATCAGAACTAAGGTGAAAAGGGAAGGAAATTGGAAGGACATGAAAAAGATTTAACTGTCAAGAGGAAGGAAAAAGGAAACACTCAACGAAATTATGAAGAAGAAGACTTCAAGAAGGATTATCTATTGAAGGGATTTATGTGAAGACTCATTGATAGAAATATTCGAGAAAAGCATCAAAGTATCTTATCATTCATCACTCTTGGAAGTTATTGTTGGAGGAATCCTAGTGAACATCTTTCAGGGAATTCTCTTCAAAGATATTGAAGGTATAAATAAGGTTGAAGACATCATCAAGGAAGAGGAGTATCTTGATTATCAAGTAGGTATTACATCATGTATGAATCTACAGGTCATATGGGTTATTTATACAAGGAGAGAAATAATATCATTAGAGCATCAAATTATGTAGCATGGAAGAAAAGAGTTGACCTGATACTCACATAACACGAAACATTGGAATATGTTAGTGGGGAAACTGTTGAACCTAACAAAGACAAGACACAAGAATTATTGAAGTAAAAGAAAGGGGAAGTGAGGGCACAAAGGATCATTGTTGAATCCACTAAAGATTCTCTTGTTCCATTCCTTGAAATTTTGAAAATTTCAACGGCTATGTATGACAAGCTAGTGAATTTTAATTTGTAAGTACATCAAGACAAAAGATGTGTTTGCGAAATAAATTATATACAATGAATAAATCAAAGTATGAGGATATGGAATCCTTTCTCATGAAATTCTCTCGGCTAAGAGACCATCTACAAGGACTTGGGGAAACAATATTTGATTTGGAAGTGACCATATGTGTACTAAATGTATTGCCACCATAATAGAGTAGCTTTGCAACAAAAATCTACTCTAATAAATATTCAACTCCTTTTGATGAGTTGTGGACTAAATTAAATCTAGAAGAATCAAGGATCAAGGTAAAAGATGACAGTGGATCAGATGATTAGTGTCAATCCTTTCTAGCTCAAGTCAAGAAGGTGAAGAAGGGAAATTTTGGAAGTTCCAAGAAGAAATACATGTCCAAGGTTCAATTCTTTAAGTGCAATGAGTTTGGATAGTATAAGAGGTATTTTCAAATCCAATATAACAACAAGAGAAAGTAAAGGGGTGAAGCTCATATAGCCGAGGAAATGGGAGAACCTAAGAAGAATTCGAAGAAGGAAGAAGTGAAGGATGTTTACTATTAGGAAATGCATCTTTCTTGGTTCTTAGTAAAATTGGCCTTTCCTTTAGGATAACATATAGTGTTTAGAAAATATTTTATTTTTTCATAACATCATAGAGAGAAACATGTGATAGTTGCACAAGTTGAGTCTATTTGGTTAAGTTTCTTTGTAAAAGTCATCTAGTCTTTAAAGATAAATAGATAGACCATTTCTCATATTGTTCATCGATGCATTATGCAAAAAAATTCTAGAGGCATTCATGTTATTTTGATGCATCATTATGGTCCTAGAAGGACCATCATTATGGAAGGTTCTTGAGAGGAAGCAAAATGACAAAGTCAGTATACATTCCATGTAATGTGGAAACAATTATGGTAAAATCATGAAGGAATGCAATGGTTGTGTATGCAGGCTCATTATGAGACATACATCGAGATGATGGAGGAAAAAGCATAGGAATGCACATTAAAAGAGAATCTTGGATAATATTCATTTGAATAGAATATTGCAACATGTTTATTATGATTATATGATGTTTAAGAAAAAGTAGTTGAATTACTTAAGAATGTATAAAATATTTAGACTTTCTCTAGAATATGTAAAATAATGATTAACATCTAGTATAATCTCTAGAAGAAAAAGTTGTGACTTGGTAATCAAGTTTGATCCTTGGGAAGTCTAGTGCAAGAAAGAATATTCATATGGAGATGGACTATGAGGACGTTGATGAAAAGAGAAGGTCATCATGATGAGGTAATTTTTATTTTTATTATCATTGGTTATATGTTTAACATATTATTTTTCTACCTTGCAAAAGGTTGCAGGAATATATGATGGTAGTTGAGGCATGTTGAACTATACAAATGAAGAATATTGAGGGAAGCTCAATATATAGTGTCCAACAACTGTGAAGTAAAGATGTGGACATATTGGGATTAAAAGGTAGAAATGTTAGAAGATAACCTGAAGGTCAAATAATATCACTTTCATGAGGAAGCTATGGCGAAATTTAAGTTTTGGAAAGGATTAATACAATGAATTCCTCTATGATGACAAACATGGTAGTGATGAGCTAGAAGATTGAATTGGAAACGAAGCAAGCTCGATATGATGAGAGGTGGAGAAAAGAGAGAGACATGAAGGAAATCTATAAGCCTTATGATGTTGAATTCCAAAATAGAAAGGAAGTCTGGATCTCCCCTAGTTTTGACAGGGAGTAAAACAAGTCTACTTGAATAGGAGTAGGGATGTATTCTCTAGTCAAAAGGAGAATAAGGATATCCACTATAGTTGAGAGGGAGTGATGTTAAACATATCACGTGAATTATCTTCTTTAATTGATGAAGATAGAATGGTGGAGGATTGGATAAGAATTTGTGGTTTCCTTGAGGATAAAACATCCAAGAAAGGAAAGGTATTGACACTCTTTGAGGATATGATAGGTATCCAAGAAAAACAATCGTCAAAGAGGACTGGTATTATTCTAGGAATCGGGATTGTAGATCCAACATAATAATAGCCCTAAAAGAACATATATTGTAGACATTCGGATGGGGTATGTACCTTGTAGAGGTAGTACAACATCACACAAAACCTCTGAGTATAATGCACTTGAATAAACAAGAGATTGTCTAGTTAAGCATCAAAGGCAGTGATTGTTATGATGGTGATGATTATAGTATGGCTTATCAATCTGAATCTTCTTATGATAACTCTTCAACTCGAGAATTATTTTGTAAAATTATGAATACCTCCCTGATTAAGAGGGAGTGTTGAAAATGTAACTAGTTTCGGTGTTCATAATTGTTGTTATACTCATTTTAATATGCATCCTATGTAACAAACTAGAGAATAAAAGAAAAAATTATTTTTTTCAAGAATGGGTTTCATGCTCATTAATTAAGGTCTTTTAGGTAAAAGCATGTTCTTCATGCTTTTAGGGTTTGTTTGGTCTTAGGATTTATTGTCATGAGTCTGGGAAAAATGTAGTTGTAGAAAGAATTATTTTTGAGTCTAGAAAGTCCTAACAAAATGTAATTGTAAAAAATAATTATTTCTTAGTGTAGAACGTCCTGGAAAATCCAAAATTACTAGTCGTCCCAAGGAGTTACAAATTTACCTTAAGAAGGGAAGTCAACCCCCTATAAAGGCTATATAAAGGAGAAGTTCGAGCTCATTTGGAAATCACTCACTCAAGAAGTTTGATCTCTCAATAAAGAATTTGATCTGTAGCTGGGATGAAAGAAGAATAAGAGTGAACATATAGGAGAAGAAAAAAGGGTGAAAATTTTGTTTTGGGGATCTATTTCTCTGACACATGTGAAGTTATATGGTATTTAGTGTTTTAGAAAGAGGTTGAACTTACAAGTCTAAGTTGCAGTAGGATGAAGTAAAAAATCTTGTAGATGGAAGGAAAGATACCCTATCTTGACCTCGTTGACCTTGGGAAGAGATATCTCGCTCTAGGAAGGTCTCAGGAGGAGGCTGAGTTAGGGTTTCCATAGAAGTTGGAAGCCCAAAATTGTAGGATCGAAGTTGTAGAATGAGTTGCAGTAGTGAAGCCACCAGGTTGAATTTGCAGGTTGAGGCTAGTTGGTGTAGAATGAGGGAAATACTTGTTGGAGGGATTACTTGGTGCTTAGAGAAGGACTTGGTCTATGGTTTGGGTCTTTGTGTATCAATTGATGAAAATTCTATAAGAAGAGAATAATTTTCCATGCTTTCCCCTTGGATGGTTTTTGTATTAGCTAAGAGGCTAATTTATGTTTCCTCTGTTATTGACATTTTGTTCTTATTATTTGTTCAATGAAAAAATATAAATAAATAAAATAAAGAAGATGTTAGGTCCCTACAATGCTAGTGTATTCCCATATTATTATTGTCATTATAGTCCCTTATTGTTATTGTTGTGCCCATGTTTTCCCCATATTATTAGTATTGTGCCCGATAGAATCCCACTATTATTATTGTTGTGCCCTTAACACATATTTCATTAAGTTTGGAATTAAACAGTGGATCTAGAATTTCAAAATAACCAAAAAGCTCAATTTTAGTGATGTTCTTGTAATAAAAAATTTCCAATTTTAATGAAATATGTGTTCCTTGCATTATTATTGTTATGTTGACTTTGAGTATATTGTGACCCCTTAGACTCCTATATATATAAAGGAGGTCTTGTAATTTGTATCATCCAATAATTGTTCATTTGTGTAATGTAAAGGATATTTCCCCCTCGAAGAGGCTGATTTTGAAGTCACTGCTCTATCTTTTCTTCTATTTTTTTGGCT
The DNA here is from genome assembly GCA_031772625.1 of Pinus tabuliformis. Lineage (NCBI taxonomy): Eukaryota > Viridiplantae > Streptophyta > Pinopsida > Pinales > Pinaceae > Pinus > Pinus tabuliformis. The sequence continues at coordinate 282,824,545 of CM062804.1, read as the reverse complement.
CGTTGCATAACAGAAGATTAAAAAATTTCACAAACAAATATTAATGTTAAGGAAAATAGGAACTAATAGCTACCACTTTGCATTTTCCAACACAGAAACTTGTGATGTACACTACACTATATTTGATGGGAGATTAAGTTCTCAATTTCAATGCAAAAGATATTCTATTCTATTGGAAGCTATTGGAATCCTGTAAGCACTATTGAGAGGGGGGGGGGTGAATCAATAGTGTGATCTATATACAATTTTTACCAATTTAAACTTCAATTAATGAATCACAATATGTTAACCAACATCTAATAAACACCACAGCACATGCATCACATAAACATAACTAAAAAACATAAGAAACTACAAAACAATAAACATGCACAACACATCAATCACACATGAGACACAATATTTCTAGTGGAAACTCTTCCACGAGAAAAATATCCCTTGTTGTTGTCACTTGTTATGAAACCAGCTCAAGAAAAGATAGAAAAGATAGATCAACGCCTTAGAATTCAGCCTCTTCGAGGGGACAACCTCCTTTACATTACATAAATGAACAATTCTTTGATGATTCAAATGAGAAAACCTCCTTTCTATATATAGGAGTCTAAGGAGTCACAATATAATCCAGTCGACCTAACAATAATAATATAAAGCCATAAAAATAACAATAGAGGGATTCTATGGGGCACAGAAATAACAATATGGGGGTAATAGGGGCACAACAATATAAATAAGGGGTATAACTACAATAGTAATGGGGTAATCACTAGTATTATAGGGACCCAACATGCCCCTCTCCTTCAAAAAAGTGTTGTCCTCAACGCTTGAGTAGTTCTGGATACTTCTGCATAAAATTCTCATCCTCCCATGTGGAATCTTCAGCGGATAAGTTCTTCCACTTGATAAGATACTCTGAAATTGATCGATTTCGTAGCTGTCGAGTTCTTGTTTCTGTGACTGCTTCCGGTTCCAATATAATTTTTCCTTCCTCGTCAAGTTCTGGCAATATTGTTTGAATTGGGAGCTTGTCGCCTATAACCTTCTTTAAACATGAAACATGGAAAACTGGGTGCAATCGAGAAGCTGCAGGAAGCTCCAATTTGTATGCCATAGTACCAATCTTTTGCAACACCTTGTACGGACCATAATACTTTGGTGATAATTTATTATCCTTCTTAGCTTGCTTTAGGGACATTTGCTTATATGGTTGTAGCCGTAGGAATACCCAATCACCTACATCAAAACTTCTTTCACTGCGATGTTGATCTGCCTGTTGTTTCATTCTATTTTGTGCCAACACGAGGTTATCCTTTAAGAGTTGGAGGACTTGTTGTTGATGTTCGATGTGATGTTCCACTGCCTGAACCTTAGAATTTTCTCTTAAATATGATGTGATGGATGGTGGTTGATACCCATAAAGTGCCATAAATGGGGTCATTTTTGTTGCTGTATGGAAGGAAGTGTTATACCACCATTCAGCCAGAGGCAACCATTTGACCCATTGTGTCTGTTTATCAGATACAAAGCAACGAAGATATCCTTCCAAACATTTGTTTACTATCTCAGTTTGCCCATCAGATTGAGGATGATAAGATGAGCTATGAGCTAACTGAGTACCAAGACAAGAAAATAATTCTGTCCAAAAATTTCCAGTGAAAATGGGATCTCTGTCACTTACAATAATCTTTGGGTTTCCATGTAGCTTTTGAACTGTTTCCATAAATGCAGTAGAAACTGTACTGGCTTTAAATGGATGTGATAATGCACAAAAGTGTGCATACTTGGTAAGTCTGTCAACTACCACCATGATGACACTCTTTCCCTCAGACTTGGGTAAACCTGTGATAAAATCCATTGAAACCTCCTCCCAACGTTGGCTTGGAATGGATAAAGGTTGTAATAGACCCGGTGTCTTAATTGTTTCAACTTTATTTTGTTGGCAAACCAAACATTCCGCCACAAACTTTTGAATATCTGATTTAAGGCCATCCCAAAAAAATTCCTTCTTAACCCTGTGGTAAGTTTTTAAAAATCCTGAGTGCCCTCCTAAGGGAGAAGTGTGCAATTCCATAAGAATCTTTTGTTTTAGCTGGGAATTCTTACAGAGGTATAAGCGATCTTTGTACCATAACGAATCATTTTGCCAGCTAAATGTATCAGAAGTACTGGAATCTTGTTGTAGCTTTCGAATAAGTGCCCACACTTCTTCGTCATTCTTCCATTCCTCCCTTGCTTCGTTTATCCAATCTGGTTGGATAATAGAAATGGCACACAACAATGCTTCCACATCCTCATCCTTTCTTGAGAGTGCATCTGCCACCACATTTTGCTTCCCTTTTTTGTAGATGATTTCAAAGTCATAACCCAACATCTTTGTGACCCACTTTTGTTGCTCTTCAGAGGATAATCTTTGTTCTAAAAAGTATTTAAGGCTATCATGATCCGTTTTTACCTTGAAGTGTCTTCCCATTAGGTAGGGTCGCCATTTCTTAAGTGCATGGAGTATTGCCAACATTTCCTTCTCATAAATAGCTTTGCTTAAAAACTTTCCCTTGATTGGACGACTTTCAAAAGCAATGGGTCTTTCATCTTGCATTAGAACAGCACCAATTCCATTTCCTGAAGCATCACATTCCACAATAAAGGTTTTTGTGAAGTCCGGTGTAGCTAAGACCGGTGCTTGGCACATTGCCTCTTTAAGATGTTCAAAGGCCTTTGTTGCTTCCGGAGTCCATGAAAATGAATCTTTCTTCAATAATGTTGTTAGAGGTGCTGCTATTCTCCCATAATTCTTAACAAACTTGCGATAATACCCTGTCAACCCAAGAAATCCTCGCAGATGCTTTATGGATGTGGGGATTTTCCATTCCTTAATGGCTTTAATTTTGCTAGGGTCTACCTTAACTCCTTCATGAGATACAATATGACCCAAATATTCCACCTCCTGGACTCCAAAGAAACATTTGGATCTTTTTGCATATAATTGTTTCTCCTCCAATAGTTGTAGCACCCTGTCAACATGTTCAACATGATCCTTCCAAGACTTGTTGTAGATTAGTATATCATCAAAAAATACTAACACAAATTTTCTAAGGAATGGTTTGAAAATTGAATTCATCAAACCTTGAAATGTTGAAGGTGCATTGGTAAGGCCAAAAGGCATGACCAAAAATTCATAATGACCCTCATGAGTTCTAAATGTTGTTTTCGGAATGTCTTCAATCTTCATTCTGATTTGATGATATCCCGAACGAAGATCCAACTTGGTGAAGTAAATTGATCCATGCAATTCATCCAGTAATTCATCAATGACAGGAATGGGGAACTTATCTTTAATAGTGAGCTTGTTGAGCTCCCTATAATCCGGACACATGCGCCATGATCCATCCTTCTTGTGCACCAATACTACTGGAGCTGAGAAAGAACTTTGACTCGGTTGAATTATACCAGCCTCTAGCATTTCTGCAACCATACGTTCAATTTCACTTTTTTGGACATAGGGATATCTGTACGGCCTGATGTTTGGAGGAACACTTCCTGGAATCAGATGAATAGCATGATCATGATCACGCATAGGTGGGAGACCTTTGGGAGTCTCAAATACCTTGGAATGATTGTCCAGGACTTTTTGGAGATCTGGAGAAATAGATGATTCCAATGTGGAAACATCTAGCGAACATAATTGTGCAATTACACCTCTTTGCTCCTTTTTTAGAAGCTTTGTCATGCCATTAGAGCTGATTATCTTTCCTGGTTTCCCTGCAATACCCCTTAATTCAACTTCCTTTCCTTCCATAGAAAATTTGATGAAAAGTTCTTGAAAATTAAAAGCTATTGTACCCAAGGATTGTAGCCATTGGACTCCTAGTACAACATCAGCACCTCCCATTGGAATGGAAAGCATTGGGCTAGTCAATACATATTCTCCCATGGATAGCTTGATATTATGGCACTTTCCAGAGCAATTTATTGTTCCTCCATTTGCAATCATCACTTGACACTCTGGTGCTGGATATAGGAAGCAATTCAATTCTTTTGCTACCCTACAATGAATAAAATTGTGGGTGCTTCCTGAATCAATCAACACTATTACCTTTTTCTTCTTGATTTGTCCTTCTATCTTGATGGTTTGAGGAGTGGTAATTCCCGCCAATGCATTACAAGATATGGTCGGATTTATTTGTTCTTCATCTAGGCTTTGTTCCTGGAATATATCCTCTTCTTTTGACCTTTCTTGCTCCTTTTCTTCTTCCTCTTCACAATCTATGTAGAATAATTTCTTCTCAGCACACTTATGACCTTTTGTGTATTTGCTATCACAATTGTAACAAAGCCCTTTTGCTCTTTTTTCTTCCAATTGTTGTGGTGTCAACCTTGTAGGTTGTGGAAGACTAGGGGCAACAACACTTCCGTCTTTATAGTTGTGAGTGGTATGCTTCCTAGTTGCCATAATTTTGCTTTCCATTTTTCTTGCTAACCTGAATGCCTTCTCTAATGAATCAGGTTCCCAAAGGCGAACATCATGTTGGATATTATCCTTTAAAGACCCTATGAACACATCAATCCTATGCTCCTCTGGAATATCTTTTACCCTTATGTTCAATTTTTGGAACTCCTCAATGTGCTCCATTATTGAACCCTTTTGTTTGAGACTTATCAATTGGCTAAAAAAAGTGTTGCTTTTTGTATCCTCATAATGTGCTATCAATTCTTCCGTAAAAATTGCCCAAGTGATAAATTGTTTACGAGAGCAAAGCCATTGATACCATACAAACTGATTTGGTTCCAAATATACAGTTGCCATACGTACCTTTTGTGTGTTTTGCACATTATTGAGATCGAAGAATTGCTCCATCTGTAATATCCATGTGGCGGGATCCTTGCCATCAAACTTCCTCATATCGATTTTTGGAATATGGTGATTCTTCGATCCAACATTAGAGTCTATGGAATCATGATTAACATTTCTTTTGTTCTCATCATGAGTTTCCTTTACTACCTTTTCACCATTAGTAAGTATTTCTTGTAGAAAATTTGTCAAATCTGTCTTCAAATCTGCCATGCCTGTCTTCAAATTTGTGTTCAAATCTATCTTCAAATTGTCCATCTTAGCTTCCATGCCATTCATCTTAGCTTCCACGCCATTTATCTTAGCTTCTGTTAGCTTTTGTGAGCGTGACATTTGTTGCACTTGTTCTTGTAATTTTGATATATCATGTAGCATTTCTTCCTCTTCTTCATGAGTCATGCTAGAGCTTTCAGGTTCCTTACTAGGTGTTTGCATTTTCTTTCCTCGGGGCATCAGTTACCGATAATAATGCTCTACTATGCCCTTTGAATTCCTTCAAAATGAATTTTCAAACCAAGCTTAAGCAAAAATTTAAAAAATCTACACACCTTTTTTCACTTTGTAGGAGCTCGATATTGCCTCTGATGTATCTCTGTACTTTCCAATCATCTAGTTCTGAATTTGTGACCTGTAGTAGCTCTCTGTGTCCTCTTTCCAATGCCACCAGTCTGATCCAAATTGGATTCTCCAAGAAAGAGTTATGCAAATCTCCCAAGTGACCTGATTATAGACTTTCAGTAGAGCGAACTTGTATGAAGTGCCACGTGTACAATTTTCAACCTTTGACTCTGAAAAAGATATACAAGAAACTACAGTCCGTCCTCTTTCTGTACCTTCTTACGAAATTTCAATCTGATTCCCAGAGAGAAAGTTATGACGATTTTCCCCAGGTCACCTGTTTTGAATGTAATTCAGGAGTCTGCAAAAAGACCAACTTCCTCAGATCATATCTCCAAAAATATCACGCGAAAAGCTCTGAAATTCGGACCCAAGGTTCAGCGCAATTTCTTCTCAAATGGGTTTTTTTTGCGACTTCTGAAACGTCACAGAAAAAAAGTTATAGCGAAAATGCCACGATGACCTGTTTGGAGCAGCGAAACCCTAGAATCCAAAGCTCTGATACCAAATGTTATGAAACCAGCTCAAGAAAAGATAGAAAAGATAGATCAACGCCTTAGAATTCAGCCTCTTCGAGGGGGCAACCTCCTTTACATTACATAAATGAACAATTCTTTGATGATTCAAATGACAAAACCTCCTTTCTATATATAGGAGTCTAAGGAGTCACAATATAATCCAGCCGACCTAACAATAATAATATAAAGCCACAAAAATAACAATAGAGGGATTCTATGGGGCACAGAAATAACAATATGGGGGTAATAGGGGCACAACAATATAAATAAGGGGTATAACTACAATAGTAATGGGGTAATCACTAGTATTATAGGGACCCAACATCACTCTACTTTGAAATTCTATTATGTCAAGAAATTGGTCTTTTACATAACTAGCTAACTCCCATCAATATGGAGACTCGACCTCAAATACAATATACCAACATTGATCGGCTAGGAGACTCAATTCTACTAATCAACTTGGAAGACTATGTTATTGACAGATCTATGGACTACCATCTACTAAAATCCACCACGATCAATCAATACTCGCCCAAATCTGATTGGACTATCCAACTACCATTGGATTGAGAAATTTTTCCTTTCACTAAAGCTTCGATATCAATGCTCCTGTCCACTATGCGAAAATACTTTCATCTATTTCCAAACTAGATCCAAGACTCTTTTCTCAACAAGAATTGAGCTCTGCATAAATGTTCTCAGTAGCAAGATCTCATCATAAAATCAAAATAATAAACTCCACAAACAAATGCTCTTCTACCTAGCAAAATTGTGGCCACATTAAATTTGAATAGAATCAGACCCTCATAACAATAGAATGTTTTATAATACAAATAAAATCATAAGACTCTATGGCTTTGTGCCAAATTCATTAGTAGTTATTGCAAAAACGAGTGTGAGATTATCACGAACATATACTCTCGCAATGTATAAAAACTTCTCCAAACAAACTCTACTCCAACAACTTCAAATCTGATCTATTCTGCAACATGCTTGAGATATTCTCAATATGTAGCCATTAACACTCATACATTGAAGCATCTATCTCTCCAATATAGAAGGACATTATCTAGGGTTTGGGTCTTTGTGTCTCAATTGAAGCAGATTCTATAAGAATAGAGGAATTTTCCATGCTTTTCCCTTAGAGGGGTTTTGCCTTAGCTAAGAGGCTAATTTATGTGTCCTCTGTTGTTGATATTTTGTTCTTGGTATTTATTCGATGAAAAAATCTAACTAAATAGCATAAATAATACTAAAAAGGTTTCATAAACAAATATTAAAGTTAAGGAAAATAGGAACTAATAGCTACCACTTTGCATTTTCCAACACATACACTTGTGATATACACTACACTATATGTGCTAAGACATTAAGTTTTCAATTTCAATGCAAAAGAAATTATATTCTGTTGGAAGCTATTGGAATCCTTTAGGCACTACTGGGGGGTGGGGATCTATATACATTTTTTACCAATTTAAACTTCAATTAATGAATCACACATAGGTTAACGAGCATATAATAAACATCATAGCAGATGCACCATTAAAAATAACTGGAAAACAAAATCAACTACAAAACAATAAACATGCACAACACATCAATCCCACATGAGACACAAGATTTTTGATGGAAACTCTTCCCAGAGAAAAACCTCCCTTGTTGCTACTACTCTTCTCCAAAATTCTATTATGTCAAGAAATTGGTCTTTTGCATAGCTAGATAACTCCCATCAACATGGAGACTCGACCTCATATACATTATACCAACACCGATCGGCTAGGATACTTGATTCTATTGATCAACTCAGAAGACTATGTTCTCCATAGATCTACGGCCTACCATCCACTAAAATCCACCGAGATCAATCGGTCATTGCCCAACTTCGAGTGGACTATCCAACTACCATTGGATTGAGAAATTGTTCCTTTCACTAAAGCTTCGATATCAATGATCCTCTCTCATTAAGTCATTGCTCCTCTCCACTATGTGAACCTCCTTTCATCTATTTTAAAATTGGACCCAAGACTCTCTACTCAATAAGAATTCAACTCTGCATACATGCTCTCAGCAACAAGATCTCATCATCAAATCAAAATAATAAACTCCCCAAACAAATGCTCTTCAAACTAGCAAAATTGTGGCCACATCATATCTGAATACAATCAAACCCTTACAACAAAGAATGTTGTATAATACAAATAACATCATAAGACACTATGGGTATGTGCCAAATGCATCAACAGCTCTTTCAAGAGAAAGTGTGAGAGGATCACGAACATATACTCTAACAGCATACAAAAACTTCTCAAAACAATCTTTACTCCAACATGTTCAAATCTGATCTATTCTGCAACATGCTTGAGATCTTCTCACTATGTAGCCATTAACACTCATACACTCAAGCATCTATACTTTCCAATATATTTGAAGCATAATCACTCTTTGTAGCCTTCTCTTACACACATACACTCACCATTGACACATAATCAACAACCATTAAGCTCTAAAGTCATGAACATAAAACCTGTAGGCCGAAATTGATCTTAGGGCTAGGATTAAGGGTGAAAAAATTGGACCAAATCAATCCACTAACATCACTACTTGTGCACTGAATGTTTTCACATCATTTTAGGACCTTTCAAACCATTTATGACCATAACTAATTAATTTAGAAGCTTCCTCGAATTACCATGTCAATTATTTTTCAAAAAGCACCAAAAATGGAGAGAAAAAAAATCTCTTCCAGGATGAATATGCAACTTTCCTTCATAAAACATACGTATACACGAGTTTCCTTCACAAGGCCTACGTATTCATCTCAAAAATGAGTTTTCTCAAGAGTTTTGTAGCCTTAATGTTTCATTTTATCACCTCCAAACTTCTAGTACTTTTTTATATACTTGGTGGGGTAACTCCTAATGTTGTAGAACCTCTAAAAACCCATGAAAATGCTATGATAACCATGGCAAAAGTCTCCCAAGTGTCATTTCCAATTTGGCCTAAAAGGCCAACAAACATAGGTTGGCAAGACTACCACAAGTCCTCTCGAAGCTACAACACCTATGAACAACACCTTTGCAACATCATCATCATCATCATGAACCAAACCATCACCGCAACAAGTCATCTCCATGAACACAAGCATGAAGACCTAGATGAGGACCTAATATGCCAACTCAACAAGTGTGCCATCATAAAAACATGAATGCCAATTGAGTCGCCATCTCTGCCACATGTATATTTGGATCATCCACTTGTAGCAAAATCAACAATGCCTCAAATCAATGCACATGCTAACATATTCTAGCACAAGACAACTCAACACAACACTTCCATGAACTCCACTAGCACATGAGAAACCATTAACCACACCAATTCCATCATCTGACCACTCTCAAAAGGCTGAAATCAAGAGTTGACATCAATGTCAACATAACCATCTCAATGCCAACTCAACTAGCTACAAACCATGCGACAATGAAGGCATCCATACATCAACTAGTCTACATAGGGTTGAAATCAATGCCAGCATGAGCTAGTTTCCATCATGAACCAATGCCAACATCAGATAGCTGGAACTATGTAAACCATAACTCCAACAATCTCCACCTTTGGCATTAATGGAAACCACACTCAACCTTCAGTCCAATCTCCTCTATCACTCCCCCTTGGACATCAATTTAAAAGGGTCAACTCCATCTAAGTAGGAAGTAAGAAATGTAGCACAAATAGTTGGATTCATACATATCTACATGGCTGAAATATAATGCATATCAATAATCATTGATGCCTCCATACAAGAATCAAGCAACATATATATCCAACCATCATCCAGAGAAGCATAATAACCAACAAGCTCTAACATCAAGTAACAACATGCCAACATAAGGAAACCATACAAGCATCATATGAAACATCACATAATATGCAACCACGAGAAACATCAAGTGTGTGAAACGAATATGCACATGTTGATCATTCCATCACTCTCCATATCAACCACCTAACAACAACCACCAAATATCTATGATCATAACATGATGCCAAGAACACAATTGTCATAGAATCATGAGGCACATCATGAAACCTCCACGTGGATCATAATTCCAACAATGTATGGTTGAAGTAATAAGAGAAAATAATGCTCCCCAGTAAACACATTCCATCTCCATGTTGTAGTGATCGCTTCCACTGCAAAACAATGATATTTTTTTATGAATAGAAGCACCATATGGACCAATACTCCACATGACCATGATCATATGCCATATAAAATGATAAATACATGGTTGTATAAGTGACAAAATAAATCATACATGATTATTACATGACCTCATGACTCATGACTATATGACCCAAAAGATAGTACAATACAAGTACATGGCTTCATGAGAATTATACATAGATTTTCAATGAAATACATATCTACTATGGTAATCTCCTATGGACCAATGACTCAAAAAATGATACATCATTACTATTACATTGTCATTATCCCATCCATGTGGTTGTAAAACAAAACTCCATAAACTTACCTATCACCATGATGACTCAACTAGCTATTGACTGGATTGTAAACCAACATAAGATGATGAAGTAATAACAAGTACATGGCTATAATAATCATCATACAATGACTCATACATGGTTGTTCCATGTGACATGTCATATCTATACATAGTTGGAGGAATGAGTACATTCTAGGAATGGTAGCACATCTTTTCAACTAACCATTAGCGGAAACCAAAAATGTATATGTGGTTGAAAAACGTACTTCTTTTCACTCATGAAAACATGCATAAATATGCTCCAAATAACTGAGTGAAAATAGTGAAGAATATGCCAAATAATCTAGGGAAACATCATACCACGTCTAACTTCCCCTAAGCTTGATATACCTCCAATAGATAGGTTGATCCTATGGAACTGAATTTTCATGAGGATCAAATGAACTCATCATATGCTATTACAATACTCCATCATACCCTCCTCCTGAGGTTAAGAACCTCTCATGAATATTTGTAGTCCTCTATAAGTATGGAGGAAATAATCATGGACTGCAGGAGGGAATTCTCTTCACTACTTGAAGAGTTGTTTCTCCTTCTTTCTCCACAAGGTATTTGGCTACTTAAGTTTCTTCCTTCATCTGCTTCTTATCTTCCTTCATCTGCTTCTTCTCTTCCTTCATTGGTTTTGTCCTAGGTCCTCTTTGTTTTATCTTCTTTTAACAATTTTTCCTTGAGTAACGAGGCAACAAACAATCTCTTGCCATATGGCCAAATCTATAGCATATATAGCACTCCACATGGCCAAGAGGATCAAATATTCTTTTTCTTATGCCACATCTAAACCTTGCATGAAATGTGTCTCTCTTCGAACAGCTAGATTGACAATCTATTTCCTAATGGCCAAACAGGTGACATGAGTGACAATAACCATAAAAAGTGTAACTATAATTGTTGGCCAATCTCCTTGGTTGTTGATATTGTTGCAATATTTGTTGATGTGATCTATACATTCTACTCAAGGAGTTATATGCAACATGCCCAAACTTGTGACACTTGTAGCATTTTATCTCATGCATCAAAGGAATAATAGGAATTTTCTTCCTTTGAAATATAACGAACTTTCCAAAATCATCTCTAGGAGAAAAATGTCTTCTAAATCTAGGAGCTCCCTTATATTTTCTTCTTTGCTACTGGCTTTGTTGCTTGATTGACTGCTAGTTCTGGTTGTTTTTCTATTGTTCGTTCTTTTTTTTTTACTAGGCTGCTTGATCTGCTTCTTGTTGGCTTGGTTCTCACTTTTGCTACGAGTACTATTTGGTACATGTTTTTTGGGTTCTTCTTTGTTATTTTTACTTGCATGCAAGCTAGACTCACCATCTCAAAATCCAACACCAAATTTTTCCAAAGGTGATCTTTGGATCTCAAGCAACTTATCCAAGGCTACGGTACTCTTCTCAATTTTTTGTTGCTTTCTCAAGGAAACCACTTTAGCATATAATTTATCAACCTCTTATACCTTCACTTGGTATTACTTTCTCAAACCTTCATAAAATTTTTATGATTTAGCCAACTTAATCTTTAGGTTGACAACTTCTTCCTTGAGTTTGGCCTCCTTATCATCACAAATTTACAATAATTTTTCTTGATCCTTGCATGCATCTATTAGTCTAGAAATATCAACTCTAATATCCTTACTAACATTCTCATATTCACTATGTGCTTCAGCATGATGAAAATATGAATCATCAAAATTATAACTCAAGAGAAAATCATTAATATTTATAGCTTTGGCTTGAAGCTTTACTGATTCCTTGTCATCATCAATTGAATCATGTGTAGCAAAAGAATCAGCTTCTTGTGGCTGAGCTTCATGTTTGTGAAGGCCATTCTTTTTGTTCTTCTTCTTGTTTCTCTTCTTCTCATTTTCCTTATTGATGTTGGTACCACCAACAAATATGGATTCTAACTTGTCCCACATTTCTTTAGCATGTTTCGAACCCACTAGTCTCTTCATATCATCATCATGAAGATTCTTTTAGATTGTGCATCTTGCTGCAAAACTTCAATTGCAATTGGATCCTTGCCACAACATTCACATACTACTCTCCAAATATTAAATCCAAAAGATAATAATTTATATTTTACATTTTTGTTCCATACCTTGTAATTTTCCATAGTCAGGACAACCATTCAAAAAAAAAAATCTAATTATGCAAATAATCCCTAGATCTACTCTCTAGCGATCAAGTTGCAACCAAAAGCTCTGCTCTGATACCAATTGTCGGAAACCTTTGAGAAATACTAGTTGGGGGGGGGGGGGGGGGGGGGGGCAGGGTGAATCAGTAGTGTCATCTATATACAATTTTTACTAATTTAAACTTAATTTACTGAATCACACATATGTTAACCAACAACTAATAAACATCATAACATGTGCATCACATAAAAATAACTGAAAACCATAAGAAGCTACAAAATAATAAACATGCACAACAAATCAATCACACATGAGACACAAGATTTCTAGTGGAAACCCTTTTGGGAGAAACACCACCCTTGTTGTTATTGCTCTACTCTGAATTTCTATTATTTCAAGCAATTCATATTTTACATAGCTAGCTGACTCCCATCAGCATGGAGACTTGATCTCATATACAATATGCCAACATTGATCGGCTAGGAGACTTGATTCTACTAATCATCTTGGAAGACAATGTTCTCCATGGATCTATGGACTACCATCCACTAAAATATGCCCTGATCAATCGATCCTTGCCCAACTCTGACTGGACTATCGAACTACCATTAGATTGAGAAACTATTCCTTTTGTTGAAGCTTTGATATCAATGCTCCTCCCTTATGAAGTCACTGCTCCTCGCCACTATGTGGATCTCCTTTCATCTATTTTCATACTGGATCCAAGACTATCTGCTCAATAAGAATTCAAATTTTCATACATTCTCTCAGTAGAAAGATCTCATCATCAAATCAAAATAATAAACTCCACAAACAAATTCTCTTCAAACTAGAAAAATTATGGCCACATCAAATTTGAATACAATCAGACCCTCACAATAATAGAATGTTGCATAATACAAATAACATCATAAGACACTACGGCTATGTTCCAAAGGCATCAACAACTTTTGAAAAAACAAGTGTGAGAGGATCACCAACATATACTCTAACAACATACAAAAACTTCTCCAAAAAGCCTCTACTCCAGCAACTTCAAGTATGATCTATTCTGCAGCATGCTTCAGATATGCTAACTATTCAACCATTATATATTGAAGAACATATACTCTCCAATAGATATGAAAAATGATCACTCTTTGCATCCTTCTCTTACACACATACACACACCATCTACACACAATCAACAACCACTAAGCTCCAAAGTAAGGAATATAAACCCTGTAGGGCAAAATTGAGCTTGGGGCTAGGATCAATGGTACACAAATTGGAACAAATCAATCCACTAACATCACTACTTGTGCACTAAAGGTGTTCATGTCATTGGAGGACCATTTCAAACCATTTCCAACCTTAAATAATTAATTTAGAAGCTTCTTCAAATTACCATGTCAATTATTTTCCGAAAATCACGAGGAATGAGGAGAAAATTCACTTCTTGGATGTATACACGACTTTACTTCATAACACCTATTTATACACAGGTTTCCTTCACAAGACATGTGTATGCCTTCCAAAACTGAGCTTTTTCAAGTGTTTTGTAGCCTTGATCTTGCATCTAATCGTTTCCAAAGTTCCAGAACTTGTTTATCTACTTGGGGGGGCATCTCCTAATGTTGTAGAACCTCTGAACACACATGAAAAGCCTATGATAACCATGACAAAAGTATCCCAAGTTTATCTACCAATTTTACCCTAAAAGGCTATCAAACATATTTTGGGAAGACTACCAACAATTCCTCCATAAGATATAACACCTACGAACAAACTTGCAACAACTATGCAACATCATCATCATCATCATCATGAGGCCAAACCATCACTCTAGAAGTAATCTCCATGAACACAAGCATGAAAACCTAGATGAATACCTAATATTCCAACTCAACAAGTGTGCCATCACAACAACATGAATGACAATTGAGCCATCATACCCATCACATGTAGATCTGCATCATCCACCTATAGAAGCATGAACAATGCCTCAAATCAATGCACATGTTAACATATGCCAACACAAGACAACTCAAGGAAAAACCTCCATGAACACCACTAGCACATGAGGAACCATCAACCACACCAATGCCATCATCCAGCCACTCTCAAAAGGCTGACATCAAGAGTTGACATCAATGCCAACATAACCATATCAATGCCAACTCAACTAGCTACAAAACATGCTACAATGAAGACATGCGTACATCAACTAGTATGAATAAGGTTGACATGAATGCTAACCTCGACCATCTTCCATCATGAACCAATGCCAACATTATCTAACTAAAACCTTGCACACATAATGCCAAGAAAATTAAAAAATATATAATCAAATAATGCAATAAAGTGATAAATCCTAATCTAACAAATAGTGAAAGCAATAAAATTATACTTATAAAATGAAATATAAATAGAAAGCAATAAAATTATACTTATAAGATGAAATATAAATAGAGCACACACTCGTTCGTGAAAGTAATTGAAACAAAGATGATTATTTGAAATAGTGAAAACAAATATAATTTATTTTAAAAAACAATAAACTTCTAATCTCGGAAAGCAGTGAGCTCTAGCATACCATTTACTCTAGGAAAGCAATTAAATTATTAAAGCTAATGAAAATTTACATTATAAATCATTTAAATTCGAATCTATGAAACGTAAATATAGTTTACATTATGAAAGTATTTAAATTATGGAAAGAAGAAATGACATCTATCTAAGAAAGCGGTGCATTTATCTAAGAAGGAAATAATTGAATCGATCTTGAGAATTTGAGAGCCATAAAAAAAATTCAAAATTTTAAAAAGGCGTGTGTTTAGAATCTAGAATTCATTCTTAACTGAAATCATGATATGAGTACAAATGTTGCATGATAAAACTATACCATAACTAAATATTCCTACGAATGCGAATGAAAGAAGCTTAGGCAAGTAAATGTTTTGTACCTTTTATTTTAATTCAAGTGCTTGAGAGTTGTAAAAGAAAATAAAGCAGTGAGCAAAACCATAAATTGAAATGGCCAAACACGAAGCAATTGTCAATAAAAAAAAATGAAACAAAGTAAAAGGAATCTCGTATGCAACAGGGCCCTCCCGGCTATGCATGAGATTTAGAAATGCTCAGAAACATGATTCTCATCGTCGCGTAATGGTAACAAAAGACAATATTTTATTAAATCAAAATAGTGTGAACATAAACATAAGGTTTCGACATTGATCAAAGATAAGAGATACAAAAGATATATAATTTATTTACATTAACCAATTGAGAAAATTGTTGCTAGAAATCTCTGCAGATAAACAATGACTAAGTATCTTATTCCTATTGAAGATCTAATTCCTATAATTTTTTGATGAGTAAGTGAATCATATAAATATTTCTTGGACACATCGTCAATTGTTTGTTGGTATTTTTCTCTCTAAATATTTATTCACACTTGCTTGCTTGAGGTTGATTCACTATAAAGTAGTCTTGATACAAGTTCCATGTGTCGCATAATGCTTGACTAAGTTTTTGACGTTATTGTGGTCAAGCTTGCAATAAGCTTTTTGTTGCACCCAATAGATGGAATGTCATACATGAGTTATTTAAAATCTCCTCGTGTCCTTTAGCTGACTTGTTCACCTAAGAGTTTACTTGAACGTTGGATGTATCTACAAAATGTTATAAGGGCTAAAAGATAAAAGATATGTTAGTTATTGCCACCTTTGGAAATTAACCCAATTTTATAAAGTAAAACATATAGAAATTGGAAATATATTAGACTTTATCTTGTTGTATCTTATGTACATATGATGGTTTACTATTCATGGGAAGATAGTAGGATGATGTAAATACAAGTGATTTATAAGGGTTTCTACCAAAAAAAATGAGTGGAAAACTAAGTAACAAGATATCAAAAGATGTTATTTATTTGGCTCAACACCATCTCTGTCTTAACGTATGGGGTGAGATGGATTGGTCTCCAATTCCATTTTCCTCTCATCTAGTGTCCTACTAGGTTCTATCTAGTGGGATTGCTTAGAAGAGACGACACACTAGAAGTACTTGGAGAAATGTATGGGTTTTTACCATGCAAGGGAATTTTTTCACCAATTGTATGTCTAGACCAAAATAAATGGCATAATTCTGGAGTAGGACGATAACATTGCATTAGGGCATGCAACAAACTTAGTAGGGAAGAGATTATGGGCTGTGAAATTATGTATTTTTACAATGAATTAACCCTACTTTATTTTGATCAATTCACCCTTTTTCACCATATAATTGTTATAAAACCATGTATATACCCTCGACAGTGCAAGGTATGATTTTTTGTTTCTAATTGTCTTATTATCGTTTCTAAATTAGAATTAATATATGTTTCAAGAGTTACTTTTGTATATCATACATATGTGTGGAATAAATGGCCCCAACTTAAGTGATTGCAGAGATACAACTATCTATAATTACTTGGTGTCAACATTTTGATCAAGGGATCAACAGGTGTAGTGGTTGCTAATGAAGAGAATATGTGGCATGATACCTAGACTTGGAAAACTCACGGGTATAGCAAGTGAATTGAAACAATGTTAGATTCAACATAATGGTATGAATAACGATCCTCCTGAGTCTACATGGCCGCAAATACTTGCATATTGTTTCAAATATGTTGTGAGCAATTTCATTATCTAGTTGACCCATCATGGATAGATTTGGTCTGTCTACAAAATAGACATTGTGCCATTTTAATTCCCCCATGGAAAATTATGCAATCAAGTGAGGAATGTATAAGATGCATCGACGCATAACACTATTATGTTTCCAAGGGAAAAAGTAGTTATTATTATCAATTTGTTAAGCTGCTACTTGATTTTCATTCCCAAATTCACATGTGACAAATTGTATCTACTAATTTATTTAGCAATCCCAATTAGCAAATGGTCTATTGAACCATTGTCAAAGACCTCTCTCTCTCTCTCTCTCTCTATATATATATATATATATATATATATATTGACAGGATAATATATAGTAGATAGTGTGTGAAGTGCTCTGTCATTCAATTTTGTTTAATATAAATCTCTCTATCCTTGGATATTTCAGATTACATGTTAAAGCTCGTGCTTGTGAATTTATCAGTTAATATGCACAAGTTGAACCTCAAGTTGGGCCCACTCAAGGTAAGTCCTTGTGTTGAATGATTTTTTCTTATTTTTAGCATAACATATTTTATATTATGTTTTATTTGCAAATTTAGTTGTTAATGATTGTGTTCATTTTATTAATTTATGTGTTAATTTCCTTTCTTATGGCATGTTGGGTTTCATTCTTTTTTTTTCCAGTGGAAAAATATGTAACCTTTTATTTAAAAAATGAAAAGTTACAATTGCAGATGCATGATGCATTTCCATAAGCTGCCCAATGGGCTCAAGTGCCATGGCACCCGACGCAACGTTACATGACTAACGTGCAAAAATGATGAGAAAAGAATAGAGAGAGAGAGAGGGAAAGTAGTGAAGGCAAGAAAAACTGAATTACATATGTGAGTAAGGCTCACGCTTCAGGTTTTTCTTCCTTTTTTCTTTTCGACCTTGCGCCACTCTCCTTGGGTGGGCTCGATCGAGGCTATGACTAACTGTGTTTCAGCTTTCTGTGAGCCTGCTTCCTTGTCTGAATCTGATGTGTCTGATTGGTGGTGCCACTTTATCCCTCCCATGTTCTGGTGATCATTTATCTTCTCTGCCTGATTTGGGTGAAGCTGTGGAGCCTTGTTGTCTGATGTGGTTTCCTTCTGATTCCCTGTTTCAGCTTCCTCTATGATGGTATCATCCTCTTCAGCTTCTGATTCTTCGTCTTCTGATATCGGAGGGGCTTTCTTTTCAGAATCTCTCTTCTTTACGACATCATCTATATTCTGCCATCCTTTGGGCTTCCTTTGTTGTGGCTTGCTCTTGTTGAGACTTTTACATGCATTGTACAGATGACCTGTTTGTTGACATCCCCTGCATCTGAAAGCTGTATTCTCATAGTCCAAAGATTGTTTCCACTGTGAATTGTTAAAGTTCAGAATTATACTTTCAGGTAATCCTTGGCTAAGATCTACCTCGACACATATTCTAGCAAAAGTAAAGATTCCCTTTATATGTCTCGCTGCATCAATCTTTAACATTTTCCCGAGGGTATTCCCAATAACTGTTAAGGCCTTGGAATGCCAGAAATGTAACGGGAGGTTATGCAGCCTAACCCATACTGGCATCCTTGATACCACCATAGTGTTGGCATCAAACTCCGGGAACCATGGAGTAACAAAAAGTCCAGCACTACCCTAGAACCATGGCCCTTGATTGAGATTTTTTTCCTTTTCTTCTTCTAAGTGGAAAATTACTATGAAGAAACCGTTAGAGAATAGGTGTATTTGGCAGTTCTTTGTCCAAACCGTGTGGATCCATTGGTATAATGCATCAGTTCTAGGCCAAAAGCCGTTAAATCTACAAATAACAGCATTTTTTTGTAGATCTGAGAATATGTAATTTACCTCTGGTAAGTCCAAGGAGATAGAGGGGCTCTCTGGCGATTGATCCACGATATACTGCCCTGGGGGTTCATTAGCAGCTGTAGATTCTTTCCCCTTTAGAGGTTCTTTCCCTTTGGCTGCATCGCGATAGGTACCTGTAGGTTTTGAGGAAGCTCCCTTGGATCCACCTCGCAATCGCAGGTTGAGGATGATGGTTGAGTCCTTTGCAACCCTATAGTGCTGGAGTGTGTGTTGATCCTGTAAGCAGAGCCCTGAAAATAATAGATTTTGTAATGCAACTGGAATTCCCAGTTTGTCCTGGATCTCTTTTTTTAACTCCAATACACTCATCCATTTCCAGATCTGCACACAAACGTGTCTACCTTCTGTTGATCTGATAAAAATTTGCTTCAGATCCGCTGAGTCTACCTTGTCCAAGTCCAGTTTTACGGATTTGATTTTTGGATCTGGCAGATTTCCACCTATCTTCTGCCTGGATCTGGGCAGATCGGATAGATCCACCCTGGATCTGCAATATTTGGCCCGATCTGGTGAGCAGTCTTCCAGATCTGGGCTCCTGTTGGGACGATCTCCCATTTGCACGTCGCGGTCTGCGAACCCTCTGTTGAATCGATGCGAGTATCCTCCGATCTGCCACCTAGGTTCTTGGGAATCTTTAAACTTACTCATATCAGATAGATCCGGCCTGGATCTGCAGGGTTAGGGCCTTGCATTTGTGTGAAGAGGCAGATCTGCCTCATGCAGTCCCTTGTCTTTGCATGCAGGAAGCGACTGAGGAGGGATACGCCTGACGCTCATCAGACTGGCGGATCCTGTGAAAATCAGGCCAATCTCTAACGATTTTCCGCCCCCGAGTTGGGTTCTAAGCCCAAAGAGCTTCTTTTCCAACGCTCCCTGCGCAGGATCCAGTCCATGGATCATTTGAATCTGGCCCCATCGTATGATAAATCAAACCTTGGACCTCAGGATTATCTTGCAGCAGTGGGTGAGGGGCAAGGGATGAGATCCTTTGCTTGCCTTCGGTGCAGATCTACTCAATTTTTGTTCAGAGAGATCAGAGACCTTCGTATTGACGGCACGACCTTCAGCAAAAATGGGGTTTTCTCTCACGAGATCTACGCTCGTGATTCCCAGGGTTTGATCGCCATCATATTTCACGATGGGCTTAAACTCCACCGAGCGATAATGGCACAGGGCATCGCCGCCGCAGGTGTTGCAGTCGCAGGAGAGTCTCATTTCCATGGCGCCCGATCGCGTTCCCTATCTTGTCTTGGGTTTCATTCCAAATGGTTTGTTTAATTTCATTTTGTGTATTAGTGGGTTTGTTATTGGGCAATTTTTTTTATTTCAATTTTATATGGTGATGTTTTCATAGTTGTGGTATGAAATATTTCTACTATGAAATCAATAAAAGCTAATATGAATCCTTAATTCGGTAGAAGACCTTAACCATAGTAGGGACATTGACACTAAACTAAGTTTTGAACTATGATCTCAATATTTAATGTGCCAAGTAGCTGAATCTGAATTACCGAGTTAGGCTTTCTTCAAACTTAGTCCTCGTATCACTAGTAGGATTTCCTTGAGTTTATTTTGACACATGTAAAAGTGGTAGTTATTTTGATGCTTATGCATACAAAATTGAGAGCCTCACAAGTCATTAGACCCTATATTAATAAATTAAATGATAATTTCAAATACAAACAAATCCTGAAATACGAATCAAATATTCACATCGTCAACAAGGATGTAAGTATTATCAAGATCAAAGAGATTTAGTCGTAAGGATGGACATTTAGTTATGGGAGTAATAATTAACATTTTAATATCCTAGAAATCCTTCATTTCTTAACATTTAACAGTATCATCATAAGGGAATACAATGAAGGGTATTGTTGATGGTGCTGGACCCACCAACATTCAAGGGATCACCCTGGTATGAAGACCCATCTAGACCACACACCATTTGGTGTGGGAGTCCCATCCAGTATGATGGCTTAGTTGCCATTATCGTAAGGATTTGCCTCAACTCTTGCTTGTCAGCATAGGAGAGTGGTTCACTTTGTGTTTGAGAAGTGAGGTTCATGTGCCTGGTGATTGTAAGTGTACTTGTGTCAATGGTTCTTTCACTATGAGGGGGAAAAGTTGAAGGTGAGTTCTAGGTTGAAAGGGATCAGTCCCAACTCGGCTAGGAACACACAACACAAAGGACATACACAGCTTTTGGTGGAGCAGTCCACTCGGATGCTACAGTCACAACATACAAGGTAAGATAACATGTACAATACTCACGGATCAGTCTTAGATGAGTGAAACAATTGTTACAACAAGGTTAATGTGAAAGGTCTGTCTAATGTCCCGTAGAACAGTTGACATGAATAGGACAACATTAGCAACATATAAAACACATTTCCGTTAATAGATTATGCATTACAACAAATGAATCAGTTCAGATGTAGAACACATGGTTAAAGCAACATGCATTACACGTGTTAAAGATCAGACTTACAACAAATACAATACATGTGTGAAAACGTGTTGGCCTATTGACAGGCTTCTGAATTAAGCGAAATTTCCAAGACACATCGTTACAGCATACATGACTAACCCCATTAGTGGGTCGTTGGAGCCGCTACTTACTCCTCAAAGAAAATATTATAGACTCTCTTGGTTATGTGGGAAGAGCTGAGGTGAAAAGTCCTTTCATGTACAAATTAGGGGGGTATTTATAGCCAAGGGTGAAACTGACCCTTGTGGCTATTCGACTACCCTCATGACCGTTCGACTTCCATGAATTTTTTACTTACATGAATCTATGTTTAACAAGTGGCTCTCTTGGACTTCTGCGTTACATCACATTCATGGACAACAAGCCCATAGTAGAGATGTGGGCAACATGACTGATGACTCAACTCGACATGACTTGACATGACATTACTGGTACATTCGTGCTGCTGCTGGAGTGCATGTTGAGCTAGAGTGTTGTTGAGTGATAGATGTCTTCAAGGTGTACCATAGCCTCACCTTTGCATGGTGAAGTGCGTAGAGTCTTTGATGGTCCTTGGTTCACTTAATGAAGCTTTAACATGTTGTTCCTTGCTTTCATGCTGGACGACTTGACAGGCTCACTTGTTCGCGAAGGTGCATGTTCGTTGCGTTCATCTGCTTCGCTCATTCGTCCGTTGGTGAACCTGTCCATCTGCATGTGCTCCCTTCGTTCATCACATTCGTCGCCTTGACATGTTTGTTGGTGTACCTATACCTGTAGTTACTCATGACAAGATGACATCAAATCCAAAACCTCCTAGTATACCATGACACATGATCATTCGAATGCAAGTGACCAGGAGAGGTAGCAGGGCTATGATGCGGGATGATGGCTCTAGGAAATTGTTGATGAAAACTGCACAAGAGTCACTAAGAGATGGAGACAGGTGATCTAAGGCAACAATGGCTGACTGCAATGTCTAGCTCGGCTGGGAGGCAAAATTGTGCAAATTTTGGGAGGAATAGTTTGGGCTGCTGGAAGGCAAGGTAGGCACGCTCTGTGCATTTTCCAAAATGAACAATTAGTAGGGGCTAGACAGCCATATTTGTGAAATTTTCCAGAGGAATGGGCTTGGTTGCGGGAAGGGTTAGCAGGTAGGGATTGCACAGTTTTTCTGGGGAACTTCCCAGGAGACTAGCAGCCATATATGTGCAATTCCGAGAGGGAACTGCAAGTTGGGTACTGGGGTCACTGGCAGCCAGATCTGCGCAATTCCTAGAGGAAACTACTTGTTGGATGTTGGGGTCACTAGCAACCAAATCTCCGCAATTCCCAGAGGGAATAGTGAGTTGGCTGCTCAATGACTAGCAGTAGAAACTGCCCAATTCCTGGAGGGAACAGGCAATTTGCTGTTGGGAGCTGCTGGCTAGGAAAATTGCATTAAGTTCGGGAGGTGGGCTTACTGATCATCTTTGTGCAATTTCAAAGCTAAGTTGATTGATGGGCAATGGGAGGCCTTCTCATGGGCATTGTGCAATTTCTAAGATGAACAACTGGTTGACTGTCCAGGTGGCCAGCATGAGTGTTGATTGAATTGCTTGCAGGCAGCACAACTTGAAAGAACTAGCTTGGTGCTTCTGCTCTATTCTGGTTGACAGTCGATCGACTCAAAAGCACGGTGATGGTCTGGATTTCACTGAGGAGTCTGGTTGTCAGAACTTCAACAAAAATGGCTAAGTGTGTGAACAATTGAAAGGTGCATAGGTAATCATACGAACACACACTTGCATGAATTGATGACGAAATTAATAATCATTCAGATACACATGTTCAACATGACTGACCAGCGGTGCAAGTCACAAGTGCGACACACATTATTGATCGTTCATGATCGAGACGACGCTTGTGCGACAATGAATGTGACTCTTTGTGTGAGTGCGATAGGTGCTTTCATGGCGAATACATCAAACACATACGAAGAAAAGACTCTGGGCATAACCAGAACACAGTCGCAAGCATGAATTAGACATCAACATGTAGAGTCTTGAGTGAAATAAAAAAGCAGGGAGAATGTAAAGACTCACAGAGTAAACCTGAGTGTGTGCAGCCATCAAGTGAAACTCTTCAAGGGAGGTTCTGAAATTGATGCAGGCCAAAATTTTGGAGGGTGGTTATAGCCACTACAACACTTGGCGACACACTGGTAGGACTCCAGCTTCTTTGTTTTGGTTCACTGCTAGCGTAGGTCCTTCGTCTTTCAGGGAGTACTGAATCCCTGTGCAGGTTGTTATCACCCAGATTTTCCTTGAAGTTGTTGGGAAGAGGAAAGGGGTTCGAGGTAACCACAAACCAAATTTTAGGTACAAAATCTAGCCAATCTGTAGCCAGAGAGGGCTCTCTCTCTAAGTTTTAGCTTTGTTTTGAAAGATATTAGCTAGTTATGAAAGTTTAGGGGTTTTGATTGTGTTTGGGTGGTGAAATTCAATAGCAGAGGGGTATGACTGAGTAGTTTAGGCCATTGGGCTAATGGATTCAGAGAAGATGGCTTAACTGGATTTGGTTTCTTAACAAGGGATGGTTTCACAGGGCAAGATAGTTAAATAGGGAACAAATAGAGACTTAAAAAAGATGGGATGCACTCAAAAGGGATGAAGGGTAATTAAGAATCCTTCATCATATTTTAAGAGAGGGAACTTGGATGATTACCAATAAAGAGCAATTAAGAATTCTTTACTAAATAATCAAAGTGAATAAACTAGGAAACAAGAGCAATTAAGAATTCATTGTTTATGCCAGTTTAGAGGAAAACATTACGAACAAAAGCGATTGAAAACAGATTGCTCTCAAGCACTTTCTGAATTATTATTTTTCATTTATCATTCAGATATGAAACACCGTTGGTATAATAAACAAGAAAAATTTAAAACATGAGATATAGAAGACTTATTGATCTGGTGTCTGACTCATGAATCCTGTGAAAAGTCCTTTGCATCAATTCTTCATCCAGCTAGCCACACAAAATTTTGTCCAACAGCACTTTATTCCAAAATAATCAAATTTTCAGCAATGTCTAAGAATCCACCCTCAATACTCCAATTGAGGGAGTATTTATAAAAAATATTTACAAAAAATATCTCATAACAAAGTGAGATATATTCTAGGATGACTATGAATAAGTTACAAGAAAAATAGAGATAGATGCTCTCTTAGATAGAAGAAAAGGCAAAATGATGTTTTGTTGTTCCTATTCTTGTGAGTGTGCTGGAGGCAAGCCCTATGATTTGGCTTGCTGTTGTCTTCTTGGTAATTCTGTGTTGGTTGCCCTGTTTTCATTGATACTCTTTACCTGCTCTGATACTCTTCGACCTATTTGATATTTGTTTATCCTTTTTACCATTAATTACTGTAGTAAATAATCAAAATTTACATTTTACCAAGGATAATTTACAAAATTTCTAACATTTCTTCCCACCATTGTGGTTTTGGTATTCTAGTTATTTGAAGTTTTCTCAGGGTCTCATCAGTTTCAGTGTACCTGAAAAAGGTAGGCTGAATTAGAAACAAGTGCTTTATCTCATGCTCAACATAGAATAAGTTCTCTAGATTGTCATAGAGAACTTTGCCTATAGGCAATGCTTTTGATGCTGATGCACTTGTTGATGGACCTGCCTGGTTGCTTGCATATTGATTCAATTTCTCCACATAGTCTATATGCCTCATTAGTTTATCATTAATAACTAAAGGACTAGGAAACCCCTTACTCTGCAAAATAACAAATTTCTTCATAAAAGCATTGATTTCTTCCTACATGTCATGACATCTTCTTTCTAAATTTTGCATCAGAGTTGTTTTAGTTAAAACCCTTTTGACTTCTAGAATTGTTCCTGTTCTGTCTTGAATGCCCAGCTCTTCAAGCTGGTACTTATTCTTGGTATTCAAAAACTGTATGAGCCTGATGGCTTCCTTAGGCATATTTCCTAACTCTACTGTTGTCTTTTGAACTTCTTCTCGAGCTATCTTTACTAAATCAATTTGCTAAAAAATTATTTGGATTTATGGCCAAACATGATTTATTGACTGAGTGATCTTGGCCTAAAGAATTTTCCTAATTTATGTCAAAGGTTTATCAAAAGTGAGATCCTTTTCTAATGATTT
This sequence comes from Pinus tabuliformis, assembly GCA_031772625.1. NCBI lineage: Eukaryota > Viridiplantae > Streptophyta > Pinopsida > Pinales > Pinaceae > Pinus > Pinus tabuliformis. The sequence continues at coordinate 282,798,695 of CM062804.1, read as the reverse complement.
CACTCTTTGTTCTAATCCTTTAATTTTCCTTGTCCTTTCTGCAACATTTATATTTGAAAGGTCATGCCTTTGCTCCAGGGTAGCATATTGTTCTTTTACCTTTTGCAGCTCTGTAACTTGGGGTTTCAATTCCTCCATTGATTTTACTAATTCATCTGGGCTAAGACCTGTAATTCCTGCTTGTGTTGTACTTGTTGTTGTTGTTGTTACTGCCTTTGTTGTGACTGCTAGAACATTAGCTGCTAGAGTTGTTCCAAGGGTGGAAGGGACTACAGTGGAAACTACTGGAATCACATTAGGAGGCTGAGAGATCGACTCTCCCTACTTATCCTTTAATGATTTCTCCAATTCTTGTTCAGTTTCCTTTAGCTGCTCATTAAGTTTCAGGACTAAGTCCATCAGCTCTTCTTCAGTTCTTTGTTGTATCACCTCAGTTGTTTGTGGGTGCCTTGAAGGTGGCAATTTCAGTTGCTTTCTCAAAGTAGCAATGTCTTCATCCTTCTTTTTTATTAAGGCTTCTGCAGCCTTCACATCTTTGGGATCATGACCCAACCCAATGATCAATTCTTCTAATGTTTTGATCCTATTGTCTTTAGCTTGTGAAGAGGCTTTCTCCAGTTGTAGTTGGGTAGTTGTGTTATTCAAAGAATTTTCTAGCCTTTAGGCCATCATAGCTTTACCAGTCAAGGTGGAATAAATCATCTCTCCAATTTGTTTGTGCAATTTAGTTTGATCCAAAGGATGAATATCCTTTGCCATGACCTCAAAATTGGTTCTAAGATAGTCTGCTACTGATTGAGGCTGTTGCACTTTAGGTTTGAAATAACTCATTATCATCTTACCTTCCTTGATGTCATAGGCTGACATCAATCTGTTTTGATTTGTAGGAGCCATTTTCAAATATTGATTATAAACCTGAATCCTCAATGGATCATTTTTGGCTTTTATCTCCATAAATGTCTTCTTGATATCTGAAGTGTCCTTTTCTGGTGATCTAAAAGATGATACCTCTACACTTTGTTGTCTTTCTAGCTCCTGTCTCTGTGAGCTAGTAGATGTTCCACCTACTGGGAATGTTTGATGACTATCTTTTCCTTCTTTCCTTTGACTATCAGTAGTCTCTTCAAGAAATTCTTCCTTTGAAAGAGGATTTAACCTTTGTCTTTTTGCACCAGGCTGCACTAAGGGTCCACTAGCAGGGGTAGCTAATTCCTTGTCTCTTTTCTTATTCCTTTCCTCATTTAGAGGAGTCTGCAAAATTGGAGGTTCTCCCACATTGCCCTGAGTTGGGGGAGTTTTCATTTGGGCCTGTTCCTTGGAAGTTTCAGGCTGTTTTGACATTGTAGATTGCTCGGTGGCTTGTGTACTGGTCTCTATTTCTTTGCCCTTGGAGGTCTCTATGGCTGGTGTATTAGTTTGCTATGAGTGCCTTTCTGAGGTCCCAGCTGCTAAGGCACTTATTCCTGATATTGATCTCTGAGAACTACCATGTACCTGCCCAAAAGAATCTAAGTCAAGAGTATTTTCAAGATCTCTCATTACATTTTCAATATTAACCTGTTCACTGTCAACAGCTACTAAGGTCCCCTCTCTCCATTCATCCATATTGGCAAACTGTTCAATTTCAGGGATCCTATGATGCATATAGGGGGACAACCTATTCTTCATTCTTCTATCACAGATAAAGCCCTGAGGGTCATATGGGGCCCAACCAAAACTCTTTTGTAATCTAAGGTAGTCTTCTAGAATTCTTTCTGTTGCTTCTCCTGCTTCTCTACTATTGCAGACAAAAGGGCCTATTTGATGTTTGATCCTTAGCTGTGCTTTCTTTTTGGCTTTAGTAAAATGGATCAAATCTACATTACATATCTGCCTATAGTATTCCAATGCAAATAGTCGCATTGGAACATACTTTGGTAACTTGAAGGGAGCAAGCTCACAACCATATATTCTTAATTCTGTGAAGTTTTGTATAGATACCAGTCTCCTAATTTGTACTAATTGGAAAGTTGAAGGGTCTTTTTAACATCACCACTGATCCTAGGAGGGGAAACCCCTGTCAACAAGGTGGTTGTTGGGTGAACAAATAGGTCAATGAATTAATTATTTGAGTAAGGGGTTTCAAAGGAATCATGAAAGACTGCAGACTAGAAGATTATAGACCTTGGATTTCCTCTAGTGTCAAGTTTCAAGATAGGGAATGGGAAATTTTCTGACTGATACAAGTGCATAAGATGGTATATATAGGTGGAGTACTTGAAAACTCTTTCATTTTCCAGTCTTATGAACTGGTCATGAATCTTGTCAGCAATGTAGGAGGCAAACTCATATTTGATAGCAGGGGTTGTCCAAGAGTAAAAATTGACAACAGTACAAGGGTTAACTCATCAACAAATTCGCTAGTATTGAAACACATTATTGATGATATCATGTCAATTATGAGTTGTCCCATAGTTGTGAAGAAAGTTTTCATGTAATGAGGTGGGCCATCAGGCTGATGCTTTGGTGACATGAAGATTTGACAGAGGCAAGTGAGTTCCTCTTGGGATAATTTAACTGATTTCTCAAGTAAATCTCCCATGGAAAGTGGAGTCAGGGCTTGACTAGGATGAAACTGTAACATTTCATTAATTGACTCAGCAGTTATTGGAAAAAGGACTGTTTGGCTTGGGGACATGACTGCTCGATGATTAGGGTCATAATTGGCATGACAATGATGAATTATTTCTGGGAAAATACGAACTAAGGGTAGAAAATACATACGAAGGTTGGATTGCCATAGTCCTATGATATCAGAACCATTCAGGTAGTTATTTCTACTTTGAAAAAAGACTTTCAGGTGATTTTTGTCAGTGATGAGGTATTTTATCTGGAAGTCCTTATCAGCTAAAGGTAGATAGTCTAAATCTTTATGAGGAGCATTTAGGGGTGCAACACTCAGAGCCATAGGGGTTTCCATGTCTAGTTTTTGTGTATTCAGATGGAAAACAATGATTTTCTATAACAATGGGCAAAACAGAGGGTCTGGGAACTTATATAATTAAGGAAAGTTTGAATTGTAAACAATTTTGGTCTTTTTCTATGGAATTTATAGTGTAAAACGAGAAATTGCAGGGTTTATGTGGAAATTGGATATATACTTGTGTTTGGGGAATGGACAGTGAAATAACAGGTGCTGGTAGTGGCTAACAGGTTTTGGGTTGTGTCGGTTGTGAGTTTATGAGCAAGTTGGCGATTGAAAACCTCAGACAGTTGACCTCGACGTTCTTTGCATGGGAGCATGGGTTTATGGTAAAAAAAAATGAAAATGACATTCGTTTGTTTTATTAACAATGTCATAGGTTGGCGGGGGTTTGGTTGGGCAGATGACGTCAGCAGGGAATGAAGTGATGTTTTTGTCGTATGCAGGAAAGTCGTAAGCGGTTTCACATCGCACTGCTTTTAGGGATGGGCAATAACTAGCTGGGAGTGAGCGATTCCAGAGGATGTGTGATGCGTGGCGGAGGTACGGAGAGAAAACCACTTAGTGATCGCATGCTAACGCGTGGTCATAAAGGGGTGCGTGATATTCATTGAGGCTGTCAGATCTGGAGGACATGATTGGACGGTCGACGGAGAGGCGAAGTGGCAGAAAGTTAGAGGAGGGTAAGCCCGATATAAATTAAAGGATTTAATCATATCGGGGGTGATGCTATTGGTTATTAGAGTTATTAATTTTTCCAAATGACATAATTAATCCTCATTAAATGGTGGCGGAGTTGGGCTCTTAATTAACTACGGATTAGTTAATTAATCCCATTTTATTGTTTGGTTTACGGTTATATTTAACCATCAGGGCGGGATATGTAATTTTTCGGGATTTTGTATAATAATATAATACGGGCGTGGGTAATTTTATAAGGGATTTATATAAAATAAGTTATAAATTAATATGGTAATGTAATGAAAAGCGCCAAGTAAAAACATTAGAATTGTGTATTTAACTTAGGCTTGAATGAAAAAAGGGTTTTTATGGGGTATTGTGTAATTTTCCTAAGTAAAATAGGATTTTACTTAGGAAAAGACTTATGAAAGTAAATGAATGACTTATGGATGGTTTTAAGTGCTTAGGATTTTAAATTATTGGGCTGAGGGTCCAGTCCATCCAAAGGTCAGAGAAATTCTCTGAGCCCCTCTAATTTTAGCAAATGCCTTAGTACTTAGGGGGAATTAGTGAAAATTTAGGGAAAGATGAGAAGGGGAGTTAATTATTTGACCTTGCCTTGCTTGAAATGCTTCCAGTGTAATGTCTGCCTTGCACTTGTGATGAAAGTAAAAATTAACACATTTAGAGTCATTATCCATCACATGTAATTCTGCAACATCATCTACCTACCCTACCTACTTTAACCTAACATTTTTTCTTCTTTATTTGGGTGCACTTAGACTGGCAAACCCTTATCACACTTTCTTTTCTTTTACATGTAGATATCTATCTAAGTCTAACCTTATTACATCCAAGGGCTCAGATTACACTGTTGAGCTTCCTTTATTCAGTCTACCTATCTACTTATCTGCCAAGTTTAAACAGTTTGGTCAGATTTTATTCTCTATCTCTAAAACATAAAATTCAAATATGAACTAGCCAAGCTTAAGCTATCTGACTGTTCATCAATTGTGGGATAAATTAACAAGCTGCACATAACTGTTTATTGCACAAGAGTAAAAAGTAGTGGTATTTGGACTTGCACACTTTCTTTGGTCTTTCTTTTGGTGGGGTTCATTTTCTTTCACTCTTTTTTTTTTACCATATTATTCTTTTTACCCTGTGATTTTTCTTTTAGGGTATACCCTCTTTACATTTTTAAATTTTTTTTATTTTTATTTTTTGAAAATATGGAAAACCTTTGCAAAAAGGAAAGGTATGAACATATTACATAGTTCATCAAGTCAATCATGATATATGACACCTATTGGTATGGGAGCATAACACTAGCTCCACTTGGGGATGGCTTTTCCTGGTGGAAAGTCAAGAACAACAAGTTAGATGGCCTTTGAATGATTTTGACTAAACTATGGAATCCTCTGCTGCTTGTTGCTTTATTGTATGTATGACAGTGATACTTCTGAAGCTTAGGGCCTTCTCTTCGAGCTTCAACTCCAACAAGTTACTATCTAATCAAAACTGTGACAATACAAAGGATATAGTATGTATATGTTAAAAATCAGGATACATTAATAAGTAGGATCAAAGTAATGTTTCAACATTCGACCATTAACTGGCCCTTCTTCTGTTTCTGTGCCATCCAAGTTTTTTAGATAATATGTATTGTTTCCTTGTAACGCATAGATAATATAAAGTCTTTTCCATAGGAATAGGAAGTCAAAATTCCCATGTTTTCCCTTATCCTCTCTCTTGGAATCCCATCTTAACACTTTGTCTCCAAGGTAGAAATCATCTGCCTTGGTTCTTTTATCAAATATCTTCTTAAGCTTCTCTTGCAACACTTGGGATCTTTGATACACTTCCTCTCTGGTCTGCTGCAGATTGATGGTCTGGTTTATCCTCCTTTGAATATCATTAGGTTCCACCTGAGCTTCTTAAAGTAATTTCATTATAGGAACTCCTAACGGTGAAGGGAATATAGCCTCCATGCCACAGACTAACTCATAAGGACTAGTTCCAACAGATCTTTTGGTGGTGAGTCTGTCTGCCCATAGTGCATTTGTCAATTTCTTGTGCCAATTTTTCTTGTTCTCCTCCAATAATTTTTTAAAAATATTAATGAGGCTCTTGTTGGAAGACTCAGGCAGCCCATTACCTCAAAGGTAATAGGCTGTGGAATGGCCTAAGGTGATATGGTACTTGTTACAGAAACTTATCATCTTCTTGGATTTGAAGGCAACAGCATTGTCAGTTATGATTTTATCAGGACAGCCAAATCTAGACAATATGTTGGTTTCTAAGAATCCTATGATCACTGTGTCATTGGCTTGTCTGGAAGGAATGGCTTCTATCCATTTGGTGAAATAGTCTGTGGCAGTGAGAATCCATTTGTGTTGGCCAGAAGAGGGAGGATGGATTTCTCCAATGAAGTTGAGGCCCCATTGTTGGAAGGGTTTTTCAATGGAAATTGGTCTCAGGGGTAAAGGTAACAATTTTCTCTTGCCTTCAAAAATTTGACATTTATGGCAAGCAGTGACAAATTTCTTTACATCAGCGAACAAGGTTGGCCAATAAAATCCAGCCCTTAGGATCTTGTCTGCAGTTGATTTCCAGTAAAGGTGTCCACCATAGTCTCCTGCATGAAATTCTTGGAGAGCCTTGTTAGCTTCTTCTTTTAATAAACAATTCAATAGAATTCCTTCATGATTTTTCCAAAAAAGAGCATTATTTAAAATACAAGACTTTGAAGCTTTCATCTTTAAAAACCTTTTCTTTGTTCTGGATAACCTTGGAAGAGCCTACAGGTTTAATAGTACATAAATTACCTCAGCATACCAAGGTGAATCTAAGAAGGCATAGCTGATTTGTGGAGTTGCCATCTCTTGTTCGTTATCCAGTTCATTAATGTCCAGGGCTTGACAATTTGTTTCAGTCATGACCTTGGCCAATCCCTGTCCTTTTATTAGCTTTGTAGGTTTTATTTCAATATCATACTCTAATATGGTGGCAATCCATTTACCTCTTTTGCCCTCAATTCTATTATCGGTTAATATGTCTTTGACAACAACATTTGATACGTCAGCTATCACATGAGAGTAAAATATATAGACTCTAAAGTCTTTAATGGCTTTTACAAGTGAAAAAGTTTGTTTCTCCATGATTTTGTATTTTAATGATGCATCCCTAAGTGCTTTACTAAAAAAGGCTATGGGTTTCTCACATCTTTGATCATCCTTTTGCAATAAAACAACTGCTATAGTGTGTTCTGATGCGAATGAAAATATTATGAAGTCTCTATCAAATTGTGGGCTGGTAAGGAACGATGTTTTAGTTAAAGCCATATTAATTTCTTCAAATGCTTGTTTGGCTTCTACTATCCATTTAATACTTGAATCCTTTTTTAACATATCATTAATCAATCTAATTAGTTCCGCTAAGTTAGACATGAATCTTCTCAAAAAAATTATCTTTCCTAAGAAAGCTTGAAGTTCTTTGATATTTCTTGCGTGAGGTATCTGCAGAATAGCTTCTATTCTAGCAGGATCAATTCTAATGCCATATTTGGAAATGATATGGCCCAAGAGTTTACCTTCCTCTAGACCAAACAAGGACTTCTTTGGATTCAAAGAGATACCGTATTTTCTGCATTTTAGGAATACTTGTCTGAGATGGTCCAAATGTTGTTGATCTGATTTAGAAAAAACGGTTAATTCATCCAGATATATAACAAGAAAATCATGAATTTCTTTTGCAAATGCTATGTCCATTGCTCTTTGGAAGGTTGCTCCTACATTTTAAAGTTGAAATGGCATTTTGATGTACATGAATGTGCCCCATGGTGTTGTAAAAGAAGTTTTTTCTTAGTCTTCAGGATGAACCAGAATCTGGTTATACTCTGAGAACTCATCTAAAAGTAAAATCCTAAAAGCACCTACTATCCTTTGTAAAATATGATCCATCTTGGGTGAAGGGTAATTATCCTTCAAAGAAACCTTATTTACATTTCTTAAATCAACACATAGTCTAATCTCCCCAGTTTTCTTCCTAGTAGGTACTAGATTAGACACCCACTCTAAAAACCTAATAGGAGAAACTATCCCTGCTTCATACACACATTTGATTTATTTTTCAATCAATGGTAGCAATACAGGGTTAATTCTTCTGAGTTTTTGTTTGAATGGTTTCTGATTTTCTTTCAAAGGTATTGTATGCTGAACTATAGAGGTGTCATATGATTTCAAATCCTCATAACTCCAGGCAAAGACATCCTGGAATTCTCTCATTACTTCAACATACTTTAGTTTTTGGTCACATGGCAAAAATTTAGATAACTTTATCATTTTTGGATTTTCTTCAGTCCCCAAGTTATATTCTTCAATATCTGCTTTTAGTGGTTCCATCTTAGGTTTCTTTGGAATGTCTTTAAAATCAAAGAGGTCTTCTAGAGGAGTTAATCCTTTAGGCAAATGATTATCTTTTAAATTAATGACTTCGGATTCTCCTTCAATAATCTCATCAATATCCATTTGCTTAAGGTCTTGCATTTCTTTGTTGGTAAATTTTGTGGGATGAAGCATTTGAATTGTCCTCTCTTCTGAAATGTCTGTTTCTACCTCATTTGTTTGATCAACTTCAATAACTATATCTACATCTATGTGACTGTTAGAAAATTCTTCATCTAAAGTCAAGAAATTATTAGTCTGCTCAACACTATTAAACACTTGCCAGTTCTTTAAATTGTCAAGTATGTCTAGTCTGTGTCTAATCTCAGCTATGAAGTGATGATTAGGTTCGAATGGTAATTTGCAGGTGCTAGCAAACATTGCCAGACTATGGGCTTGCAAGTTGTGTTTTCTTGGGATTTTAGCAAGCTGAGTTTCCAGAAAAGTATTGAGAATCTCTATAACTGTTCCTCTGTAGTATCTCAATCTGGGATCGTTTGTTAGATACTTCCCTTTGATCTGTTGAATGATTAAATCAAAATCTCCTATGACAGATACTCTAATTGCCCCTAATCTTTTGACAAGTTTAAGACCTAGCAAGAGAGCTTCATACTCTACCATGTTATTGGTGCACTTAAAGTCTAATCTGTAGGCATGGCCTTCAGCATGGTCATTTTCAATATTTTACACCCAAACTCCTACTCTTGCTCCTAATTTGTTAACTGAACCATCAAACTCTAAGTGCCAAATAATTTCATGTTCGTAATTGGTATCGAGAGTACCAGGAATTTGTTTAACAATGAGATCTGGTTTTTTACTTCCTTCTGGTCTCTCTTGGGTATCTGATGTTTCATTGTTCTCAGAGATTTCCTGGATTTGAACACTAAACTTTTCTTTTATAGTTTCTTTTGGTTCTGCTGTTAAAACTTCTAATTCATTGGAGGGATCAATTTCAGCATTGTATAGAATGAAAGAATCCATATCAGAGTGTATTGAGTAGATGGGGAAAGTTTGGGGTTTCTCTTGACTACTTACTACATATTTCGTTAAAGTTTCTTTGTATAGTTTCTTAGGTTGGCCGAAAACTAAAATAGTAGCATATGACATGTCCAATTGAAGAGATCCCTGAAGCTTTGCACCCCAAGATCTGGACAATAACATGCCATACTTTGGTGGAATATCTGCTACTACTATGTCCATTAAGATTGTCTTTGCAGGGTATTGAACCAGTGAAACACACAACTCTTTTATTAGTCCTAAACATCTCACCTGAATTGAATCGAAAGAAAAGAGGTCTTTGTATTTCTTGGTGATGTCTAGGTCTAATTTTTCCATTACAGACTTGGGCATTAGGTTGTGAGATGCCCTAGAATCAAACATGGAATTATGAAGTATTTTGTCATGTATGTTTAAACTTACATAGAAAGGAGGAATTCCTCCATCTAAGGGTTTTCCATTTACTTCAGGGCCAAAGATTAATTCAAGTTGGTCATCAAAAACATTTATTGAGTCTTCATTTCTAGTGATTTTGAGTGATCTATTGATTTGACTTCAGTAGGCATCATGTTTAGCTAACTCAGACAATGGAACAACTATTTTTAATTTGCCTACTTCAGTCTCTAGATTAAAAGGTTTTTCAGTCTGAGTTCTTGTATTTCAGACAGTTGGATTCTCTTTATCTTCTATATTTTCTGTGTTTTTCTCCTTCTCAAGAGTGGGGTTATGAGCTGAAGTTGTTTCCAAATCAACTTCTGGAGGTTCTTCCACATTTCCTTTGGGAGGAAGAGAAGTGGAGAGTTGTTTGTTATTAGGTTTATTATCGGATACATCTTCAATAATTGGATTAGCAGGATTAGGATTTGATCTAGAAAGAATATGTACAGGTGTAGTATTGGTCTTACCTTTGATGGGCTGTTTTGTAGCTTTCTATTTGTTGGTTTCAGGGACATCAATTCTTCTGCTCCTCAGATTATATTGCTTGTGGACTTCATAAATGGCTGTATCATATCCCTCCTTGAAGTCAAATGATTCACCTGACTGAGTTTGGAATTGTTTGAGAATGTGAGCTTCTTGATCCTCTTGGGTCAAGAAAACTTGTTGTTCATTATTGAGTCCCATCAAGTTTATTTGAGTATCTTCTGTTGGTTCATCAGAATTTGAGGCTTCAGCATAATTTTCCTGGAATGGGGGCCTAATGTTTTGGTCAGGACCAGTCTTTCCAGTGTTCTGGTTTTGATTTTTCCTGAAATTTGGATTTCTTCCAGTATTGGTCGGCTGACCATCCCAAGGGGATTTCCTTTCAATTGTTTCTACTCTATCTCCTAGCCTATCCATCCCTTTAATAATAGCATCTAGTTTCTATTCAAAGGCTGAGGGTTCTTCTTTCAATGGTATCCTCCTTTCACTTCTGGCCTTGGCTCGTTTAGATATCAAGTTGGCTTCAACACTGACAGTGATACTTTGCATATCTTCTAAAGTTCGAGGAGCTCTTTCCCTAAGCTAGTATGCCATGTCAGAATCAAATCCATCAGGGAATTTGATTAATGCTAAATCTGGAGGAGGTCTGAGGTTTTGAGGGATAGCATTGTAAACATTATTGAACCTAGTGCAGTAATCTTGCACAGTTTCTTGTGTTCCTCTCTTCAGGTTTTCATATTCTGATAAGATTTGGAGAGGATCTTTCTTATTTTCCCATCTGTTCAAGAATTGTCTATAAAGAGCTTCTAGGTCATTGATACTATTTGTAGGAAGGGCTCTAAACCAGGTCCTAACTTCTCCAGTTAGACTTTGAACAAATATTCTCATTCTTACATCATCTGCATCTATTTCATATATTTCAAAGTAATCAGTCATTTTTTTGGTATGCTATTGTGCAGTGTAGGTGCCAGAACCATCGAATGGAGTGATTTTACTTTGATAGTCTTGGGGCATAGCCCTTGGATTGGCTGGTAATACCAAGGGAGTATATCTGTTTTCCATTGCAGTAGGTAGTGATGAAACAACAGCTGGAGTTGGGATAATGATGGGTGTTGGAGTGGTGGATGGAGGGGTAGAAGGGATCATTTGAGGTTGAGATGTCTTAGGAAATGGTGATGAACTTGGAGAGGCAGTAGTGATCACAGAAAGGTTGGGTGTTCCTTCAGAGGTAAGATCAAATTGTATGGAGTTCTACAAATGTCTATCAAGATGTGAAGTAACAACTTCAAGTTGTAAATATTCAATAAATACTGGGTCTTGAACCAAGCGGACCAACTCAGAGTCAGAAAATGTTACAAATAAAGAGGTCTCAAATTGCTCATCAAAGGGTTCGTCCTCAAGGTAGATCCACTTTACAGGGCAGGATCTTGATCTGTAGATGGGCCGAGAACTAGCAGAACTTTCTTGGCTTTCCTGTCTCCTAAGAATTCTGGGGATTAGATTAGGATTTTCAAACAGAGGTGGTGGATTTGGATCCACATTAGCTCTGGTGTAATGAGTACTTTATGAAGCCAGATTTCTAGGTGTATTTTTGGTTTTTCTCTAAATGGGATTAACAACACAACTTCAACAGGTTCTTTAAGAGGTTTTGGATATGGGATTTTAACTTTCTTAAAGAATTATTTGACAAGAGGAACTGGTCGAGTGTTTGAAACCAAATGTTCAATCCATAAACTAGACTAGAGATAGACTGAAGCAACATTCATTTACTGTGCAATTGCAAAGCAAGAACAGTTCAAAGGCTACCTGGCTAACTTCAAGCTCCGTCTGTATTTATAAAGTAAACAATAGTAACATACAAACTATTCATTCTCCAATGGAGTTGCCACTATGTTATCACTAAGATTTTCCTTGAAGTTGTTGGGAAGAGGAAAGGGGTCCGAGGTAACCACAAACCAACTTTTAGGTATAGAATCTAGCCAATCTGTACCCAGAGAGGAATCTCCCCTTAAGTTTTAGCTCTGTTTTGAAAGATATTAGGCTAGTTATGAAAGTTTAGGGGTTTTGATTGTGTTTGGGTGGTGAAATTCAATAGCAGAGGGGTATGATTGAGTAGTTTAGGCCATTGGGCTAATGGAGTCAAATAATATGGCTTAACTGGATTTGGTTTCTTAACAAGGGATGGTTTCACAGGGCAAGATAGTTAAACAGGGAACAAATAGAGACTTAAAAAAGATGGGATGCACTCAAAAGGGATGAATGGCAACTAAGAATCCTTCATCATATTTTAAGAGAGGGAACTTGGATGATTACCAATAAATAGCAATTAAGAATTCTTTACTAAATAATCAAAGTGAATAAACTAGGAAACAAGAGCAATTAAGAATTCACTGTTTATGCCAATTTAGAGGAAAACATTAAGAACAAAAATGATTGAAACCAGATTGCACTTAAGCACTTTCTGAATTATTCTTTTTCATTTATCATTCAGATATGAAACACAGTTGGTGTAATAAATAAGAAAAATTTAAAACATGAAATATAGAAGACTTATTGATCCGGTGTCTAACTCATGAATCCTGTGAAAAGTCCTTTGCATCAATTCTTCACCCAGCTAGCCACACAAAATTTTTTCCAACAGCACATTATTCCAAAATAATCAATTTTTCAGCAATCTCTAAGAATCCACCATCAATACTCCAATTGAGAGAGTATTTATAAAAAATATTTACAAAAATATCTCATAACAAAGTGAGATATATTCTAGGATGACTATGAATAAGTTACAAGAAAAATAGAGACTGATGGTCTCGTAGATAGAAGAAAAGGCAAATTGATGTTGTGATGTTCCTATTCTTGTGAGTGTGCTGGAGGCAGGCCCTATGATTTGGCTTGCTGCTGTCTTCTTGGTAATTCTGTGTTGGTTTCCCTATTTTCACTAATACTCTTTACCTGCTCTGATACTCTTCGACCTGTTTGATCTTTGTTTATCCTTTTCACCATTACTTACTGTAGTAAATAATCAAAATTTACATTTTACCAAGGATAATTTACAAAATTTCTAGCATTTCTTCCCACCATTGCGGTTCTGGTATTCTGGTTCTTTAAAGTTTTCTCAGGGTCTCATCAGTTTTAGTGTACCTGAAAAAGGTAGGTTGAATTAGAAACAAGTGCTTTATTTCATGCTCGACATAGAATAAGTTCTATAGACTGTCATAGAGAACTCTGCCTATAGGCAATGCTTTTGATGCTGATGCACTTGTTGATGGACCTACCTGGTTGCTTGCATATTGATTCAATTTCTCCACATAGTCTATATGCCTCATTAGTTTATCATTAATAACTAAAGGACTAGGCAACCCCTTACTCTACAAAATATCAAATTTCTTCATAAAAACATTTATTTCTTCCTGCATGTCATGGCATCTTCTTTCTAAATTTTGCATCAGAGTCCTTTTAGTTAAAACCCTTTTGACTTCTAGAATTGTTCGTGTTCTGTCTTGAATGCCCAGCTCTTCAAGCTGTTACTTATTCTTGGTATTCAAAAACTGTATGAGCCTGGTGGATTCCTCAGGCATATTTCCTAACTCTGCTCTTGTCTTTTTAACTTCTTCTCGAGCTGCCTTTAATAAATCAATTTGCTCAAAAATTATTTGGATTGGTGGCCAAACATCATTTATTGACTGAGTGATGCTAGCCCAAAGAGTTTTCCTAATTTCTATTAAAGCTTTATCAAAAGTGAGATCCTTTTCTAATGATTTCACTCTCTGTTCTAATCCTTTAATTTCCCTTGTCCTTTCTGCAACATTTATCTTTGAAAGGTCATACCTTTGCTCCAAGGTATCATATTGTTATTTTACCTTTTGCATCTCTGTAACTTGGAGTTTCAATTCCTCCATTGATTTTACTAAATCATCTGGGCTAAGGCCTATAATTCCTGCTTGTGTTGTACCTGCTACTGTTGTTGTTACTGCCTCTGCTATGACTGCTGGAACATGAGGTGCTAGACTTGTTCCAAGGGTGGAAGGGACTGTAGTGGAAACTACTAGAATCACATTAGGAGGCTGAGAGGTCAACTCTCCCTGCTTATCCTTCAATGATTTCTCCAATTCTTGTTCAGTTTCAGGACAAAGTCCATTAGCTCTTCTTCAATTTTTTGTTATATCACCTCAGCTATTTGTGGGTGCCTTGAAGGTGGAAATTTTAGTTGCTTTCTCAAAGCAGCAATGTCTTCATCCTTCTTTTTGATTAAGGCTTCTGCAGCCTTCACATCTTTGGGATCATGACCCAACCCAATGATCAATTCTTCTAATGTTTTGATCCTGTTTTCTTTAGCCTATGAAGAGGCTTTCTCCAGCTCTAGTTGGGTAGTTGTGTTATTCAAAGAATTTTCCAGCCTTTGGGCCATCAAAGCCTTACCAGTAAAGGTGGAATGAATCATCTCTCCAATTTGTTTTTGCAATTCAATTTGATCCAAAGGACGAAATCCTTTGCCATGACCTCAAAATTGGTTCTAAGATAGTCTGCTGCTGATTGAGGTTGTTGCACTTTAGGTTTGAAATAACTCATTATCATCTTACCTTCCTTGATGTCATAGGCTGACATCAATCTGTTTTGATTTGTAGGAGCCATTTTCAAATATTGATTATAAACCTAAATCCTCAATGGATCATTTCTAGCTTTTATCTCCTTAAATGTCTTCTTGATATCTGAAGTGTCCTTTCCTGGTGGTCCGAAAGATGATACCTCTGCACTTTGTTCTCTTTCTAGCTCCTGTCTCTGTGAGCTAGTAGATGTTCCACCTATTCAGAATGTTTGATCACTATATTTTCCTTCTTTCCTTTGACTATCAGTAGTCTCTTCAAGAAATTCTTCCTCTAAAAGAGGATTTAACCTTTGTCTTTTTACACCAGGCTGCACTGAGGGTCCACTGGTAGGGGTAGTTAATTCCCTGTCTCTTTTCTTATTCCTTTCCTCATTTAGAGGAGTCTGCAAAACTGGAGGTTCTCCCACATTGCCCTGAGTTGGGGGAGATTGCATTTGGGCCTGTTCCTTGGAAGT
The DNA here is from genome assembly GCA_031772625.1 of Pinus tabuliformis. Classification (NCBI taxonomy): domain Eukaryota; kingdom Viridiplantae; phylum Streptophyta; class Pinopsida; order Pinales; family Pinaceae; genus Pinus; species Pinus tabuliformis. The sequence continues at coordinate 282,783,629 of CM062804.1, read as the reverse complement.
TTCAAGCTGTTTTGACATTGTAGATTGCTCGGTGGCCTGTGTACTGGTCTCTATTTCTTCACCCAGCTAGCCACACAAAATTTTTTCTAATAGCACATTATTCCAAAATAATCAATTTTTCAGCAATCTCTAAGAATCCAACCTCAATACTCCAATTGAGGGAGTATTTATAAAAAATCTTTACAAAAAATATCTCATAACAAACTGAGATATATTCTAGGATGACTATGAATAAGTTACAAGAAAAATAGAGACTGATGGTCTCGTAGATAGAAGAAAAGGCAAATTGATGTTGTGATGTTCCTATTCTTGTGAGTGTGCTAGAGGCAGGCCCTATGATTTGGGTTGTTGTTATCTTCTTGGTAATTCTGTGTTGGTTGCCCTATTTTCACTAATACTCTTTACCTGCTCTGATACTCTTTGACCCGTTTGATCTCTGTTTATCCTTTTCACCATTACTTACTGTAGTAAATAATCAAAATTTACATTTTACCAAGGATAATTTACAAAATTTCTAACATTTCTTCCCACCATTGTGGTTTTGGTATTTTGGTTCTTTAAAGTTTTCTCAGGGTCTCATCAGTTTTAGTGTACCTAAAAAAGGTAGGTTGAATTAGAAACAAGTGCTTTATCTCATGCTCAACATAGAATAAGTTCTCTAGACTGTCATAGAGAACTCTGCCTATAGGCAATGCTTTTGATGCTGATGCACTTGTTGATGGACCTACCTGGTTGCTTGCATATTGATTCAATTTCTCCACATAGTCTATATGCCTCATTAGTTTATCATTAATAACTAAAGGACTAGGCAAATCCTTACTCTACAAAATATCAAATTTCTTCATAAAAGCATTTATTTCTTCCTGCATGTCATGGCATCTTCTTTCTAAATTTTGCATCAGAGTCCTTTTAGTTAAAACCCTTTTGACTTCTAGAATTGTTCGTGTTCTGTCTTGAATGCCCAGCTCTTCAAGCTGTTACTTATTCTTGGTATTCAAAAACTGTATGAGCCTGGTGGATTCCTCAGGCATATTTGCTAACTCTGCTCTTGTCTTTTTAACTTCTTCTCGAGTTGCCTTTAATAAATCAATTTGCTCAAAAATTATTTGGATTGGTGGCCAAACATCATTTATTGACTGAGTGATGCTAGCCCAAAGAGTTTTCCTAATTTCTATTAAAGCTTTATCAAAAGTGAGATCCTTTTCTAATGATTTCACTCTCTGTTCTAATCCTTTAATTTCCCTTGTCCTTTCTGCAACATTTATCTTTGAAAGGTCATACCTTTGCTCTAAGGTATCATATTGTTATTTTACCTTTTGCATCTCTGTAACTTGGAGTTTCAATTCCTCCATTGATTTTACTAAATCATCTGGGCTAAGGCCTATAATTCCTGCTTGTGTTGTACCTGCTACTGTTGGTGTTACTGCCTCTGCTATGACTGCTGGAACATGAGGTGCTAGAGTTGTTCCAAGGGTGGAAGGGACTGTAGTGGAAACTATTAGAATCACATTAGGAGGCTGAGAGGTCAACTCTCCCTGCTTATCCTTCAATGATTTCTCCAATTCTTGTTCAGTTTCAGGACAAAGTCCATGAGCTCTTCTTCAATTTTTTGTTATATCACCTCAGCTATTTGTGGGTGCCTTGAAGGTGGAAATTTCAGTTGCTTTCTCAAAGCAGCAACGTCTTCGTCCTTCTTTTTGATTAAGGCTTCTGCAGCCTTCATATCTTTGGGATCATGACCCAACCCAATGATCAATTCTTCTAATCTTTTGATCCTGTTTTCTTTAGCCTGTGAAGAGGCTTTCTCCAGCTCTAGTTGGGTAGTTGTGTTATTCAAAGAATTTTCCAGCCTTTGGGCCATCATAGCCTTACCAGTAAACGTGGAATGAATCATCTCTCCAATTTGCTTTTGCAATTCAATTTGATCCAAAGGATGAATATCCTTTTCCATGACCTCAAAATTGGTTCTAAGATAGTCTACTGTTGATTGAGGTTGTTGCACTTTAGGTTTGAAATAACTCATTATCATCTTACCTTCCTTGATGTCATAGGATGACATCAATCTGTTTTGATTTGTAGGAGCCATTTTCAAATATTGATTATAAACCTAAATCCTCAATGGATCATTTCTGGCTTTTATCTACATAAATGTCTTCTTGATATCTGAAATGTCCTTTCCTGGTGGTCTGAAAGATGATACCTCTGCACTTTGTTGTCTTTCTAGCTCCTGTCTCTGTGAGCTAGTAGATTTTCCACCTATTCAGAATGTTTGATGACTATCTTTTCCTTCTTTCCTTTGACTATCAGTAGTCTCTTCAAGAAATTCTTCCTTTGAAAGAGGATTTAACCTTTGTCTTTTTGCACCAGGCTGCACTGAGGGTCCACTGGTAGGGGTAGTTAATTCCTTGTCTCTTTTCTTATTCCTTTCTTCATTTAGAGGAGTCTGCAAAAGTGGAGGTTCTCCCACATTGCCCTGAGTTGGGGAAGTTTGCATTTGGGCCTGTTCCTTGGAAGTTTCAGGCCGTTTTGACATTGTAGATTGCTCGGTGGCATGTGTACTGGTCTCTATTTCTTTGCCCTTGGAGGTATCGGTAGCTGGTGTATTAGTTTGTTGTGAGTTCCTTTCTGAGGTCCCAGCTGCTGAGGCACTTATTCCTGATACTGATCTCTGAGAATTACCATTTACCTGCCCAAAAGAATCTAAGTCAAGACTCTTTTCAAGATCTCTCATTACATTTTCAATATTAACCTGTTCACTGTCAGCAACTACTAAGGTACCCTCTCTCCATTCATCCATATTGGAAAACTGTTCAATTTCAGGGATCCTATGATGCATATAGGGGAACAACCTATTCTTCATTCTTCTATCACAAGTAAAGCCCTGAGGGTCATATGGGGCCCAACAAAAACTCTTCTGTAATCTAAGGTAGTCTTCTGGAATTCTTTCTACTGCTTCTCCTACTTCTCTACTATTGCAGACAAAAGGGCCTATTTGATGTTTGATCCTTAGTTGTGCTTTCTTTTTGGCTTTAGTAAAATGGATCAAATCTGCATTACATATCTGCCTATAGTATTCCAATGCAAACAATCGCATTGGAACATACTTTGGTAACTTGAAGGGGGCAAGCTCACAGCCATATATTCTGAATTCTGTGAAGTTTTGGTATAGATACCAGTCTCCTAATTTGTATTGCTTGGAAAGTTGAGGGGTCTTTTTAATATCACCACTGATCCCGGGAGGGGAAACCCTTGTCAACAAGGTGGTTGCTAGGTGAACAAATAGGTCAATGAATTCAATATAGGAGTAAAGGGTTTCAAAGGAATCATGAAAGACTGCAGACTAGGAGATTACAGACCTTGGATTTCCTCTAGTGTCAAGTTTCAAGACAGGGAATGGGAAATTGTCCGACTGATAAAATAGCATAAGATGGTATATATAGGTGGAGTACTTGAAAACTCTTTCATTTTCCAGTCTTATGAACTGGTCATGAATCTTTCCCGCAATGTAGGAGGCAAAGTCATATTTGATAGCAGGGAGCTGTCCAGGAGTAAAAATTGACAACAGTACTAGGGTTAACTCATCAACAAATTCACTAGTATTGAAACCCATTATTGATGATATCATGTCAGTTATGACTTGTCCCATAGCTGTGAAGAAAGTTTGCATGTAAGGAGGTGGGCCATCAGGCTGATGCTTTGGTGACATGAAGATTTAACAGAGGCAAGTGAGTTCCTCTTGGGATAATTTAACTAATTTCTCAAGTAAATCTCCCATGGAAAGGGGAGTTAGGGCTTGACTGGGATGAAACTGTAGCATTTCATTAATTGACTCGGTAGTTATTGGAAAAAGGATTGTTTGGCTCGGAGACATGACTGCTCGATGATTAGGGTCGTAATTGGCATGACAATGATGAATTATTTTTGGGAAAATACAGACTGAGGGTAGAAAATACATAGGAAGGTTGGATTGCCACAATCCTATGATATCAGAACAATTCAAGTAGTTATCTCTACTTTGGCAAAAGACTTTTAGGTGATTTTTGTCACTGATGAGGTCTTTTATCTGGAAGTCCTTATCAGCCAAAGATAGATAGTCTAAATCTTTATGAGGAGCATTTAGGGGTGCAACACTCAGAGCCACAGGGGTTTCCATGTCTGGTTCTTGTGTATTCAGATGGAAAACAGTGGTTTTCTATAACAATGGCAAAAACAGAGGGTCTAGGAACTTATATAATTAAGGCAAGATTGAATTGTGAACAATTTTGGTCTTTTTATGTGGAATTTATAGTGTAAAACAAGAAATTATAGGGTTTATGTGGAAATTGGACAAATACCTGTGTTTGGGGAATGGACAATGAAAGAACAGGTGTTGGTAGTGGCTAACAGCTTCTGCACTGCGTTGGCTGTGAATTTTTGAGCAAGTTGGCGATTGAAAACCTTGGATAGTTGACCTCGACATTCTTTGCATGGGAGCACAGGTTTATGGTAAAAAACAATGAAAACGACATTCGTTTGTTTTATTAACAAAGTCATAGGTTGGCGGGGGCTTTTGGTTTTCGGGAGGATGACGTCAGCAGGGAATGAAGTGACGTTTTTGTCGTATGCAGGAAATTCGTAAGCAGTTTCATATCACACCGCTTTTAGGGATGGGAAATAACTAGCTGGGAGGGAGCGATTCCACAGGATGTGTGATGCGTGGCGGAGGTACGGAGAGAAAACCACTTAGTGATCGCGCGCTAACACGTGGTCACAAAGGGGTGCACGATATTCATTGAGGCCGTCAGATCTAGAGGACCTGATCGGACGGTCGATGGGGAGGTGAAGTGGCAGAAGGTTAGAGGAGGGCGGGCCCGATATAAATTAAAGGATTTAATTGTATCGGGGTTGATGTGATTGTTATTAGAGTTATTAATTTTTCCAAATGACAAAATTAATCCTCATTAAATGGTGGTGGATTTGGGCTCTTAATTAACTACAGATTAGTTAATTAATCCCATTTTATTGTTTGATTTACGATTATATTTAACCATCGGGGTGGGATATGTAATTTTTTGGGATTTTGTATAATAATATAATACAGGCGTGGGTAATTTTATAAGGGATTTATATAAATTAATATGGTAATGTAGTGAAAAGTGGCAAGTAAAAACATTAGAATTGTGTGTTTAACTTAGGCTTGAATGAAAAATGGGTTTTTATGGGGTATTGTGTAATTTTCCTAAGTAAAATAGGATTTTACTTAGAAAAAGACTTACGAAAGTAAATGAATGACTTATGGATGGTTTTTAGTGCTTAGGCTTTTAAATTATTGGGTCGAGGATCCGGCCCCTTCAGAAGTCAGAGAAATGCTCTGAGCCCCTCTAATTTTAGGAAATTCCTTAGTACATAGGGGGAATTAGTGAAAATTTAGGGAAAGATGAGAAGGGTAGTTAATTATTTGACCTTGCCTTGCTTGAAATGCTTCTAATGTAATGTCTGCCTTGCACTTGTGATGGAAGTAAAAATTAACACATTTATAGTCATTATCCATCACATGTAATTCTGCAACATCATCTACCTACCCTACCTACTTTAACCTAACATTTTTTTCTTCTTTATTTGGGTGCACTTATACTGACAAACCCTTATCACATTTTCTTTTCTTTTACATGTAGATATCTATCTAAGTCTAACCTTATTACATCCAAGGGCTCAGATTAAACTGTTGAGCTCCTTTTATTCACTCTACCTATCTACTTATCTTCCAAGTTTAAAAACTTTGGTTAGATTTTATTCTCTATATCTAAAACATAAAATTCAAACATGAAATAGCCAAGCTTAAGCCGTTTGACTATTCATCAATTGTGGCATAAATTAACAAGCTGCACACAATTGTTTATTGCACAAGAGTAAAAAGTAGTGGAATTTAGACTTGCACACTTTCTTTGGTCTTTCTTTTGGTGGGGTTCATTTTCTTTCACTTCTTTTTTTTTTTTGACCATCTTATTCTTTTCACCCTTTGATTTTTCTTTTAGGGTATACCCTCTTTACATTTTTTAATTTTTTTTTTTGATCTTTTGAAAATATGGAAAACCTTTGCAACAAGGAAAGGTATGAACATATTACATAGCTCATCAAGTCAGTCATGATATATGAAAACTATTGGTATAGGAGCATAACACAGGTTACCTCAGTTTCCCCATTTACCCCATGGACATATGTGGTTCACCTTTTTGCCAACTCAATCAAACACAATCAAAAGTTCAGCTTAGATCTCAATGTTTCGAATTCGGGAAGGGTCATTTAGTTCGTGAGTTAATGATTTTCAGAGTATAAGTTTTCATCTCTAGTGTTGCTTCGCTGCTAGCAAGCCTGGACTATACCCCGACGGAGTCATGAAGGAATACACACATTACTCCACTATCAGCGAGCCTAGTCAGTACCCCAGTGAAGTCGCATGCTTTACCTCTTTGCACAAGAAGTCATTCTCTTCTTTTGCCTTTGTATTTTTTAAGAGAACTGTGCATAGGCACTTATTTATGTTTGAGGTGGAAGAGGGATCCTGACTTATTGAGAGCGAAGAGGTTGTTCCTTCAAAGAATCATGTAAGACCTCTGATATAGGTTTTATCGTTTAGATTTTTCCCCTTCTCTATTTCTCCTAATTAGATTAGCTTCAACACACATAGCAGAAGGTTGAGTATAGGCATGGGGTTTCCTAGTGTGGACACAAGTTCACGATTGGACCAAATATTCCCTTACAGACAGTTCGTATTTTCCGTCAGGACTTCATTGGTCTAAGGTTGTAACCAAGCACAGAGAAAATGGACACAAGACTAGCCAAGTGCTCTAGTGACACAAGTCTCTTCAAATTTGAGCCACATACTGTATTCAAAATCCAAAACGTATTAGTTGGGAACACTTATTTCCAGGAAAAAAAAGTGTAATATATCAAACAAACAAAATGAACGTGAACAAAAATAGTAATCAGAATAAAACAAAGAAAAATCAAAGATAATAAGAAAAACAAATCAAATGAAAATAACAAGCAGCAAACAGACTATGTACATGGCAGGGGCGCGGCCCGGTCTATTGGCAATAATGCTTGAGATATTGGCCATTGATGGGAAGGTTGTCAATTCTCCTGTTAAGTGATCGCAAATGATATGTGTATGGGCCAAGCTTCTCATGAACTGTGTATGGGCCAATCCATAGGTACTGGAACTTTGTATGTTTTCCTTTGTCTTCATGGGGTTTATCCCATTTCAGAACTAAGTCATCCACATCGAAAATAGCTTTCCCTGCAGACTTCTTATTGAACCACCTCTTGATACGATTCTGGTGGAGTATGAATTTTTCTTTTGCTTTCATCCTTTCTTCCTGGAGCTTATGGAGAGCATCCATCCTATGTCGAACTAGCTGGCAAGGTTTGCCTTGGGATTCCTGGGAAAGATGAAGAGCAAGCAAGTAGATATTTGATGGGAGGATGGCTTCTTTACCATAAACCAGGAAGTACGGTGAGGTGTTCGGAGAGTGCTTAGGTGTTACACGGTCAGCCCATAGTGCATTTGTCAGGGCGGTATGCTAGTTACATTGTTCAGAGAAAACGGTCTTCTTTATTATACGGATCAGGTTCTTATTTGTAGATTCTACTAAATTGTTTCCTTGCGGGTAGTAATTCGATGAATGATTTAACACAATACCATTCTATAATTCAAAATCATAGAGTTTCAAAGATGAAAAACAAGTTGCATTATAAAAAATACGTGATCACGGAACGCCAAAGCGTGAGATGATATTCTGCTGGAGGAAGCTGAAGACCTCTTGGTCATTCACTTGCTTTAAGAGGAACTGCCTATGTCCACTGCGTGAAGTAGTCAGCTGTTGTTAGGATATAGCGGTGTTTCTTTGATGAATGAGGGAAAATTTCCCCAATAATGTCGAGGCCCCACTGTTGGAATGGTTCAGTCACTACAATAGGGTGTAGTGGGGCTGCTGATCTATGTGTTCTGTCGGTGCATCGTTGACAGACCAAGCATTTGCAGGCATAGGCATGCACATCCTTGAATAATGTGGGCCAATAAAAACCAGCTCGCATAACCTTGTGTGTTGTGGTATTTCCCACAAAGTTACCCTGACAGTTCCATCATACAAATCTTGAAGTACCTTCTCTGATTCTTGTCCCTCTAGGAACCTGAGCAAAACTCCATTACTATGCTTTCTGTAAAGCACTCTGTGCACCGATTGATATGCTAATGCTTTCAGGCACAATGCCCTCTTCTGTTTAATAGAAAAGTGAGAGGGTATGGTGCCATGCTCAAGGTACTAGCGTACATCTGCGTACCAAGAGGTTTCGTTTTCCATGGGGTTTGATCGCCTTATTTCCTACATTTCAATCTCCTACTCCCAACCAGTGAGCTCCTCTTCATTCTATGGAGTGTGTACTGCTTTAGCTGCAAGTCTGCAGAGTCCATGTCCTTTGATTGTGTGTACTAACTTGATTTCAATATCATATTCTTGCAAACCTGTCATCCAGTTTGCACATCGTTCTCCCAGCTCTTGTTGTACTAGCAATGTATGAACTGATGCGTGGGGAACAAAGACTATGTAGTGGTTCTTCAACAAATAGGGCCTAAAGTGTTTCACCACCTTGTAAACTACATAATCATGTTTTTCAATGGTGGGGTAGTTAAGCTCTAGTCTCTGTATGCTTGCACTCATGAAAGAGATGTGATGTTCATCATTAGCTTCGTCTTTCTGAGTGAGTACTGTAGTTAGTGAGTTATCATAAGCGAAGGTGTATAGCAGGAAATATTTTTTGATATTTGCGCTTTAAAGTGCATGCGCTGTGGCAATGGCTTGCTAATCTAGGTGAATGTGTGCTTTTCTTTCTTGCCCCAAGTGTACACTACATCTTTCTTAATCATGTCTTACATGGACTTGACTATTTGCGCATAATCCGAGATGAATTTCTGGAGGAAGTTTATCTTGCCCAAGAAGGATTGCATAGCTTTCTTGTTGACTGGGTGAGGAATATGTTTGATAGCTTGGACCCGGTCTAGATCCACCTTGATTCCGCTCTTGGAAATAATGTGTTTAAGGAGGTTCCCCTCTGACACAAAGAATACGCTTTTCTTGGGATTCAAGGAAATCCGATATCTTTGACATCACTCGAAAATTTTCTTAAGATGGCGTATGTGGTCTTCTCAACTTCTTTAGAACACAATCACATCATCAAGGTATACCACCACGCTCTTTCAAATGAGCCCGCGAAAGGTGATGTCTATAGTGCGATGAAATGTTGCGCCTATGTTTACAAGCCCAAATGGCATTTGTCTATATGTGAGCGTACCCCACTTGGTACCGAAAGTAGTTTTGAGTCTGTCAGGTTCTACTACCAGAACCTGATTGTTTCTTGAAAAATAGTCAATAAGAGAGAAAATCTATGCCCTAGATCATGTTTGCAAAATATGGTCCATAGATAGCACAAGGTAGTTTTCTTTGTCTGAGGCATGGTTAACATTCTGGAAATCGACACACAAGCAGATTTCCTCAGACTTCTTTCGTACAGGCACAAGGTTGGAGACCCAAGTGGAATGATGAACTTTATATATGATCTGTGCATCCAACAATTTAGTAAGCTCTTTTTGTATGAGGGGTTCAAGTGATGGATTTACTTTTCTCAGCTTTGGTTGATATGGCTTGACCCCTTCCTTGATTGGGATGATATGTTGGATGATCCATGTGTCATAAGTTTTCAAGTCATCATACGCCCATACGAACACATCTTGGTATTGTTTGAACAAGAGGATGAAGGCTTGCTGCTCTTGCTTTATACAACATGTGCCAAGATTAACAAACTTTGGATCCCTTTCTGTTCCCAGGTTTATTAGTTCGTGCCTCGTGGTGGAACTATGTGTCTTACTATTCCTTGGCCCTTGGAACCACTCTTGCAAGTCATATAGTTTTTCTAGTGATACCACACCTTTTGTGATATTGTAGCCTTTCATATCATTAGCTCTTGTTTGCAGAGAGCACTCATGCTCGTCGTTGTCTATTGCTGCATCTTTGAAAACGTTAGCGTTGGCCATAAAATGTAGATCTGTTGATCATCATTAAACACACATGAGTTAGTTATGTTGTTCGAGATAGATTATTTGTACAAAATTTCAATGGTGAACCTATCCCTAATCGGTGACATTCTTGAGGCTGCATTTGCTAGTGCATTGGCAGTTGCATTACGCGTACGTGGCACAACAATGATATTAAATTCTTGGAAGTTTGAGATTAGTCACCATACCTCTTCTTGGTAGTTTCTTAGATGTGGTGATAAACAGTGAATGGTGTCACATACCTGTTGTACCACTATCTCTAAATCACCTACCACTTTAAGCATGACCACTTTAAGGCTAATGGCCTTCTGCAAGCCCAACATGAGTGCTTCATATTCTGCTACATTGTTCATGCACTGAAACTCCAAGCGGCTTGACACTAGATGCTTCCTATTGCAAGGGTGGATCACACCTAGCTCCTGAGCTATCCTGTGTCTTTGATCCGTTGAAGTACAAAGTCCACAACCCATCTATACGTTGATCACTTGATGTGCTAGTACTGCTACTACTACTGTCACTACTACTACTACTACTACTATTGGTACAATTTGTTGTATAAGTTTCATTACCATTAGTTGGGCAAGGAAGGAGTCCTAACTGTGTGTTTGGTGGGATTGGAGCCCGTCGTGCAGGATAACACCCCAATGTTGTATCAAGGAGGCATTTTCCGAACATGTGTTTTGCGAGAGCCAATGGTTCATTCTCACCATTGATGGGAGTGATGTTATGTTTCATGTACCTATTAGATTCTACTCGGATTTGGTTACACTTTCCCTTGTACAGAAGCCACATATGAGAGCAGTCTGTAGCAAAATATCCATCTAGTTTGTTGGACCAGTCTATGCTGAGTAATAAACCATATGCTTATGGTATGTCCACAACAATTATGTTGATGCATTGGTTGACTCGACTGTCATGGGATAGTTGGATGTTCACATCTTGCAGTTCACCAATAACTGGTACCGATGTTTGATCAAGTTGTATGATTCGTACGGATGTCTCACTCCATTGTGCATTGAACTTCGTAGCAATGAGAGTGGTATGACATTGGTTGTCGTGCTAGAATCAACCAAGCATTTGTGAACATTGTAGTTAAAAACTTGAAATTAAAGTAGGAATGGAGGACAACCCGAGTTTTCTTCTTCCATCTGGAGCGTATTTAGCACTGTGGAAAGTGAGCTGGGAGGTGTGCTTTCTCCCTGGCTGGTAGAGGCTATACTTTCTGCTGCTATTTGTCCCAAAGCGTATAGCAGGATATCTTTTTGACTTTGGATCTTAGCCAACTCGAACAAGCTGATGTTCGATCAAGTCTTCTTCATGTCATCAACAATGTTGTAGTCCAGAGGTGGTTGACTCACCGAGGTGTGCGGGGTGGAACAGATGTTCTTATTTTCTAGAGGAGTGTTTCGCAACTTGCTGCTCACGTATGTACTCTTATCCACCGTTGTCTTCCCGAACTTGCTTTGTGTTTTTTTATTTGAGGGATCCAGTTGCTCGGTCTTCCTTATCAATAGTCTAACCTTTTCTTACATCTCCCTCAGTGTGGGGGGATCCCATTTGCTTCTAAGACTGTAATGGTCAGTTTGTTTCTGGGGTTGCTTCTCAGTGTTCATCTTTGCCATTGTTTGCGAGAACTGATATGTGTTCACTACATGCTCAAAGCTTGATGGCTCATCAGGTGCAATCTATTCATCATTGTACGTTTCTTCTGGTTGCTCCTGCATATTGCTTCCTGCCCTAAGTGTACGACTGTAAAAAGTATTTGTGACTTGCTTCCAGCCCGGACAGGAGTTCTCAAGATGATGTTCTTTGTGGAAAGAACAAAATTTTGGGTCTACACATTGTTTGAGCTGGAACACAGGCTTCTGCGTAGTTTTTGGAACGAACTGGTCGCTTCTTGATGCACTACTTGCCCGTCTCTACCTAGGCGGGTGACTGCTCGTAAATGTGTCTGATCCACATTGTTTAAGTTCAGACATTTCAGTGGACAAGCTCTTGACAACAAAAATGAGGGTCTCAATGTTAGTTTCTTCCTTGTCTCTACCCTTGCTCGCTATTGCTTGGGACCGCCTGCTCGCATCCTTGGAGTCCTTCATCGATTGATCATCCTTTATGACTCCAACTGCACGCAGGTCTTTCGAAACACTGATAGCCTCTTCACAATTTTCCAATAGTGTTGGCCTTGAAGCTTACTTGACGAACTGTGCAATGTTGGTTGGCAGTGCGGACATGTAGTAATCAGAGGTGATGGAGTCATGAGGCATAGTGTCTGCTGGGAACCTAATCAGTATACGTGTAAACCTCTTATTGAAATCTTTCCCTTTTTATTTCCCCTCCATCTTGAGGCTTCCCTACTCTTTGAGTAGCATGGCTCGGGTCTTGTCATCAATGAAATTCTCAACGAACAAGCATTTGAAAGAACCCCAGTTCTGTATGGAGTTAGGTGGAAGGTTGTGATACCAAGTAGTTTCCTGATTGTCCAAGGTACATGCAAATAATCTACATGCTACATCGTCATAATGTACCTCAAGGGTCTGTAGTTGTAGGTAGAATTTGTCTACGTGGTCTTCTGCCTTCATCGGACTGTCATGGTTAAACTTGATGTTCATTCTCTCCGCTCGCTTTAGCATCTTGTGTAGAACAACTGGGAGAGCTAATGGTCCCTGAGTCATCCATTCAATATTTGGGTCAGCCATATCTTCATCTTCTTCGTACTCTTCCTCTCCTTCGGAGTCTGATGTGTCTGAATCTGAGTTCGTTGGTTTGTCTCCACCTCTGCCTCCTCTGCTGCCTTCCCCTCCACCTCCTATACCCAAGTCTGATCTTGAGACCACAAGAGTGCCTTGTTCACTTTGCTGGAGGATGGGAGATTTCTTTTCATCTTCGATAGCTTCTCCTAGACATTCAAGTGTGGCAAGGGTTTCTTTTTCTATTGATGATACAACAAGACTTGTGGGATTGGCCTTTGGCTTCCTCACTGAACGTGGAAGATTTTGTTTGTCTTGGATCAATCCGACTGCTTTCACAAACTAGTGAGTGATGGGGCGAATGGAGCAAAGGTGTTGATATGAAGTCTCGTGCTCAACACTAGGAGGTGAGGAGTAACCAACCACTAAGTCACATGTAGTTGAGAGAGAGTGCGAGTTACTACCTTGACCAGATGTTTGTTGAATGAGTGTGAGGGGAATTTCATCTATGTACAACTGGCTTACCTCCTTCTAGCACAATAAATGTTGACAGTGTTGGACCCGCCAACATTCAAGGGATCACCCCAGTATGAAGTCCCAAGTAGAACTCACACCGTTTGGTGTGGGAGTCCCATCCGTTATGATGGCCTGGTTGCCATTGTCTTAAGGATTTGCCTCAACTCTTGCTTGTCAGCACAAGAGAGTGGTTTTCTTTGTCTTCGAGAATTGAGGCTCGCGTTCCTGGTGATTGTAAGTGCACTTGTGTCAATGGTTCTTTCACTGTGAGGGGGAAAAGGTGAAGGTGAGTTTCAGGTTGAAAGGGATTAGTCCCAACTCGGCTAGGAATGCACAACACAAAGGACATACACAGCTTCTGGCGGAGCAATCCACTCGGATGCGGAAGTCACAACATAGAAGGTAAGATAACACATACAACACTCATGTATAAGTCAGAGACGAGTGCAACAGTTGTTACAACAAGGTTCATGTGAAAGGTTTGTCTAATCTCTGAAAAAGTAGTCGACATGAATGGGACAGCACTAACATCATATACAACAAATTTCCATTAATATATTATGCATTACAACAAATGAATCAGTTCAGATGTAGAACACATGGTTAAAGAAGCATGCATTACAAGTGTTAAAGATCAATCTTACAGCAAATACAATACATTTGTGAAAACTTGTTAGCCTATTGACAGGCTTCTGAATTAAGTTAAAGTTCCAAGACACATCGTTACACCATACATCACTAACCCCGTCAGCGGGGCATTGGAGCTACTACTTACTCCTCAAAGAAAAGATGACAGACTCTCTTGGATATGTGGGAGGAGCTAAGGTGAAAAGTTCTTTCATGTAAAAATGGGGGATATTTATAGCCAAGTGTGAAACTAACCCTTGTGGCTATTTGACTACCCTCATGACCATTCGACTTCCATGACTTTCTAACTTACATGACCCTATGTTCAACAAATGGGTCTCTTGGACTTCCACATTACATCACATTGGTTGACAACAAGCCCATAGTAGAGATGTGGGAAACATGACACATGACTTGACTCAACATGACTTGACATGGCATTGTTTGTACATTCATGTTGTTTCTGGAGTGCATGTCGAGCTAGATTGCTGTTGAGTGATGGATGTCTTCATGGTGTACCATACCTTCACCTCTACATGGTGAAGTGTGTGGAGTCTTCGATAGTCCTTGGTTCGCTTAATGAAGCTTTAGCATATTTTTCCTTGCTTTCATGATGAAAGGCTTGACAGGCTCACTTATTCATGAAGGTGCATGTTCATCACATTCGTCCGCTTTGCATGCTTCACTTGTTCATCTATTGGTGAACCTCTCCGTCTGCATGTGCTCCCTTCATTCGTCCTATTTGTCACCTTGACATGGGTTTTGGTGTACCTTTACCTGCAGTCACTCATGACAAGATGACCTCAAATTCAAACCTCCTAGTCTACCATGACACATGATCACTCGAATGCAAGTGACCGAGAGAGGCAGTAGGGTTGTGATGTGGGATGATGGCTCTGGGAAACTGCTGATGGAAACTACACAAGAGTCACTGAGAGATGGAGACAACTAATCTGAGTCGATAGTGACTGACTGCAAGGTCTAGCTCAGCTGGGAGGAAAAATTGTGCAAATTTTGGGAGGAACAATTTGGGTTGTCGGAAGGCAAGCCAGGTATGCTTGCACATTTTCTAGAACGAACAGTCAGCAGGGGTTAGACAGTTAGATTTTTGCAATTTTCTAGAGGAATGGGTCGGGTTGTAGGAAGGGTTAGCATGCATGAATTGTATTGTTTTTCTAGGGAACTTCCTGGGATACTGGCAGCGAGATCTACGCAATTCCCAGAGGGAACTGCTAGTTGGCTGCTGGGGTCATTGGCAACCAGATCTGCACAATTCCCAAAGGGAACTACCAGTTGGCTTCTGGGGTTACTGGCAGCCAGATCTGCGTAATTCCTAGAGGGAACTGCCAGTTGGCTGCTGGGGTCACCAGCAGTGAGATTTGTGCAATTCCAAAAGGGAACTGCTAGTTGGTTGCTTAGTCAATGGCAGCAGAAACTGCGCAATTCCTGGAGGGAACAGGCAGTCTACTGTTGAGAGCTCTTCGCTAGGAAAATTGCATTAAGGTCGGGAGGCCGGCTTGTTGACCATCTCTGTCCAATTTCAGAGCTAAATCGACTGATGGGCAGTGGGAGGCTTGCTCATGAGCACTGTGCAATTTCTAAGATGAACAGTTGGTCGACTGTCCAGGTGGCCAGCATGAGTGCTGATTAAATTTCTTGCAAGGAGCACAACTTGAAAGAACTAGCTTGGTGCTTCTGCATTGTTCTAGTTGAGAGTCAATCGAGTCGAAAGCAGGGTGATGGTCCAGTTGTCAATGGGGAGTCTAGTCATCAGAACTTCAGCAAAATGGACTAAGTGTGTGAATAGTCGAAAGGTGCATAGATGATCATACAGAAAGACACTCGCATGACTTAATGACGAAATGAACAAACCATCCAGATACACATGTTCAACATGACTGACCGATGGTGCAAGTAATAAGCGCGACACTCGTGATTATTTTTCATGATCAAGACAATGCTTGTGGGAAAGTGAATGTGACTCCGTGTGTGAGTGCGACAAATGCTTTCATGGCGAATACATCAAACACATATGAAGAAAATACTTTGAGCATAATGAGAACACGGTTGCAAGCATGACTTAGACATTAACATGCAAAGACTTGAGTGCAATAAACAAGCAAGGCAAATGTAAATACTCACATGGGCTCATGGAGTGAACCCGAGCGTGTGCAATCATCAAGTGAAATTCTTCAAGGGAGGCTCTGAAATTGATGCAGGCCAAAATTTTGGAGGTTGTTTGTAGCCGCTATGAAAGGTACATAATTTAGTGTTCCAATGGGGCCAACGTGCAAGTGTAGGATTAAAGGACTACTAGAATGTTTAGTAGGATATCAAGGAAATGGGTTTAAGGGTGGGGGTGTGTGTGAATTCCAATGAATTTCACTGTTCTATATCAAGAAAATAATTAAAATCCTTCTTAAGATAGGTGTTGCTAAAAAAAACTCTATGCTAGAGAAGGAGGAAAAGTGGAATTAAATTTTACAGTAAGTACCTCTCTAGAATGAGGAGATATACCTAAAATGAGAACTTGGAAAAGATCTTAATGGGAAAAATTTATCTGAATGCTTTACTTAAATACAACTAGCATGCAAGGATATCCTCATAATAACTCAGAGGAGAGATATTAACATGAAAATCAATTGTGAATCCATCCCAAGCTCTAAAGACATCTTCATTTAATTTGATCTCTAGAGTTAGTTTACTTGATTAGCATGTTCTAATTTACAAATATTGGGTACAAATAAGATGTTGGGTTCCTCTCTAAGGTTGAGACATAGGCTTGTGTTCCCATTAGTGATAAAAACAAGATAAGCATGGTGGCCATTTAATATAATGTATAATATGTTGATAATGTTAATAATTATTAAATAAGACCCCACTAGGTGGATACCATTTACTAAATGTAATTTTATCTGATTAAGGAAGGGCCAATGGATAGTTAGTATTTGCTGGTTATAAATTAAAGAAATTTTTAGACACTAAATTTCATCCATGGGATAACTTTCAATTTTATTTCTTTCTAAAATGATTTATTCAAATTTTATAGGATAAAAACTATTTTATGGTAAAATTTATTAAGAATCTTATAAAATAATTAATTATTTAAACTTGTCTACAAAAATGTGTTTAAATTTTTTGTTCTTGACATTCTGAAAAATAGTATGATTTGCAAAAGTTTTCTTTGAATTTTCCCTAGCATAATCCATATTAGAGATGTATGGGAATATTGTTATATTAGATCTCATGTCTTTATTTCATTCTCTCTTCTCTCTTATTGTTTTATTATCTTGCAATTTCTCTATTTTGATTGTGTTACTATGATGTCTATACTTTTTTAAGCATAAGGACAAGATTTGGTTGTAGTAAAATAGTACACTAGAAATTGCAAGAAAATAAGAGAGAAGAGAGAATGAAAAATCACTCATTAAATAGACTAAGAGACTAAAATACCATTTAATACTTGGATTAGTAGGATCTACAAAAGGGTAGCAAATGTGATGGTAGGAATGTTCATATACACCAACATAATCTGTATGATTTCTTTTATTCCTCCATGTAATTTGAAATTGAATGTTGTTCTAGTACCATATATGAATATAGTATGGCTAAAAATTCTCACGACCTTTCATTCATACTTCTTGTTTCTTAGAGTGGTGTAGGTGATGGTATTTAGAAACATTAGTTATTAATTCTTCTTTATTTTACTCTTCAACCCATTGTTCCTTTTAAGAATGCAAATTGATATATTCTTCTTCACTTTTATTCCTTTCATTGGAATTATGTTTAGGTGTTTCTATAGAATCGAATATTTCTTCAACTTCTAACTCTTCATTTGAGGTGTTTGTAGGTACTATAATTAGCTTCATAGCAATCATTTTTTCATGTGTCACCTTAGGCCTTTTGTGTTTAGTAAGAGAAATACTCTACATTGCTATTTTATTTTCCTTATACCAAATGTTCATAAAACTGTTTTGCACATTAATATTAATTGAACCAATTGACTCCATAAAAGTATATCTAAGAATAATATCTACATCATACATATGAATAACATGGAAATTTGAACAAGAAAACATATTTGTCAATTAGGACATTCATATATTTCAAAATTTAAAATAGTATGACCTTAATTTTCATTTCTTTTAATAGGATTTTTAGGAGCCTACATTATTTTAGCCATGTCAACATCAATGGAATTATGTTTTCCACTATGCTTTATAGACAATGAAATTATATAACTAAATACATCCATTAACTTGTCAAACAAAGTATACACATGAATATAAACCTTTATTTCCTTCTTCATCATTCTTCCTAGGATGAGACCACCTATTGGAGAGGTCATTAGGTCATTTGTCTTTCATATTCTTGAGAAAAAATTTAGATAAAAGTATGAATTTGGTAGAAATAAATCACTCTTCAATTTCACATCTTTATGCACCTTAGACTTTTAGATGATGATATTGAAATTAACATAACTCCCTCAATGTTAATAAAATCTCTATTATGGACATAATTCCAAAATTCTATGGATAAACTACATTATTACTACTAGTTTAGTGAAAATTTGGGCTCTTTTCCAAAAAAATATTTACTTTGCAATATGTGTAATTTTCACTAATGTGTCCACTTCCCAAAATTTGATTTGAACAATTTCGAAATTGGTTAAATTTTTCCTTTTCGTAACAAAATTGGATGTGAAAATTGTTTCCTTATATTATATATAGATGGCTACAAAAATGGATCTTAGGGTCATAGTTGTCCTTTCTCTCTTAAAATAGTCACAAAAGTAGAAAATAAACTCTTCCATTTTTTTTTGACGTTTGAAAAAAATTACTATAAAACCAACTCTTAGAACGAAAATTCAACACATATGTTATCTAATGCTCGGAAATAAATGTTGTGACACTTTATATATTATAATCCCTTAAACTAAACAAACACTATGCAATGATATTTTTATGTAATGATTTCCTCCTATTCACTTTCATATCTGAGAGGGATAATATATCCATGTAAAATGTCATTCCAAATAGAATATTCCAACAAATTCCACTAATAAAGTGTAAGACCCACTAGATATGGTATAAATTAAGGTAGTTTTTCATCATCAATAATTGTTAAATGGGCTAAAAGACATATGTCAAAGCTATCAATCTAGGATTTTACCTTCTCCTCATCCTCATCCATAGTGTGTTGGAAAGAAGGAAGGACAATGAAAAAATGGAAGGGTGATGAAAAATGGAGCTAATTACTTACTCAGTGCTTAGTGAGCAACTCGAGGAAGGATTTTTGGTTATGATTTTAGTTTTTTTTGTTTTTATCTTGTAATCTCAACATATTTATATGATATTTTCAAATGTGTATAATAAATGTTGTACATATATCCCTTGATCAATTCTAGTTTGCTTGTATTGAAACCAGACTAGGAAAATTGATAATGGTTAAAGTGTTCCAAAATAAGCACAAGAAGTTGGTGGAAACCAAGCTCATCATTACATATGTCACAAAACTTAGCTTTCAAATCCATGATAGCTATATAAACATAGAAGCAAAGAGAATATATACTAGAAACCAGATAGACTAACATGCTTACTATCAGTGGCATCATTCCTAGGAAAGGCCATGAGAATAAGTAGTTGGAGCAAGGCACAAGGGTCAACCAATGATTTGTAGGTCTCTATCATGTAGTAGAACTTTTTGCATTCTATGCATCCTTTCATCCATAATATGATAAAATATATGAAGTTCTTCCATGCAAAGGAGAATTTCATATCTGCTTTCGCTGTAGTCGAATAACATTTACCCTCGCAAATTGTTAACTTGCAAATAGAGATCCACTATATGAAAATATTGGTTGCATCATGACCTTGAAGTGCCCAAGTGGATAACCCAATTTTCCACCTCTACCATGATCTCAAAATATTACAATTAATTTCTTTCATCCACTAGTTCTTGTTCAACATCTAAAACCTCGTGATGGACCACCAGTGGAGTGTGTTCAAGATATTGGTCTTCCAAGGCTTGGGCTTGGGCTTCAGCTCGAGAGTTATTGTTTGACCATTTCCCCTAGCCCCCCATTTCAAAAAAAAAAACTTTTCTAAGCATTACGGTCATTAAGAAGAATGCATAATTAAAACTGAGGGAGCAAGGGACAAAATTAGGGTGAATGGGGGAAGGGTAGAAGTGGAAAAATAAAGAGGAAACCATGGGGAGAGACCTTAGAAAGAACGATATAAAATGAAAGAGTATGAGTGACATGAAAGAAACTAACAAAACCACAATTAATAGAGGTATAGTGTCGAAAACATAATTAGATGATAAAGGAAGAATAAAAATGCACAAGTGACTTAATACCTGATGCTAAAGAAATCTAGGAACTGCACTAATTAAGTTCTTAGACCTGATCCCTCATTAGCTAGTAAGGGTTATGGGGGGATGATTTATGACAATTAAAACAAGCTCTTAGAGGTAAATGGACCAATCCAGGATGGTCTAGTCCTTCAAATGATCATATGTTGCTGCAATACTCCATCATATAATTCCCGTGAGGTTATGCACCTCTCATGAACATCTAATGTCCTGTAAAACTATGTAGGAAATAATATTCGATTATAGGAGGGAATTCTCTTCACTACTTGAAGATTTTTTTCTCCTTCTTTCTCCACAAGGTCTTTGGATGCTTCTTTTCTTCCTTAATCTACTTCTTCTCGTCCTTCATTGGTTTTGTGCTAGGTCCTCTTTGTTTTGGTTCTTTTGATTGTTTTCCCTTGAGTAACGAGGAAACAAACAATCTCTTACCATATTGCCAAATCTATGGCATATATCACTCCACATGGCCAAGAGGATCAAATCTTCTTTTGCTCATGTTAGATCTAAACCTTGCATGAAATGTGGCTCTCCTCCAACAGTTAGACCTGCAATCTATTTCCTTATGGCCAAACAGGTGACATGAGTGAAAATAACCATAAAAAGCATAACTATAGAGGTTGGCCAATCTCCTTGGCTATTGATATTGCTGTAATCTCTACTAATGTGATCTATACATTCTACTCCAGCAGTGATGCAACATGCCCAAACCTGTGATTACTATAGCATTATATCTCATGCATCAAAGGAATGAAAGGACTTTGCTTCCTTCGAAATCTAATGGAGCTTCCACGATCATCTCTACAAGTAAAAGGTGTCTTGAATGTAGGTGATCCTTTATATTTTCTTCTCTTCTACTGGTTTTGTCACTTGATCGACTACTAGTTCTGGTTGTTTTTCCATTGTTGGTTCTTTTTTTTCGCTACTCAACTGCTTCTTATACTTCTTGTTTCCTTGCTTCTCACTTTTTGCTGTTGGTATTGCTTGCTACAGGTTTCTTGGGTTCTTCTTTTTTGTTCTTACCTGCATGCAATCTAGACTCACCCTTTTGAAATCTAAGACCAGATTTATCCAATGGTGATCATTGGAACTCAAGCAAATTATTCAAGACTATGATACTCTTCTTAATCCTCTGCTACTTTCTCATGGAAACCACTTCAGTTTGTGATTTATCAACCTCTTATACCTTCACTTATTATTTCTTTCTCATACCTTCCTCAACTTTTTTTGATTCAACCAACTTAAACTTTAGGCTGACAACTTCTTCCTTGAGTTTGGCCTCCTTATCATCACAAATATACAATAAATTTTCTCGATCCTTGCATGTAACTATTAGTCTATTAATATAAACTTTAATATCCTTAATAACATTCTCATATTAAATATGTGCTTCACCATGATCAAAATCTGAATCATCAAAATTATAACTCAACGAAAAATCATTAATATTTATACCTTTGGCTTGAAGATTTTCTAATTCCTTCTCATCATCTATTGAATCATGTGCACCAGAAAAATGAGACTCTTGTGGCTGAGCTTCTTGTTTTTGAAGGCCCTTCTTTTTGTTTCTCTTCTTCTCATTTTCCTTATTGCTCCTGGTACCACCAACAAATATGGATTCTATATTGTCCCACATTTCTTTAGCATGTTTCAAACCCACTAGTCTATTCATATCATCATCATGAAGATTCTTGTAGATTATGCATCTTGCTGCAAAAATTCATCCCCAATTGGATCCTTGCCATAACTTTCACATACTAATCTCCAAATATTAGATCCATCAGACAATAATTGAGTTTTGGCATTTTTGTTACATACCTTGTAATTTTCCACAGTGAGGACAACCATTCCCAAAAAAAAACAAATTATGCCAACAAACCCCAGATCTACTCTCTAGTGATCACACTGCAACGAAGAGCCCTACTCCGATACCAATTGTTGGAAACCTTTGAGCACTAGTAAGGGTGGTGGGGAGGGGAGTTTAATCAATATTTTCATCTATATACAATTTTTACCAATTTGAACTTCAATTACTAAATAACACATATGTTAACCAACAATTAATAAACATCATAGCATGTGTATCACATAAACATAACTGAAAACCATAAGAAACTACAAAATAATAAACATGTACAATACATCAATCATAAATGAGACACAATATTTCTGGTGGAAACCATTTCGGGATAGAAACCACCCTTGCTACTACTACTTTGCTTTGAATTTCTATTATATCAATAAATTGGTCTTTGTCATGGCTAGATGAGTTGCATCAGCATGGAGACTCGATCTCATATACAATAATCCAACACAGATCGACTAGGAGACTCGGTTCCACTAATAATCTCGGAAGACTATATTCTCCACAGATACATGGACTACCATCGAATGAAATCCACCATGATCAATCAATTGTTCCCCAGCTCCGATTGTACTATTGAATTACCATTGGATTGAGAAACTGTTCCTTTTGTTGAAGCTTCGATATAAGTTCTCCTCTCTCATGAAGTCATTACTCCTCTCCACTATGCATACATCATTTCATCTATTCTCAAAATGGAACCAAGAACCTCTACTCAACAAGGATTCAACTCTACATACATTCCCTTAGTAGGAATATCTTATCATCAAATCAAAATAATAAAATCCATAAAAAAATCCTCTTCAAACTAGAAAAATTGTGGCCACATCAAATCTGAATACAATCAGACCCTCACAACAAGAGAATGTTGCATGATAAAAATAACATCATAAGACACTATGGCTATGTTCTAAATGCACCAACAGCTCCAGCAAAAACAAGTGTGAGAGGATCACCAAAATATACTCCAGCAACATACAAAAACATCTCCAAACAAACTCTACTCCAACAACTTCAAATCTGATCTATTCTGCAGCATGCTTTAGATCTGCTGACTATGCAACCATTAACACTCGTACACTGAAGAATATATACTCTCCAATAGATATGAAACATAATCACTCTTTGCAGCCTTCTCTTACACACATACACTCACCATCTACACACAATCAATAGCCACTAAGCTCCAAAGTCAACCATATAAAACCTATAGGGTGAAATTGAGCTTGAGGCTAGCATCAAGGGCACACAAATTTGACCAAATCAGTCCACTTACATCACTTCTTGTGCACAAAAGGTGTCCACATCATTGAAGGACCATTTCAAACCATTTCTGACCTGAACTAATTAATTTAGAAGCTTCCGCAAATTACCATGTCAATTATTTTTTGAACAATGCATTGAATGCAGAGAAAAAAACTTCCAGGATGTATACGTGACTTTACTTTACGAAACCTATGTATACTCATTTTTCCTTCAAAGGACATGCATATGCCTCTAAAAATTGAGTATTCTCAAGAGTTTTGTAGCCTTGATCTTACATTTGATCAGCCCCAAACTTCTAGGACTTGTTTATCTACTTGGGGGGGCATATCCTAATGTTGTAGAACCTCTGAAAACCCATGAAAATCCTACGATAACCATGAAAAACGTATCCCAAGTGTCACTGCCAAGTTGACCTAAAATACCAACAAGCATAGGTTAGAAATACTACCAACAATTCCTCCACAAGCTGCAACACCTATGAACAAACCTGCAACACCCATGCAACATCATCATGAGGCCAAACCACCACTATAGAAGTCATATCCATGAAAACAATTAGGAAGACCTAATATGCTAACTCAGCAAGTGTACCATCACAACAACATGAATGATAAATGAGTCATCATATCCATGACATGTAGATCTGCATCATCCACCTGTAGCAGCATCAACAATGCCTCAAATCAATCACATGCTAACATATGCCAACACAAAACAACTCAAGGAAACACCTCCATGAACACCACTAGCACATGAGGAACCATCAACCACACTAATGCCATCATCCAACCACTCTCAAAAGGCTGGCATCAAGAATTGACATCAATGCCAACATAACCATCTCAATGCCAACTCAACTAGCTGCAAACCATGCTACAATGAAGACATCCATGCATCATCTAGTCTACATAGGGTTGACATCAATGCCTACCTGAACTAGCTTCCATCATGAACCAATTCCAACATCATCTTGTTGGAACCATGCATACCATAATGCAAACAAAAGCAAGAAAAAAATGACCAAATAATGCAATAAAGTGATAAATATTAATATAACAAGTTGTGGAAGCAATAAAAATTATACTTATGAGATGAAATATAAATAGAGCACACACACTTGTTCATCAAAATTAAAGGAAGCAAAGATGATTATTTCAAGTAGTGGAAGCAAATATAATTTATTCTAAGAAAACAATAAACTTCTAATCTAGGAAAGCAATGAACTCTAGTATATCATTTACTCTAGGAAAGCAGTAAATTTGATCAACCCATTTAAACTAGTAAAGCAATAAACTGATTCTAGGAATGCAATTAAATTATTAAAGTAAATGGAAATTTACATTATAAATCATTTAAATTCTAATCTATGAAAGGTAAAGACATTTTACACTATGAAAGTAAGTGAAATTATTCTATGAATGAAATGGAAATCATGTAAAGAAGAAATGACATCTATCTATGAAAGAAGTGCATTTATCTAAGAAGGAAAAAATGAAATCAATCTTCAAAATTTGAGAACTATGAAAAAAATCAAAAATTTCAAAAGGCATGTGTTCAAGATTTAGAATTCATTCTTATTGAAACCATGATATGACTACAAATGTTTTATGATAAAACTATGTCATGCAACAAAACTAAATATGCCTATGAATGTGAATGAAAGAAGCTTAGGTAAGTACATGTTATTTTACTTTTTATTTTAATTCAAGCGTTTGAGAGTTGTAAAATAAAATAAATCAGTGAGCAAAACCATAAATTGAAATGGAGAAAAATGAAGAAATTGTCATAAAAAATGAAACAAAGTAAAAGGAATAACTATACTACAATTCGCATATGCAACAGAGGGCCCTCCCACCAATGCATGAGATTTAGAAATTCTCATAAACTTGATTACCATTGGTGTAACCTTCTCATCAAGGCATAATGGTAACAAAATAAAATATCTTATTAAATCAAGATAATTCGAACATAAACACAAAGTTTCGACATTGATCAAAAATAAGAGATACAAAATATAATAGTCTCGCTTCTCAGTGAGTCATGTTTATAATTTATATACAATAACCAATTGAGAAAATTGTTGCTAGAAATCTTTGCAAGTAAACAATGTGTAAGTATCTTATTCCTATTCAATATCTAATTCCTATAATTTATCGATGAGTAAGTGAATCATATAGAAATTTCATGCACATAACATCAATCATTTGTTGATATTTTTCTTCCTAAATATTTATTCACACTTTCTTCAGGTTGATCCACTACCAAGTTGTTAGGGTCCAACCCTAACCCCCTTATTTATGTAATAGGGTCGAGTCATAGTTATAGTTAGTTATAGAGTCAATAAAGCCCATATTAATAATTGTAAGTGGTTGACCTGCATTTAAAGAAGGGACCACAGTGAGTTGCAAATAGGCCATGGTATTAGATAGATGGTATTAATAACAACCATGGTACTGACCCATGGTATTGCATGTATGAATCCTATATAAAGGATAGAGACTCCCCTTGAGGAGCATCGTGTCTTATTTTGTAATTGAGCCCAGCTCTATTGGAGGTTGTCCCCTTGAAGAGGCAAATGAACATTGCTTTCCTTTCTGAATAATAAAATACATGTTGTTATTTCTTATTGTTCTGTGTTCTGGATATATTTCTTCACATATTTGGTATTATAGTATCTTCTCACAGGTCAAGAGCATAACAAGTGATATCAGAGCACTTTCTAGGGCCGGTGGGATCTCCATTTTTAGCAGAATTATTTTTTCCTAGAGATGTGTTCCGGCATCTTTAAACCACGGGATCTATCATTGAGCGCATAAACCTACGGATTTGGGGAGGCATGCACACAGTAAATATAAGAGGTGGTCATGCTTGTTGGACTCCCTTATAACCCCTGTGGGTAACCCTTTGATTAGTAGCGCATTAGACAGAACCGCGCATAGACAGTCTTCCAAGTACCCTCTGGGTATATCGGAAGCCCTCTAGGCTCTCTTGAAACCTCACCATAGATAAACTGTCGGATGTCTTGCTGCTACAGTACACCGAGAACAACACTCGGGGAGGTTACTCGCGTGTACAATAGCGTAGTCGGGTTGTACGACTAAGGGTATGGTTGATCCTCCTTGGTTAGTGCCCTGAAAGATTGGGCCGAGTACTACTGTCAGACCCTTATGTATATTACGATCTGTAGCACCTGACACACCTTGAGACCATAGTTCTTGTCTCTCTCTCGATCACGCATCATCTTTGCCAGATCAGATCTAACAGGTTGGGTTCTGTCATAGCCACAACAATCAGTTCCGCCATTCAGATCTATCAGATCTGCCATTCAGATCTATCAAATCCGCTAGTCAAATCTATCAGATCCTCCATTCAAATCCAATAGTTTGGGTTCAGTAGCAATTGCAACAATCAGATTCGCCATTTAGAACTAGCAGTAGGGGTTTGATCACTGCCACATTCCTACTCATACTCTGCAGCGGATAGTTTTTCCAACATATCTGACTATTTGTGTGGCTCCTATACTTGGGCGTGATTCTCGTAGGACATTGGGCAGAATTAACTTTTCTGGGAATTGGCTACTGCAATATTTCTAAGCGAGGAGAAAAACTCCTTTCGGAGTAAAAAAAAAAAGGAGAGACCCTCCTGGGACGCTTATAGGAGACTTAGCCCATAAGAATCAGGTCGATGGGCTAAGCAAGGTGGTACCATTCACTTGTCAGTGTCAAAATTTTGGGTCGTCCCAAATTTTTTTCATAGTAACAACAAGTGCACCAGATCTGTGCATTGTACAAACCAAAGCTCAAGCTATGGCCAATGAGAAGATAGACACCCTTGAACAAAAGTTCGAGGTATTAACGAAGCAGATCCAGACCTTAAATGACACAATCACAAAGGGCAACTCGAGGGAACAATCGGAGGCATATGATTTTAATGAAAACCTTGAGGGCGAGTCTAGCTATTCTCTTCACTTCTATGGAAACCACCAATAGTCCCAGCTCCGACCACCCAAGATGGACATGTATAAATTTGATGGCTCTCATCCGGCCACATGGCTAGCACAAATGGAGCAATATTTCACATTGAATCACATTAGAGATGATTCTACTAAGCTAAGTGTGGGAAGCCTATACTTGGAACAAGAAAGATGGCAATGGTGGCAGTGACATCAACACTGCTATGCAAGGCCAATGACTTGGAAAATATTCTCAAAAGCCCTTTCTGATCGCTTTGACCATGAATCTAACTTTTTGGGTCATCTTACTAAGCTCCGACAGACAGGGACAGTGCAAGAATATATTAAAGCCTTTGAAGCATTAGCCTTCTGCATAGGAGGTGTAGCAGATGAATTCTACTTAGAATGTTTTTTGAGTGGTCTCAAAGATGCCATACAAGCCCACGTCCTGATGTAACATCTAGTCTCATGGCTGGCAGCTTGCAAGATAGCTCGTGAAGTAAAACGTACATTAGCGGCCTAGTCAACTCGTCCAAATTTCTTAGCCAAGTGACACCCCATGCAAGCTCTGAGCACTACCCAAACACTTAAGGTTCAAAAGGTGTCACCAGCGGAAATGGCGGAAAGAAGAAAGCAAGGATTGTGTTACTACTATGATGAGAAATACTCCTCGAGGCATAAATGCAAGAAACCCAAATTATTTCAAATTAATGCTACTGATCACAGTTCATCTGAGGAAGCCCCACCATTTTGAGGGACTAGAGGAGGAAGATGAGGACAACTAGCCGAAAATGAGCTCCCAGCTACACCTGAAGAACCAGTTATCTTGCTTCATTCTTTGGCAAGAATTTCTTCTCCCCAAACTCTCAAAATCAGAGCTTTTATTAAGCATCGCCCTGTAGTAGTCTTGATTGGTAGTGGTAGTACGCATAACTTTATCCATCAAGAGTCGCTGAAGCAGTGCATTGTTTTGTTAGTGCAGTCTCTAATTTCCAAGTCTAGATTGCTGATGGTGGGACAATGAAATTGAAGGCCTCTGTGAAAATGTAAAACTTCAAATGGGGGATTATCACCTAAATACCCACATGTTTTCCATCAACATGGGTGGGTGTGACATTGTCTTGGGTGCTGAATGGCTCCGCACAGTCAGCCCAATCACAATGGATTTCTAGGAGTTATATATGAGCTTTAAGCAGAATAACCACACACATACCCTTCACGGACTCCAGGCAGGTGCTCCTTCTATCATCAGCTCACATAGGATGGAAAAATTGTTAAAAAAGGGCCACCATGGAGTTATAGCCCAATTTAATGCCATCCAGGCCTTCGAACCCACTTCTCTTCATATTCATCCTGAGATGCAACGGTTCTTAAACAACCATCTACTGGTCTTTGACAAGCCTCATGAGCTTCCACCCTCGAGATTGGAACATGATCATAGCGTTACTTTGATCCCGAGGGCACAACCACCAAATGTGCACCCATATAGATATCCTTTCGCCCAAAAGAATGAAATTGAAAAAATCATCAAGGAACTCCTGGAAGCCAGTGTCATTTGTCCTAGCATTAGTCCTTATTCATCGCCTGTGGTCATGGTGCTCAAGAAAGATGGGGAATGGCATATGTGTCCAGACTTTAGGGCCCTCAACAAGCTAATGGTCAAAGATAAATTTCCCATCCCGGTTGTTGATGATTTGTTGGATGAACTAAATGGGGCTCAATTCTTTACTAAGCTTGACCTTCGCTCAGGCTATCACCAAATTCGCATGAAAGAAGTAGACATTCCAAAGATTGCTTTCCAAACACATGAAGGCCATTATGAATTCTTGTTCATGCCATTTGGTCTCTGTAATGCCCCATCGACTTTTCAGAGCCTCATGAATCACCTTCTCAAACCATACCTCAGAAAATTTGTCCTTGTTTTCTTTGATGACATCCTCATCTACATCCTCACCTAGGAAAAACATCTTCAACATGTAGATATTCTCTTTGCAACTGCTCCAGAAGCATAAATTATTTGTCAAATTGTCCAAATGCTCTTTTGGCATGGAAGAAGTTGAGTATTTGGGCCACATTGTGGGGCGTGAAGTTGTCAGGGTGGATCCCAAAAAGATCTAGGCAATACAAGATTGGCCTCAACCAAAGACATTGAAGAGCTTGAGAGGATTTTTGGGTCTCACCGGCTACTATCGCAAATTTGTCTGCAATTATGGTCACATTGCTAGATCCCTCACTCACCTTCTCAAGAAAAATTCATTCCTTTGGAATGATGAAGCGCGACAGGCATTTATAGCTCTCAAACATGCCATGTGTTCCACTCCCATATTGGCACTACCCGACTTCACCAAATATTTTGTGATTGAATGTGATGCTTCATGTACGGGTATTGGGGTTGTCTTAATGCAGCAAGGTCGACCCTTGGTCTTCACTAGCCAACAATTAAGTGGGACAAATATGGGACAATCTACCTATGAGAAGGAGATGATGGCCATCTTACATGTAGTGGATACCTAGCAACCATACTTATTGGGGCGACATTTCCAAATCCACACAAACCATCAAAGCCTTAAATATTTTTTGGAGCAATGCCTATCGTCGCCACAACAAAATAAATGGCTAGCCAAAATGTTGGGATATGATTATGAGATAATTTACAAGAAAGGGTGCAAAAATGTCATAGCGGATGCTTTATCATGCCAATTTGAGGAGGAAAGCACCCTGCTAGCAATCTCTCTTCCCATTGCAGAGTGGATTGAAGGAATGTTTTTCACATCCTTTGCCCTCCCAACTCATTAATAGATTGCCGGTAGATCCAAATTCCACAGTGGGCTACTCTTGGCAGGATGAGATTCTTCACTACAAGGAAAAAGTAGTGATATCACCAACATCCACCCTCAAAAGTCGCATTCTGGCAGAGTTGCCCTCATCTCCCACTGCAGGCCATTCAGGCTTTTAGAAAACTTATGCTTGCACTCGACGTTCATTATTTTGGGCAAGCATGAAAAAGGACATTCTTACTTTTGTAGCTTAGTTTGATGTGTTTCAGCGCTACAAAGGAGAAACAGTCAAATTCCCAGACACATTACAACCATTGCCCATCCCTACCTCAATCTGGACGGAGGTTTCTATGGATTTCATTATGGGTCCTCTGAAGTCAGGAAACAAGTCAGTCATCATGATGGTTGTGGATAGACTTTATAAGTATGCTCATTTTTGTGCCCTACCCCACCCTTTTACACCAGCTTTGGTAGCTCAATCTTCCATGGACCAGATCTTCAAATTGCATGGCATGCCCACTTCCACTGTGTCTGATCATGACCTGATCTTCACCAGTAAATTTTGGCAGGAACTCTTCAAGCTACAAGGTACCCAACTACAACTCAGTACTTCCTATCATCCCCAAACTGATGGTCAAACTGAAGCAATAAACAAATTTCTGGAGACCTACCTCAGGTGTTTCACTTCAAAAAAGCAATATCTATCGGTACAATGGTTACCTATAGCCAAATGGTGGTATAATACTAACTATCATGCCACCACCAAAATGAATCCATATGAAGCAGTTTATGGTCAACTCCCTCCTTCACCTACTACTTATATTCAGGGATGCTTGAAGGTACAAGCACTAGATCAACTCCTACAGAACCATGCAACCATGTTGGCCCACCTCAAAGAGAATTTCCATCAAGCTAAAAATCACATGAAGCAACAGGCAGACCAACATCGTTCAGAGCACAAATTTCATGAAGGGGATCATATATTCTTGAGGCTGCAATCATATAAGAAAACATCACTCAAAGACAAGGGTTGTCAAAAATTATCTCCAAAATTCTACAAACCAATCAAATACTTCAACGCATCGGAGAAGTAGCCTACAAGCTAGCCTTGCCACCCACTGCAAAAGTCCATCTCGCCTTCCATGTCTCATGCCTCAAGAAAGTGGTTGGGAACCATTGCAGAATTCAAACCAGTCTACCAGAATCGGATGAAGAAGGTTCAATCTGGCTCCAACCTGAACAAGTTCTTGACATGTGAGAATGGCACCTGTACGGTCACACGATCAAGGAAGTCCTAGTCAAGTGGAAAGACACCTCTCCAGAAGATGTGACCTGGGAACCAGCGACTGTTCTTTTGCAGTTTTTGCAGCTTCACCCTTGAGGACAAGGCTAATTTTATGGGGGAGGGCATGTTAGGGTCCAACCCTAACCCCCTTATTTATGTAATAGGGTCAAGTCATAATTATAGTTAGTTAAAGAATCGATAAATCCCATATTAATAATTGCAAGTGGTTGACCCACATTTAAAGAAGGGACCACAATTAGTTGTAAATGGGCCATGGTATTAATAAGAACCATGGTACTGACCCATGGTATTGCATGTATGAATCCTATATAAAGGATAGAGACTCCCCTTGAGGAGCGTCGTGTCTTATTTTGTAATTGAGCCCAGCTCTATTGGAGGTTGCCCCCTCGAAGAGGCAAGTGAACATTGCTTTCCTTTCTGAATAATAAAATACATGCTGTTATTTCTTATTGTTCTATGTTCTGGGTATATTTCTTCGCATATTTGGTATTCTGGTATCTTCTCGTAGGTCAAGAGCATAACACAAGTAGTCTTGATACATGTTCCTTGCGTAGCACAATGGTTGACTAAGTGTTTGACCGTGTTAATGTGGTCAACTAATAAACTTTTTCTTGCGCCCAATAGAAGGAATGTCATACATGACCTATTTGAAACCTCTTCATGTGCTTGAGTTGACTTGTTCACCTCAGAGTCTATTTGAACCTTGGGTGTAGCTACAAAATGTTATAAGGGCTAAAAGATATGTTAGTTCCTGTAAGCTTAGGAAATTAAGCCAATTTTATAAAGTAAAACATATAGAATTGGAAAGATATTGGACTTTACCTTGTTGTATCTTTTGTGGCACTAATGGTTTATTATTCATGGAAATATAGTAGGATGATGTAAATACAACTCATTTACAATGGTTTCTACAAAAAATGAGTGGAAAACTAAGTAAAAATCTATCAAAAGATGTTATTTATTTGGCTCAACATAATCTCTTTCTTAAATTATGGGTTGAAAGGGATTGGTCTCCAATTCCATTTTCCCCTCATCTAGTGTTCTACTAGGTTCTATCACACACCTATCGAATGGGATTTACTAGAAGAGATGACACAATGGAAATACTTGGAGCAATGTATGGGTTTTTACTAAGCAAGGGAATTTTTTCACCAATTGTATGTCTAGAGCGACATAGATGCTAAAATTCTTGAGTAGGATGATAATATTGCACAAGGACATGGAACAAACTTAGTAGGGAAGATATTATGGGTTGTAAAATTATATAATTTTTCAATGAAATAACCCTACTTTATTTTGATCAAATCACGCTTTTCACCCTATAATTATTATAAAACAATGTATATAGGTTGGGCAACTCAAGGTATGATTATTTGTTACTAATTGTCTTATTATCATTTCTATATTAGAATTAATAGATGTTTCAAGAGTTATTTTGGTATGTCATACATATGTGTGGAATATAGGGCGCTAACTTAAGTGATTGCAAATATACAACTATATATAATTACTAGGTGTCAACATTTTGATAATGGGATTAATAGGTGTGGTGATCGCTAAAGAAGAGAATAGATGGCATGATACCTAGACTTGGAAAACTCACATGTATAGCACATGAATTGGAGCAATGTTAGATTGAACATAATGGTACGAATAACGATCCTGCTGGGTGCACATAGTTGCAACTCCTTGCATATTGTTTCAGAGATGTTGTTAGCAGTTTCGTTATCTAGTTGACCCATCATGGATAGATTCGATTTGTCTCCAAAATATACATTGTGTCATTTTAATTCCCACATGGAAAATTACGCAACTGATTGAGAAATGTATAATATGCATCAATGCATAAAACTATTATGTTGTCAAGGGAAAAAGTAGTTATTGTTATCAATTTGTTAAGCTCCTACTTGATTTAGATGACTGGATTCACATATGACAAATTGTATCGACTAACTTATTTAGCAATCCAAATTAGCAAATGGTCTCTTGAACCATTGTTAGGGACTTCTCTCTCTCTCTCTCTCTCTCTCTCTCTCTCTCTCTCTATATATATATATATATATATATATATATATATATATATATATATATATATATATATATATATATATATATATAGTGAGAGGATAATAGATAGTAGATAATGTGTGAAGTGCTCCGTCATTCAATTTTGTTTAATATAAATCTCTTTATCCTTGAATGTTTCAGATTAAATGTTAAAGCTCATGCTAGTGAATTTATAATTTAATATGCATAGGTTGAACCTCAAGTTGGGCCTACTCGAGGTAAATCCTTATGTTGAATGTCTTTTTGTTATTTTTATCATAGGATATTTTATGTTATGTTTTATTTGAAAAGTTAGTTGGTAACGATTGTGTTCATTTTATTAATTTATGTGTTAATTTCATTTCTTATGGCAAGTTGGATTTCATTCTAAATGGTTTGTTTGGTTTCCTTTTTTGTATTAGTGGGTTTGTTATCAGGCAATGTTTTGATTTCAATTCTGTAAGGTGATGATTACATAGTTGTGGAATGAAATCTTGCTACTACAAAATCAATAGAAGCTACTATGAATCCTTAATTCTATAGAACACCTTAACCATAGTAACGACATTAACATTCAGCTAAATTTTGAGCTATGATTTCTTTAGGCAATGTGCCACGTAGGTGAGGCATGATTACCGAGTTTGGATTTGTTCAAAATTAGCCCTCATATCACCAGTTGGATTTACTTGAGTTTAGTTTGACACTTGTAGAGGTGGTAGGAATTTTATGCTTATGCATACAAAAATGAGAGCCTCACAAGTCATTAGACCCTAGATTAGAGAATTGAATTACAAGTTAAAATACCAACCGATCCTGAAACAGAAATCAAATATTGACATCGTCAACAAGTTTGTAAGTATTATCAAGATCAATGACATTTGGTTGTAAGGGTGGACATTTAGTTATGGGGGTGATCATTAAAATTTTAATATCCTGGAAATCCTTCATTTCTTAACATTTAATAGTATCATTGTATGGGAATACAATGAAGGGTACATAATTTAGTGTTCCGTGGGGACGACGTGCAACTGTAGGATTAATGGACAGTACTAGAATGTTTAGAAATATATTAAGGAAATTGGTTTAGGCCGAGGGGGATTGTGAATTCCAATCCATTTCACTTTTCTATATCAAGAAAATAATTAAAATCAATTCTTAAGAGAGATTTTGGTTTTGCCTCCTCCAAGGCCTACACAAACTAACCATGCCACCGGGATAACCATGTGAAGAGAGGCTACTATGATTAGATTCGACCTCCTATATTCCATTAAGGAAGTGGAATCGATGAAACATCACATACAATCATTTAACCTCATCAATAGAACCCTCAAGAGACAAGTCAGCCATTGCGATAGCCTATCCTCGAGTCCCACTATTGTTCTAGACCACTTAGGCCATAGTCGCTCTCATGATATGGGCAAGGGAGAGACCAGAAACACAAAGTCACCCTCATAGGTGTGCATACCAATGACTGTGGACCAAACTTGATAGTTCTGTGCTAGTGACCCTAGGATTTAAGCCATTGTTTCAAGACCAGAGCCCTGGCCACTAACCAGAATGTAATGATAGCTTGAAATCAAGAAAAGTACAAGGAAACAATGAAGCTAAAGAAATAAACCCAACAAGACCTTAACATGATCCCTACTAGCCATGACATGAATTTTGTCAAACATATCATCAACATGCAATGTACACGTGTAAACAACATAATTAAGCGTAGGGATCTCGTACTTGTCTCGGAATCGTTATGAACCATTTTTCCCTCATGACATTTGATACATTATCATATATTAGGTCATAGACACGTTATCCATTCATGTATAAATAAAAACATGTTGAGAGCCATACCTAGCTGTTGTCACAAAATGTACATATAACCAACATAATAGGAATAGAAATACCATGAACATATCAGCCATCAAAATCCATATATACATCAGTACATTTTCAAATTAAAATCAAGGGAATTAATTTTTCATTAATGAATGAAATAAACCAACCGGAGATGGGACTACCACGTTCCACTCGACTGTAGAATGGCTAAGCCAAATCTCTGTTCATCCATTCACCCCCATGCCATATTCTAAGAATAAATGTGGAATGTCATAGAACACATAAATCAAAACTCATTCAGGGCTTCGAAAGGCCATCCACCTCAACCCATCAAACAATCATTCCACCTCACAGTCAGAAATCACAAAACCATCATTAGATTGGTCTCCATCCAAGCCTTCCATGGCTTCTAGGGCATTTTTCCGACCAAGACTTCTAGAACTAGTAACTCAACACACAACTTATACAGGGCTTCCAGAGAATTTTTCCAACCAAGGCTTCCAGGACTAGTAACTCAACCCACCAAGGGCTTCTAGAGCATTTGTCTAACCAAGGCTTCCAGGACTAGTAAATCAACGCAAGATGTTACAGGGATTGCTGACAATTTATTCAACCAGGTCCTCTGGGACTAATAACTTAACCCAAGGAAACATGAGAACCAACCACAAACAAACAATGAGAGTAAAACCAATCCCCATGGTTATCTAGGAAATGGAAAGGCTAGGAAATCCACTGTCAGTCCATGTAATATGCCATGCATGCAAAAATTAGTGAAAAAATCACATATGCAACTTGGTACCTACAAACAAATCTAATGTAGTTAATGATGCCACTGCCTTCTTATGCTTTCCTTCTCTTCCTTTGCCCTCTTGCTCCAAGACTCCAAGTAGGCCACACCCTCCAAGAGTGCTCCAAGAAAAATCTAAGTATCCAAGAGTATTAGAGAGAGCTCCAACACTACACTGATAAAAGGTTACCAACTGATCCTCAGAAGCATTTTATGGATGAGGCCTCTTTTTTCTTCACTTTCCATTATTTTCCTTCATTTTCTTCCTTGCACGGAACCTGTGACCTTTCACCTCATTTTTCTCCTAATTTGTATTATTTCAATAAATAAATGTGCCAAAAATGAAGTTTTTCCTTTTAATGCCTTAGCCATTTCCCTTTCCAATTTCCTTAGCCAAAAACAACCAAATTAACACCCCCGAGGATGTCTTTCCCAACATTTTTCTTGGAATAAGTGTCCCATCGACCATAGTTATTGTTTCTAACTTTTATTACATGGAAGTTTCACCAAGGTTGTTACAGAAACCTCTCGCTTGATGGACAATGTCCTCGGCGTTCAATCACTCAAATACCTTAGCAACCTGCTAAAACAAGACATACAGCTCAGGGATCTTTATACCACAGCTCGATGCAGTATTTACAATGAAATATCTACTCAAGAGAAAAACATCATGACAACATGACAACATAATGCATAGTGGAAGTTTCATTAGGGGAATTTTGAGGTCTAAAATGGGCCTCCTAAGAAAAATGTACCACCAAAATAAAATTTATAAGAACCAATAGGATTGAAGATGATGATGTCAACCATGGGGGATGATTTACCATTTTTGGAGTAAAAAAGTAAAAAGATTAAAAAATAATAAAATAATAAAACTACTTTTTCAACTTGTATTTTAAACTTATATCCCTAAGGTTTTACTAAAATTTTGAGCAGGATTACTCATTGGATGCAAAATTTAATTCCTCATCCAAGGAGTAACCATGTTACATACTTTCAATTCACCCTGCTACAAGAAAAATGAGAAATACATGGAAAAACGTGATTTCAATCATGTTTTTCATGTATTTCTCATTTTTCATGGAGCATAGTCCATTGAAAGTATGCAACATGGGTACTCCTTGGATGGAGAATCAAATTTTGAATCCAATGAGTGTTTCCTCTCGAAATTTGAGTAAATCCATAGGGAGATAAGTTGAAAATATGAGTTGAAAAAATAGTTTTTTATTTTTTCCCTATAAAATTTGATGATGTAATCTAATATTATCTTATTATTTCCACTATTATTTTATAATCTCCTTAGGAGGCCGATTTTAGACCTCAAAAATCCCCTAATAATAACACAACTCATTATGATATTTAAAATTATCATCTTGCTGAGTGCCAACTCATATGTCATCATAACATCATGATAACATAACCACATGATAGCATAAGAACATGATAACATAACCATAATGACATGACACACATACCGCATAGTGGAGCTTTATAACACGGCTTCGTACTGTATTTACATCCATGCACATGGGTACATAGAGCAACATCACCAAAAATATAGTTACCAAAACGTATGCCAAATCATATACGAAAGCATATATCAAACATATACTAGTCATCATATCTAAGCACATATTAAAACATCATATAGCATATATCAAACCATCATAAAGCATATATCAACCACCATAATGTAAATACCAAACCATCAAAAAGAAAATATGAAACCTCCATAATAAAATACCAAACCACCATAAGAAAATACCAAACCACCATATCAAGTTGCTTTGCCTCAACTGACAAACAAGGAAGGATACATGACCCTCATTTTATCTGCCATCTACCATGTAGATTCATTGGGCCCAAAGTGCTTCCATTGCACTTTAACTTGCTCGATTGCTCGGTTCTGGAGCATGATAACATTTTTCTGCAATATACACTGAGGCTCCTACTATAATTCTCCATCTAGTTTCACCTAGAATACAGACTAGTCAATCACATGATCAACATCCTTAACATACTTCTTAAGCAAAAATACATGGAAAACATCACAGACTTTCACTATCAGAGGTAGTGCAAGTCGATAAGATACTGGCCCAATCCCCTCAATGATGTTGAAGGGTCCACAAAACCGTAGTGCCATCTTGGCACATAAGCCAACCCGTAAGGAGTTCTTCTTCAGTTTGATGCACAAGTACACATGTTCTCCAACTTGGAACTCCTTTAAGATCCTGTTCATATTTGCACAACTCTTCTGCCTATCCTGTGTTGCCTTGAGATTCTTCTTGATCACCTACATCTCCTCTTCCATGTCTGACAACTTATCTGGGCCAATCAATTCCCATACAATTCCTCAAAAGGACTCATTCTCAGTGACTTGTAATAACCGTTGTTGTATGCGAACTCTACCAAAGGGAGATACTCTTCCCACTTCCTCTGTTGATCCATCACATACATCCTCAACATGTCCTCTAATATCATGTTGACCCTTTATGTCTATCCATATGTTTACGAATCATAAGCTATGTTGAAAGCCAACTCTGTGCCCAAACCTACAAATAAATCCTTCCAAAAATTGGAAGTGAACTTCACATCCCTATCTGACACAATTTTCTTCGGAACACCACAAATTCTAACCACATTTCTGATGAATACTTGTGCCACATCACTAGCTGAGAACATAGACTTAACCGAAATGAAGTGTGAAACCTTTGTTAGCCTGTCCACAATGACCATGATGGAATAATGTTGCTTCACTGTCTAAGACAACCCTGTGGTGAAGTCCATGGCAATGACCTCCCATTTTCATTATGGAATTGGAATTGGTTGTAGCAGTCCAACTGGATGTTTATACTCTGCCTTCACTCACTAAAAATCAAAGAATCTATCCACAAAATATGGTACATCGCTCTTCAAATTTGGCCAATAATAATATCTCTTTACTGTTTCTAGCATCGTCTGATAACCTGGGTGACCTGAATATGGTTTCGCATGAAGCTCCCTCAAGATCACCTTCCTAATTTCACATTTATCTGGTACATATATCCTATCTCAAAACCTGACCAATCCATCTGCTCTAAGAGGATAGTCCATGCCCAGTGCACCTGCACCTGTACCTATACTTGTACTATCACCTGTACCTGTACCATGATCCGGATTTAAATAGGAATGCAACAAATTACAGAGGTAACCATAAATACAAAGATGCAGCTGAAATAATACTTCATCTTATTAATGTAAAATACTAAAATCTGCTTACAAACAAAAATGGAAATAAACTAGCTCGGGTGATGGTAGCTTATCTCCGAGGAGAGATGTGGTGGCTATGTGCCTCTGAACTGCCTTACAATGAGGCTTGAAGGCCTATTTATTGTTTAGAAACAATGGAAAACCCTAAACATCCAAAAACCTAACCCTAGGAGATGAAGCGCCAAATTATGTGCCCCGTTTTGGGTAAATTGGTACATCAACTTCCCGGGGTCGTAACTTTGGCATATGATCTCCGTTTGACACACACAATACCTTGTTAGAAAGATCTATCTGAGGAATACAACTTTTAGATGAGAATCATTAGTTTAGAGACTAATGCTTTTGCCAGTTTTCCCAAAAAACATCGTTTAGGGCCTCAAAACGGCTCTAGAAGTTCAGGACCCCAAAAATTGCTAAAAATAGTAAATTGTGCTACAATTAAGGAAGCTGGAAAACTGAAAGAAACAATGGTGGGGGTCCAAGTGGAATTGGTGGATGGCCACCAATATCCACCTGGATCATTCCTCCCCCCTTAGGAAGCACTGGTCCTGATTGCATTGAGTTCCTCCATGAGATGAGGAAACTTCTATTGAACTTGGTCCCTGGTGTGCCACTTACCCTAGTGAAGGAGTTCACCTGATTTGACAACTCGATACAGTTGGATCTTCTATTGGAGAGTGTGCTTGATCTATGTGTCCATGACCCGATTAGTTTCAACTTGTTCCATGCAATCTGGATTTGACTTTGTTGGTGTGAGTTGTTCTGCAATGTCGGATGTGTCTAGTAGTGGTGGAAAGTATGGTCGAAGGTGGTCCATATTGAACACTGGGTGCAGACCAAGGAATGGGGGAATGCTAAGCTCAAATGCAATGTCTCCCATAACCTTGGTAATGGTGTAAGGACCATATCAGAGTGGTATGAGTTTTCGATAGGCTGTAGTAAGGCATTCCTTTTGCAAATGCAACCAGACTTTATCGCCCACCTGAAACTTGTGTGGAACCCGATGTCGATCACGTCGTTGCTTGTACTTGGCATTTGATTTCTCCAGAATGTCGTGGACCTACTAGTGGGTATGTTGGATGTGACCAATGAAGCTATTTTCTTTATCTATTTCGGACTGGACATGAGCCAAATCTGCATGAGTAGCTGCAAATGGCATGGCCATATCAATGGGACATAGTGGCTGGAATCCCAAGCCCACCTGAAAAGGGTTGTGGCCAGTCGAGCTGTGGAGAGCCCAGTTATAGCTGTGATGAACATAGGGGAGTCTCTCATCCCATGTGTGTGGATGTTTTGAGTTGTACATGCCTATAATATCTACAATCATCCTATTGACAACCTCTATCTGGCCATCAGTTTGGGGATGGAAGGTTGTGGACTTAGTGAGTTTGGTGTCTAGCATCTACCAGAGACTGGACCAAAATGTACTAAGGAACCTTCTGTCCCAATCTGAGATGATAGATTGTGGGATCCCAAAGCGTACCCACACTCATTAAAAGAAGAGTTTAGCAGTGGCTTCTGCTGTGATATTCTTCTTGTAGGCCGCCATAATGGCCATATTCGAGGACTTGTAAACAACCATAAAAACGCAACCATTTCCATGCTTACTAGAACAATGGTCTGACTTGTAATCCATGGGGATGGATTACCAAGGTCGACTAGGGGTCGACAACAGAGTATAGAGGCCTTGCTTCTTGATGGTTGGTTTGCCAATGGCACAGGAAGTGCAGGATCTGATGTACTTCCCGACATCCTGTCAAATATTCGACCAATGGAAATACTTCTGCAGTACTGGTACCATTTTCTCGACCCTGAAATGCCCAGCAACCCGACTGTAATGTGCTTCCCAAATCATCTTGGCACACTTGCTTGAGGGAACATAAAGGTGACCCAAGTGGCATAATAGGGCATCCTGGAGGTGAAAATCTGGAACATGCTAACCCTCCAAGAGTGTCTGGTATGTGTGGCTGAATTCTGGGTCACTTTTGTAGAGAAGTGGCCAATGAGAATTCTCATGCCCATAAGAGTTGACCATGGTGGTTAATGCCATGATCGATGGTCGACTAAGGTAATCTGCAATATTATTGATGCTACCCTTCTTATACTTGATATTCAAATGGAACTGTTGCAGGTATGTGGACCACTTCTAATGGCGATCATTATACAACTTCCCTTGGGTCTATATGAACTGCAGGGGCTGATGGTCTGTGTTGATGACCATTTCCTTCCCCAAAATGTAATGCTTCCATTGTCAGCAGGCCTACACAATGGAATACATCTCTTTGTCATAAGTGGGATACTTTTGGACTATGTCTGAAAGTGTCCCACTCTAATATGCCACTGGATGCCCATGTTGAGTAAGGACTACCCCATTAGCATAGTCAGAGGCATCTGTCTCGATCTCAAATGGTTGTTGCAAGTCTGGTAATGCGAGCACTGGTGCCGAGCAGAGGTGATGTTTCAACTCTATGAATGCCTTTTGTTGAGATTCAGACCAAAAGAATTTTTATTTCGGTCCTCCCTTGGTGACTTGACTCAAGGGCCAAGTGATATGAGAAAATCCTAACACGAACCTGCAGTAGAAGTTGGCAAGACCCAAAAAGCTATGGAGCTCTATCAGAGTGGTTGGAGATGGCCAATCTAGAATGACTTGGATCTTGGCTGGCTCCACATGCACCCTGCGCTCATCAATAATGTATCCCAGATATTGAACTTGGGTCATGCCAAATGTGCATTTCTCTTAATTGGCACATAACTTGTGTTGTCGTAGTGTTTGGAGAACCTGTCGAATGTGGTGGAGGTGCTCTTCCCAATACTGGTTGAAGATTAGGCTATCATCGAAGTATACCACTAAAAATGAGTTGGTGAATGGCTGCAAGATGTCATCCATTAGCCTGATGAAGGTTGCAGGAGCATTCGTCAACCCGAAAGGCATAACCAACCATTCAAAAAGGCCCTTCTTGGCTTTGAAGGTAGTCTTCCACACAACAAAGGGTTCGATTGGTACCTGGTGATATCCTAACTTCAAATAGATATTGCTGAAATATTTTGCCCCCTTCAGTTGGTCCAGAAGGTCATCAATCCATGGGATCGGGTACCTATTCCTGACAGTGATCTTGTTCAGTGCCCGATAGTCAATACAGAGTCTCCAAGTCCCATCCTTCTTTTGTACCAACATGATTGGGCTCCCACAAGGTGATGAACACGGTCAGATGTGACTTTTCTACAGCAGATCCTGAATCTTCCTCTTGATTTCATCATTCTCCAGAATGGAGCACCGATAGATTGGTCCATTGGGCAGCGGCACACCTAGGGTCAAATCGATGGAGTGCTTGACCTGACAGTGTAGAGGAACCCCTACAGGGGAGGTGAATATGTCCTCATACTCCTCAACGACCTTGTCCATCTGTACTTGTCATGCGAAGGGTCCCCGTCTGGAGGTTGTGGCCACTGTCATCTTCTTTCCTTGAGGGCATATCATTAGGAACACAAATTTCCCAGTTTTTGAAATGAGCTTGCTGCATTGTTTTGCAGTAACCAAAGAGATGGTGATAAGCGGTGCCACCTGCAGTATCCTGTACAACTTATTTCCCAAAGTAATAATAATAGCAAGAGGCCTTGACTCATACATAGCATGTCACTTCCACATGTATGGTTGGCCTGATAATACATCACAAACATCAAGGGGAGCAACATCACACAATACCTCATCTATGAAGAGCTTAATTTTGTATGGAAGGTGACACTACTGGCTCACGCAAAGATCTCGTCCTTGGTGACACCACCAGATGGTGTACCGTTGTGGATGTGTTGTGGTTGGTACGCCAAGTTGCTTCATGACCTCTATCGAAATGAGGTTCCTTTGGCTCCTTCTGTCAATAATGAACTGTAGCAGGGATCCCTTTACCCACATCTCAGAGTGGAAGAGGCACTCCTCATCCTTTGGATCTTCAGGTTCCTCCTTCTAGATCTTTGTGGTGGTAATGGTGGTGTTGGGCTCTGCATCGATAATATGCTTCCCTTTGTCATTCCCATTATCAGGTTCCGACTCAGAGTTGGAACATGCATCTGATTCTAAAGACTTTAGCTCGGCCACCTGTGACTACTTGGCTCGACACTCACTTGTGTTGTGAGTGGAGCTCTTATGGAACTTGTGTCTTCTTCAGCTTTGCAGTGTTGTTCTTTACTTGCAGCTTTGGTGGGTTGTCCTGGGACACCCCACCTTAGCTTTGTCCTTTGTTCAACAGTTTGGGGGTGCCTTTCCCTTGCTTCAGATTTGTAGATCCAAAGTCTCGCTTCTTCTGTTTAAACTTATGCACAATCTTGACGGTGTATCAGTACGCCATGCCGAGCGAGGAGATGTCCAGGAACTCCATCTCATCCTAAATGTACCTATGTACGAAACTGTGTTATTTTAGCACCAAATGCAGTTTAGAATCCTTGATACCCAAATTTGTGCAAAGGGTATGAAAAATATTAGTAAACTCTAGCATGTCTTGATCCCTTCCCTCCCGTAGCGTGGTCCACTTTATGTATTTATCCTCACAGCTTTTGATAGGGTAGTACTGCTCCTTGATGGCATTTTGGAATGAATTCCAAGTGGGTGCAGCTGAAAATAGTGAGGCCATACTTTCATCCTTCTACTCAGAGTAGGTTTCCCACTATGTCTTTACATGTGGGGTGGCTTTGAGAAGAGAAAAAATAATCTTTTCTTGGCCGGAAAAATCCTGAAAAAAAAAATACCCTTCTAGCGGATTTAACCATTTATCTATGGCATTTTCATCTATCTGACCCTCAAATATGGGAATGTCAAAGCTAACTTGTAACTTAAAGGTTGTGGCGCTTCCAGAGTAGCTTCTAGAAGTAGATGTGTTGTCCCTAGGCAACCGTTGAAGGATCTAGGCAAAGTTGTCCATCATCGCATTCCTTTGTCACTCGAGGGCCTCTTCAAGCAAGATTTTGATAGGATCTCCTTCCCCCTTGATTCGAATTGGATCCTAGAACACTGTCTAAGTTTTCATGACTATTTCAAATTATGCTAAAAGATTCAAGTCCTAGAAAAATCAAAGCTATCAGAAGGAATCCTTCTAACCATTGCAGTTGTGGCCAGAGCAGAGCAACGAGGACCCTTGGTCGAGTGCGCAGACTGTTGGTGCATGGTAATGCCACTAGTGTAAACTCGCAAAACTGGAGGCCAAATCAAGAAATGGGGGTGATTTTTCAAGTGCTGATCGCGTATCGTAGGATGTCCCCCTTAGTGAAGGAAAGCCCTGAAGCGCCCGGACCCGAAATCGCTATAAAATTCAAAAAAGTAACACATTCATTTCCGTAGCGCGAGATTCCACAAACCGACAG
This sequence comes from Pinus tabuliformis, assembly GCA_031772625.1. Classification (NCBI taxonomy): domain Eukaryota; kingdom Viridiplantae; phylum Streptophyta; class Pinopsida; order Pinales; family Pinaceae; genus Pinus; species Pinus tabuliformis. The sequence goes on along the minus strand of CM062804.1, from coordinate 282,738,902 downwards.
GATATCAGAAGGCCTTGAGTTGGTAAGCAGTTTTGACTGAGTCTCGCCCGATTCCGCACATCGAGCGACACACATCCAACGAATGAGAGAGAAAACTGCCCACATCGAATGGGTAAACATCATGCGACTCGTCCACCCGATATGAAGGACGACTGTAGGATCTGGGGGGCCCAGATCAATGGTAGAGATATGTCCCGATGATTGACCGGATTTGACAGGTCAAAAAGCATGATGACAGGGGATTTGAAGTTCGACATGGATGATGAGTTGGAAAACGATTCATGATTCGCGAACGATCTTGAAGCAAACAGAATTAACGACCCTTTAAAAATGATTCAAGGAATCTGACACTCAATTCGTTGGGAAATAAGTGGCCACCTCCTTGCGAGGTGTTACCCCGTGATGATGACACAGAGTAGAGGAATTTGAATGGACAGAGGCAGGGAAAGTAGAAGGCCAGGAAGCGGAAATGAATAGTGAAAAGAACAGACTGGCTTTAAAGCCATGAACTGATAGAAGTAGAAAGGAGACAACAGAAAGAGGCACACAAGAGTTAGCTAGACACAGGAAGCTAATAACAGAGAACAGAGAGTAGAAGTCGTGCTGACCTGAAGGTAGCATCGAGCCAGACAGAGCCAGAGAGAGTCAGAGAGTCTGTGTACTCCATTGAAGGCTTGAGAGGTTTAAGCAAACTCCTCGGCAATGCCTATCATACTACTGTGACTCCTCAAATGTCGAGTTTCAGTAAGGGGAGTCTGTGCACTCCATTCCTACTGACTTCATTCTGTTTAGTGTGTCTTGAATCAAGCGCACTGTTCTAAAAACTCTTCTTGAAAACATAATAGAGAGGCCACCACAGAAAGGCTGGACTAGGAGACGTAGCCCAGGAGCATTGGGTGAACTCCTTATTAAACTTGTGTTGTTTACATGTTTGACTGTTATGTTTTCTCTGATTGCCTTAGTGTCTATGTATTTTAGCAATCTTATCGATCCGTTGCATAAGTAACATAGGCACATCCATGCACATGAGTCTATAATACCTTTAATTCTTTGTCCTAGATAAATTCTAGATCAAGTGGTATCAGAGCTCTAGGTTACTAAGGTTAGACAAGCTTGTGCTGGATCTTGTTGTTGAATGTTAACTATATCATAGCTTAAATTAGGAGAAGGAGAGTTGGCTGAAACTAACCCAGAAATTGGAAGAGTCTATTCAAAGAGGAAAATGTCAGAAGAAAATCCCTTGGAATCTAACCCCCAGTTCATGGATAGTTTTATGACTATGAGATCCATGTTCGAGGAAATGTATAGGGAATTTAAAAAAAATAGAGATGAAGATTCATCAAACTCCAAACAAGACAAAGGAGTAGAAGAATCTCCCCTCCATAACCACTCTAAAGGAAAAGGGAAAGAAGAAAAATTTCTCACATCTCCTAATAGCTCTGAAAATAAAAAGAAGACATCTTTGATTAAATTAGATGTTAAATTTGATTTACCAATATATGATGGAGAGTTGAATGCAGAGAAGCTGGATAATTGGATCAGACAGATTGATGTTTATTGCAGAGTGCATAACATTGACTCAGACAAGAGTAAGATTCAGTTGGCTAGCCTATGCCTTGGAGGCACCACCTTGGTATGGTGGGAAGGTAGGACACAAGCTGACATGAAGAAACATGGTAAGATTGTTTCTGTCTGGAGTGAATTTGTTTCTGCAATTAAAAAGAAATTCTATCCACTAGCCTACATGCAGCAAGCCATGATGAGCTGGCAAACTCTTCGACAGCTAAAAGGGAAAAGTGTACAAGGTTACACCAAAGAATTTAGGAAAAGAGATTTGATTCTAGGAATTTCTTTAGACTCACCTAAGACTCTGTTGAAGTATATAGGTTGTCTACACATCTACATGAGGCACACTATCCTCATGTTTAATCCCACCAGCATAGATGAGGTATTTGTTCAGGCTATGCATCTAAAAGCTAGAGGTAAGAACGAGAATCCAGAAGTTGGGGGATCATCCAAACCAACCGCAAGCAAAAATAAGGAGAAAAGAAAACAGAAATGGAAAGAGAGGAAGACAAACATTGTACAAAAAAGCAAGTCTCCATGCACTCACTGTAAGAAGGATGAGCATGATGATGAACACTGTTGGATTCTGCATCCGGAGCTGAAAACTAAGAAGTTTGAGGGCAAGAAGAAGAAGATTGCTGCCGCTATTCAAAGGGATTTGGGGTTAGACTCAGGAGATGAAGCAACAATCACAGCCACAGGTATAAAAAGTAAAAGTTATGAAACATCTACTAGTAATTCTGCACAATCTACTGATAATGAAGAAAATGAGAGAAAAAGACATGAACTTTCTCATTTTCGAGTTATTTCTAAACATCAAAAGATTGATACTTTATTTGATAGTGTCTCACAAGTAAATTTACTTTCTGAAGCAATTGTAAAGAAGTTGGGATTACTAACCACACCTCACAAGAAACCATTTCCATTAGGTTGGTTATGTGATAAAGCCAAGCTACAAGTGACTAGACAATGTAAACTTAAGTTTTCTTTAGGGTCAGCATTTGTAGATGAGGTTGAGTTAGATATAGTTCCTTTGGATATATGTGGAATTGTTTTAGGAAGTCCTTACTTGTATGATAGAAAAGCTATTTTCTACAGAGATGAGAACAAGTATCTTCTTGTTAAAGATGGAATTGAATATATTGTAAGAGCTCATAAGCTCAAGAATAATTATACTCTCATAAAATCTGGGCAGATGAAACGAATTGTAAATTCATGCAAACAATTTTTACTGATGGTTGTAAAGGAAAAGAAACATGATAAAACCAATGTATTTGAGGGTTGTGATGCTAAAGAGCAAGATGATTTAGAAAAATTTGTTTCAGAATATGATATATTGTTTCAACAACCTAAAGGTCTGTCATCCAAAAAGGAAATAGTGCATGATAAGAATTTGCAGCAAGATGCTCCATTGCCTAACATCGAAATGTACAGGTTGTCCACTTTAGAGAATGCAGAAATCAAGAAGAAAGTATAGGAGCTGCTCGAGAAGGGGTTTATCATACCTAGCACATCACCATGTGGGTCTCCAATTGTTCTAATGAGAAAGAAAGATGGCTCGTGGATAATGTGCATTGATTACCGAGCACTGAAGAAGATAACGATCAAAAATCCTTATCCCCTTCCTCGCATAGATGATCTATTAGATTAGTTGAAGGAAGTTGTTTATTTTTCCAAGTTAGACTTGCATAGTGGCTATCATCAGGTCAAAGTTGCAGAGCAAGATGCATGGAAGACTGCTTTCAAAACAAAGTAGGGACTGTATGAGTGGTTGGTTATGCCTTTTGGCTTAACTAATGCTCCTGCTACTTTGATGAGAATAATGAATGATGTACTCAGACCTTTTCTTGATGATTTTGTTATTGTATATCTGGATGACATTCTTATATTTAGCAAAATGTGGGAAGAACATTTAAAGCATGTTAAGCAAACTCTAGATGTTTTGAAAAGAGAAAACCTTTTTGTTAAACTCTCAAAATGTGAATTTGGCAAAACATCTTTGAATTATTTGGGACATATAGTAGGCGGTGGTGAATTGAAGATAGATTCCTCTGTTACACTAAAAAATGTCACCATGACTACTTACAGTTAGTATGGCTCAAATCAACAGTCATGCTACCCTCTTAGGCAAGTCTTATGCCTTTGTTATCCATCTCAAACTCAAAGAAGAGAGAAAGTCTTGTAAAAAATGTGTTTATCTCTGGGGTCGCAGGTTCTCTCAAGCCTTACCTGCGGGGACGCTCACAATGTTCACAAAGTCTGCGTCTTTGGACGCTCTGTATGTCAAAGGACAGGTGCGTCCTTCTGTAAAAGGCAAAATGCGCAAGTTTCATCTTAAAAAAGTTACTTGTGGTTACTTCTAGAACTTTCTAGAGGTCGGTTTGATGAAATGGATGCGCCTCCAGTTGGTTCATGTATCTCTATTAAGGAGGATCTTATCCCATCAATAAGGGAGCTATCCCACCCAAAGAGGGGGATTATCCCATTGATGGTGGACCTGAATAACCTCTTTACAGCACTATAAATAAAGGCATTGAGCCAGAGGGAGGAGAGGTTGAAGCTATACATTTTCTTTGGGTAAATGCTGCAGGAATTAGGACTCCCATTTAGAGCCTTGTGAGGAGAGATTGTCTTTGCTTGATTCTACTTGGAAGTGGGTGAGCTTTGTCAAAGTAGAGGAAAACCCTTGATGGACCCTGGGAGGAACTTGCACAACACCAAGGCCAGGTTGTAAGAGTTTCTTTGTTTCGTTATTAATACAAACTGGTTCATTTTTCTCAATAGCTTGTGTTAATGAGTTATTTCATGTGTTCCTTGGTCTGCATGTTGAATATATGTTTTATTATATGAGATGCAAGTGCTTGGTAATTGTTTGATTGTTTGTGGTTGCAGGAATTGATGTGAAGGAGGAGCTCATCCGGATCGGCAAATACGGGCTACAACAACAGCGTTTTGGAATAAGGTAAGCCTAAACACTTGTAGTTTTCATGTTTTAAAAGGTGTATTTAGAGAAAGATAGCTCCATTTTGTCTTGTTTGTCGCTAGAGAGTTTAGACTCCTAGGGAGGTCAGCTGTGTCCGCACAAACGACTTTTTCCGCCACGACAAATTGGCGACTCCACTGGGGAATCCATTAATGTGAAAGTCTTTTCCTTTGTGTGAACTTTGCTCTGAGAAAATCATTTTTATTTTCTGGTTTTTGACTGTGAGAATTAGTATTTGGGTGGCTTGGCTTTAGAATTAGTTAGATTTGGTTTTTCTTAACTTTTCCAGAAAGACGCACCCTCTGAGTGCTGCACAGTGCGTCTTTGGACGCGCTGTTGCCGTTTGCACAGAGCGGGCCCGCGCCTGTTCTAACGGGTTGCCTGCGTCTTCCTGTAGAATTTAGGAAAACTCCATTTTTGCTTTAATTGCTTTTAGATTTTGATTTTTCTTAGTGTTTTCTGCCCAGATCCTTTAGTACTCTGTCAAAAATTTTCACCTGAACTTGTTTTGTGAGCTTTGAGTGTTTTAGTGGATTTCAACGAAGTTTAGGCCTAGGGTTTGATTTTTGAATAGGTCCTGTAGTGACTTTGACGGTAGAAAGTTGTCCAGCCTTAGATCTCTCTGGTTTGTCAGCCTTCTTGGAAGTCGGGCCTGTCGTAAAGTCTCCTTGTGTGAGCAGCTTGCCATTTAAGTTGTTTTTGGGTCAAATTTCGAATTACTTGTTTATAAAGTGTTGATTTCCATTTTACAAAAGAACAAAAAGATTAGAGTTTTGTTTTGACTAGTTTTTGGTTCTGCAATAAGCTAGTCCTTGATTTGATTGTGATCAAGTAAAACACCTTAGAATAATCATTGTTGGCTTTGCCTCATTAGGATTAATTAGGGTAATTTCCTTTTGATTTGTTTTGTTTTTGAGTGAATTTTCATAGATTTCATAGTTTGCAATTGCTTTTTATTAAAATAGATTTATGTTTTTCGTTAAATAAGAAAAAATACAAAAACATCTTCTTTAAAAGTCTTGTTTCAAGTAGCTTTTTGTTTTTGAAAGAGAAAAAGAGTTTTTTCGTGCAAGTAAAGAGTGGTCATGTTTTTATGCTTGGAAAAGACAAACGAATTGTTTCTTTGATTGTCTTTAATTAAGAAGTTGCTTTTATAAAAAGTGCATTCTCTCAACTTTTTAGTTAAGCAATTCATTGAAAAAGTAAAGTAGTGGGTAAATCATCCTAGGTGCATTTTGTAGTGGTTTCGAGTCGAGTCAACACACCACTGGTTTCACTTCCATCACCTTTTGACTTAAGAAACAACCTTAAAAGTAACGCTTAAATTAAAATCAATCTAGTAATTTTTATTTTTCTAGGGCTCTGAAACACCAACATAGCTTAGGCTAGGGTCTTGGAGTAGGTGAGTACTTAACTCTCCAAGACTACAAAACCAAACAGATAGTTTATCTTGAGTAGAATAAATCCAATTGTTTCAATTGCATTCTGGGAAAGCTCCTCTTAAAGGAGAAGCACGAGCTCGTGTCCGAACCAGTGAGGGGATCATTCCCCCCTCGTTGGGAACGACGCCAGACAGTACGTATTACAAACGGTAAACCTCGGATTAACCATTGTTGAGGAGCCAGGGGTCACTTATCGGTAAACCTTGGATTACTGTCAAGGAGCCGGTAAGGGGATTGAGCTTGTTACTCTGCCCTTGCGTGCTGTTGGAGTTTAGACTGTTCCCCCAGGTGTAATTGTTGTGATTGGTAACTTTAGTGACCATAATCTTTAGGGTTCTACCGAGGTGACGGTGGAGGGAAGGTCCCACTGTACCTGGAACAGACGTCGGTTATACTCACTTGGATTTTCCGGGGGGTTCACTTCACTTCGAGACGGTTAAAGTGGAGGAACTTGTGCCGGTCTATTCATTAAGCAGGTTGCCGGGGTAACTGTTCCACCCGCCATTTCTGTACTGAATCCAGCGAGGTTGGATTTCATCACCAACTAGCGCTTTTGGTCCGGAAGACTACTGTTTGTGTTTGGTTTGACGCTCTAGATTCTTTAGGCGTGTGCTTCAAATTTGTTTGCTTCTTTAGAAGACTTTAGGTGGTTTGATTTGAAATTTTTTACTTTGTTTTCGTGTGTTGTAGTTAAAAATCTTTAATTGTGGCGGAATTACCGAGACAGTCCCGTAGACTTCGGGGCCAGTCTCCTGAAGTTGTTTCTGTGGCCGAATTGTTGAGAAGATCCCGTAGACTTAGGGGATCACCTCCTCGAGACGACCCGGGTAATCTAGAAGGTTTAAAGGTCCTTGTAACTCCTCCTAGTGACAGTAGAGTAGGTTCACCTGAAGAAGGAGAATCTTCCTTGGTAGTCCATCCGGATTACCAAAGTTTAGAGACAGGTTATAATCCCGAAGCTGTTTCAGTTTCTGAGCTTGTCGGTAATTTTTCGTCTGCTAGTGATACAGGCGAAGAACCTGAAATATCTGAACCTTGTTACTCCAACTTCTAGTGTTCCAGATTCACCAAGAATAGAAAGAATTATCACCGAAAATCTTCCTACTGGTTTGATTGCTATAGAAGAACTTGCTCCAGAGGAGGATATAGGTGTCTCTAACCTTGAAGGTCAACTTACTATTGATCTAAGGGAGCGTGAATCCATCTTTTACAGTCCTCCTAGAAGTACTACTTGGTACCTTTCGTTAACCAATTATTTGGACAACTCAGGGGTAGGTTTTTCTCCACCTCGTACTCCTTTTCCACCTAGAGGTATTTATACTCCTGTAAATATGACTGGTCAGTCGTCCGTGTTTACTCAAAGTCCTGAATCTTTTTTACACGGCGGTCCTTCTGTTCCCACTGGGTATCAGTCTCTTTCTGGTACCTTTGCGGGGGCATCTCCTCAACCCATTGATCGTGGGTTATTAACTGGAAACAGTGGTAATGTACCATTGGGTGTAGGAGACATTTACATGATGTCAGGTTCAGTTCCCGTTTCTCAACCTCAAGGTGGCCAATTACCGCCTGGGGGGCAACTGCAGTTCACGCCTAGGGGGCAACCTCAAGGTACACAAATCGTGTCTGGGGGGCAACCTCAAAGTCAGTATGCACCTATGGTGCAATACGCGCCTCAAGGTCAACCCCAGCCTCAATATGTACCCCAGGGTCAACCCCAGTATCAATATCAACCTCAAGGATGGCAACCTCAAGGATGGAAACCTCAAGGGTATCAACCCCAAAGTTATCAACCTCAAGGGTACCAACCTCAAGGTCAAGGTCAACCCCAGTATCAGTATTTACCTCAAGGTTATCAACCTCAAGGTCAATACTCGAGTCAAGGTTATCAACCGCCTCAAGGTCAGTCATATGTTCCAAGTTTGGGAACTGCACCTTACAATTATCAATCCTACCCTCAATCCGGTTATGGATCTCAGTATCCTCAACCTGTTACGAGTCAATACCCTGGAATGTTAGTATGGGATCCATCACAGGGTCAACAGGTGTTGCAGCCAAGTGTACAGATGGTTCCTCAAGCTGGACAACCCGTAGTTTCTGGTCCAACCCAGCAACCGCAACCTGTCCAGCCAAATGTTCAAACTTCTGTAACTTCGGTAGTTACTCAGCCGCCAATTGCACCTAGCACTCCATCTCAAACGGCTGCTGCAACTACCGCTACATCTACCATACTTACTTCTGGAGTATCGACGGCTCCAGTTTCTACTGTCCCTGTTACCACACCTCAGACATCTTTACCGTTGTCTGGATCTACGATTCAAACCACGGTCCAGATGCCTATAGGTCAGCCTGGTATAAGTACGGTTGTTACTACTCAACCTCAATTTGTTCAACCTCCGTACCAGGGACAGTACCAACATGGGCAAGCTGTCCAACAACCGGTTTACCAGTATCAACCGTATCCTGGGTACACTTATCAACAACCTCAACAACCCCAGTACGGTCCGGTTAATCCTGGTTTTCCAGGAGGATATAATATCCCAAATGCGACTCCTGTTCCTAGTTATCCTGGATATCCTCCTCCTGGGGCTGGTATTGTGACCCAGAGTTTTAGAGATCCTAACCGGCAGTTACCGTTTATCGCAACTTTGGATTTACCAGACTTGACGCGCCTAACGAACGATCCAATTCAATATCTTCAGTTCTGGCCGCCAATGCCAAACAAGTTGCCCAGTGATATACCCAAGTTTGAAGGTAAGTCTGGAGAGGATCCGTCCAATCACGTGATGACTTACCACCTCTGGTGTGCTTCGAATTCTATCTCAGATGATTCCATCCGCTTACGTCTTTTTCAACGTACACTCATTGGTCTCGCGGCCAAGTGGTACATTGAGTTACCACGGGCCTCTTTTTACAACTTTAGTCAGTTAGCTACGTCGTTCTTAACTCACTTTCAGTTGCCGGTCAGATACGATAACGGCACGGAGTTATTAACTTCACTAAAACAATCGACGTCCACGTACATTTCTGATCACATCCATGAGTGGAGACGTCGTAGGAGGTTAGTGAAAGTTTTTATCCCGGACCAAATCTTAGCTGAATGGTTTGTCAAATCATTATTACCGAAGATTACTGAAGATGTAGCTAAGGCCGGAGTAGTTACTGAGGAGCAAGTCATTGCTCAGGCACAATACCTTGACTTAGTTTACACTCAGTCGGGTACATTACACGAGAAGATTCCGGATCTTCCAAAGTCGAATCAAATCGCTGCTGCTCCTTCGGGATCTCATGCCGCTGATGGTATGATTGGTATCGTGACTACGAAGAGTAAGAAGAAGTCTTCCAAGGCTTCAAATACTCCAATTATCACTTTGCCTGATTCTCCGACAGGAGAGTCTTCTCCTCCTGAACTTACCGCCGATATTCACGCTGTAGAGTCATCTACGGCCAAATCAAAAAACGGTGGAAAGAAGAAAGGAAAGAAGAAGGCTAAAGCAGACAAGGCTCCGAAGGAGAAAACAGAAAAGTCGGAAACCAATGACGAAAAGCGCAAACCTCGATATCCTTGTCTTATTTGTGAAGAGGATCATTTTACGAGAGATTGCCCTCATCGGGCCGAGGTTGTGAAAATAGTCAAAGGTTCTCCCACTCCTGCTGTGTTAAAAAATCCATTTCCGGAGCAGGAGAATAAGATGATAGGTTCTTCTTCGAATGCCAGTGAAGAACCCATTTTGATGATGTCTCATGTGAGGATTGCGACTCGATCGCAAGATTATGGTAGTAAGAATCCTGTTGATGGTAAGGAAGCAGAATCTTCTCACTCTAACCCATCAACCTCAGCTCCTGGTTTCGATCCACTACAGATCGAAAAACCTAACCCAGACTTAGTGATTAAGCCGCCCGCCAAGGGTGTACTTCGAAGGTCTGCTTTCAATCCACATGCGAGAGCAGCCCAGAATTACAACATTGTTGAGGACTTAGCTGTTTCACCCTCAGCAATGTCGGCGTTAGAAGTGCTGCAATCATGCCCAGCACAACGAAAATTGCTTTTGTCGGCTATCGGAGCTGTTGATGTTCAGGATCCAAATCTAATGATCTTCGATCTAGAAAATAGTACACCGCGTCTCCCCCATCAAATGGCTTTCCAAATTCCAGTGATAGTCAAAAACAGACCTATTCATCGGACTGTGATTGATGAGGGAGCTTCTACGTGTATTATGTCGATTCAATGTTGGAGATCCCTTGGTTCTCCTTCGTTGAACCAATCCCCCACCATCCTTAAGGCCTTTGATGGCCGTGGGTTCCGTCCGTTTGGTATTCTACAAGAATTGCCTATAGGGGTAGAAGGTAAAACCGTTAGTCTGGATGTGGAAGTGGTTGATGCCCCTCTAGACTACAACCTTCTTTTGGGTCGAAGTTGGTCATATGCTATGACAGCGGTTGTTTCATCGGTCTTCAGAATAATCAAGTTTCCACATAACGGTAAGATCGTGACTATTGATCAGCTGACATACTTTTCATCCGACCCAGCCTCTTCAGAGAGTATCCAGCATGTCGGTAAGACGACAATCCCTTATAGGGACGTTGGTGTAGGTTTAGTTAAGGATTCCGGTTTACTGGGAACTTTTCCTCTCCCTCCACTCAACGTAGACCCTTCATTTGCGACAATTCATATGATTACATCAGAAAACATTATTTATGACGATCCTTGGATTGTCCCATCTGACTCTGAGATAGACTCATTCGGTGATGCTATGCCTTTGAGTCCATATGAAATTGCTTATGAAGCTGTCATGTCTTTTACCGACTCGCATTCAACCGAATCGACCAAATGAATGTGGTCAGTGAAGAATCACTTTTCACCTCAACCTTAGAACGGATAGCGTTTCCCGAAGTCGTGTCATCTGACGAACAACTTCGCGAAATCCTAAGTGTAGATGATCTACCATGGGAGGATCTCCATCACAGATCTTCGTTTTTACCTAAGGATGATGCATTTGAAAATGATTTTTCATCTATCTTTACCGCTGAATATGTCAAAGACGCTCAGGATCCAACGAAACATTCTGATTCAGAGCTGAATTTAGGGAATATTTCTCGTACTATTCCCATTGATATTTCAGTGAAGCCCGGAATTGAGGAGAACATTCATATAGGTGCCGCATGTACTGAAGAAGAAATCCAAACTTACAAGGCCCTATTCCAAGAATTCCGCGATGTGTTTGCCTGGTCTTACGAGGAAATGCCGGGAATCGATCCTGCCATTGTTGTTCATGAAATAAAGACCTACCCGGATGCTAAACCCGTCCGGCAACGGTTGCGTCAGATTCACCCTCGAAAAGCGGCTGCGATTAAAGCAGAAGTCGAAAAGCTGTTGAAAGCAGGTTTCATTTATCCGATCCCGTTAACGGATTGGGTATCGAATATTGTTCCGGTCAACAAGAAACAAGGAACAATAAGAATCTGTATCGACTATAGGGATATAAATCGAGCTTGTCCAAAAGACAACTATCCTACGCCTTATATCGATCAAATTATTGATGATTGTGCCGGAAGTGAAATGTTTTCCTTTATGGATGGTTTTTCGGGCTATAATCAAATCAATATTCTACCTGCCGACCAACCAAAAACGGCATTCATTTGTCCATGGGGGACATTTGCTTATTGCAAATTACCTTTTGGGCTTAAGAATGCCGGGGCTACTTTTCAACGGGCGATGTCTTATGCATTTCATGACATCAAGCACATTGTGCAACCCTATCTCGATGATTTGCCTGCTCATTCTTTACATCGAGCTGATCACCTTGTCCATCTACGAGCAATCTTTATGAGGTGTAGGCATTATCGAATTCGGTTGAATCCCCACAAGTGTGTTTTCTGTATAGAAACAGGTCGATTGCTGGGATTTGTTGTTTCAAAAGCCGGCATTCGCGTCGATCCCTCGAAAGTCGAGGCTATCATCAAATTGCCTCCTCCTTCGAGTTTGCGCCAACTCCAAAGTTTGCAAGGGAAAGCGAACTTTTTACGCCGATTCATCCCAAACTACGCCGAGGTCACTAAAGGTTTTACACGGTTGTTGAAACAGAACGCACAATTCTTTTGGGACGAGATTGCCCAACAATCTTTTGATGCACTTAAACACGCGTTGACCCATGCACCGTTGTTGCATCCTCCCAACTACAACCAGGACTACTTCTTATACCTCGCAGCTTCGCATTCCACCATTGGAATGGTGTTAGTTCAAGAAGATGAATTCGGAGCGGAGCATGTGATATATTATCTTAGTAGGACCTTGAATCCCACTGAGCTAAAATATTCGCATGTGGAGAAATTGGCCCTGGCAGCCGTTCAAGCTGTCCAGCGTTTCCGTCACTACATTCTTCTCCGCAAAACTACAGTTATTTCGGATTGCAACCCTATGATTTATATCTTGACAAAACAATTGCTAGGGGGCAAGTACTCTAAATGGATCGTTATCCTGCAAGAGTTCGACTTGGAGTTCGAGAAGTCCAAGTCTAAGAAATCCTTAGTTTTCGCGGAATTGATGTGTGATTTCCCTAGTGCTGACACAGAGACTGTGGCAGAAGAGTCCATTGCGGACGAATCTTTGTTTCTTATCAGTACTGTAGATCCGTGGTACGGGGATATAATCATCTATCTCCAAACCCAAACCTTTCGGCCTGAAGCTTCCAAAGCGGAACGTCGAAAAATTCGGTTTCAATCCCAGCCATACAGAATTATTGGAGATACACTTTATCGCCGGGGGGCAGACTTAGTTTTTCGACGTTGTTTAACTCACGAAGAGGCTGAGAGAGTTTTGAATGATTGTCACTCTGGAGCATGTGGCGGTCATATGTCTGGGTATGCCACAGCTCAGAAGGTGTTGCGCGCTGGCTATTTCTGGCCGTCTATGTTTAAGGATTGTATCATTGCCGTCAGGAAATGCCACAACTGTCAAGTGTTTGATCGCAAGATGCGCGCTCCACCTGCTCCTCTCCACCCTATAATTGCCGCTGGTCCATTCGCCAAATGGGGTATCGACTTTATTACTTGTAACCCTCACTCGGCCGGGGGGCATGCGTATATCATCCTTGCGGTTGATTATTTTACTAAGTGGGCCGAGGCGATGCCTACATTCGACGCAAGCGGCAAAACAGCTGCAGTTTTCGTATTCAATCATATCATAACTAGGTTTGGTGTCCCACAAGCAATCATTACTGACCATGGGAGCCATTTTCGAAACATCATGATGACTGAGCTTACAAGCCAGCTTGGTTTGCGCCACGATAGCTCTACTCCTTATTATCCGCAAGCCAACGGTTTGGTTGAGTCTATCAACAAAGTTCTGGTTATCATGATCCGACGAACCATTGGTGTTCATCGGTCGAATTGGCACAACATGTTATTTTCAGCGCTATGGGCATACCGAACCTCAGTGAAAAATTCAACAGGGTTCACTCCTTTCCAGCTAGTTTATGGCTTGGAAGCTGTGTTACCCATTGAATGCGAAATCCCATCACTTCAAATGGCTGTCGAATTACTTCCAGCTACTTCCGAAGAGGAGAAACGTTTATTGTACTTGGCTAAATTAGATGAGACTCGACGTGACGCTACATTGGCAATCGAGACTCACGCGAAACGAATGAAAGCTCAGTATGATAGAAATGTAACACCTCGAAGTTTTTCGGAAGGAGACCTAGTGCTATTATATGATCAAGCTAACGATAAGCTAGGTGCTGGAAAATTCGTTCCCATGTGGCATGGACCCTACATTGTAAAGCGAAAGCTAGCAAAAGGGGCTTATGAGCTGGTTGATTTTGATGGGGACTCTTTGGGTAAACCCAGAAATGGACTTTACCTAAAGAGGTATTATGCTTAAATGGTGGATGGAGAAATCTTTAGATAGGTTAGATTTTCTTTCTAGCTAGCGTGTTTGTTAGTTTAGTCAGTGTGCTTAGCTTAGAGAGTGTGTTTTTTCGTCGTTATTCTGGCTTATCTTGGTTTTACTCTTGATATTGCAGATGTCGACGCCTCTCCAAACATACATTGGATTTGCTGATGGTGCTTGTCGTAGTACACGGAATATCTCTTCCGCAGCTTGGGTTATCTATTCGCCCTCTGACGAGTTAGTTTCTATGCATGGGGTAAGCCTCGGTCAAACAACGAATAACATTGCAGAATACAGTGCAGTGGTTGAATTATTATCCGAATCTATTTCATTTGGAATTCGACGTTTGATAGTGAGGTTAGATTCTGAACTTGTTGTATTACAGCTTAATAGAGTTTATGCCATTAGAAATCCTGTGTTATTAAGGTTGTTTTTGAGAGTGCGTCTCTTGGAACGTGAATTTGATTACATTGAATATCAGCATATTCCAAGGTCTTTAAATACATTAGCAGATGCAATTGCTTCTCGAATGTTGGACAGACATTTACGATAATCATGCAAGTAAATTTAAAAACATTTCATCACATATGTTAAACAAGATAAGCCGGTAATAGTGATATATATAGATAGGAGTGTGTCAAAAAATATACATCGTCTTCGATCATAGGTTAAAAAACACCTTATGATCGGCAAAATGATAAGTACAAAAAGTCAAAATGTCACATGTGACTACAAAAGTGACTAGTCAATCACTGGTGGTGCTCTCTGTATGACACCACTGCACGGGCTACCTTACGCAAAAATCTCCTAAACGGTCCAGGGACCGCGACTACGAAGCGCTGAAGCCTGGTAGGAATGTCATCCATAGTAGTCTCAGGTATATCTGCCGTGAGACGCTCTAGATCATGCTCCAACTCAGCTAGTACTTCTGCAGCCGCGTCCTGTGGGGCCGGTACCGGTGCAGCTGGATGTAGTCTATCAAAAGGCCGGAGGTTGGCTGGACGCTGTGGACCAACATCTGCATTTTGAAAATTTTACTGTTAGTTTTGAGACGATATATATGAAAAATAAAAAATACATAACTAGAAAACTTGTGAAAAATAAAGTACCTCTGTCATCCCATTGTTCTCCCGGTGGAAGAACCATGTCCGGATCACCTCTAAAATCCACTCCGGCATACGGAAAGTCCTGTATCGAAAAAACCTGGTCCTCTAACCAGTGAAAGTAACTATCTGAGAATCGAACCACCGCCGTGCCCTCGTCAGGATGCCGGGCCATCACCGCAACCCATCGTATCAGCTTTGGCTCCCGAGGACCCAAGATATCAACAGTGAGTTGCTGAGGGATCAGCATTGGAACTCTCTCCAAGGCAAAGCTCACGACTAGAGGCCCATATCCAAAAGTCTTTAGTCGTCCGTTCTTTGCCTTGGTCAGTTGGCTCTTCATATGAGCCGACACAGCTTCACACCAGTTGAAAATGGTGCCTTGGTAACAGTCAATTGCCATCCGCATTTGGGATCCGGAAGCAATGTGTAAAGCGGCCGCGCCGCAAATTCTGGTAACCGTGAACGCTATGACTTTGAGTTCACGCAGAGTGATGTGTTTTATCTCTATGCCTTTCGCATGGTGAGCCCCAGGTGTGCACCACTCGTCGCGGAGACTATCAAGGGATTGGCCACCCGGCCTAGTCCCCGCAAGACTGAGTTGCTCGCCTCTGTTCGGCAAGCCAGTGAGAAAGTATACATCCGAGGGCTCTATCTCGAGCTGGTGCCCTCCTATGTAAAAGCATTGTTCTTGAACGTTCCATCGCTCAACCAGCCACTCCAAGAATCTTACCTGGCCCCTCATGCCCGGTATGGTCCAGTATTTGTATAATCCGCATGCTCTTAGGGCATCCAGAGAAGGTTGATGATTTATTGCAACTTCATCATCCTCTACATGCTCTCTTTCTCTCCAATCTAACATGGTTAATACCCTGCACATCAGAAATAGCAATTAGAAATTGATTTGGGAATTTTTGGTAGTTTTTTGAGGGAGTTGGGGTTTTGAAATGCGCACTTCTCGGAAGACGCACCCCGGCTTTGTAGCACAGGGCGCCCGGACGCGGCTGGCCTGAAGGCGGGCCGCGTCTTCCGACTATTCTCCCGTGTGAGAAAAAGTCGGGGGACGCGGGCCACCCGAAGGGCACCCGCGTCCGCCGAGAGGCGCATTCCAAAACCAAAACCCCCCCAAAAAATAAAACTAAGACCTAAAAATTAATTCTAAACGGATAGAAATGCAGAGTAGGATGTGTAAAATACCTGGATAAGACGGCGTTCGATTCCGACGGTCGGATTTTCCGCAGCGACCACGGGAAATTTTCTTGTCAAAAGCTCCTTTTTCAACCTCAACAGTGAAACGGTAAAAATGACATGGTAAAAGGTCTTTTTATAGGTTTTTTGGATGAATTAGTTCATTTTTTACCATGAAAAGGTATTTCTCGATGTATTTTTGCCTATTTTAAACAGGTATGAGTAATGTGTTGCTTTTGTGCAGGACAAAGGGATTTCGAGGGAAATTGTAATTTTTCACAAACAAAAATATCAGAGTCATCTTTTAAGCCCTTTTCTGACTCCTAAAACATGAAAAGATCGCCGAGCGTTTCTTTTACACTCGTTAAAACGGAATTAAAAGACGGTCCCCTTTTAGCTCTTTTCTGACCGCAAAATCAGGAAAAGATTGCCGGGTTTTTGTCGTTTCAAACTCGATAAGGAAATAAAACGACGTGTCCTTGATCGCTTTTTACTTTTCAGGTCAACGACACTATTATGAAAGTACTCCTTGGTCGCAAGATCAAGCGGTTCCCCCAGGTATTATTTTATACTTTTTCGGGCTTGAGGGACACAAATGTACGAAAAAGTTCAACGTGGAGTCTCCTTTAGTTTTTTCAGACTCTCTAAAATTGAAAAACGCCGAGTTTCTCCTATACTGGGCTCGTTAAATGTTCAATTACAAACAGGAACGAACCACTCCTTCCTAGGGTTCGAATTTAAACTAGGTTGGACTCGTCCGAAGGATGAGCTTATAATCAAGCATATGTTATCCTCCTCAAGCTTGTTAAAAATAAAGAGGTACTTGCCAGAAATGGTGGGGGAAAAGAGAGAAGAATGAACCTGTTTGTTACCTTTTGTCTCGAAAGAAACTTTACCACCGCTCTTGAACACGACACTGTCTCATTCACCTGGGTTGGGAAATCTTTTACCTCACAGTTGATCAAACCACTTTGAAAGTCTTTAACCGGGTTCCGGGGATTAACTTTGAGTTATTCGTCACCAAGCCATCTGTCGTGTCGTTATGTGTTCAAGAGGTCTGCAAGCAAAACTTTCATCTGCAAAATACTTGTCATCCATTTGACCATCCCTGAGTCAGTCCTTACAGCAACATTTCTTCAACTTGAACAATGATTTCGTGTTGCGGGCTTGCCTGCAACGGGTCGCTTTCTATCGACATCGACACATTATCTAGAAAGATGACTTAGGAATCGACAGTACCTTGAAGTCTGCATGCATCAATGGCAGGTTTCTCGCCTTTGACGTCAGTTTACATCATTGACTTTCGATCAAAGGATTCCGTGAAGTGTTCGACATCAAAACATCTATTCACATTTCACGGGTTGTGCTTGGTACTTTGAGAACCATTGACATTACTGGTGGTCTCTCTCACGCTTGTTAACAGTTTACATCATCGACTGGTAATCAAGTGGTTTCTAACATGTTCGACATCAAATCATTTAATCACATGGCTAGAATCGTACCAATTCGGGAAGTAGAAGTGAAGACCCTGGATCTAGTTTCTACCATCCAGGCTGCAAGGAGTTTTGTATTCATTATCTATGTAGACTAATCATAAACAGATGGCTGCGTCCATACTGTGTCTACAAAAGTCTATAAAAATGATGTACTGCAAGATCATTCCTGTATCAGAGTAGTTAGTCCATTAGTTAAAGTTTTGAATCTGAGTATGGGAATGCCTACCTCAGCGATGATATAATCTTATACATGTATTTTGTGTTGAAAATTGCAGGTTCCAACCAGGTCATCCACAAGACAATCCTTGAAATGATAAAGCGCTTCACCCTTCCTAGAATTACAAAACCCTAATCTATTCCAGGCTTCGCACTTTAGGGGGCAATCTGTTACACTAAAAAATGTCACCATGACTACTTACAGTTAGTATGGCTCAAATCAACAGTCATGCTACCCTCTTAGGCAAGTCTTATGCCTCTGTTATCCATCTCAAACTCAAAGAAGAGAGAAAGTCTTGTAAAAAATGTGTTTATCTCTGGGGTCGCAGGTTCTCTCAAGCCTTACCTGCGGGGACGCTCACAATGTTCACAAAGTCTGCGTCTTTGGACGCTCTGTATGTCAAAGGACAGGTGCGTCCTTCTGTAAAAGGCAAAATGCGCAAGTTTCATCTTAAAAAAGTTACTTGTGGTTACTTCTAGAACTTTCTAGAGGTCGGTTTGATGAAATGGATGCGCCTCCAGTTGGTTCATGTATCTCTATTAAGGAGGATCTTATCCCATCAATAAGGGAGCTATCCCACCCAAAGAGGGGGATTATCCCATTGATGGTGGACCTGAATAACCTCTTTACAGCACTATAAATAAAGGCATTGAGCCAGAGGGAGGAGAGGTTGAAGCTATACATTTTCTTTGGGTAAATGCTGCAGGAATTAGGACTCCCATTTAGAGCCTTGTGAGGAGAGATTGTCTTTGCTTGATTCTACTTGGAAGTGGGTGAGCTTTGTCAAAGTAGAGGAAAACCCTTGATGGACCCTGGGAGGAACTTGCACAACACCAAGGCCAGGTTGTAAGAGTTTCTTTGTTTCGTTATTAATACAAACTGGTTCATTTTTCTCAATAGCTTGTGTTAATGAGTTATTTCATGTGTTCCTTGGTCTGCATGTTGAATATATGTTTTATTATATGAGATGCAAGTGCTTGGTAATTGTTTGATTGTTTGTGGTTGCAGGAATTGATGTGAAGGAGGAGCTCATCCGGATCGGTAAGGACGGGCTACAACAACAGCGTTTTGGAATAAGGTAAGCCTAAACACTTGTAGTTTTCATGTTTTAAAAGGTGTATTTAGAGAAAGATAGCTCCATTTTGTCTTGTTTGTCGCTAGAGAGTTTAGACTCCTAGGGAGGTCAGCTGTGTCCGCACAAACGACTTTTTCCGCCACGACAAAGAATAATGAATGATGTACTCAGACCTTTTCTTGATGATTTTGTTATTGTATATCTGGATGACATTCTTATATTTAGCAAAACGTGGGAAGAACATTTAAAGCATGTTAAGCAAACTCTAGATGTTTTGAAAAGAGAAAACCTTTTTGTTAAACTCTCAAAATGTGAATTTGGCAAAACATCTTTGAATTATTTGGGACATATAGTAGGCGGTGGTGAATTGAAGATAGATTCCTCTAAGGTTGAAGTCATTGTAAATTGGCCTAAACCAAAATCGGCTACAGAAGTTAGAAGCTTCTTAAGAGCAGCACAATATTGGAGAAAGTTTATTTCTAACTTTTCCTTAATTGCTGCTCCCTTACATGCTTTAACGGGATTGAACAAGGTGTTTCAGTGGGGAGGAAAACAACAGAAAGCCTTCGATACCTTGAAAGAAAAGATTAGTATAGCACTTGTACTAGCACTGCTCGATCTTCAAAGACCATTTGAGATTGAAACAGATGCCAGTGACTATGCAATGGGAGCAATGTTGATGCAGCATGGTAAACCCATATGTTATCATTCTGAGACATTTAATTCTGTAGTACTTAACCATCCCACATATGATAAAGAATTGTATGCATTAGTACAGAGTGTGAAAAGGTGGAAACATTACTTAATGGGCAAAGAGATAGTTATACATACTGATCATCAACCACTTCAATATCTACACTCCCAAACTAAGTTGCAGCAATCAAGACATTATAGATGGATGATTTTTCTACAACAGTTTCATTTAGTCATCAAATATAAAAAGGGCATACACAATAAAATTGTAGATATGTTGTCTAGACCAATTATGAATGCATCTACTATACTTAAGCATAATTCAATATTGCATGAGAGCTACATTGAACAATATGCTCAAGATATAGATTTTAAAGATGTATATGCAACTTTAAGTCAAGGCAAACAGGTAGAAGAATTGGATTATCATGTTAAGGACCAACTCTTGTATCATTTTGGAAAGCTATGCATTCCACAAACTGAAAGAGTAAAGATAATTCGAGAAGCACACACTTCTCTAATATCAGGTCACTTTGGTGTAAGTAAAACCGTTGCATAGCTGCAAAGATTTTGTTATTGGCCAAAAATGAATGAGATGGTTTCTAGATATGTAAGAGGGTGTACCATGTGTGCTAAAAGCAAGCCCAGCAATAGAAAACTAGGCTTGTACACTCCACTACCAGTTCCTTCTCCTTCTTGGGAAAGTGTTTCCATGGACATTCTTGGAGGACTACTTAAATCTAGGAAAGGTCATGACTATTTATATGTTGTTGTGGATAGGTTCAGCAAAATGTGCATTTTAATACCTTGTAACAAATAGATTATAGTTGAGCAAAATACAAAGTTTCTCTTCCAGTGTGTATGGGTCCATTTTGGATTACCCACTTCCATAATATCTGATCGAGATACCCGATTTGTTGGGAAATTTTGGTCAAGTTTGTGGGAATTGATGGACACCAGGCTAAAGAAGAGCATAGCTTTTCATCCACAAACAGATGGCCAAACTGAAGTGGTCAACAGGACAGTGATCTAGTTGCTTAGAGGCTATTGCAGCAAGCATCCCAAACTTTGGGATGAACATTTATGTTATGTGCAACATTCTTACAACCGAGCTAAACATTCTTCTACAAAGAGATCTCCTTTTGAGACCTGTTTTGGTTTCACACCAAGGTCTCCCTTGGATTTTGTCTTTGGTAAAGACATAGCAGTTGATGGACACAGTGACGTGGACAAGGAAACCAAGTTCATTGAACAAATCCAAGAGATTCACCAAGCAATACAGGAATAGCTGGAAAAGAGCCAAGCCAAGTACAAGGCAAGGCATGACAAGCATCGGATGGAGCATAGTTTCCAAGTTGGTGATCAAATCTGGTTGTATATCAACAAAGACAGAATGCAAGGTGAAGGTAAGAAGTTAAAGCCTATAAGCTATGGACCTTTCAAGATACTTGAGAAAATTGGTGAGAATGCTTTTCGCCTTGATCTACCAGCTTACATGCACATATACTCAGTCGTTAATGCAGATAGCTTGAGACTATTTGAACCTTCATTAATCGAAGATCCCGAAGAGCAGAGTCAATTGCATTCTATTGATGATCCGTTGCCTGAATATATTAATGAATTACAGGAAGATACAATTCTAGACATGAAGGTAAGAACTACACGTAGAGGGGATGTTGAATACCTCAGGATTGGACTCAAAGGTTCAAAACCAAGCAGTGCAAAATGGATAGAAATTGAGCAAGCGAGGAAGCAATACCATCACTTGATTGATGCTTAAAAGAAAACCAACTTTTGGTGGTCCAAAAGCTTTTTCAGTGGGAAGGCCATGATTCGAATTGGATCCTAGAACACTCTCTAAGTTTTCATGACTGTTTCAAATTATGCTAAAAGATTCAAGTCCTAGAAAAATCAAAGCTATCAGAAGGAATCCTCGTAACAATTGTAGTTGTGGCCAGAGCGGAGCAACGAGGACCCTCGGTCAAGCATGCAGACCATTGGCCCATGGTAACATGCACTGGCGCAAACTGGCAAAACCAGAGGCCAAATCAAGAAACGGGGGTGGTTTCTAATATGCGATTAGTGCTAAAGCACTAATCATGTATCACAGGACATCCCCCTTAGTGAAGGAAAGCCCCGAAGCACCTGGACCCGAAATCACTATAAAATTCAGAAAAGTAACGCATTCGGTTCCGTAGCACGGGATTCCACAAACCGACAAGATATCAGAAGGCATCGAGGTGGTAAGCAGTTTTGACAGAGTCCCGCCTGATGCCACACATCAAGCAACACGTGTCTAGAAGATGAGAGAGAAAACCGCCCCCATCGGATGGGTAAACATCGTGCGATTTGTCCACCCGATACGAAGGACGACTGCAGGAACTAGGGTGGCCAGATCAACGGAAGAGATACATCCCGATGACTGACTGGATTTGACAAGTCAAAAAGCAAGATGACAGGGGATTTGAAGTCCGACGTGGATGATGTGTTGGCAAACAATTCATGATTCTTGGATGATCTTGAAGTAAATGGAATTAACGGCCCTTCCAAAATGATTCAAGGAATTTGACACCCAGTTCGTTGGGAAACAGGTGGCCACCTCCCTGTGAAGCATTACCCCGTGATGATGACGTAGAGTAGAGGAATTCGAAAAGACAAAGGTAAGGAAACCAGAAGGCTGGGAAGCGGAAACAAACAGTCAAAAGAATAGACTGGCTTTAAAGCCATGAACTAACAGAAGTAGAAAGGAGATAGCAGAAAGAGGCAAACAAGAGTTAGCTAGACATAGGAAGCTAATAGCAGAGAACATAGAGTAGAAGCTGAGCTGACCTAAAGACAGCATCAAGCTAGACAGAGCCAGAGAGAGTCAGAGAGTCTGTGTACTCCATTAAAGGCTTGAGAGGTTCAAGCAAACTCCTCGACATAGGCCTGTCATACTAATGTGACCCTCAGAGGTCGAGTTTTAGTAAGGAGAGTCTGTGCACTCCATTCCTACTGACTTCATTCTGTTTAGTAAGTCTTGAATCGAGCTCACTGTTGTAAAAACTCTGCTTGAAAACATAATAAAGAGGCCACCACTGAAAGGCTGGACCAAGAGACGTAGCCCAGGAGCATTGGGTGAACTCCTTATTGAACTTGTGTTGTTTACATGTTTGATTGTTATGTTTTCTCTGATTGCCTCATTGTCTATGTATTCTAGCAATCTTATTGATCAGTTGCATAAGTAACACAGACACATACATGCACATGAGTCTGTAATAGCTTTAATTCTTTGTCCTAGATAAATTCCAGATCACCCCTCGTCTTTCTTTTCATCCACCATGGGAGGTCATCGGGATTTGTGAGGCTGGTCTTGCAAAGGTCCGACCAGTTCAAGCCCTAACTCCTTATATCCCGACCATGTTGGGGACATGCAAACAAAAACAGAGAAATAGCAGACCCCTTTGATACCACCGATCTGGATTTAAACAGGAACACAAAAAATTATAGAGGTAACCATAAAAACAAAGATGCATCAAAAATAGTACTTCATTTCATGAATGTAAAATATTGAAATATGCTTACAAACAAAAATGGAAATAAACTAGCTCGGGCAATGGTAGCTTATCTCTGAGGAGAGATGTGGCGGCTACATGCCTCTGAACTATCTTACAATGAGGCTCTAAGGCATACTTATTTTTGAGAAACAATGGAAAACCCTAAACATCCAAAAAACTAACCCTAGGAGATGAAGCGCCAAACTATGGGTCCCGTTTTGGGTAAATTGGTACATCAACTTCCTGGGGTCGTAACTTTGGCATATGATCTCCATTTGATGCACACAATACCTCGTTAGAAAGATCTATCCGAGGACTACAACTTTGGGATGAGAAACATTTATCCATGGACCCATGTTGCTCCCATTTTTCCCAAAAAAACGTCATTTAGGGCCTCAAAATGGCTCCGGAATTTCAAGACCCGAAAAACTAGTAAAAATAGTAAATTGTGCTACAGTTAAGGAAACTGAAAAACTGAAAGAAATAATGGTGGGGATTAAAGTGGAATTGGTAGGTGGGCACAAATACCCACCTGGATCATACCACTACACTTGTGTACATGTACCTGCACTTGTACCTATACATGTACCATGACCTATACTTGTACTTGTATTATCACCCTGCTACAACCTCTACACAATCTCCATATACCTGACATCTTGTTGTCATACCTGCAAGATCCTATCCTGTAAGTCTATCCCAAAGGAACTCATAGTTTCCAAGTGATGTACATGTACCCATCTACTAAGGGCATCTCCCACCGTGTTCTCTTTACCTTTGATGTACCTGATCTCGAAATCAAACTCGTTGATCAATATGGCCAACCATCTAGCCTACCTATCGTTTAGATTCAACAAATCAAACAAATATCTCAATCCAATGTGATCACTCATGAGCACAAACTGCCTGCCAAGAATATAGTGCCTCCACATCTTAAGTGCATGTATAATTGCTTCTAACTCAAGATCATGTGTTCGGTAGTTTTTCTCATTCTCGTTTAGTTTCTGAGACTCATAACATACCACCTATCCATCCTGCATAAGGACTCCACCAAGCCCTCTCTTGCAAGCATATGTGCATACCAAAAAATATTTATCTAGATTTGCAATTTGTAGTACTAATGCATGTGTCAACAACTGCTTAAGCTTCTCAGAGCTAGCCTCACACTCCTTAGTCCATTCGAACTTCTTATGTTTCCTATGCAAGGATGTAATGGGATAAAAAATATGTGAGAATTTCTTGATGAACCTCCTATAATAACCTTCCAAACCCATAAAATATCTCACGTCATCCACACTCTTAGGAGCTACCCACTCCATGATGGCCCTCATATTCTCTAGATCTACTGCAATTCCTTCCTTGGAGACAACATTTCCCAAGTAGTACACCTCAGTTTGAAAGAAAATACACTTCTTGAGCTTAGCATACAACTGATGTTCCCTCAACAACCTCAACACTGTGTCTAAATGTTCGGCATGCTCTTCCTCATTTTTAGAATATACCAGTATATATTTAATGAACACGATAACAATATTATCCAAATATGGATGCAAGAGACTATTCATCAAACACATGAATGTAGTTGGAGCATTAGTTAAGCCATATGGAACAATGAAAAACTCATAATGCCCATACCTAGTCCTGAATTCAATATTGTAAATGTCCTCCTCTTTGATGCATACCTGATGATATCCATATCTCAAGTCAAACTTTGAGAACGTTGCTTCTCCCTTCATCTGATCGAACAAATCATGAATCCTTGGCAAAAGGTACCTATTCTAGATAGTCACTTTGTTCAACATCTTGTAATCAATGCATAATCTAAGAGTACCATATTTCTTCCTCACAAACAAGACTGGTGCACCCCAAGGTGATACACTTGGCCTAATGTATCCCTTGTCCAACATTTCCTTCAGCTGCAATTTTAACTCAACCAACTCAGGTGTGCTCATCCTGTAAGGTGCTTTCGATGCTAGAGCTTCCCTTGGTAGTAGCTAAATAAAAAAGTCTACCTCCCTATGAGGTGGAAACTCTGTAATGTCCTTAGGAAATACTTCTTGAAACTGCTGCAGAATTGGGTACTTTTTCAACACATTTGCATCATCAACCTCCTTACCCTTATCACTAGAAATGTGTATTGCAAATAGCTTGCACCCTTTCCTGCGGCTACGCTTTTCTTGCATAGTTGTCACCATCCTAACTGATGTGGCTTTCTTCTTACTGTGCAAGACTCTTGGTTCTCCATTGTCATCAACACACTCAATAGTTTTGTCATAACAATCAACCTTGGTTCTATGTAGATACAACCAATCCATGCCCAACAACATATTGTATGATCCCAATGGTAACACATTCAAATGTGTTTTTGTAGGCATACAATTAAATCAAATTCACAAGATCTTACTCAATGATGAACTCGCTTCTTTGTACCTATATCCAACTGCGATAACCAAGACTCGGCATGCAACTCCTTATTCAAACCACACTTATCCACCAAGTCAGGAGTAACATAGCTATAATTAGATCCAGGGTCAATCAAAATAGAAATTACTTGATCAAAAGGCTTATGATCCATCTCAATGATAGATGTCTGGTGTTCTTCCTTCCTGCCACTCCACGACTGCATAGATACAAGGAATACTCTGACCAACATCCCCAATGGTATGCAGCTCCTATGCACTATATATCTTAGGCCTACCACCCTGATTCTGCGGACAATCTCTCCTGCAATGATATTTGCCACAAGTCCAACACTCTGTAGGCTTCCAGAATTCCTCCTTATTCTTTTCTTTAGATTATTTTCCATGTCCTATATCTGGCACATTGAACCTCTTAGGTGGTGCAACATTCTCCTTGTTATTTGTACCTTATGGCCTTGCTCACCTTTTATCCCATTTTCCTTTATTCTCTACATTACCTCTCCAACTTGGCTTAGTCTCAGTGTTGTGCCTTTATTGTTCATAGCAATGATTTAGCATTTGAATGGCCTCCTCCAATGATCTAGGATAATCGAATTCAATCCTATGTTTGAATTCAACCGATAGTCCACAAATGAACCTCTGAATCTTAACCTTCTCCTCCTTGAGGTAAGGCACATACCTCAACAATTCCAAGAACTTACTAGTGTACTCATCGTATGTCATGGATCCTATATTTTGTTCATAGAATTATTTTTCCCTATCATCAAAGTACCTCTCTGACAGATACTTTTTCTTGAATAGCCACTAAAATTCACTCCAAGTCAGATCTTCCTCATTTATGTCCCTGAAATTCTTCAAATCTTCCCACCAAATGTTTTCTTTACCTTTAAGACTAAAAGTAGCCACTCTAGCTTTCATGTTCTGAAAGTAGTCATGTAACCTGAATAAATTCTTCATAACGAGTAACCAAGCCTCCACATCATGTGATCTCTTTACCTCTCCATCAAAAGTAGGTGGATTTGCTTTCTTAAAATCATCCGAAAAGTATCCCCTATCACTCCTCTTGTAAGGATGATATCAGTGACGATCATAGTGCCTATATGAATTAGAACTAGAATCATACATGTGACTATTCCTTCTCCTTTATGAAGTTTCCAACAATCTACCATGTCAGATTGTGTCATCTCTATATGATCGGTGATCACCATGTGATGTACTGCCATATGCCCCATTAGTTTTCTTCCCCTGCTCATCACTGATTTGAAGTGGTCCTTGCTGCTACAAATCTAACAAGCTCTGGAGTATCACTGCATTTACCTCTACTAACATTTCCTATGTTTGTATGATTCTTTCATTATCTCTGTTACAACTCCTTATCTCTTCCTTTAAACTTCTCATTGTTACTACCAAATCGGAAGAGTTATCAACACCATACTGCTCTTCAGATTTGTAGGGAGAGTCTTTGTAGTCAACCATATTGCTAGCCATTTGATATTTCTTCCTACAAGGCATAATATGTCAGATAAACCAAATCACAATAAATAAACATACCTTAGTATAGCTCGGGGAGGATACCTTGTCTGAGATATCCCCAAATCAATGTGATACATGTATAACATAACCATAACAACATATTGACATACGCAGATAAATGTATCAACACATAAACATCACTCTAGCTAGGGTATAGCCATCAATGCAAGGCCATATCAACAATGCATGCTATGACCTCATGCATGACAACACCCATTACTCCATTATACACATTGCTACATGCAATGAACAATATGCATAAGCAATGCCCGACCAACTAGAAATATGTATAAACACATGTAGTTGAACATAATCGATCAGTTCTTGCAATCAACCTAGAAGAATGATACATGTAATCCAAATATTCAAGGATGTAACCTAACATATAAGGATGTAAGTAGGGAACGTAAAATCAACATGTAAACGACATATAATCCTTATACAAATAGTCACATTCTCATGACAATTACTCTTCACGAAATCAGTATCAAGTTCTCCATGATAACCATACTACAACCCTAATCAACCATCAAGAAAATGTAACAAGTATATAAGTGTAAGAGACACACATGCAACTAACATGCATGCATGACCAACACCTTCAACCCATCCAATCCGAGAGTTGAACCATTCTCTGTTACCACTCTATAACACCCTCGTCCCAGGCCTACCCAAAGTAACCATGCCAACCAGGGTAAACATGAGACAAGAAGTTACTATGATCATATTCGACCTCCTATGTGTCATTAAGGAAGTGGAATCACTGGAACATCACATACAATCATCCAACCTCATCAACAGAACCCTCAGGAGACAATTCAACCACTGTGACAACATGTCCCTGGGTCCCACTGTTGTTCTGAACCTCTTAGGCCACAGTCACTCTCATAGGTCTGCATGCCAGCGACTTTGGACCAATCTTGACAGTTCTGTGCAAGCGACCGAAGATTTAAGGCACTTTTTCAGGCCCAGAGCCCAAGCCACTGCCCATAATGGAATGATATATTAAAATAAAGAAAAGTACATGGAAACAATGAAGCAAAAGTAATGAACTCAGCAAGACCTTAACCAGACCCCTACTAGCCATGAAAAGAATTTCGTCAAACATATCATAGACATTTAATGTATAGGTGTAAACAACATAATTAAGTGTAGGGATCTTGTACTTATATGAGAATCACTATGAACCATGGTTCCCTCATGAAATTTGCCTCCTTATCGTCTACTAGGTCATAGATACATTATCCAATCATGTACAAGTAGAAACATGCTAAGAGCCATACATAGTTGTTGTCACAAAATTTACATATAACCAGCATAATAGGAACAAAATACCATGACAACATCAACCATCAAAATCAAAATATACATCAGTACATTTTCACATGAAAATCAAGGGAATGAATTTCTCATTAATGAATTCAATAAACCAATCGGAGATGGGACTACCACATTCCACTTGACCGTAGAATGGTTGAGCCAACTCACTCTTTAGCCATTCACCCCCATGCCATATTCCGTGCATGAATGTAGGATCTCATAGAACACATCAATCATAACCCATCCAGGGCTTCCAGAGGCCATCCACCTCAACCCATCAAACAGTGATTCCACCTCGTGGTTGGACATCACAAAACCATCATCAGATTGGTCTCTATCCAAGTCTTCTAGAGCTTCTAGAGCGCTTGTCCAACCAAGGCTTCCAGAACTAGTAACTCAAGCTACAACTTAAACAAGGCTTCAAGAGAATTTGTCCAACCAAGGCGTCTAGTACTAGTAACTCAACCCACCAAGGGCTTCCAGAGCGTTTGTCCAACCAAGGCTTCCAGGACTAGTAACTCAACAAAAGATTTCACAGGGCTTCCAGAGCGCTTAGACAACCAGGGTTTCCAGGACTAATAAATCAACCCAAGCTAAGGAAACATGAGAACCAACCAAAAACAAACAATGAGAGTAAACCCACAATCACCATGTCTATCTAGGAAATGGAAATGCTAGGCAATCCACTCTCAATCCAAGCAATCCTCCATGCCAATGACAGATCACAACCAAGAAACCACATGCATATGCCATGCATGCCAAAACTAGTGAAGAAATCACACATGCAACTCGGCACCTGCAAGAAAATTTGATGTAGTGGCTGATGTGGATGCCTTCTTGCACTTTCCTTCTCTTCCTTTTCCTTCCTTTTCCAGGAACCTAAGTATGACACACCCTCCAAGAGTGCTCCAAGAAAACTCTAAGTATGCAAGAGTGTGAGAGAGAGAGAATAATGAGAGAGAGCTCCAACACTAAACTGACAAAAGGTTACCTACCGATCCTCAGAAGCCTTTTTATGGATGAAGCCTCTATTTTCTTCATTTCCCATTTTTTTTCCTTCATTTTCCTCCTCACATGCAACATGTGACCTTTCACCTCCTTTTTCTCCTAATTTCCATTATTTTCATAAGTAAACGTGCCAAAAAATCATTTTTGCCTTTTAATGACTTATCCATTTCCTTTGCCAATTTACTTAGCCATAAACAACAAAATGAACATCCCCTAGGATGTCTTTCCAAACATTCTGCTTGGAATAAGTGTGCCAATGACCGTGGTTATTTTTTTTACTTTTATTACATGTAATTTTCACCAGTGATGTTACATTGGTAAAAAAATGTGTGTGCTAGACACGGTGGAAAAGTGGAATTAAATTTTACATTAAGTACCTCTTTAGAATGAGGAAATATAACTGAAATGAGAAGTTGGAAGAGATATTAATGTGGACTATTTATCTAAATGATTTACTTAATTACAACTTAAATGCAGGGATATCCTCATAATGACTGAGAGGAGAGAGATTAATGCGAAAATCAATTGTGAATCCATCCTAAACTCTGAAGACATCTTAATTTAATTTGATTTATAGAGTTATTTTACTTGATTAGCATGGTTTAATTTACAAATATTGAGTACAAATACGATGTTGGGTTCCTCTCTAAGGTTGATACATGGGCTTGTGTTCCATTGCGATAACAACAAGATACGCATGGTGGCCATTTAATGTAATTTTTAATATGTTGATAATGTTAATAATTATTAAATAAGGCCCCACTAGGTGGATATCATTTAATAAATGTAATGTGATATGATTAAGTAAGGGCTAATAGATAGTTAGTCTTTGATTCTTCATCATTCTTACTAACGTGAGACTACCTATCTAAAAAGAGACTTTCATATTCATCATCTTGAGAGGACATTTTTCTTGCATATTCTTCAGGAAACATCTAAATAAAAGTATGGTTTTGGAAGAAATAAATCACTCTTCAATTTCACATATTTATGCACCTTATGTTTTGAGATGATGACATTGAAATGAACATAAATCCCTAAATGTTGATAAAATCTCTATTAGGATCATAATTCCAAAATTCCATGAATAAACTACATTATTACTACTAGTTTAGTGAAAATTTGGGCTCTTTTCCAAAAAATATCAACTTTGCAATATGTGTAATTTTCACTAGAAGAACCTTAAAATAGTTAATTTTGAATCAATAATGTGTTCACTTCTCAAGCTTTGATTTGAACAATTTCGAAACTGATTAATGGTTTTCCTTTTTTTAGGAAATTATACGTGAAACTTGTTTTATTAGATTATATATAGAAAGCTAAAAAAGGATCTTGAGGTCATCATTGTCCTTTCTCTCTTAAAATAATTACAAAAATAGAAAATAAACTTTTCCATTTTTTTTATTTTTTATGTTTGAAAAAAATGACTCTAACACCAACTCTTAGAAGCAAAAATTCAATAACACATATGTTATCTAATTGTGAGAAATAAATATTGTGACATTTTATATATTATAATCCCCTTTAGCCCCACCAACACTATGCAATGATTTCCTCCTATTCACTTGCATATTTGAAAGGGATAATATATCCATGTAAAATTTCATTCCAAAGAGAAGAGTCCAACAAATTCCACCATTAAACTGTAAGACCCTCTAAATATGGTATAAAATAAGGTAGTTTTTCATCATCAATTAGTGTTAAATGGGCTTGAAGACATATGTCAAACCAATCAATATAGGATTTTACCTTATCCTCATCCTCATCCATAGTGTGATGGAAACGAGGAAGGATAATGAAAAAAGGGAAGGGAGATGAAAAACGGAGCTTATTACTTACTTCTTAGTGAGCAACTTGAGGAAGGCATTTTGGTTATGATTTTAGCATTTTTTTCCCTTGTAAGCTCAAGATCTTTATATGACATTGCCAAATGTGTATAATAAATGTTGTATACAGATCCCTTTATCAATTCTAGTTTGCTTGTATTGAAACCGGACTAAGAAACTTGATGAAGGTTAAGGTCAAAATGTTCCAAAATAAGCACAGGAAGTTGGTGGAAACCAATCTCATAATTATATATGTCACAAAAATTATCTTTGAAATCCATGAGAACTAGGTAAACATAGAAACAAAGAGCATATATATTAGAAACTAGATATACTAACATGCTTACTGTCAATGGAATCATGCCTAAGAAAGGCCATGACAATAAGTAGTTGGAGCAAGGCACAAGGGTCGACCAAGGGGTTGTAGGTATCTATCACGTCATAGATATTTTTCCATTCTTTGCATCCTTTCATCCATAATATGATAAAATGTATGAAGTTCTTCCATGCAAAGGAGGAGTTCATACCTTCTTTTGTTGTAGTTGAATAAGATTTTACCCAGAAAATTGTTAACTTGCCAATATAGATCCAGTTTATGAAAATATTGATTGCATCAGGCCCTTGAAGTCCCCAAGTGTAGAAATCAATTTTCCACCTCTACCATGATCCCAAAATTTGATAATTAATTTCTTGCATTCACTAGTTCTTGTTCAACATCTAAAATATTGTGATGGACCACCAATGGAGTGTGTTTAAGATATTGGTCTAGCAAGGCTTGGGCTTGGGCCTGAGCTCGAGAGTTATTGTTTGATCATGGCCCCTAGCCCCCCATGTCAAACAAGCCCTTTTTCTAAGTATAAAGGTGACTAAGAAGAATGCATAATTAAAATTGAGGGAGTAGGGGATGACAAAGTATTTGAAGAAAAATTAAATATAAAATATGCCTTAACAATATTGTTAGGAGGGGGATGTACAAAGAAATACGCTCTGCAACCTAAACGAGTTCTGACATTGGCGACAAATTCTACATTAGGGTTCCATGGCGAGACGCGTAGGGGGGAGCGCCGCTCCCTACTATAGTCAATTAGTCACAGAGGGAGGCAAGGAAGAAGGAGGAAAGTATTTCAAAAAACCGTTGGATAAGATTTCAGAAGCAAGAGGCAAGGAAATAGTGGGAAGAAATGAAACCCAGGATCAGGAAGGAAAGCAACAAGAAACAAGTAAAGACAAGGAGAAGGGAGGCAACAGCTGGAAAATGCCTCCCATGAAAACTACGGAAGTCTGTAAACCCAAATCAAGCATCATCCCCCAGGTCATTTTGAGTGATCTGGCGATTCAAGTGCACAGGGACCACATGAAAGAACATGCAATCATTTGCAAGTTCATGGGGTTATGGCCAATAGAGAGGGCATTACACATCTGGATCAGGAGTCATTGGAAGCCAAAGGGAGAAATACATTTACATCTGGGTTCTAAGGGCTTCTTCACGGTGGTGTTCACGAGCCTAGAGGACAAAGATAGAGTATTTGAAGGGGGGCCTTACTTCTATGTTGCGGCAGGACTCTACATGCGGCCATGGACGATGAATTTTGTTGCAGAACGTGAAACATTTACATCAGTACCGGTTTGGATCAGACTTTACTCACTACCCCTAGACTACTGGCAACCAGAATCCTTGAAAACCATAGGCAACAAGCTGGGGCATTTTCTAAAGATATCAGAGGCAACTCTAAAAGGTAAATATACCTCCTTCGCCTGAATATGCGTGGAAATGGATCCATCTGGAGCTCTTCCGGAAGCAATAATTTTAGAGGTATATTATGAATAATGGGTGCAAACGATGGACTATAAGCACATACCATTCAGATGCTGCAAATTTCATGAACATGGCCACCTATTCAGAGACTACCCAACAAACAATATGGAAGGCAATGGGAAAACCTTTGTGGATAGAGATCATGAGGGTTTTACCAAGGTTGGGGGCAAAGGGAAAGGGGGTAAATGATCACACAAGAAGACTAATGAAGACAGACAGACAAAACACAATAGTTTCAAAACCCTAGATGAAGTGGAGGAGGACATGGAGACAGTCCAGGACATAGAGAATGCACTTAAGGAGCAAGACTTGGAAGCTGAAAGGGAGGACATCCCAGCAAATAACTAGCAGATGAAGGAAATGTAAAACGACATGGAGATAAACAAGGACCAGGAGATGACTTCAAGTGAGGCAAGAACAAAGGACCAAGAACTACAGGAGATTCTAGATAGGGAAAATATAGATCTAGAACATTTTCTGGAACAAGGAAAGAATAAAGGAGTGGAATCATTGCCAAAATAAGACTATGTGATGAGCCCCAAATTTGGTAACTTGTTGGGCTCATTTGGCCTAATTATCCTTGTTCAATCCTTCATTCCTCAAAGCTTATGCATTATTTTTCAGTATGTTTATGTCATTTGTACGAATAAGGGTAGTCACTCTTCCTAGGTGGCTAACATGTGCTCATTTCAGGTTTTTTGACACATGTTGGAGCAAAACCGAGCAGTCATGGGCTAGAAGACAACCAAGCTTGGGTTGAGGATTCGTAGGGGGGTTGTCTATGGCATTAAATAGCCTTCCTCGAGATCTTTACCCCCAACTCTGAGCTCCAAAGGCCACCAAAACCAGATCTAGAAGGCAGCCAAGCAGATTTAAGGAGTTGTCCACTCACAATTTGGGCAACCAAGTCCCATAGATTTAGGAGGCCATCAAGGGCCTCCTAGTGTATAAATGTTAAGGCCTCAACCTTCATGAGGGACTTTTGGAAACTCTTGCATACTTTGCACTACAGTGCTGCTAGCTTCATTTTGTTCTCTTGTAGCCATTTTTGGCATAACTCTTGACTTATGATCATGTTTTGATAATGAGAAGCAGTCCGATTTTATACCATAGCTCTCGGGGTTGGGCCCAACCTAAGAGCCTAGGGATTCCTTCTTTGTACTGTTACCTTTTCTTTATGGATCGTTATTTTCCTTTTATGCATTTGAAACGTGTTTCTGTTGAGCAGATTTAGTTGTGTTGGTTAAATAGGTCACTGGTTATGAATAGAATTGCTTCAGATGTTGAGAATAGATTGGTAGGATAATAACAGATAAAGCTCCAAGAAAAGGGTCAACAACACTCTCAGTTTCACCTCATCCTTAATTGGATCAGGGGTTGGAATTGCAGAAACAGTGCTGCCCCAACAAAAACACTAGTTCGCTTGACCATGCAATCCTTAGTGTACTGTTTTCATTTGTAGAAGTTAGTTATGAGTTCAGATCTCTTAAATGTTTCTTTGCTTGAGTGATGTACATGGTTCTCTTTACAAATAAAGCTGTTGTTCATTTGTTTCATTGACAGTTAGAGTAGATTAGCTAGGACTTTGATTATGTGCAGGACTTTGTTGATTCGGTTAAATGTACACCGTGCAGGGCATCTCTACCACTCTCTCATCCGCCTAAGCTTCATCCAAGCCAGCTGCTCCATCTCCTAGTTAGGTTCCTTGTCTCACACCTGCTCTTTTTCCCACGTAACCCTACCTTCTTGCTCCTCCATTGTCTCAGTCGTCTTGAAACCAAGGCAGCCCTCTACACCTTCTCACCACTCCATCCATCAGTCCCTGGGTCATTTCAGGTCCCCATCCTACATCCCTATCCATTCATACATCTTCCCTCACTCACCCATCCTCTAAAATCCACTTTTTAAACATCCTGTAGAAATTTATGAACATCCTGTAGAAATTCCTGAAACATCCTGTAGAACCCCTGCAGACTTCCTGTAGAAGCTCACGAATGAGGTTTCTTAATAGCCAAACTCTGTGAAACTCTCTGGAAGGATGTTAGGGACCCCTTAGGCCCTCTCTGAACCTTCCCGACCTCTTCCAAGCATTTCCTCTCGCCAATCCACCTCTGCACAGTAAAAAACAGTTAAATTGTATGCATGATAATTGTGACAACTTATTCAAAAATACAAAAAGATGTTTTCTTCAGATAGTGATAACTTAGACACATGCATTTTACCTTCCTAGAAGTCAATGGCATCTCTTTCAATAGCTTGCATCCTCTTTTCCGCATCAGTAGGGCTAGCTGGTAAAATTAGGGTTTGCTAGGGTTTGCATTTCCTTTCCGCTTTCCAGTTTCTTTCTGCAAGTAAATTAGCCCCTTTGAGTTAGCTTTCATTCATCAGTTAAAAAGCTTCTTCTAAGAGCTCATAGAAGTTGGCTTAAGCTCCTAGCGGACTTGTGCCAGCTGACCAAGTGACAGCTGCGGCAAGAGCTAGTACTTGTGCATACAGCACCGTCGCTTCCAAGTTTGTTACGAACTACCGGGTTGATAAAAGTAAAGATGGGAGTCCCAGGAGTTGCAGCATTATTGCTGCAATACTGGAGCCCACCATCTTTTTGGCGCCGTTGCCGGGGAAGCGTCAGAGTATTGGTGATTGCTACTTTTCTTCTATTTTCCACTACAACCTTCTGCTAAGTAGTTTATTTCATTTCCATTATGCAATTTCATTTATGCATTTCCTGCTTTCATAGATTAGCATTTCAATTCCGCAATTTCATTTCTGCAAGCGTAGATTAGCATTTCAATTCCGCAAGCGTAGCCTAGCATTTCATTCCCGCAATTTCATTTGAGCAAAATAGATTAGTCCTTTCATGCTTTCATTTCAATTCCGCACTTCCATTTCAGCAAGATAGATTAGTTGCAGTTCAATCTATTTTAGTTTTGCAGGTACCAGAAGAAAAAAGAAAGCAAAAGCAATCAAAATTCTTTCCATTTCATGCCTCATAGGAACAGAGATAAAACCGGCAAATTCTTACCCAATACCCCCACCACTTCACTGAGTCACCCTTCTCTCTTCTTTGGTGACAGTGATCCAGAAGAACCTATAGGTGAGCCTCCTGAGATATACGAAGATCCTATAACAGAAGAAGAGTTAGAGAACACTCCATCTGAAGCCATGGCTGAAAACCGAAACAGTAGAAGAGAAGATGAGAGAATAGAAGGTGCCTTTCCCATCCGAGAGACCAATGGAGACATGAAAATGAAAAACATAAGCCCCTCCGCTTTACCTCACTTCCATGGATTGACTATTGAAGACCCTGATACCTTCCTGTTTGAGTTTGCTGTCCTTTGTCGAACCTATGACTATACAGAAGATGAGCAAAAATTGAAACTCTTTCCCTCTACCCTCAAGGATGCAGCATTACGCTGGTTCATGGGGTTACCTGGAAACAGTATCACCACTTGGGCTCAGATGTAGCAAGCTTTCAATACCAAATACCGGGACTACTGTAGGTCTAAGGAAGCCAAGGGAGAAATCTTTCGGATGACCATGGGAAACGATAAGTCTTTAGAAGATTACGAGGAAAGGTTCCAGCTTAGCTATAAAAGGGCCAGGTGCACACTTGACCCTGAATCTCTAAAGCTGGTCCTGCTCCGAGGAGTCCCTGAAGATCTTCTAGATATCCTTCACATGCTAGCTAGAGGAGATATTTACCAACTACCTTATGAGGATATAAAGACTGTGTTTAGAAACCACTCTAGGGCAGCCCAGAAAAGAGGTAGGGGAAACCCACTTTCAGCTAGTACTACTTTCTCCAAGCATGAGTTTGCTAATCAGCTGGAGGACCTCAAAAGTGAGGTGAGACAGACCATTGCCATGCAACTAGATACCTTCCGAATCCAGCAGAAGAAAGAGGAAGCTGAGAGGGCTTTGGCCATCTTCTATCCCAGGTGTACGAGGAAGCACCCTAAGAATGAGTGTCCATTACACTCAGTAGAGGTATGTTTCGTTTGTGAGGAGGACCACCCCACAAACCAATGCCCAACCTTACCTGGATTTAAAGCCATATACCAAGGGATTGAGGCACCCACTGAACCTCTCTACTTCCTCAACCAAAGGAGGCCGCATGGACCTAGACCTTACCAGTAGGGGATGCAAGGGACATCCCAAGCTTATTATAGCCCCAACCAATCTGCTCCTATGCCTTCTTGGGGTCCCCCCGCTCATCCTTCCTGGTCTGCACCTCCTCCATGGTCTTACCCACCTCAATAGCATACTCAGCCCACTACTCATTCGTTTCACTCACATGTCTAGCCACAGCCTCAGTGGAATGCACCTCAACAGCGGTGGAGGCCCCAGTACAACACTCCTCCCTCTATTTTGCCTCCACCACCGGCTCAACCATAACCATTACCTCCTGCTCCTCCAAGACAACCCCAAATGCCTGCTCAACCGAACCCGAACCCCAACAACCGACAGGCCCAGCAGGTATATACTGGGGAAACCACATGCCCTACCTATGCTGTGGAGATCCAGGAGATCAACCTGTGATCCGGGAAGACTCTTCCAGATCGCTAACCTCCTCCCCCAGAGGATGAGGAAGATAAATAGGAAAGTGAACCCAAAGCCATTCCACCCTTTCCTGAGAGACTAACAGTAACCACACAACCCAACCCAGAAGAGAATGAGCTTCTGGAAGAACTCAAACAGTTGTGTGTGAGAATACCACTTCTCCAAGCCATCAAAGATGTACCGATATACAACAAATTGGTTAAGGAAAAGTGTTTCAGGCACCCAGGCAGGCGAAAAAGAGACGCCTCAACCATCAATGTCATAGGACAATTGTCTGATCTTATGTTTGGGAAAGTAATCTGTCCAAAGTATTTGGATCCTGGGAGTCCTGTAGTTGATGTCCACATCAATGGCACCATCATACCCCACACCTTGATTGACTTGGGGGCTGCCATTAATGTGATGACCCAGGACACCATGCTCAAACTCAACCTTCAGGGTTCCTTAAGGAAGACCTCGACAGTCCTACAGTTGGCAGATCGCTCCACCATGACTCCCGAAGGGATTGTGGAGGATGTCTTGGTCTCTGTTGACTTTTGGGAGTATCCTGCGGACTTCTTGGTCCTTCAACCAAAGGCAAAGCTTACTGGATACCCCCTTATTTTGGGAAGGCCTTGGTTAGCCACTGCAGATGCTTATATAAGCTGCCGAGCGGGAAACATGACCATCAAAAATGGTCCTATGTCCAAGCAGCTAGTCCTATACCCTCCTGCCCAACCTCTGCTAGAGCATGACTTACCACTTTGGTTGGAAGAAGGAGAAGAGGATGAGGTATACTCTGCACCCTTGTGCACCTTAGAAACCACCAGTGGAGGTCCTCAAACCGAGGATGATTTGATTGAGACCTTGATTCAGAATCCGCCTCCCAGTGCATTGTCCTTAGAGAAACTGGTGGAGGATACTCAAGCCATCACCTTAGTGGACCTTTGTGTGACTGATCCAACCTCTCCCAAAGTTAAGAATGTGGAGTTTGGCCCCGAGAGAACTTTAAAGATCAGCTCCTCCCTATCTCCTTCCTAGGAAAAGGAACTGTATAGCCTGCTAGCCAGTCATCTAGATGCTTTTGCTTGGAGCTATAAGGAGATGAAAGGAGTCCATCCTTCGGTCTGTACCCATCACATCTACATTAAAGAAGATTGTAAACCGGTCAGGCAACCTCAGAGGAGAATGAATCCAGCCCTTAAGGACATTGTCAAAGAAGAATTGCAAAAATTGTTGGATGCAGGATTCATCTACCCCATCTCGGATAGCGAATGGGTTTCCCCTCTGGTGTTGGTACCCAAGAAAAATGGGAAGTGGAGAATCTGTGTGGACTACAGAGAACTGAACAAAGCCACCAAGAAAGACCACTTCCCTCTGCCTTTCATAGATCAAGTGTTGGATGGACTAACAGGAAAGAAGTTTTTCTCTTTCCTAGATGAGTTCAGTGGGTATAACCATATCCAAATCAGCCCAGAAGACCAAGATAAGACCACCTTCACTTGTCCTTAAGGTACCTTTGCTTACCGAGTCCTTCCCTTTGGGCTATGCAACGCTCCTGCCACTTTCCAAAGAGCAGTATTGAGCATCTTTTCTGAGTTGGTCCATGATTCGGTGGAAATCTATATGGATGACTTCACTCCTTATGGGTCCAACTTCTAGGAAGCATTGTCCAATCTGGGAAAAGTTCATCCCTTAGTCCTGAAAAATGTGAATTCCTGATGACTGAAGGGACCATGCTAGGACATACCATTTCTCGCCAAGGATTACAGGTGGATCCTAATAAAATTTCTCTCATCAAAAAGGTTCCACCTCCTCAGAAGGTAAGAGATGTTTGGAGTTTCTTAGGCTTAGCAGGATATTATAGAAGATTCATTAAAGACTTCAGTAAGCTAGCCTTGCCATTGTTTGGCCTCTTAGCAAAAGATGTTGAGTTCAAATGGACGGACGACTGTCAGAGGGCTCTAAATGAATTAAAGGATAAGTTGGTGTCCGCCCCGATCTTGAGAGGTCCAAACTGGGCCCTACCTTTCCACATCCACACTGATGCCTTGAACAAAGCCATAGGGGCAGCCTTAGGACAAGTTGAACAAAAACTTCCATATGCCATATACTTTGTCAGCAAAAGCTTATCCAAGGCAGAAATGAATTATATTGTAACTGAGAAAGAGTTCTTGGCCGTGGTCCATTCCCTGAACAAGTTCCGACACTACATCACTGGCTATCAAACATTTGTACATACTGATCATGCTGCAATTAGATATTTAGTGAATAAACCTGATGTGAATGCTCGTATTATTAGATGGTTACTTTTGATGCAGCAATTTGATTTGACTATCGTTGACAAACCAGGTAAAGAAAATGTTGTTGTTTACTTCTTGTCTAGACTGGATTTACCTGCAGGTGAAGATGGAACAGCGGATGACCAGATGCGAAATGAACATCTGTTCACTATCTCAGTACTCTCTCCTTGGTTTGCTGATATAGCAAACTACCTGGTCTCAGCATAGTTCCCTCCGCATCTATCCTCAAAAGAGAAGAGTAGAATCATGAGGAAAAGTGCCTCATTCACTTGGATCGGGGGTAACCTGTTCAAACTTGGCCCCGATCAGATCTTAAGGCGTTGTGTAAGGGAGGAGGAAGTCTTTGACATCCTCCTAACCTGTCATGATGGGCCTTGTGGAGGACATTTTGCAGCCAAGAGGACTGCCTTCAAAATTCTACAGGCAAGCTACTATTGGCCCACGCTTCATCAAGATGTTAGAAGATATATCAGCCAATGTGACCGATGCCAAAGGATGGGGAAGCCAAATCCAAGGGAGGAAATGCCTCTCCAACCTCAAGTGACTCTTGAACCATTTGAGAAGTGGGGTATGGATTTTGTGGGTCCTATCAACCCTCCTTCAAGGCAAAGGTCTTACATCATTATGTGCACAGACTATCTGACAAAGTGGGCGGAAACTAAGGTAATCAAAGCAGCGACAGAAGAAAAGGTGGCTGAGTTTTTAAGAGAAAACATCTTCTACAAATTTGGCTACCCAAGAGAGTTAGTCACCAATCAAGGAAGCCAGTTCACCTCCAACTTAATTGAAGACTTTCTCGCTCATCACAAGATCAAGCATAGGATTTCCACCCCATATCATCCTCAAGCAAATGGGCAGGTGGAAGTCACCAATAGAGCATTAGAAGGGATTTTGACTAAGGTAGTGAGCAGTAGCAGAAAGGATTGGGCAGATCGCCTGGTTGAGGCCACTTGGGCTTACAACACCACCTGGAAGACCACAACCGGCTTCACACCGTATGAGCTGGTCTATGGGAAGAGAGCTTTGCTGTCAATTGAGTTCGAGTACAACACATTGAGGATGGCAGCTCAGCTGGACCTAGATCTCAGCCATGCTCAACAAGAAAGGTTATTGCAGCTGAATGGGTTAGATGAACACCGAATGCAGGCCCTCCTCCACTCAGAGGTGGTTCAACTTCAGAGAAAGATATGGCATGACCGGCACCTCAATGACAAACAATTCCAGCCGGGAGATTGGGCACTGCTGTATGATTCCAGACATAAGGATTTCAAGGGGAAGCTGAGGACAAGATGGCTAGGACCATATGCAGTGGAGAAGTGTAATGACAATGGTTCTGTCCTTATCCGGACCATTGAAGAAGAAGCCATCCCCATGCTCGTCAATGGGCATCTACTAAAGATCTACAAGAAACCTCTCTTGAGGCAAGAGTTCATCAAAACTGTGGAAAAATCAGTGCTGGTCATAGAGAAGGGTTCTGCCTCTATTTTGGGCATACCCTGAGCATCCTTAAAAAAAAAAAAAAAAAAAAAAAAAAATGCAAATAAAAATGATCCTTGGGTGAAAACCTTTCTGAGGCACCCAAGGCAGATGGTAGGGGTGAAAACTTCATTGAGGTGCCCCTGCTGTCTCTCTGAAAAAGAATTGGAATAAAAAGATCCTTGGGTGGAAACCTCTCTGAGGCGCCCAAGGCAGATAGTAGGGGTGAAAACCTCATTGAGGTGCCCCTGCTGTCTCTTAAAAAAAAAAAAAAGAGAGAGAAAAAAGAAAAGAAAAAGAGAAAGAGGTAGAAACAAGAAAAACAGGCTTAATCTTTGGAAATTGTTGTAGGTTGCAGGGATTCAATGCAAAAAGGAGGCCTCTCAACTCAAGGACAAGGGTCCCTACCAAGCTACCAGGCAACCTCACAAACACTCCCTCCATGAACACTCATTTCTTCCAAGGTTTGGACGCAATCTGGTCATAGTTTAGCCTTCTACAGGAAGCTACAGGACTTTCTACAGGAAGTTCTATATTTCTACAGGAAACATCCTGTAGAGCCTTTGGGCGGGCCAGGACCGATCATGAAGAAGAATTTGAAGCTTGAAGTCCGTTGAGGAGGCATGCAACCACTCTTTTCTTCCATCCTCCACTTGTTTCACCTCCTTTCACCACCATTGCTGCCATACGGTCAAAATATACCTGCACAGTCATACCAGAACTTTGTTTTCTCAGATAAAGGGAAATTTTTTTGGGAAATAAACACATGCAGAGGCTCGCACACTTTACCTGTCAAGGAAATCTTAGGACCTTGCACCTGTGAACGTGACTCAATTATTTCGGCATGCACCCCAGGAGGAGAAACGGCTACAAGATGTCCTACAGGAATCCTGTAGTAGCTGATCCAGCTAGAGCACATACCATGGAGACACCAGCAACTCATGAAGCCAGTGCATGCAGCATTCACTGCCAGGAAATCGGGTCTCAAGGTCTCGTAGCTAGCAGCAGCCAATGAAGAGGAGCTCCAGTGCCTGTGCACGAAGTAGCAGCAAGCAGATCCAGCATTCCTCATCCTGAAGCCTAAGAAAACTCACGTCCACGACCGCACAGGTAAGTGCCTAACCTTATTTCGTCAAATTACATAAGCTATACTCTAAATGTGCATGACTGTGAGAATGAACGGATTGAACAAGTCGAGTAGCCATTCAACTGGCCACCACAACCAGTCCGACGGCCTCGTCGGATCCGAAAGGCTTTGGTTATGTTGAAAAGACAGGAAATGGACACGTGGGAAGCGTCCAGTCGGAGAGAAGCGGTAGTCTAACAGGAATGGTGGCGGTAAATGCAAAGGGAAGGATTTGGAGGTCAGGGACATGCCGCGGAATGATAGTGGTGACGTCGGCCAACGGATCGACGAGGACAACTCACCCCCGCGCCATGAATTCCGCAGCAATTCAAAATCGGCCAGCTGAATCACTTATGATGCACTGCAGTCATTTACTCACAACCGTTTTGCAGCCGAGTACGCGTCCTCAATCCTCTGAAGGTTGTTAGCCCGAGTTCTCGGCCTGTTCCAACGTCCTGTTGCTGCGCAGAAAGTCCAGAACCACTGAAGTGTTCCCCAGAAGCCGTGCACGATTTCTACAGGAAGCTGCGCTACAGGGAGCCCGACA
This sequence comes from Pinus tabuliformis, assembly GCA_031772625.1. NCBI lineage: Eukaryota > Viridiplantae > Streptophyta > Pinopsida > Pinales > Pinaceae > Pinus > Pinus tabuliformis. The sequence goes on along the minus strand of CM062804.1, from coordinate 282,695,804 downwards.
TTACGGAGAAGTTTGGACTGTTCACGTCGAGGGTGGCAATTCTGGAATAAGGTAGGCCTGAACATAACTCTCCCATGCAAATGATTCAAAAGGTGGTGAATTCGACGTGTTGAAGGGGTAGGAAAATGTGAATAAAAGTCTGTTCATGAATTCACAAGCCGTTTTCTTATCGCTGCATGAGAATTGTCGTCGTAGTCTGTATGCGGGATTTTCTCCGGGGTTTTGAATTACAATTGAGCCACTGTCAAGGCTCACTGGTAGAAAGTTGTGAATTTTATATAACTGTGTGCATAACAGAGACATAGCTCCGCGCTCTGTCTAGAAAATCCCGAAGCTCTACTTCTATACACGAGCAGGCAAGCTCAGAACAACAAAACAAGTTTTTTACCATGGGAGGAGGGTTCATTAGAAAAGAGCCTTCGGACTCCAAGAAGTTACGGGAAACCCCTAAGGTGGTGGACTTGTTTTCCTATGCACACTAGATGTCACTCTGTGACAAGCTTCAAGGTCACGATGACGAAATTGCAGAAGAATTCCTAAGGTCCTTGAAGCCAAAGTCAAAAACATTGGCCATTGTCAACTTCAGAGGATTGACCCTTAGACTCACCCCACAACTCATTAGCAGAGTAACTGATCTACCGATGGGGGTACCCTGGGATAAGGAGGAGAGAAAATTGGGTCAGAAAACTAAAAAGGAGTTCTTCATGCCAGAGGAACAATTTTCAGAGGACAAGAATGGAGTTCGAAGAACTAGCCTACAGCCGTTCTGGAGTGAGGTCAGCCTCTAGATTATGAAGTATATTACGTGTGAGGGGCGATTTAGCATCGTGTATGGCTATCATTTCCGGTTGCTCATAGAACTCAGGCACCAAATGGACCTACCCTCAGAGCAAAAGTTGAGCATTCCTTACTTCCTCCTGCAATCCATGATTGAGTGTGCCACCAAACTGAGAGAGGGAACGCCAGACCAGCTAGCCCATCATGGGCTCATCAAGCTCCTCATGGAAGATGCACTCCACACTTACACCATCCCTCTCTCCTGGGAAACTTTTCGGAATATGTCTAAGGATGATGACATCCGAATTTTGGTCGAGGAGCTCACTTCCTCCAGCAGCGAGGAGAAGGAGCACATTCAGGCAAAGGAGAAAGATAAAGGACAGGAAACCCCAGGCAAAACACCGAAGAAAGAACAGAAGGGAACACAAGGAAAAAGCCAAGCTGCCAAAACAGGGGGTGGTAAAACCACACCAACACCCAGGGAGAAAAGACTACAGAGCAGGGTGGAAAGGACTGAAAAAGTCCACGCTAGTGAGGGCACCTCTAAGGCAGCCTCAGCCAAGCTAAAAGAAAAAGCACCCTCAGCCAAGCAGGCTAAAACGGTGCCGTCTGCTTCTACAGGAAGTTTAAAAATGGCTTCTACAGGAAGCCAGAAACCAGCCACTACAGGACTTTCTACAGGAAGTCCTGAAAAAGGAAAATAGAAGGAGAAATTGGTCGAAATTCTAGCTAGGGAGGCAGCAGCTGTGCTGGCCACCCTAAGTACCTCTCCCAAGCCAAAGGAAAAATGAAAGAGGGAGACTCCTCTGTATTTCAAAGCGAGAAGAAGTGTAAGAATTAAAACCGGCAGACCCCAACCTCCATCCAAAGACCCAATTACCATTGAAGACACCCCTACCTCGCCGAAGGAGAAGTCCCCCTCCAAAGCATCAGTCACTTATGAGCGGGGGAGCCCGAAGACATCTACCTGGAGGGAGAGAATGGAAAGATTGGATTCAAAAGCATCTCTACAGGATGCTGAAGCTATTCTACAGGAAACATTGGCCAGGCTCAAGGAGACCGAAAGAATGGATGGGGAGGCAGCCAAATCACCACAAAAGGAAGAAGAGGTAGAGCACATCATGGAACCTAGCCCCCAGCCCAGCTTGGGGTCTTATTATAACTTCTTGGAGGCCGGAAAAATCATTCCACAGAAATTCACAGTGCCGCTTTTCGTTGCACTAGAGGAAGAAAGAGTGAGGACCCACACATGGATGAGAATAGCCAAGTCTAAAGGAGTAGCAGATATAGGCCCTTTGGAGGAACAACTCAAGGAGGCAAGAAAAGAATTGGCTATGGAAAAACATGTGGGAAACTTCCAACGAGTATTTCTACAGGAATAAAATGAGAAGCTCAAACGACAACTACAACTACAAGGACAGAGGAAAGAAGGGGACACAGCACCAGAGGACACCACAGCAGAACCTCAAGAAAAAGAAGGAATGCAAGCTGATCTTGAGGAACTAAACCAGCAACTACAGGAAAGAGAATTGCAGGCAAGCATAGAGATACAAGCTCTAAAACAGCAGGTGCAAGAAAAGGAGGCGGAACTGGCTTGCATGGCCAGTTGGGCAATGGACGCTCTGCAATGTAGGCAGCCGGCCAAATCTTATGGCCTATACCTACGGGACCAGTGGCTGCAATTCCAAATTAACACATTGGCACAGAGGGGTATCTCCCAAATCCAAAACCCCCAGAAATTCACGGATTTATGTAACAGCAGTTCAATAGAGGACAAGGCCAAGCTATCAGAGTTCTACCTTCATAATTTGGCCCTTCCAAATGTAACCTCATGGGACCCCAACACAGCAGTGGGAGATATGCAGCTGATGGCAATGACCTCATGGTTAAACCACGAAGAAAAGAGAGCGGCAGAGGTCAAAGATGTCATGAACCGAGAGCTACATGAACCACTGCTGATTAGAGCAGAGCCAGGGGACCCCACTGCATTGATATCAGCCCACCAGCACCTAGCAACCAACTCTCAGGCTTTATTAGAATACATGGATCGGCAGGCTCAGGCCATAGCACACTTCGAGGATATGGAGCGATTATTAGGGGACAATTGTGTTCATGCTTGCACCCGTAGGTGGAACACATTGTCCCACAGCCTCAAAATCAGGGAATATCACACTCCAACTAAAATGAGGGAGGCCTTGGCACGGGTGCCTCTCTACAAGAAGTCCATACAGAACCTCTAGGCCAGCTGGATCGGCCTCAAGCTAAGTCAACCTTTTCTTTTGGGATTGTTAGAAGGAAGCACAGAAAAAGAAGAGCATAAGCAGTGGGAAGAGGTGGAAAGGAAGGCCAGATTCCATGACAGTGAGGAGGATACTACTTCAGAAGCCTGGGATGTGAGGGTGGCGATTAAAGCAATGAAAGACGAGGAGCTGGACTAGTTGCTCAGAGGATGAGAAACCATTTTAGCAGCGGGGTGATGATGAGCCCAAAATTTGGTAACTTGTTGGGCTCATTTGGCCTAATTATCCTTGTTCAATCCTTCATTTTTCATAACTTATGCATTATTTTTCAGTATGTTTATGTCATTTGTACGAATAAGGGTAGTCACTCTTCCTAGGTGGCTAACACGTGCTCATTTCAGGTTTTTTGACACATGTTGGAGCAAAACCGAGCAGTCATGGGCTAGAAGACAGCCAAGCTTGGGTTGAGGATTCATAGGGGGTTGTCTATGGCATTAAATAGCCTTCCTCGGGATCTTCACCCCCAACTCCGAGCTCCAAAGGCCACCAAAACCGGATCTAGAAGGCAACCAAGCAGATTTTGGAAGGAGTTGTCCACTCACAGTTTGGGCAACCAAGTCCCATAGATTTAGGAGGCCAGATAGGCCCTCCTGGTGTATAAATGTTAAGGCCTCAGCCTTCGTGAGGGACTTTTGGAAACTCTTGCATACTTTGCACTACAGTGCTGCTAGCTTCATTTTGTTCTCTTGTAGCCATTTTTGGCATAACTCTTGAATTATGATCATGTTTTGATAATGAGAAGCAGTTCAATTTTATACCAACTCTAAGTTTTCTATAGGAGCCATAGCTCTTGGGGTTGGGCCCAACCTGAGAGCCTAGGGCTTCCTTCTTTGTACTGTTACCTTTTCTTTATGCATCGTTATTTTCCTTTTATGCATTTGAAACGTGTTTCTGTTGAGCAGATTTAGTTGTGTTGGTTAAATAGGTCACTGGTTATGAATAGAATTGCTTCAGATGTTGAGAATAGATTGGTAGGATAATAACAGATAAAGCTCCAAGAAAAGGGTCAACAACACTCTCAGTTTCACCTCATCCTTATTGGATCAGGGGCTGGAATTGCAGAAACAGTGCTGCCCCAACAAAAACACTAGTTTGCTTGACCATGCAATCCTTAGTGTACTGTTTTCATTTGTAGAAGTTAGTTATGAGTTCAAATCTCTGAAATGTTTCTTTGCTTGAGTGATGTACATGGTTCTCTTTACAAATAAAGCTGTTGTTCATTTGTTTCATTGACAGTTAGAGTAGATTAGCTACGACTTTGATTATGTGCAGGACTTTGTTGATTCGGTTAAATGTACACCGTGCAGGGCATCTCTACCACTCTCGCATCTGCCTAAGATTCGTCCAAGCCAACTACTCCATCTCCTAGTTAGGTTCCTTGTCTCACACCTGCTCTTTTGCCCACGTAACCCTACCTTCTTGCTCCTCCATTGTCTCAGCCATCTTGAAGCCAAGGCAGCCTTCTACACCTTCTCACCACTCCATCCATCAGTCCCTGGGTCATTTCAGGTCCCCATCCTACCTCCCTATCCATTCATGCATCTTCCCTCACTCACCCATCCTCTAAAATCCACTTTTTAAACATCCTGTAGAAATTTCTGAACATCCTGTAGAAATTTCTGAACATCCTGTAGAAATTCCTGAAACATCATGTAGAACCCCTGCAGACTTCCTGTAGAAGCTCACGAATGAGGTTTCTTAATATCCAAACTCTGTGAAACTCTTTGGAAGGATGTTAGGGACCCCTTAGGCCCTCTCTGAACCTTCCCGAGCTCCTCCAAGAATTTCCTCTCGCCAATCCACCTCTGCACAGTCAAAAACAGTTAAATTGTATGCATGATAATTGTGACAACTTATTCAAAAATACAAAAAGATGTTTTCTTCAGATAGCGATAACTTATACACATGCATTTTACCTTCCTAGAAGTCAATGGCATCTCTTTCAATAGCTTGCATCCTCTTTTCCGCATCAGTAGGGCTAGCTGGTAAAAGTAGGGTTTGCTAGAGTTTTCATTTCCTTTCCGCTTTCCAGTTTCTTTCTGCAAGTAAATTAGCCCCTTTGAGTTAGCTTTCATTCATCAGTTAAAAAGCTTCTTCTAAGAGCTCATAGAAGTTGGCTTAAGCTCCTAGCGGACTTGTGCTAGCTGACCAAGTGACAGCTGCGGCAAGAGCTAGTACTTGTGCATACAGCACTGTCACTTCCAAGTTTGTTACGAACTACCGGGTTGATAAAAGTAAAGACGGGAGTCCCAGGAGTTGCAACATTATTGCTGCAATACTGGAGCCCACCACTATGATCGAGTCCAACAACTTTATTTATGGAGGGCATAATCGAAGGGAACCGGTCTCAAAAGAAACCATGAAAGCCAGGAGCAAAGTGGGGTCATAATGATGGAGAACCCACAAACACAATCTCTAAAGAACCTAGGGAGGAAAAGAGGAAGAAAAAGACAAAATGAACTGCTAAATGAATGTGTGAAACTACTAATGAACTCAGGTAAGGTGAAAGATCTCACCAGCTATTCCTTTCCCAACCTTTCTTAATCAATCTCACAACTTGGAATATTAGAGGTTTAGGTAGTAGAAGGAAACAGAGAAATCTAAGTAATAGAATAAAGGAAGAAAAACCAGACATGGTATTTATTCAGGAAACCAAATGCTCAACGGAAAAAATAATAGAAATTCACAATAAGTGGATAATCAAGTATGAGTATTTAGAAGTTAAATCCAATAACTCTGTAGGTGGGATTCTCACACTGTGGGATCCACAGAAATTTGGAATCCTGGATGATGAAGCGTCCAGAAAATATCTTTCTTTGGTGTGTAGTCCTTTAGGTGATAAAGAGACTTACATGATAACAAATGTTTATGGGCCTCAACAGCAAGCAGATAAACTCAATCTTCTTGCCTCCTTGGAAGGTCTCGGAGCATGACATCCCAATATTCCTTGGACAGTTGTAGTTGATTTCAATATGATAAGATCTCTTTCAGAAAAAAAGGAGGGACCAGGCAGCTAGGCAGAGATTCTGAAGTTTTCCAGGATTTCATCATCAAGATGGGACTGGCAGATACAGAGACAATAAATGGAACCTTCACTTGGAACAACAGAAGGGGAGGGGCATCCCAAGTGGCGTCAAAACTTGACAAATTCATATTTACTGAGGATCTCCTCCTAACAAGACCAGCCATTATAGCATTCATTCTGCCCTTTGGAGGTTCGGATCATTGGCCAGTTCAGCTAAAAGCTAACTTTATGGGCACTCCGAGAAAGTGGCCTTTCAGATTTGAAAATCCCTGGCTCTCACACCCCAATTTTACCAGCAACATTGATAAATGGTGGAAGGAGGATTTGAACATTCAAGGTACTAAGATGTACATGCTTTAGCAAAGACTAAAATACATTAAATTAAAACTCAAGAATTGGAACAAAGAGGAACTTGGAGATATCATCAAGCCCAGAATCGAAACTGAGAAAAAACTCCAAGAAGTCAATCAGATCAATATCTCAGAGGGCTTCAATGAGGAAAGGTAAAAACCAACTAACACTTTGTAGGGAGAATGGGAGGATTGTTGCCTACAAGAGGAAACTTTCTGGAGACAGAAATCCAGGATTCAATGGATTAAAGAGGGAGAAAGAAATACCAAGTTCTTCCACAAATCCATTATGGCCCATAGGGCACATAATAGAATCACAAAAGTTAAGGATTCTCAAGGTATTGAACTGGTCTCTCACAAGGATATGGAAGCGAACGTAGTTCAACACTTTTCTAACATTGCAAAGGAGCCTATGGAGGATAGATATAGGTACATTTCTCAATTCATACAGTACATTCCCAAGTTGGTCACCAGAGAGGATAACCATAATCTCAACCAACCGGTCTCGGAAGAAGAGGTCAGTGAGGTGATCAAGGAAATGCAAAGTGGAAAAGCACCAGGACCGGATGGTTTCAATGTTGATTTCTTCAAAGCCTGCTGGAATACAGTCAAATAGGATATCCTTGAGGTTGTGGAAGACTCAAGAAGAAATAAAAAGGTTCTAAAAGCACTTAATGTTGGAAATAATACTGAGAGGGGGGGGGGGGGGGGGGAGTGAATCAGTATTATCAGATCATTAAAACTTTTTCAATGCTCAAAAACATATACGCTACTTCAGTTAAGTGAACCCGCGTGTACATGCTACTGTGTCTAAAGCAACTAGCGTATATCCATAAATCTTATGATTCAGTTAGCTTATCTTCAGTAAATGCATCAAAACATTATTAACCATATTAACAGTAAACAGGTGCAGTATAACAGAACAGATCATCACACAAAAGCCACACACATGAACACAAAGATATAAGGTGGAAACCCAATGTGGGTGAAAACCACCTGCTGCAAGTCATCTCAATCTTCTTCTTAATAAGAAAATCCTTTTACAATATTTGTACTGGTGCAGTCTTATACCAGTACGGGAGCTACAACCCCCTTTGCTCTTGTACTAGCCGATCCATTTACTAGTACGCAGGCTGCTACCTGCTACAATGCTCCAAAGATCTCCCTTAGCTTTTGTACTAGCTTAAATACTAGTACGTAGGTGCTTGCCTACAATCTTCTCACCTCCAGGTACCACGTTTCATCAATTTTCAGACTGGATACACTGAAGCACAACACATAATCTGAAAGGCCACTTTTCATCCAATTTTCATACTGGACCCATAACTATCATTGAAGCTCAAAACAATCATCAAACTCTGAATCACTGAAACCCTGTTAACAACACCGTCACCAGAACACAGAGCAGACACAGAACTCTGTAATAACCATCAGACCCATCTGCAACTTCAAATATCAAGCTTTACAATGTATACGCTACTTCGATGAATCAAACCCGCGTGTATACGCGCTTTTGCCAAAGACAACCCGCGTACAGATCTAAAAATAATTTCTCATAACTTGCAGCTGTACCAGACATCAGTCATACTCATAACACTTATAGAACAATACATGCGTCAGTATGTAGATCTAGAATAAGCATCATAAAGATAGTTCATTTCAAACCATTTGATCCCGATCTCTCCTTAGATCTTGTTCTCAATCAGCCGGTGAGATCCCTCCTTAGCTCAAATCAAGCAATGCATCATCAACCCATAACCTGCATACTGGATCTCATACTTCATCAGATATTCAAGACATTTCAGATGCACTTGCCTAATGATTTCCTTCTCCTTATATAGCCTTAGGCCTTGTTCAATACCAAGGGCCAAAACCATAGAGATCCAATACCATCAACTTCAAAACTAGTGATCAACACGTCCGTCGAGACACCAAGGTCCAAAACCATAGGCACAACTTCCAAGGAATAACCGTCGTGGACCAAAGATAAGTTTTCCACATACACGCGCTTTTACTGAAGCCAACCTTCTTGTACACGTGACTTGGTATATAGAGAACCTGCGTATACGCAACTTGATATATAGTGAACCTGCTTGTATACGCGACTTGGTATATAGTGAACCAGCGTGTATATATTTTCTCTTCATACTTGTAGTCTGATCATCAATTCCTTGCTGCTATCCTTCTGCACTATGATTTGTCATCAGTGTGATTTGCCATCAAGGACAACACTTTTCTCATAATGCCAACAATCTCCCCCTTTGGACTTGATGGCAAAGCTAACTTGTTACACTTAGAACTATCATCTGATTCCTTTGAGCTGTCCTCCATCAGTCATATCTGACATCTCTTCTGAAGATTCATCCAGTTATACATAAGTGAGATATTCTTCTATGAGAGGGTTGCCATCAAGTACAACATATGCATCATAATGCCAACAATCTCCCCCTTTGGACTTGATGGCAACAACACCAAATCACTCTCCCCCTTTGACATCAAGGGCAAAGGGTGGACCAAGATATTCTCTTCCTTTGCTGAATCATTCCACTATCCATACTCCCCCTGAGTACCTGCTGAAATCTCTGAATAATCTCCCCCTTTGTATATGCCAAGGTGTACCAATCTGTCCATACTCCCCCTGAGTACATGCTGAATCTCTGTAATGCTGAAGTGTGATGTTCATGCTCTTCCTGACTGTAGGCAAGATCTGCAAAAGATGTTCTTCAAGAAGAACATGACTCTATACATCATAAAAGACCTTCCTATCACCAAAGACTCATACATCCATTTCCCAACCATGTGGGGACATACTAGAATTGACTCATCCACCCAACCAAGTGGGGATACATCAAAAGTTTACATATGACAACCAATCATATTGCATCAATCATCCCAGGCATAGTGGGGAAACAAAAATAGGCCGTTACATGACCTTGACACCATGAAAGAGATACCACAAAAGAGATATATGACATAGAAACGAAAGAACTAGACCAAGACTTATGAAAGTCACCAGCAGCATCTGATAATCACCATTCAGATCAGCAACCAAGAGATCCTTCTGTTCTCCTTTCGCCTTTGTTCCACTTGAGACCAACAACAAATGTGAACTAGAACCAAAAGCTTTAAGATAATGCCAACAATGCATCATTGGAAGATTATCTGCTCCCCCTGAACCTGTGCCAGATGATCTCTGTCGGACCCATATCAGACTTTCTGCAACCAACATCTGTCCCTGCTGATTTCCTTCAAAACTCCATATACGCGTCTGCATCCACATAAACAGGCGTATATACGTGGATAGGCCTTATGAAACTCGCGTACAACCATTTTCATATCAGCAACCTGTAAATGTCCTGCAGCAAGGTATCAACTCCTCCTTTTAAACATCATCATGAAATCATTCACATTACATGTGAAACCACCATAGCCATTATATCAATGTCAAGATCTTCATGATCCAAGTATCATTACTTGGGAACATCTGCATCAATCAACATATGTAAGTATCACCTATCATCATATAGATAAGAACTCATCACCATGTCTCCAACAAAGCAACTTTGAGTAGTCATCCATGTATCAGCACTATGTATCTTGAGCTCAAGCTCATTTGACAAAACTTCTTGATATCATCAACAGCAACAATCCTTATCCACAAGAATGCCTGCATCATAACTGTATGATCTTTATGCATATGACAACAGCAGTATATGAGTGACTCATCATCAAGTGAGGAAGATGTGTATTCAAGCTTTGTACTTCTCCTTATCCTTATGAAGATCACCATGTAAGCATCATCAAAGGATCAACCATAAATCTGATCTGAACATCTACTATGTAACTTCAAGAATCATATGAGAGTTTATCATAGACAACTCACAACATCATATCATAGCAAGATATATCATTTAGCCATATAAGGATCATCACCAAGGATTATTAACCATAATGCCAACAATGAATTACTAAAGGCATATGCTCCCCCTCAACCTGTTCCATCTGTTAGATCTGATCATGCATATATCAGCAGTAAGTATCAAGACATCATCATCATCATCAAGTTAGGATCAAAATACTTCAAGTATCAAAACATTTTCACACATCCTCAGCAGACTGTAATTATTAACCAATAGAGAAAATAATGGACTGAATCATATCAGATCCATTTTCTGAGCCTGTCCCCACTGCTTTTCCTCAGACTGACATATACGCGACTTTGCAGTGTCTAACTCGCGTATATACGCGACTTCCCTTTAAGGAACTTGCGTATGAGATTCAGGACACTGAAGGTTTATACTTTCAGCTCCCCCTGAGTCTGATATGTCTGTGTTGTGCTGTGTCTCAGTACATTGTGCTGGCTGTACTTCCTTCTTCCTCCATATCTTCAAGTGTGATGAGGTTTTCTTCTTTTGGTGTGATATCCATCCTTTGTTCCTGCATTCCTTTGCTATATGTCCAAGCTTGTTACATGTATAACATCTTACATGTTTCATATTCCTCTTGTAGCAATCAGCAGCTTTGTGACCATACATATTGCAAGCAAAGAAATATCCATTAAAGTACCTTGATTGAGATGACCTGTCCGCATAATGATCTTGAACTCTTCTTCTTTTACATCTAGCTGCAACATGTCCAAGATTATGACATACATAACATTCAACATTATTCATAGGAGGAGTAAAAGATTTTCTTTGAGGAGTCTCTTTCCTTGCTTGTTGATGGGGTTGACCTTTCATCTCCTTTTTAGATTTTTCTTTAGAGTTCCTTGCCTCACCTTGTGAACTAGATTCACCTTCAACAGATTCATGAAAACCAAGACCAGTCTTTATAGCAGGAGACCTTTGACTACTAAGAATATCATCCAAGACTTTAGAGCTATCTTGAAATCGTAAAAGCTTATCCTTTTCTTCTATTTTACCTTTTAAGATATTTACCTCAACCTGAAGCTGTTCTTCCTTTTCAAGAGATTGTTTTTTCAAATCTTCTTCAATTCTTCTTCCTTCTTCCATTTGTTGCCTTAGTTTGAGTATCTCCTTTTCTTGTTCTTCATTCAGATCCTGCTGCATTTGACGAATTCTGAAGGCACATTCTAGTTGAGATTTTAAGCTGATAACTTCGTTTTCCTGTTTTTCAATATCTTGGACTAGATCTTTATTCTGCTTCTTTGATTCTTCAAGGTCTTCCTTTAGTGAGCGGATTGTGGCTTCAAGATTTTCATAATAACTGGATCGATCTCTGAGCTCCTTGATTGTTGTGTCCTTTTCAATGACTTCATTTCTTAGTGATGTTACTTCATCCAACAACTTTTGATATTTGTCCTTAAATAGCTTCCTTATCTTGCTTCCTCTCTCATGACAAGCTTTTAGCTCGGCATCCATCCTTTCAAAAGCACGGTTCCTTTTGTCCAACAGATCTTGCTGGATTCTAATTTTGTCTGTAAGACTTTTAAATTCTGCCTCTATCTCATTTCTTTCTTGTTCACCCATAAGAGCTAATTCAGTAGTTTCGCTATCACTTCCATCACTTTCACAAGGAAATATAGCTGGAACATCAGATGATAACACATTCATACCTGATAATGATTCTGAATCTGATTCCGAATCTGAAGAGCTTCTTATACCTAATCCCCAATCGACTCTCCCACTGTCATAGTCCTTCTGAGATGTCTTCTTCTTCTTATGAGCTTTCTTCTTAAGCTTCTTTCCCATTGTTCCACAGATCTCCTTCAAGCGATCAAGCTTCTATCAAAGGACCTGCTCTGATACCAATTGTTGGAAATAATACTGAGAGGGGGGGGGGTGAATCAGTATTATCAGATCATTAAAACTTTTTCAATGCTCAAAAACATATACGCTACTTCAGTTAAGTGAACCCGCGTGTACACGCTACTGTGTCTAAAGCAACTAGCGTATATCCAGAAATCTTATGATTCAGTTAGCTTATCTTCAGTAAATGCATCAGAACATTATTAACCATATTAACAGTAAACAGGTGCAGTATAACAGAACAGATCATCACACAAAAGCCACACACATGAACACAAAGATATAAGGTGGAAACCCAATGTGGGTGAAAACCACCTGCTGCAAGTCATCTCAATCTTCTTCTTAATAAGAAAATACTTTTACAATATTTGTACTGGTGCAGTCTTATACCAGTACGGGAGCTACAACCCCCTTTGCTCTTGTACTAGCCGATCCATTTACTAGTACGCAGGCTGCTACCTGCTACAATGCTCCAAAGATCTCCCTTAGGTTTTGTACTAGCTTAGATACTAGTACGTAGGTGCTTGCCTACAATCTTCTCACCTCCAGGTACCACGTTTCATCAATTTTCAGACTGGATACACTGAAGCACAACACATAATCTGAAAGGCCACTTTTCATCCAATTTTCATACTGGACCCATAACTATCATTGAAGCTCAAAACAATCATCAAACTCTGAATCACTGAAACCCTGTTAACAACACCGTCACTAGAACACAGAGCAGACACAGAACTCTGTAATAACCATCAGACCCATCTGCAACTTCAAATATCAAGCTTTACAATGTATACGCTACTTCGATGAATCAAACCCGCGTGTATACGCACTTTTACCAAAGACAACCCGCGTACAGATCTAAAAATAATTTCTCATAACTTGCAGCTGTACCAGACATCAGTCATACTCATAACACTTATAGAACAATACATGCGTCAGTATGTAGATCTAGAATAAGCATCATAAAGATAGTTCATTTCAAACCATTTGATCCCGATCTCTCAGATCTTGTTCTCAATCAGCCGGTGAGATCCCTCCTTAGCTCAAATCAAGCAATGCATCATCAACCCATAACCTGCATACTGGATCTCATACTTCATCAGATATTCAAGACATTTCAGATGCACTTGCCTAATGATTTCCTTCTCCTTATATAGCCTTAGGCTTTGTTCAATACCAAGGGCCAAAACCATAGAGATCCAATACCATCAACTTCAAAACTAGTGATCAACACGTCCGTCGAGACACCAAGGTCCAAAACCATAGGCACAACTTCCAAGGAATAACCGTCGTGGACCAAAGATAAGTTTTCCACATACACACGCTTTTACTGAAGCCAACCTGCTTGTACACGTGACTTGGTATATAGAGAACCTGCGTATACGCGACTTGATATATAGTGAACCTGATTGTATACGCGACTTGGTATATAGTGAACCAGCGTGTATATATTTTCTCTTCATACTTGTAGTCTGATCATCAATTCCTTGCTGCTATCCTTCTGCACTATGATTTGTCATCAGTGTGATTTGCCATCAAGGACAACACTTGTCTCATAATGCCAACACTTAATGCTTCCTTCATAACTTTAATCCCCAAAAAGGAAAATGCTATGACTCCAAATGGATTCAGGCCCATAGCCTTGTGTAATGTGGTGTATAAAATCATCTCCAAAGTGATAGCCAATAGACTCAAGCCCCTACTACCTACCCTCATCTCGAAAGAGAAAACAGGCTATGTGGAGGGCAGACAAATTCTCAACAACATCATCCAACCATATGAGGTGGTACACTCACTCAAAAGCAACAAGCAAGCAGGGATGATAATTCAGTTGGACCTTGCAAAAGCCTATGATAAACTCAGCTGGTCTTATATAAGAGCTATTCTTAAAGCCTATGGATTTGACCAAAACTGGATAAGATGGGTTATGGCACTAGTCACCACAACCAGCTTTTCCATTCTGCTCAATGGGGCTCCTTCAAAAACTTTCACACCTTCCAGAGGGCTCAGGTAGGGAGATCCGTTATCACCTTTCCTCTTTGTCCTCATGATGGAAGGGCTAGGTAGGGCAATCAAGATGGCAAATGCTGAAGGTCGAATTCAGGGGATCAAGCTCACCCTAGATGGAGAGGCTAACACTCATCAACAATTTATGGATGATACTATGTTGCAGGGCATACCCACAGTTAGAGAGGCAAGGGCAATCAAAGAAATCTTGGACGACTTTGCTATGGCCGCAAGCATAGAGGTAAGCCAAAACATGTCCAAAGTTTTTTTCTTTAACACTAATATTGCTATACAGAGAAACATTACCAGGATTCTTGGTTTTCAAAGGGAACAGCTACCTTCCAAATATCTTGGCATTCCTCTTACTGATAACCCTCTAAGCAAGAAAATATGGGAACCTACTTTGAACAAACTTCAGGACAAAATCAGTAAATGGACATACAGAGCTCTAAACTTAGCAGGGCAACTGGTGCTCACTCAGGCGGTATCACAGGCCATTCCCATCTTCATGTTTGTAGGCATCCTTGCTCCTCAAGGTATCAAGCAGCAGCTAAGTAACATTCAAAGGGACTATCTGTGGGGCAGAGGGGAAGAAAATAAAAAATGGCCTTTAGTTGCCTGGGAAAAGCTCTGCAAGCCCAAAAGCCATGGTGGCTTGGGGCTAGATGATCCAGAGACTCTAAGCAAAGCTTCGGGAGCTAAACTGTGGTGGCGATGGATTAAGGAACCAAATGCCCCATGGGCCAATATTTGGAAACAAAAGTACGCTAAATACTGGCACGAAAAGGATCACATCAGAATGTCAGGACAAATTAGGGGGTCACATAGTTGGAACCTTGCCTGAGAGAAAAAAAGCATTGTTCAACAACACTGCTTCTAGGAAATCCGAGCAGGGAACCGGGCTCATTTCTGGGAGGATATTTGGCAACAGGAACCCATCTTAAACAATAATGAATGGGCAGCCCTAAAGAGAGACACAGACAACAAAGATCTCTTCTTGTTACAAGATCTCTGGGACCAGGGGAGTAATAACGGAAAATGGAGGAAATGGAAGGATCTATATTATAGTAATGAAAGTCCTTTGAAGGAGATGGAAAATGCTCTCAACATGGACTTAGAGAAGAGATGGATTCTGGTCTCATCCTCACCTAACCAATTAAGATGGGGGAAGAATAATGAAGGAAACTTTAATCTCAAAGAGGCAAAAAAGGCAATAACAGGTTTTAACTTTGTCAATACTGACATAGTCTGGAAGAAGCTTTGGCAAACCTCTCACTGGATGAAAATAAAGATATTTATCTGGTTAGTGCACCAAAGAAAGATACTGACTTGGGAAAACCTCCTTAAGAAATGCTTCATAGGAGTTTCCAAATGTCAGCTCTACGGCTCACATGAGGAAACGATTGAGCACCTGCTCAACCTCTGCCCTTTTTTTGCCAGGGTATGGAACTGGGTGGCCTCAAGCTTCCGACAAACCGATAGGGACAATCTTAGTATCTCCAACACTTTGAAAAACTAGAGGAATAACTTCTCAGAGAATGAAATCATCAACAAAGCCTGGATGCTAGTTCCAGGCTTTGTCATTTGGAATGTTTGGAAAGAACGCAATAGGAGAATCTTCAGAAACAAAGCCAGTGAGCCACAACACATAATCACTCAGATCATGAACCAGCTCAAAGAAACAGTCAAAAGCCTTTTAAGGTCAATTCCCACTAACCCTCCTCTGCCTCACGAGGAGATCATTCTTCTCAATTTGGGTCTACAATCCATAATTCCTCAAGGAACTCGTAAGGAAGTAAGAACAATAAGCTCAGGGGCTAGCAGTTGGCAGCCCCCTCCACAGGGCTTCCTCAAAGTAAACATTGATGGAGCTTCTAAGGGTAATCCAGGGTAAGAAGGATTTGGGGGGGTGGTATGCGAGATCAACAGGGGCATATAAAATTCATCTTCCATGGCCACTTGGAAAAGGGCACCAATAACATGGTTGAACTCCTGGCCTTGGAACAATGCTTGGAGATCATGGTGGAAGCTAATTTACAGAATGTTATAATTGAAGTAGATTCAGAACTGACCATCAGAGCAGCCAAGAGGATTCACAATGGAACTTCGCCAGATAAAGTGTCGAAGCACTGGAAGCTTATGTAGATTTTTCATCGCATACACTCTCATCTACAAACTCTTAAAACGATAAGATTTGTTCATGTCAGATGGAAGGCAAACATGCTTGTGGATCGATTGGCCAACGAAGGGGTGGTCAATAAGAACAGGGATTCTCAACATGCTTGGGAATAGGTACCTGTAGGGAAACTGAGAGAAGAGTGTCTTTGCCTGGCAACCAATGATTGGGATCCGTGGTTGAACAAAACTGACCAGAGGGAGGTAGGAGACAGGGATGAGAATGGCTTTACATAATTTGTCTATGTCTATGGCAGCTTTCCACAATTTCAGATGAATGACAACGGTCACGAGATGGACGCAAACACAGATCGGGTTGTCTGTGTGTTTTGGCTCAGTGGTTTTCTGTTGGTGAATATAGACGGAAGGCTCAGAAATAATGGTGGAATGGGTTGGAGGCTCCGTGTTTGGCCAATGAGTGGGTTGTTTTCTACACGAAACCATTGACTCAAAACCATAAATGGTTTATCGCATGGGACTCAGATGGTATTTGGTATTTTGGAAAATGTGTGCAATTCCACTCAGAGGACACCACGTGGCAATGCGTAGCGAGGGAAAACCACTCTCATCGTGTGATTAACGCCCGAGCTTCTAGGCAGTGCGATATCCGTGTTGGCCGTTGGATTGGGAAAGTGGTTTCGAGCTGGGATTGGTCGGGTTGTTTGTCTCAGGGTCATGGACCTGAGTGGGCCTTGTGGACCCATTCTAGAGTTGATTTTGGGTCTGGGTGCTGGCGATAATGGGCTCCACTATGGGTCCCACTATGGGCCCCTAACTTACCACGATACTGTGAACACAACACCCAAAAACCACAAGTGGTATATCGCGCGGGGCATGGGTGGTATCAGGTTTTGGGGCAGATGCACGCGATTCCATTCAGGGGGTAACACGTGGCATGGAGAGGTGAGAGAAAACCGCTCTCATCACGCGGTTAACCTCCGTGCTTCTTGTCTACGCAATATCCATGTTGGTCGTTGGATTGGGACTCTGTTCTTGACAACTCAGATGGATCAGGGCTTGCTGCTTATTGGCTGATGGGTCGAGGCTTTTTTACTCATAAACATAGTTTGGTTCTTGCCGGTTGCCTGAGGGTTTCGAACCCAATTTGTTTAGTGACCTCCTGTAATGTTGTGGCGGGTCCGTTTATGGATCACAGTAAGCTCCCTGTCTTGATCGATAAGGCTGATGTTTACTTTAGTTCATGGTCCTGTCACCCCAGCTGTCTGGGGCCCTTTGTAAATTATGTAATTTGTCCAGATTAATAGAAGGTTCATCTCTTACTTATCGAAAAAAAAAAAAAAAAACAATATTGTTAGGAGGGATATTGATAAATCTTGATGGAATAATTATGTAAATATTTTCTTGGGGATTTGGAACCAAATAAAATAATCAAATGGAATTTTATAAATTGTTTATGGGTTTGATAATAGCTAGAAAATGGGGATCTAGGAGTTAACCATGAGATTTTTTTTTATTATGCTTTATTTGAAAATGGATATATCCTAAAAACAGTTCCTTGAACCTCTTGTTCCTCTATGTTAAAAACTCCTTACGCCAATTCTATTCCTTTTCACCATTTTATATCTTTCATATCCTTCACTCCCTCAATAATGATGTTGACATTCTTGCAAATAAGGCATGTATGCTTCATGAAGGATCTCTTGAAGTTAATGGGTAGTCGACTACTTATTCTATCCCTTAGTCTCATGATAATTCTCATGCATGGCAAACTTCGTTAAATTTCGGATGAATATTGTGAATTATGGCATTGAGCAATGAAAAATAGTAGGAAGGTGGTGGTTTTGCAGGGTAGTAGAAGTGGGTGGCAAAATCAATTGTGGGAAGCAATGGCCAATTCACACCTCTGCTTTGACAATTCTGGTGTGGTATGTTGTGCAAAGTCTCTTGGTGCTTCATGTAGCTTAGACTATGTCACTTTTTCTCATTGAGTTTTTCTTGGTTATCTGTGTTAATTAAGACAATGAGCTAATCTCGTCGTTGATCACTTGCTATATCCCTTAATGTATTTGGGACATGCCAACTCTTTGTTGGGTAATTTGAGTTTGTCATTTATCTGATCCCTTCCTTTAGTGTTAGGCTCTTCCCTCTTCAGACCGCCCTCTATTAGTGGGTGTATAGGTCTGTTTCCCCTTATAAATCAACTCGTTGTTTGTATTTTGGTTTTTCTCTGCATCAGCTATGGTGTCAACACCCTGAAGCTATAAGACTCGTCTAGAAAGAGCGTAGGAGGAATTGGTTCATATTGTGTCTAGCTTCATCCAATTACAATATTATTTGGTGGTTTTGTTTGGTAAGCTCCATCAATATGGATAGGGGTTCGGATGACGCCCTCTCTTTGGCCTTAATGATCTGTGAACATTAACTTTGAAATTTACCATCTGAAGTTTGATAAATGCAAACAGAAAGACTATAATTGTAGTGCTTGGGAGCACATCAAGATTCTTGTGTAGCGTATCGACTACTTGGAAGATGAGATCGATTCTTTATGATATATTATCTATGAATTAAAGGCAACTCATTCTAGCCAAGCCCCGTCTACTAAAGTCAATCAACCGCTAGATGTCAATCGGCCAGCGAGCCCTACTAGATAGTATGAGTTTCTTACTGTTGGTCGTTTTGGCCATCTCAGTGTTTTTTTTACGATCCATGTTCAATTCAAGAATGCAGTTTCCATTTTACATTTGGGAATACTCTGTTGTTTTTTTTACAAAAGTCTGATTTTGAAATTTTTTGAAATAAAGATCTCTATAATTAATAAAATTGTTATTCTCATTTTTGTTTAAAATAAAAACCAATATTGTTAAAAAAAAACCAACCAATATTTTTAAAAAGAATTGAAATCCAAAATGGCTATCCCTACCTACATACAAAATCGTAAAAGTGAATTGCCATTGTCTTAAAAGTATTGTGCTTAAGTATACATTATTTAGAGAAAATGCCAATTTATAACTCCATAAAGGAAAGAAAAACCCATAACGTCATAAAGGAAAGAAAGAGATGTATACTACATTTTCAAATACCTTCAATTAAATATTCATCGAATTAATATTATCCATATGTTTTGATATTCGACATGTATGCAACGATTTGAATAAATGACATTAAAACACTACAGTGAGGCATGTACATGAAAAATAAAAATATTAAAAGTATAATATACATAGAAATTGGAGTCACATGATGACATGTCATTGTTTTTATATAAGTAGATTTTTTTTTATATGGTCTAATAAATTTGATAGAATTTTATTTAACGTGTTTGTTTAAATTCACGAGAAAATAAAATTAAAGTACGACATATTGGAGAGCATTACTTCCGTTTAATTGTTTGAAATTTAGTTGTTTATATATATGTATATATATATAGATATACTAAATAAAATGTAAATTTTGCTAATTTTATTTATAATTTAATGTTAAAAATATGAACATTATTAGACACTTAAAAATTGAAAGAATAAAGATTAATTTAAATTTTGTATAGGATGAGAAAATAACAAATATATTAAGATGTGAATTTAATTAAAATTTGTAATTAGTTTTACTTTTTGATATTTTGGATCAACAATTACTATTATTATTAAAATCAATTTTGACAAAATGATACTCGGAAATTTATAAAATTTTCAATTAGTTTTACTTTTTGATATTTTAGGATTTTTCTTTTACAACTATTTTCTTGTTCAATATTGACAAAAATTTAATACAGATTTATGAAATTTATATATTTCGATTATCGATTAAATAATGTATACCATTTTAAAGATTTTTGGATGTTGAAATTATTAATACATTAAAAAAATAAAAAATAAAAATAATAGTGTCATGTAAAATTGAATTTTCATATTCCAACCCAAAACACGAAATAATTAAACAAGCCAGCTAAAAACATGCAAAATAATTCAATATCTTCGTGACGTTTATAAGGAGAATCCACGTAGGCTATAACCACTTGAGGAAAAAACCATTGTCTCTGTAAAGAAGTACGGACAGTTAGTATTAATTAAATATGCATAAAGTGGAATGGCCAGCTCATCCGTGAAAGAGCACGTGAATAATTGTGACAGAAAGTTGCAGTTAAATAAATAAATAAACTTCATCGAAACATTGTATTCTTAAAAGTTTGGGAATTTTAATTTTTTTTTTTTTTTTTTTATTTCAAACTTATCTGTAATTATAAATTTGAATTACTTCATTTACAGAAATTAAATATATATTAAAATATAAATTTTAAATAAAAAATGAAATAATAATTTTACTTAAAATTAGATAATCGAATACTAAAAAAACCAAAAATTAAACAATCGATACAATATAATATCAAACTACAAATTAAAAATCTATCTATTTTAAAGATATGTGCCTTTGTTTTTATTTTCATATGTTATAAAGATATAATTTTGTTTGACCATTTTATTTTGACTACATATTTTATTTCTCCAAAAAATTGTATAGAGAATCACTCAACTTTGGATTTCCACAACTTTAACTATGTAAAATGATATAATTTGAAAACTATTAATAGCTATTTGTATTGATTTAGAATATGAATTAAGTTGATAATAGCTCAATTTTGTAAACTAAAAATTCCAATAAGTTATCTTGTATTTTGGTTACACTCACTATTAGCAGAATCAGGTCTTAAAACTAAAAAATTCAAAATCTAAAATATATGCTGAAATGATAAAATGCAGCGGGGGAAAGTGAAAGTCCAAGGCGAATATGGCATAATAGATACCCACTTGTATGAGGGTGAACCTCAAGTAAGTTCAAATTTGGTAAATGTCCTCATTGATATAGTTACGTGGAAACCTCACCAATATAAAGGGAGCATTGTAATAAATTTTTGTGAGTGTAAAATTCATTGAGTTTTTCCAATTTTTGGTGATATTAAATAAAAATGAGAAAATATTATTTTGTGGGAGAAAAGTGGAAATTATTATTTTAATGAAGAAGGACCGTAAAGTAATATTTTATTAGTGGAAGGTGGGCACCACCAAGAGAGATGACTAGAAATTATAAATAGAGTTTGGAGGCCTCCATTTGGTATCTTTGATTATTTGACAATTCAACATTAGTTCTTTTGAGCTGCTTAGCCAAAACAATCGTGTTGTTTAGCACAAGGAATTCTCGAGCAGGAATTCCACACTCATTTTGGAGAACTTCGAGTGTCTCCCTAATGATGTAATTTGGGGAGCTCAATTTAGAGTTTCCATTGGGCATATTTGCAAGTTATTTCAGCTGGGTTGAGTTGAGAGAATTCTTGGGGCCGAAATTCTACATTTCTGGAAGTGCACAAGGGTTGGAGGAATAGAGGTTGAGGAGAGATAAAGGTCAGAGATTGGAGTTATTCCTTAGGGGAGAATTTAGCCAAAGGTGGGATATATTTTCAGTGGTGGATTTGGGCTTAATTCAGCAGTATTAATTTTTGGGGCGTTTTCTCGCTAAATTGGGCAATTTGCACTTATTGGGGGTCACTGGGGATCGGTGGATTCAGCCAAAACCCGTTCTAGGTTTTTGTGTGTTTATTGAGAGGAGGCTATAAATAATTTTACAGAATTTTTCAGGCGATATTCGGACCTGAAATTCTAATTCTTATAGCAGGGTGAATTGCTAGTTAGCTAGAGAATTTGCACCATTTTGTGGATTTGACTTTGGCTTGGAGATAGGTCGAACACTTTCTTGGTTTTTCTAGGTTTTGGGCAAGGATCACGCTCCTAATTTATATAATTTGTTAGGCACTCTAGAGTGGGAAAATCAGGGGGCGAAGTCAAGCAACAATGTAGTTTTAGAGCAACAATGCAGTTTTCTAGTGGATCTTGCTATTATAGTTGTTGAGATTTCTTGTATTGATCACCTGGTGTTGTAGCTTGCATTGTGCAAGCCCAAGTGCATTTTCTCCAAATCATTTGTACCACAACATTATTATTAATAAAATCTTGGCCAGTTTGTGGATTTGGAGATATTTCTAGTTTTTGTGTATGCATTTTTTAAAAAATCTGTGTTATTATTTTTGCATGACTTTGTTATCATTGTAAAATTTCCATTAGGAGTATTGCAAGGATTGAGGGAGTAAGAATCATGCCAACATATGCCCATTTACATATGCGTTGACCATATTGGTAATTAAGAATTTCCTTGTTCCACAAATCTAACATCACAAGCTGACTCGACCTTGCATTGTGGCCTAACATCTAGTCGAAAGTTGGAGGAACGAATCTGTGAATTTGGAGGACAGGAAAAAAGTCAGAGCCTCAACCATAAGTCAGATATGGTTTCTCAACCCACTCTAGTAAGGACTCCTGCTCCTCATAACTTCAATTTATTTTTGGGTCAATGAAAAGAAAAAAATGGGAAAGACCCCAACCCTGTAGGGACTGACCATTAGTATAGTTGGGCTTGATGGAATTTGATGTGTGATATAGATTCATGCAACAAGCAAGGAGCTCACCCCCTGACCAACAATACAAAAGAAAAGGAAGTGATCCTCACTTTCTTGGTGGAGTATGATATCTATATATATATTATTTTTTTATACGAGTTTTGTTGTACTATTTTTAATTAATATAAAAAAATTATCATATTAAATTTAAAAAGGAAAAGCTATTGAGAAATTAAATATGTTAGTTGAGAAATGTTAAGAATAGTCGAGGTATTATTTTTTTAATTTGGTTATCCAACACTAGGAGAATAAATTACGAGCCAACCAGGAGCGTGCTCCACAAAAGTTGCAAATTCCATACCGTTGGACCAATTGAGCTCCAAAAAGTCGGGCTCGTTCTTTGAATTACAAAGTAAGAAACCCGACCCGACTAGTCAGAGGTCTGGCTTCTTGACTCTGTTGACTGTGTTAAAGAGGGAGTTAAATCCCATCTCCTGACTTGATACAACAAAGACCATGACAACCCATATACACGAAACTATTATGGTTGGTCACAAGTATTAAGACGAGATTTTAAAGACGATTGGTCCTGACTCATATTTAGATTTGTGTGCCCATGGAATAAGGAATGGAGGTAGAAGGATGGGCTTTGGAAACCAAGTTGCATTCGAACTTAAGGTGAGATCCCCACTCCCGACCTGCGAGAGATGGCTCCATGCAATGACTCTTTTCATGAATCTCTGTAATCTCGAGCATAAAATAAAAAGCTCACTCTTTGTGATTTTAATGAGAAAGACTTACAAATTTGGTAAGTTTCTTTAAGTTTTAATGCTCCGAGTTGGGAGTAATATCACAGTTATATGATGCATTGGTTCATATTCTAATAGACATGTTTTGAAGTGAATTAATGGTCACTATAGTGGAGCAAGTCATTTCATTTATAACTAGAAACCGCTTATTAGTACAACGACTCAGATATGCATTATAAGCCATTTTTAATGCTAGTGGGTGGTATTTCCCTATAGCGGCCACTAATACGCTTTTCAGTACCAAATCCTATCCATTCTATGGGCTTGCGGTGTAAACTTGTGGAATAGGATCCGCCTTGAAGGTGGGTTCCTTGGTCATTATTTGCATTGTGATTGGCGACAACGCATTTGTATCGTCGAGCATGGACCACTAGTTTCAATAGACTATATATATATATATATATATATATATATATTACTTGTCACAACCACAGATCAAATGCTATACCTATGGCTAAATGAAATTATAATTTTGCGTGGTGGCGAGTTTAGATCTATGGGATTTGATATTATAAAATTGTGTAGTATGAATGTGTTTTTAAGAGTAAGGTCGGGAGTCAGGGCTTATGTGGTGGTCGACGGTTTCTACAATTTTGATTGTGGAGAACAAGTTGACCTTATATGTGTTTTGAGAAGTCAAAAGGTTGGGGTCAGGCCCAACCCAACAGAATCGATAGTTTCTATAGGAAGAAAGGGCCGACCTCTAACTTGAAGTCCCATCGAGTCACAGTCACGGTATATATATATATGTTGATGGAGGCTTAGAATCCAAGGCCCAACTTGTGAGCCAAATTACTCAGGATTTTAGCATGAAGGATTTTTAGAGGAAAAAAAAGTCTAACCCCAACTTCATGAAAAACACTTCTGATCCCAACCACCAGTCAAACCTATGAGATTGGATCTAGCCTTGGTATGTTTGTTGGGTGGATTGTTTTAACCCGTCCTCCTTCAAGCGGGGCCTATTACACAAATACTTTGGAAGGTGTGTAGATCATATTTTCGACCTAGTTCTTGAAGACTTGACATCTTCGATCTTCCATGGTTTTGGAGCATTTGCCATCGAATCAAATTTCTTGGTGATTCAATGCTTAGAGCTCAAAAAGGATATAATGGTACAGACAACAGAAGAATGATAGGAATATGTTTTTCTCAGTTTTGGCCTTGTAATAATGTTTTCGTTCAAACTTTCATGCAAAGCCTCACAGAAAATGATAGGAAAATAATGGAGGAAGGCCTAAATTTTTTTACCTTCTAGCTAATTTCATGCGAAGTCTAGGGGAAAATGACAAAAGATACACTACTCCAAGCCAAATTGGATCCAGCAGTGTATGTGTATGTTTTAACCCCATACATAAATTACCTACATACAAATTGTAAAAAATAGAAGAATAAACAATGGCGAGAGCATAACACATAAAACAAATTTACACAGAGATTTTCCCCTGGATTCCAAAATCGGGACTACTAGAATGATTTTTCATTATGTTTCGTTCAATGTTACAATACATATATATACATGTTGAAGCATCCAATACCATGGACCAAAAACCATCGTGTCCAAAACCATGCACAAAACCATAGGTAGGTTTGGCCACCTAATATAGGGTAAAAAAAAAAATTTCGGGGCGTTGCCCCAGACCTAGTAGAGGGGGGCGGTAGGTGACCCCACCGCTGCACATCGGCACAACGAAGTGGGGTCTAGTCATGGAAAGAATATAACACAAGCTAACAATCCCCACCTTGTTGTTTTCTTTCCACAGGGGTCCAAAGTAGAGCTTAGTTATTTATCCAGCCCTGCAACACCCATTGTTTCTCTACTCCAAAAGAACTTCTCAGAGCTAACATATTTTGTCAATGCATCTGCAGTATTCTTCAAAGTGTCCACCTTTACCAACAACACCTTTTTGTCTTCTATCATATCCCTCACAAAGTGATACTGAAAATCAATATGCTTTGTCTTTGAATGGTAAGCAAGGTTCTTTGCCAAGAAAATTGCACTTTGGCTGTCACTGTCTATTCTTATAGCTCCCATTACTAACCCCATACTTGAACACAATCTCTTTAACCAAACTTCTTCCTTGATTGCATGAGTGGCTTCCATGTATTCTGCCTCTGTAGTTGATAGTGCCACTATAGATTGTTTCTTACTCATCCAACTAATTACAACTCCAAATAGGTAAACCACCTACCCACTTATAGATCTTCTCTGATCCAGATCTCTAGCCTGGTCTGCATAAAAAAAGCCACAGATATCCAAAACTATTTCCAATTCTGGTCTTCCTTGGTAGCACAAACCATAATCACTAGTGCCACACAAATACCTGAAAACCTATTTCACTGTTGTCCAATGCTCCTTCCCTGGTTTTGACATAAATCTACTCAATACTCCCATTGCATGTGCAATGTCTAGTATAGTACAAACCATCGCATACATTAGGCTACTGACTGCACTTGCATATGGAACATGGGACATGTTCTCTTCCTCTTCTTGTGTCTTGGGACACTGTTCAGCAGATAACTTTACACCTACAGGAATAGGAACCTTCATTGGTTTACTATCCTCCATTTTAAACCTCTACAGTATTGTCTCGACATACTTCCTCTAGTTTAACCAGAGCTTCCTCTTTGCCCAATATCTTTTAATTTCCATGCCCAAAATATAGTTTGCAGCACCAAGATCTTTCATGTCGAATTTGGAGGACAATTGGGCCTTCAAATTATGGATAATTTCCTTTTCATTTCCAACAAGAAACATATCAACCACATACAAGACCAGATAAATAACACAGTCACCAATTAATTTGAAATACACACAGTGATCTGATTTTCTTCTAGTGAAGCCAAGTCCTCGTATAAATGTATCAAATTTCTGATATCACATCCTTGGTGACTTTTTTAACCCATACAAATGCTTTTTTAACTTGCATACCATTTCTTTCTTACCCTTCACCGCAAAGCCTTCAGGGTACTTCATGTAGATATCTTCTTCTAGATCCCCGTGAAGAAATGTTGTCTTCACATCCATTTTTTCTACCTCAAAATCAAAAGCATAAGCAACCAATATAAGTAATCTAATAAAAGCTACCTTGGCAACAATGGAAAAAATATCACCAAAATCAATTCCCAACACCTTGGAATAACCTTTTGCTACCAACCGAGATTTTTATTTCTCCACCTTTCCTTCTGCATTTGTCCTCTTCTTGAACACCCATTTTCTACCAATGGGTTTCCTTCCATCCGGTAACTCCACCATATCTTTAGCCTCATTTTTGTGCAAAGATGCCATTTCATTAACCATGGCCTCTTTCCAGAGTTTGCCATCCTCTGAATCTACTGCTTCCTTCACAGTTCTGGGATCATCATCAGTAATAGATAAAGAAAAGTTTGAACAGAAATCAGATCGACCATACCTTTCTAGCTGCCTTCCTTCTCGAACTGATCTTCTCACAACCGGAGTTTGTGGCTCTTCATCTTTTGATTCCTCTTCTGCTGTAGAGTCGGATTCTTCCTCCTTATGCTCAAACTCTATCTTCTCATGTTCCTTTGTTTGGAATTCATGTTTATAAAATCTTTCACCTCTCTAAGCACCACATCTCATCTGTACACAGTCTTCCTTGTTACTGGGTTCCAAAGCTTATAACCCTTTAAACCATTCTTATACCCAATAAAAATGCACTTTTCATATTTACTATCCAACTTTGTTCTTTTTTCATTTAGAACATGTACATATGCATCACATCCAAATACCCTCAGATGTGAAAGAGAAGGTTTCTTACCAGTCCATACCTCTTGTGGAGTCTTATCCTCCAATGCTAATGAAGGTGATGTGTTGACTACATAATATGTAGTCTCCACTACGTCTGCCCAGAATTCTTGTCCTAACCCAGCACCACTAAGCATGCTTTTTTCCCTTTTCATCAATGTCTTGTTCATTCTTTCTGCAACTCGATTTTGTTGAGGTGTGTATGGAGTAGTATGTTGTCATGCTATACCACACTTCTTACAAAACTCTTCAAATTCCTTCTTGCAAAACTCTTGATCGTTATCTATCCTCAGCATCTTTATCTTCTTCTCTGTCTGGTTTTCCACCAGGGCCTTAAATTCTTTAAACCTATCAAAGACTTTATATTTCTTCTTGAGGAAATATATCCATATATTCTTTGAGAAGTCATCTATAAACGATACATAGTACACAGACTTAACCAAAGATGGAACCTTCACAGGTCCAAACACATCACTCTGCACAAGCTCTAATATTTGTTTCGCTCTTTTACCAATAGAGGGGAAACTCACTCGATTATGCTTCCCATATACACAATTTTCATAGAAATCAAAATCCAAAGACCTATTAGTCATACCTTCTACCATACCTTTGCCATGAAGTATTCGAAGGCCCTTCTCTCCAATATGTCCAAGCCTTTGATGCCGTATCATCTTTTCTCCAGAGACCACTAGATTTTCTGCTCCACTTTCAAGAACCACAAAACTGTTGCACCCATTAGCAACAGTGCTACCTTGCAGCTTGTACAAAGTTCCAATCTGAACTCCTCGCATCAGTACCAATTCTCCTCAAACCATCTTGCAGGTATCTTTCTCGAAAACTATTTGTACACCTGCATCATCCATCTTGCTTACAGAAATCAGATACCTGGCTAATGCAGAAATATGCAGAACACCCAGAAGTCTTCTAATCCTTCCACCTTGGAACTTCAACTTGACTTTTCCGTGACCAATGATTCTAGCCTTCCTGTCATCCCCCAAGAAGACATCACCACAATCATATTTCTCATACTCGCAAAACCACTCTCTATGGGGAGTGAAGTGAAAGGATGCACCTGAGTCAGTCAACCATGCCTCATGATCTACATGTGTACTTGAAGAAGAAGCCAAGTACACATCCCCACATTCATCTCATGTGGTTTTTGCCTCTGTAAAAGGAGCATCATCAGATCCCTTTTCCTTTCTGAGGAGCTTTAGATTTAAAATCCCTTTTGAGGTGCCCTTCATTTCTGCATTTCCATTACACATTTACAGGGTTTCCTGGTGGTTTAGATCTCCCTCTAGATATAGATCTCCCACTCGAGGACCTATTTTTGTTTCTATTCTGGGACCGTCCTCATACAAACAAGGTATCACCATTCTAGCCCTTCATATTTTTCCGTCTCATCTCCTCTTAGATCAAGGATGAGACTATTTCATCAATTTACTGCAAGTCACTTACATTGTTACCTATTGCAAATACCAAGCTATCCCACGAACCTGGTAGAGAACACAACAAACTAATGCACTTATCTTCATCTAAAATTTTAATATCAACAGATAATAACTGGCTTAACACAGTATTAAAGGCGTTCAGATGCTCTTTCACCAAGTCTCCAGCATTCTTCCTTAGGTTATACAACTTTTTCCGTAGGATCAGTTTATTCACCAATGACTTAGATTGGTACAAAGTCCCTAACTTGTCCCGCAAAGCCTTTGCTAAAGTTTTCCATGATACATTCAACAATAATGAATCTGAGACACATTCATATTATGTTGTTTTCCTTTTGATCCAACTTTGCCCAATCTTCAGTTGACATTGCTATTGGTTTAGTACCCAGATTTACCATGATCCACTAATCTTTATCCACTAGAAGATCCTCCATCTTGAGTTTTCACAACTCAAAACTCTACCCATTAAATTTCTCGATCTCTATCTTTCTATTGCTCATCATCTTCTTTCACCACAAGAATTGCTCTTGCAGATCTCCCACTGAACAGGATCTACCACATGCCCGAGCAAAACCCCTCAGCAATAAAGGTGTCCCCATAAAGCCAAAACAATTCTGATACCAAATGTAGGCTTTAACCCCGTACAAAAATTACCTGCATACAAATTCTAAAAAACAGAAAAATAAATAATGGCGAGAGAATAATACATGAATCAAATATGCGCAGATATTTTCCCGTGTACCCCAATACCAGGACTACCAGATTGATTTTTTGTTATGTTCCTTTCAATGTTACAATACATATATATACATGCTGAAGCATCCAATACCATTGACCGAAAACTATCGCACCCAAAACCATGTGCGAATAACATGCAAAAAACCATAGGTAGGTTCACCCACCTAATATAGGGTCCAGAAACCCCTCGTACAAGGGGGGTTGTCGCTCCCCCATGACTCTGCCTGCTGCACATTGGCGCAACGAAGGGGGGGCTCAACCCCTCCTCTAACCCCTCGGTTTAACCACTGGGGCTAGTCGTGGAAAGAATATAACACAACCGAACAATATGTACGCAGAATCCACTAGGGTATGTACCAGAAGCCCGAGCATTTAAGTCCCATGCCATTCATAAATTTGCAAAACCTTTTATTATACATACCATAATGACGTCCACCCTCAAAACGCATAGCCGAGGATATGGCGGCACGCTGACATCACCCTGAAATTTACAACAAAAAAATAATATTAATTATATAAAATTGCAAAATTTTAAATAGTACAGAAAAACTAATACAACTCCATCAATCATAAACGTGACTGCGTAAGCAATTACATAAAAAAATATATATGGCGAGCTAATATTGAATTACTCGTCTGCGTCATCTTGCTTGGTTCCGAATTAGACAGGAACTAATGTAAAACTCCCCAATAAAATAGAAGTCGCAGTCATATATGGTTCTAGTCCATTTACGGACATCCTTTATAGTTGGTATACTCCTCGTGGAGCAATGGTAGGACAAGCCGTGGGAAAACATTGCCTAAGATTGGCTTGGCATGTGGGAAAATAAAGAAAATTCTTTTAAGATGAGATGTATGAGGGTAGATATTTTATGTTTAAGAAAATAAGTATCTAAAAGAAAGGGAAACTCTGAGAAAAGAGAGTATATATATATTATATACTTGCATTTCCACAGTTATATATAAAAGTTATTGTTGAAAGGATACAACTCTTTCAAAACCTTATAAATTACTAATAAACTAATTACAATAAATTCATTTTATAGAAGAATTAATATATTAAAAAAATATTAATATTAGTATGGTCACAATAGTTTGACCAGATTTTCTATTGCTGGAAATTAAGATTTGCATTTTATTCACATTTATAAAATTGTTTAAAAAATTCCTTTAAACATTCAAAATGGTTTTTGATGTCGGAAGTAGAACCTAATTACCTATCTAAATACACATTATGTATATCTTCTTTATTTCATAAAATCGTATCTCTTCATACCACCTATAAAAAAAACTATAGTACAATTTCAACAAAATTATTTTTATTCAATTTTTTAAACCTTTCAAACTCCTTTTCTTAAATAAATTCAGTATTTTGATTTTTTCTTCTTAAAAGAGTTTAATATTATTTATATATATGAAAAATAGGCTATCCAAGTTTTTTATATAAATATATTTTTTTGTTTAATTAAAAGAAAGAAAAAAATAAACACTATCAATTTATTTATTTTTAATTTTAATTTATAATATATAAAGTTTTTTATCAAATTTATTTATTAAATCTATAATGTATTATGTCAAATTATGAAATATTAAAAAATACTCTTAATTTCAATAGATATTAAAAAATAATAATTTTATTGTATCATTTTCCAAAATTTCATTAAATATGTATTACCTATTATTTTATCCTTATATTTCATATCATATTTCACTAGATATATATTAGATACCTATTTTTTATCCTTATATTTCATTAAATATATACATCAAGTATCTATTATTTTGCCCTTAATATATACCTATTATTTTATTTTTATATTTCATTAAATATATACTTAGGTATTTAGATACCTAATATAGGGACATGACTCCCAGATATAATTTGAACGAATAGAGTGACATGACTCTCAATAATAATTATTCAAATTAGTCACTATCTAATTTCTTATCATCATTTTAATTCAACTAAATCAATAATTAAATATTAGAGGACATTATAATAAAATCAAGTATTTTACATCAGAAAATGAAATAAAAAAAGTTACAAAGTCATATTCTCTTTTGTAAAAGAGCAACCGAGCAAAGAAACCTGTAGTAGATTTGATTATGTAGATCATGATTGTTGGAAAAATTTACTTTCAGAACCTAAAAGCATAAATCCTCTGAAACAATCTTTATTCTTTTATTTGGAAAAATCGAATTTATTATAAATACTTTGTATTATGTACCACTTTATTAGGTTGGTAACATATTCATTTTAAATGAAAATTTCGTCAAATTTTTAATTTTATTATGTTCTAAATTCATAAAAATATAAATATAATAAATTGATTGAAAGAGTTACAAGATGTATTAAAATTTATAATATTTAAATAATTATATGAATTTTAAGACTTATTTTGTTATACGGTTTAAAAAAATAAAATTATCGCAATATAATTTTTAAATATTGTAGAATGAAAATTATGAAAAAAATATTTTTTAAAAATATGAATATTTTAATTTTTTTCTAAAGTGTATATTTCAAGATATATATTAGCACAATCACATTAATAAATGTAATTGATATATGCAGTACGCTTAAACTTAATATATGTTATATTAAAAATCTAATATGTATGAATTGAAATTTCTATGATCCATAATGTATATAAAAAAAAATTCACATATACTAAATGAATATATTAATATCTTTAATATATTAATATTAATATTAGGAAAAAATAAAAATAAAAATAAAATTATTAATAATAATATTCTTATATTAATAATAATATTATTAATATATTAATATTAATATTAATATTAATATTAAGATTAATGTTAAAATTAATATGAATATGAATATGAATATTAATATTAATAATAATATTAATATTAATATTGTTGAATTTAAGCTTCTTTGATACATATCAAGTTTAGTGAGAAGATTTTTCGGCGGAAATCACATTATAATATTTTTGTTGACACGTTTCGAACAAACGAGTGTGGTTCGTCGCCAGGACAAGTTGAAGAACTAGATCATTGCTATAGGTTAAATAGGGAGAACAAATCTTTCAACAGCTATATTTGACTAGCAAACAACTATTTTGACTGAGAAACGACTAAATTTGATTGGCCAACTTGATTGGACCGAGGGAGAGGAAAAGTTATTAATGTTATGATTATTACCAAAATTATTGTTATATTTATTACCAGCATTTGAATAAAAGTAAAGTTTGTATTCAATTTTTTTTAGAAAATTAATAAATTAGTTGTCCAATTATAATTAAAAATATAAAAGGTTAGTAAATTATCAAGGAAGTTAGTTTTCTTTTGTTATATTACTACCAAAAATTGTAATCACTCAATCAAACATTAATCATTAATAACCTAAAAATTGCTAATATGGAATACTAATTAAATGAATATGTACATTAGGAAATAATTATAAATAAAAAATATTACATCAATAATATAGTATGGAAAGATATGTAAAAATATACCTTCCTAATTTAATATAAATATATAAATAAATAATTAATAAATTATTTTTTTTGGCTGAAGCAAGAGTCGTACCTTCTATTTGATTAAATCTAAAAACATCTTACATAATATACAACAGTCCGAAAGGGACTGTAGGCTAAAGAAAACCATTTGTTTACAGCGTAGGGCCCCGAGCTAAAGGCTTAAACATGGAGCCTCGGTCCCCCAGAAAACTACAATATCCACAAAAAAAGACAAAACCGAGACCGATCGAGGATCAAATTGGGCTGGAAACCATCAAACAATTAAAAATTAGAATTGGACCCGATGAGGAATTAGGGACGCAACTAAAAGGAATTCGGTTCTGGAAGGGGGATAACCCTCGAGCATGTAGAGCGTGTGAAAGTCACTGGATCCCACCAAGACGCAAAACCTGCCTGGAAGATATGCTTTACTTGATCAACACCATTTTCCTTGACTGTCGATCCTTCATGCTAGATCCAACGGTGGAGGATAATATCGCAATACCATGTAGCCCAGCGATTAACCATGCGATAGCCATCCTAGACCCACCAACATGCTCGCTTGTTCCTGACCGTAGATTTGTCTTGCATGATCCGATGGCCGAGGAGCATATCTCACGGACCTAACACACTGATAATTACCGCGTGATGAGGGTGATATTCCTTCCCCGTACTATGCCACGTGTTTCTTGGTGAGTGGAATCGCTCCCAACTTCGCAAAACCGCTTCCCTCGTGAAGGGCATGCGATGGAAGATAAACCACCTCGCGAGCGGTAATGCAGCCACAGAAAGGAAAATGGGGGGATTTAAGGTTGCTGAGAAAGCTGGAATTCTGGCCCCACTCATCATCCCTTCTCTGCGGTCACATGAACCTGTGCAAAATGAAAATCCAACTAATCGGTTGACCATCCTGAGAACTATATCGGCTCAACAACTCCCATTTGAAACTTCTGTGTTCGCACTGTCGAGGGTTGTGGAGGCCGACAGTGACCTGCATCCCTAGAATGATTTTACTTCGGAAAAAACACTACATCCACAGAATGTTTTTACTTCAGAATCTAGATCAAATGCATCCCCAGAATGTTTTTACTTTAGAATCCAGTTCAACTAGACCCCACCTCTGTGTCTTTGTTTCGAAACACCATTATGTCCTCATTCGCCTGGTCGTGACATTGCACCTTTAATCTATTTAGAGCCATCTCAGGCCATCTCAGTGCAACCTTGATTTTGGTACAGAGTACCCCTTGATTGGACAAGACGTCTGCCAATTTGTTGGCTATCCTTCACACATGGTTAAAACTCACAGTACATAATCCACGGATATGAAGTTGAATCCTTTGAAAGACCTGGAGCAACCTCCATTGTTTAGAGATTTTTTCCGGCTCCATGCCATCGCTGATTCTTTTGACCGAGTTTATGATTAACTTTGAATCAGCTTCGACAATAACATTCTGGAGATTATCCTGCTTCAGGAATTCTAAAAATTGCTCAAGAGCCATTAATTCTGCCATATTGTTAGTGGCTCTTCCCAAATGGCAATGGAAAATGAAGAGGAGATTGTCGTTTTCATCCCTTAACACCCCTCCACAGCCAGTAATACCCGGATTATCTTTGGAAGCCCCATCAATGTTGTATTTCAAAAACCTTGAGGGGCAGGATGCCAATAATCCTTCTTAGTGTCTATTTTCAAAACCTTCCTATCCAGGCCCTGTGGAATAAGCCCCTGCATACCTAACTTGAGAAGTATCTGTATTTCATCTTTTGAAGGTGAATTCTTAGGGAACGTTCACACTATGGTACTTACCATCTCCCTAAGTTGTCTTAAGATTTGCTCCAAAAGGCGTTGAGAGGAACTTTTTTCATTCTTAAAGATTCTGTTGTTCCTTTCTTTCCAGACAGTCCATATAATGAAGCTCGACGTTAAAGCCTAGGCTGAGCCTAGAAGATCAAAATCATAGAAGTTGTGTCTCGAATTGATTAGGGTATTGATAATTCTTCCTTTGTCCTTGTCTGTCTACTGGAAGATAGTGGCAAAAGTATCCCACAACCAAGAGGTGAAAATACAATGATTAAGAAGGTGCTCCATTGTTTCCTCTTGGGCTTCACAGAGTTGGCATCTGGAAGGGCCCAGAACACTCCTCTTCTGAATGTTATCCCAAGTTAGAATTTTCCTATGATGGACCAACCACATGAAGAGTTTAATCTTCATCCATCCTTCATGCCTCCATATGTTCTGCCAAACCTTGTCCGGTTCATTGGAATCCAGCTCAAGGAGTATGCATTTTTCCTCTTTAAGATTGAAGGTGCCTGCATTATTGTTGCCCCATCTAAGTTGGTCATGCCCCCTTATCACTAATATTTTCCTTTGTTCCAACATTGTCAGAAGTGCCTCTGCTTTGGCTCTCAGTGGTCTATCTTCCCTGTGATCCATAATTTTCCAGGTTCTCCATTTTCCTTCACTGTTGGTTTGATCCCAAAAATCTTTAACCTTAAATAACCTTTTGGTATCTGTTTCTTTCTTGAGGTCCAGAAGGTCCTCTCTAAACAATGTAGGTTCTTGTTGGCATTTGTCCTCCCAAAACAAAGCAAGATCACCATCTCTGATTTCCCAGAAGTTGTTTTTTTGTACTAATCCTCTATTCCCCTAGGCCTTAGTCCAGAGTTGTGAGCCCTTTATGATACCAGACATCCTTATGAGATCATTATCTTGCCAATTTTTGGCATATTTTTCTTTCCAGATTCTAGCCCACTGCGCCTGAGGGTCTTTTACCCAGCGCCACCATAATTTTGCCCCTAAAGCTTTACTTAGTGCTTCCGAATCATCCAGTCCAAGACCCCCATATTTTTTAGGTTTTCAGATCTTATCCTAGGCTACCAAGGCCCATTTCTTTCTTTCCTCCCGCTTACTCCAAAGAAAGTCTCTTTGAATGGTTCTAAAATGTTACAAAACTCCTTTTGGAGCTGGAAGGGCAGATAGCATGAAGAGAGGGATTGATTGGAGAACAGCTTTTGTAAGCACTAACTGACCAGCCAAGTTTAAAGATCTAATGGTCCATTTCCTGATTTTATCCTGCATCTTATTAATCACCAACTCCCAAATGCCCTTGTGCAAAGGTTTATCAGTAAGAGGAACTCCCAAATATTTGGAGGGAAGGACCTCCCTTTGAAAGCCAAGAATCCTAGAGATATTTTTTTGAATAGCAATATTGGTATTAAATAAAAAAATCTTAGACTTGGAGAGATTAACTTCCATACCTATAGCCATGGTAAAGTCAGACAAGATATGTTTGTATGCTAGAGCTTCTTTGACCATAGGGATTCCCTGTAGCATAGTATCATCAACAAACTGTTGATGGGTCAAAGCCTGACCAGTCTCTGAAAGCTGGAGGCCTTTGATATTACCAACTTCTTTCGCATGCTTGATAGACCGACCCAATCCTTCCATCATGAGGATGAAGAGAAAGGGGGAGAGCAGATCACCCTGCCTTAGGCCTCTAGAAGGAGTAAAAGTCTTGGAAGGAGAACCATTAACTAGAATTGAAAAGCTGGAAGAAGTTACCAGGGCCATGACCCATCTTACCCAATTATGATCAAACCCA
Organism: Pinus tabuliformis; assembly: GCA_031772625.1. Taxonomy (NCBI): domain Eukaryota; kingdom Viridiplantae; phylum Streptophyta; class Pinopsida; order Pinales; family Pinaceae; genus Pinus; species Pinus tabuliformis. Next base: position 282,659,154 of record CM062804.1, on the reverse strand, counting down.
AAAGCAATAAGGACCCTCCTTATATAGGTCCAATTCAACTTGTCATAAGCTTTGGGTAGGTCCAATTGCATGATCATACCAGCTTTATTATTTCTTGTCAATGAGTGCACCATCTCATGCACTTGAATGATGTTATTGAGAATTTGTCTGCCCTCCACATAACCAGATTGTCCACTGAAACTAGAGTAGGAAGAAGTGGCTTGAGTCTGTTAGCAACAACCTTGGATATTATCTTATAAACCACATTGCACAAGGCTATGAGTCTAAACCTGTCTGGAGTCTGAGCATTTTCCTGCTTGGGGATCAGGGATATGAAGGAAGTATTAAGCACTTTAAAAATAGTTCTATTCAACCTGGAATATTCCACTACGTTCAAAATATCCTATTTAACAATATTCCAGCAAGCTTTAAAGAAATCCACATTGAAACCATCAGGGCCTGGCGCTTTACCATTCTGCATTTCTTTGATGACCTCACTAACCTCCTCTTCTGTCACTGGACTATTGAGATTGAAATTATCCTCTCTGGTAACTAGTCTAGGAATATGCCCTGTTAAATCCCTAATAAAATGCTCTCTGTTTGAAATGGATTCCTGTGCTATTCCATGAAAGTGCTGAACTAACACATCTTCTATATCTTCATGGGAATTAAGAAGATGACCACCCTCATCCTTGATCGAAGAGATCCTATTATGAGATTTGTTCGCTATGGTAGATCTATGGAAAAATCTAGTGTTACACTCCCCTTCTTTCAGCCATTGAACTCTGGATTTTTGTCTCCAAAATATTTCCTCTTGTTTACATAAATTCTCCCAGTCTTGATGGTGTTTGGTGACTTGTTCATATCTATCTTTATCAAAGCCATCTGTGATAAGGGTTTGATTGAGCTCCCGCATTTTGTCTTCAAAAGATTTTTTTCCTGCAAAAATATTGCCAAATTCATTCTTGTTCCAATCTTTAAGTCTGAGCTTGATGTGCTTTAGTCTTTTGTGTAGCTGGAACATACTTGTACCCTGAATATGCAGATCTTCTGTCCACCATTTTGTAATGTTGCTGATGAAGTCTGGGTGGGTGAGCCAGATATTCTCAAATCTGAAAGGTCTGTTCTTGGGGGTACCAATGCCCTGAACCTCAAGTTGAACAGGCCAATGGTCTGAGCCTCCAAAGGGGAGAATTCTCACTATCATTTCCTTGTTGGTAAGCATAAGTTCCTCTGAGATTATGAATCTGTCTAACTTTGAGGCAACTTGAGACTCTCCTCCTCTTTTTTTATTACAAGTAAAGAGACCATTACTTATGTTAGTATCAATAAGCTTCATATTATCTATAAAAGTTTGAAAAGTTGTAGAGTCTCTGCTTAAAGTTTTGGTTCCCCCTTTTTTCTCTAAAAGTGATTTTATCATGTTGAAGTCCCCACACAAGATCCATGGTACATCTACATGTCTGTCTCTAAGCTCCATAAGAGAATCTAGAAACCTGAGTTTATCATCCATTCTTTGAGGGCCATATACATTCATGACCAGATAGGTCTCCCTGTCTCCCACCGGTTGTATAACCACTGATAAATAATTTCTAGATGCCTCAACATCTATTATGCCAATCTTTTGGGGATTCCAAAGAGTAAGTATGCCCCTTGCTATGTTATCTGCTTTGACTTCTAGAAACTCAAATCTATTGAGCCATTTATTGTGAATTTATTTTATTTTTTTAATGGAACATTTAGTTTCCTAGATAAAGATCATATCCGGAGCTTCTTGTTTCATTCTATTACTAAGAATTTTTTGTTTTCTTTTACTACTGAGACCTCTAATATTCCAAGATGTAAACTTCATTATTAAAGATTCGTAAAGGAGTAGCTGGTTAGATCTTTCATCTTACCTGAATCTATCATTAGCTTTCCACATTTCATCAATAACTCGTTCTGTTTTTTCCTACCTCTTTTCTTTCCTGGGTTTCTAGGAGCTAATCCAGGTGTGATTTTCATAGTTTTCACACCTTCGTTGCCCTTCCTTTCATTTTTTCTTTGTCTGTCCAGCCCTTTGGCCTGAGTTTTCCATAGGAACAGTTGTTGTACTCTATTGAACTCTTCTGGTGGTAATGATTCTACCCCACTCATGGTCCCCTATTTCAAGAACCCTTCCAGATCTAGGTGTTCCTTGTCTAGAATCTCCTGCAGCTCATGATCCTCCATTTCCATCTCACTCTGGGTCATTTCTTGGTCCATCTCCAGTTATGCATCGCTCAGCATAATCTCTTTTTGTTTGTTAATATCATGTGTTTGTACTATGTCCTCTTCTTTCTCCTTCTCCACTGGGCTTCCTTCCATTACCTAATCTACTTTTGTTATTCTTCTTCTTCTTCGAGTACATGGAACCTATTCAGATTAGCCTGTTTCCCTTCAGTTTGATGTCGTTTTGGCCCCCTCTTGCCCCCTTTTTCTCTATGTACCACTTTGTGAAAGCCTTCAGTATATTTCATTGTGGTTGCTTTACTTTTGTTCTCTATTTTACTGAGAGGGAAGCCTCTAAATTGGTGCCCTTGCTCATGGCATCTCCGACATCTGAAAGGAATATGTTCATACTCTACTGTTTGCACCCATTCTTCATCAAAAACTTCCAAGATGACCTCATCCAGTAGAGCTCCAGAGAGATCCATCTCCACACATATTCATGTGAAGGAGGTGTACTTTCCCCTCTTGGTGGCCTCAGAAGCTTTGACAAAATGCCCTAATTTGTTTCCTATGGCAGATAACGATTCCGTTTGCCAGTAATCAAGAGGTAGAGAGTAGAGTCTTACCCAGACTGGGACCGAAGTGAAAGTTTCTTGCTCAGGGACAAAATTCATCATCCACAGTCGCATGTAGAGGCTTGTTGTTGCATAGAAGTAGGGCCCTCCTTCAAACACCCTGTCTTTATCCTCAATATTTGTGAAGACCACAACAAAGAAACCCTTTGAACCAAGATGTAGGTCAATGATTCCTTTTGGTTTCTAGTTGTATTTAATCCATGTCTATAAAGCCTTTTCAGTGGGCCATAATCCCATGAATTTACAAATGATAACATATGTCCGCATGTGGTCCCTGTGCGCCTGTAGAGTAGGATCATTTAAAACTACTCTGGGTGTGACCTTAGCTTTGGGTTTACATGGCCCCTTTTGTGCTTTGCTTTTCGCTCCTGGTTCCTTGTCTTCTTCCTCATTTTCTTTATTGTTGTTGTTCTCCCTTGACTTGTTTGATTCTTGCTCCTCTTCCGCGTTCCTTATCCCTTCACCTGAAGGACCTCTGACACTCTCTAATGGTTTCTTACCTCGGCTAGCCACTGCCTACCTATAGGAGGGAGTGGAGCTCCCTCCTTTGCACCCTCCCATGGATTTCTACATCTGTAGATGCCTGAAAACCCTAGCTCTTCGACCCTCCCATCCACTCCTCTTCTCTCTAACTTCGATACAAGTGACCATTAATAAATTATTATGCAAGATAGTTTCATTTATTATTAATATCATGGACATAAATTGTAAGAATTAACTCAAAAGACCCCAACCTATCAATAGATCTATCTAAAATAAAAACAAAAATGAATGATCTAATAAGGATTAATATATATATATATATATATATATATATATATATATATATATGCACTAATATGGAGTACTAAATAAATATATATGTATATTATGAAATCAAAACCTTAAATCATTATTATAATATGGAATAATATGTAGATATATACTTAACTAATTAAATATATAAATAAATAGTTAATTAGTTACTATGCAAATAGTTTCTAGTAAGAATTAACTCTCAGGACCTTAACCTATTAATCTATCTATCTAGAAAGAAAACAAAAACCAATTATTAAAAGGATATATATATCTATATCTATATATATATATATATATATATATAAATCAATTATAAAAAAAGGTTATATATATATATAAATATATATATATAAAACCTTTTTTTATAATTGATATATATTTATATATATATATATATATATATATATATATATATATATATATATATATATATATATATATAGATATAGATATATATATCCTTTTTATAATTGATTTTTGTTTTCTTTCTAGATAGATAGCTTAATAGGTTAAGGTCCTGTGAGTTAATTCTTACTAGAAACTATTTGCATAATAACTAATTAACTATATATATATATATATATATATATATATTGATCTGGAGGGAGTGAAGGAAAATAGAGAGACGAGAAGGGAAAAAAGAACAACGATCAAACAAGGCAAGGAGGGGGAAAATAAGGCAACCGAGCTGGGGACAGGGGGAGCGAGGGAAAAAATAGGGAGGCGGCTAGGAGGAGAGGGAAAGGATCCAACAACTACTAATTTTCCAGCCTTCATCTCTATTGAGGTTTATCGGCCTTCTTTCGATTTCTATGCCTTCCCTAAATTTCCGGTGATGGAAATTCACCACCTTGGCTATAACACGGGCCTCGTCAATGCATACATGGTGCTTCGTCTTCAAGTATAGTAACTCTGTGGCTTCCATTAGCCATAAGCTAATTGAGAGTAGCCCCATTACTCCAAGGATCTATGGGCTTCTAAAGATTCACAAATAAGGGGCCGCCTTGAGTCCCATTGTCAATACCATTGGTGGTCCTACTTACCTTCTCGCAAAATTCCTTGCCTTAAAGCTTAAAACCCTGGTTGGCATCACAGAGTCTTTCGTTAAAGACTCTTCGTCTTTCGTTGAAGAGCTTAGGGGAATAAAGATTGACCCTAGGGACATGCTTGTGAGTTTTGATGTGGTATCCCTTTACACTTGCATTCCTATAAAAGAGGCCATCGATGTCATCAACTGCCTCACGGACCCCAATACCTCTTGTTTAGTGGAGATCTGTCTCATTTCCACTTTTTTAAGCTTTGAGGGTGAGTTCTTTGAGCAAATTTGTGGTGTTGCCATGGGCTCCCCCCTGTCCCCGGTTGTTGCTAATCTTTTTATGGAAGATTTTGAATCCAAGGCTTTGGCCACTGCCTGACTCCTTCCCAAGCTTTGGAAGAGATCTGTGGATGACATGAATGTCATTTGGTCCCATGGCCAAGAAGAGTTGGATCTTTTCTTCAATCATCTCAACAAGCAATCCTCCTCCATAAAGTTCACTATGGAGTAGGAAGTTGATGGGAACCTACCCTTCCTCGATGTTCTCATTTCAAGGAATGATGACAGTTCGGTCTCCTACCAAGTGTTTTGGAAAAAAACTCATACTGAGAAGTATCTTCATGCCAGTTCCCATCATTTCCTTGCTCAAACATTAGGTGTTCTGAAAACGCTAGCTACTCGGGCACTAAGGATCTCTGATGAAAAGAGCCTCGATAAAGAGAAGGCTCATCTCCTTAATGTTTTTGCCAATAATGGTTATAGTAGACACCTTGGTGAGAAAGCTTTCCTCAAAGCCAACAAGAATTTGTTGGTAAAGAAATACCCTAAAGAGAAAGTCTCAGGGGTTCATCTCCCTTTCATCAAGGGGACAACTAATAAGATTGCTAGAATTCTGAGGAAGCATAATTTTCCCTCTACATTTAGACCCCTTATCACCATCCATAGCTCCCTTAGATAGGTAAAAGACCCGATTGACCCCAAGGACATAAGAGGTGTCTATGTTATTCCATGCTCCTGTGGGACCCCATATTGTTATCGGGAAAAGTGTCTATTTAGAACGACTCTATCCCACTAAGGTGTGACAGCTACCTTAGAAACAAACAGAGAAAACTACTTTTGTATTCTTCTTTATGAACTATAAACAAAGAGGAATAGGATGAACCAACCTGTGTCTTGCGCTAGTCCTTTGATCCAATCTCTCTCCTCTTTGACAGCCTCCAGCTACCTGCTCCCTTACTTGCCCAGCTTCACCAAGTACCTGTAAGATCACAAAAGAAGGAAACTATACAAAGACATGGGTTTATATTCACATATAACTTAGGATCAGATTTAAGTTAACCATACAAATATAACAAGCATCAATGAAACACAAGCATGGAGAAGAAACTCAAATAGTTTTATTGATATACAAGAAGATCCAGGAGGAGTTAAAACCGATGATTCCTGACCCAGCATCAACCTCCCAGCAAAGAAGTCCCTTCTTCAACCCCAACAAAGCATAGATCACCCAATTCTCTGATATGTATCTCAAAACCAACAACAATTCCTTACAATGTGCAAAATTCCAGCCTCTGGATCTCTGGGATGAGGGATCCATATATAGATGTATGTAAGGAGGATGAGTCAGCTCATGAATTGATTAGTGGCTTCTCTCTGTCAGTTCTTGCTTCCACTTGGAGACTGAGAGCCTCTTACTCATCCTTGGTCGAATTCAGTGAGGCAAGTGTCATTGGAGAAGATTCTGGAAGCTTCCATTGTCTCTCCACCTCGTGGAATGACTCTGCCACTTGTCATTTCCCGCTCAACTCACCTTGGTAGTGCATTTAGGTGCGTTGCAATGCACCTAGCTAGTGGACTTAGGTGCTATGAAACGCACTTGGCTAGTGGAGCAACTGAAATGATCCTAATTTGACTTATTCTGAACAGTTTCTGGTGGAGAACTTCTGGGAGAAGCTGTAATTTGTTGACCTTGTTCCTTTAGGGGTTGGAACAACACTTTTAGGGACTTAGGAGCCCTTGTTTTATGGACATTTCATGCTTAGAGCTGTAAGGCACAAAAATGTCTATAACAGTTGCCCCCTAAAGTATGAGGCCGTTTATCGGGTGAAATGCTTTATTAGGAGGATCCGAAGTTCTTTCAATGCTGGGAGGAGACCTATAATAAGATACAATACAATACATTATCTTCATACTGTTTTCATGATCTAGCTGAGGCGGGCATTCCCATGCTCAGCTTTATAAATTCATTTTCATGTACATAGGACAGACAATCGTCTGATGGTAGACTGATGATTCTGATAGAGCCATCATCCTTTTGGTAGGATGATTATCTGTGCTGCAATGCTGTACATTTCAATGTCTTTATTTTCCTGAATATATATTGCAGCCCGGATGGATGAAACTAGATCCGGGGTCTTCAATCTCGTCCGATCTTCACTCGAAGTACAAGTAGATCCATGTGAGAAATGTTTTGAAGTCGAACATGGAAAGACATCGCTTGATTACCAGTCAATGATGTAAACTGTTAACAAGCGCGAGAGGAATCACCGATAATGATAATGACCCTCAAGGTACTGCAGTACAATTCACGTGATGTGAATAAAGGACTTGGCGTCGAACACCACGCAAAATATTTCGGTCGAAGGTCATTGATGTATACCTGTCGCCGGAAGTGAGAAACTTGCGATTGAGGCATGCAAGCTTCAAAGTACTGAATGGGGTGTTCCTAGATCAACTTCTTGGATAATGAGCTGATGTCGACGAGAAGTGATCCATCATAGGAGGGCCTTAATGAATCCCACATTAATGACACGGAACGGAGCAAATGATTTTGATGGAGGTGAAAACGATATGATGATATATGGTTCAGGGTGGCGGTCATGAAAGAATGGAGTATAATGTATGGTAGTGGGCGGGACACAGGTGGCCTTTCTCGATGACTTCTCTTGAACATGTCGGTGACACTTATGTGATGGATTGGTAGCATTAACCCCAAATGTGGATGGTATGGCGAGACCATGGCGATGTGACCGGTGAATGAAACAACCCAACCCGACTCGGGCACGGAGTGGAAGTGTCATGTTCAAGAGCGACTTGCTACCAATAAAGATTCTTTGAGTTTTCTTCCCAATTTTTCCCCAGTCATTGCTGACCGGTACCTCTTTATTTTTGTCAAGCTTGAGGAGGATAACATATGCTTGTTCTATAATTTTCCCTTCGGGCAAACCCATTGCTATGTTTTAACGAGCCTAGCGATAGTGAAACTCGTTCTCGTCTAAAGACAAGTTTGTTGCTATTAATCTTTTTTAACGAGTCTAACGACAAAGATAACTCGGTCCTTTTCATTTTTAGAGAGTCTGAAAAGGTACGTAAAGGTAACTCCAAAATTCCTTTTTCGTCATCTAATCCCTTAAGTCCGAAAAAGTATAAAATAATACAGAAGGGATGAATTTTCGATTAGCTTTAACGAGCCGAATAAAACAAGCGCTCGATCTTTTTGTGCAATAATCCCTCAGGTCCAAAAAGATTAAAATCTAGAGGAGGGATAGCACTTCCCGTCGCTTTAACGAGCTGGAAGGCCAGAACTCGGCAATCTTTTCATATTTTACGAGTCAAAAAAGAGCTTAAAGAAGACTCGTCTTTTTAGGAATGAGTGATAAAATGGGTAGCAGCTGATTCCAGGTAAGGTTTGGAATTTTCCAATCACAGCAGTGTTACAAGGATGGCTAGTGAAATCACTCTTCACAGCTGTTCCTCAAAATGGGTAAACAAACAAATGGAGGTGAATGATCGGCCAATGGAAAAGTGGAGGTGACGGTGCAAACACGACCAAGGCTTTAATGGCTGAAATGCTACGTTCACGGTGGTTATTTACAAGGGGATAGTTCATTTTTTAACGAGCTTAAACGCGGGTGGAAACATTTGCTGGGTCCGGGTTTATTTTTTAACGAGCTTGAACCTCGCGGTAAACACTGCTCGATTAATCCAGTCATATGATAAGAATGTCTCATATAAAAATGGCAATTTTTAGAGTTTTGCGCCACATCCTTTCTTTATGCAAGTTAGGAAACGACCAATCCAAAAAGAAACAGATAAATGATCGCTCTTTGCTTGCACTCCAAAAGGTTTGCATGCCCCCAGGTATAAAACAGAGTTTCAAGGTCACCCTCTATTCGAGCTGACAAAACATTTGTTTTATCAGGAAGGGTATACCTCTTACAGGTTACCCAAAGATTGTTCTATTCACAGTGCAAACAAAACACTTATTTGGCAATGTCTACCGAAATAAACAAAGGTGAACGGATGGTATAGTGAGACCATCCCTGACATAACTTTGACAAGAGAATCTTATTCTAGAATAACCCCTTTTCCAATCACGGACGGGGTACAGACTAGTCATATTCTCCCGCGGAAACCTACTCTATACCCAAAGTTTTCCTGCCGAAGCAGACCAGGACGCATGCCCCCTGGGTTTCAGTCATATCCCTCCGAATTACTCGCGCTCATCGGGAGGACGGATTGGGGATTGAGACATTTCTTGCGTGAAGAGACCATTTAGGGACGGTATATGACTATTTGCTATGCGTGATCCGGGAAATGAAAGCTGGTCCACGAGCTTGACCACTCTTCCTTCGTGCGGAAAACACATTACTCTAAAGAGTGAGGAGACAATAGCTCCCATGCAATAAATATAGTCTCGTCCAAGGAGTAGGTTATAATCCAAGGGTCCTTGAACCACCATTATGTTCATGCGAATTGTCTTCCTTCTCAATGTTATGGGCACATCGGGAAGGATCCCTAAAGGTCGACTGGTTCCTTTATCAAAGCCTGTCAGATTTCTCATCTCAGGCAAAAGCGATGGCGAACCAAGCAATTTCCAAGCAATAGAGGAAAGGATACTCACAGAAGCCCCCTCATCTATGATGGTACCAGCCATGACCATTCTATATATTTGAACGATAATTCGGAATGGTATGCTTGCTGGTAGGCGGGGTCTGCCTAGTTGATTCCAGTCGAAGGAGACAACTAGGTTGCTTGGAGGTGGGACCGAGTAGACGGCCGGGTATGGCTCTGACCAACTTCCTTCCTGCGGTAAAGGAATGGGTGGATTTCCCCCATGTTCGTCGGAGTCTGTGTTTATGAAGAGAATTTGGACGGTGTCATCCTTGTTCTCTTCAGTGATTGTATCATCTGAAGATGAAACCTCTGAAGGCAAGACCGGGTCAACTACCTCCTCGACCTTTTGACTTTCGTCTGGTATGGATCCAGATGGTTTATCTTCAATGATAGGTGCTTCAGCCGACCACCTGAGCGGGCTAGCTAGATTCTCAACTAGTGACGGACTCGGCAAGAGTTTTTTATATCCAGGAGGAAGTCGTAATGGTGAAACCGGACGATCATCCAAAACTCTTTTAGCTTCATCTAAGAAGGGACAACGGTGGAGGGCATGATTGCCTTCGCACAGTTTACAAGGAAATCTAGCTTTCCCTTTTTGTCCTGGGGCTTCACTTTCACTAGTTGACGGTGTGCTTTCAACATGATCACCAGAGCTTGACGACACCGGGTTGTGCAAACGAGGAGACCAGTCCCTTAGTATCCGGGGGATGCAAGGACAATCTCTGTGAAGGTGGTCTCCTTTGCAAATGACACATGGCGATTTAGGCCTGGTCGGTGCAGTGTGTGGATTTTCGTTAGAGGACGCTCATTTTCCCCCATTCACCTTTGGCTCCTTCTTCTTCTTCTCTTTCTTCTTCTTTTCCTTCTTCTCCTTAGGAACTTGGCTTTTATTTTTACCAGCTCCATCAAGCGAAGAGGAAGGAGGAGAGGAAGAATTAGAGGAAGTAGAAGGCTGGTGGGCAACTCTGGACTCGTCTAATTGTCGATTCGATTGTTCAGGAATGGTGGTGTTCTGAACGACATTGGTTGAGAAGAGCCATACTGGCAAGCCAATTGTTAGTCCTGGAAGCGACAATGTGGCCATATGGGGCGCACCAACATCTCCCCAAGAGGAGAAGGGACTAGGATTTCCATCAAGGGGAATTCCTTGGTTGGTAGGCTCCATTTTCTCAACCCAAGATCAACGTAGGAAAAGGGTATGAATATTTCGTTTAAAATAAATTTTAACATGCTTTGACACAACTTGTTTTTTCAGTTTTTAAGAGTCGAGAAAAAACAAAAGATGACTCTAGTCTCCTTCGATTTTTAATGAGCCTGAAGTGACAAGTGCTCAGATGGACCTTTTCCGTTAAGGAGTCTGAAAAGGAACGAAAGGGACTGCTCTGGAGGTCTAGGTAGAGGGAGTACCAAACCAATCGCAAAACTGCAGAATACTTTTTACGGTACGGCAGTCAATCTTCCCGAATGCTATGTTCGGTGCATTGCGATCAGTAGGGCGGCCGACACGGCTTCCTATGGATAAAGGATTTAAGCCTATAGGGGTCTCCCAATATATACTCGACGATACGTGGGAGCACAAGTCCGTACTGGCACTTATCGTCTCAAAGTGGAGGAATCACCCAATCATCAGTGAAGACAACAGTTACCAGGCTTTACAACGCCGGAATACGTCTCTAGCCTAGACCTCTAAATGTTGTGCGTTAAGTTCCAAAGCGTTGTTAAGTTCATTGGATTTATTTTAAGTTGATCTTTCTTATGAAGTTTGCCTTTTGGGATCACCACGAGATGTAGATGTAATTCCTAAAATGCAATCTAAAGATGATAAACAAACTTTTATCTCTTTTGAGCAATGAAAATCCTAACTACTAGGGGAAAAGAAAGACACAATCTTTTCGCAAAGAGCAAAGAGCACACTGTAAATGCACTTTTCCTAAATCAAGCCAAACAGACTGCCAATATGCAAATGCACATGCATGTGTTTTGTTTTTCACTTTCTTAATATTGATGCCTAAAAAGAAATTTGTTGTACAAATCTGAATTTGCTTTCAAGTGACAAACACAAACAAGCTTCTTTTCGAAATCAAAAGGTAGAGATGATTACGACACTTTATGATTTTGAAATAAATACTCGTTTCGACACTAGAAAGTCACAAATTCAAACCAAAGGCAAAAGTACAAGCATAATCGACTATCAACAGCAAATAAACTTTCTCCTATGATCAAAATCGACACTTGCGACAGATCTAAATCAAAGGACGACAGTACGACTATTCTACTTTTGTAATGGAAAACTGTAAACGACGCAACAAACACATAAAAACATCTACAATTTCTTTTGTACAACTGAGGCGGAATATCAGTAAGGAAAAGGGGTTTGAAACAGTGAAATACTGATCACAGGCTGCAAAAATCAGAGACAAAACTGGAAAAAATGAAGCAAAGAACCTCAGCTGCACAAGGCTAGGCTGATTAGCGCACCTGTTACACAGAGAAACTGCATTGCAGCGCAGGTAGCCCTCTCGGGAAGTGTGTTGAAATGCAGAACCTCTTCACAGAGCCTGCGCTGGGGCAGAAACGAGAGTTCTATCCGGGTTCTGGGTCACGGTTTGCAGTTTAATCTTTGGTTTTTGGCCGAATAAAAACAATCAATAATGCACAATCATAGGTAGATCTAAGGGGGGTTCTAAGAGCTATCACAAGGGCAATCAGTTAGTTTATGAATCAGCTGTTCAAATCATAAACAGATCCAGTGAATGGATTGAAGCAGCAGATGTCTACTTTGCATTTGTTAATGGCAAATGCAGTTCGATTGCTACTTCTAAGTTTATGAAACAAACAACAAGAGAAACACAAACAAACTAACTAGACACGTTCCCCAGTGGAGTCGCCATTTTGTTATCGGGAAAAGTGTCTATTTAGAACGACTCTATCCCACTAAGGTGTGACAGCTACCTTAGAAACAAACAGAGAAAACTACTTTTGTATTCTTCTTTATGAACTATAAACAAAGAGGAATAGGATGAACCAACCTGTGTCTTGCGCTAGTCCTTTGATCCAATCTCTCTCCTCTTTGACAGCGTCCAGCTACCTGCTCCCTTACTTGCCCAGCTTCACCAAGTACCTGTAAGATCACAGAAGAAGGAAACTATACAAAGACATGGGTTTATATTCACAAATAACTTAGGATCAGATTTAAGTTAACCATACAAATGTAACAAGCATCAATGAAACACAAGCATGGAGAAGAAACTCAAATAGTTTTATTGATATACAAGAAGATCCAGGAGGAGTTACAACCGATGATTCCTGACCCAGCATCAACCTCCCAGCAAAGAAGTCCCTTCTTCAACCCTAACAAAGCATAGATCACCCAATTCTCTGATATGTATCTCAAAACCAACAGCAATTCCTTACAATGTGCAAAATTCCAGCCTCTGGATCTCTGGGATGAGGGATCCATATATAGATGTATGCAAGGAGGATGAGTCAGCTCATGAATTGATTAGTGGCTTCTCTCTGTCAGTTCTTGCTTCCACTTGGAGACTGAGAGCCTCTTACTCATCCTTGGTCGAATTCAGTGAGGCAAGTGTCATTGGAGAAGATTCTGGAAGCTTCCATTGTCTCTCCACCTCGTGGAATGACTCTGCCACTTGTCATTTCCCGCTCAACGCACCCTGGTAGTGCATTTAGGTGCATTGCAACACACCTAGCTAGTGGACTTAGGTGCTATGCAACGCACTTGGCTAGTGGAGCAGCTGAAATGATCCTGATTTGACTTATTCTGAGCAGTTTCTGGTGGAGAACTTCTGGGAGAAGCTGTAATTTGTTGACCTTGTTCCTTTAGGGGTTGGAACAACACTTTTAGGGACTTAGGAGCCCTTGGTTTATGGACATTTCATGCTTAGAGTTGTAAGGCACAAAAATGTCTATAACACATATGTTGGTTAGACTGGTTGCTCTATTAATCAAAGGATTAATGAGCACTCAGCAGGCATAAAACATAGGAGAACTCGGTCTTCCGCCCTGGCCGAACATGTGGAGAAGACAAAGCACCATGTATGCATTGAGGAGGCCTGTGTTATCGCCAAGGTGGCGCATTTCCATCATTGGAAATTTACGGAAGCCATAAAAATCGAAAGAAGGTTGAGAAACCTCAATAGAGATGACGACTGGAAAATTAGTAGTTGTTGGATCCCTGCCCTCTCCTCCTAGCTGCCTCCCTATTTTTTCCCTCCCTCCCCCCATCCCTAGTCCAGTTTCCTTGTTTTTTCCATCCTTGCCTTGTTTGATCGTTGTCCTTTTTTCCCTTCTCGTCTCTCTATTTTCCTTCACTCCCTCCATATATATATATATCCTTTTTATAATTGATTTTTGTTTTCTTTCTAGATAGATAAATTAATAGGTTAAAGTCCTGTGAGTTAATTCTTACTAGAAACTATTTGCATAATAATAATTAACTATTTATTTATATATTTAATTCGGTAAGTATATATCTATGTATTATTCCATATTATAGTAATGATTTAAGGTTTTGATTTCATAATATACATATATATTTATTTAGTACTCTATATATATATATATATATATATATATATATATATATATATATATATATATATTAATCCTTATTAGATCATTCATTTTTTAATTTTATTTTAGATAGGTCTATTAATAGGTTAGGGTCTTGTGAGTTAATTCTTACAATTTCTATCTATGATATTAATAATAAATGAAACTATCTTGCATAATAACTTATTAACTATTTATTTATATATTTATATTAAATTAGGAAGGTATATTTTTACATATCTTTCCATACTATATTATTGATGTAATGTTTTTTATCTATAATTATTTCCTAATATACATATTCATTTAATTAGTATTCCATATTAACAATTTTTAGGTTATTAATGATTAATGTTTGATTGAGTGATTACAATTTTTGGTAGTAATATAACAAAAAAAAAACTAACTTCCTTGATAATTTACTAACCATTTATATTTTTAATTCTAACTTGACAACTAATTTATTAATTTTCTAAAAAAATTTGAATACAAACTTTACTTTTATTCAAATGTTGGAAATAAATATAACAATAATTTTGGTAATAATCATAAAATTAATAACTTTTCCTCTCCCCCGGTCCAGTCAAGTTGTCTAGTCAAATTTAGTTGTTTCTCAGTCAAAATAGTTGTTTCCTAGTCAAATATAGCCGTTGGAAGATCTGCTCTCCCTATTTAACCTGCAACCATGATCTGGTTCTTCAACTTATCCTGACGATGAACCATAATCGTTGGTTCGAAACGCATGGAAAAAAATATTATAATGTGATTTCCGCCGAAAAATCTTAGCATTAATATTAATATTGTTAATTATATATATATATATATATATATATATATATATATATATATATATATATAGATATATATATATATATATATATATATTTTTTTTTTTTTTTTGTAAGCTACGGCGTGACCTTTTCTATTATATACAGCAACAGTAAAACTATACAAACGTACGAGACCTCAACCCGCCCCGCAGGGAAACCGGGTCTGTTGGTCTCTCATAAAACATTGTCTGAGAATGTTCACTTGTCCACTTTGAGAAACAACATATCAAAAAGCATAACAGTTCCCTATCTACATTTTGTCTCTTAAAGACTAGTCTCAGATACATAACAAAACTACCATACAGACTGGTTCACTACAACTTATCACAAAATTCAAAAAAATAGCTGGGTAAGACATTCAGTCTACCATGATTTCTCGCTTGATTTCCGCCTCATGCTTCACTTTGGTAAGCTCCTTCAGCATGCTACGAATTTCCTCTATTTTGTTGTCCTGCTTCTGTATCATGAGCTGCAGACTGGTCATCTCTTTCCTCATGTCCGACAAACCTTGGGCTATCTCTGTTATCTCAACAGCGACCTGCTCCATTGCTCTGGCTAACAAATGTTTCATCACCCAATACATGTGTAGTGCCTGTTTATATAACGTTAGTCGCCCTCTCGTATTCCCGGGATCCGGAAGCAAGGTGTTCCACTCCTCCATTTCTGGATTGGAGGGTTCGTCCAGAACTCTGTTTTCCAGCGCGTCTATAATCCTCCTGATGTCTTCATTGGTCTCTTTGCCGTAAGCTCTCTCCACCTCCTGCGCAGCCTGCCCAATGGAGCGACGACCCCTCTTCTGCTGGTTCGAGGCCGGAGTCTTCGGCTCACAGTGGTCTGCCTGCCAAGATCTTCCACGTCCCCTACGCCTCCTTCCTTTTCCTCTTTTTGCCGGTCTGCCCCTGTTATTGCTTCTGCTGCTTTGCCCTACTTCAAAGGTCACCCTCGCCCTGCATTCCTCCTCCCCTATCTCCATTTCCCTTTCTCCGGAATTATCAGTTTCCTCCGTTGTTTGCTCCTGCTCTCTCCGGGTATTCCTCCTTTCTCCCTCCTTCACCTGCCTTTCCCTTCTTCCTCCCTCCGCCATATCGCTTTGACGTCGTTTAAGTCTATGATCCGAGTCTCTCTGCCAAACTCCTCTGTCCTTCGCCACCTTCCCAGGTTTCCAATTATCTGTCATTCTACCTGCTTCGGTTCTTAAATGAATACCGCCACCTAGCCCCTGTTGCAGCAGATGATCGCCGCCGATCCTTTCACCTGCCATTTCCATGATTCGATCTGCTCCTCGTCTTGGTATGCGTACTCCTCTGCAAGCCGCCGCCGTTAACCTGATAATGATAGCCTTGATGTGTGGCGTGTGCTGGCCAAGTCCATATCTCATTACTGCCTTGAACTGGTCATATTTCTCCACCCCGGTCAAGGAAATATTGTTAATTATATGTATTAATGTAAATATTGTTAATTAATTAATTATTAACAATATATTAAATATTTTATTCATATTGTTAATTATATTTATTAATATAAATATAATTAATTAAATATAGTTACTTAATATAAATATTGTTAATTATTTAATAATGGTTGACTATTAATAATAAAATCAATTAATAAATAATAATAAAATAATAATATTATCAATAATATTTGATTATTAATATATAAATATGGTTAGCAACTAAATAAATAAATAAATAAAGAAATCACTGATTAATTAATAATAAATAATAATAAATTAACAAATAATAATAATAATAAAATTAAGTAATAATAATTATTAATAATAAAATTAATTAATAAATAATAATAAATTTAGGTTTAAGATTAATAAACCCTTAGATAAATATTGTAAACCCAAGTTATATAAATATTTAGATAAATATTATAAACCCTAAAATAAACATTGTTGACTACATATGACGATGGTTGATTTTCATATTGAGACAATCTTTCTCACGCTGCATTATTGGACCATGGTTGACCATGATAGGTTTTCCTATTGAGAGAATATTCCTCACAATGCGACATTGGACCCTGGTTGACAATGGTTGACCATGATTGATGATGGTTCATGATGGTTGATTTTCATATTGAGACAATCTTTGTCAAAATGCGACATTGGACCAAGGTTGACCATAGTTGTCACAATGTGACGTTTGACCATGAGACAATCTTTGACACAATGTGACCTTGACTGATTTTCATATTGAGACAATATTTGTAAAAATATGACATTTGACCATGGTTGATGATGGTTGAGCATGGTTGGCTATGATTTAGCATGGTTGACCATGATTGATATTATAAAGAAACGGGAATAATAAACCCATTGGATTGATATTATAAACATAAGGGAATAATAAACCCCAAGGGATTATGAACCCAAGTGAATAATATTACCCAAGAGATTAATACTAAACCCCAACAGATTATGAACCCAAGGGAATCTTATTAAACACAAGGGGACTACTATTATAAACCCAAGGGATTAATAAAATTAATAATCCCAAGGGAATAATATTGTAAACCCAATCTATATAAACCCTTAAATGAATATTAAAAACCCTAAAATAAACATGGTCGACCACAGATGACGATGGTTGATTTTCATATTGAGATAATCTTTGTCATGATATGCTATTCAACCATGCTTGACAATGATCAATTTTCATATTGAGAGAAAATTTCTCACAATGCGACATTGGACCCTGTTTGAGAATGGTTGACCATGATTAACGATGGTTCATGATTATTGATTTTCATATTGAAACAATCTATGTCAGAATGTGACGTTGGACCAAGATTGACCATGGTTGTCACAATGTGACGTTGGACCATGAGACAGTCTTTGACACATTGTGATTAATACTAAAACCCCAAGGGATTATGAACCCAAGCAAATAATATTAAACCTAAGAGACCAATATTATAAACCCAATGTATATAAACCCTAAGAGAAATATTGTTAATAATAAAATAAGCATGGTTGACCATGATTGACCATGGTTGGCTATGATTGATCATGGTTGACCATGATTGATATTATAAACCCAAGAGATTGTTATTATAAAATCAAGGGAAAAATAAACCCAAGGGAGTGCTACTAAAACCCTAAGGGATTATGAACCCAAGGGAATTTTATTAAACCTAAGGGACTAATATTGTATACCCAAGGTATATAAACACTAACATAAATATTTTAAACACTAAAATAAATATGGTTGACCATGGTTTTTCATATAGAGACAATCCTTGTCACAATGTGACGCTAGACTATGGTTGATTGTGCTTAACCGTGGTTGATTTTCATATCAAGACAATTTTTGTCACAATGCGATATTCGACCATGCTTGAGCATGATTGACCATGGATAACCATGTTTGACTTTATAAAACATGGTTGACCATGCTTGATCAAGGTTCACCATGATTGACCATCGTTGACCATGATTATCATATTGAGACAATCTTTGTCATAATATGACGCTTGACCATGATTGAACAATGATTGATTTTCATATTGAATTAATATTTGTCATAATGCAACATTGGCCAATGGTTAATCCTAATTAACTATATTTGACCACAATTAATTTTATAAAACATGGTTGAATTTTGTTGAACAATATTAATAAATCATTAAACATTAAACAAATTTCAGATTAAGACATCAACTTCACAAATTTTAGATGGGAAAAAATATAAGAGCTTCAGAATTTATAACGGTTTTGCATCTCTCACCCGTGGTCTCTGCAATTTATTTTTCTCATGATCCATTTCAAAAAATCTTAATCGAAACCTCTTACCTTTTTATTTTCTTAATAATTTTGGGCTGAAATCGTGGTCAGAAATCGTTAGAATCGCATATTTTTTTGACGTGGACGTTGGTACGTGAAGTCTTTAATTTATTAAATTTATTGAAACAAATTAAATTTAATAATACATAAATATAGACATTTCGTTATATTCAAAATACAATATTATAAAAAAAATCCATTTCCTCATGTATTCAGCATAGAATTATATAAAAACTCCAGATCTATCCTATATTAAAAGAAATTTACACCTGTAAATGTAAATTAATGTCAAAAGAGGCAATAATATAAAATCAAATAATTAATCGATACCTCAGAATAACCCCTGTTAAACCTATATAATTGAACTTTAATATTTTGTAACATATTATTATTAATTCGAAAAGTCTCCTAAAAATATATATATGAAATTTATTAAACAAATATAATTTCATTTGAAATTAAAAGATATTGTTAATTATATTTATCAATGTGTTTATTTGGGAATAGAACTTTCAAAATATTAATTTAATTTTTAATAATTATTGAGTGGATGGAATAGATTTAAGTTTCATGGAATATTAACAATATTCTTGGTACCATTTGCGAATCAGTGGTTGAGATTTATCTTTAAAGTAGTGATGCTCATTCTATTCTTTTAATTTTATTTATTAATTACACACAAAAAAAAGTCATATTAACAAGTGTCATATGAAATGAATTGTGGCTTTATAATAAGGTTTATAATATTGACTTTAATATTGGTTTTCTTATTACAGTTTATAATATTGACTTTATAGTGTTACGGTTTATAATATTTCATTTAATAATAGAGTTTAAATGTTTGACGATGGTTGAGCATGATTGACCATGGATGACCATGTTTGACTTTATAAAATATGGTTGACCATGCTTGACCAAGGTTGACCATGATTATCATATTGAGACATTTTTTGTCATAATGTGATGTTGGACTATGGTTGAGAGAATGATTGATTTTCATATTGAAACAATCTTTGTCATAATGCAACGTTGTCCAATGGTTGACCTTGATTAACCATTCTTGACCACAATTGATTTTGTAAAATATGGTTGACCTTCATTGAATAATATTAAACCAGCAGGACTAATATTATAAAGCCAAGATATATAAACCCTAAGAGAAATATTATAAACACTAAAATAAACATGGTCGACCATGGTTGACTGTGGTTGATATTCATATTGAGACAATCCCTGTCACAATGTGATGTTGGACCATGGTTGAGCATGCTTGGACATGATTGATTTTGAACATGATCGACCATAGACAACCATGGTTGACCATGTTTATTTTAGTATTTATAATATTTATCTTAGGGTTTATATACCTTGGCTTTATAATATTAGTCCCTTCGGTTTAATATTATTTGACGAAGGCCAACCATGTTTTATAAATTCAGTTGTGGAAAACCATGGTTAATCAGGGTCAACCATTGGCCAACGTTGCATTATGACAAAGATTGTTTCAATATGAAAATCAATAATTGTCTCAACCATGGTCCAACATCACATTATGACAATGATTATCTTAATATGATAATCATGGTCAACCTTGGTCAAGCATGTTCAACCATGTCTTATAAAGTCAAACATGGTCATTGATGGCCAATCATGCTCAGGCATGGTCGAACGTCGCATTATGAAAAAAATTGTATTGATATGAAGATATACTACGGTTAAGCATGGTCAACCATGGTCCAACTCGCATTGTGACAAGGATTGTCTTTATATGAAAATTAACCATGGTAAACCATGTTTATTTTAGTGTTTACAATATTTATATTAGTGTTTATATACCTTGGGTTTGCAATCTTAGTCCCTTAGGTTTAATAATATTCCCTTGGGTTCATAATCCCTTAGGGTTTTACTAGTAATCCCTTGGGTTTATAATAAAAATCTCCTGGGTTTTTAAAATCAATCATGGTCAACTATGGCGAATCATAGCCAACCATGGTCAATCATGGTTAATCATTCTTACTTTAGTGTTTACAATATTTATCTTAGGGTTTATATACCTTGGGTTTATAATATTGGTCCCTTGGGTTTAATATTATTCTCTTGGGTTCATAATCCATTGGGGTTTTAGTATTAATCCCTTGGGTTTATAATATCTATCATGGTAAACCATGGTCAATCATAGCCTACCATGGTCAACCATGGTTACATTGTGTCAAATATTGTCTCATGGTCCAATGTCACATTGTGACAACTATGGTAAACCGTGGTCCAACGTTGCATTCTGAGAAAGATTGTCTCAATATGAAAATCAACCATCGTGAACCATCATCAATCATGGTCAACCATAGTCAAACATAGTCCAATGTCTCATTGTGATAAGGATTCTCTCTGTATGAAAAGCGATAATGGTCAACCATGGTTGAATAATGCATTGTGACATAGATTGTTTCAATATGAAAATCAGCCATTGTCATCCATGGTCAACCATGTTTGTTTTATGGTTTATATAGCTTGGGTTTACAATATTAATCCATTGGGTTAATATTAGTGCCTTGGGTTTATAATATCAATCCCTTAGGCTTTTTAATCTAAGATTTAATATTCCTAGGGTATAATAATATTGATAGGGTTTATAATATTGTTACTAGCATTGTTTTTCATGGTCTACCATGGTTATTTTTCATATTGATACTTGATCCTTATCACAATGTGATGTTGGACCATGGTTGACCATGCTTAACCATGATTGATTTTCAAATCGAGAGAATATTTATCACAATGTGACATTGGACCATGGTTGACCATGTTTGATTCTCATATTGAGACAAATCACTGATGGTCAAACATGGTCCAATGTCACATTGTGACAAGGATTGTCTTAACATGAAAATCAACAATGCTTAACCATGGTCAACCATGTTTATTTTAGTGTTTATAATATTTATATTAGGGTTTATATACCTTGGCTTTATAATATTAGTCCCTTTGGTTTAATATTAGTCAATGAAGATCAATCATGTTTTATAAAATCAATTTTGGTCAACCATGGTTAATCAAGGTAAACCATTGGACAACGTCACATTGTGACAAAGATTGTTTCAATATGAAAATCAATCATTGTTCAACCATGGTCTAGGATCACATTATGAAAAAGATTGTCTCAATATGATAATCATGGTCAACGATGGCCAATCATGGTCATGCTTGGTCAAGCATGGTCAACCATGTTTTATAAATTCAAGCATGGTCATGCATGGTCAATCATGCTCAAGCATGGTCAAAAGTAGCATTGTGACAAAAAGTGTCTTGATATGATAATCAACCATGGTTAAGCATGGTCAACCATGGTCCAACGTCGCATTGTCATAAGGATTGTGTCTATATGAAAATTAACCATGGTCAAACATTGTCAACCATGTTCATTTTAGTGTTTACAATATTTATGTTAGTGTTTATATACCTTGGGTTTACAATATTGGTCCCTTGGGTTTAATAAGATTCCCTTGGGTTCATAATCCCTTGGGGTTTTAGTAGTACCTCCTTGGGTTTATAATAACAATATCTTGGGTTTATAATATCAATCATTTTCAACTATGATCAATCATAGCAAACCATGGTCAATCATGGTCAACCATGCTTATTTTATTGTTTACAATATTTATCTTAGAGTTTATATACCTTGGGTTTATAATATTGGTCCCTTGGGTTTAATATTAATTTCTTGGGTGTATAATCCCTTGAGGTTTTAATATTAATCACATTATGTGACAGATTATCTCATGATCCAATGCCACGTTGTGACAACCATGGTCAATCTTGGTCCAACATCGCATTTTGACACAGATTTTCTTAATATGAAAATCAACCATCATGAACCATCGTTAATCATGGTCAACCATTGTCCACGAGGGTCCAATTTCGCATTGTGAGAAAGATTCCCTCAATATGAAAATCGATCGTGGTCAACCATGGTTGAATAACACATTGCGATAAAGATTGTCTCAATATGAAAATCAACCATTATCATCTATGGCCGACCATGCTTGTTTTACGGTTTATAATATTTATTTAAGAGTTTATATAGCTTTGGTTTACAATATTATTCCCTTCAGTTTATTAGTGCCTTGGGTTTATTAATCTAAGGTTTCATATTCCTAGGGTATAATAATATTGATAGGGTTTATAATATTATTCTTAGGGTTTAATATAAATCCCTTGGGTTTATAATCCATTGGGTTTATAATATCAATTCATTGGGTTTATTATATACCTTCGGTTTATAATATTAGTCCCTTGGGTTTAATAATATTCCCTTGGGTCCATAATCTCTTGGGGTTTTAGTATTAAATCCTCTGGTTTACTATTCCCTTGGGCTTATTATAACAATCCCTTGGATTTATAATATCAATCATGGTCAACCATGGTCAATCATAGCCAACCATGGTCAACCATGGTCAATCATAGCCAACCATGGTCAACAATGGTCAATCATAGCCAACCATGGTCAATCATGGTCAACCATGGTCAATCATAGCCAACCATGGTCGATCATGGTCAGCCATGCTTATTTTAGTGTTTCTAATATTTATCTTAGGGTTTATATACCTTGGGTTTATAATATTTGTCCCTTGGGTTTAATATTATTCGCTTGGGTCCATAATCCATTAGGGTTTTAGTATTAATACCTTGGGTTTATAATATCAATCCCTTGGGTTTATTATTGCATTTGCTTTATAATATCAACCGTGGTTAACCATGGTCAATCATAGCCTACCATGGTCAACCATCGTCAACCATGGTCTAATGTCACATTTTGACAAAGATTGTCTCAATATGAAAATCAGCCATGGCCAACCATGGTCACATTGTGTCAAAGATTGTCTCGTGGTCCAATGTCACATTGTGATAATTGTGGTCAACCTTGGTCCAATGTCGCATTCTCACAAAGATTGTCTCAATATGAAAAACAACCATTGTGAGCCATCCTTAATCATGGTCAACCATGGTCAACCAACGTCCAATGTCACATTGTGAGGAATATTCTCCCAATATGAAAATTGATCATGGTCAACCATGTTCCAACAGTGCATTGTGACAAAGATTGTCTCAATATGAAAATCAACCATCGTCATCTGTGCTCAACCATGTGTGTTTTGGGATTTATAACATTTATCTAACGGTTTATGTACCTTGGGTTTACAATATTTATCTAAGGGTTTATTTATCTTAAGGTTTATTTTATTATTATTTATTAATTAATTTTATTATTATTAATTATTATTAATTAATTTTATTTTTATTAATTATTTAATAATTATTTATTAACAATATTTATATATTAATAATTAATGAATTATTAATAATATTATTATTTATTAGTTAATTTTATTAGTTAATTTTATTATTATTATTTATTATTAATAATTAACAATCATGGTCAAGCATGCTCAACAATGGTCCAACTTCACATTGTGACAAGGATTGTCCCAATATGAATATCAACCATTGTCGACCATGTTTATTTCATTGTTTATAATATGTATCTTAGGGTTTATATACCTTGGCTTTATAGGATTAGTCTCGTTGTTATAATATTATTCAACGAAGGTCAACTATATTTTATAAAATCAATTGTGGCCAACCATGGTTAATCGGGGTCAACCATTGGCTAACATCACATTATGACAAAGATTGTTTAAATATGAAAATCAATCATTGTCTCAACCATGGTCCAACATCACATTATGAGAAAGACTGTCTTAATATGATAATCATGGTCAATGATCATCAATCATGGTGAACTTTTGTCAAGCATGGTCAACGATATTTTATAAAGTCAAACATTTTCATCCATGGTCAATCATGCTCAACCATAGTCGAATGTTTAAACTCTATTATTAAATGAAATATTATAAACCTAACACTATAAATAATATTATATACCCTAATAATAAAACCGATATTATAAATGCTATTATAAAGCCACAATTCATTTCATATGAAACTTGTTCATATGATTTTTAATATATAATTAATCAATAAAATTAAAATAATAGAATGGGCATAACTACTTTAAAGATGAATCTCAACCATTAATTTGCAAATAGTACGAAGAAATTATAAATATTCCATAGAAGTTAAATTTATTATATCCACTATACAATTATTAAAATCTAAATTAAAATTTTGAAAGTTCTATCGTAAAATAAACATCTGGATAGATATAATTAACAATATATTTTGAATGAAGATCCTTCTCGCGAAAGTAGTTATTGGATTATGAAGGAGTCCCTTACAGGTGCCGGAGATGTCATAAGGTCGGACACCTATTCAAAAATTGTCTGCTGAACCGTAACAACAAGAAAGAGGCACAGAATAAGGAATTTGAAACTCCGGAACCTCACCCACAATAGCCGATCAAGGAGGAAGTTACAGAGGAACAGCAGACGACGAATGAAGCGGCGAGGGCGGACACGGCCAAAGGTTCAAAGAAGAAGCGTGGGAGGACACCTTACCAGCCACCCTCCCCTCCTCTGACGAGATCTCAGGCGGCTCATGGAGATGTCTTCTCCACGGGGAGCGCAACACAGGGGCAGACTTGCTATCAAAGGAGGCAGCGCACAGACATGATGACAATTGGTTAATACAGGAGGAGAAGGATGGTGCTTTCTACCAGCACTATCATAGGCCGTTCATAGATTTACATGCAGTATAATGGGCTCACGAGCCTGGTATAAATTTTTGATTATATATCTAAGTTATTATGGTTTTTCACACAAACAGTACTATGATCGCTCTCTCTGTGTAGAGACAGTTTTTTATGTTGATATTATGTTGATACATCAGTGCTCCCTGCATGGAACACATGCTTTTTTATTTTTGTACAACTACATACTGACAGGCTATCACCTCACATATGCATATGCTACGACATCTACAAAATGTAATTTTCAAACATTAATGGAAATTACAACTTTTTTCCAGGGGAAAAAAAATTAGCAATATATTTTAAATTCAAATTTAACTCAAAAACATAAAATTATAATTATTTTATAATGTTCTTATTTAAATATATATATATATATATATATATATATATATATATATATATATATATATATATATATATATATATATATATAGATATATATTAATTACTATTATTACTAATTTATGATAAAATTAATAATCCTCTTTATTTTTTTATTTTTTTTAAACTAAAACGGTTATGAATTTTATTTATATGTTAAAAGCAGAGAGGGTCTTTGCCGTAGTGACCCCGCGTACATGGCTGTAATCCTTCTTTTGCTGCCTTTGGAATGTGGCAGTTTCACAAATTTTGGAAAAGGCTTTCCCCATTTACAATTAAGATCCCTTTCATGAGAGTGCAACCTAAGTTCGCCATCCGATCTGCTTCCTTGTTGGAATTTCTGAGAATGTGATAAAATTTGTACGAATCAAAGCCTAGCAGGATTCTCTTTAATCTGTCCATGATTTTGTTGAGTCCAGCATTGTTGAAATATTCCTCCTTGATTAGTTTTTTGATTAAAATTTCTGAGTCTCCGAAGACTTGGATATCTTTAGCACCTTTCTCTCTGGCAATGAGGCAAGCCTTAAGCAGCCCAAGAATCTCCGCTTGATTGTTTGTTTTCTCACCAAGGCCCCAGGCAAAAGAATCACTAAAGGACCCTTCTGAGGAGTAGATGATCCCACCAGCACCTGCGGCTCCGGGGTTCCCTTTGGACGCCCCATCAAAGAATATGGTAGTTAGTTTTTGGGCCCTCCACCAGCTTTGAAAGATGTCATCTGTCTCTCTTTTTCTCCATTCCGGATTTGCTTTCAGGGGTGTAAGGAGGTACTTTCGGGGATGTGGCTCCAGGGCCAGCCACCTCTTTTCTTCCGGCCTGAGCAAAGGGTCTTCTTTGAAATAGTGCTACTGAGCCGCTTCCAAGAGAAGAGCCTTAGATTCTGCTACTACTTGAGTCGGAGAGTGCTGCGTATCATTGAAAATCTGCTGATTTCGAGTTAACCACAACTGCCAGCATACAAATTTGGGCAGCGCTATCCAAACTTTGCGCCAGAAGGACTTGGGAGGGATACTTTGGGGGTAGCAGGCACTCCATGACGCAAAAAGATCCGGAACAGAGATTTGCTGAGGGATAGAGATCTGAAAATCTTGGAGTAGAAGCCCCCATACCTCGTTGGAAAATAGGTAGTCCAAAAACAGGTGCTGGGCAGTTTCTAGATTACATCTGCAGAGCGCACATCTATGAGGCCCTTTGATCTTCCTTTTTGCCAGATTGTCTCCTGTTAAAAGCTTATTGTGTGCCAAGGTCCAGAAAAAAAAGTTAACTTTTGGGAGAGCTAACGGCTCCCAGACCTGTTTCCAAAAGGCGGGAGTTTGGTTGCTGTTCCTAGATCCCTGAAGAGCCCTGTATCCCTCTGCTGATGTGTAAACTCCAGTCTGGCCCCATCCCCATCTGTCTTTCTTGAATCTGTTGACAGGAGTGGCATCTTCGAGCAGGTCCTCCAGCAGGATCAATTGGTCTCTTAGGCATGCGGGGACTCCATGGAAATCCCATCTTGTCCAGTCTCCACGGTTGTCCCAAATTGCCAGATCATAAACGTTGTTTACTCCCACTCGTTCAAGCCAATTTCTGAGATCAGCGATTTCTTCTCTTTCTGCCAACGGTTCACTTCCCATTATTCGATCTTTCCACAGGTGGGTGCGCTTACCATTACCGGGAATTTTGTACATGAGTTTTTTGAAAAAATCGCTGCTTTTACAACAGAGCCTCCATACCTGCGAACAAGACGCTGAAGTCTGCAATTGCATTTTGCTGAGCGCATCGTTGTCTGTATATTTTGACTGTAAAGTTATGCTGACGGGATGAGTGGGGTCGTGGATCATTTTCCACAAGAGTTTGCCACCCAGCGCTTTGTTGACAAGGGAGGGGTCCCGAATTTGTAGTCCGCCCTCAGCAATCGGCCTCTTAACCGTGTCCCAATTGACTAAGTGCATCTTTTTATCATTGCCTTTCCCGCCTTGCCATAGGAAATTCCTGAGGAGGGTAGCGATCTAATCCATGACATGTCTGGGGGCCAGAAGAAACGCTGCCTGATAAATGGGCAGAGCTGACAGCTGAGATTTTATTAGAATGGTTTTGCCGCCTTTTGTTAACCAGTATCCTCCCCAGGCAGCAATTTTAGATTTGATTTTGCTGATGATGTGTGTCCATAGGGACCTTTTGTTCACCCCTGAGGAAATGGGAAGACCAAGATATCTGAAACTGTCCCATTGAGCATGTCCTTTGAACCCGAGGATCTTCGAAATATTAGTGATCTCTTGCTGCTCAGTGTTCCAACTGTAGATTTCGCTTTTGCTCTCATTGATTAGAGCACCAGTCACCCTGCAATAACTTCTCAGCACATTGTCGAAAGCTTTCGCTATTCTGGTGGAAACGCCTCCAAGGAGCAGAGAATCGTCCGCGAAGAGGGCGTGATTCAGGGGAGTTGCTACATTAGAAGGTTTGAGACCTGGGAGGGAGCTAGTGGTTTTTTCAGCTACTAGCTTTCTACTGAGGGAGTCCGCCATGAGGATGTACAGGAAGGGAGAGAGAGGGCATCCCTGCCTGATACCTCTCTGAGCTTGAAAGAAATTGGTTGGACGACCGTTGATGAGGGGAGCAATCCATGGGGATTCAATACATGCTTTTATGAGCTAGACAAAATGATGAGAGAAACCAAAAGAAAGCAGAACTTTGCATAGGAACAAGTGATTTACTCTATCGAATGCATTCGCCATGTCAAGTTTGATCAACATACCTTTC
Source organism: Pinus tabuliformis (assembly GCA_031772625.1). Lineage (NCBI taxonomy): Eukaryota > Viridiplantae > Streptophyta > Pinopsida > Pinales > Pinaceae > Pinus > Pinus tabuliformis. Next base: position 282,630,598 of record CM062804.1, on the reverse strand, counting down.
TCCCCTCACTGTTTGCTTGAGTGAATGGTCTCCTGAACTTGGATGACGTTGTCCATAATGTATCTGCCTTCCACGAATCCGCCTTGAGTGCTGGAAATCAATTTTTTGAGCAGGGGCTTGATTCGATTTGCTAGGAGTTTGGCTATGATTTTGTAAGATGCGTTACACAGCGAGATAGGCCTGAATCTTGCAAAGGTGTCAGGGTTGGTTTCCTTGGGGATTAAAGCTAGATAGGTGGAATTGGTTCCTCCTCCTATCTTGGCTTTTCTCATAAAGCCTTTTATCATTTTGAGGAGATTAGTTTTGATAACTTCCCAACAGGATTGATAAAAATGGATTGTGAATCCGTCAGGCCCAGGGGCCTTATCAACTTCCATTGACCAGATTACTTTGATAATTTCCTCATCTGTAATGGGTCTGCAAAGGGCTGTATTTTCATCAGAGTTAACAAGGAGGGGAATATTGGAGAGGAAGTCAGAGACTTCCTCTTCATTGCCTTGGTTTCCATCATTGTATAAATTCCTGTAGTGGGCTTCAGCGGCGCCTTTCACCTGGTTGAAGCCTTTGCAGACTTGGCCCTCCGAGGTTTTGATTTCAGCTATATGGTTCCGGGACAGTCTAGCTCTGTATTGTCTGTGGAAATAAGTGGTGTTCCGGTCCCCTGCCTTTAACCATAAACTTCTGGACTTTAGTCTCCAGTATTCTTCTTCAACTCAGAAGGATTGGTAGGTGGATCGTTGAGCTTTTACTTCCTCATCCAAAAGTTCTGCTGTAATATCTTTATTTTCCATTTCAGTTTGCATGGAGTGCAGCCTCTGGACTGCCTCTTTTCTTTGATTGGTTGGATTGGGGTCTGGCTTTTTTATCCATTCCTTCAACGCGTGTTTTGTGGCCTTCAACTTTTGTTCCCAGATGTAGCTAGAGGAGCCTGTGAAGGATTTAGCCCAGGCAGCTTTCACTGTCTCCATGAAGCCCACTTTCTCAATCCATAGAGGGCTGAAACGAAAGGGAATGGGGCCCAGATCTTCTTCATCTTCCAATAGAAGCTGTATTGGCTTGTGATCAGAAGTCAATTTGGGCAGGATTTTTGTGGTGACGATCTTTTTATTCATCAGAAGGGTGCTTTGAACCAGGAACCTGTCCAGACGGGCAGAGATATGATCTGACCCAGCACGATTATTTGACCATGTAAACAGCCCATGGACTGGAGGGAAGTCTAAGAGATCCCAATTCTGAACGAGCTCCTCCACAGAGGCCAGCATGGAGTCTCTGGTGCTGGAGCCTCCCCTCTTCTCTTTTGGCTTCAGAACTATATTTAAGTCTCCTGCTATGATAATATTATTTGGGGAATGCTGCTCTAGATAAGATGATAGCGAGTTCCAACATTCTCTTTTTTCAGTATAATTTACAGGAACATACAGATTGAAGAGAGAGACAGTCAACTTACTAACTTTGTGCGTCAATTCAGTGAAGATCCAGTGTTGTGATTCTTGAAAATTATTGAGCTGGTATGTGCAATCTGACCAAAGAGTAGCCAGTCCTCCGGAAGTGCCCCTGGCACTGACTGCCTTACCTATATTTTTATTCCACTTTGACCTGCTGATATCTAGAAGGGTTTGCCCTTCAATCTTGGTCTCTTGGAGCATGAGGATGTCTGAGGGTTCTGCTTTAAGAAGATCCTTGACTGCTTCTAGTTTGGCGGGGTTCCCCAGTCCTCTGCAATTCCAAGAGACGAGCTTCATTATTTACTTAGTGGAGGGGTGGGACCTCCCTTGGAAGGTCTCGGCCTGGTATTTCGCCCAATGGACATTTCTATTGTGGCTTGGCTCCCTTGAGTTTTAAGTCTTTCGGCCTCTTCTTCTCTCATTTCTTTACGGGATTTCCTTCCAGCTCTTTTAGAAGGGTGCTCATAGACTTCATCCTCCGAAGATCCTGAGCTTTCTATTGCTTTTTTCCTTGTAACTTCTGCATATGAGGGGTTGGACGGGCTGCCCTGTGTGACTTCAATCTGCTTTTCTTTCTCTCCTTCTTTGCATGGGGGGGTGCTTTCTACATGCACCAGGTTTTCCTGCTCCGGAGCTGTTGGGTTGATCTGTGTGCTTGCTGTCCCTTGTTCAGTTGCTTCGTCTTCCTGGTTGGGCTTAGAATTGCTTGGCATCCCTGTTATCTTTCCTTTGCTAGAACCTTTTTTTGGGTGTGTTGTTTTCTAAACTAGAGTCCATTGATCCTCTTTTTGTTTGTCTGGTTGCTCTTCTGCCTTCTTCTTGCAATGCTTCGCAAAGTGTCCATGCCCGTGACAATGTCTACATTTGAAAGGGAGCTGTTCGTAGTCCAGTTCCTGGACATGCACCCATCCTGCAACAGTAAGTTTGATTGCTTCCGGTAACCCCTCCTCCAGATCGACTTCAACGCATATTCGAGCACATGAATACTGATCTTTTCTTGCAGCTTTGTCAATGTATTTGCCCAGTGCATTGCCGATATTCTCAAGGGATTTTTTATTCTAGCAGTGGAGACGCAGATGGGGGAGTCTCACCCATACTGGAACTACAGAGGGGACATCCTGGGAAGGATTGAAGTCTGGGGACCATTTGTTCAAATACAATCCCTGCGGTCCCATAAAGTATGGGCCATTTCTGAAGATTAAGCTTCTGTCTTCCGGGCTTTCAAACACAAAGACAAAGAATCCTTTCCCAACAAAGTATCTTTTAACGCCCTCTTTGATCAAGGGGCTCCAGTTTCTTTGTGTCCAGTCTTCTACTGACTTTGGAGAAGGCCAGAGGCCCGTGAACTGGCCGATGAGGCCTCTCTCTGCCAGATTCAATGCTGCTTTGCATGTCTCTTCTTCAGGGAGGGCCACTGAGGGAATCGTTTCCATCCTCTTGATAAAATTTTGTTGGACCACCGTTGGAGCTCGCTTCGGGCATGCTTCAACCATTACACGGAATGCCAAAACCTCCGGAGGCAGAATGGACGAGCCCCCGTTAGTTTCCATGATCGCTGAGGGGCGCCTCAGGACTGAGCGCAGGGGCGCAGCAGCCACAAGGACGCGGGATGAGCACTCTGTAGTCAGCAGAAAAGGAATGAGACCCTCCGCGGCAGTCAGAGGGCCGAGGCGGCCAGCGGCCTCAGGCGCAGGGGGAGGGCGTCGGCTAGGTCAGAGCCTCTACGCGAGCGGCAAAAAAATAAATCTTTATTTTTAATTTTAATTAAAGAATATATCTATAAAATTATTTTATTTTAAACTCTTTTAAATTTGAGTTTATGATCAATTTATTGTTGAGGGGAAACACACTGTATTAATTTATTTTTTTTACAAATTTTATAACAAGCTTACTCGCTAGATTTGGAATTATAATGTGAGGGGAGCATGTTCGCTTATTGGATTATAAAATCCCACACATAAGCAAGCACGTGGAAGCAAGACTTATGAAACATGATTATATTTTGATCCCGTGACTTCAATAATTGAGATTACTTTTCGAGTTAATTTTAATATGTTACAAAATATTAAGTTCAATTATATAGCTTTAAGAGAGGGCTAATATTACTCGATATTTGACATTAATTTACATTTACAAGTGTACATTTCTTTTACTATAGGACAAATTTGGAGTTTTTATACAATTTTATGTTGAAAACATGAGGAAATGGATATTTTTTTTATAATATTGTATTTTGAATATATGACGAAATGTTTATATTGATGTATTATTAGTCATTGTCGTCAAACGGCATGGGATTATAGTAATCAAATGTCTTACTTAGCATTAATGCCCATTGAAATTACTATAAAATTTCTAGCTTTATCATACAGTAGGGACTCCATGTCCGTCTATGCACCATCCTTGTCCACCTATTAAACTGTCGTAATAATTTGGATGACCAATGAAATATTTTGATGGTTTTATTTGGCATCTTCCTTAGACAAATAGACCATTTTGGTGATTTTTTTCATACCATATATTTGTTGAGCTCATTCGTACTTTCTAAATTGAGACTAATGCTAGCATTAGTTCTCAAGCATTTACTATTCAAGATAATGCAAAACATATGTATCTCATTTGTGTGGAGTTTTCTCGTAACCAAATCGCCAGCGTGTTGTGGGCATGTTAGCCATTTGTCACGACTACTAATCCCAAACCTCAAACTTCGCCAACGTGTTGTGGGCATGTTAGCCATCTGTCACATATACTAATCCCAAACTTCAAACTTCACAGTGTGTGTCACAACTGCTAATCCCAAACTTCAGGGTGTGTTTTGCATGTTAGCTATATGTCACAGATGCAGATTTAAGATGCTAATCCTTGAAGCTCAGTTCAAAGTTGTTGCAACCCTTTGTTGAGTTGCAAAGTTACAACCCTTTGTTGAGGCGCAAAGCTAATATTTTCTAGACCCTGCAAGCCTCTATAAATAAAGAGGAAGACAAGGAGGAGCCTTGTTTCAACCAATTCAATTCATTAGTAAGTTCTCTTTGTAACTCAAAAAACCTTCACTTGTACATAAAAATTAGAATTCATTTATAATTATGAAAGAAGCTACATAATTCATGTATCAGGTTTTAATTTTCAAGTTTTAGGTTCTAATTTTCAGATTTTTCTCTATGAAACAACATACAATGTTATGCCATATACAATTTCATATCAAGTTTTAATTTTCAAGTTTTAGGTTCTAATTTTCAGGTTTTTATCATTTATGAAACAACATACATGATATGCCATATACAACTTCATGGCATGTACAAAAACCACCATGAAAAAATACTTCAACAAGGTCAAGTTATACAGTGTAAAACTGTTATCAACATGAAAGAAACGCCACCAAATTTGAAACCAAACCAACGAATCCATATGAAAGGCAATCAATGAAAGTTGCAAAAAAACAACAACAAATAGAAAATATCACTATTCATGAAGGCTAACAATGCAGTGAAAACATTCCCTATTGGCCTAAGTCTCCTCGCACTGTGTTTCATCCAGTGCTCTTCTGCATGTTATGAGCTCCATAAGTATTACTCCATAACTGAAAACATCAGCCTTCATAGTCACATGACCAGTGATTGTATATGCAATAAAACGCAATCCAAGTGGGTTAAATATCTGATGCATAGTTGGCATAAAACGGTGGTAAGCCTGACAGTAGGTGTAACTATCTAGCCTTAGAAAGTTAAGTAAGCCCAACTCGACTAGGACGATTCCGGAAGACTCTAACTAAAAATTGGTTGGTATCGATTCAGTAACTAACTGGGGAAGAATATAACTCGACAATGCTTGGCAAGGTCTAGTCTGCGTTTGGTAAAACCATGGTAAGTATATAATTTGGCAATGCTTGGCAAGGTCCCATAAAAGCAAGTAGGGTCTTCATAAAATGGCAATAATAATCTAGTGTTCGATAGTAGTAGTCTGCACAACTATTTTTTCATCTCCTGGATTCCATTCGAGCAGGCAAAAAATAAAAAAAATCGGAAAAAAATCACATGAATTCACTTATGCGCTAGAAATAAGTAAGACTAGTTCAAGAGTTGTTTCTGACCGCACCCAAAGGTATTGAGCCTGAACTCAAACCCAGAGTAGATTAATCAGATGAATAGATCGATGATTGTAAATTAAGTGTGTTATGATTCTCTCCCATCCAAACTGCTTCTTCCACACCATTTTAACTGTTATTCTCTCCACTCAAAGTAATCTAAGCTATAGTACAACTGAATATCACAAATCCATTGAATCTAACAAAGAGCTATTAGCTCACAGATCTCTTTCGGCCAGAATAAGGCTAAGAAGAACCAAGAGAAGGGAGAAGAAAGGTACACCAAAGCCATAAGCTCAAGCTCGAGCCATCTCTCTTCACACACCGATCAGATCCTGCAGTCGCCTCTCCAACATTTATTCCAATTGTAAAACCAGATTCAAAAATAGATGACCAACTCTCTAAATGCCATGCGCTTAAATCTATTAAAACCCCAACTACCTTTAAGGAATCAAATAGATGAAGAAACATAAGAAATCATTTATATATATTGGACCTTCCTTGAGAAACAAAGTGATTTTAGTTCCTCTCCCATGGGCTCAACATTCACATATCTTGTGGCGGTAAACGATTCCCGAGGCCGAGATTCCCAAATGTATTGTTTGTCATCATTGTGCTTGGTGGTAACAATCACTTTCTCTGCCAAGAGGTAAGTTGAATAGAATCCAACACCAAACAGACTGATCATGCTCACATACGCCTCGACTTGCAAATCCTCAATGAACTCTTTCGTCCTCGATCTTGCAATTTTTCCCAAATTGCTCACCAATTCTATGGATTCCATTGCATACCATAAGAATTCAAACAGAAAAATCGCTATAATATGATATAAAGATTGATTATATTTCATTCAAATCACGAGAATCAAATGACTTGAGAACTCATCGACTTTGGTCATGCCTATTCCACTGTCAATAATAGTGAGGCACTTGTTTGCCTTGTTGGGAACAATCCGAATGAAAAGCTCCAACTGAGCATCCAACTTGCTCTTATCCGTTAGCCCTTGGAACCGAATCTTGTCCAAAGCCTACATCCGATTCAAATTCCAAAAAGATCAAACAATACTTAAGAATATATAACCTTATTTATTCTCCCTATAGTAGGCCAGCCTAATTATCTCACGAATATATGAGAACTGAAAAATGATAAATATTTTCTTACCTACATCAGATGAATCGCTGACAAGCTCTCTAGGAAAATATCCTTGTTACTATAAAAAGTGTTGATAATGAGGCTAAGTAACTGATTAATTTTAGTCTGGAAAGAAAAATTCTCCATGTTGCCAGTCTCCATGTTAACATCTACCATTGATATTCCAATCAACTAAAACAGGGAACCCAATAATCAATAGTAGGATTCCAAAGCCCTCGAAATCCTAAAGCTAGACCAGACACAAAATTATTTTGATCAGATATCCAAAAACTTGACAGATATCAAAATCCTTAGCACCCACACAACTTTAACATAGCATATCAACGTGCACAGAAATGGATTCTTTGAATCTTCATGCATGCAGGTGTAACCCTTAACAACTAATTTAAATGATAGAGTTGCTGAAATTGGAAGAGAGAGGGGGTGCTTGCATGTCTCTACAAGTGTTGGGATAATGTCAGGGTTTCTCGATAGTTTTGCGATGATACATCAATGAACTTGATCACTCATCAATAGTATTATAAGGTGATCTCGACAAATTCATGGTGGCCCCATTTTTCTGCCGCGCGAGTGCAATGATTTCAATTCTCACTACTTCCTCAATTTGCTCGACTTCATGATTCTTCTTGACTTCCTGATTCTGATTGTTACATCAACGTGTGTAATACATCTAGGCGCGTCCATGGTAGTTGGGTGCACGTGGGTCCATGGTAGCTACATCTCCGAATTGCCTTCATGGGTGCCAAGTTATATTTATTTTTCCCTTAGGCAGGGACGAGCAACCACGCTACTATTCATCTTGTTAAATTTAAATTGTTTCAATAAATTTAAAAAATTAAAGACTGCATGTACCAACGTCCACATCAACAAAAGCTACGATTCTAACAAATTTTGATGACGATTTTAGACCAAAATTATAAAGAAAACAAAAAGTTAAGGTGTTTTGATTAAGATTTTTTGAAATAGATGTTTAGAAAAAGAAATTGCAGAGACCACCGGTGAGACATGCATAACTGTTATAAAGTATGAAGCTTCTATGTTTTTCCACATCTAATGCATGCCTAAGAGAAGCATCATATGGAGAAATAAGAAATCTCCAGAGCTAAATGTTGGAAGTAATGCTTCCATGTCATGTGTAGTTGTCATTAGGAGTTACGAGGAGTCATTCTTGTTTCCAATGTGTGAGTTGTAATGGTGATCTGTTTGTGTCGAAGTCAGTGATTTGTGTCTTATATATTTGTACCTGTGATGATCAATGAAAGTATCAATCAAGATTTGTATTGTGTGTAATTTCTCTCTATGCTCTCCATCTCAATTTCTAATATGGTATCAGAGGCATAAAGGCCAAGACCTGCCTCCACGTGATTGTGTTGTTTTTTTTTCAACTGTTTGTTTCGACCTGTGATACAAGGATCTAGATTTATGATCCTGTAATGTGATTTATTTTCTTGAGCCCAATGTACATCAAGTAGTTTGCCCTTCTGATTGTCTCAAACACAATGTATATGCTGCAGAGTTGATCGTATGGATGGGACAATCTTCTCATTTTGATTTGATCTCCGTAGCATTAGCGTGTCAACTCAAGATTAAGGAGCATCAATTCTAGCTTTTATCTTAGTGGCATCTCAAGATTGAGGAGCAACGAATCTATGAAGTGTCTATAGTTGATATCCAATTAGATTTAAGAGTGGTTATTTTTTTTTGCCGAGGGTGAGGGTGGAAGAAACAATGTGCCATCGTGTCACGTTTTGGGGATCGGATTCCAACGTGGGCGATGTAGGAGTAAAAAATCAAAGAGTTTACCCTTTGGGAGTCATCGCCCCCCTTCAAGGCTCATCTCTTATCTCCTTGCTGAGATCTAGGCTATGTGAAGCTATCCCTTGGCTGAGATCTGTGCTACGTGAACCTCTGTAGCATGACTCAAAAGAAATACTCATTCAGTTAGATAATCTCCATGGATAAAAGCCTTCCTAAGAAAGTGGGGCAGAAAGCATGGGAGAAGAACCAACAAAAGAAAAGGATATACACCGAGAACTTGCCCTGTAGAAAGAACAAATGAATCCTACCATATCTTGTACTGCATTGGAAGGAATTACCACTCCTCAAACTCTCAAGAGAGAAGGACATATCAAGAAGAAGAAGGATCATGAAATGTCAAAAGAAAAGGCTACTCACTAGGAACCAACCCTAGAGATAGAAGAAATGAATCCCACCATATCTTGTAATTCATTGGCTAGAATTACCACTCCTCAAATTATAAATATAGAAGGACATATCAAGAAGAAAAAGGTAATAGTGTTGATTGATTTGCGTAGTACCCATAATTTTATTCATTGTAAGATTGCCAAGGAATTGAATTGCTTCCTATATCTAGTACCAGAGTGTCAAGTGACGGTTGCAAGTGGAGGAACCATAAATTTCTTTGGAAAGTGTCATAATATCAAGCTATCCATGGGAGAATATGTTTTGAATAGTCCAATGCTTTCCATTCCAATGGGTGGTGCTGATATTGTACTAGGAGTACAATGGCTACAATATTTGGGGAAACCGGGAAAGATAATCAGTTGTAACGGCATAACAAAGCTTCTAAAGGAAGAACAATGTAGCCTAATTGCACAATTATGTTCGCTAGGGGTTCCCACGTCGAAATCATCTATTTCTCCGAATCTCTAAAAAGTCTTGGACAATCATTCCAATTTATTTGAGACTCCCAAAGGTCTCCTACCTATTTTTGATCATGATCATGCTATTCATTTTCCAGGAAGTGTTCCTCCAAACATCAGGCCTTACAGATATCCCTTTACACAAAATAGTGAAATTGAACATATGGTTGCAGAAATGCTAGAGGCTGGTATAATTCAACCTAGTCAAAGTTCATTCTCTGCTCCAGTATTATTGGTGCACAACAAGGATGGATCATGGTGCATGTGTCTGGATTATAGAGAGGTCAACGAGCTCACTTTTAAAGATAAATTTCCATTCCTCTCATTGAGGAATTATTTGATGAATTGCATGGAGAAATTTACTTCAGCAAGTTGGACCTTCATGTAGGATATCATCAAATCAGAATGAAGACTGAAGACATTCTGAAAACAACATTTAGAACTCATGAGGGTCATTATGAATTTTTGGTCATGCCTTTTGGCCTTACCAATGCACCTTCTACATTCCAAGGTTTGATGAATTCCATTTTCAAACCCTCCCTTAGAAAATTTGTGTTAGTGTTTTTTGATGATATACTAATCTACAACAAGTCTTGGAAGGATCATCTTCAACATGTTGATAAAGTGCTCAGACTAATGAACAAGAACCAATTATATGCAAAAACCTCCAAATGTTTCTTTGGAGTACAAGAGGTGGAATACTTCGGTCATATTGTATCTCACGAAGGTGTTAAGGTAGACCCTCAACAAAAACAAGTTCTCCAAATCTTAAAGGATAACCTCACTTTGGCACAGAATCGAATGAAACAACACGAAAATCAACATCACAGTGAAAGAAGTTTTGATATAGACGACTAGGTATTTTTATGAATACAACCATACAAACAAATGTCACTCAAGAAAGCTAAGAAGGATAATAAATTATCACCAAAGTACTATGGTCCTTACAAGGCACTGCAAAAGATTGGTACTATGGCATACAAATTGGAGCTTCTTGCATCTTCCCGAGTGCCCCTAGTTTTCCATGTTTCATTCTTAAAGAAGTTTATAAGTGACAAGATCCGAGTTCAAACAATATTTTTGGAACTTGACGAGGAAGGAAAAAAAATATTGGAACCTGAAGCAATCACGGAAACAAGAAACTGATAGCTACAAAATCGATCAATTTCAAAGTATCTCATCAAGTGGAAGGACTTACCTGATGAAGATTCCACATGGGAGGATGATAATTTTATACATAAGCATCCATAACTACTCAAGCATTGAGGAAAACACTTTTTGAAGGAGAGGGACAAGTTAGGTCCCTATACTACTAGTGTAGCCCCTTATTTTTATTACTGAAACCCCCTTATTATATTTTTGCGCCCATGTAGTCCTCGTATTGTTATTATTGTGCCCCATAGAAGCCCACTATTGTTATTATTGTGCCCTTACATTATATTATTATGTCAGCTCTGATTACATTATGACCCCTTAGACTCCTATATATATAAATGAGGTCTTGTCCTTTGTATCATCCAAGAATTGTTCATTTGTGTAATGTAAAGGATGTTTCCCCCTCGAAGAGGCTTATTTTTAAGGCATTGATCTATATTTTCTATCTTTTTGTGAGTTGGTTTCATAACAGAAATATCGGTCACATTGCTTAATGAAAAGTCAATATTTTTTAGTAAGCTCAAAATATTCAAATTTCAAGTCAAAAAGGAAAGGGATCTAAGGATCAAGTGGTTGATATCAGATAGAGGAGAGTTTACCTTAGATGAATTTGATGAATCATGTGAAAATTATGGAATTAGAAGGTAATTTTCAATCACAAGGAGTCTGTAGAAGAATGATGATATTGAAAGAAAGAATAGAACAATGCAAGAAATGGTAAGAGCAATTGAAAATGAAGTAAATTCCCTAGGTAACAATTTACATATTAAATATAGCTAAAATCGAAGTAAATAGTGATAAGACTCCTCGTGATCTATGGAAAGGTATGCATACCTCAATCAAGCATCTAAAAGTTTTTGGAATCAAGTGCTATATTAAAAGAATTGAAGACAACTTAGGAACGTTTTACTTTGAAGTTGATGGAGTTTTCTTGCTATATTACTTGTCCAGGAGAAAAGGATACAAGTGCTACAATAAAACAATGTACATAAGATAGTGGAAATCATTTATGTGAGGATATATGAAGCATTCACGCAACAAAAAAGAAAAAAAGTAATGAAGAATCAGATGAGACAACAAACATAGAACTAGAAAAGGAAGAGCAAGAAGGGAAAGATGATGAAGAAGAGGAGTGGAAACTCTACGACACAAAACTCTTCCACCCTAAAAATAAAATCCTTAGTAATAAATAATTAGGAGTTCAAAATAGAACAACATTTGTCAACACACCTAGGCATGTAAATCTAGCACTATTGTCCAAAATATAACCCAAATGTTTTCCACAAGCTAGTGAAGATAAGAACTGGGTTAGTGCTATGGAAAAAGAATTAAACCAAATAGATAAAAATGAATCTTGGGAACTTGTTCCTAAACCAAATGAAAAAAATATAATTAGTACCAAGTGGGTATTTAGAAACAAAATAAACAAGGATGGAAAAATAGTGAGGAATAAAGCTAGACTAATGTGTAAAGGGTATGTGCAAGTAGAAGGTGTTGATTTTGAAAAAGATTTTCTCATGCAACTAGAGTCGAAGTAATAAGAATATTTTTAATATTTGCATGTTTTGAAAAAATCAAACTATATAAAACAGATTTCAAGTCAACATTCCTAAATGGTGAATTAGAAGAAGAGGTGTATATTGAAAAACGATAGGGATTTTAGTTTCCATAAGATAAAGACTGGGTATAAAGACGAAATAAAGCTATTTATGTGTTAAATCATGATTCTAAGGTTTTTTATCTAAGACTTGATAGATATCTACAACAACAAGGATTCAAAAGGGGCCTAATAGATATTAATATTTCCATTAAAACTAGTAATGAGAATTTATTGATTATTGTTGTATATGTGGATGATTACATCTTTGAAAGTGATGTTGATCAAATGGGTCAAAAAATTGTTGTCAAAAATGTAGAAGGATTTGAGATTTCCATGTCAGGAGAATTGGCATTCTTCCTAGGATTATTTTTTATTAAATTAGAGAAAGGTATATTAATATATAAAACTAAATATCTAAAGTAAATGTTAAATAAATTTGGAATGGAAAATTGTGCACCTATCAGCACTCCTATGGTCACAGGATGGAAGTTGAGAAAATATGGTGAATCCCCTGATGCAAATAAAATTATGTATACATCAATGTTTGGAATATTACTATACTTAACAACCTTAAGAGGCCTAATATCATTCAAGCTATAGTATAGATTTCCATATTTCAATCTACCCCCAAAGAGATATATGTGCACGTGCTAAAGTGAATCTTCATACACTTAAAAGGAACTATTGATTTTGGCTTATGGTACTCAAGGAGAAAATATTTCACACTAACACCATACATAAATGCAGATTAGGTAGAAAAAATATATGATAGGAGAACTACAAGTGGAGTAATATTCTTCTTTGGAAACTATTTAGTATCATGGTTGATTAAGAAATATACCTCCATCCCATTGTCTACAACTAAAGCAGAGTATATTGCAGTAGTGGTATGCTCTAGTTAGGTCATATAAATGAAACAAAATCTGAAAGACATCACGATATAATATTATCTCCCTATTTCAATTATGTGTGACAATACAAGTGAAATCAAAATTTCCAAGAAGCTTATTATGCATTACAAGAATATGTGTATTCCTATCAAATATCATTTTTGTATAGACTAGGTAGTTGATCACATTTTTAGGTTGTACAATATATTTCTACTAAATAATAGATTGTAGATATATTTACTAAACATTCTCCCATATAGACATTTGAATACCTAAGATAGAGGCTAGGAGTGATATCTCTCCTATCTAATTAGTATGGTATGTATGAGATATGACATCTCTTTAGACCACGCCAATAACATGAAAACTTTAAAAAGTTAGCTATAGAATTAGAAAGATGAAATGGAAAGATTCCATAATATACATCAGTAGTTGAGAGAATTAGTAACTTAGAGGGCATTATTTCCTACTCATGTTATATTAAAAAAAGGAAGGAGTGTTGATAATAAGAAGAGGCATCAACTTAGGAGGACTTGATAATTCGAGGTGAAAATGAGAAGATGTGTAAAGTTAGGGGGTGTAGTCCATTGATTTCAAAGCGGGATAAATTACATATTGGTCGATAGATTGTATATTGGTAGGATCACAGATTATAAACAATGTTCAAATGGCAGGTGTGTCCATCAATGACAAAGGGAGATATTGTTGACCATAGTATTTGAATTGATGTGAGGGTGAGGGTGAGCCAAAATAGATCAACAAGAAATGATCCTTTGTCAAAACAACAGATAATATGGATTCCATTAGAGGCTATAATGGACTAGTATGGGATGAGAAAAATGATATTCCATATCGAAAATTAGGTGAATGTTTACATGCTAAAAATTATAGGGTGGTGCAGTATATAAAAATATGAAAGAAAACTTAAAACTAAAATCGAAGAAGATTTCTACAAAAGTGACTTTATTAATCATGTTCACTAATACTTATGAAATCATGATTAGATAGTACGATATAGGTTTAGCATGTTGGTACATACGAATGTTGGATGGGATGGTACCAGTGTACCAAGGAACAAATGTTATGTTGTATAAATGTTGGAATTGATAGTCTAGTACATAATGTGATGTGCAAGAAAGATGATGTGGATGATAGGTGGGAGACCTGATGATGTGATTACAGTAGCAATTGACACGTGGTAGGAAAAACTGAATTTATTGGCCAACCAATAGGGCTTTAGAAAGGGAGACGTGGAAATGTTACAGGGTGACACATGGTAGATGCAATGGAAAATGGACCATGTCAGAGATAGTTATTTATCGATGGTGGTTTGATGTGGCAAACCCAAATTTCTTGTGACTCATGCTAGGACTACGATCAACAATGTTTTCCTATGTTATTTATTTTGGCCAAAAGGATGGAAATTTGTGGTTGTGGGACATGTGCAGGTACGGTATACTAGAGTATCAAGTACAAAAAATGGACAACAACATTTGAGCACATTGGTATGCAATGTCCCGATGTGATGGGAAACCTCCGTTAACTATAAATTATGGAAAATCACTTGAAGAATCCATGAGTTGATAGAAAGGATTACTAGGTACTGTGAATCAATATCAACATTTGATCATTCCAACATGCAATTATTTGGTATGATAAGTAAAATGTTGTCAGTTGTAGTATTGGTTAATTTTTCTAACAGTTGATAGGAAAATATTACCAAAAATTTTGAAATTAGACAATAGCAGGTCTCTGGTGTTCAATATGGATGGTTATGGTTCCATCTTGTCATGGTTTTCTGTAGAGGATGGTGTCGCATATATGGAAGTATGTAGGTGCTCAACCACCTATGTCTCCAAGAGGTTAGATGCAAGGGATCTAAACATGGAAAGAGGAGTAAAGGAGTGATAGAAAGAGCTTACCTAGAGATAAAATAAAATTAAAGGTGGCACAACTATAAATATGAATCACACTTTTAAAGTGTATTATGGGTTAGTAATGTGTGAGATATGGGAAATTCAAAACAAAAAGATTTGTGTTCCGTAGTCCCCAAGAGGTTTGCTAGTTAACCAAGAAGGAAAAGATAGTCACTAAAGAAACGAGTAAAGTAAGAATATGAGAGATCAAGGAGTCTAAACAAGCATAATTAACAAGAGTGCATATGAATAGAGATATATTTTGATAATGTAATGGAAAGGGGCATCTTTGTAGTTTAGTTTGCAAATGGGAATGTTGGTAAGGAGAAAACTATATGATAGACTCTGATGTAGGATTAAATGTCAGATGAGAATGAAGGAAATGACAATAATCGTAGAAGAACACAATGAACTAGAAAAATAAGATTAATGATTAGCGAGAAATAAGGTGATTTAAAATAATTGTTTCAAAATAGATTAGATCATAATTCTAAGGCGATTGGTGTCTCCTGCGAGTTGGTGCTTGAAAATTTGAGGGGATTGTCATCTCCTGCAAGTCAATGCTTGCAAATAAAAGGGTTGGTGTCTCATATAGGTCAGTGGATGCAAAACTTATAATAGTAGATTGGTACTTGCATAAGAATAATTATTTAAAGGACGTTTTGTGGTTTTCCCTTGAAAGGGTTTCCTCGTATAGCTTGTTCATGTCCATCCTCTTAGTATAATAGTGAATCCAACATGGAGTAATTTAGGGAGACTAGTCTCAAATTCCTTTGAAATTTTTTATCTCATTTTTATTAATAATTTTATAAAAATATATTTCATTTCTGTAATATTTGTAATTTTTATAATACAAATGTAAACATAATAAATAAATGTAAATATAATACATAGCTGGTTATAATTTAAGATAATATATAAACTATTATTACAAATTGTATTATCATGTGAAATGCTTAATTATTGCAAATCAAGAAGATTAAAGAATCAGGGATATCATTTTAAAAGTGAGGAAAACGAAGTGGGGATATGGGATAGGACCTTGGTGAATTATTTAATATAAATATTTAGAAGATGGTTATAAAATTTAATCAGTGAGATATCCTAAGGCCTACAACATCTAATTATTATTTCTTCATTATTTACTTTGATGTAAATTATCTTAACATTAGGATTAGAGGTGAAATATGGGATTTTTCATGAAGTTGTGTGGTAAGTGAAATGTATACAAATATAATGTTGGGAATTTGAGAATGTAAAGGTATTATTATGATTATTGTTATTGTGATTGTATGGATGTGTTATCACTCAGATTTTCCTTGAAGTTGTTGGGAAGATGAAAGAGGTCTGAGGTAACCACAAACCAACTTTTAGGTACAGAATCTAGCTAATATGTACCCAGAGAGGGCTCTCTCTTTAAGTTTTAGCTTTGTTTTGAAAGATATTAGGCTAGTTATGAAAGTTTAGGGTTTGATTGAGTTTGGGTGGTGAAATTCAATAACAGAGGGGCAGAACTGAGTAGTTTAGGCCATTGGGCTAATGGAGTCAAAGAAGATGGCTTAACTGGATTTGGTTTCTTAACAAAGGATGGTTTCACAGCACAAGATGATCAAACAGGGAACAAATAAAGACTTAAAATGGATGGAATGGATTGAAAATGGGTGAAGGGTAGTTAAGAATCCTTCAATCTTATTCAAAGAGGGAAATTGAATGATTACTAATAAAGAGCAGTTGAGTATTCTTTACTAAATAATGAAAGTGAATAAACTAGAAAATAGGAGTAATTAAGACTTCATTGTTTATGCTAGTTAATAAGAAAACATTGAGAATAATAATGATTGAAAACAGATTACAATCAAGCTTATTCCAAATTACTCTTTTTCATTTATCATTCAGATATGAAACATAGACGATATAAGAAACAAGGAAAACTTTAAAACATAAGGTATAGAGGACTTATTGATCCGGTGTTTGATTCAAGAAATCTGTGGAAAGTCCTTTGCGTCAATTATTTATCTAGCAAACCATACGAAAGTTGGTCCAACGACACTTTTATTCCAAAGTAATCAGTATTACAGCAATGTCTAAGAATCCACCCTCAATACTCCAATTGAGGGAGTATTTATACAAAAATTTTAGAAAAAATATCTCATAACAGAGTGAGATATATTCTAGGATGACTGTGAATAAGTTACAAGAAAATAGAGACAAATGGTCTCGAAGATAGGAGAAAAGGTAAACTGATGTTGTACTGTTCCTATTCTTGTGAGTGTGCTGGAGGAAGGCCCTATGATTTGGCTTGTTGCTGTCCTCTTTAGTAACTCTGTGCTGGCTGCCCTATTTTGACTGATACTTTTTACCTGTTCTGATACAGTTCGACTAGTTTGATCTCTGTTCATCTTATTTACCATTAGTTACTACAGTAAATAACCAGAATTTATATTTTACCAAGGATAATTTTACAAAATTTCCAATATGTCTTCCCACCATTTTGGTTATGGCAATTTGTTTTTCTGAAGTTTCCTCAGGGTCTCATCAGTTTCTGTGTACCTGAAAAAGGTAGGTTGAATTCGGAACAAGTGCTTAATCTCATGCTGACATAGAACAAGTTCTCCAGACTGTCATAGAGAACTCTGCCTGTAGGCAATGCTTTTGTTGCTGATGCACTTGTTGATGAACTTGCCTAGTTGCCTGCATACTTGTTAAATTTCTCCACATAGTCTTTATGAGTCATTAGTTTATCATGAATAACTAAAGGACTTGGCAACCCTTTTCTCTACAAAACATCAAATCTTTTCATGAAGGCATTAATTTCTTCCTGCATGTCATGCACCTTATTTCTAAGTTCTGCATCATAGTTCTTTTAGTAAAGACTCTTTTGATTTCCAAAATTTTACCTGTTCTATCTTGAATGCCCAGCTCTTCAAGCTAGTACTTATTCCTGGTATTCAAAAACTGTATGAGCCTGTTGGCTTCTTTAGGCATATTTCCTAACTTTTCCCTTGTCTTTTGAATTTCTTCTTGAGCTAGTCTCACTAAATCAATTTGCTCAAAGATTATTTGAATTGATGGCCAAGCATCATTTATTGATTGAGTGATGTTGGCCCAAAGAATTTTCTTGATTTCTGATAGAGGCTTGTCAAAACTAAGATATTTTTCCAATGATTTCACTTTGTTTTCTAATACTTTAATCTCTCTTGTCTTTTCCACGGAATTTATTTTTGAGAGATCATACCTTTGTTCTAAGTTGGCATATTTCTCTTTTAACTTATTTAGCTCTGAAACTTGTAGTTTCAGGTCCATTGATTTTATTAGCTCCTCTGTGCTCAAATTAGCAATGCTACCCTATGCTACTCCTGTTGTTCCTATTGTTGTTGTACCTATAACCACCTCCGCTGTAACTACTTGAGTATTTGGTGCTAGAGCTGCTCCAAGAGTTGAAAGAACTACTGTTGATATTACTGGTATCACATTGGGAGGCTGAGAGGTCGACTCTCCCTGCTTGTCCTTCAATGCTTTTTCAAGTTCTTGCTCAGTATCATTCAGTCATTCATTAAGCTTTAAGAGCAAATCCATCAATTCTTCTTCAGATTTTTGCTTTATAACCTCATCAGTTTGTAGATGCATTGAAGGTGGCAGTTTTAGTTGTTTCATTAGGGCAACAATATCTTCATCTTTCTTTTTGATCAAGGCTTTTGTAGCCTTTGCATCTTTGGGATCATGACCCAATCCAATAATTATTTCTTCTAAGGACTTTATTCTGTTATCTTTGGCCTGAGAGGAGGCCTTCTCCAAGTGTAATTGAGCAGTAGTGTTATCTAAAGAATTTTGCAACCTTTGGGCCATCATTGCCTTACCAGTCAAGGTTGAATAAATCATTTCTCCAGTTTTCTTATGCAATTCAATCTGATCCAAAGGATGAATATCCTTTGCCATGACTTCAAAATTTGTTCTGAGATAATCTACTACTGATTTAGGCTGTTGCACCTTTGGCTTGAAATAGCTCATTATCATTTTGCCTTCTTTGATGTCATAGGCTGACATCAATCTTTGTTGATTTGTGGGAGCCATCTTCAAATATTGGTTATAAACCTGAAGTCTCAATGGATCATTCCTGGCCTTTATTTCTGTAAATGTTTTCTTGATATCTGAGGCATCTGTCCCTGGTGGCCTGAAAGAAGATATCTCTGCACTTTGCTGTCTTTCTAGCTCCTGTCTCTGTGAGCTAGTGGATGTTCCTCCTACTGGAAAAGTTTGTTGGCTCTCTACTCTTTCTTCCCTCTGACTATCTGTAGTTTCTTCAGCAAATTCCTCCTTTGAAAGGGGATTTAGTCTTTGTCTTTTTGTTCCAGGTTGTCCTGAAGGTTCACTGGCAGGGGTAGTTGTTTCCCTGTCTCTCTTTTTGTTTCTTTCCTCATTTAGAGGAGTTTGCAGAACTGGAGGCTCTCCCATATTGATCTGAGTGGGAGGAGTATGTATTTGAGCCTGTTCTTTGGAAGTTTCAGGCTACTTAGACATTGTAGACTGTTTTGTGGTTTGAAAGTTGGTCTCTAATTCCTTGCCCTTTAATGTTCCTGTGGCTGGTGTGCTTGTTTCCTGTGAAGGTTGCTGAGAAGTTCCAGCACTGGAGGCACCAATTCCTAATCTTTGAGATAACTCAAATGGTACCTACCCAAAAGAATCCAGGTCAAGTGTTTTCTCAAGATCTCTCATAACATTCTCAATATTGACCTGTTCACTATCATGTTCTACTAGGGTCCCTTCCCTCCATTCATCCATATTTGCAAATTGTTCAATCTCTAGAATCCTATGGTGAATGTATGGTGACAACCTGTTTTTCATTCTTCTATCACAAATGAAGCTATTGGGGTCATATGGCCTCCAACCAAAATTTTTGTTCAACTTAAGATGATCTTCTAGAATTTTCTCTGATTCTCTCCGTGCTTCCCTATCATTGCAGACATAAGGGCCTAACTGATTTTTTATTCTGAGTTGAGCTTTCTTTTTGGCTTTGAAAAAATGAACCTCGTCTGTATGTATCATTTTTCTGAAATATTCCAATGCAAACAGTCTCATTGGAATGTATTTTGGTAATTTGAAAGGGCAGAGCTCACATCCATATATCTTGATTTCTGTATGGTTCTTGTATAGGTACCAATCACCTATTCTGTATTTCTTGGAGAGCTGTAGGATTCTCTTTATGTCACCATTGATTCTAGGAGGGGAACCCCTGTCAATGAAGTGGTTGCAGGATGAACAAGTTGGTCAATTAACTCATTGTATGAGTAAGGGGACACATAGGATCCATGGAAGATGGGACTCCAAAAGCTAACAAACCTTGGATTGCCTTTATTGTCAAGTTTCCTCATAGGGAAAGGGAATTTCTCTGACTAATAATACAACATAAGATGATAAATGAAAGTGGTGTATTTAAAGACTCCTTCATTGTCTAGTCTCAGGAATTGGTCATGAATTTTGTTGGCAATATAGGAGGCACAATCATACTTAACAGCAGGGAGCTGTCCACGAGTGAAAATTGACAACGACACTAAGGTTACATCATCAACATACTCACCGGAGTTGAATCCCATGATTAAGGATATCATATCAACAATGCGTTTTCTTATGTCTGTGAAGAAAGCTTGCAGATAGGGAGGTGTGCCTTTAGGCTGATGTTTAGGGTCCATGAAAATCTGACAGATGCGAGTCAGTTCTGATTGAGACAATTGGGTAGATTTCTCAAGTAAATATCCCATAGAAAGAGGAGTGAGAGCTTGTTTAGGGGAAAATTGCAACATTTCATTAATGGATGCAGTGGTTATGGGGAAAATGACTGTTTGACTTGGGGACAAATAGCTTTGAGGTTAGGGTCATAGTTTGTCTGGCATTGATGAATTAGATCAGGGAAAACATGGACTGAGGGGAGAAAATACCTGGGAAGGTTGGATTCCCACAGTCCCAAGATGTCTGAGCCATTTAGGTAGTGGTCTCTGGCTTGGCAAAAGACTTTAAGGTGGTTTTTATCAGAAGATAAGTCTTTTATCTGAAAGTCTTTATCCGCAAGAGGCAGATAGTCTAAATCTTTATGAGGGGCATTCATGGGTGCAACAGACAAAGCCACAGGGGTTTCCATTTCTGGTTCTTGTGGATTCAGAAAGGAATTTGGGTTTTTTGGTGAAAAATGGAAGAATTAACTGATTTGAGAACTTATATTGGTGAAATAAAGACTGAATTTTCAATTAATTTGCCTTTTTCTCTGGATTTTATACTGTAAAACCAAACTTGCAAGGTTTCAGTGGAAATTGGATAAATACCTGTATTTAGGGAATGAACAGAGTAATAACAGGTGTTGACGGTGACTAACAGGTTCTGGCTATGTCGGCTACAATTTTCTTGGCAAGGTGGCGGTTGGAAAGCTTGGACAGTTGACCTGGACGTCGTTTGCATGGGAGCACGGGTTGCAGTACAAAATAACAGAGAAAACAACATTTTGTTGGTTTTATTAACAAAGTCAAAAGGTGGCAGGAGTTTTATTATTCGGACAGATGACGTAAGAGGGAAAGGACGTTTTGTCACATGTGGAGGGCGGTAAGTGGTATGTGATCACATCGCTTTTGGAGACGGGTAGGTTTCGGCCAGGAGCCAGCGATCACATAGGTTTTGCGACACGTGGCAGGGTACTGTGCGAGAACCACTTTGTTTCACAAAGTCATGAGCGATATTGTTAAGGACTGTTGGATCATGAAGGCGTGATTGGACGACTGACAGGAGGCACTATACGATGGGGTTTAATTTGCGTGGGCCCGACCCAATTAAAAATTATTTAATCGTATCAGATGCAATATAATTGGTTGGGAAGGGTTCTTGATTAACCGTGAGGGTTAATTAATCCTTATTAATGGAGCGGGGGGATTAGGCTCTTAATGAACTACAGATTAATTCATTAATACTTTTTTAAATGTGTTTATGGTTATAACTAACCAGGGAAGGGTATATAATAATTTGGGGATTTTAATATATTTAAATAATAAAGGAAAAGGTAATACTTATGCGGGATTTATATACATAGGTTAGTAGTTAATATGACCATGTAAATGTAAAAAAGCGCTAAGTAAAACATTAGAATGAGTATTTTAACTTAGGCTTTAAGTGGAGAAAGGGGTTTTTAGGTGATATTGTATATTTTTCCTAAGTAAAATAGGATTTTACTTAGGAAAAGAGTTATGAGAGTAAATGAATGATGATTTTAAGTATTTAGGATTTTAGATTATTGGGCCAAGGGTCCAGTCCCTCCAGATGTCAGAGAAATGCTCTGAGCCCCTCTAATTTTCAAATGCCTTAGTACTTAGGGGAAATTAGTGAAATATTTTAGGGAAAAATGAGAAGGGGAGTTAATTATTTTGACCTTGTCTTGCTTGAGATGCATCAAGTGTAATGTTTGCCTTGCACTTGTGATGAAAGTGAAAATTAACACATCTAGAAACATTATCCATCACATGTAATTCTGCAACATCATCTATCTACCCTACCTACTTTAGCCTGACATTTTTTCTTCTTTATTAGGGTGCACTTGGACTGGCAAACCATTATCACACTTTCTTTTCTTTTACATGCAAAAATCTATCTAAGTCTAAGCTTATTACATCCAAGGGCTCAGATTAAACTATTGAGCTCTTTTTATTCACTCTACCTATCTACTTATCTGCCAAGATTAAACAGTTTGGTCAAATTTTATTCTCTATCTCGAAAAAATAAAATTGAAAATATGAACTAGTCAAGCTTAAGCTGTTTGACTATTCATCAATTGTGGCATGAATTACAAGTTGCACACAAATTGTTTTTTACATAAGAGTAAAAAGTAGTGGCATTTAGACTTGCACACTTTCCTTGGTCTTTCTTTTGGTGGGGTTCATTTTCTTTAAATTTTTGACCATTTTATTTCTTTTCACCCTCTGATTTTTTATTTAGGGTATACCCTCTTTACATTTTTTAAATTTTTTGATTTTTTGACAATATGGAAAACCTTTGCAACAAGTAAAGGTACGAACATATTACATAGCTCATCAAGTCAATCATGAAACATGACACCTATTGGTATAGGAGCATAACACTGGCTCCACTTGGGGATGGCTTTTCCTAGTGGAAAGTCAAGAATAGCAGGTCAGATGGCCTCTGAATGATTTTGACTGAACTATGAAATCTTCTTCTGCTTGTTGCTTTATTGTATGTATGACAGTGACATTTCTAAAGCTTAGGGCCTTCTCTTCGGGCTTCAACTCCAGCAAGTTACTATCCAATCCAAACTGTGACATTACCAATGATATAGTATGTACATGTTAAAATCAGAATACATTAATAAGTAGGATCAAAGTAATGTTTCAACATCCGACCATTAACTGGCCCTTCTTCTGTTTCTGTGTCATCCAAGTTTTTCATATAATAAGTATTGTTTCCTTGTAAAGTATAGATAATAATAGGTCCTTTCCATATGAAGTCAAACTTCCCATGTTTTCCCTTATCCTCTCTCCTGGAATTCCATCTTAAAACTTTGTCTCCAAGGTAGAAATCTTCTGCTTTGGTTCTTTTATCAAATATTTTCTTAAGCTTCTCTTGCAACACTTGGGATCTTTGATATACTTCCTCTCTGGTCTACTGCAAATGGATGGTCTGGTTAATCCTCCTTTGAATATCATTAGGTTCCACCTGAGCTTCTTGAAGTAATTTCATTACAGGAACTCCTAAAGATGAAGGAAATACAGCCTCCATGCCATAGACTAACTCATAAGGACTAGTTCCAATAGATTTCTTGGTGGTGAGTCTGTCTGCCCATAGTGCATTTGTAAGTTTCTTGTGCCAATTTTTCTTATTCTCCTCCAATAATTTTTTAATAATATTAATGAGGCTCTTGTTGGAAGACTCAGCCAGACCATTACCTTGAGGGTAATAGGTTGTGGAATGGCCTAAAGTGATATGGTACTTGTTACAGAAACTTATCATCTTTTTGGATTTGAAGGTAGCAGCATTGTCAGTTATGATTTTATCAGGACAACCAAATCTAGACAATATGTTAGTTTCTAGGAATCTTATAATCACTGTGTCATTGGCTTGTCTAGAAGGAATAACTTCTATCCATTTGGTGAAATAGTCTATGGCAGTGAGAATCCATTTGTGTTGGCCAGAAGAGGGATGATGGATTTCTCCAATGAATTCCAGGCCCCATTGTTGGAAGGGTTTTTCAGTGGAAATAGGTTTGAGGGGTAAAGGTAATAGTTTTCTCTTGCCTTCAAAAATTTGACATTTATGGCAAGCAGTGACAAATTTCTTTACATCAGCGAACAAGGTTGGCCAATAAAATCCAGCCCTTAGGATCTTGTCTGCAGTTGATTTCCAGTAAAGGTGTCCACCACAGTCTCCTACATGAAATTCTTGGAGAGCCTTGTCAGCTTCTTCTTTTAATAAACAATTCAATAGAATACCTTCATGATTTTTCCAAAAAAGAGCATTATCTAAAATACAAAACTTTAAAGCTTTCATCTTTAAAAACCTTTTCTTTGTTCTGGATAACCCTGGAGGAGCCTGCAGGTTTAATAGTACATAAATTATATCAGCATACCAAGGTGAATCTAAGAAGGCCTGGCTGATTTGTGGAGTCGCCATCTCCTGTTCATTATCTAGTTCATTAATATCCAGGGCTTGACAATTTGTTTCAGTCATGAGCTTGGCCAATCCCTGTCCTTTTATAAGCTTTGTAGGTTTTATTTCAATATCATACTCTAATATAGTAGCAATCCATTTACCTCTTTTGCCCTCAATTCCATCCTGGGTTAAGATGTCTTTGACAACAACATTTGGTACATAGGCTATCACATGGGAGTACAATATGTAGACTCTAAAGTCTTTAATAGCTTTTACAAGTGCAAAAGCTTGTTTCTCCATGATTTTGTATTTTAATGGTGCATCCCTAAGTGCTTTACTAAAAAAGGCTATGGGTTTCTCACATCCTTGATCATCCTTTTGTAGTAAAACAACTGCTATGGTGTGTTCTGATGCAAATGAAAATATTATGAAGTCTCTATCAAACTTTGGACTTGTAAGGACCAGTGTTTTGGTCAAAGCCATTTTAATTTCTTCAAATGCTTGTTTGGCTTCAACTGTCCATTTAATAATTGAATCATTTTTAAACATATTATTAAGAAATCTAATTAATTGAGCTAAGTTAGATTTGAATATTCTCAAAAAATTAATCTTTCCTACGAAAGCTTGAAGTTCTTTGACATTTCTAGGGTGGGGTATTTGCAGAATAGTTTCTATTCTAGCAAGGTCAATTCTAATGCCATCTTTGGAAATGATATGGCCCAAGAGTTTTCCTTCCTCTAGACCAAACAAGGATTTCTTTGGATTCAAAGAAATACCATATTTTCTGCATTTCAGGAATACTTGTCTAAGATGATATAAATGCTGCTGATCTGATTTAGAAAAAACAGTTAAGTCATCTAGATATATAACCAGAAAATCATGAATTTCTTTTGCAAAGGTTATTTCCATTGCTCATTGGAAGGTTGTTCCTACGTTTTTAAGTCCAAATGGCATTTTGACGTACTTGAATGTGCCCCATGGTGTTGTAAAAGCAGCCTTTTCCTGGTCATCAGGATAAACTAGAATTTGGTTATAGCCTGAGAACCCATCTAAAAGTGAAATCCTAGAAGCACCTACCACCCTTTGTAAAATATGATCCATCTTGGGTAAAGGGTAATTATCTTTCAAAGAAACATTATTTACATTTCTTAAATCAACACATAGTCTGATTTCTCTAGTTTTCTTCCTAGTAGGTACTAAATTAGACACCCACTCTGAAAACCTAATAGGAGCAATTATCCCTACTTCATACATTCGTTTTATTTATTTTCAATTAAAGGAAGAAGTACAGGGTTAATTCTTCTGATTTTTTGTTTTTGAATGGTTTCTGATTTTCTTTCAAAGGTATTGTATGCTAAATTATAGAGGTGTCATAAGATTTCAAGTCTTCATAGCTCCAGGCAAAGACATCCTGGAATTCTCTCATTAGTTCAACATATTTGAGTTTTTGGTCAGGGGGCAAAGATTTAGATAATTTTACCATTTTTGGATTTTCTTTAGTCCAAGGTTATAGTCCTCAATATCTGCTTTTAATGGTTCCATCTTAGGTTTCTTTGGAATATCATTAAAATCAAAGAGATCTTCCAAAGGAGTTAATCCCTTAGGCAAATGATTGTCTTTTAAATTGATAACTTCATATTCTCCTTCAATAATCTCATCAATATCCATTTCTTTAAGGTCCTACATTTCTTTGTTGGTAAACTTTGTTGGATGAAGCATTTGAATTGCACTTTCTATTGAAATGTCTGTTTCTATTTTATTTGTTTGATCAAACTCACTAACTGTATCTACATCTATGTTACTGCTAGAAAATTCTTCATCTAAAGTCAAGAAATTATTAATTTGCTTATCACTATCAAACACTTGCCAGTTCTTCAAATTGTCAGGTATGGCTGGTCTGTGTCTAATCTCAGCTATGAACTGATGATTAGGTTCGAATGGTAATTTGCAGGTGCTGGCAAACATTGCCAGACTATGAGCTTGCAAGTTATGTTTTCTTGGGATTTTAGCAAGCTTAGTTTCCAAAAATGTATTGAGAATCTCTATCATTGTTCCTTTGTAATACTTCAATCTGGGATCATTTGTTGAATACTGTCCTTTGATCTGTTGAATTATTAAATCAGAATCTCCAAGGACAGATACCCTAATTGCCCCTAATCTTTTGACAAGTTTAAGACCTAGCAATAGAGCTTCATATTCTGCCATATTATTAGTGCACCTAAAGTTTAATCTGTAGGCATGGCCTTCAGCATGATCATTTTCAAGATTGTGCACCCAAACTCCTGCTCTTGCTCCTAATTTGTTAACTGAACCATCAAATTCTAAGTGCCAAAGAATTTCATGTTCATAATTGGTATCAGGAGTTTCAGGAATCTGTTTAATTGGGAGATTTGGTTTTTTACTTCCTTCTGGTTTCTCTTGGGTATCTACTATTTCATTGTTCTTAGAGATTTCCTGGATTTGAACACTAGACTTTCCATTTTTAAGTTCTTTTGGTTCTGCTGCTAAAACTTCTAATTCATTTGAGGGATCAATTTCATCATTATAAAGAATGAAAGAATCCATATCAGAGTGTATTGAGTAGATAGGGAAATTTTGGGGTTTCTCCTGACTACTTACCACATATTTCATTAAGGTTTCTCTATATAGTTTCTTAGGTTGACCGAACACTGAAATAGTAGCATAAGACATGTCCAATTGTAGAGATCCTTGAAGCTTTGCACCCCAAGATCTGGACAATAACATGCCATACTTTGGTGGAATATCTGCTACTACTATGTCCATTAAGATTGTTTTGGTAGGATATTGAACTAGTGATACACACAAGTCTTTGATTAATCCTAAACATCTGACTTGACTTGAATCAAAAGAAAAGAGGTCTTTGTATGGCCTGGTGATGTCTAGGTCTAATTTCTCCATTACAGACTTAGGCATTAGGTTATGAGATGCTCCAGAATCAAACATGGCATTATGAAGTATTTTATCATGTATGTTCAAACTTACATAGAAAGGAGGAATTCCTCCATCTACTGGTTTTCCATTCACTTCAGGGCCAAAGATTAATTCAGGTTGGTCATCAAAAAAATTTACTGAGTCTTCATTTACAGAGATTTTGAGTGATCTATTAATTTGGCTTCTGTAGACATCATGTTTAGCTAATTCAGACAATGGAACAACTATTTTTAATTTGCCTACTTCAGTCTCTAGATTAAAAGGTTTTTCAGTCTGAGTTCTTGTATTTCAGACAGTTGGATTCTCTTTATCTTCTGTATTCTCTGTGTTTTTCTCTTTTTCAGGAGTGGGGTTATGGGCTGAAGTTGTTTCCAAATCAACTTCTGGAGGTTCTTCCACGTTTCCTTTAGGAGGAAGAGAAGTGGAGAGTTGTCTGTTATTGGGTTGATTATTGGATACATCTTCAATAATTGGATTAGCAGGATTAGGATCTGATCTAGAAAGAATATGTACAGGGGTGGTATTGGTCTTACCTTTGTTGGGCTATTTTGTAGCTTTCTGTTTGTTGGTTTCAGGGACATCAATTCTCCTACTCCTCAGATTATATTTCTTGTGGACTTCATAAATGGTTGTATCATATCCCTCCCTGAAGTCAAATGATTCACTTGACTGAGTTTGGAATTTTTTAAGAATGTGAGCTTCTTGATCCTCTTGGGTCAAGAAAACATGTTGTTTATTGTTGAGTCCCATCAATTTTATTTGAGTATCTTCTGATGGTTCATTAGAAGTTGAGGCTTCAACATAATTTTCCTAGAATGGGGGCCTAATGTTTTGGTCAGGGCCAGTCTTTCCAATGTTCTAGTTTTGGTTCTTCCTGAAATTTGGATTTCTCCCAGTATTGCTTGGTTGACCATCCCAAGAGGATTTCCTTTCAATTGTTTCTACTCTATCTCCTAGCCTATCCATTCCTTTAATAATATCATCCAGTTTCTATTCAAAGGCTGAGGGTTCTTCTTTCAATGGTATCCTCCGTTCACTTCTGGCCTTAGCTCGTTTGGATATCAGGTTGGCTTCAACGCTGGCAGCTATACTTTGCATATCTTCTAAATTCTGAGGAGCTCTTTCTCTAAGCTGGTATGCCATATCAGAATCAAATCCATCAGGGATTTTGATCAATGCCAAATCTGAAGGAGGTCTGAGGTTTTGAGGGATAGCATTGTAAACATTATTGAACTTAGTGCAATAATCTTGCACAGTTTCTTGTGTCCCTCTTTTCAGGTTTTCATATTTTGATAAGATTTGGAGAGGATCTTTCTTCTTTTCCCATCTGTTTAAGAATGTTCTATAAAGAGCTTCTAGGTCATTGATACTATTTGCAGGGAGGGCTCTAAACCAGGTTCTAACTTCTCCAGTCAGGCTTTGAACAAATATTCTCATTCTGACATCATCTGTATCTATTTCATATATCTCAAAGTAGTTAGTCATTTTTTTGGTATGTTGTTGTGCAGTGTAAGTATCAGAGCCATTGAAAGGAGTGATTTTATTTTGATATTCTTAGGGCATAGCCCCTGGACTGGCAGGTAATACTAGAGGAGTATATCTGTTTGCCATTGTAGTAGATAGGGTTGAAACAACAGCTGGGGTTAGTCTTGGAGTGGTGGATGGAGGGGTGGCTTGAGGTTGAGATGTCTGAGGTACTAATGATGAACTAGGAGAGGATGTAGTGATCACAGAAAGGTTTGGTGTTCCTTCAGAGGTAAGCTCAGATTGTATGGAGTTCTGCAAATGTCTGTCAAGATGTGAAGTGACAACTTCAAGTTGTAAATCTTCAATAAATAATGGGTCATGAACTATGCAAGCTAACCCAGAGTCATAAAAGGTTACAAATAAAGAGGTCTTAAAATACTCATCAAAGGGTTCATCCTCAAGGCGAATCCACTTCATAAGACAGGATCTTGATCTGTATAGAGGCTGAGAGCTAGCAGAACTTTCTTGGCTTTCCTATCTCCTAAGAATTCTGGGGATCAGATTAGGATTTTCAAACACAGGTGGTGGATTTGGATCAGGATTAGCTCTGGTGTAATGAGTCCTTTCTGAAGCCAGGTTTCTAGGTATATTTTTGGTTTTTTCTCTAAGTGGGTTGGACAATACAACTTCAACAGTTTCTTTAAGAGGCTTTAGGTATGGGATTTGAACTTTCTCAAAGACTTATTTGACAAGAGGAACTGATCAAGTATTTGAAACCAGATGTTCAATCCATAAACTAGACTAGAGATAGACTGAAGCAGCATTCATTTACTTATGCAATTGCAAAGCAAGAGAAGTTCAAAGGCTACTTGGCTAACTTCAGGCTCCGTCTATAGCTTATAAAGTAAACAATAGTAACAAACAAATTATTCAGATCCCCAGTGGAGTTGCCACTATGTTATCACTCAGATTTTCCTTGAAGTTGTTGGGAAGAGGAAAGGGGTCTGAGGTAACCACAAACCAACTTTTAGGCACATAATCTAGCCAATATATACCCAGAGAGGGCTCTCTCTTTAAGTTTTAGCTTTGTTTTGAAAGATATTAGGCTCGTTATGAAAGTTTAGGGGTTTGATTGAGTTTGGGTGGTGAAATTCAATAGCAGAGGGGTAGAACTGAGTAGTTTAGGCCATTGGACTAATGGAGTCAAAGAAGATGGCTTAACTATATTTGGTTTCTTAACAAAGGATGGTTTTATAGGGCAAGATGGTCAAACAGGGAACAAATAAAGACTTAAAATGGATGGAATGGGTTCAAAATTGGTGAAGGGCAGTTAAGAATCCTTCAATCCTATTCGAAAGGGGAACTTGAATGATTACTAATAAAGAGCAGTTGAGTATTCTTTACTAAATAATCAAAGTGAATAAACCAGAAAATAGGAGCAATTAAGATTTCACTGTTTATGCTAGTTAAGAAGAAAACATTGAGAATAATAACGATTGAAAAAAAATTACAATCAAGCATATTCCGAATTACTCTTTTTCGTTTGTCATTCAGATAAGAAACATAGATGATATAAGAAACAAGGAAAACTTTAAAACATAAGGTATAGAGGACTTATTGATCCGATGTTTGATTCAAGAAATCTGTGGAAAGTCCTTTGCGTCAATTCTTTATCCGACAAGCCATACGAAAGTTGGTCCAACAGCACTTTTATTCCATATAATCAGTATTACAACAATGTCTAAGAATCCACCCTCAATACTCCAATTGAGGGAGTATTTATACAAAAATTTTACAAAAAATATCTCATAACAGAGTGAGATATATTCTAGGATGACTATGAAAAAGTTACAAGAAAATAGAGACAAATGGTCTCGAAGATAGGACAAAAGGTAAACTGATGTTGTGCTGTTCCTATTCTTGTGAGTGTGCTAGAGGCAGGCCCTAAGATTTGGCTTGCTGCTGTCTTCTTTAGTAACTCTGTGTTGGCTGCCTTGTTTTGACTGATAATCTTTACTTGTTCTGATACAGTTCGACCTGTTTGATCTCTGTTCATCTTTGTTAATCTTCTTTACCATTACTTACTACAGTAAATAACCAAAATTTATATTTTACCAAGGATAATTTTACAAAATTTCCAATATGTCTTCCCACCATTTTGGTTCTAGCAATCTGTTTTTCTGAAGTTTCCTCAGGGTCTCATGCTCGACATAGAACAAGTTCTCCAGACTGTCATAGAGAACTTTGCCTGTAGGCAATGCTTTTGTTGTTGATGCACTTGTTGATGAACTTGCCTGGTTGCCTACATACTTGTTCAATTTCTCCACATAGTCTTTATGAGTCATTAGTTTATCATGAATAATTAAAGGACTTGGCAACCCTTTGCTCTACAAAACATCAAATCTTTTCATGAAGGCATTAATTTCTTCCTGCATGTCATGCACCTTCTTTCTAAGTTTTGCATCAGAGTTCTTTTAGTAAAGACCCTTTTGATTTCCAAAATTGTACCTGTTCTATCTTGAATGCCCAACTCTTCAAGTTGGTACTTATTCCTGGCATTCAAAAACTGTATGAGCCTGTTGGCTTCTTCAGGCACATTTACTAATTCTGCCCTTGTCTTTTTAATTTCTTCTTGAGCTAGTTTCACTAAATCAATTTGCTCAAAGATTATTTGAATTGATGGCCAAGCATAATTTATTGATTGAGTGATTTTGGCCCAAAGAATTTTCTTGATTTCTGATAGAGGCTTGTCAAAAGTAAGATCCTTTTCCAATGATTTCACTTTGTTTTCTAATACTTTAATCTCTCTTGTCTTTTCTGCGGCATTTATTTTTGAGAGATCATACCTTTGTTCTAAGTTAGCATATGGCTCTTTTACCTTATTTAGCTATGAAACTTGTAGTTTCAGGTCCTCTATTGATTTTATTAGCTACTCTGTGCTCAAATTAGCAATGCTGTCCAGTGCTACTCCTGTTGTTCCTATTGTTGTTGTACCTGTAACCACCTCTGCTGTAACTGCTTGAATATTTGGTGCTAGAGCTGCTCCAAGAGTTGAAGGAACTGTTGTTGATACTACTGGTATCACATTAGGAGGTTGAGAGTTCGACACTCCCCACTTGTCCTTCAATGATTTTTCAAGTTCTTGCTTAGTATCATTCAGTTGTTCATTAAGCTTTAAGAGCAAATCCATCAGTTCTTCTTCAGATTTTTGCTTTATAACCTCATCAGTCTGTCGATGCCTTGAAGGTGGCAGTGTTAGTTGTTTCCTTAGGGCAACAATATCTTCATCTTTCCTTTTGATCAAGGCTTCTGTAGCCTTCATATCTTTGGGATCATGACCCAATCCAATAATTATTTCTTCTAAGGACTTTATTCTGCTATCTTTGGCCTGAGAGGAGGCCTTCTCCAAGTGTAATTGAGCAGTAGTGTTATCTAAAGAATTTTGCAACCTTTGGGCCATCATTGCCTTGCCAGTCAAGGTTGAATAAATCATTTCTCCAGTTTTCTTATGCAATTCAATCTGATCCAAAGGATGAATATCCTTTTGCCATGACCTCAAAATTTGTTCTGAGATAATCTGCTGCTGATTTAGGTTGTTGCACCTTTGGCTTGAAATAGCTCATTATCATTTTGCCTTCTTTGATGTCATAGGCTGACATCAGTCTTTGTTGATTTGTGGGAGCCATCTTCAGTTATTGGTTATAAACCTGAAGTCTCAATGGATCATTCCTAGCCTTTATTTCTATAAATGTTTTCTTGATATCTGAGGCATTTGTCCCTGGTGGCCTGAAAGAAGATATCTCTACACTTTGTTGTCTTTCTAGCTCCTGTCTCTGTGAGCTAGTGGATGTTCCTCCTACTGGAAAAGTTTGTTAGCTCTCTACTCTTTCTTCCCTCTGACTATCTGTAGTTTCTTCAGAAAATTCCTCCTCTGAAAGGGGATTTAGTCTTTGTCTTTTTGTTCCAGGTTGTCCTGAAGGTTCATTGGCAGGGGTAGTTGTTTCCCTATCTCTCTTTTTGTTTCTTTCCTCATTTAGAGGAGTTTGCAGAACTGGAGGCTCTCCCATATTGATCTGAGTGGGAGGAGTATGTATTTGAGCCTGTTCTTTGGAAGTTTCAGGCTGCTTAGACATTGTAGACTATTCTGTGGTTTGAAAGCTGGTCTCTAATTCCTTTCCCTTTAATGTTCCTGTGGCTGGTGTGCTTGTTTCCTGTGAAGGTTGCTGAGAAGTTCCAGCACTGGAGGCACCAATTCCTGATCTTTGAGATAACTCAAATGGTACCTGCCCAAAAGAATCTAGGTCAAGCATTTTCTCAAGATCTCTCATAACATTCTCAATATTGACCTATTCACTATCATGTTCTACCAGGGTCCCTTCCCTCCATTCATCCATATTTGCAAATTTTTCAATCTCTAGAATCCTATGGTGAATGTATGGTGACAACCTGTTTTTCATTCTTCTATCACAAATGAAGCTATTGGGGTCATATGGCCTCCAACCAAAACTTTTGTGCAACTTAAGATGATCTTCTAGAATTTTCTCTGCTTCTCTCCATGCTTCCCTATCATTGCAGACATAAGGGCCTAACTGATTTTTTATTCTGAGTTGAGATTTCTTTTTGGCTTTGCAAAAATGAACCTGGTCTGTATGTATCATTTGTATGAAATATTCCAATGAAAATAGTCTCATTGGAACATATTTTGGTAATTTGAAAGGGCAGAGCTCACATCCATATATCCTGATTTCTGTATGGTTCTTGTATAGGTACCAATCACCTATTCTGTATTGCTTGGAGAGCTGTAGGATTCTCTTGATGTCACCACTGATTCTAGGAGGGGAACCCCTGTCAATAAAGTGGTTGTAGGATGAACAAGTTGGTCAATTAACTCATTGTATGAGTAAGGGGACTCATAGGATGCATGGAAGATGGGACTCCAAAAGGTAACAGACCTTGGATTGCCTTTATTGTCAAGTTTCCTCACAGGGAAAGGGAAGTTCTCTGACTGATAATACAACATAAGATGATAAATGAAAGTGGTGTATTTAAAGACTCCTTCATTGTCTAGTCTCAGGAATTGGTCATGAATTTTGTTGGCAATATAGGAGGCACAATCATACTTAACAACAGGGGGGCTATCCAGGAGTGAAAATTGACAACAACACTAGGGTTACATCATCAAAATACTCACCGGAGTTGAATCCCATGATTAAGGATATCATATCAACAATGCGTTTTCCTATGTCTGTGAAGAAGGCTTGCAGGTAGGGAGGTGGGCCTTTAGGCTAATGTTTAGGGTCCATGAAAATATGACAGATGCGAGTCAATGATTGAGACAATTGGGTAGATTTCTCAAGTAAATGTCCCATAGAAAGAGGAGTGAGAGCTTGTTTAGGGGAAAATT
Source organism: Pinus tabuliformis (assembly GCA_031772625.1). Classification (NCBI taxonomy): domain Eukaryota; kingdom Viridiplantae; phylum Streptophyta; class Pinopsida; order Pinales; family Pinaceae; genus Pinus; species Pinus tabuliformis. The sequence goes on along the minus strand of CM062804.1, from coordinate 282,596,237 downwards.
GCAACATTTCATTAATGGATGCAGCGGTTATGGGGAAAAGGATTGTTTGACTTGGGGACATAACAGCTCTAAGGTTAGGGTCATAGTTTGTCTGGCATTGATGAATTAGATCAGGGAAAACATGGACTGAGGGGAGAAAATACCTAGGAAGGTTGGATTCCCACAGTCCTAGGATGTCTGAGCCATTTACGTAGTGGTCTCTGGCTTGGAAAAAGATTTTAAGGTTGTTTTTATCAAAAGATAAGTCTTTTATATGAAAGTATTTATCCGCAAGAGGCAGATAGTCTAAATCTTTATGAGGGGCATTCATGGGTGCAACAGATAAAGCCACAGGGGTTTCCATTTTTGGTTCTTGTGGATTCAGAAAGGAATTTGGGTTTTTTGGTGAAAAATGGAAGAATTAACTGATCTGGGAACTTATATTGGTGAAATAAAGACTGAATTTGCAATTAATGTGCCTTTCTCAGTGGATTTTATACTGTAAAACCAAACTTGCAGGGTTTCAACGGAAATTGGATAAATACCTGTATTTAGGGAATGAACACAGTAATAATAGGTGCTGACGGTGACTAACAGGTTCTGGCTGCGTCAGCTGCAATTTTCTTGGCAGGGTGTCGGTTGGAAAGCTTGGACAGTTGACCTGGACATCATTTGCATGGGAGCATGGGTTGCAATACAGAATAACAGATAAAACGACACTTTGTTGGTTTTATTAACAAAGTCAAAAGGGGACGGGAGTTTTATTATTCGGGCGGATGACGTAAGCAGGAAAGGATGTTTTGTTGCATGCGGAGGGTGGTAAGTGGTATGTGATCGCATCGCTTTTGGAGACGGGCGGGTTTCGGCTGGGAGCCAATGATCCCATAGGTTTTGCGACACGTGGCAGGGTACTGTGCAAAAACCACTTTGTGATCGCGCACTAACGTGTGGTCACAAAGTCGTGCGTGATATTGTTAAGGACCGTTGGATGATGGAGGCACGATCGGACGACTGACAGGAGGCGCGATACGGCGGGGTTTAATGTGCGCGGGCCCGACCCAATTAAAAATTATTTAATCGTATCGGGTGCAATATAATTGGTTGGGAAGGGTTCTTAATTAACCATGAGGGTTAATTAATCCCTATTAATGGAGCGGGGGGATTAGGCTCTTAATGAACTACAAATTAATTCATTAATCCTTTTTTAAATGTGTTTATGGTTATAACTAACCGGGGCGGGGTATATAATAATTTGGGGATTTTAATATATTTAAATAATACAGGAAAAGGTAATACTTATGCGGGATTTATATAATACATAGGTTAATAGTTAATATGACCATATAAATGTAAAAAAGCGCTAAGTAAAACATTAGAATGAGTATTTTAACTTAGGCTTTAAGTGGAAAAAGGGGTTTTTAGGTGATATTGTATATTTTTCCTAAGTAAAATAGGATTTTACTTAGGAAAAGACTTATGAGAGTAAATGAATGATGATTTTAAGTATTTAGGCTTTTAGATTATTGGGCCAAGGGTCTGGTCCCTCCAGAAGTCATAGAAATGCTCTGAGCCCCTCTAATTTTCAAATGCCTTAGTACTGAGGGGAAATTAGTGAAATCTATTGGGAAAAATGAGAAGGGGAGTTAATTATTTTGACCTTATCTTGCTTGAAATGCATCAAGTGTAATGTTTTCCTTGCACTTGTGATGAAAGTGAAAATTAACACATCTAGAAACATTATCCATCACATGTAATTCTGCAACATCATCTACCTACCCTACCTACTTTAGCCTGACATTTTTTCTTCTTTATTAGGGTGCATTTGGACTGGCAAACCCTTATCACACTTTCTTTTCCTTTACATGCAGAAATCTGTCTAAGTCTAACCTTATTACATCCAAGGGCTCAGATTAAACTGTTGAGCTCCTTTTATTCACTCAACCTATCTACTTATTTGCCAAGATTAAATAGTTTGGTCAGATTTTATTCTCTATCTCTAAAACATAAAATTGAAAATATGAACTAGTCAAGCTTAAGCTGTTTGACTATTCATCAATTGTGGCATGAATTACAAGTTGCACACAAATTGTTTATTACATAAGAGTAAAATGTAGTGGCATTTAGACTTGTACACTTTCCTTGGTCTTTCTTTTGGTGGGGTTCATTTTCTTTCACTTTTTGACCATTTTATTTCTTTTCACCCTTTGATTTTTCTTTTAGGGTATACCCTCTTTACATTTTTTAAATTTTTGATTTTTTGACAATATGGAAAACCTTTGCCACAAGTAAAGGTATGAACATATTACATATCCCATCAAGTCAATCATGAAACATGACACCTATTGGTATAGGAGCATAACAGGATGATTAAATTCACTAATAAAATCCAACCATCTAAATTGTGTAGCATTTAATCTGGGTTGGTCAAATAAATATCTCAACCTTATGTGATCTGACATCGGCACAAATATCTTCCCAAGTGAATAATGCCTCCACATTTTTAGTGGATACACTATTGTTTTAAGCTAAATATCATGAGTGGCATTTCTCTTCTTGTGCCCATTTAGTTTCCTTGAACCATAGAAAATTATATGTTTTCTTTGCACGAGGACTCCACCTAGTCCTTGGAGGCATCTGTGTCATCTAGGAAATCCTTTTATGGATCTATTATCCTAAAAATAGGTGCATTTGTGAGTAATACCTTGAGATTCTCAAAAATAGTTGTGCACTTTTATTTCCATTGGAATTTGTTTCCTTTCCTTTGTGAGGTTTTGATTGGATGCCCAGTTTTGGGAAATTCTTGAATGAATCACTAGTAATATCTAGTCAATCCCATAAAGTACTTAACCACAATGATATTTTGGGGAATAGGCCACTCCCTTATGGCCTTGATATTTTTAGAGTCGACATCCACCCTTTTTTTGGAAATTATGTGTACCTATTAACAGGTTAGAATGTTCCACTAATAGCAAGGGGATCTCCCCATTACAGAATCCAAACTCGCCTCTACACCCTTTCGTCTAAAAGTCCCATCTAGTATGCAGGTCTGATAACCATCATATTGCTTATAGTTTTCTTTAGACGAAATAAAAAAACAATATTTAGAGAAATAAATAAAACCTTTAATAAATGCAAATGAGCAAGCTATGGAAATGAAACATGTGGATTGTTATGTGTATAGCAACAAGTAATTAGTAGTGACATGAATCTTAAGAGAAGTAGTGTTAGAAAAACTTCAAGTAAAACCCATGTATTCAATATGAATTATTTAATTGATTATAAATAAGTTCATAATAAACAACCTCATCAAAGCATGTAAAGGTAAACAATATCATACATAATATATGCTCAAGCCAATGAAACAGTTCATGAACACAAGCATAAAATAATCTCAACACATACCATTCGACCACTACAATAGAAATCCTAAACTGATTTATAACACATGAAAGGATTGCACACCTAGGATCGAAGAGCATCAAAAGCGCAAATAATCATAACATCATCAAATGAAAATTCCATGACATCCATAAGTGGATGTGGAAAATCACCACTTGCATTCACAAAAGGTTTATAAGCTCTCAAACAATATGCACCTCTTCAATCCAAATTAAAAATTTCTTTACATTGATCCATGAGGGTATATTTATAGAAAATTGGGTGACCTTTCATCTAACCCTATGACTCTTGAGTTACACCATGACCTTCCATATTCCCATGTGACTCTCTACTTTACTACTAACACATTCAATGAAGAAAAGAAACACTCTCAATCTACTAGTCTAGTAATAGAGAGATCTGGGACATCCAAATGTAATTATTGTACTAGATATGTAGGGAAAAGCTTTTATTCCTTTGCAATATCAGTGACCTTATGTTGTAATTCATCCCATTCTTTTTAATACATTCTATGAATATGAAAATAGAGTGGACTTCTTCACCTTCCATTGATTCAATAGGTCTCAAGCTTTGTGTATGTACTTATAAGATCCACAACATATTACACAATTTCATCCTTCATAACTTGCAAATCTTCTATAGTTGCAACTTGCTTGAAGGGGATCACAAATGCTTGAACTTCTTGCTTGACCTATTCTTGTGTCCTTACTTTTCCTAATGAATTAATAGAAGGAAATTTATGCACTTGAATAATATATTTTAGCCCACTAAGTAATGTTTGTATCACGTTATTACCTTGTCCAAATCTTTAGCCAACTTTTCATGTGAATGGACCTTGATGTAGACTGCAACCTTATCATTTTCTATTGTAATCCAATCTTTCTTTGGAAGTGCTTCTAGTGAATCTGGATATTGAATGGTCCATTCATGTATGCTCTCGATAGTTGTAGTTTCTAGTTTAAACATTTCTCCCCTTTCCTTAGATTCTTCTTGCATAACTGGGAACAATTATATAACCTGATATAACTTCATCATCTCTTGGTATACTAAGTCCATGGCATCTTCCAATATTATTACTTCTCCTTTAATGGATTCCTGTAACTCTTTATTGTGTAACTGGGATGTAAGTAAGGTCTGGTTCTCATTGTGCACTTATGCAATCCTTTGCTCAGAAGTAGAAATTTTGGCATGTAGATTAGTGACATGTTTGTTCTATCTACTCACATTTAACTCTATGACTATCACAATGGCAGTTATGACCGAGGAAATCATTTATGAGTTAATGGTGGTATTTATGACAATGTCCTTCTCTATGAACACATGTTGGCTTCCTATAATACTAGTAATTACCCCATTACTATTATAGTTGCATCCCTTATTAATATTGTTGTGCCCCTATTATCCCCATATTGTTATTACTGTGCCCCATAGAATCCCTCTATTGTTATTTTTGTGGCTTTATATTATTATTGTTAGGTCGGCTGGGTTATATTGTGACTCCTTAGACTCTTATATATAGAAAGGAGGTTTTTTCATTTGAATCATCCAAGAATTGTTCATTTATGTAATGTAAAGGAGGTTTCCCCCTCGAAGAGGCTAAATTCTAAGGCGTTGATCTACCTTTTCTATATTTTCTTGAGCTGGTTTCATAACATTTGTTATCAGAGCTTTGGATTCTAGCGTTTCGCTGCTCCAAACAGGTCATCGTGGCATTTTCGCTATAACTTTTTTTATGCGATGTTTCAGAAGTTACAAAGAAAACCCATTGGAGAAGAAATCGTGCTGAACCTCGGGTCCAAATTTCAGATCTTTTCGCACTATATTTGCGGAGATATGATCTGAGGAAGTTGGTCTTTTTGCAGACTCCTGAATTACATTCCAAACAAGTGACCTGGGGAAAATCGTCATAACTTTCTCTCTGGGGATCGGATTGAAATTTTGTAAGAAGGTATAGAAAGAGGATGGACTTTAGTTTCTTGTATGCATTTTTCAGATCCAAAGGTTGAAACAGTGACTCGTGGCACGTCGTACAAGTTCGCTCTACTGAACTAGTCTACAATCAAGTCACTGTGGGAGATTTCACATAACTCTTCCTTGGAGAATCCAATTTGGGTCAGACTTGTGGCATTCGAAAGAGGATGTAGAGGGATACTGCAAGTCACAAATTTAAAACTAGTTGATTGGAAAGTACAGAGATACATTAGAGGCAATATCAAGCTCCTACAAAGTTAAAAAAGGTGTGTAGATTTTGTTAAATTTTTTCTTAAGCTTGGTTTGAAAATTTATTTTGAAGGAATTCAAAGGGCATAGTAGAGCATTATTATAGGTAACTGATGCCCCAAGAAAAAAAAATGCAAACACCTAGTAAGCAACCTGAAAGCTCTAGCATGACTCATGAAGAAGAGGAAGAAATGCTACATGATATATCAAAATTACAAGAACAAGTGCAACAAATGTCACTGTCACAAAAGCTAACAGAAGCTAAGATAAATGGTGTGGAAGCTAAGATGAATGGCATGGAAGCTAAGATGGACAACTTGAAGATAGATTTGAACACAAATTTGAAGACAGGCATGGCAGATTTGAAGACAGATTTGACAAATTTTCTACAAGAAATACTTACCAATGGTGAAAAGGTAGTAAAGGAAACTCATGATGCGAACAAAAGAAATGTTAATCATGATTTCTTAGACTCTAATGTGGGATCAAAAACCCACCATATTCCAAAAATCGATATGAGGAAGTTTGATGGCAAGGATCCCGCAACATGGATATTACAAATGGAGCAATTTTTCGATCTCAATAATGTGCAAAACACACAAAAGGTACGTATTGCAACTTTATATTTGGAACCAAATCAGTTTGTATGGTATCAATGGCTTTGCTCTCGTAAACAAATTATCACTTGGGCAATTTTTACGGAAGAATTGATAGCACATTATGAGGATACAAAAAGCAACACTTTTTTTAGCCAATTGATAAGTCTCAAACAAAAGGGTTCAATAATGGAGCACATTGAGGAGTTCCAAAAATTGAACATAAGGGTAAAAGATATTCTAGAGGAGCATAGGATTGATGTGTTCATAGGGACTTTAAAGGATAATATCCAACATGATGTTCGCCTTTGGGAACCTGATTCATTAGAGAAGGCATTCAGGTTAGCAAGAAAAATGGAAAGAAAAATTATGGCAACCAGGAAGCATACCACTCACAACTATAAAGATGGAAGTGTGGTTGCTCCTAGTCTTCCACAACCTATAAGGTTGACACCACAACAATTGGAAGAAAAAAGAGCAAAAGGGCTTTGTTACAGTTGTGATAGAAAATACACTAAAGGTCATAAGTGTGCTGAGAAGAAATTATTCTACATAGATTGTGAAGAGGAAGAAGAAAAGGAGCAAGAAAGGTCAAAAGAAGAGGATATACTCCAGGAACAAAGCCTAGATAAAGAAGAAATGAATCCGACCATATCTTGTAATGCATTGGCGGGAATTACCACTCCTCAAACCATCAAGATAGAAGGACAAATCAAGAAGAAAAAGGTAATAGTGTTGATTGATTCAGGAAGTACCCACAATTTTATTCATTGTAAGGTAGCAAAAGAATTGAATTGCTTCTTATATCCAGCACCAGAGTGTCAAGTGATGGTTGCAAATGGAGGAACAATAAATTGCTCGGAAAGTGCCATAATATCAAGCTATCCATGGGAGAATATGTATTGACTAGCCCAATGCTTTCCATTCCAATGGGAGGTGCTGATGTTGTACTAGGAGTCCAATGGCTACAATCCTTGGGTACAATAGCTTTTAATTTTCAAGAACTTTTCATGAAATTTTCCATGGAAGGAAAGGAAGTTGAATTAAGGGGTATTGCGGGGAAACCGAGAAAGATAACTAGCTCTAATGGTATGACAAAGCTTCTAAAAAAGGAACAAAGGGGTGTAATTGCACAATTATGTTCGCTAGATGTTTCCACATTGCAATCATCTATTTCTCCAGATCTCCAAAAAGTCTTGGACAATCATTCCAAGGTATTTGAGACTCCCAAAGGTCTCCCACCTATTCGTGATCATGATCATGCTATTCATCTGATTCCAGGAAGTGTTCCTCCAAACATCAGGCCGTACAGATATCCCTATGCCAAAAAGAGTGAAATTGAACGTATGGTTGCAGAAATGCTAGAGGCTGGTATAATTCAATCGAGTCAAAGTTCTTTCTTTGCTCCAATAGTATTGGTGCACAAGAAGGATGGATCATGGTGCATGTGTCTGGATTATAGGGAGCTCAACAAGCTCACTATTAAAGATAAGTTTCCCATTCCTGTCATTGATGAATTACTGGATGAATTGCATGGATCAATTTAGGATATCATCAAATCAGAATGAAGACTGAAGACATTCCGAAAATAGCATTTAGAACTCATGAGGGTCATTATGAATTTTTGGTCATGCCTTTTGGCCTTACCAATGCACCTTCAACATTTCAAGGTTTGATGAATTCCATTTTCAAACCATTCCTTAGAAAATTTGTGTTAGTATTTTTTGATGATATACTAATCTACAGCAAGTCTTGGAAGGATCATGTTGAACATGTTGACAGGGTGCTACAACTATTGGAGGAGAAACAATTATATGCAAAAAGATCCAAATGTTTCTTTGGAGTACAAGAGGTGGAATATCTGGGTCATATTGTATCTCATGAAGGAGTTAAGGTAGACCCTAGCAAAATTAAAGCCATTAAGGAATGGAAAATCCCCACATCCATAAAGCATCTGCGAGGATTTCTCGGGTTGACAGGGTATTATCGCAAGTTTGTTAAGAATTATGGGAGAATAGCAGCACCTCTAACAACATTATTGAAGAAAGATGCATTTTCATGGACTCCAGAAGCAACAAAGGCCTTCGAACATCTTAAAGAGCAATGTGCCAAGCACCAGTCTTAGCTACACCGGACTTCACAAAACCTTTATTGTGGAATGTGATGCTTCAGGAAATGGAATTGGTGATGTTTTAATGCAAGATGAAAGACCCATTGCTTTTGAAAGTCGTCCAATCAAGGGAAAGTTTTTACACAAAGCTATTTATGAGAAGGAAATGTTGGCAATACTCCATGCACTTAAGAAATGGCGACCCTACCTAATGGGAAGACACTTCAAGGTAAAAACGGATCATGATAGCCTTAAATACTTTTTAGAACAAAGATTATCCTCTGAAGAGCAACAAAAGTGGGTCACAAAGATGTTGGGTTATGACTTTGAAATCATCTACAAAAAAGGGAAGCAAAATGTGGTGGCAGATGCACTCTCAAGAAAGGATGAGGATGTGGAAGCATTGTTGTGCGCCATTTCTATTATCCAACCAGATTGGATAAACGAAGCAAGGGAGGAATGGAAGAATGACGAAGAAGTGTGGGCACTTATTCGAAAGTTACAACAAGATTCCAGTACGTCTGATACATTTAGCTGGAAAAATGATTCTTTATGGTACAAAGATCGCTTATACCTCTGTAAGAATTCCCAACTAAAACAAAAGATTCTTATGGAATTGCACACTTCTCCCTTAGGAGGGCACTTAGGATTTTTAAAAACTTACCACAGGGTTAAGAAGGAATTTTTTTGGGATGGCCTTAAATCGGATATTCAAAAATTTGTGGTAGAATGTTTGGTTTGCCAACAAAATAAAGTTGAAACAATTAAGACACCGGGTCTATTACAACCTTTATCCATTCCAAGCCAACGTTGGGAGGAGGTTTCAATGGATTTTATCACAGGTTTACCCAAGTCTGAGGGAAAGAGTGTCATCATGGTGGTAGTTGATAGACTTACCAAGTATGCACACTTTTGTGCATTATCACATCCATTTAAAGACAGTACGGTTTCTACTGCATTTATGGAAATGATTCAAAAGCTACATGGAAACCCAAAGATTATTGTAAGTGACAGAGATCCCATTTTCACTGGAAATTTTTGGACAAAATTATTTTCTTGTCTTGGTACTCAGTTAGCTCATAGCTCATCTTATCATTCTCAATCTGATGGGCAAACTGAGATAGTAAACAAATGTTTGGAAGGATATCTTCATTGCTTTGTATCTGATAAACAGACACAATGGGTCAAATGGTTTTCTCTGGTTGAATGGTGGTATAACACTTCCTTCCATACAGCAACAAAAATGACCCCATTTATGGCACTTTATGGATATCAGCCACCATCCATCACATCATATTTAAGAGAAAATTCGAAGGTTCAAGCAGTGGAACATCACATCGAACATCAACAACAAGTCCTCCAACTCTTAAAGGATAACCTCGTGTTGGCACAGAATAGAATGAAACAACAGGTAGATCAACATCGCAGCGAAAGAAGTTTTGATGTAGGTGATTGGGTATTCCTACGGCTACAACCATATAAGAAAATGTCCCTCAAGCAAGCTAAGAAGGATAATAAATTATCACCAAAGTATTATGGTCCGTACAAGGTGTTGCAAAATATTGGTACTATGGCATACAAATTGGAGCTTCCTGCAGCTTCTCGATTGCACCCAGTTTTCCATGTGTCATGTTTAAAGAAGGTTATAGGCGAAAAGCTCCCAATTCAAACAATATTTCCAGAACTTGACGAGGAAGGAAAAATTATATTGGAACCAGAAGCAGTCATAAAAACAAGAACTCGACAGCTATGAAATTGATCAATTTCAGAGTATCTTATCAAGTGGAAGAACTTATGCGCTGAAGATTCCACATGGGAGGATGAGAATTTTATACAGAAGCATCCAGAACTACTCAAGTGTTGAGGACAACACTTTTTTTGAAGGAGAGGGGCATGTTGGGTCCCTATAATACTAGTAATTACCCCATTACTATTATAGTTGCATCCCTTATTAATATTGTTGTGCCCCTATTATCCCCATATTGTTATTACTGTGCCCCATAGAATCCCTCTATTGTTATTTTTGTGGCTTTATATTATTATTGTTAGGTCGACTGGGTTATATTGTGACTCCTTAGACTCCTATATATAGAAAGGAGGTTTTTTCATTTGAATCATCCAAGAATTGTTCATTTATGTAATGTAAAGGAGGTTTCCCCCTCGAAGAGGCTAAATTCTAAGGCGTTGATCTATCTTTTCTATCTTTTTTTTGATCTGGTTTCATAACAACACATATATGGACTTAGCTATATTCTTGGCATAACATTTAAGTCTTTCGTTCATAATCTTGGATTAAACCTGATCTAAAGTGATACTGGTAATATCCGACATTTCTTCATCTTCTTCTTGTGGGAAGACCAAGTCATGTAGTGGGAAACATCCAACAGTGATTGGAGTAGGTGGTGGAATATCTAAAGGATGCATATCTAACTACTTTCCTGATCCTTGTGGCTAATTACCATTTGTTGTTGTGTTCCCTTGCTCCTTCAAAAGATCCCACTTGGTTTGTTTGGCTAGAGATTCTTATTTAATTTTGACCTCTTCTTCTTCTTTTTGTCTCCTTTCTTCTTCATCTTTCTTGATATGTTCATCTTCTTCTAGTATCTTCCTTATTACCTCCTCTTCTTATTTATTTCAATCTTCTTTTTCCCTTGTCCATTGCACCTCTTTTGCCTCCCTTTGCCTCCTTTCTTCTTTTCTTTTCCTTCTCATCTCTTGTATCTTTTGAGACTTTTTTGCATTCCTTTTTTCAAGGTCTTCTTTTTCATTCTTTTCTTCTTCAAAAATGATGTTTTTTTAATCCTCCTCTTGTGATTTTTGATAAGTCCCCACTCGCTTGTCATCCTTTTGTTTCTTTTTTTTTCTTGAATACCTATTTTCCCATTCTTCCTTTTCAGAAAAACTACCCCATATTTGAGGCTCATGCTTTCATAGGTATCATTGTCTGAATTCTCTCCCTCCTTTTATTGTTGTTCATTTGGTCCTATTTCCCTAGATGCATTATAAAATTTCCTGATACTATCCCCGTCATCATCTTTAAAATGAGAATAAGACCATATGAAGCCAAATTCCTTACAATGTATGAATGCAATACCCTTTGTGTCATATTTTTTGAAACTTAAATCAGCAAAAAATAAACCCTTCAATTCTTCAGCTTCCACTTTGGCCTCCTTAAAGTTCTAGATGGTATATTCTCCAATTTTTAAGGGGAACATAAGCCATGATCCCTTTTTTCCTTTTAATAATGTTTTAGACGACCCCATAGTCAATTGATAGCAAACCTCTTGTAAAAGCACTGTAGTGTCACTAGCATGGGGAGAGCGTGAGGAGGTTTGTAATCACTGGTAACCCTAATATAGATGGATTCTCCAATAGGGAACCAATATGCAATATTATGGAGTGTGTCTTTAGCCCTTTCAAACATACATGAAGGATCTTCAATAAAGAGTGCAAGATATAGAAGAGTAATAAAAGATTTTGCGATAGTTTCATATATGCCTTTGTCACTTGGGTTCCAAAATATTTTATAATAAATATGTATAGGCTCTTACATCTTTGGGGTCCATTTCAAATTCCATCCCTTGAATTCACATTTTGTACAAATTGCACCAAGAAGATAGGATGCCATATAAAACTTAGATGGTTGACCTTTCTCTAGATACTTGGCTGCTTGAATGTTTGTCTTGAGTGTAGATGTAAGAGTGCTTGCCCACTTAAATATTTCCCCTTTAGTGGAGACTATTTGCATTAGAGGAACCCATGATCCTAGAAAAGTATAAATATATTCTCTCCCATATAGCCTGTTCATCATGGTTCCCATTAACTGATACACCTTCTAGAGGCCTTTTGTTTTATAAACATGGTCTGCCCTAATCGTGAGCTTGGTTGGGCCCCGCCACCATGATTTTAGTATGTGCTTGGTAGAACCATTAAAATATGATAACCATTTGGTGTTGAAGGCCTCTTATTTCTCAAGAAGCTTGTAATAGGTTGTAATGTCAATAGTGATGAAGGATGCCGAAATTTCTTCAGTATCCCTTTTGATTGCCCAATAATGTTCATCTGCACATCGTAATATCTAGTGTATTGTTTTAGCACATGGGAACACTAATTGGTGTACAACTACTTTGTGCAAGCTAGACATCTCGATGTTAATGTATACCTTGAAATCTTCCTGGTCCTGTAGAATATCCTTTTTTGTAAAATCTTAGTAAATGTCTCACCAGGTAAGTTTTGTTTTCTTATTAATATTACATAAAATATCTCCATATATGGGAAGAGTTGGTGGAATATCTACCCCTCCTTCAATACTATTATCAGCTCTGGCAGAACTCCTACCCTATCCTTTGCGAGAACCCTTGGCCACTAGTGGTGCCATCTCTCCATAGAAAGATCATATACTTATGCAGTCTGTATCAATGTCACCTCGCATTTCAAAGATATGATCCCAAGAAATATATTTTAGCATGAAAAATGATAAGCACCAGTTAGATAAAAAGTGTCACTTTGAGTATCGAAGGTATAATGTATGGGAAATGAGATATTAGTAGCGAAGAAATTGGTCTTAGGTCATAGTTATGAAAAGTAAGATAGATCACAAGATCAAAACTCAAAGCAAGTAGCAAGGTGAGAGTGGGTTGCAAGGTTGCAAGGAGAGAATATGTCACAGGTTACAATGGTAGGGTAGCTCACAAGGTCACGAGATAGAGTGGGTCACATCAATTGCTAATCTCTTTTATTATGGTTTTGCAACTTAGTGACTTCGAGTTTTAGGGATTGTTGGGTCATGGTTTCAAGCTCGAGGAGGTTGCAGATAGCAATGGCGGGGAATAGTCACAAGGACAAAGATATATATCATTACAATTTGCGAGTTAGTCACAAGTTGAAAGGGAACTTGTTGTTACTACTGGTGGGTCTGCAACCTCTCACAGGTTGTTATTCACGACTGTGGGTAGGTTGTGATAGGTGAACAAGACGTGGGCTTCCCTAAACTTTGAGATTGGGTGACTATGTGAATTTTCGTGTTTAATGAAATGGAAAAGTAGGAGAGGGTGTGTAGGTTGATTGAGGGTGTGAGGGTTACACTATGGCTTAAATGGATAACTACTTGAATTTGATTGAAGGTTGGCTAACAACCAACCCGTCAATGGTACTACGATAGCAATGGGTCTAACACTTAACTTCAATTACAAAGACATGCTTTCAACTAGGAGACATCAATCTGATAGGGTAATAACCTTAGTCAATGTTTGGGGCCCCTATCAAATAAAAAATTATGAAACCATTCTTATGGAATGAGGGTTTGTTGAAAATGGAGAGTTAATTCATGATGAGATGATCAGGGTTGGGTCAACAAGTGCACAAGATTCCAGATCATATAATAGAATTTAGAACATCGAGCGTGAACATGGATAGGATGAGTGCGAATAGGAATAACATAGGGACTTAATGTTTTAGGGTAGTGAATATGTAGGGTCACAACACATTGATAAAAAAACATGTTTGTTTTCAGCAACATAGAAAGATTACAAAGAGGGAGCGAGTGTTACTTATTTGGAGAGGTCACAGGTCACCACAGGTTTCTAGAGAGAGATATAGTTCACTTGGTGTTGATAGGTGTAAGATGTCCTAGCTGCAACGAGTTTAGTATTGGCTCAATCAGGATCCCAATTAGGAACGTTTTCAATTAAGGGGTTTTATACTCTTCGGAATCAAGGCCTAATTACCTATTCAAACCTAAACTATAACTAAACTAAATTATTCAAATGATAAAATCAATTTAAAGATAATGGAAATATATGACGTATGTTAATCTTTAGAGTTATCTACAAAAAATATATAGATTTTTGTGGATGTTTTTTGGATTTGACTCAATGGAAAGACAATAGTGGGGGCGATGAGGTAGGGGATTCATTCAAACATAATATCTAAAAGAAAATATTATGTGTGTTTGAATCTGGCTGGAGTGTGAGTCTAGCTAGCCACAAAATATAATTTGAGATGGCTCTTAAACTAAAATCCCACTAAATATTTTTTTAATATTGTCTTTTAATTTTCATGCAATAACTTAAAATTAAAACGTATCTTGAAAATGAGAGAATATTTAGGAAAAATACTGAGAGAGGGGGGTGAATTAGTATTTCGCTCACTTCAAATTTCCAATTTCTTATTCTAATTTGTGTATGTGACTATTATAAAGTAAACTATGATATGTCTGTGAAAGTTATTAAGACAACCCGTGTATTCCATATAACTAACTTGTTCAACTTTAATCAGTGTATCATTACTTAATTATTCATCAAGTAAGCAGTAATCATGAGCAGTAAGAAGAAGAAAGGTCATCAACATGTAAGAATCATATCAACACACATGAACACCAAGATTTTTAGGTGGAAGCCCAATGTGGGAGAAAACCACCACTGTTGTCGTCCCTTTCTTCTTCTTTTATTAAAAGAAAACTTCTTACATCATGTACTAGTGCAGACTATAACCAATACACAGACACCCACCTATAGAAGGTTGCAACCTTCTCTCGTTTTCCAGCACCTACTAGAAGGGAGATCCAACCCCCTGACTTTGTTTATTGACTCCTACCGAAAGGGTGGACCACTTTTCATAATATTTCAATTACATCCGTTTTCGTCATTAAGCCCACACGTAGTAAGAATTTTGAAACCAATCACTGAATCAAATCAACGAATGACTAAACCAACTGAATTGTCAAATCAATTAATGATGCTTAATCATCAAACCCAAATAGATCAAACCAATCCATATCATATCAATGCACAACCATTCATAAGTGTACCCTACCATGTGTTGTTCATCACATATAGAAAATGTTGTCACTGCAAACCATGATCGAACATACATCAAAATGTATACGCTACTATTTTGAATCATATCCATGTATTTATGTGCTTCCCCTGAAGAAGACCTACGTCCAAATCTCAAATTAATGATACCTGAATTAGAATCACTATAACACTGAATCAATCACTGAATCTTACACTGAATCCATCACAAATCACTGAACCAACTACAGATCATCATACAATAGCATCATCACTAATTAACATTCCATTCCATCACCAAATCAATGAAACTAATACTGTCAAATATAGATTATTATGATATAGACATCATCAATAGACAGTAGAATAAAATAATATAACTAATGAAATATCATCAACAACCCATATTGTAAAACCCTAGCATGTATATGTGATTTTTACAAAGCACATCCACGTATGTACGCACTTACTATTATTAATACATGCGTACATATTCTAAAATTTCAACGAATATTTACGCAACTACTTAGAACTAACAGACTATGACTAATCAATGTTAGAACTAGAAGGACAAATAATAACTGACTAAATGATATCAAAAACTCTACTTGAGTTTGTCCCTGTGTTTCTTCATCTCAGAGAATCATACACGACTGTATAGATAAAAAAATCACATATATATGCAATTGTCCTTCATGTAATCTGCGTAAAGAACGTAAACTGTAGTAATTTATAGTCTCAACTCCCCCCTAAAGATGAAATACGAGTCAGAATAATTAACATTGTGATGAAACAAAGATCATTCCTAATTTTTTTCTGAGATATTCAAAGGAATCATGTGCAAGTGGCTTTGTAAATATATCTCCAACTTGTTCCTTTGAAGGAACATATTCCAATTCGACCTTTTTTTCAATCACTTATTCTCTGAGAAAGTGATATTTCATTGGAATATTCTTGGTTTTTGAGTGCATGACAGGATTTTTAGAGATATTTATGGCACTAGTACTATTACAAAGAATAGGCACCTATTAAGGACAAGTGATTTGAATGTCTTGCAATGTTTTCATCATCTATAGAAATTAAGTACATCAAGATGCATCAATAACACATTATTCCTCAATAGTAGATAAAGTGATGGAGCTTTGTTTCTTACTAAACCAAATACCAAGTGCGGTCCCAAATAAAATTCTCATCCATTAGAAGTTTTTTGATCATCAATATTTCCTTCCCAATTTACATTTGTGTAAGCATGAAGTGAAAATTCTGCATTTTTGGGATACCATAGACAAAAATATTGAGTTCCTTGTAGATACTTCAATATTATCTTAACTTCTTGGAGATGAGGTTCTTTAGGATTTGCTTGAAATTGTCCAACAATCCCAATTGCATGCATAATATCTAGTCTTGGACATTTAAGGTAGAGCAAGATGCCAATCATAGAGCTATATTCTGGTTGATTGAGTGAAGTAAAATCATCATTTTGACTAAGATTTCATCCTGTTACCATTGGTGTGCATACTGGCTTGCAATTTTCCTTTCCATATTTATTCAAAATTTGTTTGAGGTACTTGGTTTGAGAAAGAAAGATACCATTTTTAGTTTGTTCAACTTGAAGGCCAAGAAAGTATGCTAGTTCATCAAGTAAATACATTTCAAATTCTTCATGCATAACTAAAGAAAATCCTTGACTCATAGATTCTACATTGCTTCCAAATATGATATCATCTACATAAACAAATACTATCAAAAGTTTATCTTTATCCATCTTCATATATAGATTTCTATCTGCAAACCCCTTTTTGAATCCTTGTTGTTGAAGGTACCTCTGAAGATGATAATACCATGCACGAGGAGGTTATTTCAATACATACAATTACTTCTTAAGTTTTCCCACAATATTTTTATCATTCCTACGAATGCACCCTTCAAGTTGTTCTACATGTACCTCTTCTTCTAGATCTCCATTTAAGAATGCATATTGGAAATCCATTTGATATACTTTAAAACTATGAAAACTTGAAAATGCAAGAAACATTCTTATGGTTTCAAGTCTAGCTATAGGTGCAAATGTTTCTTCAAAGTCTATCCCTTCCTGTTGAGCATAGCCTTTACATACAATTCTTGCTTTGTTGTGAACTACATCTCCATTTTCATTCAGTTTGTTTTTGAACACCCATTTGGTCCCAATAACATTTTTTTCAAGAGGCCTTGGTACTAATTCCCATGTATCATTCTTTTATATTTGATCAAGCTCATCATTCATTGTCTTAACCAAACATTCATCTTTTCTTGCTTGATTCACATTTTGAAGTTCAATTGTGGATAGCAAGGCTAGATAACCAAAAGTTCCAACAAGATTTATAGTTTTTATTCTTGTGTCATTTTCTGTTTCACCTATAATTTGAGATTCAGGATGATTTTTCTAAACATACCTTCAAGGTATCTTTTCTGATGTATCTGTATCTTCATTTATTTCTTCTGTTGCTTCTCTATTTCCTTCTTCTACAACCTTCTGACTTGTAGTAGGAGCAGGTTCATCATTTGTTGGAGCTTCCCTTTTTATACCTGTGGATTCTTCATCAATCACAATATCAATGCATTCAAAAATATTTTGAAGCATTTTATTACAGAATTTATATCCCTTGATTCTAGAAGAGTATCCAAGGAGGATTCCTTCATCAACTCTAGATTCAAACTTTCCAAGCTTATCATCAATTTTCTTTATGTAACATTTTCTTCCAAAAATTCTAAAATGTTTGACAGATGGAGGCTTACCAAACCATATTTCATAAGGTTTTTTATCATTGTTTACTCGAACATGAGATTTGTTAATTATATTCATGGTTGTATGTGTTTCTCCCCCTCTAGAAGGTATGTGGATTTCCTGATTCATCAAGCATGGCATGTGCCATTTGTTGGATTGTTTTGTTAATTCTTTCTGCCACTACATTTTATTGAGGAATCTTAGCTATAGAAAACTATATTTTGATGACATGGTGTTCACAGAAATGGAAAAAATCATCTGATATAAATTCTCCTCCTTTATCAACTCTAAGACATTTGATTTTCAAATCTAACTCATTTTTTACGGGAGGCTTGAATACTTTAAATTTATCAAATGCTTCATCTTTATGTTTAAACAAGAAAATACAACACATACTTGTAAAATCATCAATGAATAATATGAAGTATTTTTCACCCCAAGGAGAATTCTTTCTCATAGCAGCGCACAAATCAGTATGAATACATTCAAGTGGCTTACTTGAAGTACCTTGCTTAGCATTAAACTGAACTTTGGTTTTCTTACCGAATTGCCATGATTTGCAGATGTTATTTTCTGGTGGAGAGATGTCGGGTAAGTCATGTACTGCTTCCATTATTCTTGATTTGTATAATTGAGAAAAGAAAAGGTGTCTCAGTCTTTTCTTCCAAAGCCATAATTCTTCATATTTTCTTAAGTAACAATGTTCTTGGTTGCCTTCCAAGACATAGATATTGCCTGGAGTTTCTGTTCCCTTTATTATGATATTTCTTATGTCCATATTTCTTACCACGCAATTCTTTGATCTAAAAACAACTTCATGCCCTTGGTCACACATTTTACTAACACTCAACAAGTTATGTCTTAATCGATCAACAAATAAAACATTTCTATCCTTGACATTTTTCTTTAATAGCATGGTTCCTTTCCCGTTGATAGAAACACATGAATTATTTCCAAAAGTTACATTCCTTTATTTATTTATTTCATTAAAAGACATAAACTTATTTTTTTCACCTGTCATATGCTTTGAACATCCATTGTCAATGTACGATAGATTTTCTTGATCTTCCGTATATAAAGCTAGACCACAATTTTCAGAGTCTATGGTTTTCCTTTTCCATACCTTGGGTGTTATTATTTTCTATTCATTTTTATAGGATGGTGATATTCTGCTTTTGCATTCAGTTTATTTATAATGACCAAAGTTATTGCAAACAGAACATTCAATTTCATCTTGAAGAGGTGAGAATACATTGTAAGAAGAATTCTAATTTTTCCCAATCTCATTCTTTTGTTTTCTTGCTTCTCTAGTCATAATAGTTTTATAGGCGACACATTGAACATCTTTATGACCAAAATTATGACAAGTGAAGCATTGACCATTGAAGTAGGAATACCTCGGAGTATAATACCTTTTTTAGTATCTTCCCCTTTGATTGTGGTAAGTATGTTTTACTTGAGAGACATTTAATCCCTCATTCCTTTGCTGAGAGCTAGAATTTTGATGATTGCTTCCCTTCACAACATTGAGAAAGATTCATGTACCTGTTTCAAAATATTTTATAGTCTTTGATGATTCACCATTGTATCCAAGACATGTCTTTATTTGAGGAGAGTGTTTTACTTTGATGATTTCTTCTAAAGTCTTAGATCCTTTAGCAAAAATAATATTTAGATCCTTTGTTTTATCAAGTTCCTTTCTTAGACCCACTATTTCAAGTTCTAACCTTTCATTGTGCCTTTACTTTTCTAGAATTTGTTTCTTCAAAACGTTTCAGCAAATTTAGCTTCTTCTAGACAATTTTTTAGTTGAGTTATTTCTTCAATGAGAGTGTATTTTCTTCTAGAGAATCCATAAAATCATCATTAGGTTCATCATAATTCTCTTCAAACGCCATATGTAATTGAAATTCTTAATTAGATTCAACATCTTCATTATCTGAAGAATAATCATTATCTTCATGTGTATAGAAACTTTTCTTGTTATCAAAGCTTCCTCTAACATTCACTTTTGAGGAATTCTTTCCTTTCTCATGATTTTGTTTATAAGGGAACTTAGTTTCATAATGACCTACTCTTCCACAAGAAAAACATTTGAGAGGAAGATTACCTCTAAACTTCTGAGTTCCTAATTGGAGTTTCTTTACGAAATTCACTTTTTCTTTATCTCACATTTTCCTTTCCTTTATAAGTAGCTTTGAATTTTGCTTCTTTGACATCTATTGGACCCCCTTTTCTATTTTCATAAGTTGTTAAGATCCCATGTAGTTCTTCGATAGTAAGGATCTTCAAATCCCACATTTCTTCAGTGATAGAGACTTTTGAATCGAATTTTTGGGACATTAGAGATATAAGGATTTTTTGAACAAGCATAAAATATCTTACTTCATCACTAAGATTTCTCATTGAGTTAATGATATCATCTACCCTAAGGAAAAAAATTGCAATGTTTTCAACTTTATGCATTGTGAGAGTCTCACATTGAATTCTAATTGTTTGAAGTTTGACATTCTTTACCTTATTGTCACCTTCATAAATTTCGATGATCTTGTCCCATGTAGCCTTTGTGGTAATCAAATGCATGACCTTCAAAAATTTTGATTTTGCTAGGCTTCCTAAGAGAGCATTGACTGCCTTTGCATTGGTCTCACGTTATTTCTTTCCTACATCATCTGTGGGTAAGGAGGATGGATACTGATAGCCTCCTTCAACTATTTCCCAGACATCAGATCCAAGTGACTACAAATATTCTCTCATTTTGACTTTCCAGAAAACCAAGTTCTTTCCATTAAATAATGGTGGCCAGATAGAAGACACTCCCTCTTGATTGCTCATGTTGATGAATCTCCCTTCAAGCGATCAAGCTTATTTTGAAGGACCTTCTCTGATACCAATTATCAGGAAAAATAATGAGAGGGGTGGGGGGGGGGGGGGGTGAATCAGTATTTCACTCACTTCAAAATTTCGATTTCCTATTCTGATTTGTATATGTGTTGGACACCTAATCCTCTATGGGTTAGTGTGGGAGCCGAATAGACTAAGGAAGTCCAAGAGACCTTGGGATGTGGAACCCAACAGTCACACCATGTACTATAAATGTATATCATTTGTTAATTAAAAATGTACTCTCACGTTTTGTCTTTCATACTCTTTCTGCCATGTGTGTGTTTAACATGGTATCAAAGCCATGATGTGTGGCCTTCTCCCACCATTAGTTGTGTGGTCTTCTTCAAATTGAATGTACTCTGGCATTGTGCACTATTTTAGTTGTCCTCTCTGCCTTTTGCACTGTCCTCCCTGCTGAAACATTACATTTACCTTAGAGTGAATCCTATCAGCTATATTGTAGTCGCGATTTCCTACCCAGTTCTGTAGTAGCTCTAAGAGAGACCAACGGTGCCATATCAATTCCCCTGAGCGCTTGCAATAATTATCAATCTACACTCAGTCCTTTCATTTCTTGACAATGTACAAACTTAATCCTCATTCTCTGTGCATCGACTCATATCCTTTGCGCAAAGTTTCAGTCTATTAGTGCGTTGGTTGAATGTATATTATATCCATTAAATGCTATCAGGCTTCAAAGAATGTAGCGATGAAGTTGTGAATCCTTCGTGTTATGCAACGATGAATAGTTTGAGCAATATGCACATTGAGCCATGAGTCATTTAGTGGGTAGAACCCCTGGAATACTGTGTTAAAACTCAGATGTAATCGATTTTTGTGCGTTGAGTTTTGAGTAATCTAGTCTGGTAATTTTGCACCGTAATCCTTCTCCACTATTAGAAATTTCCAGAGGCTATGTGAACACTACTGCCATTTCATCTAACGGTTTACTCTTGGATTTCAATACCCTGAACTGTGGATACCCAGCAACTACGCTTTGAGTACTGATACCGTGGATACCATCTCTATGAGCGCTGAATTTTCAATGACTTTGAGTTCCTGTGAGACTATCTTTTGAGCGTTAAAGCAGTCCTTGACTAGTGTGTGTTGCATTGGATTGTGCGTTTCTCAACCACTACTTGTCAGTTTTTCTTCATCACTGTGCATTTATGCGTTAGAGTTTCTACCCTGCCATTTTCTCCTGAGACTGCTGACATATCAATTTCTTTTCCCTGAATTCTTGTCAGATTGCGGAGTTTTATTTTTGGCATTATTCCCCTAATGTTTCATTGCATTCTCGCAGCGCTTCAGATTCTTATGCGTTATAATACGCTCAGCACTTTAGATTCTTATGCGTTATAATACTTACCTTTTTTTCATCACTACACACATATGGCTCTGTCAGAGTCTCTGTTGAGCATTGTAACGGTGGATGTCAAAAATATATACATATATGTCAGGCTGCACCAAAGGCTCCATATTCGGCCAACTTCCATTCCTACAAAAACCCAACACAACCTCTGTTGAACGTGATTGCATCTAAAATATTGGGCTTTTGCTACTATTAATGAAAGTTGTGTTTGATGTGGTATAAAGAAATTGTGTTCTAAACTGAATGTGCCCAGGTCTACTGACAAAGGACCAGTTCCCGTGTCGCCTGGATATTTCTCTGTAGAGAAGAAAATAGAGCATCTATCAAGGTTTTTCGTGGTGCTCTGATCATTGGGTTTTATTAGTTTTTGAACTTGAAAGGCATAGTGGAGTCAAGGACGAAGTTGTCATTGCTGGTCATGTTGGCACAGATTGACATCCATGGATCGACTAAAGAAATAGTGGTGTGGCTGCTATTGCCAACAGATATTTTCAATTTTCTCACTGAACTTTCTAGATGATGGGTTTTGTGTTCCAGTTTTTTCAATCGCTCGCATAAACCATTGGGTCCACTTCATCTTACAGAAGACCAACCATAGAGAGAACCTTATTGTGCATAAGGATGGCACACCATGGCTCGAGCTGATCTTTGCCGAAAAAGGACAAAATGCCGACATAATACTTTGGCCCAATTAACGAAAAAACGATGGCATGATTCTCATCTATCAATTACTCGAGGTTTCTGACACTCATCGGGGAACCACGGAGGTCATCGAGCTTGGACCTGTCCTCCTGGGGTTCCAACTGTTCTTGATTGCTCACAAATTCTTCTTCCATCAACAAATAGTCCTTGATTCGTTCGAGTTTCAACAGCCTAAGCTTACATTTTGTGAGTGGGGTGACAGTGGGAAGCCATGCAGCAGCCTCCGGACCCTTCTTCTTATGCCATTTTCTACCTACACGAGCAGGCAGAGCAGTCGACTTGTATTTCTTTTCCTTCCGATCACCCGGCTTACGATCACCCGCATATTACTACACATTTATTAGCTCGTGAAGGGTTTTTCTGAAACGGTAGAAGTGTGACATCAGTTCTGGGCATGTTTTCCCTATACCAAAGGCATATATATCCTCTATTTAACAGTTCGTGTCCCTCTCTTCATCCCTAGACTGATATATATTATATTTGTCTAATTTATATGGCTGAATAGATTCGTGTGGCCTCAACCTTGAGAGTTGAGTCATTATCTGTGTACCAGGGTAGTGTATTTCTATAATATATTGCTGGGGGATTATTATTTGTAGTTGTTGCTGCCCCAATTGTGGCATTGAATTTAAAACTCATTATGGTTTTTGTTTTCAGTGTTGAAGTTCCAGTAAAGTATTAAAGTATATAGAAGTTATCCCCTTATTCCAAACATTGTATGATTTCACCATTCAGCCAAAACTTGGTGCAAATCAAAATTGGAGAAACTCCTAATATTCTTGAAAATAAGTTAAATAAGTGTATTTTTGAAGCTAACACTCCACATTTACAGAGTTTTATTTGTTGACAAAATGGGAAGACTTTATGGAGTATTAGAGTTACTGAATACACTAATACATTATAGTGTCGAAAACATAGTCGAAATCAACAAAGACTCTCTCTTTGAAATGCAGAACTGTCTACAAGATGCACAAGAACACATTGATTTTTTGCAACTTGAATCTCAGCTACAACAAGAAAAATTACAACAATGGAGTCATCATTCTGGACTTGTTTTTGTTTAGAACTTTGAGACAACCACCCATCAACAACAAGTCGATATTGTTGAAGTTCATTTAGATCCAGTGCCCAATAATGCAGCAGTTGTACATGCAAATGCATAAATTTAGCTTGCACTTCCCAAGCCCATCATCAGACCTTGGGAAGAGCTTGTCCACAACAAGCACAAAATTGGTCTTGGATATGACAAGGATGTGTCCTTCCATATTCTAGACTACTCCAAGCCCATTTAGTTTTAGAGTGCTGGATTCATTCATGGCAGTTCACCTCCAGCTATTCCAGATTCTGCCCCTCTTCCACAGCAATAGATTGTGAAATGCCAACACTGTGACCGAGTTGGCCATCTGAAAGATCACTGTTTTGATCTTCATCCATGTAAGCATTGTCATAAAACCACTCATTCTTCAAACATATGCTTCAGAAACAAACCTCTTGCAAGAACAAAGATTCATCTTGGATGGATTGCTTCTTGGCAATGGGCATCAACAGCCAAGAAGATATTCTAGTCACATGTCAGAACTTGTTCTAGAGTATTGAATAGTCTTGCAGTTGAGTTTTCTCCATCATCTCACCTTGTATCTGACAGGGGGGGAATGATGGTCATCTACAAGCTTCAAAGCCACATCAAGCGAGCCTGAGCCACAACCTGCCATACCAGATTCAGAGTTGTAGCCAAAGACAAAGATGCCCCTGAGCATGCCTTCAGTTGGTAATGCCTCTTAAAAGAATTTGGGACACTTCCTCTAGCAGAAGACTTTAGCTTCTTGTTAGTTTCGGAAGAATTCCAGGAATACAATTGGGGACACTTCCTCTAGTAGAAGACTTCATCTTAATGCCAGTTTTGGAAGAGTTCCAGGAATTGCATTAGGCATTCCAAAGTTGGTGGTAATCCTTAAACCAACAGAGGTTGAGACCTCCCTTTTTAGGTTGAGATTCTCCCTTTTATGCAGGGTGAGACCTCCCTTTCATGGTTGAAGGTTTCCCTCTTCAAAACAATAGGAGCACTTCCTCTAGTAGAAGACTTCAACTTCTTGCCAATTTTGGAAGAGTTCTAGGAATTGCACTAAGCGTTCCAGTGTTGGTGGTCATCTTTAACATCGCCCTTTATACCAACATTTCAGAGAGCACATTCAGCCTAGTGTTGCCATGCATTTTTTGCACATTTTGTATTACAGATCTCTTCTTGGACTCATACATAACCTTTTGGATTAAGGGCGGGAATGTTGGACACCTAATCCTCTATGGGTTAGTGTGGAAGCCAAATAGACTAAGGAATTCCAAGAGACCTTGGGATGTGGAACCCAACGGTCACACCGTGTACTATAAATGTATATCATTTGTTAATAAAAAATGTACTCTCATGTTTTGTCTTTCATACTCTTTCGGCCATGTGTGTGTTTAACAGTATGCTATTATTATAAAGTAGACTATCGTATCTATGAAACTATTATTAAGGAAACCTATCAATATCCAGATAATTAATATGTTCAACTTTAATCAGTGCATAATTACTTCATTATTCATCAATTAAGTAGTAATCATGAATAATAAGAAGAACAAATATCATCAACACACATGAACACCAATATTTTTAGGTGGAAACCTAATGTGGGAGAAAACCAATGTTGATGTCATCTTTGTCTTCTTATTTTATTAAAATAAAATCTTCTTACAATATTGTACTGGTGCATGCTCTAACCAGTACGCAGGCACCCACCTGTAGAAGGCTACAACCTTCTCTCATTTTCTAGCACCTAATCGAAGGGAGCTCCAACCCCTTGACTTTTTTTACTAACTCCTATCGAGATGGTGGACCACTTTTCATAATATTTCATACTATATCAACTTTCATCAATAAGCCCAAACCAAGTAACAATGTTGAACCCAATTACTGAATCAAATCACCCAATCACTAAACCAACATAATCATAAAATCAATTATTGAAGCTTAATCAACCAATGCAAATAGATCAAACCAATCCATATCAGATCAATACACAACCATTCATAAGTATACCCTACCATGTAATACTACACACAAAAACCAAATGTTGTCACTGCAAAACCTTATCAAACATATGTCAGAATGTATACACTATTTGTCTGAATCATACCCACGTATGTACAAGATTCCCCTGAAGACGACTTGCGTATAGATCTCAAATTAGTGATACATGAATCTAAATCCCTGTAACACTAAATCAATCACTAAATCTTATACTAAATCCATCACATATCACTGAACCAATTATAGATAATCATACAGTAACATCATCACTTCCATTCCATAACCAAATCAATCCAACCATTACTGTCGAACATAGATTATTATGAGAGAGACATCATCAAAACACGAAAATGAACATAATAGAAATGATGAAATATCATCAACAACCCAGTCTGTAAAACTCTAGCATGTATACATGAATTTTACAAAGCACATCCATGTATCTACACACTTACTATTCTTAACACCTGCGTCCAGATTCTGAACTTTTGCATAATATATACGTGACTAATTAGAAGAAGATACGTGTATGTACATGACTTCTTAGAGGAAAAATACTGTACAGATCCAAAATCATTGAATCATACCTTCATTGCAACCACATCAACTTGCAAACCCCAATCGCAGCATACACACCATTACATTCACACATCCTTATACCGTTATCATAGATCTATTAAATCATAAATAGATTAACCAATCTGTATTCATTTCAAATCTATCAGATCTAATCCAATTCCAAGTTCCCTAGTAAACACCTATTTCAGATCACATCATTCATAAACAATTCAAAACTTTCACACACAAGACCTTGATCTCCATCTCTTTATATAGTATTTGCCTTATCCAATACCGTAGGTAAATACCTGGGTTATGTTGTAAGTATTCTTTCACGGGATCAAATGTTAGTTGTCTCTTGCAAATACTATGGGCTAATACCTTGGTAAAACCCCCTGGTATTCATAATACCATGGTGCAAATACTGTACGCGACTTCTCTTCACCATACCTGCATATGTATGTGATCTTGCTTCCTAGGACCCACATATACTTTCTTACATTTTATCGTTTCCATCCATCTATGTTTGAACTGATATTCCTTTGTTCATATCACCTGTGGCATCTCCATAACCATCATGTTGACATATCTATCAAGTAGGTTTCCGTCAAGGACAACACATTAGCCATAATGCTAACAAGAAGATCAACATTATATTATTTGAATATCAGATTTCACTATCAAATAGAGACATAAACATAAAATAGTTCACAATTTTCTTTCACAACAAAAATATTCTACAACATATCATAAGAAATATTAATAGAATACCCTAATCATTCAATCAAATATAAACATAAATAAATTTTAGAAAGTGAGTACTGTATACATCAATTAAGTCATTGAAGTGATTATAGCATATAAATCTCATAACTGAAAAACACATTCAACTCTAAATTTGGCATTCAAAAATTTATTACAGGATGCAAGTCTTGAGTTTCCACAATTCATCAACCTTTACACCAATGTATGAAGCCATATAAATATTAAAAATAAAACCGAGAGAGAGTTTGTTTGTTCATCCAAATCTAGAAAATCTTCAATATTTTCTCTAGTTAGAAATGATGCTAAAATAAAACATTATCCTTATTTGAGGATAATTTCCCAGGAAAGTGGCAAGTTGTTTCAAAATTCCTCCTCAACATTAAAATACTTATCCTCAATGTTGAGAATATGCGGAGCATTTTCTTGGATAAAGCTTACCCAATCTGTATATACCTAAGTAATTGTAAAAAAATGAATTAGATGAAAATGAAGTATGTTGACTTGGAACATTGACACCAAATTTTGAATGAACCTTTTTCTTTTACCATGTTTAACAATAAATTTTGAAATTAGCTTGATGTATTCAAAAGGAAATTGAAATATTTTTTTGAAGGTTTGATAAGGCTAAATTTTGATTCTACTGATTACTTTCACATATTCTGTTGTTTTGTATTTTGTTTGTTGTTGACTCAGAGATCTGAGAATCACCTCCCTTAGTGGTTTTGATCTGGGAAGGTAAATATCTTCAATGAAATTTGTGCGAACCTCTCATACCTTTATATAATTTTTAATGGCCTTCTTGGTCCACACTTGGACTTCTTTTGCTTCTGATACCCTCCAGTTTAAAGACACATACATGAGTCTTTTGTCTCTCTTGGAAGTTTGAGGAATGTGCAAATGCTTTAATTCCTTTTCCCATTCGAAAATTCATGAAAATATTCATTGGATATTTCTATCTTCTTCAACCAAAGAATTAATTATTTCATTGAGATTCACATCTCTTGATAAAATCTATATATTTTATCCATTATTTTATAGAATTCAGCCTCATCCTTCTTTAATATCTAGTTGACCTGTATTTCTTGTTCTTTGAGTATACTTAGACTTTGTTCAACACCATTGCATTTTTTTAATTGAATTTGAAGGGTTCCAATTTGTTCTTTTAGTGTTGCAATCATGAATTCAAGGTTGTTTTTAGCTTCTTCTTTCAACATTCACTTTTGATCCTCATGTTCTTTTCTGATTTTCTCGATCGGTTGGGATTTTTTGGTATCAAATTCATTCAATTAATTTTTAGATAGACTCTGTAAATTATCCCTATCAATAGAAATTCCTCCCATAAGGGCTAAAGAATGGGTTTTCCAATTTTCTTCATAAATTCTTTGCTCTTTTCAATTTGCAATTCCAACTCTTTGATTCTTTGTAGATTATTTTGATAAGAAACTATAATTTAACACCCTCCTCACACATCTACCCAAGTAACTAGCTGATCGGGGTAAACATACAATGAGAGTCTATTATGATTGAATTTGACCTCCTATGTGACCTTAAGGAAGTGAAATCGACGGAACACATCAACCAACCTATCGACATCAACAAATGAACCCTTGGGAGATATGTCATCCAGTTAGACATCATTTTCACTAGGTCCCACTGATGTTATGGACATCTTAAGCCTCAGTTGCTCTCATGGTATATGGATGACAACATCCAAAAACCCAAAGTCGCTCTCACAGGCTTGCCTGCCAGCGTCCAGAGACCCAATTTTCTAATTTTATAATAGTGACCCCAGGATTTGAGCCACTTTTTCAGGCCCAGAGCCCAAGTCAATGCCCAAAATGGAATGATAACCTAGGAGCAGTAAAAGAATAGGGAAACAAATATGCAAAAGAAATAAGTTAAACAAGACCTTAATAAGATCCCTACTAGCCATGACAAGAATTTCGTCAAACATGTCGTAAGCATGTAATATACGGGTGTAACCAATAGAATTAAACATAGGGACCTTATACTTATCTGAGAATTGCTAAGAACCATTGTTCCCTAATGCCATTTGTTGCATTACCATCTATTAGGCCATAGATAGATTATACATTTATTTACAAGTAAAAACATCTTGAGAGCCATACATAGCTACTACCATTAAACACGCATATAACCAACATAATAACAACATAAATACTTGTGAAAGCATAACCATATAGACCACATATAATCCATCAAAATTCTCATAGAAATACAAGGAGAAATAACCTTTCATTAATGATGTAAAAACCAAACCTGGGATGGGACTTCCACATTCCACGTGACCATAAAATGGCTGAGCCAAATCTCTCTTCAACCATTCACCCCCATGCCATATTCCAAGCATGAATGCGGGACTCAAACCAAAAGAACCAACCAGGGCATACTGAGGCTAATCTAGGGGACCCTCATTAATAGAAACAAGGCTTTATCATAATCCATCCTCGATCCCTATCCCAACACAATAAACATATCATAACAGGCTTTACCATGATCTCCATCTGATCATTAGGCCAAATAAGCATGGTTGCCATCAGATTTTTCCATCTACACCATGATGAATTTTCCTTCCTCCTAGTCTCTCGTGCTTTACTGCAATCCAAACCTGGATCACTAGGCCATAAACTGAGACACACTCTCTAGGATTTACCACATATCTAGAACCGTGGATTACTAGGCCCAACGGAGAGAAAACCACCTCTTGCCTTTACCATATATGCTATCATTCACCAACAAGGATTCCTAGGCCATCCAAGGCAACACAAAATTCATATTTACTGCAACCCAGAGTCTGGTTCAGGGGTTAGTAGGCCATGTGCTATCATTTTGGAGATCCACCTCACTCAACTTCGAATCCATCCACAAATATAGCTCAACCAAAACATGAGAACCCCATCACACCATGGCTATCTAGAAATGGTAAGGCTATGCTGAAAACACTGTTACACCTGACAAAACCCATTCCACAACAACAAAGAATGACATGCAATACCAAGCATGCCAAATCTAGCAAGGAAAATACACATTAAAATCGATACCTGCAATGAATCATGTTGTAGTTGCTTGATCCTGCATTGCCTTTTTTGCTACAATGCCAAAATTCTCCAAGAAAACTCTAAGTGTCCAATAGTGTGTGTGTGTGTGTGTGTGTGTGAGAGAGAGAGAGAGAGAGAATAATGAGAGAGATCCAAAACTGAACTGACAAAATGTTACCAACCGATCCTTAGAAGCAATTTTATGAATGAGGCCTCTATTTTCTCCATTTTATATTATTTTCCTTCAATTTTCTCCTCACATGTAACTTGTGACCTTTCACCTCCTTTTTCCCCTAATTTCCATTATTTTCATAAATAAATGTGCCAAAAATGCCATTTTACCTTTCGAAAGCCTTACCCATTGCCTTTGCCAATTTTATTAGTCATAAACAACCAAACAAACACCCCCTAGGATGTCTTGCCCAACATTGAGCTTCGAATAAGTGTCCCATCAACTGCAGTTATTGTTTTAAACTTTTATTAACTTTTATTAAATGGAATTATTCACCAGGGTTGTTACATAACCCTCCCCCTTTGGGAACACCTTCCTCGGTGTTAGACCACACCAAGACCTCAGAAAAACCACTGAAAAGAAAGCATACTGCCCATGGATCTTTATAACATACCTCGATGTAGTATTTACAATGATCACCTTGATGAAACAAAACCAACATAACAACATAATAACATGACATCATAATGACATGACACCCATAGCACTTATTGGAGATTTATAACATAGCTCATGGAAGTATTTACATACATAAACATATGTACATATACCAACATCATCAAAACATATACCAGAACATATACCACGACATATATCAAAATTACACGAAAACACCAAGTCAAAATTTCTTTTCCTCAACTAGCAAACCAGGAAGGATACATATCCTGCATCTGATCCACCATCTCCCATGTAGATTCATCGGGCCCAAAGTGCTTCCATTGCACTTTAAATTGCTTGATTTCTTGATTTTGGAGCATGAGCAACTTTTTCTGCAATATACAATAAGCTTTCGACTGGAATTCTCGATATGGTTCCACCTGCAATACAGACCAGTCAATCACATGATCAACATCTTTAACATACTTCTTAAGAAATGACACATGGAAAACATCATGGAAATCACTGTTAGAGGTAGCCACAAAACTACAGTGCCATCTTGGCACATGATCTAATATGCAAGGAGCTCTTCTTCCGTTTTATGCACAAGTACACCTGTTCCCCAACCTGGAACTCCTTGAATAACCTATTCTGATCTACATAGCTCTTCTACTTATCCTGTGTTGCCTTTATATTTTTCTTTATAACCTACATTTCATGTTCCACATCTACCAACATATCTAGTCCAATCAACAGCCTGTTAACTTGATCACTCCAACGGATGGGAGTATTGCAGCTCTGCCCATAAAATGCCTCAAAAGGACTCATCCTCAATGACTCATGATAACCATTGTTGTATGTGAAATTTGCCAAGGGGAGATACTTTTCCCACTTCAACTGTTGATGCATCACATACAATCTCAACATGTCCTTCAATATCATGTTGACCCTCTATGTCTTTCCATCTGTTTGCGAATGATAAGTTATGCTAAAAGCCAACTATGGAATCATGCTGTCTCACTATCCTCGGAAACCTTTTGATGAATTCCATGGAAATGAGCTCCCATTTCCACTCTGGAATCACAATTAGTTGTAGTAGTCCATGTGGATGTTTACGCTCTCCCTTCACTTGCTAACAATCAAAACACCTAGCCATAAAATCTACTACATCCCTCTTCAGATTTGAGGAATAATAAAATTTCTTTACTATAGTCAATGTCTTCTAATAATTTGGGTGACCTGAATATAGTTTCCCATGAAACTCTCTCAAGATCACCTTCTTAAGCTCATGACTATCCGACACATATATCCTGTCTCTGAATCTGACCAATCCATCCATTGTAAGGCAATAATCCATACCCTATTCACCTTCACCTATACCTATACTTGTACCTGTACATATACCTGTACCGGTACTTGTACTTTTACTACCACATGTACCTATACCACGACATGTACCTGTACCTACACTTGTAATATCACCTGCACCTATACCGGCACCCTGCTGCAACCTGTGGACAATCTCCATATACCTGACATCCTGATGACCTTCCTGCAAGATCCTATCCTATAAGTCTATCCCATATGAGCTCATAGTTGCTAAGTTATTTACCTATACCCATATGCTAAGAGCATCTTCCACCCTGTTCTCTTTACCTTTGATGTATCTAATCTCAAAATCAAACTCACAGATCGTGGCCAACCATCTAGCTTGTCTGGCATTTACATTTGGCTGGTCAAATAAATCTATCAACCCAATATGATCAGTCATCAGTACAAACCCCATATATTCAATGCATGTATGATCGCTGCTAACTCAAGATCATGTGTCAGGTAGTTCTGCTCATGCTCATTTAGTTTCTGGGACTCATAGCATACCACCTGTCCATCCTGCATAAGGACTCCACGAAGTCCTCTCTTGCAAGAATCTATGCATACTAAAAACTCTTTTCCTAGATATGCAATTTGTAGCATTAGTGCATGTGTCAACAACTACTTAAGATGCTCAAAACTGCCCTCGCACTCCTCCATCCATTCGAACTTCTTACCTTTCATTTGCAAAGACATGATAGGATAAGAAATTTGCAAGAAGTTCCTAATGAACCTCCTATAATAGCCTGCCAAATCCATGAAATATCTCACATCCACATTATTAGGAGCTACCCATTCCATGGTTGCTCTTATATTTTCTGGATCTATTGTAATTCATGCCTTGGAGATAACATGCCCCAAGTAGTATACCTTAGTCTGAAAGAAACTGAACTTGCTGAGCTTAGCATACAACTAAAGTTATCTCAACAACCTCAACACTTGTGCCAAATGATCGGCAAGCTTTTCCTCATTTTTGAAATATACCAACATATCATCAATGAACACAATAAAAAAGTGATCCAGGTACAGATGCAACACATTGTTCATCAGACACATAAATGTATATGGAGCATTAGTTAATCCAAATGGAACTACAAAAAACTCATAATGCCCATAATTGGTCCTGAACAAAGTGTTGTAAATGTCATCCTCTTTGATGTGTATCGAATGGTATTCAAATCTCAGATCGATCTTTGAGAACACTTCCACTCCCTTCAACTGATCAAACAAGTCATCAATCCTTGGTAAAGGGTACTTTTTATTAATGTTCACTTTGTTAAACATCCTGTAGTCAATGTATAATCGGAGTGTACCATCTCTCTTCTTCAAAAACAATACTGGTGCACCCCATGGTGATACACTCGTCCTAATGTATCCGTTGTCCAACATTTCCTTCAGATGCAACTTTAACATTACCAACTCAGACATACTCATTCTGTAAGGTGATTTTAATGCTGGAGCTACCCTTGGCACTAACTTAATAGAAAATTCTACCTCCCTGTGTAGTGGAAACATTGTAATTTCCTAAGGAAATACATCCTGAAACTACTACAAAAATGGGTACCTCCTCAACACATCTTCATCCTCAACCTCCTTACCCTTATCGCTAGAAATGTGTACTACAAACAACATACAATGTTTCCTACGACTATGCTTTTCTTGCATAGTTGTCACTATCCTAACTGATGTGGCTTTCTCTTACCCTGCAAGACTCTTGGTTCCCCATTGTCATCAACACAATCAATGGCTTTGTCATAGAAGTCTACCTTGGTTCTATGAAGATACAACCAATCCATGCCCAACAACATATTATATGATCCCTACGGTAATACATTTATATGTGCTATGGTAGGCGTACCATTTAAATCAAATGCATAAGCTCTTACCCAATGATGAACTCGCTTCATTGTACATGTACCCAAATGCACTAACCAAGACTCTGCATGCAATTCTTTACTCAAACCACACTTATCCACCAGGTCAGGACTAACATAGCTATAATTAGATCTAGGGTCAATCAAAATATAAATAAATTGATAAGAAAGATTACCATCCATCTCAATGATAAAATCCTGGTGTTCTTCCTGTCTGTTGCCCACCACTGCATAGATACGAGGAATTCTCTTCCCTACATCTCCAACAATATGTTCCTTCCGTGCATTGTATATCTAGGGCCTACCACCCTGATTCTATGGACAATCTCTCTTAAGGTGTTCCTTGCCACATGTCCAACAGTCCAACCAACTAGTACTAACACCTCTATGCTGCTACTACTACTCATGTCCCTGTCTAGCTCCATTAAACCTATTTTGCAGTGCCATATTTTCTTTATCATCTACATTCTGAGGCCTTTTTCTCTTAGACTTCCATTTACCTTTACCTTTGTATTTTTCCTTCCATCCTTAGCTGATATTCATTCTTACGCTTTGATTATTCATAGCAATGATTTAGTTTCCCAATAACTTTCGTAAGCGACTGAGACTCACCATACTCAATCCGATCTATAAATGCTAATTGCAAGCGATTTACAAACCATTGAACTTTAGCCTTCTCATAAGTAAGATAAGGTACATACCTCAATAGCTCTAGAAAATTGGTCATGTACTCTTTGTCTGTCATTGATCCCATATTTAGCTCATAAAATTCTTTGGCCTTACTGTCGTAGTACCTCTCTGGCAAGTATTTCTTCCTAAAAATCCTCTTGAACTCATGCCAACGCAAATCATCTATCCTAATGTCTCTGACCTACTTCACATCTTCCCACCAAATGTTTGTTTTACCTTTCAAGCTAAAGATCACTACTTTGGCCTTCATGTTATCTGTGTAATTATGAAACTCAAAGAATTTGTTCATCCCAAGTATCCAAGCGTCTGCATCTTCTGACTTCTTCATATATCCATCAAAAGTACATGGCTTCGCTTTCTTAAACTCATGTGGTAAGTATCCCCTTTCATTCCTCCTCCAAGGATGATAGTGATGATGATCATGATGTCTGTCAGAACCAGAAATAGAATAGTACATGTATCCATAGCCTCTCCTATCTAGAGTATCCAACCACCTACCATCTCTCACTATATCAGATCTATTTGACTTATGTCTACTAGGAGACCTACTCCCATATGCCCTGTTAGTTCTATCCTCATGTCCATGGCTGCTCCGAAGTGGCCCTTGTTGTTGCAACTAACAAACTCTAAAGAAGTATAGCATTAACCTTTGCTTGTTTCTCTTGTTCTTGTATGATATTGTCATTATCTATCTTACAACTCCTTATCTCTTCCTTCAAGCTTCTCAATGTGTCTGCCAAATCGGAAGAGTGCTCCACACCATGTTTACCATCTTATTCATAGGGAGATTCTATGTATTTTACCACCTTCCTAGTCATTTGATCTCTTCCTGCAGTGCATAATATGTCAGATAAACCAAATCATAATAAATCATCATACCTTAGTATAATTCAGGGAGGATGCCTCATCTCGAAGATCAACAATCAACGTGATACATGTATAACATAAACATAATAACATATAGATATATAACAAGTAGGTTCATCAACGCATAAACATCATTCTAGCTAGGGTCCAGTCATCAATGCAAGGCCATATCAATAGTGCATGCTATGACCTCATGCATGACAACAATCATTACTCCATTGTACACATTTCCAGATTCAACCATCAACATGCATAAGAAATGCCTAATCATCTACACATACGCATAAATGCATGTAGTCGAGCATAAGTGGTCAATTTTTGTAATCAACCTACAAGACTGATACATCTAATCAAACCTACAAGAATGTAGCCTAGCATACAAGGATGTAAGTAGGTGACATAAAATTAACATGTAAGAGACATGTAACCATATGCAACCAGTCATGTGCTCATGACGATGCATTCGACAAAATCAATCATCAATTTGCTCATGACAACCTTACTATCCTCATGATGAACATCAACCAAATGCAACAAGCACATGGAATACAAGTGTAAGAGACAAACATTCAACTACCATGTATGCATCACCAATGCACACCGCCCATCTAGTCCGACGGGTGAACCATGCTTTGATACCACTCTCTAACACCCTCCTCACACATATACCCAAGTAACCAGCCGACCGGGGTAAATATGTGACAAGAGGCTACTATGATTGGATTTGACCTCCTTTGTGACCTTAAGGAAGTGGAATCAATGAAACACATCAACCAACCTACCCACATCGGCAAAAAAACCCTCAGAAGACATGTTAGCCACTCAGACATCCTGTCCCTGGGTCCCAATGATGTTATGGACATCTTAATCCTTAGTCTCTCTCATGGTATAGGCATGACAACGTCCAAAAACAAAAAGTCTCTTTATCAAGCTTGCCTGCTAGCATCCAGAGACCCAATTTTCCAGTTTTATACCAACGACCTTGAGATTTGAGCCATGTTTTCAGGCCAAGAGCCTAAGTCACTACCCAGAATGGAATGATAACTTAGGAGCAGTAAAAGAACAGGGAAAAATTCTAAAAAAGAAATAAGTTAAACCAAACCTTAATCAGATCCATACTATCCATGACATGCATTTCGTCAAACATGTTGCAAGTATGTAACCTACAGGTGTAACCAACATAATTAAACATAGGGATCCTGTAGTTATCTGAGAATCGCTAAGAACCATTGTTTCCTAATGCCATTTGCTTCATTACCATCTATTAGGCCATAGATACATTATCCATTTATTTACAAGTAAAAACATGCTAAGATTCATACATAGATGTTGTCATAAAACACATATATAACCAGCATAATAACAACATAAATACCCATGAGATTACATCCACATAGACCACATATAATCCATCAAAATGCACATAGAAATACAAGGAGAAATAACCTTTCATTAATGATGAAAAAACCAAATCCAGGATGGGAATTCCATGTTCCACCCAACCATAGAATTGCAGAGCCAAATCTCTCTTCAGCCATTCACCCCCATACCATATTCCAAGAATTAATGTGGGACTCAAACCAAAAGAACCAACTAGGGCATACCGAGGCTAATCCACCTCACCCTCATCAATTGAAACCAGGATTTACCGTAATCCATCTCAGATCACTAGACCAACACAATAAACATATCATAACATAATTTACCATGATCTCCACCCAATCACTAGGCCAAACAAGCATGGATACCACTGGATTTCTCCACCTACACCTTGAGAAATATTCCTTCCTCCTAGTCTCTCAATCTTTACTGCAATGCAACGCTGGATAACTAGGCCCTATATCGAGACCCACTGTCCAATTTTTACTGCATATCCCAAACATGGGATTATTATGCCCAACAGAGAGAAAAACAACTCTTGGCTTTACCGTATATCCTTCCATTCACCGACAAGGACTCCTAGGCCATCTGAGGCAACAAAAAATTGGCTTCACTGCAACCCACAGTCCGGTTCAGGGGTTACTAGACCATGTGTTCTATAATTTCAGAGATACACCTCACTCAGCTTCGAATCCATCTAAAATCTAGCTCAACCAAAACATGAGAACCCCATCACACGATGGCTCTTTGGAAATGGTAAGGCTAGGATGAAAACATTGTTACACTTAGAAAAACCCATTTCACAAGAGAAAAGCACCACATATAATACCATGCATGCTAATACTAGCAAGTAAAATACACTTGCAAATCTATACCTGCAATGAATCTTATTGTAGTTGGTTGATCCTGCATTTCCCTAATTGATCTTTGCTTTTTCTTTCCTCTTTTCCTTTCTTTCTCCAATGCCAAAATGATCCAAGAAAATTCTAAGTGTCAAAGAGTGAGAGAGAGATGGAGAGAATAATGAGGGAGCTCCAAAACTAAACTAAAAAAAGGTTACCAATTGATCCTTAGAAGCCTTTTTAGGAATGAGGCCTCTATTTTCTTCATTTTCTGTTATTTTCCTTCAATTTTCTCCTCACATGGAACATGTGACCTTTCACCTCTTTTTTCTCCTAATTTCCATTATTTTCATAAATAAATGTGCCAAAAATGTCATTTTACCTTTCCAAAACCTTAGCCATTACCTTTGCCAATTTCCTTATCCATAAGTAACCAAATGAACACCCCCTAAGATGTATTGCCCAACATTCAGCTTGGAATAAGTGTCCATTCAACCATGGTTATTTTTTTTTTATTTTTATTAACTTTTATTAGATGGAATTTTTCACGAAGGTTGTTACATACAAGTTCACTAACATGATATTATTGATTGTTGATAAAGGCTCCAAGAGCCTGCAATGATTATTCATCTTTCTCTCTCACATCTCTAGTTTCTTGCAAGCTATGCTTAAACGTTGTTTCAAAAGTGTCAAACTTCCTCTTCTCTATTCTTCTTACAATTGATTTTGTCTTTGTATTGAAATAAGATTCAATTAAGGATGGAATAGTTCCAGACACTTGTTCCATTTCTGTAACAGACCTAAAAAGAAATGAACTAAGAAGAAATTATTTGGAGATCAGAGTCATGGAAACCTTAAGAGGTGCTTACAATAATGAAAGATCAATGGTTTTAATTTTTTGTTTAATTGACTCTTTCTGTTTGCCAATATTGTTTGTGATTGTTGAATGAACAATTTCTTCCTCATACTTTTTATCAATTTCCATCTCTCCAGTTTGTTCAACATCTTTTTAGACCATAATTCTTCGATGGTATTTCAAGAGAAGCAAGGAAAATAATATCCTTGAGAGAAAGGATTGTTTGACTACTTTCTCTTCTGCTTCTTGCTTCCGATTTTTAATCTCATCTATTATCATGTTATTTTCCATTCTCTGACTTTCTTGCTCATTTTCTTTAACACTCATATTTCTTCTAGTATATAGACTGGCTGAACACTGGTTTGTACCATAAATATGAGGCATATTTTCAATTTTAATTTCTTGACTTTACTTAAAATAAGAGGTTGGTTTTGAAAGTATCTTAGTGAAATTAATTTTTAAACATTCAAGAGGTTTTAAATCTTCAATTGAAATAGAAGACACGAGACTTTTCCATTTGAGAAAATCCTCATAAGTGTTTTCTCTAAATTCTTGGAGTTTTTCCATGTCTTCAATACTCATTTGTTTTCCTCTTTCAACTTCCTGATTAAAACTATCAATATTTATGAAAACTTCATCAAAATGATGCTTTTTATGTGTAAACATTTTAATATAAATTACATCCTTGTAATGATAATTTATTTTCCCACTAGTGTCATATTTGAAATGGGGTAATGAGTGAAACCAAACACTCCTAATCTCTTTGGCTTCCTTGAATGAATGATCTCTCTCATTCAAACTTCTTTTTCAAAATTTAATTGGAAAATTTGGCTAGATTTTCTTCTGAACTTTACTCAACTTTTGTCCTTGACAATTTAATGATGTTTGAATTGCTACTTCTCTAAGAGAAATTATTTCAGAAATATACCTCATAAATACATGATGACCAACCTAACTATGATATATTATAATATAGGAAGACAACTCCTTAGTGAACTAGTCTCCTATTTGATCAAGTGTCTCTTTTAGTTCTTAACTAACTCTTGGAGGAGCATTCCCAAAAATGACTTCATATAAAGGGATTATCACATAATTGCAAAATTCATAAAAAGGAAATTTATAATTACTTTACCACAACACTGAAGAAAAATTTTAGATTGATAGTCGGTGGTCAGTGGGATAGTTCCATTTCATCATGGGAAATGAGATAGAGGCAATCACAATATCCAAAAGATAGACATATATCCAAAACCTATGTTCATATCTCAGAGGGGATAAAAATGATAAATTAAGGGAATCTTTCAGGTTTTGAGAGAGATTATCAACCCAATTAAAATGTTTTGAGTCATGGTGGATATTATGAGTTAAGGACATCGATTGGATTTTATGATGTTCAAGGTCCTTTTCCCCATATATTCTAGACAACATTTTGATGATGAACCAAAAAGGCCTTTAGAAAATGACAAAAAGGTAATCCTTACATAATTTGAGTTTGAATCCCTCTTTCTCCTCTCGAAACCAGTGTTTAATGGCTTTATCATAATTATTTCCACTTTGTTTAAAAACTGTATTGTTGAAATTATTGACAAACTGAATAGTAGAGGAGAGCTCAAGAGAACCAAGGTTATGAATTTCTGAAATGGATTATGACCTCTAGGATGCTATCACATTTTTATTAGAATCAGTAATTGTGCATGTAGGAGTATGAACATTTGCTAAAATCCATGCTATCATATCATAATAAGGAAATATTTTAGCCCTAGTAGCAACCTTATGTAATTATGTCCTTCTAATCTACTCAGATTGTGCATTTTTTTCTCCTTTCTAGAATTCTCTGACTTTATCCATTCTCTATCCTAAGAGAAATTGTAAATTTATTTCCTTTTCATTGTACTTGCATATTTCATCTTGAAAGTGGTATCAGAGATCAAGTTCTTGTTAGATTATAGTTCTCTAGTTCTAAATATTCCAATTATTTTATCCTTTATTGAATTTGGTTGATCGCTTGCCCTGTGGTGGCAGATTTTCTCTTCTTTCCCAGATTTTCTATAGAAAAACATTTAACCTCATGAAAACAACTTCTAAAACATTAACATTTATAGGAATTTACAGATTATGGAGCAAATTGTCACAAATTCTAGTGGAATTTCAGAGTTTCAGATTGTGGTTTCAAAGAACAGTTGTGACAAGAGCTTTAACACAAAACTGGATATTTAGATAGTGCGTAAGGGAAAATATTTGATGATTTTTAATTAAATTTTGGAGTTCAAGATGTCTTAAGTCACATGGTAGGCAATGAATTTCAAATTAATGTGAAAATACCCCTCAATTTTTTTTGAAAAACAAGGTTAGATCAGAATGTCAGAGTTAGGAAAATTTTTATTCAAAATATACAAGCATATGTGACTAACAACTTGATTTATTGGAAAAACAAAATAAATTAAAAAAAAAATAATGAAAAATGCTTCAATAAAAAATATGATTAGTTTAGTCGTAAGAAAAACAACCATAAGTCAATTAATTGGGAGGTCGAGAGGTGCTTTAAAAAGATTAATAACTTTCTCAGTCCTGGCCTTGACTAAAAATCGAGTAAGGGCAAGGTCTAGGTCAGGAACCAGAGAAATTATGAGGTTGAAGGTGAGGAGTCAGAGAGACAATTTTTTATTATTAAATAATCATTTTAGGTCCGATTTCCGACTTCAATAGGTCGAAGCAAGAGAGTGATCAGGAGGTTGGCGGTAGGTTTTTCTCTTATTATTTTGAAAATTTATCAAGGTCTGACTTCTCAACTTCATTAATTTATTAAGTATTTTTGCTTGATTTTTATAGTTTTTTGTGTTTATTTTTCAATTTTTTGAAAAAGGTTTATCTACAAAAGATAATTTTTCTAGATAGGGTTCTTTATTATTTTTTTATGACAAGAAAATAAAGAAAAAGGGAGGATGTTGCGGTCCTAACAACGAATGGCGACACATTGGGAGAATTATTTATCTCTGTTAGTATTAATTAAAAGTTCAAAATGAAATAAATTTTTCCAAAATTTATTCTAAATTATAATTAATCGAAAGATGCTTGATATATTGGATGAAAGTAAACAATCATATAGAAGTAATCGTGAGAGGAATGAATATTTTATGAAATTTGAGTCAATATATTTGATTTGTTATATCTTAAAACATTAAAATCCAATCAAATTTGATCTTTTAATACTAAATTTAATATTTTAATACTTTCAAAGTGCCTTTCTTTTCATTTTCAATGTCTCTCTTATTCCTGGCATAGCTTCACTACTAATAGGCCTTTTCAATATCTTCATGAAGACTACCTCGATATCATAGGATACTTTTCCTACTACCAACAAGAATATCTAGTCCTCCAATGGGTTTTTTTAGGTCCCTATAATACTAATGTATTCCCTTATTGTTATTGTTAGTGTAGCCCCCTTATTGTTACTGTAGTGCCCCATAGAAGCCCACTATTGTTATTATTGTGCCCTTACAATATTATTGTTATGTAGGCTATGATTATATTGTGACCCCTTAGACTTCTATATATAGAAAGGAGGTATTATCATTTGTATCTTCCAAGAATTGTTCATTTATGTGATGTAAAGGGGATTCCCCCCTCAAAGAGGTTATTTCTCTAGTCGTTGATTTATATTTTCTTCTATTTTGCGAGTTGGTTGCATAACAGGTTTTCTACTATTTTCCACATTTCATCTTTTAGAAATGATTTTCTAACTTTGTGATTATAAGATAGTCTTATCATGATATTTCCCTTTCGAGAAAATTTTGTTATTAAAGGAGTAGGGTGATATGAGAGTGATTTTGATTTTAAGAAAACACTTTAACGTATTAAAATAAAAAATTGTATTTTATTATTCACTAATTGATAGAATCCATCGTATCTTAAATGTGAAACTAATGGAACTCTTATAACATAAAATAATCAATGAGGCACTCTCCTACTATTGAGAGTCTATATAAAGATTTAAAGTACTAACACGCATATTTATATCTCTCATATTCTAAGAATACTTTGTCCTTAGACTTTAAATTTATTTGAACGACCAACAATTAACTGATAAAAATATACTTCTCTAAACATGTAAGTATTGTTATAATCTTACAAAAAAATCAAATTAAAATGAAATATTTATATACAATCAATATGATAGAAAAATAAATAAAGAAAACAAAAATTTAAGGACACCTACATCCTTTGGTAAAATGACTTATTTATATATGGTCAAAATGATTTCCTTATGAAAAGTATCTCTTCAAAATCTTCCCATTTATAGGAAAATTTTCAATCTGGCCTTCTAATGTCTGCAAGATGTAAGTTGAAGGATTGAGTTTTGAAGAGATTTGAAAAGGACCAATCCAAAGATGCTGAAACTTAGAATGTTTACCCTTTTCTTCATGGCTTTTATCCCATTTAAGAACTAAGTCACCCACAACAAAATATTTGTCAGATGCCAAATGTTTATCAAACCATCTTTTAATGATTTCTTGATGTTCATTAAGATTAGTTTTAGCCTTTTGTCTTTCCTACTACAATTTTAACAATGTATACAGTCTAGCATCCATATCTCTAATTGAATTTTGATTTACTAATTGAGCTAATTGTATTGATGGGAGGAAAATATTTGGAGGTAAGATAACTTCCTTTCCATATACAAGGAAATAATGAGAATTACCTAATGCTATTTTTGGGGTTACTTGATCAACCCATATAGCAGTAGATAACTAGTTATGCTAGTTCCTTTGATGTTTTTGGATGTTTTTCTTGAGAATTTGGATTAGGTTTTTGTTCATTGATTCTACTAATTCGTTACCTTGCAGATAATAATTGGCAAAAAAATTAATTTTAATTCCTTTATCCAAACAAAATTCAATCATTTTGAGAGAAGAGAAATAATATGCATTGTCAAATACAAAATATGTGGGGACACCAAACCTGGTGATTATATGAATTTAGAGAAATGACATCAGTTGTTTATCATTAAATTTCTTTAGTAATATATCTTCATTCTGCCTTGTAAACTAGTCAGTGGTAGTGAGAATATATTTATGTAATTTTGAAGAGTTTCGTTTAATCTCACCAATAATGTCCAATCCTCACTATTCCAAAGGT
This sequence comes from Pinus tabuliformis, assembly GCA_031772625.1. Lineage (NCBI taxonomy): Eukaryota > Viridiplantae > Streptophyta > Pinopsida > Pinales > Pinaceae > Pinus > Pinus tabuliformis. The sequence goes on along the minus strand of CM062804.1, from coordinate 282,552,340 downwards.
CCCTCAACATCAACAGGTTGAAGAGGAAATGTTGGTCAGTTCTCTTTTCCTGCAACACTTTGACATATCTTGAATTTCTTTACATATGCATAGCAATATTTTGAAAACAATTGGCTAGTAATAGATCGCTCATAAAACTTTATGCGCAATTGTTTCTCTTGCAAAATGTCCGCCAAGGGGATCATCTTGTAAATTAGCTAAAACATTTTTCACATTATATTTCTCTAATCATCTCTAAATAAAACCATCGTAGTTTCTTATGAAAATAAAAACATCAATCAGTTGATATTTATAACATTTTATATGTAAGTCTCTTTTATTTTGAATTGATAAATGATTAGGAGTAGTGTCATGAGTTGAAGAATACTTAATGTAAGAATAACAAGTATGAGTTGGTGTAGCGAGATAGAGAATTTGTTCTTGACTTACCTCAAACTCGTTAAACCAACCTTCCTCTAAAAGTGAACTTTCATTGTCATCTGAGTGATAACCTTATGAATTAGTTGATAATTTGCATAATCATGGTCATCTGATAGCCTTTGAAGGTTTAATATCAAGGTCATATTATTGAAATGTAGTCATCCAATTTTCTCTTTTTTCTCTTAATTCCTTTTGTACCAACAAATTCTGGATTGCAAGGCGTGGAACTATGATTTTAGTATGGGACTCTAAAAGGAAAGGGATGAAATGTTTGATAGATTTATAAACCACACGGGCTTGCTTATCTATATCTAGGTAGTTTAATTCAACACCTTGAAATCCCAAACTCATAAAATAAATAGGAATCTCAATATTACCATAATTATTTTGAGTAAGGATTGTTGCATACGAAACATCATATGTAAATGTATATAATAAGAATTATTTATGAAAATTGGGACTAATTAATGTTGGAGCAGCAACAATAACCTCTTTGATGTTTTCAAAAGTGTCTTTCTCAATTGTACCCCATTTAAAAGTATGATATTTTTTAATCATGTCCTGCATAGGTCTGTCTAGTTCTACAAAACCAGGTACAAATCTTCTAACAAAGTTAATATTCCCTAAAAAGGATTTCATGGATTTTTTGTTATGAGGAAGAGTAATTTGTAAGATTGCTTTAACTCTTTTTGGATTAATTACAATGCCATTTTTGGAAACTATAAAACCCAATAGCTTGCCTTCAGTGACAACAAATATAGTCTTCTTTGGATTTAAATAAATACTATACTTACGACATCTATAAAATATTCTTTTCAACTTATCAATATGTTGTAATATTTTCTTTGAATAAAAAATAATTTCATCGAGATATACTATCATGAAATTATTAATGACACCGTTAAAAGAAATATGCATGGACCACTAAATCATTGCTCCTACATTGATTAATCCAAAAGGTATATTTTGATAGGCTTATGTCCCTTTTGGGTCGTGGAAAAGGTCTGTTTTGCCTCCTCATTTACTTGATTAATCATATGGTTTTAATAAAATTTCTCTCGTGTTGAACATATTCTCGAGGAAAGACCATGAAAAATGAATAAAGAGTAGTGTTGAACAAGTTACATTCTTTTAGCATTAAAATCCTAAGTTTTCACTTGTTATTGCGTAGGATGATTGGATTAGACAACTGTTGTTCCTTTGGATAAGACAATAGTGCCAAGAAAGGAAGATTTCGTTATTCCAGATGCATGGGCCAAGCTAAAAACAGGAGGCAAAACATGAAATTTATGTGGAAAATCCGATTATTCAGTCGAGCAATCTTTAGGATCTTACAATCCTCAAGATAAGCTTCGATTTCACTACCATTTCACAGAGAATATATAACGCTAGTGGATGGAAAAAGACCAGTAAATTTTGTAATCATTGTTAATTTCCAGCAAGACTGTGAATGCAGATTCAACCTTAAGGGTTGTAATGATTTTGTAATTTCTTTTTGACAGTTAATGAAAAACTTGGAGTTTCACATTAAATCCATGTATTGAGCTTCTATAGCAGTTCCTTCTAGAGGCTTTGGGCCCGGTCGCTGGAAGATCTACTGCTCATTTGTATTATGTTAATTATTCTTTACTGTTAAAGATTTATATTGTTGTTCCTTCTATAGGTTGAGATAGATTAAGTTTTATATCTCGGTTAATATCGTTTTTATAATTTACAGAAAAGTAAGTCTTGTATTTGATTGTTGTTTTCTCTCCATATATGCTTTCTGCAATTACTTCTAGCTTTGGATTCTCCTTGCGATTAACATGATTTGAGTAGTTTCCTTTAATACATGTGGATTTGATTATTCAGTTTGATTTCCTTTTGGCATTTAGAATATTAGATTGAGATCTTTGTCTAAAGTAGTTTGCAATTGATTTACCTTTCCAATTTAGAACTATAGAATAATCTTTGTTTTGCATTTTAATTTATAGAGTCAATGAGCCATTGAGCAATTGTTTATTTCTGCAACGATTAGTTAGGATTTAGGATTAATTACCTCCATCCCAATCTTTGATAGTTATCACACAGACACTGCTCACAACCTTGACATAGAAATATGAATCTCCGGTTGACATACTAATGTAGGATTAAGACTATTTCATAAAGTCATATTAATGCACCAACATTTGGTGTTGTTTCCGGGGAGGTTGTCAGGATAATAGTTAATTTGTTTCTCTCAAGAGAATTGGGTATTGAAAATGGGAGGTAAGAACCTGCGTACATAGCAATAAAAAATCTTATTCCTAGTGCCTGCTCTGAGTAGATACACAGAGGTTGTGTAGGTATGAATGAGTATGAGAAGAAAGATGCCAATAGATCAGAAATGAGTACCAAAAACCACCAAAGTCCAGGGATCGGTGACCCTTGGGAGACCAAACTTTATAGACGAAATCATTCAGAGAGATGAATCTCAGGCATCAGTAGGACCCTAGACAATATCTGGAAAGGGCTCTACTTCGGTCCCTCAAGTAGCAGAATCACCAACTGCAGTTTATGCCGAGGTCCATAGAAAAATTGAGGGATCTGAGCAGAGTTTTCAAAATACAAATAATCTACACTCTAGTCCTTCACAAGTGGGGAAGTCGTGTAATTTTAAAGAAGGACAGGGAGAAACAAGTGAGATGCTAAAGAAAAGCCACAATCATCTGAATTAGGATCCCTTGTGATCCTAGCTAAAAAATAAGTACCTAATATCCTAGATGTGAGTAGTGCAGTAAAGCCCCTTCGAATTTTGAATACTGCACCCACCCAGATAAAACCTCATGACCAATAAATCCCTAAGGATGATTGGCACATCTTTGATAAAATGGAAAATAAACCACCTCAAGGCTAGACCTCAACTTTGGAATACCTTATCGTCAATCTAGTAGCCAATGCCCCAATGAAGGCCATTCCTTTACAAAATATCCCAACCTTTCACAAGATGACCTCAGAGGATCCAAATGCTTTTCTATTTGAGTTTGATGTCCTGTGCAGAGGATATGACTACACCACTAATCCTAAGAAATTGAAGTTGTCTCCATCTACCTTAAAGGGAGAAGCTTTGCGATGGTTTATGGGTTTAGGTGGAAGTACCATTAACTCCTGGGATGATAGGAAGAACACTTTTCTCACCGAGTACCATGACTATTGTAGGACTAGAGATCTAAAGTATGAAATTTTCAAAATGTCTACGAAGGACAATGGAACTGTAGAAGAATACGTTGAACGGTTTCAGTATAATTTGTAGAGATCCCCCCAGACCACATTACAAAAAGCAGTCTTGAAAGCTATTTTGATAAAGGGAATGAGAGAAGAATGGGTAGAAACTTTAAATTCAATGGGGAAAGGTGACATTTATCAAGAGGAATATGACGAAATTTCCCGATTTTGTATCAGGTGTTGACGGGGTAGTACACACATCGGACTAGGAGGGCGAGATTCCATGACTAAAGGAAGCATACCTCCCAACAGATGCATGACGAGAATAGAGATCAAAAACCTCTTGGAATACTTCAAGATAGATATCCTGGGCACACTGACTACACAGTTAGATGTCTTCCATGCCAAACAAAGACAAGCTGAGGTTGATCAAATGCTAGCCATATTATGTCCACGCTACCGAAAGAAGCATAGTCAAAGAGAATGTCCTTTGGAAATTATTCATACGTGATCTGTATGCACCAAGGACCATGCAACGAATTATTGTCCATCACTTCCCGGATTAAAAGCAGTGTTCAAAGAATCCGAGGAAGGAACAGAGTCAGCATACATAATGGCTCAACGTCGACAATGGCAGGCACGACCCTCAAGTATGACACAAGACCCTTCTCTGTTCTTTCCTATGCAATATAATCAATAGAAAAATCCTAGAACAAAATGGCAAGGTCAGCCAGCCTTCTTTGCTTGGAAATCCCAACAGTATTCCATGTCACTCTAGCCAAACCAACCCTTCCCAGGAGTTGGCTAGCCAAATTCATAATGCTCTGCCCCCTTTTGGAAAAATTCAACTAGTAATCCTTACCCTTCACAGTGGGCTGCTTCCACCTCACAGAACCCGAATTGGTCTCAAACATGGTAGCATCCTATGGGGATGAACAATATACCCATGGGAATGGGTTCTCAACCTCAGCCCACATTTCCAGGTCCATTCCAAAACCCTCAGCCTTCAGTATGCTCCCAATTTCCAGCTCAACCAAATTTGAATCCTAATATTAGATGAGTTCAATATGTACAAATTGTTGATAATTTGGATGATGACACGGAACCAGTAGAATGCAATGAGCTTCGGCTAAGGTTGGGGCAATTATTATTAAATAAGAAAATAAAGAGACTTAAAATGAAAAACAACCCACAATAAATCCTCTGACTATGATTACCATGGAAATAAAACAGGGAGAAGAAACAGTTGAGCAACAGAATCCCCATAAAATTATAATTTATTCTCCCCCATTCCCTGAGGGACTAGTGATAGCTAAACCTGTTGCCTATCCTGATTTTTATATCTTAGGGGAATTGAAAATTTTGTGTATAAATATTCTTCTCCTCTAGGCCATATATGAAATTCCGATTTATGCAAAGACAATTAAGGAATTATGTGGGAAGAAGCCTGGGAGGAAATTAAAAAATCCACCAACAATACATGTGGTAGGAACTTTATCTGGTCTGCTTTTGGGTAAACAAGCACCGATTAAATATGAAGACCCAGGAATCTTGTAGTAACAGTTTAGATACAAGGATGCACCTTTCCAAACACACTAGTAGATCTTGGTGCATCCATTAATATTCTGACTGCCGAAACCTACAAGGTTTTGGGCATTACTTCTTTGGAAGCCACCTCAACCTTATTATAAATTTCCGACATATCAGTTTTTAGACCTGAAGGAACCTTACATGATGTGATTGTTTTTGTCGATTCTTGGGAATATCTTGTGGACATTCTAGCCATCAACCTAAGAAGTAGGCTAGATGGACATCCTTTGATATTGAGTTGACCTTGGTTAGCAAGAGCAGATGCTTATATAGGATGTTGTGTAGGCAACATGACTATCACTCAAGGAAATGTTGTGAAGAATCTTGTTTTGTATCCCGCAACTAAACCAAGTAAACCTATTGTAAATACTCAGTTGCACCCACCTAGATACATGGAAGAAAACATACACTCTCCTCTCACTCTGGAAGAAGCTCTTGAATCTAAGAATCAAACGAAATATGGTGTGAATAAAAACTTCATTAATCGACCAGTTTCCATGAATAATCCGACATGCTAAGTCTTAAAGGCCATCCTCAATAATGAAGAACAGGGAGATCCCTCGAGGGACACAGACAATCAACATATACCCACGACTGTTGTTTATAACAATAGACCAATTGAGATTGAACCAGGTAAAATGCTTAACATTAATGGTAACTTGGACAGTCATCAACAATAAATACTTATTCAGGTTCTTCAAAAATATACAAAAGATTTTGCTTGGGAATACTTAGACATGAAAGGTATAGATACTCAACTGCATACCAATCATATTTACATTGAGAAGGACACTCGCACCATCTGGTAGCCTCAGAGGAGGTCGAATCCCCACCTCAGAGAAATTGTGAAAGAAGAATTGAAAAAGTTTTTGCGTGTAAATTTTCTTTATCCTATCTCAAATAGTCAATGGGTCTCCTTGCTGGTAGTCGTTCCCAAGAAAAATATGAAATGGTGAACTTGCGTGGACTACAGAGAACTGAATAAAGCCACCCAAAAGGACCATTTACCTCTTCCTTTTATTGATCAAGTTCTTGATACCTTTGTAGGGAAACAATTTTTTTCCTTCCTTGATGGCTTCAATGACTACAATCAGATTCAAATCGCCCCTGAAGACCAGGGTAAAACTATGTTTACCTGTCCTTGGCATACATTTTCATATAGAGTTTTACCCTTCGTTTTATGCAATGCCCCAGCCACATTTCAGAGAGCAATATTGAGCATTTTTTTTATCTGATTAACTAACGACTTGAAATTTATATGGATGAATTTACCCCCTATGGAAGTGACTTTGAGCAGGGTTTACAAAATCTAGAAAAGGTACTTGAATGATGCATTACTACTAGGTTATTATTAAGCAACATAAAGTTTGACATGATGACCACCGAAGGTGTGGTTCTAGGACACTACATCTCTATGGCTGGAATACAGGTAGATCCAGTGAAAATATAGGTAATTATTGTACTACCCAAAACCCACACAAAGAACGAGGTATGTAGTTCCATTGCATATGCAAGGTACTACCATAGATTTATTGAAAAAATTTCAAAAATTGTTGCACCTTTATATGTCTTAACAAGTAATGTTGAATTTAACTGGTCTGACAAATGTGACATTTCCTTTGTAGATCTAAAGAAATTGATTTCAACCCCACCAGTATTACGAGGAAAAAACTAGGAGTTACCTTTCCATATCTCTACAGACGCATTAGACACAACTATAGGCATTGTACTTGGACAAGAAGAGGATTGGAGTCCCTACATTATCTATTATATTAGTAAAAATATTACCCTTGGTGAGTTAAATTATATAGTAAATGAAAAACAATTTTTGGTTGTTATACATGTTATCAATAAGTTTAGACATTACATATAAGGCTATCCAGTTTTCCTGTATACTAACCACTCTGCTATCAAGTACTTGGCCAACAAATCAATCTCTAAAAGTAACTCGATGATTGTTGTTACTATAGGAGTTCGATATTACCATAAAGGATTGGCCAGGAAAAAAAATCTTGTTGCAGAATTCCTGTTTCAGGTGCCTAAGACAAATGATCCATTACCGATAGATGACCAGTTTCTAGACGAGCACCTATTCACTGTAACAATTAAAGAGCCTTGGTATGTGGATGTAGAGAATTATGTAGCAGTCAAGAAGTTACCAGCACAATTGTCACCCAAGGAAAGGAAGCTGATTTTCCATCGTAGTGATTGATTTTCATGGATTCATGGGCATCTTTCCCACACTCGATCCAACTTACAGATTCGAACGTGTATTAGAGAAGATGAGGTCTATGATATCCTGAAATCCTGTCATGATGAGCCCTGTGGTAGACATTTCGCAAATCACAAAACCATGCATAAAATCCTTCAAATGGGCTATTACTGGCCCACCATATTCAAAGATGCCAAGAAATATGTTCAAGATTATGACAAGTGCCAAAGGATGGGTCGTCCTAGCTAGGCTGATGAGATGCCATTGCAGTCGCAGTTGGTGGTGGAACCCTTTGAAAGATAGTGCTTGACTTTGTGGGGTCCTTTAATCCACCATCAAATCAAAAGGTGTATATACTTATTTCCACAGACTATGTGACTAAATGGGTAGAAACAATAGACCTGGCACGAGCCATAGAAGAAACAATGATTAATTTCCTTTTTTAACTATTCGTATGATACGACTTACCAAGGGAGGTGATAACCGATGCAGGATCGCAACTTACAGGACATAAAATTTTGGCCACCCCACCAAATCATCATATCAAACATCGAGTTACCTCTCTATATCACCCATGGGTAAATGGATAGGTAGAGAGCACCAACAAAGTCCTAGAACAATTCTTGACTAGAAAAATATTGAAAAATTGATGAAACTGGGCAGCTAGACTACCAAAGGTCTTGTGGGCCTATCGCACAACATGGTGCAATACTACTGGATACTCCCCTTACCAACTTGTTTTTGGCAAAGAACCGATCTTCCTAATGGAGTTTGAGATAAAGAATCTTAGGAAAGCCCAGGAGGTTGGAATGGATCTTACAGAGGCCCAAATTTTGGCATTATGATATATGTGTTGTTTTTGATGGCAACCCTCTTGTAGCAGAACAACTCTCGTGTATATGGGAACTAGATGAATCTATAAAAGAAATATCATATGTGACAGAATGCATGGCAGTAGTGTTTACAGATGTGATGAAATGCAAGGCAACATCAAGGAATCAGTTTAGAAGGCAACTCACTCAAATGAAAGATCACAGTATAGCAGGTAAACAACAAAGAATTACAGATCAGTCTTCACAGAATGAAGAAAGAGAGGTATATGAAGGTTCGCCACTGACCAAGTTGCGTATACACATAGGTTCACTGTATAAAAGATGCATATATGTACAAATGCACTTTCATAGAAGGAAAAGCGCATATACCTTGGAAAAATAAATTTTTGGTCTGAAGTATTTGGTCCATGGTATTTTGATCCATGGTATTGGTCCAAGGTATCGGGTCTGAGGTACTGACCCTAGGTATTTGGTCCATGGTATTGGTCCTAAGTGGTTTTGGTCCATGGTATTGAGAAAGGCCTACAAACTATAAAAGGAGGAGAAGATCATTAGGCCAATGTGTGCAAGTATCGAATATATGATGAAGTGTGAGATCTAGTATGTATGTTATTGGGTTATGATGCATTATTGGATCTAAACCAAGGATGAACCTTAGCTGATGATGAAGGATAATATCTAATGATGTATTAGGATCTTAAGGCTTGAAGTGAATTATCTTTATGTGGTTTGATTATGTATCTAAATAACTGGTGCATGTTGTAGTATGTAAATATGATGATCTAGGTATGACTGAATTCTGGAATAGTTGTAATGTTTAAATCATCATTTACAGATTTGTACGTAGGTTCACTTTAGAAAAGGAGCGTCTACACGTAGGTTCTACATATCAATGCAGTGTATACATCATAAATTTGATTTGCAGATTTGTACGCTGGTTCGCTTTGAGGAAAGCACGTATGCATGCAGGTTCGACACATGGAAGTAGTGTATACCTTATAAAATATGTTTTAGTTGCTTTTGTTTGCTGTTGCAGTGTTCTGGGTTTTGGCTTGGGTTCTGGTTATTGTATTCTGGTGACAACATTTTGAATGATCATATTGATGGGTTGTCAAAGTGGTTGATCGATTCGGTTGTGGTTGGTTCAAAAGGAGATTGGTTGATGCAGATATATTTGATGATTGAATGATGTTGTTGATGGATCCAGTCTGAAAATTTATGAAACGTGGTCCCTGGAAGAAAAGAGAAGGTTGTAGCCTTCTATAGGCCGACACCTACGTACTAGTAAACATATCAGCTAGTACAAGAGATAGGGGGTTATAGATCCCTTCCAGTAGAAGCTGGAGAACGAGAGAAGGTTGTAGCCTTCTGCAGGTAGAAGCCTGCGTACTGGTATAACACTACACCAGTACAAAAATTGTAAATAGAATTTTCTTATTATTAAAAGAAGATAGAGACAACAACAACAGGTGGTTTTCACCCACATTGGGTTTCCACCTTATATCTTGGTGTTCATGTGTGTTGCTTATGTGTGATGCTTTATTCTGTTTTTACTGCACTGTCTAATGAATTCCTGATATACTGGTTAAAGTTCAATGCATGATAATTTGGGTAAATCAAAAGATCTCTGCATATATGCTGGTTGCATTAAGTACAGTTGCATATACACGCTAGTTCACTAAGCTAAAGTAGCATATACAAATCAGTTTTGAAAATTAAATTATTGATCTAATAATACTGATTCACCCCCCCTCTCAGTATTATTTCCAACACCAAACACAATTACTTCAACAATTAATTGAACTAGATGAAGCACACTTACTTTCCCTACAACGTACAACAATTATTCAACAGCAAAGGTCCAAGTGGCATGATAGGATTATTAAAAAGAAATCATTTCAGAAAGGTGATTGGGTACTCCTCTATGACTCCAGATTTCATGAATTCCCAGGGAAGATATAGACAAGGTGGCTCAGCCCTTATGAGATTCAAGAAGTGCACAATAATGTCACCATAACTTTAATCACCATTGATGGGTATGGTGCTCCCTTTCTAGTGAATGGACATCAGTTGTGACTTTATCACCAGCCACTCACAAAGGAATCTTTCTATCAGCAGGTAAGTAATGATCCTACTCTCCAAATCATAGCTATAGGGGATAGTAACCCGACAGCTTCATTTCCATAAAAGAAAATTATTTTCCTTCCATATTGTAAATAATGTACATATTTTCCTTGAGAATGGTTGAGAAATTTTGTTTTTCTTTCTTTTCTTATTTAGCATGTTGGAATTTTGATAGACATTGTTTTATAATCGATCATTTTTCTCCCCTTGAAACACAGTTGTTGTTCCTTTGTCACAAGTGTTGTTCCCTTTGCGAAGAAACAATTTTTGTTCCCTTTTTGAAGATATAGTTACTACTCCCTTCTCAAAGAAACAATTTTTGTTCCCTTTTAGAAGAAACAATTGTTATTTCCTCTTCGAAGATACAATTGGTATTCCCTTTTTGAAAGAGCAGTTGATTTCCCCTCTTTGAATGAAACATTTGATGTCTCCTTCTTCGAAATAACAATAGTTGATCCATCGCCATGAATGATTGTTATTCCCATTACTATCATTTCATGCTGGTCATTCCTTTTGGTTATGGGTTCGATCTAAAACCTTAAAAGTAGAAATCATGAGATAGTCATGATTCTTAGCCTTTTGGTGAGTATCTTTTAATATATGACATGCCCTATCTATGAATATACCTGCTTATGTCTATTTTTTTGGACACATTATAAATTGTTCAAGATTTATCCCCATCATACTAGTTTTTCTCTTATTACACATTCAAATGGTGGTTCCCTTCACAAATATGATGAAGAATATAAGGCATATTTTTCTTGGAATTTTTTTAACTTCTTACACCATCCCTAACTCTTAAGGAGTTGATGAGACTCCATTAACTTCAAAAAAAAAAGAAAAAAAAAGGAGATACAAAAACAAAAATAAATTTGGAAATATATTAAGCTAATTTTTCTAAAAAAGGGATAGGGGGTCTCATCATGAGCCAGCCTACCACGATCATAGGAAATTAACATAAGTGACATTCCCATTATGGCTACCACACAAGGGTAATGACCTTGTGACAGTTGATGAGCACCAATATTGCAGCAAGAATGTTGCAACTCCTGGGGCTACCAGCTTTACTTTATCAACCTGGGGTTCGTACAAACTTGGAGGTGACATTGCTGTATACACACGTAAAAGTGATGGTTATGCCTTTTTTCACTGTTCATTTGGCGAGATACCACTAGGGTTTTCAAGCCATACTTCTATGGATTCAGAAGAAGCTTGATTGCTGATGGAAGAAAGAGAAATCTACTCTAGGAGAAAGCTTGTCTACTGCAATAAGGAAAATGAATAAAATCCTATGCTAAAAACACACCATTCTCTAACTAACTGCTGAGAAACTATCCTTTACAATAATTCCAAGCTAACATGTATGAAATTATACTATATAAAGCATGGAAATTCAAAACATAAAACATCACTATTGTGCATGTAAAGGACTGAAAAAAATATGTTGTCTTTTTATTCTTTTTATGGAAAATCAAGTGTAAACCGTAATCTCTTTTGTTGATGTCGCAGGTGGCTTAGTGATGCTGGTGGATGGTTGGGAGGTTTACAAGATGGTTGGAAGTTTTAGGAGACCCTTGGGTGAATTGGTGTGGCTTCCTAGAGGTTTTCCCTCAATTCAGCCTCAAAATAGGCCACTACACAAAAACCTCCAAGATGTACTAGAAACCTACAGGATTCCCTGTATTTCTAAAGGATAAATCCGAGAGAAAAATGATGGTTGCTGGAGGTGATGGAATACTTAGGGAAGGTGGTGGATGGGTGGAATGGAGTGAAAAAATTCCTAGGATTACTCAGAACTCAAAACCAAGGCTAGGAGATGGTTGGATTTGCTCAACATGCTTGGAGGAATTTCTGTGTAAAATGATGAAATTGGTGAAGTTCTTGGGGAAAGAAAGGAATGATTATGGATGGATGAAGTTGTAAGGTGGTTGCATACTATGAGATCTCTTTATACTTCTGAAGCACCTGCTCTACATCAAACATTTATAATTTCCAAAAAGTCATGTAAACAAGAAGAATTCTACTAAGCTAGAAAAGCAGAATTTAATGAACTAGCTGTCTACTTCATGCGTGAGGAAAATTGCTGAATAAAATGGAATCATGGATGAGATCTACTCTAAGACTGAATATGGACAAGATGGTAATGGAATATTACACTTGAAAATTTGATCAAATGCTAGTTCAAGTACAGTAACTCGAAATCTTATGAGAAAATGGAAATCTGTCTTTTTGGGGCTGCATAAGGGTCTTTTCCTCAAATCATGATCCCTGAGGGAAGAGGTGAGGCCAAGACACTTACTGACAGATTTTTTGTGCTCCTTTTATCCCTTATAACCTGCTACTGAAGTAAAGCATGAATGGGAGAAAACTAATAAACAACTAATCAAATCCACATTACTTGCAATGAAATACTTCTAAAGACAATTTAACCATGAATCTATGAAACTAAGACAAGCATACCGATATAAGAAGAGGAACCTTTTCTACTAGGGTTGGGCCCTATCCCAAGGGCTTTAGCTCTCTGAGTTAACTCAGTGTTGGATCAAGAAAAAACTCATTTTCATTATCAAAATAGAAAATTACATCAATGTCTTCCACAAGTCTGGAGCTTGAAATAACTAGTGTTTTTACAACAAAAATTCAAATCCTAATAAGGCTTTAGGCCCCTCTTCTTATAAAAATGAAGTACCCAACGAATTCCTTAAATCTAGGGAGGCTTGGTTCCCAAAATCGAGTTGAGCTAACTCTTTGTCTATCACTTGCTCGACTGTTGATCTTCATGACTTAACTGATTTCAGTCCAAGCTGGTGTCATTAATGAAGGAATATTCAAATGGGGGAGGAGTAAATGAGGAGGATTTACCTCCTACAATCTCTCTTCCTTGTCCCATTCGAGTTTCAAACCTTATTCATGCCAAAATTCCTTGATTTTCTCTTCCAAACCTCCATTCAATGCATATTAGTCCGCTATGCATAATATCTCAATTTACCTCATCTCATTAAAGAAAACATAATCAAAACATGTAATAAATTGTGAGAAGAGTTGATATTACTAGCTAGGAGGTGAAATAAGGTCCATATAATTACCCAATGATGAGGCTCATCATCACCCCCTACTTAAAGTGTTACTCATCCTCTAATAAACTCAATAAATATCCATGTCTTTCATGGCTCTAGTGGCCTCCTTGACATCCCATGTTTCTGTTGGTTTCCTCTTCTTGTGCATAGAATCGGCCTTCTTTTCTACCTCCTCCCACTTCTTTCTTCCTTTTAACATCCCCAAGATCAGTGGTAGACTGAGTCTCAAGCCAATCCAATTGACTTTGAGCCTTTGGATGGATTGCTTGTACATGGGTGTCATGTTCAGTGCCTCTCTCATCCTTTCAGGAGAGTGGTACTCTCTAATCTTCAAATTGTATGGAAAAGTATTCCATCTACTTAGGAAAGCTTGCATGCTGTCATCCCCTAACAATCTAAACATGTCCTCAAAATGTGTAATGGCTTGCTCTTGGACAGCAAGATACATGGGTGCAAGTTGAGGATCATTTTCAATTAAATTATGTTTGCTAATGACAGCCATTGAATTGGACCGCTTAGCTCTGATCATAAGAGGTTGTATTTGTTCTCTTGCTAATATCATCTTCATTTTTGTAGCCCTTTCTTCCTCATGATTCATTCGTGATGCCAAAGCCATCAACTATAAATCCACCAGCTTTGCATTAGGGTCCCATACATTCATATTTGTCAAACCCATGTTATGCAAGTATAACTCAGAAATCCTAGCCTTATCCTCTAATGTACTTTGATCACAAAGATCAATGAACTATCTATAATCTTAGAATGGAATAGTGCCTCTCTATCCTAGGGTCTTGATTTGGAACTGCAACCACTATTCTCTAAGGTATAGTGCGTAGGACTTAGCTGGCATTGTGCATTGGATTTCTTCCAAAGATAGATTGGCCATGGATGCCAATTGATTCTCTCTTTCTTGCAGTTTTCCTTTCAACCATGCATTTTTTGCCTCCAACTTATTTTTCATTATGGCCTCTCTGTCCCTTAAGCTACTTAGTTCCCTTCCCATATCTTTGAGCTTCTCCTCCATCTAACCAATGTCCTCCACTCCCTTGGACTTGGCAATTTTCATCCATCTATGAGTTTCAGCTCTTTCTTTCTCAAGCTCAAAGAATAATGGAATGGAAAATTTTTGTGGAATGACCCTGCCCCCCTCAATAAATCTGTAGTAGGAGTCAAGGTTAGGTTTAGGACTATGTTCCCTTAGCTCTAGGTCTTCCCTCTTTGTTTCTAGCTGCTTACTTCCTCATCCAATTTTTGAGTTTCCTATAGGTTTAGCAGAGTTTCCTGTAGGACTGCCTCTACTTCCTGTAGGTCTTGTTGTGTATCTTGTAGGATGTTTTTTCCTTTGGATGAGGTAGACTTGGTTATAGGCCTTCTCACATAGGTGATAGGATACTTAGGGGAGGTTTATGTTGAGGATCTTTCTTCTTGAGTTTTGATAGGAGGAGCCATATTCTCCTGCTGTTTAGGTGAGTCCTCAATAACAATGGGAACCTTGGTTGGAGTTTGGGGTTTTCCCTACCTTATCCTTGTACTTTTCCTTGTTCTAAAGTATAAAGGGGTTTTCCTCTATCTTTTGCCTTTTTGTTTGATAGGGGTGCTAAGGGCATTGAGGGCATCTGTTGTCTCTCTCTCAGTGGGTTTTGGAAACACCCTAGGTGACTCCTCCTTGTCTTCTTCCTCCACTTTTCCATTGCCCTTCTTACCTATGCCTTTCCCCTCTTCTTCTCCCTTTATATCCTCATATTGTTTATAGTGTCCTCCTTGACATCTTCCTCTATTTCTTCATCACCTTGTTTCTCTTTCTCTTCCTCTTCATTCTCATATATCTCCTCCTCCTCCCTCTATGCTTCTTCTCCATTTGTTTCGGTCTCTTCTTCATCATTTTCACTGATAGTAGGGCCAATATCATATGTGAGGGCTTTGATATCCTCATTTGTCTACATGTCTATGAAAAATTCCCATAGGAAAGGAATTTTGGGGTTTTGGAGGGCATCTTCTATTATGATTATAATTAACCCATGGTGGGCTAACTGTTGGTAGTTTCCTTCTTGCACCTTTATTCTTGTATCTATCAGTTATTACAGAAGGAAGTATGGTATGTTGAGCCTGCAGTGAGGAGGTGTTTCTGCTCCAAACCTCAATTATTCAAGGCGTCTAAAGTGATAACCATAAACCACACTATACCTACCTTCACATGATATATATTTTATAAGGTGGTAGCTTACCTCATTCCAGGGGTATGGTAGTCTTTTTCTCCTTACTCCATTCTTGTCTGCAATGGGCTCCTCTCCCTCTAAAAATAATTTATTCTTGGCAGTTTGGCTGTCTCCCTTGTCTTCCTTTCTCCAAGGCACTCCTAGGGGAACTGTGGTAATTCTGCTTATGAGTTCAGAGGTGAGCTCTATCGAGAGGCCTCTCACCACAACAGTGGCATGGGTTCTGGTTAGTGGAATGAGGGAGAGAGAAAAATCTCGGGCCACTTCATCATCATACCCCTTCAATTTCTTAGAATACCCCATCCAATTATGCCTTGTGAAGATTTCTAACACAGGAGGTTGTTGGTGAATCCTCGCAGTGTTAATGGGCTCCCTTCTATTAAACCCTCGTGTCATTTTGTCTAGTGAATTTTGGGGAGAAGAGATGGTTGATACAAATTTTAATGCAGGAGGAAATGGGACAGAAATACTTAAGGAGACAATTCCCTTACACAACTATCAAATTCATTCAAACTAGGAGATTTTTTTGTTCTATTCACTTGGAAAAATGGAAGGAAGTGCAGAGCCTACCTCCTCATGGTGTTTGTTGTAGCCAAACCTTGTGTTTTCCCTTCTAAAACTGCTCTTGGTCAATCCTGTAGACTGTCTATTTGTATCCTATAAGATTCATGTGTAATATTGTATGAAGTCCCATGTGATCCTGTAGAAAGTTCTATGCAGGAGAAAGATGGAATTTTTCTCTTCTATAGGTTGCTTGGGTATGAGAGTGTTTTTTCTAGAGTGAGCCTCGAGGAGATGAATGCATGGGTGCATGGGGATCAATGATTATTTCCTATTATGGTCGAATTGAGTGAGATGGTGTGCTGGAAGCCAAGGTATGATTTTTTCTATTTTTGGACCATTGGTCCCCACTACCACCTCATCATTTCCCTCTCCTTGTAATCAACTCCCACTTCAGGCATCCGTAGCCTTAAATTTTTTCATCCTCCTATTTTTTTTTGACTTGACTACTGCCACGTGTGGGAGGACTAACTATTTTTTCTTTGTTGACTTAACAAAGGTGGTCAAGTTAACTGACCACCTTTCGCTTATAAAACAACTCGCTCACAACCTTTACATATTTTGACTACATTATGAAAATGAGAGAGTGAAGTGAGACACTTACTTGTGGTAATAATACCTTGTTATAGTTTGTTGAAGTCATGAGGTTCTTGCTATGTGCTGGTTGCATGTTATTTCTCCTTCCTTTTTTATTTCCCTTTGATGATTCCCTTGATATGCAGGTACCTGGTGTTGAAGGTGAATGTGCTGGTGCTACTCTGGAGCTTCTTCTACCCTTGGATCTCCATATTGGAAGCTTCCTACAAGATGTCTTGTAGCTACTTCTCCCTCAGAATTTCTAATCATTTCTTCTATTGGGGCTTTGAGGATGATGACATGGATAGAGAGGAGGTCTAGGAGTGTTAATAATGAGAAGTGCACTCAGGTGTTGTTCCCTTCTGCTCCCTATTTGTTTTCATTTATGTTTTCTCTTGAAGACTGTGAACTATTTTTTTCTGAAAAATGATTTTTTTTATGATGGATGCAGGGGTGATCATGGTGGAGAGAGGTATGGTAATGAAGTTGTGATGTAGGGTTTTTTATTTTTTTGACATGGGCAGGTCATTTCCTTGCCCTAGGGTTACTTATTTTAGGTTGCTGAAGCCACTTTAATTCCTACAGGATCATCCTGTAGGTTTTCAGGGGATCTTGTAGGTTTACAACGAATCATGTAGAAAACAAAGTACCCTTGCAAACTAAGGAAAATGAGTGAAGAAGATGAAAGGAATGGTGGAATGGTGAAGGATAATGGATGGGGAAACAAAAATATGAGTGGAATAGGTCCCTTTTTTATTCCCCTTTGCTCTCTCATCATCCTCCTACTCACTTGCAAACAATTTTTCATGATTTTTTTCTTCTTCTTCTTTTTTCATTTTTTTTTTGAAAAAAACTAGCCTACCTCCAAGAGGTTTTCATTCTAGCTACTTTCCCTAGGCACCTCAAGAGATCTTTTCACCCAAAGATATTTTTATTTCTCTCTTTTTTTTTCTTTTTTTTTGACACCATTGGGCTTCCCCAAGAGGTTTTCAACCCAATAGTGGGATTCAAGCACCTCATGGAGGTTTTCACCTCAGTCCTTATTTTTATTTTTTCTTTTCTTAGTGACTTGATGAGATAGGAGCTGACACTTTCTCCACCACCATCATTGTTTGATTGATACCATCAATGAACTCTTGATTTGACAATGGCCTCTTGTAAACTTTCAGTCTGTGCCCATTAACAAGTAAAGGAATGGCCTCTACATCTATGGTTATGATCCACACTAAACCATTATCATGACATCTCTCTTTAACATAAGGCCCTAACCATCCTATCCTTAAATTTCCCTTAAAGTATTTATATCGGGAATCATATAACAAGGCCCACTCACCTTCTTGAAATTGCATATCCTTGATGTCCTTCCCATGGCAGATATTCCTCTGAAGTTGAGTTACCTCTTTGTGTAGGAGGGCCTACATTTTGAAGTCATCTAAATCATTCAACTAGAGAAACCACTCTTTTTGTGTATTGCTAAGGTCTAGATCTAGTTGGGCTACCATCCTCAATGTGTTATAGTCAAATTCAATGGACAGCAGGGCCTTTTTCTCGTAGACCATCTCATAGGGTGTGAATCCAATGGTGGTCTTCCAGGTGGTATTGTAGGCCCAAGTGGCCTCAAATAGTCTATCTGCCCAATCTCTCCTGTTGTTGCTAACCACTTTGGTCAAGATGTCCTCAAGCACTCTGTTGGTCACCTCCACTTGCCCATTAGCCTGTGGATGATAGGGTGTGGAGGTCCTATGCTTGATCTTGTGCTGGCTGAGCAAGTCTTCAATCATGTTGGAGGTAAATAGGCTGCCTTAGTCAGTGACCAGTTTTCTAGGGTACCCAAATTTGTAAAATACATTCTCCCTTAAGAACTTAGCCACCTTCTCCTCTATTGTTGCCTTAATTGACTTGGTGTTAGCCCACTTAGTCAGATAGTCAGTGCACACAATGATGTACTTCTTTTCCTTGGAAGGAGGGTCAATAGGTCTAATGAAGTCCATGCCCCACTTTTAAAATGGCTCGAAAATCACTTGAGGTTGCAAAGGGATTTCATCTCTTGGAGTAGACATTCCCATCCTTTGGCACCGATTACACTGACTAGTATATCTTTTCACATCCTGATGAAGAGTGCGTGAATAATACCCAACTTGTAACACTTTAAATGTTGTCCTCTTTGCGGCAAAGTGACCTCCACAAGGCCCATCATGAGAGGTTAGAAGGATGTCAAAGACTTCCTCCTCCCTGAAAAATCTTCTCAGAATTTGGTTTGGGCCAAGTTTGAAGAGGTTTCCCCCAATCTAGGTGAAGGGGGCACTCTTCCTCACAATCTTTCTTTTCTTTTTGGAGGAAAAATTCGGTGGGAAATGTGCAGATACTAAATCGTTTACTATGTCAGCAAACCATAGAGAGATAAATGAGATGGAAAATAGGTTCTTATCTAGTATCTCATCATCAACCATTCCCTCCTCACCTGTAGGAGAAATTATTCTGGACAAAAAGTCTGCAACAACATTTTCCTTGCTAGGCTTATCAACAATAGATAGATCAAACTAGTGTAATAAAAGTAACCATCTAATAATCCAGGCATTCACATCAGGTTTATTCATTAAATATTTGATTGCAACATGGTCAGTATGTACAAATGTTTGATAGCATGTAATATAATTCCAAACTTTGTTTAATGAATGCACAAGAGCCATGAGCTCCTTTTCGGTCACTGTGTAGTTCAGTTTGGCCTTCGACAGATTCTTACTGATAAAGTAAATGGCATAAGACAATTTCTAATCTATCTAGCCTAGGGTTGCTCCTATGGCTTTGTGTGAGGCATCAACATGAATATGAAAAGGAAGGGTCCAATGTGGGCCTCAGAGAATCAGTGCATTGGTTAACTTGTCCTTCAGGGTGTCCAGGGCCTTCTGACAACTTTTTGACCATACAAACTCAGAGTCTTTGGCTAACAACCCAAATAAAGGAGAAGCCAACTTGTTGAAGTCTTTTATAAACCTTCAATAGTATCCAACTAACCCTAGAAAACTTTTGACATCTCTCTTCTTCTGTGGAGGTGGGACCCTTTGGATGATAGTTATTTTGTTTAGGTCCACCTGCAGTCCTTGCTGACATATTGAATGACATAGAACGGTCTTTGTAGTCATCAAGAATTCACATTTTTTGGGACTGAGAGACAAGTTATTTTCAATGCATTTGTGCAGAACCTTACCTAAGTTAGACAAAGCCTCCTCGAAATCACCTCCATAAGGTGTAAAATCATCTATATAAATTTCTGCCGCATTATGGACTAACTCGGCAAAGATACTCAGGATTTCTCTCTGAAAAGTGGAAGGAGAATTGCATAGGCCAAAAGGAAGGACCCTATAGGTGAAAGTACCCAAAGGACAAGTGAACGTGGTTTTATCTTGGCCTTTCGGAATGATCTGGATTTGATTGTACCCATTGAATCCATCTAGGAAAGAGATATACTTTTTCCCTGCCAGCCCATCTAGCACTTGGTTGATGAAAGGTAGAGGGAAATGGTCTTTCTTTGTGGCTTTGTTTAACTCCCTGTAATTGACACAAATCCTCCACTTACCATTTTTATTTAGAACCAACACCAAAGGAGAGACCCACTCACTATCTGAGATAGGGTTAATGAATCCTGCATCTAGTATTTTTTGCAGTTTTTCTTTCACTATATCTTTATGAGTTGGATTCATCCTCCTTTTGGGTTGTCGGACTAGCTTGCAACCTTCCTTGATATAAATATAGTGAGTACACATAGAGGGGTGCACTCCCTTCATTTCTTTGTAAATCCAAGAAAAGGCATCCAGATGTTCCTCTAACATGTTGCACAATTTTTCTTCTTGGAGAACAGAAAGAGATGAATTGATTTTCAAAGTTCTATCAAGGCCGAATTCTATGGTTTTGACACAGATAGGGTTGGAATCGGCTAAGCATAGATTCATTTGATGGTTTTTTTGGGTTTCCTTTACTACCTCTTCTAAGGAAAATGTACTAGGAGTTGGACTTTGGAGTATGTGTTTGATCAAGTCATCTTCATCCTGTTGTCCCCCTCCTAGGGTTGTTTCTAAAGTATAGAGTTGGGCGGAATAAAATTCATCTTCCTTCTCTTCCAGCAACAAAGGTAAGTCATGTTCTAGAGATGGTTGAGTAGGAGGTTATAGGAATAACTACTTGGACATATGCCCATTCTTGATGGTCATATTTCCAGCTCTGCAGCTAATTTATCAACAGTGGCTAACCAGGGCCTCCCAAGGATGAGAGGGTAACCAGTAAGCTTAGCCTTCGGCTAGAGAACTGGGAAATCTGCAGGGTATTCCCAAGAGTCAATGGAGACCATCACATCTTCCAGAATCCCCTCAGGGGTCACTGTGGAGTAGTTTGCAAGTTGCAGAACTATTGTGGTCTTTCTCAATGAACCTTGGAGGTTGAGCTTAAGCATGGTGTCCTTGGTCGTCACATTAATGGTAGCCCCAAGATCGATCAAAGTGTGTGGGATGATGGTGTCATTGATGTGCACATCTACTATAGGGCTTATACGGTCCAAATACTTTAGATAGATTACCTGCCCCAGCATTAATTCAGACAGTTGTCCAATGACATTAATGATAGGGGCATCTCTTCTTCACCTCCCTGGATGCTTGAAGCACTTGTCCTTAATCAACTTGTTGTAAATAGTAACATCTTTAATAGCTTGTAGAAGTGGAATTTTGACACATAGGTTTTTCAATTCTCCCAGAAGTTTAGTCCCTTCTGGGGTAGGCTGGAGTGGTTGGGTTAATCTCTCAGGAACGGGTGGTGGATTTACTTTAAGCACGCTTTCCTCTCTTTCTTCCTCAACCTCCCTAGGTGGAGGTGGAGGTTGAAAGTCTAGGAGTACTCTCCGAGATCTCTAGTTGATTTCCTAGATCTCGACAACATAAGCTAGATATGATGTCTCTCCACTGTATACATGTTATGCTTCTCTATTGTTCATGTTTGGATTTGGCTTGGCATGCATCTGCGGTTGTTTAAGTGGAGCGGAGTGTAAAATCTGTGGTTGGGTAGGTGGTGAAGGAAATAAATCTGGAACATTGTTGTATGGGGGCCTCCACCCCTAGGGTGGTGCATTCCACTGAGGTTGTGGTGGAGCATATGGTTGAAATGACTCGTTGGCTGGCTGGGAATGATACTGAGGTGCAAAGGACCAAGGAGGAGGTGTAGACCAAGAAGGATGAGAAGAGGGCTCCCAAGAAGGTATGGATGTGCTCTGGTTGGGGTTGTAATATGTATGGGATGACCCTTGCATGCCCTGCTGGTATGGCCTAGGCCCATGAGGTCTCCTTTGGTTTATGTAGTAGAGTTGCTTAATGACCCCTTCAGCTCCTTGATATACAACTTTGAGTCCATGTAAAGAGGGTAACTTTTTGTGGAGTAGTTTTCTTCATATACTAAGAAAATTTCAATAGAATTCAATGGACATTCGTTCCTAGGGTGCCTCCTGGTGCATCTAGTACAGAAAATGGCCAAGGCTCTCTCTGCTTCCTCATGATTTCTCTTAATGTGCATAGTGTCCATGTATAAGGAAAAGGTTTGCAACATCTCACTTTTTAAATCCTCCAGCATATTTCCAATTTCACCCTTGATGGATGAATTGGAAGAGGATGGACTGACCACAGGTTGACTACCTCTACCCTTTTTCTTAGTTGCCCTAGAATGGTTTCTAAAGACAGTCTTGATATCCTCATAGGGTAACTGGTAGATATCCCCTTCTGCTAACAAGTGTAGGGTATCTAGAAGATATTTCCTTACTCCTCTAAGCAGGACCAACTTCAGTGACTCAGGGTCAAGTGTGCACCTGGCCCTTTTGTAGCTAAGCTAGAATCTTTCTTCATAATCCTCTAGGGATTCATCATTTCCTAAGGTCATCCTAAAAATTTCCTCTTTAGTGTCTTTAGACCTACAGTAGTCCCGATACTTGTTGTTGAAGGCTTGTTGCATCTGAGCCCAAGTTGTGATGCTATCTCTAGGTAACCCCATGAACCAGGAGAAAGCTACATCCTTGAGAGTGGATGGAAATAGTTTCAACTTCTGCTGATCATTTGTATAGTCATAGGTTCGGCATATGACAACAAACTCAAATAAGAAAGTGTTTGGGTCTTCTATGGTTAGGCCATGGAAATGTGGAAGGGAAGGAGGGATTATATTTTTCATCTTAGTATCCCCATTGGTTTCCCTGATGGGGAAGGCACCCTCAACTCTTTCTCTATTTCCTCGTCATTTCTGTTTTCAACCATAGGTTCAGTAGGAATGGGTTCTCCTTCTTCTTCTTCTTCCCCTGTAGGTTCTTGAAATATGTTTAGTTGCTCACCTAAGGGTTCCTCCAGTTCATAGGCACCAAATAAGAGGGAAGGTTGGTTGTTTGATGTAGTGAGGGTATTTGGAAAAAATTTCCCTAAGTTATCCCTATTCCTACGAGGCATGAAAAGAAATTGTTTTGTTTTTTTTTTTTTTTTTCAAGCTTGGAAAGTATTTGCAAAATTGAAATTGCAAATTGAATGAAAACTATTGACTGAAAGAAAAACTAATTGCTTGATTGAAATCCTACTTGTAGAATGGAAAGGAAAGTAGTGAATGCAAAATGAAAAAGGAAGCAAACTAAATTACTTTTACATAAATGAAACTAAGAGAAGAATATTAGAAACAAGAAATAGAAGAGAGAAAGAAATAATCACATATTACTCAAACACCTTCACAACAATGGTGCCAAAAAGTGATGAGCACCGGTATTACAGCAAGAATGTTGCAACTCATGGGGCTGCCATCTTTACTTTATCAACCCGAGGTTCGTGCAAACTTGGAGGTGACAGTGTTGTATACACAAGTAAAATTGATAGTTCTGCCTTTTGTCCTTGTTCAACTGGCAAGAGACCACTAGGTTTTTCAAGCTATACTTCTATGGATTTAGAGGAATCTTGATTGCTAATGAAAGAAAGAGGAAACTATTCTAGGAGAAGGCTTTTCTAATACAATAAGGAAAATGACTGAAATCCTATGCTAAAAACACACCATTCTCTAACTAACTACTGAGAAACTATGCTTTACAAGAATGCCAAGCTAAAATGTATGAAATGCTACTGTCTAAAGCATGGAAGTTCAAAACATGAAACATCACTACTGTGCATGTAAAGGACTGAAAAAAATATTTTTTGTCTTTCTATTCTTTTTATGGAAAATCAAGTCTAAACCCTAATCTCTTTTGGTGATGTGGAAGGTGGCTTAGTGATGCTGGTGGATGGTTGGGAGGTTTAGGAGATGGTTGGAAGGTTTGGGAGACCCTTGGGTGACCTGGTGTGGCTTCCTAGAGAGTTTTCCTCAATTTGGCCCCAAAACAGGCCACTACAAGAAAACCTACAGGATTCCCTGTATTTCTACAGGATACAACCGAGAGCAAAACGATGGTTTTTGTAGGTGATGGAAGGCTTAGGGAAGGTGGTGGATGGGTGGAATGGAGTGAGAAGATGCCTAGGATCACTTAGAACTTAAAACCAAGGCAAGGAGATGGTTGGATTTGCTCAACATGCTTGGAGGAATTTCTATGTAAAATGATGACATTGGTGAAGGTATTGGTTGAAGCAAGGAATGATTATGGATGGATGAATTTGTAAGGTGGTTGCTTTCTATGAGATATATTTATAATTCTGAAGCACCTGCTCTGCATCAAACATTTATAATTTCCAAAAATTCATGTAAAGAAGAAGAATTCTAATAAGCTAGAAAAGCATAATTTAATGAATTAGCTGTCTACTTCATGCATGAGGAAAATTGTTGAATAAAATGGAATCATGGATGAGATATACAGTAAGAATGAAGATGGAAGAGATGGTAATTAAATCCTACACTTGCACTGATCAAATGCCGGTTCAAGTATAATAAACTCTAAATCTTCTGACAAAATGGAAATTTGTGTTTTTGGGGATGCATAAGGGTCTTTTCCTCAAATCATGATCCATGAGGGAAGAGGTGATGCCAAGACACCTAATGACAGCTTTGTGGTGCTCCTTTGATCCCTTCTAACCTACTACTAAGGTAAACCATGAATGGAAGCAAACTAATAAACAACTAATCAAATCCACATTACTTGCAATGAAATAATTCTAAAGACAATTTAACCATGAATCTATGAAACTAAGCCAAGCATACAGATACAATAAGAGGAGCCTTTGCTACTAGGGTTGGGCCCTAACCCAAGAGCTTCAGCTGTCTAAGTCAACTCAATGTTGGATCTAGAAAAAGCTCATTTTCATTATCAAAACAGAAAATTACATCAATGTCTTGCATAGGTCTGGAGCTCGAGAATAACTAGTGTTTTTACAATGAAAATTCGAATCCTAATGAGGCTCTAGGCTTCTCTAATTATACAACTGAAGTCCCCAATTAATTCCTTAAATCTAGCGAGGCTCGTCTCCCAAACTTGAGATGAACTAACTCTTTTTCTATCACTTGCTCGTTTGCCTTTTGATCTTCATGACTTGGCTGATTACACTCTGAGCAGGTGTGATTAATGGAGGAATATTCGAATGGAGGAGGAGTAAATAAGGAGGATTTACCTCCTAGAATCTCTGTCCCTTGCCCCATTCAAGTTTCAAATCTTAGTCTTGCCAAAATTCCTTGATTTTCTCTTCGAAACCTGCATTCAATGCATATTTGTCCACTAGGCATAATATCTCACTTTAAATCATCTCATTAAACAAAATATAATAAAAACATGTAATAAATTGTGAGAAGAGTTGATTTGACTAGCTAGGAGGTGAATTAAGGCCCATATAATTACCCAATGATGAGGCTCATCAACACTAAAATGTCAAAGGATAGGAGGTCTCATCACGAGCCAGTCTGTTCACTTTGTTATGATTCGGTGAGTGGAATTGTTACTATCAGGTCATCACGCTAGAAAAATGTCCTTTTTGAAGGAAACCATTTCTTATAAGTTAGGGATACTTGATCATTTTTAGGTTAAAAGGAAACCCTGTCGAGGCTATGGACCCCTACTGGCAGTAGTGGCTCTCCCTATGGTATTGAAGTACACTTTGAAGTTGTCAAACTCTTACTATGTCCTTAGTTCTTGTTTATTAAATAAAAAGGGAGAAAACACCTTTGATTAGTGATTATATCCTTAATAACTCGTATGGGCGACATATTTATATTACATGAACCACGTTAGCATTATCCAAACATCTGACGTCAGCAGTAATAAATTTGAAACAACACTTCATCAGATTTCATCACACATAATCCAAAAGGAAAATCTCTTTCCATGATGTATATTTCGTACGCTTTATTTTTCATGATCTTTTTTTACCAATTGTATGCATGTGCATTCATTGCATTTAATTCTTTCCATATGACTACTCTAACAATTGTTTGTTGTATTAATGATTTTTCATGCCTTTTCCCTTCCACATGATTCAAGGGTCATGGTCGCCCTTTTTCTCATTAAAGGGGGATGGTCATACATTATGATGATTTGAAAGTGCATGACTAACGAACATCTGTTGTACCTATCGATGAGATAGGATATCATTACTGAGAGTCTGTACTTAGTTTTCGTTCCTTATACTCCTACATGTAGCTTAACGTATGTTGTTTCATTATGAGAATTGTGGGATCCAATAGTGCATGTAGGTTTACAGTTGTTCCCAGGAAAATAACAGGTATGGGTGGAACCTTTGTTCGTAGTGAGCCTACACTATTACAAATCACCACACAAGCCCGAAATATTCTAGAATGTGCAGGATGGGCACAATATCTTGCTTGACTACAGGGGTTTAATGATGATATCACTCTGGAATTCTTGAAAAATCTATAGAATGAGAGCACAACTGTCAAAGGCAGGACCATAGCAGTAACTAAAGCCATTTTGGTAGAGGTCATAGGCCTCCCTACAGAAGGCATAAAATGGGTAGAAAAGCACACGACACTCCACAAAGTTGTAGAATTATTCAAGGATCCTGGTGAGGAATTAGTTCGGAAAGGAAAAGGTATTTGTCCTGCATCTCTGAGCGAGCCATGGCATGAACTGGAAAAGGTCATCCAGAAATACATCACATGCGATGACCACCATGATGTGGTAAGGCCCTGGCACCTTAAATTGTTAGTAGCATTAAAACAAAAGATAGTAATCAATTTTCCATTCTTCCTGAACTTGTTATTACATGAAATTGCTAGTAGAGTGAGGAAATCTAAAAACCCACAGGCTATAGTCAGTCATCATGGTTTGATCAAATTGATAGTCACCAAGGAATTAACTCAGTTGCAGCTAACTTGGGACAATTTAATAAGCTCTAATGTACCACCCCTGGAAGGAATCCTTGAAAATGCATAGACTTAGGAGGAACATTAGACTATAGAGGTACAAGCCCCAAAAATGAGACGAAAAAGGAAAGCCAATGCCTTGACATCCATTCATGTTAATGTATCCACAGATGAGGTGAGATCACCCCATGGATCCCCTGGTAACCAACGAGTTGAGTTTCCTCAGGATTATGAAGAAGAAGCGGCTCGGGTCTTAGAAAATTTGGAAACCCTTTTTGAGGAGATAGCTCAATATGAGAATCTAAAAGAACAAGTCCCTACTCCTATCCCTTCTACTTCTCGTCATAGTTCTCACCACACAGACACATTAACCTTTTATGGAAACGATAGAGATACACAAAAATTGGAAGCATAAAATTTTTCTGCAGCTAAAACTGAGGAGCTCGAAGCTAATTCAGGAGACATAGCCTTACTTGAACCAGATCTTAACAATGTTGAGGAGTCAGAAGCTAATTCAGGATACATAGTCTTACTTGAACGTGATCCTGATGATTTTTGAAACTTTTCCTACTTTTGAAAATGTTTTTGCTGGTCCTTCTTCCCCAGTGAAGAAAGCCATTGTAAGAACAAATAAGAGAGATGATCATAAGTTGGAACTCATGAATAAGGAAAATAAGAAGCTGAAAAGAAAAATCAAGCAGCTTAGGAAACAACTAAAAGACTCTAATAAAACATATAAGAAGAAATTGGAGTCGAAATCAATAGGAACCCAGAGTGATAATTTTATTAATTCCACTCAAATACAAACATGAAACATTAGCATTTGTCCAGTAGGGACTCAAACAAAGGATGTTTGTACTAGTTTTGTAGAAACCCAAACAAATTTTTGTTCTTATGTGGAATTAATAGAGACAACTACTCAGACAGATCTTAAAAAAAAAAAATTGTTCCTATGTCAACAATGGAGACAGCCATTCAGACAGATCTTTGGACAAAACTTTGTGTTCCTATGTCAATAGTGGAAACAATTGTTCAAACAAATCTTCAAATAGACCTTTGTGTTCTTGTGGCAACACTGGAAATAGCCATTCAAACTGATTCGATAGAAACTTGCAGCAAGACTACATAGACAGAGGGCATACCTCCTTATACCCCTTCGTTAGTAGAGGCTATTATTTGAAATTTGAAGACAAAACTAGAAGATTTATAGTAAGTTCTACAACAGCATCAAAAACAAGTTGTGCCCTTAAACAAATATCAGGAGTTACTGAAAAATTTAATGACTTGATTACAACAAAGGATGAGACCTATGCCAGTCTTAGAGCAAAACAAAAGAAAGTGGAGGAAGTACAAGGATAGTTTCAGAAATCCTTGGAGAAAATCAAAATTATTTGTTTTGTTTATTCAGATGCACTAGCCTATAGGTTTCTTGCTATAAACTATGCACTTTCTTTGCTTGAACGATATCTACCATTAAAAGTTAAGTCTATTAGAGTTGGTCATTCTGTTGAGTTTAGTTCTACTCCCGATTTTATTAAATGTTGCCAAAAATAGACCAAGGATGTAAAATTTTTTCTCTATGAACTATATTTGCACAACTTTTTTCTAGAAGATGAAAGGGATGCTAATCCCAGCCCCTTCATTGGAGATTCCTAGTTCCAGGCTTTCATCTCCTTTGCCAAAAAATAGCTTAAATGGGCTAGGGCTCATGATACTTTGTAGAGGAGAGAAAGTGGATTGGATCTTTGGGTAAGAGGTGAACCTACAAGGCCCCCACAGATCTGGATACAACATAAAAGGTTATTGGAACAGGAAGGGGTTGTGTCTACCTTGGGCCCCATCCACACAGACGTTATCAAGTTAGGTTTGGAATATTTTTAGGACATTAGAGAAGTAGCTCTCCTGGCTGCAAAGAAAAGGTTGACAACTTCTCCCAACAGTGTCAGAAACTGAGAACCCTTTGGTTACAAAAACGTTAAGGTAGCTGCAGCTAGACTCGTCCGTTATGGTAACCTTGTCTTGAGTGAGGGTCCTACTTGGATTGGATGTCATTAAAGAACCCCTATTATTTGGTATCATCATAATGGGTATCATTGTGATTATGAGCTATTAGAATATCAGGAAGGTCGAGCCTTTGCAATACCTAAAAATAAAAATGGTGTTCAGCTCTACAAGGATAAAACATATCTTGCATATTCTTTGACTCAATTACATCTTAATTATCTTATTGCATGAGGACATGTAAAAAGGTATGCTAGGGAGTATGTTGGGTCATGGAAACGGTGTGTTTTCTCCCCTCATTTAATTGATTAATCATATGGTTTTCATAAAATTTCTCTCATCTTGAACATATTCTCGAAGAAAGACCATGCAAAATGAATAAAGAGCAGTGTTGAACAAGTTACATGCTTTTAGCATTAAATCCTAAGTTTTTTCTTGTTTATGTGCAGGATGACTGGATTGGACAATTTTTTTTCGTTTGGATAAGAAAACAGTGCCAAGAAAGGAAGATGTCATTATTCCAGCTGCGCGAGCCAAGCTAAAGACAAGAGGCAAAACATGGAATTGATGTGGAAAATCTGATTATTCAGCCGAGCAATCCTGAGGATATTCTAATCCTCAGGATAAGCTCCAATTTTTCTAGCATTTCATAGATAATATATAACGCTAGTAGATGGAAAAAGAACAATAACTTTTGTAATCATTGTTAATTTCTAGCAAGACTGTGAATGCAGATTCAACCTTAAGGGTTGTAGTGATTTTGTAATTTATTTTTGACAGTTAATGAAAAACTTGGAGTTTCACATTAAATCTGTGTATTGAGCTTCTATAGCAGTTCCTTCTAGAGGCTTTGGGCCTGATTGCTGAAAGATCTACTACTCATTTGTATTATGTTAATTATTCTTTACTGTTAAAGATTTATATTGTTGTTCCTTCTATAGGTTGAGATAGATTAAGTTTTATATCTTGGTTAATATCATTTTTATAATTTACAGAAAAGTAAGTCTTGTATTTGATTGTTGTTTTCTCTCTGTATATGCTTTCTGCAATTACTTCTAGCTTTGGATGCTCCTTGTGATTAGCATGATTTGAGTAGTTTCCTTTAATACGTGTGGATTCGATTATTCAGTTTGATTTCCTTTTGGCATTTAGAATATTAGATTGAGATCTTTGTCTGAAGTAGTTTGCAATTGATTTATCTTTCCAATTTCGAACCGTAGAATAATCTTTGTTTTGCATTTGAATTTCTAGAGTCAATGAGTTGTTGAGCAATTGTTTATTTCTGCAACGATTAGTTAGGATTTAGGATTAATTACTTGCATCCCAATCTTTGATTGTTATCGCACAGACAATGCTCACAACCTTGAAATAGAAAGACGAATCCCAGGTTGACATATTAATGTAGGATTAAGATTGATTTATAAAGTCATCTTAGTGCACCAACAATAACCCATTTGGTTCAAAATGTAGTTTTAATATGATCTTCAGGAGAAACGAGAATCTAGTTGTAACCTGGGAATCCATCAAGTAAAGATAACATCCCCGAACTTGCAACAAATTGCAAAATGTATTCCATTGTAGGAACATGGTAATTATCTTTTTCAGAGGACTTTAATTAGATTACAAAAATCAATAAAAATTCTAATATCCCCATTATTCTTTCAGAATTAGACCAAATTTCATACCCATTGAGAATGTCTAACAAGAAAAATTACTTTAGGTTTTAACAGTTTATTCAATTCTTCTTTGATTTGATCTTCAAGACTTAGATGCATTTTTCTGAGTTTTTATTGAAAAGGTTTTGTATCTGGCTTAATTAAGATTACATATTTAATTATTTTGGTGTTATATACTTTCATATCATCATAAGTGCATGCAAAAAACATCTTTGTATTGTCTCAATAATTTGATGAATCTATATCATTTTATAGGAGTATAACTTATTCCCAATTTAATATTTTGAGGTTGTTTTCCTGTTCCCAGATTAACAACTTTAAATTTCATTGAAGAACTGTTAATCCTACAATTTACACTACCTTTGAATATGTTATTAAAAGCATATAAATTTTCGAAATGAACTACGGATTTGGGAATTGAATTTTGTGATCCAAATTTATTAGGAAAGTCTAATTGCAATTGTGCATCATGTTGATATCCATTAATTACAGATGATTTAAAAGCATCTTCGAAGATAAAAAAAAATCTTTGATTTGATCATCATCGTTGAATTATCACCAATTGTACATATTGATTAAAAAGTATTTAAGCTAAGAATCTTTCAGGTGAGACATTTTTAACCAGTACAAGCCTTGAATCAACATTTCCTAAACTATCGACATGATTTTGTTGAGATCGAGGAATGGAGCTTAATTCAAAACTATCAAAGTTTTCAGCTATGTCCCAAACTTTGTGCCTATAATTTTTCGAATGACTAGATACAAAATGAATGTTCTTTTTTGATTTCCTAACAGTTATTTATGAGTCACCAAAGACTTTAATATTTTTTATTTCCATTCCAATTATTCTTCTATATTGTTTATACAAGGAAAATTTAATCTACAGGATGAAAGAAACTTATTACCTTGTGGATCTAGTAAAATACATCCAATGCCAACACCTTCTGCTGATATAGACCCATTAAAGTATAAAGTCCAAAGATTCGAATTTACATGATGATTTTTTAACATAATAGGGAGAACTTCGACATATGAAATTTGTTTGGAATTTAAAGTATGAACATTGAGAAAATTCAATATTTCAATTTGTCTTTCTAGAACAACACATTCTTCATATGTGATATTTCTAAGAGAAGTATTGAATGTGTAATTACCTAACGATATTTTTGGAGAATTAATTGGTTTGTTTGCATTTTCAAGATCTGTAATTGTATGTTTCATATGTTTCTCTTTGTCTACCTTGAATTTAATTGGTCTTCCATTTAATGGCAACCAAATATGAGACCAATCAATTGAAAAATATCCATTAAGTATTTCAGACCAATCCCAACTAAGTATTAGACCATAAGATTATGGTATGTTAGTCACAATGATATCAATAATCTAAAAAATCATAGGATTAGGAGTAAATATGATAAGTACATCTTCAATTTCTCCCAGAACTTCAACACTTGACCTGTCCAGTTAGACTATTTGTGTTGATGATTGAATTGGACTAAGATTCAATTTTATAACCACCGATAGTGGCATAACATTTGATGAATCTCTCGAATCAACAACACAATTATGAACATTTTGATTGCAAGTTTTGAATTTCAAGAGAAAAGGGAGAGTTTTAGCAGATGAAATATCCCCAATGAGAGCTACATTGATATTAGATTTTTTTTTGGCAGGAGCTCTTTGAGAGTTTTTAGTAGTTTGAGTATGATATGATTCTTTTCCTAACGCTTAAAAAAGTTTATCTCTTTGGTAAGTTATCTTTGATAATTCAAAAAAAGAAATATTCGCCCTAGTATTTTTCATGTCTTCTACCAAATCATATTCAACGTGATTAGTTGGAGGAGCAAAATTGGGTGTGTTTGGGGATTTATGAAAAGTCTGTGTTTTCTTAGCAGGGGTAGGAGGATTATTCCCAGCTGAAGTAGAAGCAAGATTAGAATATTGATTTTGAATTTTACTTCTCGTATGAACAACATTAACCTCCCACTCTTCTTCCTCTACTAAATCATTATCAATTAAACCACCTTGTGATACATCCCATAATACATTTATCATTTTACTATATTTGACTTCTCCTTGTTTTATTTTTTGTAATTGCTCCTCCTCTTCTCCTTCCACGAAAACCTTGAACATATTAATAAATTTTGCACACGTTTTTTCATTTTGGTTATCATTATGTTCTCTAAAAAGATCATCATGTGCATAATCATCAGTGTTAAATTCTTCAACATTGATTTGATTGGGGTTGGGAGGTTGATTTCTCCTAAAAGGTTTCCATGGTTTTCTTACAGGAGGTGTCTCAAACAGAATATTCTTCACATTATTAATTTCATTAGACATATTCTTAATAACCTTTTGAATAGATTATAAATCTATGACTTCTTTTTCCTTTTTGTCATTACCAATTTTACTAGTTTAATGTTTTTTAGCAATTGTTTTGGCTTTTTCTTGACACAGGACTTGTTTTGATGTTATTTCAAGAATTTGTTTTCCAACATTTAAGGCTTCTTCCATATTTAGAGCTAATGTTTTCATTTCTTCTCTAATGATGGTGAAAGAAACACTTGAAGGAATAGCAGTAGTATAAAATTCAGTCAAAACATCATCTCCCAGTCTTGAATCAGTAGGAATCCTATTAAGAATAGAAATAATTTCTTTATTTGAAATCTTTAATGGATTCACCAGAATTCATTCTAATATTAGATATTTCCACAATTAAGGATGCCTTGGTTTTACCTTCACTATTTTTTTTAATTAATTTATTATTAAGAGTATCCCAACTAGTAATAAAGCCATCGACTAAGGTAAAATACCATGTTGTAGTTTTTCCTTAAAATGTGAAAGGAACAATCTAACAGACTTGATCTTCATGTTGTAAAGTTCCTAATTTAAATGATAACATAAATTGTTTAATATTTACTTCAATAGTAATATGCCCATTTTCATGATACTTAGGAAACCATCTTTCATAAATTTTTTGGAGATCATGTTGATCTCCTATGATAACAATTGGACCATCTGATAACCAGGGTGGACCAAGAATAGTTGACCTTGGAGAAGGAGTACCTGAAGAACTTTGAGTAGGAATATGTGGAGGTGAAGGATCTATAGGTGGTGGTACTAAATGAGGTGATGGAGAAGGAGTTATTGAAGGAGGTGGAGCAGTGAGCTCCAAAGTGATTGTTATAGTACTTGGAAAAGAAGAAGTGGGAGTTACATAGCTTAGAACGGGTGAGGGAGACCAAGATCGAATAATAGAATTTGTAAGCAAAATAATTACATGTGTAAATATGTGAGATGCAATGGTATTTTTTTCCCAATCAACCTCTTCTAAAGGAAATGATGGATTTGTGTATGTAGAAAATTTTGATGAACCCTAAGACTTGTATTCATTGAAGATCTATGACTAGTTTCTAAGGATGAAGAAATTATATCTTCAACTTCATGTTTTGGTCTTGGCATTTTAGATATATTGAATAAAATAGGGTTAAACTAGAAACTTTTCTTTGTGAGTGAGTGTAAACCTTTGAAAATTGCAATTGAGGGTGAACAGGCACATAAGAGATTTCAGCAGGTTCTCCTATAGAGAATTCGGGATGATGCGTCATTGTTGAAGAGGTATATTTTTGTTCAGTAGGATGAACAACAACAAAAGAGATACTAGTATCAAATCATGTGACGAGGGAAATAATTTCATATGATTTATCAGTTATACATTATATGTGGCCTTCCTTCTAGAGCCAAATTTTTTTGACAAGGGGAAGACGTCCTAGTTATAACGAGTTGAGTATTAGCCCGATCAAGGTCCCAATTAGAATTTTTTTTTTTTTTAAGTGGTTATATAATTTATGGAATCAATGCCTAATTTCCTATTATAACTTAAAATATAACTAAAATAAATTATTCAAATGATAAAATTAAATTAAAAATAGGGGAAATATACGATGTATGTTAATACTTATAGTTATCTACAAATATACATATTGTTATGGATATTTGTTGGATTTAACTTGATGTAACATACATCAGTGAGGGAAGTGAGGTAGGGGATTTATTCGAACATAATATCTAAAATAAAATATTATGTGTGTTTGAATCTGGTTGGAATTTTGGTCCAGCTAGTCATACAAGACAATTTGAGATGGCTCTCAAATTAAAATCCTAATGATTTTTTTTTAAGATTTTATTTTAATTTTCATGCAATAACTTAAATTAAAACCTATATTGAAAATGAGAGAAAATCAACATTATATTAGTTGAATATCATATTTCACTATCAAGTAGAAACATAAACATAAAACAATTCATAATTTTCTTTGATAGCAAAAATACACTGCAACATATCTTAAAAAATATTAATAGAATATCGTAACCATTCAATCAGAGATAAACATAAAGAAAGTTATAAAATGAGTATTAGATACATCCATTAAGTAATTAAAGTGATCACAGGATATCAATCTCATAACTAAAAAAAAATCAACTTTGAATTTGGTCTTCAAAAATTTCCACTTCAAAAATTGATTATAGAATGCAAGTTTGGAGTTTTCACAATTCATCAACCCTTACAACAACATTAGAATCCATATAAATACTAAAAATAAAAATGAGATAGAGTTTGTTTGTTCATCCAAATTTAGAAAATATTCAAAATTTTCTCTAATAAGAAATGATGCTAAAAAAAAATCATTATCCTTATCTAAGGATAATTTCCCAAAAAAGTGGCAACCGGTTTCAAACTTCCTTCCCATCTTCAAAGTTGTTATCCTCAATGGTTAGCATATGCAGAGGATTTTTTAAGATAAAGGTTATCCATTCTGTATATACCTGTGTAACTCCAAAAAATTAATTAGCGGAAAATGTGTTAGAAAATTATATATTATAGAGCAATGGAACACATAAAATATTGTAGAAATATAAACACAGAAAACGCATAAAACAAGAAAGACACAGATATATGTAGTTCACCCAATTTGGGCTACGTCCACGGAGAAAAAATGAGTCCTTCCTTTTATATTATCTAGCAAACTGAAGAGATACAACCTACAATAGATTCGATGTAATTCCCTCTTCTGTCTCGCTCAATCTCCTCTCTCTTCTCTCTTAGAATACAGATCTACATAGACGCAATACAATTCCCTCATATATAGCGAGGGGTTGCCTTCAAGGGAAAAAAATCATAAATTAAACATAACTTCTACCGTTAGATCTCTGCCTAATGAACGACCCAGATTGACTATGAAATTACAACATTTTACAAGGAAATTTTACATCTATTTTTAGCTTCGGGGGCACTACCCTCGATGCCCCCACCAAGGGAGGGCTCCCAAAGGTCACAGCCGCCCCCCCTGGACCCCCCCTACAACATATATTTTATGGGCAGTGTTGCCACCACATTATGAACTGGGTCCATTGTAGCGATACCTCTAAATAAAGAAGATAATCAGGCTCCACACCCAACAAAATGAACTATGTTAACCTAGCACATTGACACCAAATTCTAAACGAACCTTTTCTTTTTACGATATTTAACCACAAATTTTGAAATTAGCTTGACCTATTCAAAAGGAAATTGTAGAAATTTATGAAAGGTTTGGTGAGTCTAAATTTTGGTTCCAGTTATTTATCTCACATCTCCTGTTGTCCAGTCTTTTGTTTGTTATTGACTTAGAGATCCAGGGACTTCCTCTCTTAATAGTTTTTATTTGGAAAGATCAAACTCTTCAATGAAATTTGTCCCAACCTCCCACACCTTTATATATTGTTCACGACCTTCATGCTCCAAACTTCTATTTCTTTTGATTCTGATTCCCTCAAGTTTAAAGACATATAAATGAGTCCTTTATCTTTCTTGGAAGTTTTAAGAATGTGTAGAAGTTGTAATTTCTTTTCCCATTCAATAATTGATGAAAATGTGTGTTTGATATTTCTATCTTCTTCAACCAAAGACTCAATTCTTTCGTTGTGACTTACAATATCCTAATAAAATCTATAGATTTTATCCATTCATTTATAGAATGTATCTTGGCCCTTCTTTAATATCTAGTTGGCCTATATTGCTTTCTATTTGAATATATTTACAATTTTCTTAGCACCATGATTTTTTTTTAATTGAATCTAAAGGGTTATAATTTGTTCTTTTCGTGTTGTAGTCATGAATTAAATATTGTTTTCAGCTTCTCATTTCAACGTTTGGTTCTTCTCCTCATGTGCCTTTATGATTTGCTCAATATTATAGGAATGCTTTGTCGCTAATTCGTTAAATTGATTTTCAAATTGACTCTATAAATTAGCCCTCTCTATATAAAATCCTCCCATAAGGGCTGTAGAATGGGTTTACCAATTCTCTTCGCTAAATGCTTTGCTCTTTTCAATTCGAAATTTCAACTCTTTCATTCTTTGAAGGTTATTTTGGAAAGAAGTTGCAAGTTCACTAACATGATATTTTTGATTTTTTGCAAAGGCTCCAAGAGCCTGTGAATATTATTCAACTTTCTCTCTCACATCTCTAGTTGCCTACCATCTATGTTCAAAAATTGTTCAAAAGTGTCAAATTTCCTCTTCTTAGTTCTTAATACAATTGATTTTTCCTTTGTATTGAAATAATATTCAGTTAAGGATGGAATAGTTTCATACATTGGTTCCATTTCAGTAACAAACCTAAAAGTAATGAACTAAGAGGATTTTTTGTGGAGATGGGAGTAATGGAAGCCTTAGGAGATGCTTCCAATACTGAAATATCAGTGGATTTAGAATGTTGTTCAATTGACTCTTTATCTTTGTTAGGATTATCTATGATTATTAAATGAACAATTTATTCCTCTTCCTTTTTATCAATTTCCATCTCTTCAGTTTATTCAACATATTTTTTAGACTGTAATTCTTCTTGGGTGGTATCTTAAGGAGCATGAAGGATAATACTATCTTTGGCAGAAACGCTTTCTTTGACTACTTGTTCTTCTACTTTAATCTCTGCTATTATTATGTTATTTTCCATCCTAAGACTTTATTGCTCCTTTTATTTAACACTTATATCTCTAGTAGTCTCTAAATTGTCTGAACTATGGGATGTAACAGAAACATCATACATATTATAGATTTTAATTACTTGAAATTTCTTAGAAGAAGTTGGTTCTAAAAGGATATGAGTGAAATTATTTTTTATACATTCAAGAGATTTAAAATATTCAATTGAAACAGAGGAAAAAAAGACTTTTATGTTTGAGAAAATCCTCATAAGTGTTTTCTTTAATTTCCTTGAGTTTTCCCCTATATTTAATACTCATTAGTTTTCATATTTCAACTTCCTGATCAAGACTATAAATGTCTATGAAAACATCATCAAAAGGAGGTTTTTTGATGTGTAAAATTTTAA
Source organism: Pinus tabuliformis (assembly GCA_031772625.1). NCBI lineage: Eukaryota > Viridiplantae > Streptophyta > Pinopsida > Pinales > Pinaceae > Pinus > Pinus tabuliformis. Next base: position 282,514,197 of record CM062804.1, on the reverse strand, counting down.
TATCAATTATATCATAGTAATGATCATTTATTATCCCAGTAGGGTCATAAACAAAATGGGGTGATGACTGAAACCAGACACTCCTAAGCTTTTCAAAGTCCTTGAATGCATGGCCTCCATCCTTGAAACTTATTTTTCCAAATTTAATTGGAAAATTTGGCCAAATTCTCTTCTAAAGTTTACTCAAATTTTGAGCTTGGCCATTTAATTTTGTTTGATTTGCTACTTTTATATGATCAATTCTTTCAAGAATATACCATGACAATATATGAGGACTGTAACAACCTTGGTGAAAATTTCATGTAATAAAATTTAATAAAGGAAAAATAGGACCACGGTTAAGGGACATTTATTCCAAGCTAAATGTTGGGCAAAGATATCCTAGTGGGCATGATTGGATGTGTTTATGGCTAAGTAAATTGGAAAACGCTAAGGAAAAGGCATTAAAAGGTAAAAAGGCATTTTTGGCACATTTATTTATGAAAATAAAGGAAATTAGGAGAAAAGTAAGGTGAAAGGTCACAGGTTTCATGTGAGGAAGAAATTGAAGGAAAATACGGGAAGATGAAGAAAATAGAGGCCTCATTAAAAAGGCTTCTGAGGATCAGTTGCTAACCTTTTGTCAGTTCAAGTTTTGGAGTTCTCTCATTATTCTCTATCTCTCTCACTCTTGGTCACTTAGATTTTTCTTGGAGAACTCTAGATTTGGATCAAGGAAGGAAAATCAAGCAAAGGGAAAGGAAGGGAAGCGAGGATAAAGGAAGGAAGAGGAGGATCAGGTAGCTTCAGCAAGAATATTTGCAGGTAACATATTGCACATGTGCTTTCCTCACTATTTTTGATATGCATGGATTTACATGTTGGTGTATGGTTCTCTTACTATCGGTGACATGGTTTTGTCAAGTTATGATAGTGGTTTTTAGCCTAGCCTTGCCTTTTTCCATTTGACATGGTATGTTGGGATGTTTATCTTGGTTTTGGGCTTTGGTTTACTGGATGGATTTCGGAATCTAGGGCGGAGTTGGTCTCAAGGGTCATTCTGAAAGGCATAGGAATCCCTTGACAGGTTTTGAATGGATACATGGTAAATTCTGATGGAGAAATCTTTGTTTAGGGCCTAGTGATCTATGTTTGGATTGCGGTGAAGCCTGAGGGACTAGTATTGGTTTAGGGCATAGTGATCCCAGATTGGATTACAGTAAAGCCTGAGAGACAAGGAGATGGAAAATTCCTCAAGGATAGTGATGGATTCTTGATGGAATTCCAGGTTCGGTTTGGTTGTGATCGGAGCACTAGTTTTGGTGTCATCATAGTTTGGTGAGGGTGGAGGTGGTTTAACCTCTAGATTCCCTTGGTTGTTTTGGATTGGTTTACCCATAAGACACATTAATTCTTCAAATATGGCACGAGGGTGACTAACTGAAAGGGATATGTGTTTCAGCCATGTCTACGGTCAGGTGGTACATGGAAGTCTTGAACCTGGTTAGACTTTCCTATGATTAATGAAAGATAATTTCTCTTGCTTTTGCACTTGCTTATATGTCGATTTAATGGTTGTTATATCTATGTTATTTACATTGTTTTGTGCTATTTATAAGCTTGGTTAATTGGCTGGTTCATGTCATGATTATCTCATGTATTTACTTGTAATTGTTAAATTGATGGATGCAAGACCTAATTTATGTTATAAAGTTCAATGGAGAAGGTGGTGATCCTTCTTGTCATGTTTCATAAGATTTTTCAGTGATTCATGCTATGTCTTATATCCTAAACCTATAGGTTCATTGATGCCATGTGTTTGACAAAATCTCAGTCCTGGTTGGCGATGGTCAGGCCTAATCCTGAGGTTGTTTTTTGCTTTAGTAGTCTTGTCATCATGTATTTGATATATTCTGAAAGTTATAACAATTTCTGGGTAGCGTCTAGGATTCTGGGCTAGAAAAGTGGCTTGAATTCTGTGGACGCTAGCATATGTCTGCTGGGAAAAGTCCCTGGACATTGGCTTGTAGGTCTCTGAGAGTGTCCAAAGGTCCCTTGATGTTGGAATTCCTATAGGATAAGAGTGTCCAAAGGTTAAGAGGTCTAAAAGATCAATGGGACCCAGGGGTAGGATGTCTGAGTGGATGATATGTCTCCTGGGAGTGTTGTTGCTTTTGTGGAAGGTATGGTTGATGTTTTCTATCAATTCCATTTCCTTAAGGTCACCAAGGAGGTTGAATCCCTACATAGTGGCCTCTCTTGTTGCGTGTTTACCCTAGTTGGATGGTTACTTGGGTAGATGTGGGAGGAGGGTGGCTATAAATTGGTATCAAAACATGATTGCGCTCCCCTTAGGTGAGTGTGGGTGAATTTTTTTGTCATGCATTCATGTTGGTTGTACATGTGTCAGTCATCCTTAAATGCTTGTTTCATATGCATGGTGTTGGTCACGGTCGTAGTGATGTCGCCATAGGGGTAAGGATGCCATCATGCGAATAATGTTGTCATTAATGTATGACTGGTTACATGTTGTTATATGTTTCTTACATGTGTCATTTTGTATTCTTGGTTATGTTCTTGTATTTTTTGTTACATTCTTGCATGATTGGTTACATGTATCATTCTTGTAGGTTTGGTTACAAGTATCCCCATTCATGCTTGATCATATGTGCTCATTCGTATGCGTCACCGATACACATTGCTTATGCATGTTAATGTTTGCATGTGGTCAAGTATACAGTGGTGCTATGGTTGTTGTTGTCATGCATGTAGTCATGGTATGTGTGTAGTTGATATGGTCATGCATTGATGACTGGACACTAGCTAGACTGATTGTTACATGGTTATGTGCTTATGTATCATATGTCTATATGTTGTTATGATTATGTTATACACATATCACAATGTTTTCATGATATTGCAGATGAGATATCCTCCTTGAACTATGCTAACGTACATTGGTTTATTGTGATTTGGTTTAGCTGGAATAGTATGCCTTGCATGAAAGAGATCAAATGGCTATAAAGATCATAGATAACAAGTCTCTACCTATGAATTGAATGAGAAACATGGTATTAGGCTCTCTTCTGATTTGATGGATATATTATGAAGCTTGAAGGAAGAAATAATGAGTGGTAAGGTGGACAATGACAAAATCATGCAAGCACAAGAGAAACAAGAAAATGTTAATGGAATACTACTTTAGAGTTTGTCAAAATTGCAGCGACAGGCACCACTTCGGATCAACCATGAGTAGAAGGAAAAACTAATGGGGCATATGGTAGTAGGTCTTATGGTGGTCACATGTAAGGTAGAGATGACATAATCAGAGATGGAAGGTTGTTGGACACTCTGGATAGGAGAGATGATGGACAAAGGTATTATTCTAGTTCTGGTTTGGACATGCATCATGATCGTCATCATTATCATCCTTATAGGAGGAGCGATAGGGGATACTTTCCAGATTATTTTAAGAAATAAAATCAACCTACCTTTGATGGAGATATGAAGAAATCATAATATGTAGAGGCATGGTTACCTGGTATGATAAAATTCTTCAGATTGGATGACTATGCAGAAAACATGAAGGCAAAGATAGCCAGTCTCAGTCTCAAAGGAAAAGTAGATATGTTGTGGGAAAATGTGAAGAATGTTAAAGGTATACATGAGGATGATTTGACTTGGCATGTGTTTGAGAAGCTCTTCAAGAAGAATTATTTGTCAGAAAGATATTTTGATGACAGAGCTAAGCAATTTTATGAGTTGCGGATGTGTTCCATGACATATAATGAGTACACTAGTAGGTTCTTGGAGTTGTTGTGATATGTATCTTACCTCAAGGAGTAGAAGGCCAAGGTTCAGAGATTCATCAGTGGACTACCAGTAGTGTACATAGATTGGGTTGAGTTAGATGAGCCTAGATCATTGGAGGAGGCCATTCGAAAGTTGAAACATTGTTATGAGCAGTCAAAGCGCAAGGTTGAGCCTAAGCATGACTTGAAGAGAAATAAGAAATCTAAAGGAAAATGGCCACCAAAGAAAGGAAGACCCCAAGATACAAGTGAGGAAGAAAATGTAGTTCCTCAAAAGAGGTTTAATACAACTGAGAAAGGACATGGAGAGCAACAAGCTAGAGGTGTTAGTAGGGAACCATTGCAGTGTTGGATATGTGGTAAGGATAATCATAAGAGAGATTGTCCACAATATCAAACTGGTGGTAGACCCCATATCTACAGTGCTCAAGAGGCACATACATTTGGTGATGTTGGTCATAGAATTCCTTGTATCTATGCAATTGTGGACAACAAGAAGGCGAACATCAGGCATCTATCATTGAGATGGATGGCAAGATTTGTGATCAAGTTGTTCCTATTTCGATTGATCCTGGATGTAACTTTAGTTATATTAATCCTGACTTGGTGGATAAGTGTGGTTTGAGAAAATAAGTGCATGCACAATCTTGGTTGGTCTAGTTGGCTACAAGTACAAAGAAGAGAGTTCACCACTAGGTGAGAGCTTGTGCATTTGAGTTAAATCATATGCCTACAACAACACATTTGAATGTACTGCCATTGGGTTCGTATAGTATTTTTTTGGGTATGGATTGGTTGTACCTTCATAGGACCAAAGTGGATTGCTTTGACAAGGCCATCAAGTGTGTGGATGATAGTGGGAAAAAGACAACCTTGCAGGGAAAGAAGAAGCCTATATCAGTGAGGATGGTTACCACTATGCAGGCTAATCATAGTTGCAGAAAAGGTTGTGTGATTTTTGAAGTGCACATTTCTAGTGACAAAGGTAAGGAAGTTGGGGATTCAAACTTTTTGAGCAGATACCAGTTCTACAACATTTTCAGGATGTATTACCTGAGGATATTACAGAGTTGCCAATTCATAGGGAGGTAGATGTTTCTGTTGAGTTGGTCCCAGGGGAAGCTCCGACATCAAAGGCACCTTACCAGATGAGAACACCTCATTTGGTAGAGTTGAAGTTGCAGTTAAAGGAGATGTTTGACAAGGGATACATTAGGCCAAGTGTATAGCCTTGGGGTGCACCAATTTTGTTCGTAAAGAAGAAAGATGGTACTCTTAGATTGTGCATTGACTACATGATGCTCAATAAGGTAATGATTAAGAATAGGTACCCACTGCTGAGGATTGATGATTTTCTTGATCAGTTGAAGGGAGAAATAGTGTTCAATAAGATCGACTTGAGATTGGGATACCATCAAGTACACATCAAGCAAGCGCATATCTTCAAGACTGTGTTTAGGATTAGGTATGGGCATTATTATTTTGTTGTAGTTCCATTCGGTTTGACTAATTCTCCAACTACATTTATTTGTTTTATGAATAGTGTGTTGCATCCCTATCTGGACAAGTTTGTTATTGTATTCATTGATAACATATTGGTAATATTCTAAAAATGAGGAAGAACATGCCAAGAATTTATCATCAATGTTGAGATTGCTAAGAGAACATCAATTGTATGCTAAGCTTAGAAAGTGCAACTTCTTTAAGACTGAGGTATGTTACTTGGGGCATGTTGTCTCAAAGGAAGGCATATCAGGAGATCCAGAAAAGATAAGGGCCATCATGGAGTGGGCAGTTCCTAAGAATGTGGATGACATCAAATCATTTATGGGATTGGCAAGCTACTATAAGAGGTTCATTAGGAAATTCTCACACATTTCATATCCTATCACATCATTGTAAAAGAAAGGTAAGAAGTTTGGATGGATAGAAGAATGTGTAGCTACTTTTGAGGAGCTCAAGGAGTTGTTGACACATGAACCGGTACTAAATATTGAAAATCAAAACAAGGAGTTTGTAATATGTACATATGCTTGCAAGAAAGGACTTGGTGGAGTTCTCATGAAAGAAGGGAAGGTAGTGTAACAACCTTGGTGAAAATTCCATGTAATAAAAGTAAATAAAGGAAAAATAATAAACACGGAGGATGGGACACATATTCCAAGCTGAATGTTGGGAAAACTCCTAGTGATGGGAATCACTTGTGATTGGTTATGGCTAAGGAAATTGGCAAAGGAAATGGATAAGGATTTGGAAAGGAAAAATAGAATTCTTAGCACATTTATTTATGAAAATAATGGAAATTAGGAGAAAAATGAGGTGAAAGGTTAGAGGTTGCATGTGAGGAGGAAAATGAAGGAAAATAATGGAAATTGAAGAAAATAGAGGCCTCATTCATAAAAAGGCTTCTGAGGATTAGTTGGTAGCCTTCTGTCAATTCAGTTTTGGAGCTCTCTCATTATTCTCTCTCTCTCTCTCATACTCTTTGAGACTTAGAGTTTTCTTGGAGCACTCTTGGATGGCGTGGCATACTTGGATTCTTGGACCAAGAAGGCAGAGGAAGAGAAGGAAAGTGCAAGAGGACATCGGGGGTCAGAAAATACATTAGATTTTCTTGTAGGTACCGAGTTACATGTATGTTTCCTTCACCAATTTTGGCATGCATGACACATGCATGTGGATTCTTGGTCATGAGTTGTCATTGGCATGGAGGATTTCCTAGATTGATAGTGGATTTCCTAGCCTTGCCATTTCGTGGATAGCTATGGTGATTGTGGGTTTACTTTGATTATTTGTTTTTGGTTGGTTCTCGTGTTTCCTTAGCTTGGGTTGACTTATTACTTCCTCAAATTCCTAGTTAGACAAATGCTCTGGAAGCCCTGTAACAGCTTGGATTGAGTTACTAGTCGTGGAAGCCTTGGTTGAAAAATTCTCTAGAAGGAATTGATGGGTTGAGTTACTAGTACTAGAAACCTTGGATGGGAAAATGCTTTGGAAGCTCGGCGACAGTTGTGGGTTGAGTTACTAGTCGTGGAAGTTTTGGTTGGAAAAAACGCTCTGGAAGCCCTAGAAGGCTTAGATGGATACCAATCTGATGATGATTTTGTGATGTCCAACTGTGAGGTGGAGTCACTATTTCTTGGGTTGAGGTGGATGGCCTCTAGAATCCCTGGATGAGTTTTTATTGATGTGTTCTATGATATCCCACATTCATGCTTGGAATATGACATGAGAGTGAATGGCTGAAGAGAGATTTGGCTCAGCCATTCTACGATTCGGTGGAAAGTGGAAGTCCCATCCTGGATTTGGATTTTTCATCATTAAAAGGTTTTTTATCCTTTTATTTTTATGAACATTTTTATGGATTATATGTGTTCTACACGGCTGTACTTTAATGAGTATTTCTACTACTACTACATTGCTTATGTATGTGTTTTATGACAACAGCCATGCATGGCTTTCACCATGTTTTTACTTGCAATTGAATTATCTATGTATCTATGACCTAATGGATGGAATGGTAGTTAATGTATTGAGGCATCAATGGTTCTTAGCGATTCTCAGCTAAGAATGAGACTCCTATGCTTAGAACTATTATTTATACCTATACATTACATATTCATGACCTGTTTGGTGAAATTCGTGTCATGGCTAGTAGGGGTCCATTCAAGGTCTTAAACAAGTATTTTCTTTAGCACTGTCGTTTCCATGTTATTTTAATGTTCTAAAGAGATGGTTGAATTCTCGGTAGTGACCTGGGCTCTAAGCCTAAAAAAGTGGCTCAAATCTCGAGGATGCTAGCATAGCACTGACTAAATGAGTCTCTGGACACTGGCAAGCAAGCCTGTGACAGAGACTCTAGGTTTTTGGATGCTATTATTCCTATAGAATGAGAGTGACTAAGGCTTAAGTTGTCCAAAATCTCAGTGGGACCCAAGGGTAAGTTTTCTAAAGTGTTGGATTGGTTCCTGAGCATCCTGAAGTTGATGTTGAATGTCTAAATGGTGTGTTTCCATCGGCTTCACTTCCTTAACATGCCTTAGGAGGTCGAATCATATCATAGTGGCCTCTCGTCGCATGTTTACCCTAGCTGGCTGGTTGCTTGGGTAGATGTGCGAGGAGGGTGTTACAAAGTGGTATCAAAACATGGTTCACCCCTCGGACTAGATTGGTTATGTGTTGGGCATGCATGTCAGTTGCATGCGTCTCTCTCACACTTGCATTCTGTGTGCTTGTTGAATTTGCACGATGTTGTTCATTTGGTAGTGATGTCATCATGTAGAGTTGATGTGTTTTACTACCGGATGCATCGTTGTGAGTGTATGACTGGTTACATGTCGATTTATGTCACTTACATGTATCATTGTAGTATGCTTGGTTACATTCTTCCATGTTTGGTTACATTCTAGTGTGCTTGGTTGCATCCATCATTCATGTAGGTTTCGTTTCAAGTATCATTCATTCATGCTTGATCATGTGTTTATGCATATGTGTGGATGGTTATGTATCACTTACGCATCTTCATTTTTGTATGTGATCAAGTATATAGTGACGTAATGATGGTGGCTTTCATGCATGAGGTCATAGTGTGTGTTGTTGTCTAAGTCATGCATTGATGATTGGAACCTAGCTAGATGACAGTTGCATGGTCATATTCTTATGTATTAAGTTTCTACATTTTTTCATGACTATGTTATACATGTATCACACTCATTTGTTTATCTTGCATACAAGTTATCCTCCTAGAGCTATACTAAGGTATGTTGGTTTATTGTGATTTCGTTTAGTTGACATGATATACCTTGCAAGAAGAAATAGCAAATGGTTAGCAAGATGGTTGACTGTAAAGACTCTCCCTATGAATTCGAAGAGTCGTATGGTGTTGGGAACTTTTCTGATTTGGGAGTTACACTTAGAATATTAAAGGAAGAAATAAGGAGTTGTAAGGAATATAATGGAAAAATCATGTAGACGCAAGACAAACAAGTTGAGGTAAATGCAGTGATACTGCAAAGTTTGTCAGATTTGGAGTGACAGGGACCACATCGGATCAACTATGAATAGGAGGATAGAACTAACAGGGCATATGGTAGTAGGTTGTATGGTGGTCATACATCAAATAGAGATGACAAGGTTAGAGATAGCAAATTGGTGAACACTCCAGATAAGAGAGGGGATAGACACAGGTATTATTCTAGTTATGATTCAGATAGGCATCATGATCATGAGTGTTATCATCCTTACAGGAGGAGTGATAGGGGATATTTTTCATATGATTTTAAGAAATCAAAGCCACCAACATTTGATGGAGAGACGAAGAAACCATAGGATTCAGAGGCATGGTTTCTTGGCATGAGGAAATTATTCATATTAAATGACTAGTTAGAGAACATGAAAGCTAGAGTGGCTACATTTGGTGGGAAAATGTGAAGAACGTTAGATGTATTCATGATGAGGATATGAATTGGAGTGAGTTTGAGTGGCTATTCAAGAATAATTACTTGTTATAGAGATACTTTGATGACAAGGCGAAAGCATTTTATGAGCTAAAGATGGGATACGTGATAAATGATGAGTACACTAGTAGGTCCTTGGAGTTACTGAGGTATGTGCCTTATCTCATAGAGGAAAACGCCAAGATTTAGAGGTTCATTAGTGGTTTACCGATGGCATTTAAAGATAGGATCTAGTTCGATGAGCCTAGATCATTAGAAGAAGCCATCAGAATGCTAAGGCATTGCTATGAAGAATCGACGTGCAGAACTGAGACTAAGCTAGACTGGAGAGGTAATGCACAGAGCAAAGGAAAATGGGACAAAAGGCGAGAAAGACCACAAGATATAGGTAATAAGGAGAATGTTGCACCATCTAAGAAGTTTAATGCATTAGATAGAGGACATGGATTCCAATCAGGAGAATAGAACAAGGAGATAGGTTGGAAGCCTATAGAGTGTTGGATTTGCGGCAAAGATCATCAGAAGAGAGATTTTCCATAGAATCAGGGTGGTAGACCTCATATATATAGTGCGGAGGAGTCACAAAATGTTGGGGATGTTGGTCAGAGTATTCCATGTATGTATGTAGTATTGGATAACAAACAGATAGAGCTTGAAGCATCTATCATTGAGATGGATGGTAATTTTTGTGACCAAGTTATTTCTATTTTGATTAGCCCTAGATCTAATTATAACTATGTTAGTCCTGACTTGGACGATAAATGTGGTTTGAGTAAGGAATTTCATGCAGAGTCTTGGTTAGTGTAGTTGGCTACATGTACGAAGAACCGAGTTCATCATTAGTTAAGAGCTTGTGCACTTGATTTGAATGGTATCCCTACCACAACACATTTGAATGTATTACCATTGGATTCATACATTATGATGTTGGGCATGGATTGGTTGTATCTGTATAGAACCAAGGTAGATTGTTATGACAAAGCGATTGAGTGTGTTGATTTCAATGGAGAACCAAGAGTCTTACAAGGTAAGAAGAAATCTACATCAGTTAGGATGGTGATAGCTATGCAAGCAAAGCATAGTCACAAGAAGGGGTGTAAGTTATTTGCAGTGCAAAATTATAGTGATAAGGGTAAGGAAGTTGAGGATATAGATGTGTTGAGCAGGTACCCAGTTTTATAGTAGTTCAAGGATGTATTTCCTGAGGACATTTCAGAGTTGCCACCTCACAGGAAGGTATACTTTTCTATTGATTTAGTGCCAACGACAGCTCAAGCAGCAAAAGAACCTTACAGGATGGGCACACCTAAGTTGGTTGAGTTAAAGTTGCATCTGAAGGAAATGTTGGACAAGAGATACATTAGGCCAACTGTATCACTGTAGGGTGCACCTGTATTGTTTGTGAAGAAGAAATATGGAACTATTAGATTATGCATTGGATACAGGAAGTTGAACAAAGTGACCATCAAGAACATGTATATGTTGTGGAGGATTGATGACTTTTTTGATCAGCTGAACAGAGCAATAGTGTTCTCTAAGATTGACTTGAGGTCGACATATCATCAGGTACGCATCAAAGAGGAGGACATTTATAAGAAAACTTTCCAGACCAGGTATGGGCATTTTGAGTTTATTATAGTTACATTTGGCTTAACTAATGCTCCATCTTAATTTATGTGTTTGATGAATAATGTGTTGCATCCGTATTTGGATAATTTTGTTATTGTGTTCATTGATGATATACTGGTATATTGTAAAAATGAGGGAGAGCATGTCGAGACTTTAGCAGCAGTATTGAGGTTGTTGAGGGAGCATAAGTTGTATGCTAATCTCAGCAAGTGTAGTTTCTTTCAGACTGAGGTACATTACTTGGCGCAGGTTGTCTCCAAGGAGGGCATTGGAGTAGATCCATAAAAGATAAGAGCCATCATGGAGTGGGTAGCTCCTAAGAATGTGGATGAGGTGAGATCCGTCATGGGCTTGGCAGGATACTACCAGAGGTTCATCAGGAACTTCTCATAGATTGTTTATCCTATTACATCATTGCAGAGGAAAAGTAAGAAATTTGAATGGATAGAGGAGTGTGAGACTAGTTTTGAGCAGCTCAAGCAATTGTTGGCACATGCACCAATGTTAAAGATTGTAGATCGAGACAAATAATTTGTAATATGCACAGATGCTTGCAAGAAGGGACTTGGTGGAGTCCTTATGCGTGATAGACAGGTGGTATGTTATGAGTCATGGAAACTGAATGAGCACAAGTAGAACTATCCCTCACATGATCTTGAGCTAGCAGCGATTATATATGCGTTGAAGATGTGGAGACATTATCTTCTAGGAAAGAGATTTACATTGATGAGTGATCACAATGGTTTATGATATCTATTTGACCAACCAAATCTGGCTACAATTAGTGAGTTTGATTTTGAGATCTGATATATTAAAGGTAAAGAGAACATAGTGGTATATGATCTTAGTAGGCGGGTATAGGTAAATCACTTAGAAGCTATGAGATCCTATGGGACAGATCTACAGGATAGGATCTTGTTGGCATGTCAGTAGGATGTCATATATATGTATATTGTGCACATGCTACAATAGAGCATGGGTACAGGTAGAGGTTATGGTACAGGTACAGGTATGGTTACATGTATAGGTATAGGTGATGGTATAGGTACAGATACAGGTAGTGGTACAGGTGTAGGTGCATAGGATATGGATTATTGTCTTACGGCAGATGGGTTGTTCTGATTCAGAGATATGATATATGTTTCAGATAGAAGTGATCTCAAGAACATGACCTTGAGAGAGTTTCATATGAAACCATATTCAAGTCACCCAGGCTACTAGAAGACTCTGGTAGAAATGAAGAGATTTTACTATTAGCTGAATTTGGAGAGGGATGTAGCAGTGTTTGTGGATAGATTTTTTGACTGTCAGCCTGTAAAGGCAGAGTGTAAACATATAGGTGGACTGGTTTAGCCGAATGTGATTCTAGAGTGGAAATTGGAAGTCATTTCCATGGACTTCATCACAAGGTTTCTTAAGACAGTGAGACAACATGATTCCATCATGGTTATTGTGGACAGGTTGACAAAGGTTGCACATTTCATTTTGGTGAAGTATACATTCTCAACTAGGGATGTAGCGTAGGTATTCATCCTAGATGTGGTCATATTTCATGGTATTCCGAAGAATATTGTGTCAGACAGGGATGCGAAGTTCACTTCCATGTTTTGGAAGGAGTTATTTGCAGGTTTGGGCACAAAGTTGGCCTTTCAGTACAACTTATCACCCATGGACAGATGGATAGATAGAGAGGGTCAATAGGGTATTGGAGGACATGTTGAGGATGTATGTAATGCATCAACAGTGAACTTGGGAATAATATCTTCCACTGGTAGAGTTCACGTACAACAATGGGTATCAAGAATCTTTGAGGATGAGTCTGTTTGAGGCATTGTATGGACGGAGTTGTAACACTCCCATTATTTGGAATGATCTGGTTAATAGGGTTTTGATTGGACCAGACATATTGGAAGACATGGAACAGAAAATGTAGGTTATAAAGAAGAATCTAAAGGCAACAAAATATTGGAAGAAGAGCTATGAAAATCAGAATAGTTTTTACAAGGAGTTTGAGGTTGGGGAACAAGTGTACTTGCGCATCAAACTGAAGAAGAGCTCCTTATGGATTAGAACATGTGCCAAGCTGGCACCATGGTTTTGTGGAACGTTTAGTATCATTGAGAGGATTGGGATAGTAGCCTATCAACTTGCACTGCCTCTAACAACGAAAGTCCACGATGTTTTCCATCTATCATTTCTTAAGAAGTATGTTAAAGATGTTGATCATGTGATTGACTGGTCTGTATTGCAAGTGGAACTAGATGGAGAATTCCAACTAGAGCCTCAGTGTATATTGCAAAAAAAGGTTCTCATGGTCCAGAACCAAGAAATCAAGAAATTTAAGGTGCAGTGGAAGCACTTTAGGTCCAATGAAGCTACATGGAAGATGGAAAATTGGATGCAGGCTATGTATCCTTCCTTGTTTACTGGTTGAAGCAAAGCAGTTTGGGTAGGGTATTTTGGTATATGTATTGGTATATGTTTTGGTATATGCTTTGATGATGTTTGGTGTATGTACATATGTATATGGATGTAAATACCACCATGAGACATGTTATAAAGCTCCAATAATCGGTATGGGTGTCATGTCATTATGATGTTATGTTGTCATGTTTCATGTTGGCTTGCTTCTCCACACATTGATCATTGTAAATACTACAATGAGATAAGTTATAAAGCTCCATCGATAGTATATATTACTTACAACAGTTTTGGCGGTTATAGGTGTTGTGGAACACCGATGATGGTGTTCTCCCAAGGGGGAGGGTTCTATAATAGCCTTGGTGAAAATTCCATGTAATAAAAGTAAATAAAAGAAAAATAATAACCATGGATGATGCGACACTTATTCCAAGTTGAAAGTTGGGTAAAATCCTAGTGGTGGGAATCACTTATGACTGGTTATGCCCAAGGAAATTGGAATTGGTAGCAGGTAAGGATTTGGAAAGGAAAAATGGCACTTTTGGCACATTTATTTATGAAAATAATGGAAATTAGGAGAAAAGGGAGCTGAAAGGTCACAAGTTGCATGTGAGGAGGAAAATGAAAGAAAATAATGGAAAATGAAGAAAATAGAGGCCTCATTTATAAGAAGCCTTATGAGGATCAGTTGGTAACCTTTTTTTAGTTCAATTTTAGAGCTCTCTCATTATTCTCTCTCTCTCATGCTCTTGGAGACTTAGATTTTTCATGCAGCACTCTTAGAGGGTGTGGAATACTTGGATTCTTGGAGGAAGAAGGCAAAGGAGGAGTAGGAAAGTGCAAGAGAGCATCAGGATCAACAACTACATCAGATTTCCTTGTAGGTACCGAGTTGCATGTATGTTTCCTTCACTAATTTTGGCATGCATGGCACATGCATGTGGATTCTTGGTTATGATCTATCATTGGCATGTAGCATTGTTTGGATTGACGATGGATTTCCTAGCCTTTCCATTTCCTAGATAGCCATGGTGATTGTGGGTTTACTTTCATCGTTTTTTTTTGGTTGGTTCTCATGTGTCCTTAGCTTGGGTTGAGTTATTAGTTCCTCGAAGCCCTGGTTGGAAAAACACTCTAGAATCCCTATAACAACTTGGGTTAAGTTACTAGTCCTGGAAGCCTTGATTGGAAAAACACTCTGGAAGCCCTTGGTAGGTTGAGTTACTAGTCTTGGAAGCCTTGGTTAGGAAAACACTCTAGAAGCTTGGCAACAAATGTGGGTTGAGTTACTAGTCCTCAAAGCCTTGGTTGGAACAAATGCTCTGGAAGCCCTAGAAGGCTTGAATGGAGACCAATATAGTGATGGTTTTGTGATGTCCAACTGTGAGGTGGAATCACTATTTGATCGGTTGAGGTGGATGGCCTCTGGAATCTCTAGATGAGTTTTGATTGATGTGTTCTATGAGATCCCACATCATGCTTGGAAACTATGATATGATGTGTTATATGATATGATTTGACCTCCTAGGTCATGGAAACTGAATGAGCATGAGCATAACTATTCGACATATGATATTAAGCTAGCAATGGTCATACATGCATTGAAGATGTGGAGGCACTATCTTCTTGGTAGGAGGTTTGTACCGATGAGAGACCACAGTGGGTTGAGGTATTTGTTTGACCAACCAAATCTTACTGCTAGGAAAGATAGATGGTTGACTGCCCTTAATGAATTTGACTTCAAGATTAGATACATCAAATGAAAGGAGAATCGGGTTTCATATGCTCTTAGTAGGAAGGTATAGGTAAATCATATAATAGCTATGATCTCTTATGGGACAAAGTTACGGGATATGATCTTGCAGGCAGGACAACGGGATGACAAGTACATGGAGATCATGCATAGGTTACAATAGAGTACATGTATAGGTACAGATATAGGTACAAGCATAGGTATAGGCACAGGTATAGGTACAGGTGATCAGGATGCAGACTATCGTCTCACGGTAGATGGTTTGGTGAGATTCAAGGATAGGATCTATGTACCGAATTGTAGTGGGCTCAAGAAGCTTATCTTGAGGGAGTTTCAAGTGAAGACTACATATTCAGCCAGTGAGGTAGCACAGGTTTTCGTCAAAGATATAGTGAGATTACATCTTGTTCCGAAGAAGATTGTGTGAGATAGGGATTCAAAGTTCACTTCCAAGTTTTGGAAGGAGCTATTTGCAGGTTTGTGTATAGTGTTGGCCTTCAATACAACTCATCATTCACAGACAGATGGAAAAACAAAGAGGATCAATAGGATCTTGGAGGATATGTTCAGGATGTATGTTATGCACCAACAGAGGATATGGGAGGAGTATCTTCCATTGGTTGAGTTCACATACAAAAATAGTTATCAGTAGTCATTGAGATTGAGTCCTTTCAAGGCATTGTATGGGAAGATTTATAATACTCCCATCAACTAGAGTGATCCAGTGAATAGGGTACTTATTGGACCAGATATGTTGGCAGACATGGAACATGAAATGCATGTTATAAAGAAGAATCTAAAGGCAACACATGATAGACAAAATATTTATGCGGATCAACACAGGGTGTTCAAGGAGTTTCAAGTTGGGGAGCATGTGTATTTGCGCATCAGCCCCAAGAAGATCTCTTTGAGGATTGGATCATGTGCCAAGTTGGCACCATGGTATTGCAAACCTTTTGAGATCCTTGAGAGGATTGGACCAGTGGCCTATCGACTTGCATTGCCTCCATCAATGAAAGTCCATGATGTTTTCCATATTTCATTGCTTAAGAGGTATATAAAGGATGTTGGTCATGTTATTGATTGGTCTATATTGCAGGTGGAGCAAGAAGGAGAGTTCTAACTGGAGCCTCAGTGCATATTGCAGCAGAAGAATCTCATGCTCAGGAATAGAGCCATAGAGTAAGTTAAAGTGTACTGGAAGCACTTTGAGCCTAAAGAAGCTACATGGGCAATGGCAGATCCAATTCAAGCCCTATATCCTTCATTGTTTTTCGGTTGATGCAAATTAGTTTTTGTTTTATGTTTGGTATATGTTTGGCATATGTTTTGCTAATTTTTTGGTATATGTATATATATGGATGTAAATACTTCCATGAGCTAAGTTATAAAGCTCTAATAAGAGGTATGGTTTTATCTTGTCATGTTCATCCAAGTGGATATTGGTGGCCACCCACATATTTCACTTGGAACCCCACCATTGTTATGTCAATTTTTTTTTTTCAGTTTCCTCAATTGTAGCACAATTTACTATTTTTTGGCAGTTTTTCAGGTCCTAAACTTTCGAAGCCATTTTGAGGCCCTAAATGACATTTTTTTGGCAACATTCCTTTGTGTAATTTCACAGAAATCACAATTTTTTTTGTAGTCCTCAGAGATATCTCTCCAATGAGGTATTGTATGCATCAAACAAGAAAATATGACCAAGTTACGACCCCAGGAAGTTGGCTGCCCAACTAACCCCAACGGGGCCCATAAACTCTTGGTGTTACATATCTTCGGGTTAGGGTTTTGCTTGTTTAGATTTTTCTCTTATTGTTCAATAATAAAAAGGCCCTTGAGCCTCATTGTAACTCAGTTCAAAGGTAGGTAGCCACCACATCTCTTCTTAGAGATAAGCTACCATTGCCCGAGCTAGTCTCATTTCCATTCTATTTGTAAGCATATTTCATTCTTTGATATTAATGAAAGGAAGTGTTATTTCTGCTACACTCTGTATTTATGGTTATATCTGTAATCTATTGTGTTCCTATTTAAATTTGGATTAGTGATATCAGAGCGGTCTTCTCTTTCTCCGTTTTTCTTTGCATGTCCCCAATGAGGTCGGGATATAAGGAGTTAGGGCTCAAACTGGTCAAAACTTTGCAAGACCAGCCTTATAAATCCTGAAGGCCTCCCATGGGGGAAGAAAAGAAAGACGAGGGATTAGGAGATCCTATCAAAATATTGCTCGAGGAGGCCCTCAAGAAACAAAGGAACGCGATGATGGATAACTTTGCCTAGATCCTTTAACGGTTGCCCACCGGTGGTGCATCCACATCCAATAGCCACTATGGAGGCTCCACACCTTTTAAGGTACAAGTAGACTTTGACATTCCCATATTTGAGGGCCAAATAGATGTAGACGCCATAGATAAATGGTTGAATCTACTAGAAGGATATTTTTTTGGTCATGATTTTTCCACCTGATAAAATATTACTTTTGCTCTTCTCAAAGCCACCCCCCACATCAAGGACTGGTGGGAAACCTATTGTGAGCAGAAGGATGAAATTACGACCTCACTATTTTCATCCTCTCCCACTTGGAATTCATTCCAGGATGGAATCAAGGAGCAGTACTACCTTGTTGGGAGCTACGAGGAAAAATACATAAAGTGGACCATGTTGTGGCAGGGAAAGGAACAAGATGTGCAAGATTTTACCAATGGTTTTCATGCGCTTCGCACAAAGTTGGGTATCAAGGATTCTGACAAAACCTTGGTACTCAAGTACCGTGGCTTCCTACATAAATAAATCTAGGATGAGATGGAGTTCGTAGAATCTCCTCACTCGGCATAGAGTATTGATATGCCATCAAGATCGAGCATAATTTTAAATAGAAGAAGCAAGACTTTGGATCTTCCAATCTAAAGCAAGGGAAAGGTGCCCCCAAACCGCAGAACAAATGACAAAGCCAATATGAGACAACCCAGGACAACCTGCCAAGGCCACGAGCAAAGGACAACATTGAAAAACCGAAGGACACAGGAAAGTGGTGTGAGTTCCATAAGAGCTCCACCCACAACACGAGTGTTGGGCTAAGCAATCAATAGTGGTTGAGCTGAAGCCTTCACAATCATATGCATGTTCTGAATATGAGCTAGAACTCGACAAGGGAAATGAAAAGGGGAAGCAAATTATTGATGTGGAGCCCAATGCCACCATTGCCACCACAACGATCCAGAAGGAGGAACCCAAAGATCCAGAGGAGAAGGAGCATATCTTCCACTCGCAGATGTGAGTAAAGGGTTCCCCACTATAGTTCATTGTCGATAGCGGGAGCCAAAAAGAACTCATTGCAGTAGAGGTCATGAAGCACCCGGGCTTACCAAGCACAACACACCCACAACTGTAAACCATCAGGTGGCTTCATCAAGGACGGGATCTGCACCTGAGAAAACAATGTCGCCTTCCATACAACATTAAGCCCTTCACGGATGAGTTATTATGTGTTGTTATCCCCTTGATGTTTGTGA
Organism: Pinus tabuliformis; assembly: GCA_031772625.1. Taxonomy (NCBI): domain Eukaryota; kingdom Viridiplantae; phylum Streptophyta; class Pinopsida; order Pinales; family Pinaceae; genus Pinus; species Pinus tabuliformis. The sequence goes on along the minus strand of CM062804.1, from coordinate 282,495,632 downwards.
TGTATTATTAGGGCAACCATAGTTGTGGAAGAGACATGATGTGTCTGAGTCAAGGCATCACGCTATTATTGTTACATTGGGAAATAAGTTGTACAGGATACTAGAGGTAGCACTGCCTACCGCCATCTCTCTAGTTACTATGAAAGAATGCAACAAGATCATTTCAAAAATTGAGAAATTTGTTTTCTTGATGATACACCCTCAAGGAAAGAAGAAGACGGTGGCCACGACCTCCAGATAGGGCCCCTTCGAATGACAACAACAGATGGAAAAGGTCGTTGAGGAGTATGAGGACATCTTCACCTCCCCCATAGGGGTGCCTCTGTACTGTCAGGTCAAGAAATCCATCGGTCTGACCCCAGGTGCATTGTTACCGAAGGACCAATCTATCAGCGCTCCATTTTGGAGAACAATGAAATCAAGAGCCAAATTCAGGAGCTACTGTAGAAAGGTCATATTCGGCTGAGTTCATTTCCATATTGGAGCCCGATCATGTTTGTAAAGAAGAAAGATGGGACTTGGGGACTGTGTATTGACTATCGGGCATTGAACAAGATCACTGTCTGGAATAGGTACTCGATCCCATGGATTGATGACCTTTTGAACCAACTCAAGGGGGGGAATATTTCAACAAGATCAACTAGAAGTTCGTATATCACCAGGTATCCATCGAGTCCTCCAATGTGTGGAAGACTACCTTCAAATCCAAGGACGACCTTTTCGAATGGTTGTTTATGCCTTTCAAGTTGATGAATGCTCTTGCAACCTTCATGAGGCTGATGGATGAAATCTTGTGGCCATTCATGAACTCATTTGTAGTAGTATACTTGGACGACATACTGATATTCAACCAGAGTTGGGAAGAGCACCACCACCACATCCGACAGGTTCTCCAAACACTGCAACAACACAAGCTGTGTGCCAATTTGCAGAAATGCACTTTTCGCATGACCCAAGTTCAGTATTTGGGATATTTTATTAATGAATGGGGGCTTCATGTGGATCTAGCCAATATCCAAGTCATTCGGGATTGGTCGGCCCCAACCACTTTGACAGAGCTCCGAATCTTTCTGGGTTTTGTCAATTTCTACCGCTGGTTCGTGTTGGGGTTCTCTCATATCACTTGGCCCTTGAGTCAAGTCACCAAAGGAGGATAGAAAGAAAATTTATTTTGGTCTAAATCTCAACAGAAGGAATTCACAGAGTTGAAACATCGCCTCTGCTCTACACCAATTCTCACATTACTAGACTTGCAACAACCATTTGATATCATGACATATGCCTCTAACTATGCTATTGGGACAGTCCTTACTCAACAGGGGCATCTAGTGGCATATCATAGTGAGACACTTTCAGACACAGTTTGAAAGTATCCCACTTATGATAAAGAGATGTATTCCATTGTGCAGGCCTGCCGACAATGGAAGCATTACATTTTGGGGAAGAAAATGGTCATCCACACAGACCACTGACCCTTATAGTTCATACATATGCAAGGGAAGTTACAGAATGATTGCCATCAGAAGTGGTCCACATACCTACAATAGTTCAATTTGAATATCAAGTACAATAAGGGCAGTAAAAAAAAATTTACAAACTGCCTCAGCCAGCCGCTAATCATGGCATTAACCACCATGCTCAACACTTGTGGGCACGAGACTTCTGATTGGCCACTTCTCTACAAAAGTGACCCAAAATTTGGCCACACATGCCATTCACTCTTGGAGGGTCAACAAGTTCCAGATTTTCGCCTCTATGATGCTCTGTTGTGCCATCTGGGACACATTTGTGTTCCTTCAAGCGAGCGTTTGAAGACGATTTGGGAAGCGCACTACAGTCGATCTACTAGGCATTTCGGGGTCGAGAAAATGGTGGCAGTATTGTAGAAGTATTTATATTGGCTGAATCTTCAATAGGATGTCGGGAAGTACATCAGATCCTACATTGCATGCACCATTGCCAAACCAACCATCAAGAAGCAAGGTCTCTATACTCCGCCGCGTACCTCTAGTTGACCTTGGGAATCCATCTCCATGGATTACATGTTAGGCCTTCCTTCAACTAAGCATGGAAATGATTGCGTTTTTGTGGTCGTCGATAGGTTCTCAAAGATGGCCATTATGGTGACCTGGAATAAGAGTATCACAGTAGAATCCACTGCTAAACTCTTCTTTGAACTAGTGTGGGTACACTTTGGCATCCCAGAGTCTATAATCTCATATCAGTACAGCAGGTTCCTCAATACATTTTGGTCCAGTCTCTGGTCGATGCTGGACACCAAGCTCACTAAGTCCACAAATTTCCATCCTAAAACTAATGGATAGATAGAGGTCGTCAACATGACGATAGTACACATTCTATGCATGTACAACTCAACACATCCATGCACATGGGATGATAGCCTCCCCTATGTCCAGCACAGCTACAATCGAGCTCTCCATAGCTCAAGTAGCCACAACCCTTTTTAGGTGAGCTTGGGATTCCAGCCAATATGTCCCATTGATGTGGCCATACCATTTGGAGCGACTCAGGCAGATTCGAATCATGTCCAGTCTGAAGCCGACAAGGAAAATAGCTTCTTTGAGAACATTCAACACATTCACTAATAGGTCCATGACATATTGCACAGAACCAATGCTAAGTACAAGAAACAGCATGATCAACATTGGGTGCCACACAAGTTCTAGGTGGGCGACAAAGTTTGGCTACATTTTCAGAAGGAGCGCCTCACTGGGCCCCATCGCATTTTCGCCAACTTTGATATGGGCCATACACCATCACCAAGGTTGTGGAAGATAATTATTTCAAGCTCAACATTATCCCATTCCTTGGCCTACACCCAGTGTTCAATGTGGATCGCCTTCAGCCATAATTTACACCATTACTACACACATCCGACATTGCAGAACAATGAACACCAATAGAGTTAAATCAAGACTGCATGGAACAATATTAAAATGATCGGATCATGGACACACAGATCAAGAACAATCGCCAACAAAATATCCAACTGTATCGAGTTTTCAAAGCCGGCCAACTCCTGCACCAAGGAAAATGGCTCACTAAGGAACAATTTCATCAGAAGTTTCCTCATCTCATGGTGGAACTCAACGCAATGGAGACCATTTCTTCCTAAGATGGGAAGAATGATCTAGGTGCATATTGGTTGCCACCTGCCTATTCCACTTGGACCCCCACCATTGTTCTATAATTTTTTTTCAGTTTCTTTAATTGTAGCACAATTTACTATTTTTGGTAGTTTTTCGGGTCCTGAACTTCTAGAGCCATTTTGAGGCCCTAAACAACATTTTTTGGAAATATTCTTTTTGGAAAATTTCATTGAAATCACATTTTTAGTTGTAGTCCTCAAAGATATCTTTCCAACGAGGTATCATGTGTGTCAAACATAGATAATATGACCAAGTTACGACCCTAGGAAGTTGGCTGCCCAACTAACCCCAACAGGGCCCATAAACTCTTGGTGTTACATCTCCTCGGGTTAGGGTTTTTCTTGTTTAGGGTTTTCTCTTATTATTCAATAATAAAAAGGCCATTGAGCCTCATTGTAACTAATTTTAGAGGCAGGGAGCCGCTACATCTCTTCTTAGAGATAAGCTACGATCGCTTGAGCTAGTCTCATTTCCATTTTGTTTGTAAGCATATTTATTTATTTGATATTAATGAAAGGAAGTGTTATTTCTATTGCATCTCTATATTTATAGTTATATCTGTAATCTGTTGCGTTCCTATTTAAATTTGGATCACATGTTGTCATGATGGTTTTCTTTTGAACATGTCTTTCATTGTAAATACTGTAATGAGATAAGTTATAAAGCTCCATGGGAAGTATGTTTGATATTCAACTATTTTTCTGAGGTCTTGGTGTGGTTTAACACTGAGGGCAGTGTTCCCCGGGGGGGTTCTGTAATAGTCCTGGTGAAATTTGACATAATAAAATTTAATAAAGGTAAAATAGGACCACGATTAAGGGACACTTATTCCAATGTGAATGTTGGGAAAAGATATCATGGTGGGCATCACTGGATACGTTTATGGCTAAGGAAATAGACAAAGGATAAGGCAAAGGCATTAGAAAGAAAATAGAGGCCTCATTAATAAAAAAGCTTGTGAGGATTAGTTGGTAACCTTTTGTCAGTTCAAGTTTTAGATATCGCTCATTATTCTCTCTCTCTCTCTCTCTCACTCTTGGTCACTTAGAGTTTTCCTGGAGCACTCTAGATTTGGACCAAGGAAGGAAAAACAAGCAAAGGGAAAGGAAGGGAAGCAATGATCAAGGAAGGAAGAGAAACATCAGGTAGCTTTAGCAGGAATACTTGCAGGTAACATATTGCATGTGTGATTTCCTCACTAGTTTTGACATGCATGGCTTTGCGTGTTGGTGTATGGTTCTCTTGTTGTTGGTGCCATGGTTTTGTTGGGTTATGATAATGGTTTTCAGCCTAATCTTTCCTTTTCCCAGGTGCCATGTTACGTTGGGATGTTTATCTCAGTTTGGGGCTTTTGTTTTCCGGATGGATTTCAGAATCTAGGGTGGATGTTGTCTAAAGGTTCATTCCCAATGGCCTAGGAATCCCTTGACCGGTTTTGGTGGGGTACATGGTAAAGCCTAAGTGAGAAGTCTTGTTTTAGGGAATATTGATCTAGGTTTTGATTGTGGTAAATCTAGAGAGACTGGTCTCAGTTTAGGGCCTAGTGATCCAAGATTGGATTGGGGTAAATCCTGAGAGACAAGGAGATGAAAAATTCCTCAAGGATAGTGATGAATTCCGGATGGCAACGTTATATCAATGGTTAAAGGAACAACAATGCGTTATGAAGTCAGAATGAACAACATAACATTCCTGTTATAGAGAACAACATTACTCAGTTGAGCATAAACAAAATATAACAGAACTGTTATGTAAAATAGCAAAACACATCAGATTATTGAACAGAGCTAATAACGAAAAGCACACACGAATTAGAAATAATGGTACAGGAGCAAGTGTTCCACCAGGGCCGCGCCCTTAGCCTCCATGGACACACCGCTTGAGATTACTCTAGAATCAAAGATGGAACGACAACCAGATTTATATTAAAACATCAAAATAGATTTACAGTGGATCAAAGTTCCAAATACAAAGGAGAATTACATAAAAACAACAACAGTTCGTCCCCCAAGCTAGCAGTGCTACCCCTTCTTATAACAACCGAGCGGAGACATCAACGATACAAAAAATCATTAAGATAGCGATCCCTCAAGATCAAAGGATCTTGAGGGATTCGCCAAACCGTTAATTCTCAGTTATCCTCTTGTTCTCTTGCGCCAATTTGGTATCTCCTTTTCCCTTTCCTGGCTTATACGCTCCAATTTGGATCACCTTGTTTGCATGTAGTTCCTTGCCAAAGGGATAGCAGTTAACTTTGTCCTGTCTTTTCCTTTGGGATGGAAATATTCCGTTTTCTCCTTTTCTTACATAAGAAAAGGGTAATTATTAGTTATTTTACGTTACATACAAATCCTATAGATTTTATCATAATTTCTTATTATCTACCTAGTTCATGATGCAAAGAGATTATGAGTTTTAAAGAAAAGATGACAAAATAAATGACAATAACATACCTTCTCCAGTACTCAACACACCCCCCTGATTAGCCTTTTTCATGCCCTCATGAAAACATTGTAGCTGACATGCAAGGCAGTGAGAGAGTAGGCCAGAGACGGGATCTCATGAGGTGGTCTATAGCCATGATGCCTAGCTAGCTGTTCAAAAAGATGTCCTGTCTGATCCTTAGGAATTTCATACAAGGCCTGGTATCCTGGTGCAGGGTGCCAAATAAAGGGACTGCAGAACCTACAGCCTAACCAAGATGGGCCTTCTCTCAAAATAAGGTCACCATAGAGACCCAAGCGATCAACAACTAGCTTAAAGTTCTCATAGTTAAACAGTTCCCTGAGTTGGATGTTCAGATTAGAAGTCTGATATCGGAATTTGGCAGCTGCAATGGCAAGGTCCTTGATGGTAAAGAAATATTATATCCCTTGCTGATTGATTGTTGTATGAATAGGTCCTAATGCCTCAATCACACCCGAAGTCCTCATGAGGTTCCTATGTTTATTCCACAACTGTAATGGGTCTCTAGGCTCAGCTCGCACCCACAAGTCTAATCCATTTTCTTGTGTTTGAAAGGCATTATAGGCTTTAAGCCATTTTATTTGATTAACAGCAAAAGAAATGAATGCCTGCAATTGGATATCCCCAATGAAAGGGCTGGGATTCTACTCTGTTTCTTGATCTAACACAAGGTTATGTAGATAGAATTCACATAATAATCTTTGAAACTTCACCCCATAGTGCTTATAACAATTTATGAAATCGTCAATGGTGTTTATTTCTATCGGGGCTCCTGCTTTGACAACGTTAATTTTCAATTGCAAATATCATTCCATTAAAAACAAGGCATAATTCCTAGCAAGTGCTCTACACGCTAGGATGTCAGTATACAAAGAGCATAAGGTATCCATTTGTTTGATGACTACATCTAGTTTATGAGTTACCTTTTTGACCCTTTCTTCTTCCTTTCACCATCCTTCAAAGGCCTGGCTTTTAGATAAGTTGACATTCCTCAACTACTATTGCAATTTTTCATACTTTTCTCGAGAGACAGTCTGTTCTGTAAGTTTCTCTACTGTTTGTTGGGCTTGCACCAAGTCCTTTCGTAGAGTTACTGTCCTCGGATCACTGTCCCACATAGTAGTTGTAAGCAAAAGGTTTACTTGAATCTTCTTATTGCATCGTCTCGTGTTTACAGTTTGCATTCCCTCTGAGGACTGTGCCTCTGTATGAACTTCTCTGTCACAAGCTGATATATTATCTGTTTGTACTTCGACATGGGCGACAGCTGAATGTTGTTCCTTTTGGTTTTGAATGGCAGGCTGGACTTGAGTCCTCCTAATCTTTTTCTTAAGGGGTTTCACCGGAATGGTTGCATGTTTTACCCCCAAGGTCCTTTCTGCTCTCTTTCCAATTTTCAAAACCCTAATTTTCGGTCAAAGTTGTGCTATCACATTAAGTAGTCTTTGTTGTTCTTTTCATAATCTTTTAATTTCTTCTATTTTCTTGGAAGGAACAACTATCTATTTACTCGAGCCTAGACTTTCGCCTTGGCCAATTTCCTGGATCTCTTCTTGGGGTGCTTCCTCATTGTTCTGATCGGGTTGTTCAGGAGTGAAAACCCTAGCTTGTTCTGTTATTTCCTAGATGACTTCTTCTTCCACCCCTTCCCCTCCATGAAATTCTTTCGGTGTAGTCTGACTGGGAACAAATTGTTCCTCTTCTTTATCTTCATCACTTTTCTCTCCAGATATACTTTCATCATGAGCAGAGTGATCGCACAATTCTTCGTCGCACAATTTTTCAGATGCATTTTTGTCATGAGCAGAATGCTCCTTTCGTTCTTCTTCGATGTGGAGGTTTAGTGGGCTAAGAGGTTGAGCATATTTGCCCATATTGGCTAGAATTTGGGCCAATTCATCCTCTTGCAATGGATTTTGCAATGGGCTTTCTTCGCATTGCTCTATCTCTTTCTTTGCCTGCCCAGATTGCTCGGTCTCTTCCTCTGTTTCTCCTTCCTCATTTTCTTCCAACTCTTTCTCATTCTCCTCTCCTGCGAATTGCAGGGGTTGCTCATCTCCTGAATCATCTATATCCACCGGTTGACTGGTATTTCCTTTGGAATTTTCAAGCCTCCCTCTGATCCATGCCAATCTAACGAATTTCCTCCATTTCAATGGTCTATTGGATGTACTGGTAGCATGTTTTCGTTTTGGGGCTGGAAGAGCCAATGCCCCGTCTATCATGACGATCAGTTCCTCCCAACTGCTCTGTTGTTGAGCAAGACTGTAGCTAACTATCAGTCGTATCAACCCATGGTGACTTACTACCGATTCTACGTGGTGTGATTTTTTCATGCTTCGAGCAACATCATGTAATAAAGAATTTAAAAATGCAGGCAAATTCACAGAGCATTTCTGTTTTAATACGGCTAAAAGTTTAAGGTGGCGTGGTCTTACCATGTCTTTCTTGCCTTCACAAGTGATGTAACTCTGGATGATTCTTTCCAATTCTGCCCATGGCTCTCCCAATGCTGCTGGTAGAGCTCAGTTTCCTCTTACAGTCAGGTTCTGGCCTTCATCTTGGAATATTTTTATAACGTTTCGCAGTCTCTCCTTCTTCAAAGTCCACATAGGTCCAGTGGTTGGCAATCCCTAGACCTCTGCAATTATGTCATCGATGATTGCTATGTGTCTCCCTCTTACCATGGAGTGATGTTCTCGCAAGTTTTGCAAGAATTCTATTGCTATGGTCTCGTTGGGTTGTTGTAAACAATTGAGATAAACTATCCATCCTACCCTTGTTAGGATTGCTCGTGCAGCATCGGAGACTGTCAATACCTGTGGTTCTCTCCAAATTGATCTTCCTCCCATGCTTAGCACACTGTAAAAACGCAGAGACGACAATGGAACAACAGGCTGTTCAAGCTATTAGAAATCACAGAGAAAATAATGAAACAACAAGATTGTTCAAATCTAGTTTCACTGATTAATTGTTGCAGAGCATAATATGCAAATAGCTTAGGAACAACAAGCCATGCAAATTGGAAAACAACATACCGTTAAGCCTTGCTATTCCCAAGTGAAAATTCTCTGAATAGTAGTCTGACATGTATGCCAGCAAATTATGAGGTCACCTGCTCCCCCCTACAATGTGATAGGTCATCCTCGGCCGTCAAACGAGGGAGCGGTGTGCCAAACTGCTATGGTATAGAGTCACAAAAGGACAGTGTATACCGAGATGCCATGTTTACAAAAGGAGCAGATTGCCGAAATCGAGGTGTATAATAGAATCGCTTAATAAATAAGAGAATGTCGTGATATGATGCGAGGTTGGGAGGATAGGATAGCTAACGTGCACAAAAAGTCTGATGCGGCCATTATCAACATTTTTCGTCATAATTGGTTGTAATAGATTTTCATGTGTTTAAAGGTTTGGGGAAGTTATATACATAATCTCATTTGACCTATTACAAAGGTATAAGAAAAAGAAGGGTCTTGATAATTGCTATTGGTGTATAAGGAATGTGACTTCAATACCATCAACAGAGCTCTGTTTCCCACAGGTGTCCATAACCTTGATAGAGTTGTTTATTTCACCCATGGAACCATGATCCTTTGTGTATGCTTAGGAAGTACTATGCAATGTCAAAATGGAGGCCATTATGCTGGCTTGGTAACCAAATAAACCATAATTCCATTCACCAGGAAGGTTGTGAAATGTGGGCTGGTCGGCTCATGATGAGACCTCCTGTTCCAAGGACTCTTTATTTTTTCTGATGTGCCTCTTGGATCATATCCCTGGTGTGGTGGCCATAGTGGGAATGCCACTTCACTTTCTTCCTTATGATCATGGTAGGCTGGCTCTTGATGAGACCCCCTATCCTTCATTTGACAAACCATATTAGCAAATCATATAAACATTTTTCTCTATTTTTCTCTTTTATAAAGTAATTTCCTATTTACACACAAAGGGTGGTTCAGCACTCCATAAGAGTAGGAATGGTGGAAGAAGTCTTAACATCTCAATAGAAAAATATACCCTTTGTTCTTATTCCTTAATAATGATCAAAGAAGATTATGGGAATTTAAAAAGAACCACCATGATAAAGATAACCAATCATATCAGTATTAGTAGAATAATGACAGCAAAGTGATCAATAGTTGTGTCCTTTCCTCTTTTCTCCTATCAATTCAAAGCAATTTCTTGTAAAAAAAAGTGATTTTTATGTAATTTGCTAATTTCAGTATGCTCTAGTTTTGTATCCATTGCATAAGTGTATAGCTGTGCTCCAAATCACAAGAAAAAGACTCGAAACTATTGTACATTGAGAGGAACAGCAGCTGTCCTTTAATTGGAATAGCAAGGAGAACAAGCGTAAGTAAAAGAAATGCGAAAATGTTGTCCTTTCAAAAAGGAACAACAGAAAACGCAAGTGTTGTTCCTTTGGAAAAGGAACAACAGAAAATGCAAGTGTTGTTCCTTCGGAAAAAGGAACAACAGAAAACAAAAGTGTTGTTCCTTCGAAAAAGGAATAGCAAAAACAATCGTGTTGTTCCTTCGGAAAAAGGAACAGCAGAAAACAAAAGTGTTGTTCCTTCGGAAAAGGAACAACAAAAACGAAAGTTTTGTTCCTTCAAAAAAAGGAATAGCAGAAAACAAAAGTGTTGTTCCTTCGGAAAAGGAACAACAAAAATGACAGTGTTGTTCCTTCGGAAAAAGGAACAACAGAAAAAAAAAGTGTTGTTCCTTCAGAAAAGGAACAACAAAATTGAAAGTGTTGTTCCTTCGGAAAAAGGAATAGCAAAAAAATGCAAGTGTTGTTCCTTTAGAAAAAGGAACAGCGAAATGGTGAAAATGATGTTCCTTCTAAAAGGAACAGTAGAATGCAAAAGTGTTGTTCCTTTGGAAAAGGAACACCAAAAACGATGGAACTATTGTTCCTTCGAAAAGGAACAGCAAAATGCAGAGGTGTTGTTCCTTGAAAAAGGAATAGAGAATTGGTGAGAATGTCGTTTCTTCCTAAAAGGAACAGCAAAGTGCAAATACGAAAAAAAAAATATGGTCTCTCTGGATTGTTGTAAACGATTGAGATAAACTATCCATCCTGCGCTTGTTAGAATTTCTCGTGCAGCATCAGAGACTGTCAATACCTGTGGTTTTCTCCAAATTGATCTTCCTCCCATGCTTAGCACACTGTAAAAACACAGAGACGACAATGGAACAACAGGCTATTCAAGTTGTTAGGAATCACAAAGAAAATAATGAAACATCAAGCTTGTTCAAATCTCGAGTCACTTACTAATTGTTGCAGAGCATAATATGGAAATAGCTTAGGAACAACAAGCCATGCAAATTGGAAAAAAATATGCCATTAAGCCTTGTTATTCCCAAGTGAAAATTCTCTGAATAATAGTCTGACACGTATGCCAGCAAATTATAAGGTCACCTGCTCCCCCCTGCAATGTGATAGGCCGTCCTCGGCCGTCAAATGAGGTAGCGGCATGCCAAACTGCCATGGTACAGAGTCACAAAGGAACAGCATATACTGAGATGCCATGTTTACAAAAGGAGCAGATTGCCGAAATCGAGGTGTATAATAGAATCACTTAATAAATAAGAGAATGTCGTGATATAATGCGAGGTTGGGAGGATAGGATAGTTGACGTGCACAAAAATTATGATGTGGTCATTATCAACTTTTTCCGTCATAATTGGTTGTAATAGATTTTCATGTGTTTAAAGGTTCATGGAAGTTATATACATAATCTCATTTGACTTATTACAAAGGTATAAGACAAAGAAGGGTCTTGATAATTGCTATTGGAGTATAAGGAACATGACTTCAATACCATCAACAGAGCTCTGTTGCCCACATGTGTCCATAACCTTGACAGAGTTGTTTCTTTCACCCATGGAACCATGATCATTTGTGTATGCTTAGGAAGTGCTGTGCAATGTCAAAATCGAGGCCATTATGCTGGCTTGGTAACCAGATAAACCATAATTTCATTCACCAGGAAGGAGTGAAAGGTGGGCAGGCTGGCTCGTGATGAGACCTCATGTTCCAAGGACTCTCTATTTTTTCTGATGTGCCTCTTGAATCATATCCCTGGTGTGGTGGCCATAGTGGGAATGCCACTTCACTTTCTTCCTTATGATCGTTGTATGCTGGCTCTTGATGAGACCCCCTATCCTTCATTTGACAAACCATATTAGCAAATCATATAAATATTTTTCTCTATTTTTCTCTTTTATAAAGTACTTTCCTATTTATACACAAAGGGTGGTTTGGCATTCCTTAAGAGTAGGAATTATGGAATAAGTCTTAATATCTCAATAGAAAAATATACCCTCTGTTCTTATTCCTTAATAATGATCAAAGACGATTATGGGAATTTAAAAAGAACCACCATGATAAAGATAACCAATCATATCAGTATTAGTAGAATAATGACAAGCAAAGTGATCAATAGTTGTGTCATTTCCTCTTTTCTCCTATCAATTCAAAGCAATTTCTTGTAAAAAAATAGCTATTTTATGTAATTCGCTGATTTCAGTGTGCTCTAGTTTTGTATCCATTGCATAAGTGTATAGCTGTGCTCCAAATCATAATAAAAAGACTTGAAATTGTTGTACATTGAAAGGAACAACAACTGTCCTTTAATTGGAACAGTAAGGAGAACAAGCGTAAGTAAAAGAAATGCAAAAATGTTGTCCTTTCAAAAAGGAACAGCAGAAAACGCAAGTGCTATTCCTTCGGAAAAGGAACAGTAGAAAATGCAAGTGCTGTTCCTTTGGAAAAAGGACTAGCATAAAACAAAAGTGTTGTTCGTTCGAAAAAGGAACAACGAAATCAATCGTGTTTTTCCTTCGAAAAAAGGAATAACAGAAAACAAAAGTGTTGTTCCTTCGGAAAAGGAACAACAAAAATGAAAGTGTTGTTCCTTCGGAAAAAGGAATAGTAGAAAACAAAAGTGTTGTTCCTTCAGAAAAGGAATAGCAAAAACGACAGTGTTGTTCCTTCAGAAAAAGGAACACCAGAAAACAAAAGTGTTGTTCCTTCAAAAAAGAAACAACAAAATGGTGAAAATGTTGTTCCTTCTAAAAGGAACAACAGAATGGAAAAGTGATGTTCCTTCAGAAAAGGAATAGCAGAAATGATGGAACTGTTGTTCCTTCGAAAAGGAATAGCAAAATGCAGAGGTGTTGTTCCTTGAAAAGGAACAGCAAATTGGTGAGAATGTCGTTTCTTCCTAAAAGGAACAGCAAAGTGCAAATACAAAAAAAAATATGTACAGAGAATAATTTAGGCTAACAGAACAAAAGAATTATGTACAGAATGTAAGAATACTTGAATCACTTAATGGACCAGAGGTGAGGAAGATTCTCTTCCTCCACCAAAATCTACGTGACGGAGTCTTCATGGAGTTGTTGGTAGAAGGATTCCCGAGTAAGTGGTTTGTGGTATAGTCGAACTCGGTGGCTGTTTACCTTAAAGGTATGTCCGGATTTGTCAATGGTTGTTAGAGTAATGGTGCCATTATCGTGTACCTTCTGGATTTCATATGGCCCCAGCCAATGAGTCTGAAGTTTCCCCAGAAAATCCTGAAACCTGGAATCGTATAACAGCGCCCAATCTCCTTCACGGAAGACTTTCTTTTTAATGAGGGCATCATGCCATTTAGCTCGCTATTGTTGGATCAATGCAGTCTGTTGAAGGGCAGAGAGCCTAATTTCATCTAGCTCATTGATCTACTGTAATCTGTTAATTTGTTCCTCATTTAGATCTAGACCGACTTCTTGTGTTGTTCGCAGTGTCTATATCTCGAATTCTATCAGAAAGATGGGTTTCTTTCCTAATACTAGTTGGTATGGTGAATAGCCGGTAGTGCTTCTCCATGTTGTTCTGTAAGCCCACAAGGCTTCTGGCAATCTTGTAGCCCAATAGTGTCTATGTGATGCAATGGTTTTTGTTAGGATTGCTTCTATTATTTTATTGCTGCTTTCTACTTGACCATTTTCCTGTGGGTGGTATGGAGTAGTAATTTTATGCTGGATATGATAGTTTTTTAGTGTTGCAGAAATTTTGTTACCAGCAAACTGTGGTCCACCATCTGTAATTATATCTCTTTGGAGGCCATATCGCACAAATATATGGAATAGGAATTGTATGACAGAATCCTTTGTAGCTCTCAGCAATGCCTCTACTTCAACCCATTTGGTGACATATTCTGTTGCTACCAAAATATATGTTTTCTGGTTCGATGATGGGTTAATTGGACCAACAAAATCGAGGGCCCATTGCTCGAATGGTTCAATAACTAGCTGTGGGTTCAGGGGCATTTCGTTGGACTGTCCAGGGCATCCTGCTCTTTGGTAGTTGTCGCAAGCTTGAACGGACTTCTTTGCATCTTTGAAGACTGTGGGCCAATAATACCCTGCTTGCAGCACCTTGTGACCAGTTCTCCGATCGACGAAATGTCTGCCACACAGTCTGTCATGACAAGCTTTAAAAATGTCAAAAATTTCATCTTCACGGACACATCTCCTGATGTGCATATCTGCCCCTATCTGGAACAGGTAGCCACCAATCCAAGAAAATCGAGTACTACATTGGACAATTTGTTTTCATTCATTGGGGGTCAGATGTTTCGATAATTTTCCTATTGCTAAATAATTTGCAACATTAGCATACCAGAGTGTTTTAACAATGATAGCAAACAAATGTTCATCTGGAAATTGATCTTCAACTACTGCTACATCCACTGGTTTTGGCATTCATGAGAGAAAGTCAGCTACAGGATTTTCTTTTCCAGGTTGGTCCTTTATTGTGATATCGAATTCCTGCAATAAAATCAACCATCTAGTTACTCTACCATTTGTGATTGGTTTATTTGCTAAATATTTTATGGCAGAGTGATCTGTATACAAGATAATAGGATATCCAGTAATATAATGCCTAAATTTATTGACAGCATGTATTACAGCTAAAAATTCCTTTTCAGTAACAGTATAGTTCAATTCAGCAGGAGATAAATTCTTGCTAATATAATAAATTGCATATGGTTTTTTATCTTCTTCCTGCCCAAGGACTACTCCAATAGCTGTATCTGAAGCATTTGATGAAATTTGAAATGGTAGGTCCCAATTTGGACCTATAAGTACTAGGGCCATTGACACAAGATTTTTTAGCTCCTGAAAAGCACAGTCACATTTTTCTATCCAAACAAAGTCAACATTACTTGTTAGAGCATATAGAGGTGCAACAATATGAGAAAAATGTTCTATAAATCTTTTATAATAACCAAAAAATCCAAGAAAACTGCGTACCTATGTCTGAGTGGTAGGAGTGGGAATTAGCAAAATTATTTGAATTTTGGTCGGGTCTACCTGTATTCCATCTGCTGAGATATAATGGCCTAAAATAAGTCCTTCAGTCATCATCATATAGCATTTTTCATGGCTCAAACAGAGCCTGGTGGTAATGCACCGCTGCACACTTTTTCCAGCGTGTCCAATGTTGGGTCGAAATCATCTCCGTATGGTGTAAAATCATCCATGTACACTTCGAGCCCTTTATTTATTAAATCTGAAAAGATGTTGAGGATAGAACTTTGAAATGTGGCAGAGGCATTGCATAGGCCAAAAGGTAGAACTTTGTAGGCAAATGTTCCCCAAGGACAAGTAAAAGTAGTTTTGTCTTGGTCTTCAGGGGCAATCTGAATCTAATTGTATCCATTAAAGCCATCTAAGAAAGAAAATCATTTCTTTCCTGCTAAAGTGTATAATACTTGGTCAATAAATGGAAGGGGAAAGTGGTCTTTTTGTGTTGCTTTATTTAGTTCCCTGTAATCTACACAAATCCTCCATTTTCCATTCTTCTTTGGCACAACAACAAGTGGAGAGACCCATTTACTATCAGAGATAGGGTAGATGAAGTTCACATCTAAAAGTTTTCGAAGTTCATCTTTTACAATGTCTTTTAGATGAGGGTTAAGTCTTCTTTGTTGTTGACGAACGGGTCTTGCATCCTTCTCTATGTAAATGTGGTGTGTACATAACTGGGGATCGATTCCTTTCATGTCAGGGTAATCCCATGCAAACTCTTCTTTGTATTTCCTCAATAGTTGGATCAGCTTCTCTTCTTGTTCAGAAGTCAGGTTGGCATTAATGTTTAAAGTCTTTCCTGGCTCAATTTTTATAGTTTTGGTATTTGATACAGAGTTAGTAGGTATTGTTTGATTGTGAGTATCTTTAAGAGGATCTTCTTCTAATTCATTATCAAACGCTGCTTCTATCATGTGACATTTTATGTGGGGTCTGGATTCAGCTTGGCTAAAAAAATTGTTAATGGCATCATCTTCTATTTGATCTTTGAAATCGAGGGCATCTTCTATGGTTAATGGAGATCTAATATTTTCGGTGAGGTATGATACAGGATGTTTGTTAGTTCTTATTATTGTGACACTTGGCTCGGTTCGAGGATATAAAGCTAGATTCTTGATATTAGCCCCCCTAGTTATGGTCATACTACCTTGTCGGTAGCCAATATAAGCATCAGCAGTTGTGAGCCAAGGTCTACCTAAAATCAACGGATGTCCATCAAGTCAGTTTTTGGGGTTTATTATCAGAAAATCAGTAGGATACTCCTAGGAATCAATGGATATCATGACATCATGCAGTGTGCCCTCTAGCCTAACCACAGATCGATCAGCCAGTCCTAATAAAGTGGAAGTCGGTTCTACTGATGTAATGCCCAATTTTTGACAAGTGGTGGTTGTTAAGATATTGATTGCAGCTCCTAGATCAACTAAGGCATTTGAGAAGTTTTGTCCATTGATTTGTACTGTTACTATTGGATTTCCTAGGTCTTCATATTTAACGGGTGTTTCTTTTCCTGATAATTGATCGAATAAGGTACCAACTACTTGTATTGTTGGGTTATTTGTTATTTTCCTCCTTGGTTTTTTTATACATAGCTCTTTGATGGTCTTTGCATATATTGGGATGTCTTGGATAGCTTGGAGGAGTGGGATTTTTATGTACAGATTTTTCAGTTCTCCCAGAATGTCAAAATCAGGATGTTGTATAGGTCGAGGTATAATTAATCGTTCTAGGAATGGGGGAGAAGATGTGGTTGCTTGATCATGAATTTGTTGCCTGGTCACATCCTCTTCTTGTGGTGGTTGTTCTATAGGTAACTGATTTTGAACTTGAGAGGTTTTATTTCCCTCTATTTCTATAATGCACCTAGATCTTAATTGAAAATCATTACACTCCTTTAGATCGGTTTTTGGTTCTGGTGTTTCAATTATTTGGATAGATTGGATCGATCTATTATTTGGATTAGGGTTGGGCTGGGCTGGGAGTTGTGGTCTTAAGTTAGACTGAGGGTTTTGTTGTAATGCCGACAGTGTAGGTTGAGGGAGCGGAATGGTTCCTACTGGCTGATTCATCTGTCATTGCCAGTTTGTTTGCCAGGCTTGACTCTATGAAGTAGGAGGGGACCATTGTGCTGGATATACATTGCTTTGCCAATATGGTGGAGTATAGGGAAAATTTGACCAATTGAGTTGACTTGCTTGGTTTGGACATGGTGATGATGAAGGAAATGGTTGTTGTGACCAATTTGAGAAGGGAGGTTGATTTTGCCACATTGTATTATATTGTTGAGCATGATATTGCAGAGGCTGAAAAGAAGAAGCTAGATCTAGGAACATACCTGATTGTCGCGGCTGCCATTTATGGCACTGATTGAGTAGGTACACTGTTTTGGCTCTTCTTTTGCTTCCTTGTATACTTCTTTCAATCCAGGAAGTGAGGGATAGCTCTCTGTAGAGTGGTCTTTTGCGCAAATGGTACAAACTTGGACTGCATCTAATGGACACTCCTTGTAGCTATGTTTCTTTTTGCATCTGGGACAGAAGATTGCTAAATTATGTTCTGCCTCTGCTTGCTTTTGTTTGGTCTGCATAATATCAAGTTGTGTTGTCAATGTCCCCAATATGTCAGTTTTAAGATTTTCTAATAAATTTCCAATTTCTACCCGAGTTACTCCCTCTGCAGAGATCTTGTTGTCTCTTGTAAACCTGTCATGTTCTGTTGGTTTTATTCTTGTGCTGCCTCTCGAGCTCTTGATACATAAATCAATAATTCTAGCAAAATTTTCCTGATAAATATCTCCTTTTCCCATAATATTTAGTGTTTCAATCCATTGTTCCTTCATTCCCCTAATTAATGTTGTTTTTAATAAATTATCAGGTAAGGGTAATGATGCATAAGGAGATCTTTGAAGATTATACTGGAAATGTTCAACATACTCTTCTAATGTTTCATTCGGTCTAGCTACCATCTGAAATATTTCATCGTTTAATTCTCTAGACCTGCAATAGTCCTGATATTTCTTTAGAAAAGCATATTTCATTTGATCCCAATTGTTTATAACACCACCACCCAATCCCATAAACCATCTGTTACACTAAAATTTGTCACCATGACTATTTGCAGTTAGTATGGCTCCATCAACTGTCATACTATCCTCCTTGGCAAGCCTCATACCTCTGCTCTCCATGTCAAACTCCAAGAAAGAGAGAAAGTCATTAAAAATCTATATATCTCTGGGTACGCAGTTTCTCTTAGCCTTACCTGCGTGTACGCACCCCAAGTTCACAATACCTGCGTACTTGTACGCTCTGTCTATAAAGAAATGGGTGTGTACTCCTGTAAAGGTCAAAAGGCGCAAGTTTCACTCCAAAAAAGTTACTTGTGGTCATTTCTAGAGCATTCTAGAAGCTTGTTTGACGTGTATGAAGCGCCTCCAGATGGTTCATGTATCCCTACCAAAGAGGAACTTATCCCATCAAGAGGGGAGCTAACCCACCCAAAGAGGGGCTTATCCCATTGATGGTGGACCTGATTAACTTCCTCTAGAGCACTATAAATATAGGCATTGGGCCAGAAGGAGGAGAGGTTGAAAAGCTGAACATTCCTAAGGGTAGATGCTGCTGGAATTAGGACTCCCTTGTAAAGCTTGAGAGGAGAGATTCCCATCCTTTCCTAGCCTTATTTGAGAGTGGGTGAGCTGATCAAAGTAAAGGAAAACTCTTGCTGGACCCTAGGAGGGACTTGCACAACACCAAGGCTCAGGTTGTAATGGTTCCTTTTGTTACCTTTTAATACAAATAAATCCTACTTTTCTCTAAACATGCATTGCAAATACAAGTAATCAGGGGATCTTTAACATACCTTTAGTCCAACGCTTTGTAGTAGTCCAGCCTCGCCGATCCGGATGAGCTCCTCCTTCTCTTCGAAACCTGCATTCACTAACAAGCCAAAAGATTAAATAGCACCTGATAAATTCATAAAACAATACATATCCATCATACAGACCAAGGAGTATATGAAACAAACCATGAATAAAAATCTGTTGAGAAAAATAAGTTCATTTGCATTAAAAGGTAACAAAAGGAACCATTACAACCTGAGCCTTGGTGTTGCGCAAGTCCCTCCTAGGGTCTAGCAAGAGTTTTCCTTTACTTTGATCAGCTCACCCACTCTCAAATAAGGCTAGGAAAGGATGGGAATCTCTCCTCTCAAGCTTTACAAGGGAGTCCTAATTCCAGCAGCATCTACCCTTAGGAATGTTCAGCTTTTCAACCTCTCCTCCTTCTGGCCCAATGCCTGTATTTATAGTGCTCTAGAGGAAGTTAATCAGGTCCACCATCAATGGGATAAGCCCCTCTTTGGGTGGGTTAGCTCCCCTCTTGATGGGATAAGTTCCTCTTTGGTAGGGATACATGAACCATCTGGAGGCACTTCATACACGTAAAACAAGCTTCTAGAATGCTCTAGAAATGACCACAAGTAACTTTTTTGGAGTGAAACTTGCGCCTTTTGACCTTTACAGGAGTACGCACCCATTTCTTTATAGACAGAGCGTACAAGTACGCAGGTATTGTGAACTTGGGGTGCGTACACGCAGGTAAGGCTAAGAGAAACTGCGTACCCAGAGATATATAGATTTTTAATGACTTTCTCTCTTTCTTGGAGTTTGACATGGAGAGCAGAGGTATGAGGCTTGCCAAGGAGGATAGTATGACAGTTGATGGAGCCATACTAACTGCAAATAGTCATGGTGACAAATTTTAGTGTAACAGATTGCCCCCTAAAGTGCGAAGCCTGTAGTAGATAAGGGTTTCATATCATCTAGGAAGGGTGAGGTACTTTATCATTTCAAGGATTATCTTGTGGAGAGCCCAGTCGGAACCTGCAAGTATTCAACACAAAATACATATATATGATCATATCATCGCTGAGGTAGGCATTCCCATACTCAGATTGAAAATTTTAACTAATTGACTATCTACTGCTCTGATACAGGAATGATTCTGCAGTACATCATAATCATAGACTTTTGTAGACACAGTATCGACGCAGCCATCTGTTTATAGTTAGTCTACTGTATAATGAATACAAAACTCCTCGCAGCCTGGATGGTGGAAACTAGATCCAGGGTCTTCATTTCTACTTCCCGAACAGGTACGATTCTATCCATGCGAATAAATGAGTTGATGTCGAACATGGTAGAATCCACTTGATTGCCAGTCAATGTTGTAAACTGTTAACAAGCGTGAGAGAGACCACCAGTGATGTCAATGGTTCTCAAAGTACCCAGTACAATCCATGAGATGTGAATGAATGAGTTGATGTCGAACATTTCACGGAATCCTTCGATCGAAAGTCAATGATGTAAACTGTCGTCAAAGGCGAGAAACCTGCCATTGATGCATGCAGACTTCAAGGTACTGACGATTCCTATGTCATCTTTCTAAATAATGTGCTGATGTCGATAGAAAGCGACCCGTCGCAGGCAAGCCCACAACACGAAATCATAGATCAAGTTGAAGAAATGTAACTGTAAGGACTGACTCAGGGATGGTCAAAAATGGATGACGAGTATTTTGCAGATGAATGTTTATTGCAGAGACCTCTTGAACACATAACGACACGACAAATAGCTTGGTGACATTTGACCCAAAGTTAATACCCGGCTAAAGACTTTCAATGTGGTTTGATCAACTGTGAAGCAAAGGATTTCCCAACCCAAGTGAATGAAAAGTGTCGTGTTCAAGAGTGGTAATAAGGCTTCTTCTGAGACAAAGGATAACAAATGGGCTCATTTTTCTCCCTTTTCCCCCACCATTTCTGGCAAGTACCTCTTTATTTTTTACAAGCTTGAGGAGGATAACATATGCTTGATTATAAGCTCATCCTTCGGATGAGTCCAACTTAGTTTTGATTCGAACCCTAAGAAGGAGGGGTCCGTTCCTGTTTGTAATCGAACAGGTCCTTTACTATGAAATTTTAACGAGTCCAGTATATGGGAAACTCGGCGTTTTTCATTTTTAGAGAGTCTGAAAAAACTTAAGAAGACTCCAGGTTGAACTTTTTCGTAAAGTTGTGTCTCCCAAGTCCGAAAAAGTATAAAATAATACCTGAGAGAACCGCTTAGTCTTGTGACCAAGGAGTACTTTCATGATTAGTGCCTCTGACCTGAAAAGTAAAAAGCGATCAAGGACACGTCGTTTTATTTCCGTATCGAGTTTGAAACGACAAAAACCCGGCAATCTTTTCCTGTTTTTACGGTCAGAAAAGAGCTATAAAGGGACCGTCTTTTAAATCCGTTTTAACGAGTGTAAAAGAAACGCTCGGCAATCTTTTCATGTTTTAGGAGTCAGAAAAGGGCTTAAAATATGACTCTGATGTTTTGGTTCGTGAAAAATGATAATTTTCCCTGAAAATCCTCTTGTCCTGTACAAAAACGACACATTACTCATACCTGTTTAAGATAAGCAAAAATGCATTGAGAAATATCCTTCCATGGTAAAAGATAAACAAACTTAGCATTCATTTATCCAAAAAACCTATAAAAAGACCTTTTACCATGTCATTTTTACCATTTTACTGTTGAGGGAGAGAAAAGGGCTTTTGGCAAGAAACTTCCCGTGGACTTTTTGGAGAATCCGACCGTCGGAATCGAGTGTCGTCTCTTTCAGGTATTTTACAACATCCTCCTCTTTGTTTTCATCCGTTTAGAATTTCATTTTAAGCCCTAGCTTGATTTTTTGAGGGCTTTGGGGTTTTAGGATCCGCCTTTTGGGGTACGCAGGTGCCCCATGGGCGACCTGCGTACCCCGACATTTTCGTTAATGGGAAAAAGGCTGGAGTACGCAGCCTACCTTCAGAACAACTGCATACCCACGCTCTGTTTTCTGAACGCGGGGTGCGTACTCCGCGCAAAGTGAATTTAAAACCCTAAAACTCAAAACTAAACCATCAATTTTTGATTTAATGAATTCTAATGAATGTTTTCTGGTGTGTAGATTGCCCACCATGCTTGATTGGCGCGAAAGAGAACATGAAGATGTCGATTTGGCCGCAATAGATCATCAACCCTCCATTGATGCTTTGAAGGCATGCGGTCTCTACAAATACTGGGCCATACCTGGCATGAGGGCCCAGGTGCGATTCTTAGAATGGCTGGTTGAAAGGTGGAACGTTCAGGATCAATGCTTCTACATCGGAGGGCACCAGCTCGAGATAGAGCCCTCTGACATATATTTTCTCACTAGTTTGCCTAATAGGGGCGAGCAACTGACTCTGTCCGGGACTAGGCCGGGCAGCCAATCCCTTGCTAGCCTCCGGCTAGAGTGGTGCAACAATCAAAACCAGGAGAAAGGGATAGAAATCAAATACATATCTCTGCCTGAACTTATTGTAATTTCCTTTATAGTTACCAGACTTTGCGGCGCAGCCGCCTTGCATATTGCCACCGGGTCCCAAATGCGGATGGCGATAGATTGCTACCGAGGCACCATTTTCAATTGGTGTGACGCTGTGTTGGCCAATATGAAGGGCCAACTGACTCGGGCAAAGAACGGGCAATTAAAGACTTTTGGGTATGGGCCTCTAGTTGTGAGCTTTGCCCTAGAGAGGGTTCTGATGCTGATCCCACAGCATCTCACTGTTCCAGCTGGGCCTCCTCGGGAGCCAAAGTTGATGCGATGGGTTGCGGTAATGGCCCGGCATCCTGATGAGGGAGCGGGAGTTGTTCGATTTCCTACGGGTTACTTTCACTGGTTGGAGGACCAGGTCTTTGCGATTCAGGACTTTCCTTATGCCGGAGTAGATTTTAGCGGTGACCCGGACATGGTTCTTCCACAGGAAGAACAATGGGACGACAGAGGTACTTCATTCTTCACAAGTTTTTAAGTTATTTACTTTTTTTTTGTTTGTTTTTTATATCGTCTCAAAACTGACAGTGACAAATTTCAAAATGCAGATGTAGGTCCACAGCATCCGGCCAATCTTTGGCCATTCGAGAGAAGAGTACCAGTTGCACCAGCACCCGCCCCACAGGATGCGGCCGCAGAGACCTTAGCCGAGCTGGAACAGGACCTAGAGCGTCTCACGGCGGACATACCAGAGACGACTATAGATGATATTCCTATCCGACTTCAGCGCTATCTGGTCACAGTCCCAGGACCTTTCAGGAGGTTCCTGTGTAGGGTAGCGTGGGCAGTGGTCTCGTATAGAGAGCACCACCAGTGATTGGCTAGTCACTTTTTGTAGACACATGTGACATTTTTGGTTTTTTGTACTTATCATTTTTGCCGATCATAAGGTGTTTTTCAACCTATGATCGAAGACGATGTATATTTTGACACACTCCTATCTATATATATCATTATTACCGGCTTATCTTGTTAAACATGTATGATGAAATGTTTTTAAATTTACATTTATGATTATCGCAAATGTCTGTCTAACATTCGAGAAGCAATTGCATCTGCTAATGTATTTAATGACCTTGGAATATGCTGATATTCAATGTAATCAAATTCACGTTCCAAGAGGCTCACTCTCAAAAATAACCTTAATAACACTGGATTTCTAATGGCATATACTCTATTAAGCTTTAATACAACGAGTTCAGAATCTAACCTAACTATCAAACTCTGAATCCCAAATGAAATAGATTCAGATAATAACTCAATCACTGCACTGTATTCTGCAATGTTGTTTGTTGTTTGACCGAGGCTCACCCCATGCATAGAAACTAACTCGTCAGAGGGCAAATAGATAACCCAAGCTGCGGAAGAGATATTCTGTGTACTACGACAAGCACCATCAGCGAATCCAATGTACGTTTGGAGAGGCGTTGACATCTGCAATATCAAAAGTAAAACCAAGATAAGCTAGAATAACAACGAAAAACACACTCTCTAAGCTAAGCACACTGTCTATACTAACAAACACACCAGCTAGAAAGAAAAATCTAACCTAACTAAATCTCCATACCTATCATTTAAGCATAATACCTCTTTAGGTAAAGTCCATTTCTAGGCTTACCCAAAGAGTCCCCATCAAAATCTACCAGCTCATAGGCCCCTTTCGCTAGCTTTCGCTTAACAATGTAGGGCCCATGCCACATGGGAACGAATTTTCCAGCACCTAATTTATCGTTAGCTTGATCATATAATAGCACTAGGTCTCCTTCCGAAAAATTACGAGGGGTCACGTTGCGATCATACTGAGCTTTCATTCTTTTTGCGTGAGTCTCGATTGCCAATGCAGCGTCACGTCGAGTCTCATCTAATTTAGCTAAGTATAATAGATGCTTCTCCTCTTCGGAAGTAGCTGGAAGTAATTCGATAGCCATTTGAAGTGATGGGATTTCGCATTCAATGGGCAACACTGCTTCCAAACCATAAACTAGTTGGAAAGGAGTGAACCCTGTTGATGTTTTCACTGAGGTTCGGTACGCCCAAAGTGCTGAAAATAACATGTTGTGCCAATTCGACCGATGAATACCAATGATTTGTCGGATCATGATAACTAGAACTTTGTTGATGGACTCAACCAAACCGTTTGCTTGGGGATAATAAGGAGTAGAACTATCATGACGCAAACCAATCTGGCTTGTAAGTTCTGTCATCATAATGTTTCGAAAATGGCGCCCATGGTCAGTGATTATCGCTTGTGGGACACCAAACCTAGCAATAATATGATTGAATACGAAAATCCCTGCTGTCTTGCCGTCTGCCTCGAATGTAGGCATCGCCTCGGCCCACTTAGTAAAATAATCAACTGCAAGGATGATATACGCATGCCCCCCGGCCGAGTGAGGGTTACATGTAATAAAGTCGATACCCCATTTAGCAAAAGGACCAACGGCAATTATAGGGTGGAGAGGAGCAGGTGGTGCGCGCATCTTGCGATCAAACACTTGACAGTTGTGGCATTTTCGGACCGCAATGATACAATCTTTAAACATGGATGGCCAGAAGTAGCCAGCATGCAACACCTTCTGAGCTGTGGCATACCCAGACATATGACCGCCACACGCGCCGGAATGACAGTCATTCATAACCCTTTCTGCCTCTTCATGAGTTAAACAACGGCGAAAAACCAAATCTGCCCCACGACGATAAAGAGTATCTCCAATAATTTTGTACTGTTGGGACTGGAATCGAATTTTTCGGCGTTCCGACTTTGAAGCTTCGGGCCGAAAGGATTGGGTTTGGAGATAGACAATTATATCCCCATACCACGGATCTAAAGTGCTGATGAGAAACAAAGATTCGTGCGCAATGGGTTCCTTTGCCACAGTTTCCGTGTCAGCACGCGGGAAGTCACACATCAATTCCGCAAAAACTAAAGATTTCTTAGACTTAGATTTTTCAAACTCTAAGTTGAACTCTTGCAAGATAACGATCCATTTAGAGTACTTGCCCCCTAGCAATTGTTTAGTCAAAATGTAGATCATAGGGTTGCAATCCGAAATGACTGTAGTTTTACGGAGAAGAATGTAATGACGAAAACGCTGGACAGCTTGAACAGCTGCCAGGGCCAATTTTTCCACATGCGAATATTTTAGCTCAGTGGGATTTAACGTCCTACTAAGATAATATATCACATGTTCCGTTCCGACTTCGTCTTCCTGAACTAACACCATTCCAATGGTGGAATGAGCGGCGGCGAGGTACAAAAAGTAATCCTGGTTGTAGTTGGGAGGATGCAGCAACGGTGCATGGGTCACGCGTGCTTTAGCGCATCAAAATATTGCTGAGCTATCTCATCCCAAGAGAATTGAGCGTTCTGTTTCAACAACCGCGTAAAACCTTTTGTGACCTCGGCGTAGTTAGGAATGAATCGGCGTAAAAAGTTTGCTTTCCCTTGCAAACTTTGGAGTTGGCGCAGACTCGAAGGAGGAGGCAATTTGATGATAGCTTCGACCTTCGAGGGATCGACTCGAATGTGGGCTTTTGAAACTACAAATCCCAGCAATCGTCCCACTTTGATGCAGAAGACACATTTGTGTGGGTTCAACCGTATACGATAATGCCTACACCTCATAAAAATTGCTCGTAAATGGACAAGGTGATCGGCTCGACGTAAGGAGTGAGCGGGCAAATCATCGAGATACGGTTGCACAATGTGTTTGATGTCATGAAATGCATAAGACATTGCCCTTTGGAAAGTGGCTCTGGCATTCTTAAGGCCAAAAGGTAATTTGCAATAAGCAAATGTCCCCCATGGACAAATGAAAGCCGTTTTTGGTTGATCGGCAGGTAGAATATTGATTTGGTTGTAACCGGAAAAACCGTCCATAAAGGAAAATATTTCACTGCCAGCACAATCATCAATTATTTGATCGATATAGGGCGTGGGATAGTTGTCCTTGGGACAAGCACGATTGATATCCCTATAGTCGATACATATTCTTATTGTTCCCTGCTTTTTGTTAACCGGAACAATATTCGATACCCAATCCGTTAACGGGATCGGATAAATGAAACCTGCTTTCAACAACTTCTCAACTTCTGCTTTAATCGCAGCCGCTTTCCGAGGGTGTATCTGACGCAGACGTTGCCGAACGGGTTTAGCGTCCGGGTAAGTCTTGATCTCATGAACAACAATGGAGGGATCAATTCCTAGCATTTCCTCATAGGACCAGGCAAACACGTCGAGGAATTCTTGAAATAGGGCCTTGTATATTTGAATTTCGTCATCTGTACATGAGGCGCCTATATGAATGTTCTCAACAATTCCAGTTTTGACTGAAATGTTAATGGCAATAGTTTGGGAAATGTTTCCCAAATTCAACTCTGAATCAGGATGTTTCATGGGATTCTGAGTGTCCTTGACATATTCAGCCGTAAAGATTGATGAAAAATCATTTTCAAAGCCATCAGCCTCAGGTAAAAACGAAGATCTATGATGGAGATCTTCCCATGGTAGATCGTCTACACTTAGGATTTCGCGAAGTTGCTCGTCAGATGACACGACTTCGGGAAATGTTATCCGTTCTGAGGTTGATGTGAAAAGTGATTCCTCACGGACCACATTCATTTGGTCAATTTGGGTTGAACGCGGGTCGGTAAAAGACTGCACAGCTTCATAAGAAATTTCATATGGACTCAAAGGCATAGCATCACCGAATGAGTCTATCTCAGATTCAGATGGGACAATCCAAGGATCATCGTAAATAATAGTATCTGACGTAATCATATGAATGAATACGAATGAAGGGTCTGCGTTGATTGGAGGAAAAGGAAAAGTTCCCAGTAAACCGGAATCTTTAACTAATCCTACGCCAACATCCTTATAAGGGATAGTCATTTTACCAACATGCTGGATACTCTCTGAAGAGGCTGGGTCGGATGAAAAGAAAGCCAGCTAGTCTATTGTCACGATCTTGCCATTATGTGGAAACTTTATAACTCTGAAGACCGATGAGACGACCGTTGTCATAGCGTAAGACCAACTTCGACCCAAGAGAAGGTTGTAGTCTAGAGGGGCATCAACCACCTCCACATCCAGACTAACGGTTTTTCCTTCAACCCCTATAGGCAAATCCTGTAAAATGCCAAACGGATGGAACCCACGGCCATCGAAGGCCTTAAGAATTGTCGGGGATTGGTTCAGTGAAGGAGAACCAAGCGATCTCCAACACTGAATCGACATAATACACGTGGAAGCTCCCTCATCAATTACAGTCCGATGAATAGGCCTGTTTTTGACTATCACTGGAATCTGGAAAGCCATCTGATGAGGGAGACGCGGTGTACTATTTTCTAGATCAAAGATTATCAGGTTCGGGTCCTGAACATCAACAGCTCCTATAGCCGACAAAAGTAATTTTTGTTGTGCGGGGCATGATTGCAGCACTTCTAAAGCCGACATTGCTGAGGGTGAAACAGCTAAATCCTCAACAATGTTGTAATTCTGGGCCGCTCTCGCATGTGGATTGAAAGCAGACCTTCGAAGTACACCCTTGGCGGGCGATTTTATTACTAAGTCAGGGTTAGGTTTCTCGATCTGTAGTGGATCGGAACTGGGAGCTGAGGTTGATGGATTTGAATGAGAAGATTCTGCTTCTTTCGATCCATCAACAGGACTTTTACTACCATAATCGTGAGATCGAGTCGCAATCCTTACATGAGACATCATCAATATGGGTTCTTCAGTGGCACTCGAGGAAGAACCTATCATCTTACTCTCCTGCTTTGGAAATGGATCTTTCAAAACAGCAGGAGTTGGGGAACCCTTGACGATTTTCACAACCTCGGCCCGATGAGGGCAATCTCTTGTAAAATGATCCTCTTCACAAATTAGACAAGGATATCGAGGTTTGCGCTTTTCGTCATTGGTTTCCGACTTTTCTGTTTTCTCCTTTGGAGTCTTGTCTGCTTTACCCTTCTTCTTCCCACCATTTTTTGATTTAGCCGTAGATGACTCTACAGCGTGAATATCGGCGGAAATTTCAGGAGAAGATTCTCCTGTCGGGGAATCTGGTAAGGTTATAATGGGCGAAGAATTCTTTGAAGATTTCTTCTTGCTTTTAGTATTTACCGTACCAATCATGCCATCAGCAGCATGAGATCCCGAAGGAGCAGCAGTGATTTGATTTGACTTCGGAAGATCTGGGATCTTTTCATGTAACGTACCTGACTGAGTGTAAACTAAGTCAAGGTACTGCGCTTGAGCAATTACTTGCTCTTCAGTAACTACTCCGGCCTTAGCTACATCTTCAGTAATCTTCGGTAATAATGATTTAACAAACCATTCAGCTAAGATTTGGTCCGGAATAAAAACTTTCACTAATCGTCGTCGACGTCTCCATTCATGGATATGATCGGAAATATAAGTGGACGTCGACTGTTTTAGTGAAGTTAGTAGTTTCGTGCCATTATCATATCTGATCGGCAACTGAAAATGAGTTAGGAACGAGGTAGCTAACTGACTAAAATTGTAAAAAGAGGCCCGTGGTAACTCAATGTACCACTTGGCCGCGAGACCAATGAGCGTACGCTGGAAAAGACGTAAGCGGATCGAATCATCCGAGATGGAATTTGAAGCACACCAGAGGTGGTAAGTCATCACATGATTGGACGGATCCTCTCCAGACTTACCTTCGAACTTGGGTATATCACTGGGCAACTTATTTGGCATTGGCGGCCAGAACGGAAGATATTGTATTGGATCGTTCGTTAGGCGCGACAAGTCTGGTAAATCCAAAGTTGCGATAAACGGTAACTGCCGATTAGGATCCCTAAAACTCTGGGTCACAAGACCAGTCCCAGGAGGAGGATATCCAGGATAACTTGGAATAGGAATCGCATTCGGGATATTATATCCTCCTGGAAAACCAGCATTAACCGGACCGTACTGGGGTTGCTGAGGTTGTTGATAAGTGTACCCAGGATACAGTTGATACTGGTAAACCGGCTGTTGGACAACAGGCCCGTATTGGTACTATCCCTGGTACGGTTGATAAGTGAATTGTGGTTGACTAGTGACAACCGTACTTAAACCAGGCTATCCTACAGGCATCTGAACCGTAGTTTGAATCGTAGATACAGACAATGGTAAAGATATCTGAGGAGTAGTTGCAGAGACAGTAGAAACCGGAGCTGTCAATACTCCAGAAGCAAGTGTGGTGGAAGGAGCAGATGTTCCGGTAGTTGCCGCAGCCGTTTGAGATGGAGTACTAGGTGCAATTGGCGGCTGAGTAACTACCGAAGTTACAGAAGTTTGAACATTAGACTGGACCGGTTGTTGGGATGGACCAGCAACTAAAGGTTGTCGAGCGTTTTCAATCTGTATGATGGATATGTATTGTTTTATGAGTTTATCAGGTGCTATTTAATCTTTTGGCTTGTTAGTGAATGCAGGTTTCGAAGAGAAGGAGGAGCTCATCCGGATCGGCGAGGCTGGACTACTACAAAGCATTGGACTAAAGGTATGTTAAAGATCCCCTGATTACTTGTATTTGCAATGCATGTTTAGAGAAAAGTAGGATTTATTTGTTTTGTTTGTCACTACAAAGCTCTTGCTTCTAGGGAGGTCGGTTGTGTTCGCACTGTCGACTCTTTCCGCCTGACACCATCTAAAAGCAGCCCCTTATAATGTAGAGGGAAACAATTTCAGTTTCTAGGGATCAGTGGTATAGTCATATCCTCTACACAGCACATCAAATTCAATAAGAATACATCCATATCTTCTGATGTAAGGCCATGGAATGTAGGGATATGCTAGAGAGGAATTGCTTTCATAGGTGCATTAGCTGTAGTATCCACAATGGGGTATTACAGTGTAGAGGTTTGGGTGTTTGGCTGGTTCTGAGCCATTTGGTCAAGTATATGCCAATAACCTTCTGGGATATCTAGGAGGGTATTACTAGGCTGTTGAGGGGGAATGGCTTTAACAGGAATGGCCTTAACAGCACTTCCTTTATCTGGGATGATGAGAGTGCCTAATGTCTGGGGGGATTCTGGTTCTTGAGTTTCTTCAACTTCATTATAAATGATGTTTGCAGCACTTCCCTTATCTAGGCTACTTAATAGTTGAATTATCCCAAGAGGAGATCTTGGTTCTTCAGTTTCTCCTGTTTCTTCTCTCCCTTCACAGAGGTTGCTAAGGTTCCCTTCTTACAATGATTTTGGGCTAGAATTCTCAATTTCTTGAAAATATTGCTCTTCAGTTTGACTATGCACCTCAGCAAAGGCTACAAATGGTGATCCTGTGGCCTGAAGGGAACTGGTAGGTTGTCTAGAAGCAAACTTTCTAGGTCCTACTGAAGGCTGAGATTATGCTTTCTTAAGGATTTCGTCTATAAAGGTTGATCGACCAAGGGTCACTGGTCCCTTAGCTTTGTGAGACTTGGGTAGGGGTTTAGGATTCTTTTTAGGCTTTTTCTGCTTAGTCATGCACACAAATCAAATGCTAATTTCTACCCAAAGAACAGCAACAAATCTATAGGAAAGCGGGCAGGGGAGTAGGGCTATTACATGCTCCGTACGCAGGTTCTTACCTTCTGTTTTTAAAACCCATTTCTCTCCTAGCAGGTTCTTACATCACTCTGGAAAAGAAACAAATGGCTACACTCTTCCCCGGCAACGGCGCCAAAATGTCGAGCAGTAAAAAGGGTCTTTTTCACCTCTATTTACCCTACATTAACTTATCAATCCAGGAACGATTTGTTATCTCAAAGAGTGTACTCAGTTTGAGGCAGTCATTTGTCCGAGTAATGCTAGTAGTATAGTGCTCTAAGTATAAGAGTAAACAAATGCTTGAAATAAGATCTACTTACAGAAAAAAAAAACCTTAAAACTCAAATCATGCACTCAGAAAACTATTGAAATTTATCAGTCAAGGGTACGGTAATGGTAACTCATCCCTCTGTAAACTGATGTAATTAAAAGACAAACAAGGAAAATATCATCAATCTGGGAACTAGACAACATATGTCAATGCTCACTACAATCTCAGATTGTTCTGCACGCGAAAGCAATGATAATACAAATGACAGGAAATGGAATAGAAACTATTCTTATGAACAAGATTGAACAACAAAACCTTAATCCATGGAAATGAATGCAACAATTATATCCTACAGGAATTAGGTAACAATCTTTACTCTAAAGATAAATCAGACAACAAACAGAAATAGAATGACAACTAACAGAGATGAAATATAGAAGAGCAACTTGAATCAACTATAAATGTACAATAAACCAAAATGAATATCACACTTAATATTGAAAGGAACAATAATTTGACTTCGATACAACAAGTATAAATCACAGTTCTAAAGAATAACGATTGTGATTTGTAATGGAATAGCAATGCCAGTTGAACAACAATCACGGTTAAGTGTAAACCATAGATAAATATAGTAATACTGATTTATGAATGTACATCACAGTTACTCTGTAATCGAGCAGCAATGGCAATCTGCAAGGAACAACAATGTTATATCAATGGTCAAAGGAACGACAATGCATTATGAAGTCAGAATGAACAACACAACATTCCTATTATAGAGAACAACATTACTCAGTTGAGCATAAACAAAATATAACAGAACCGTTATGTAAAATAGAAAAACACATCAGATTACTGAACAGAGCTAATAACAAAAACCACACACGAATTAGAAATAATGGTACAGGAGCAAGTGTTCCACCAGGGCCGGGCCCTTAGCCTCCAGGGACACACTGCTTGAGATTACTCTAGAATCAAAGATGGAATGGTAGCCATATTTATATTAAAACATCAAAAAAGAGTTACAGTGGATCACTCTTCAATGAGAGTCGATGATCAAAGTTCCAAATACAAAGGAGAATTACATGAAAACAACAACAGTTCATCCCTTGGGCTGGCAGTGCTGCCCTTCCTATAACAGCCGAGCGGAGATATCAATGATACAAAAAATCATTAAGATAGCGATCCCTCAAGATCAAAGGATCCTGAGGGATTCTCCAGACTATTAATTCTCAATTATCTTCTTGTTCTCTTGTGCTGATTTGGTATCTCCTTTTCCCTTTCCTGGCTGATACGCTCCAATTTGGATCACCTTATTTGCATGCGGTTCCCTGCCAAAGGGGCAACAATTAACTTTGTCCTATCTTTTCCTTTGGGATGACAATATTCCATTTTCTCCTTTTCCTGCATAAGAAAAGGACAATTATTAGTTATTTTGTGTTACATACAAATCCTATAGATTTTATCATAATTTCTTATTATCTACCTAGTTCATGATCCAAAGAGATTATGAATTTTAAAGAAAAGATGACAAAATAAATGATAATAACATACCTTCTCCAGTACTCAACAGATCCCCCTACTTAGCCTCTTTCATGCCCTCATGAAAACATTGTAGTTGACATGCAAGGCAGTGAGAGAGTAGACGGAAATGGGATTTCATGAGGTTGTCTACAACCATGATTCCTAGGTGTTCAAAAAGATGTCCTTTCTGACCCTCAGGCATTTCATACAATGCTTGGTATCTTGGAGCGGGATGCCAAATAACCGGACTGCGGAACCTACAACCTAACCAAGATGGGCCTTCTCTCAAAATAAAGTCACCATAGAGACCCAAGCGATCAGCAGCTAGCTTAAAGTTCTCATAGTTAAACGGTTCCTTGAGTTCGATGTTCGGATTAGAAGTCTGATATCGGAATTTGGCAGCTACAATGCCAAGGTCCTTGATGGTAAAGAAATATTCTATCCCTTGCCGATTGATTGCTATATGAATAGGTCCTAATGCCTCAATCACGCCCGAAGTCCTCATGAGGTTCCTATGTTTATTCCACAACTGTAATGGGTCTCTAGGCTCAGCTCACACCCATAAGTCTAATCCATTTTCTTGTCTTTGAAAGGCATTATAGGATTTAAGCCATTTTATTTGATTAACACCAAAAGAAATGAATGCCTGCAGTTGGATATCCCCAATGAAAGGGCTAGGATTCTGCTCTGTTTCTTGATCTAACACAAGGTTATGCAGATAGAATTCACATAATAATCTTTGAACCTTCACCCCATAGTGCTTACAACAATTTATGAAATCATCAATGGTGTTTATTTCTATCGGGGCTCCTGCTTTGATAGCTTTAATTTTCAATTGCAAATATCATTCCATTAAAAACAAGGCATAATTCCTAGCAGGTGCTTTACACTCTAGGATGTCAGTATACAAAGAGTATAAGGTATCCATTTGTTTGATGACTACATCTAGTCTATGGGTTACCTTTTTGACCCTTCCTTCTTCCTTTTGACATCCTTCAAAGGCCTGGATTTCGGATAAGTTGACATTCCTCAGCTACTGTTGTAATTTTTCATACTTTTCTCAAGTGAATCTATTCTGTAAGTTTCTCTACTATTTGCTGGGCTTGCACCAAGTCCTTTCGCAGAGTTACTATCCTCGGACCACTGTCTCGCATAGTAATTGTAAGCGAAAGGTTTACTTGAATCTTCTTATTGCATCGTGTTGTGTTTACAGTTCGCATTCCCTCAGAGGACTGTGCCTCTATCTGAACTTCTTTGTCACAGGCCGATATATTATATGTTTGTACTTCAACATGGGTGACAGCTAAATGTTGTTCCTTTTGGTTTTGAACAGCAGGCTGGACTTGAGTCCTCCTAATCTTTTCCTTAAGGGGTTTCGCCGGAATGGTTGCATGTTTTACCCCCGAGGTCCTTTTTGTTCTCTTTCCCATTTTCAAAACCCTGATTTGTTGTCAAAGTTGTGCTATCACGTTAAGCAGTCTTTGCTGTTCTTTTCATAATATTTTAATTTCTTTTGTTTTCTTGGAAGGAACAGCGGTCTGTTTACTCGACCCTAGACTTTCGCCTTGGCCAATTTCCTGGTTCTCTTATTGGGGTGCTTCCTCATTGTTATGATAGAGTTGTTCAGGAGTAAAAACCATAGCTTGCTCTGTTATTTCCTGGGTGACTTCTTCTTCCACCTCTTCTCCTCCATGAAATTCTTCCGGTGTAACCTGACTAGGAACAGGTTGTTCCTCTTCTTTATCTTCATCACTTTTCTCTCCAGATTACTTTCATCATGAGAGGAGTGATCGCACAATTCTTCATTGCACAATTCTTCGGATGCATTTTTTTCATGAGCAGAATGCTCCTTTGGTTCTTCTTCGATGTGGAGGTTTAGTGGGCTGAGAGGTTGAGCATATTCGCCCATATTGGCCAGAATTTGGGCCAATTCATCCTTTTGCAATGGATTTTTCAATGGGCTTTCTTTGTATTACTCTGTCTCTTCCTTCGCCTGCCCAGACTGCTCGGTCTCTTCCTCTGTTTCTCCTTCCTCATTTTCCTCCAACTCTTTCTCCTTCTCTTCTCCTTCTAATTGAAGGGGTTGCTCATCCCCTAAATCATCTACTGGTATTCCCTTGGGAATTTTCCAGCCTCCCTCTGATCCATGCCAATCTAACGGATTTCCTTCGTTTCAATGGTCTATTCGATGTACTGGGAGCATGTTTTCGTTTTGGGGCTTGTAGAGCCAGTGCCCCGTCTATTGTGATGATTTGTTCCTCCCAACTGCTCTGTTATTGAGTAGGACTGTAGCTAACTATCAGTCATATCAACCGATGGTGACTTACTACCGATTCTACGTGGCGTGATTTTTTCATGCTTCGGGCAACATCATGTAATAAAGAATTTGAAAATGCAGGCAAATTCACAGAGCATTTCTGTTTTAATACAACTAAAAGTTTAAGGTGGCGTGGTCTTACCACGTCTTTCCTGCCTTCACTGGTGATGTAACTGTGGATGATTCTTGCCAATTCTGCCCACGACTCTCCCAATGCTGCTGGTATAGCTCACTTTCCTCTTACAGTCAGGTTCTGGCCTTCATCTTGGAAGATTTTTATGACATTTCACAGTCTCTCCTTCTTCAGAGTCCACACAGGTCCAGTGGCTGGCAGTCCCGAGAACTCTACAATTACGTAATCAGTGACTGCTATGTGTCTCTCTCTTACCATGGAGTGATGTTCTTGCAAGTTCTGCAAGAATTCTATTGCTGTGGTCTCGTTGGATTGTTGTAAACAATTGAGATACACTATCCATCCTTCCCTTGTTAGGATTTCTCATGCAGCATCAGAGACTGTCAATACCTGTGGTTCGCTCCAAATTGATCTTCCTCCCATGCTTAACACACTGTAAAAACACAGACATGGCAATGGAATAGTATGTTGTTCAAGCTGTTAGGAATCACAGAGAAAATAACAAAACATCAAGCTTGTTCAAATCCCGAGTCACTTACTAATTGTTGCGGAGTATAATATGGAAATAGCTTAGGAACAGCAAGCCATGCAAATTGGAAAACAATATAACATTAAGCCTTGCTATTCCCAAGTGAAAATTCTCTGAATAATAGTCTGACACGTATGCCAGCAAATTATGAGGTCACCTGCTCCCCCCCTGCAATGTGATAGGCTGTCCTCGACCGTCAAATGAGGGAGCGGCGTGCCGAACTGCCATGGTACAGAGTCATAAAGGAACAACGTATACCGAGATGCCATGTTTACAAAAGGAGCAGATTGCTGAAATCGAGGTGTATAATATAATCGCTTAATAAATAAGAGAATGTCGTGATATGATGTGAGGTTGGGAGGATAGGACAGCTAACGTGCACAAAACGTCTAATGCAGTCATTATCAACTTTTTCCGTCATAATTGGTTGTAATAGATTTTCATGTGTTTAAAGGTTTAGGGAAGTTATATACATAATCTCATTTGACCTATTACAAAGGTATAAGACAAAGAAGGGTCTTGATAATTGCTATTGGTGTATAAGGAATGTGACTTCAATACCATCAACAGAGCTCTGTTGCCCACAGGTGTCCATAACCTTGACAGATTTGTTTCTTTCACCCATGGAACCATGATCCTTTGTGTATGCTTAGGAAGTGTTGTGCAATGTCAAAATGGAGGCCATTATGTTGGTTTGGTAACCAAATAAACCATAATTCCATTCACCAGGAAGGAGTGAAAGGTGGGAAGGTTGGCTCGTGATGAGACCTCATGTTCCAAGGACTCTTTATTTTTTTCTGATGTGCCTCTTGAATCATATCCCTAGTG
The DNA here is from genome assembly GCA_031772625.1 of Pinus tabuliformis. Lineage (NCBI taxonomy): Eukaryota > Viridiplantae > Streptophyta > Pinopsida > Pinales > Pinaceae > Pinus > Pinus tabuliformis. The sequence goes on along the minus strand of CM062804.1, from coordinate 282,459,072 downwards.
TGGTGGCCATAGTGGGAATGCCACTTCACTTTCTTCCTTATGATCGTGGTATGCTGGCTCTTGATGAGACCCCCTATCCTTCATTTGAAAAACCATATTAGCAAATCATATAGACATTTTTCTCAATTTTTCTCTTTTATAAAGTACTTTCGTATTTATACACAAAGGGTGGTTCGACACTCCTTAAGAGTAGGAATGGTGGAAGAAGTCTTAATATCTCAATAGAAAAATATACCCTTTGTTCTTATTCCTTAATAATGATCAAAGAAGATTATGAGAATTTAAAAAGAACCACCATGATAGAGATAACTAATCATATCAGTATTAGTAGAATAATGACAGCAAAGTGATCAATAGTTGTGTCATTTCCTCTTTTCTCCTATTAATTCAAAGCAATTTCTTGTAAAAAAATAGTGATTTTATGTAATTCGTTGATTTCAGTAATTGTATCCATTGCATAAGTGTATAGTTGTGCTCCAAATCACAAGAAAAAGACTCGAAACTATTGTCCATTGAAAGGAACAGTAGTTGTCCTTTAATTGGAACAGCAAGGAGAACAATCGTAAGTAAAAGAAATGCAAAAATGTTGTCCTTTCAAAAAGGAACAGCAAAAAACGCAAGTGTTGTTCCTTCGGAAAAGGAACAACAGAAAATGCAAGTGCTGTTCCTTCGGAAAAAGGAACAACAGAAAAAAAAAAAAAAGAAAAAAAAAGTGTTGTTCCTTCGAAAAAGGAACAGCAAAAACAATCATGTTGTTCCTTCAGAAAAGGGAACAACAAAAAACAAAAGTGTTGTTCCCTTGGAAAAGGAACAACAAAAACGAAAGTGATGTTCCTTTAGAAATAGGAACAGCAAAAAAAAAAAGTGTTGTTCCTTCAAAAAAGGAACAGAAAAATGACAGTGTTGTTCCTTTGGAAAAAGGAACAGCAAAAAACAAAAGTGTCGTTCCTTTGGAAAAGGAACAATAAAATCAAAAGTGTTGTTCCTTCGGAAAAAGGAATAGCAGAAAAATGCAAGTGTTGTTCCTTTAGGAAAATGAACAGCAAAACAGTGAAAATGTTGTTCCTTTGGAAAAGGAACAGCAAAAACGATGGAACTACTGTTCCTTCGAAAAGGAAAAGCAAAATGCAGAGGTGCTGTTTCTTGAAAAAGGAACAGAGAATTGGTGAGAATGCCATTTCTTCCTAAAAGGAACAGGAAAGTGAAAATACAAAAAAAAAAAAATGTACAGAGAATAATTTACGCTAACAGAACAAAAGAATTATGTACAGAATGTAAGAACAGTTGAATCACTTAATGAACCAGAGGTGAGGAAGATTTCTCTTCCTCCACCAAAATCTGCATGTCGGAGTCTTCGTGGAGTTGCTGGTAGAAGGATTCCCGAGTAAGTGGTTTGTGGTATAGTCGAACTCGGTGGTCGTTTGCCTTAAAGGTATGTCCGGATCTGTCAATGGTGGTTAGAGTAATGGTGCCATTATCATGTACCTTTTGGATTTCATATGGCCCCAGCCAACGAGTCTGAAGTTTCCCCGGAAAATCCTGAAACCTGGAATCGTATAGGAGCGCCCAATCTCCTTCGTGGAAGACTTTCTTTTTAATGAGGGCATCATGCCATTTAGCTTGCTATTGTTGGATCAATGCAGTGTGTTGAAGGGCAGAGAGCCTGATTTCATCTAGCTCATTGATCTGTTGTAATCTATTAATTTGTGCCTCGTTTAGATCTAGACCGACTTCTTGTGCTGTTCACAGTGTCTGTATCTCGAATTCTATCGGAAAGATGGGTTCCTTTCCAAATACTAGTTGGTATGGTGAATAGCTGGTAGTGCTTCTCCATGTTGTTCTGTAAGCCCATAAGGCTTTCGGTAATCTTGTAGCCCAATCGCGTCTATGTGATGCAACGGTTTTTGTTAGGTTTGCTTCTATTATTTTATTGCTTCTTTCTACTTGACCATTTGCCTGTGGGTGGTATGGAGTAGTAATTTTATGCTGGATATGATAGTTTTTTAGTGTTGCAGCAATTTTGTTACCAACAAACTGTGGTCCACCATCTGTAATTATATCTCTTGGGAGGCCATATCGCACAAATATATGGAACAGGAACTGTATGACGGAATCCTCTGTAGCTCTCAGCAATGCCTCTGCTTCAACCCATTTGGTGACATATTCTGTTGCTACCAAAATATATGTTTTCTGGTTCGATGATGGGTTAATTGGACCAACAAAATCGAGGGCCCATCGCTTGAATGGTTCAATAACTAGTTGTGGGTTTAGAGGCAATTTGTCAGACTGTCCAGGGCATCCTGCTCTTTGGCAGCTGTCACAAGCTTGAACAAAATTCTTTGCATCTTTGAAGATCGTGGGCCAATAATACCCTGTTTGCAACACCTTGTGACTAGTTCTCCGATCGGCGAAACGTCCGCCACACGGTTCGTCATGACAAGCTTTCAAAATGTCAAAATTTTCATCTTCAAGGATGCATCTCCTAATGTTCATATCTGCCCCTGTATGCAATAGGTAGCCCCCAATCCAAGAAAATCGAGTACTACACTGGACAATCTGTTTTTGTTCATTGGGGGTCAGATGTTTCGGTAATTTGCCTACTGCTAAATAATTTGCAACATCAGCATACCAGGGTGTTTTAACAGTGACAACAAACAAATGTTCATCTGGAAATTGATCTTCAACTGCTGTTGCATCCACTGGTTTTGGAATTCGTGAGAGAAAGTCAGCTACAAGATTTTCTTTTCCAGGTCGGTCCTTTATTGTGATATCGAATTCCTGCAATAAAATTAGCCATCTGGCTACTCTATCATTTGTGATTGGTTTATTTGCTAAATATTTTATGGCAGAGTGATCTCTATACAAAATAACAGGATATCCAGTAGTATAATGCCTAAATTTATTGACAACATGTATTACAGCTAAAAATTCCTTTTTAGTAACAGTACAGTGCAATTCAGCAGGAGATAAATTCTTGCTAATATAATAAATTGCATATGGTTTTCTATCTTCTTCTTGCCCAAGGATTGCTCCAGTAGCTGTATCTGAAGCATCTAATGGAATTTGAAATGGTAGGTCCCAATTTGGACCTCTAAGTACTGGGGCTGTTGACACAAGCTTTTTCAGATCCTGAAAAGCGCGATCACATTTTTCTATCCAAACAAAGTCAACATTATTTGTTAGTGCATATAGAGGTGCAGCAATATGAGAAAAATATTCTATAAATCTTTTATAATAACCAGAAAATCCAAGAAAACTGCTTACGTCTGTCTGAGTGGTAGGAGTGGGAATTAGAAAAAATATTTTAATTTTGGCCAGGTCTACCTGTATTCTAGCTGCCGAGATATAATGGCCTAAAATAAGTCCTTCAGTCATCATCATATAACATTTTTCATGGCTCAAACAGAGCCTGGTGGCGATGCACCACTGTAGCATTTTTTCCAGTGTGTCCAATGTTAGGTCAAAATCATCTCTGTATGGTGTAAAATCATCCATGTATACTTTGAGCCTGTTATCACTGTAAAACTTCCTTAAAAAAGTTTGGACAACTTACATGGTTTCTCAATTCTTGTATCAGTCATGGTCAAGTCATTTTTATGTTTTAAAGTCTAAGTCATAGGGTTAGAGTCTCATGTCCATCTTTAAATAAAGTTTGATAGCCTCATTCCATGTCCTAGAAGCCTCACCATGTGTTTAGAAGACATATCTCACATAATTTCGGAGAAATTTTGAAACTAGCTACGAATCCACGTTTTCGTAGCGCAGACAGTGTAAAAATCCTATTTTGTGCTACGAAATCAGTGTTTTCGCAGCGCGCTGCGAAACCCCTGTAGCAGCCTGTTTCAGCAGAAAAAAACTGTTTTACTAGGTAACTTCCAGAAGCTTTCCAGAGCAGCTGAGAACTCAATTTTGCAAACTGAAAGAGGCTTTTCTTCCTAACATGTTGAACTACAAAAACCTCTTTCAGTTTCTTCAATTCCATTCTGAGGTGGGAGAAATGTGTGGTTAAACTTGCGCTATGAAACTACTGTAGCTGCCTATTTTGCTGTAGCTGCCTATTTTGCTGTAGCTGCCTATTTTGATGTAGTTAACCAATTTTGAGGGACAAAAGGGAAACCTTTTTGAAAGGGTGTTTCTGAAGAATGATCATTTGCACAATGCAAGCATCCAGCAAGGGAAAAACGGGCAAAGGAAAAGCATATATGAACCATAAGCCATTTGTTATAAAAGTGATCACAGCTACTATTGTTCATCATACTTCAGGCAGCGTTGAAGAGGTTTTATTTTCACAGGGATGCATGAACAAGGTCTACAGCACATGAAGAACATGGCACTTCAATACATTTTTGTGTAATCAAAGAAGATCCTTGTGGAGACCAAAAGCAAAAAAGGAGAGACATTTTTGAACTCCAAACTTCATCAGTCAACTTATCAATGAAACTGTCTTCTTGTTTTTACCAGTTAACTTCCAGAAGCTTTTCTGAGCAGTTGAAAACGTATCTCTGAAAAGTGAAAGATATTTTCATTCCTAAGATACTAAAGTGCAAAAACCTCTTCCACTTTCTTCAAATTGATTATGAGCTAGGAGAAAAGGGTGACCAAAGTTGCGCTACGAAACTGCTGTAGGTGCAGTTTTTCATCTCCTGTCTGACAACTGTTTTTCAAAGACTTATTCTGGGCAGCTGGAGTAGTGTTTCAAAAAACCAAAAGAGGTTTTTGTTCAGCATGGATGTTTTCACAAAAACCTCCTTCAGTTTTTCCAAATACATTTTTTACGAGAATTTATGACCTCTGTCCCAAGACCTATTTTTCAGCCAGAACAGAGCAAAGGACAGTTTCCTGTTTGACACGTGTTTTTCAAGGACAGATTCTGAACAGCTGGAGGAATGTTTTAAAAAACCAGGAGAGGTTTTTGTTCTAGACATCATGGGCTACAAAAACCTCCTTCATTTTCGTAAAATGTGTCATGGATGAAGAGATAAAGGCTCTATCCCATGTGCCAGTTTTCAAGTATCTAATCCTAAAAACAGGGAAACATGTTCCCTAATTTCTAGGGTTTGTCTAGGGTTTGTCATCAGCAGTTGGGTGACCACGTGGGAGGCTTCATCAAATTCGACTTCATGGAGTGTTAGGTGTCAAAGAATGCTTTAAATGCTTAGATAAGGTTGTTGAATCATGATAAGGAGTTACACTCCTAGTTGTATTAGGTCTCTAGGACTGCTAGTTAGGTGTCATTTGCATTTAATAGTTAGTTTTGAGTATCAATAGGTGTCATAGTAGGTTGAATTCGAATTTCCCTCATGTTAGAGGAGGAATCTAAGTTGTGTAAAGAGCTCTATATATAGCAGAAGAGCTGATGTACAAAGGGTTGGATATTTGATAAAACAAAGGATTGTTTTGGCTTGTGTAAAAACTCAGTTTCAGTAATATAATTTGCTGCTTTTCTTCTCAGGATTCATACAGTATTTTTATGTTCAAGATGTGTGGTTTTACTTTGTCCTTGATGTTTTTACAGTTGTATAAATACACAATCACTCAGAATTCACTTATGCTGCTCTGACTTCCTGTGTGTATTTGTAAACTGTGGTTTTCTATGAATTGTGTTTTGAGCATCTAAATGCCACATGCCCTGACTTCTATGTAAAAGCAGTGTCATTGTTTACTGAAGTATGATTGACTCCATAAGCCCAATGGAAACCTATGTAATGTTTGTCCAGCCTTCATATTTGTTAAGTTTACTTTACAAGAGTTAGCCATCTTACTCATAGTCAAAATCATTAACCTTTTGAGAGAGCCCTCTCAGGCTAAGGAGGCTAAGCCTTAGTCAAAAGATTGGTCTGAAATAGTTACTTGAAGTCTTCCTGGGTTGCAGCCTTCCAGGGCCTGATTTTGAGATAACATTTTGGTGCGTCTGCCGGGAGTCTAAAGATTATTCATTCCCGAAATCAATGATTGAACTTCTGAAGGTAGCAGGAGCTCAGACATCATTTTGAGGCTGCAAAACTACCTTGGCGACTCCACACATCGAATAAGAAATTTGAAGGTGACTCCACTGCTAGAAGATCAGTAGTTTGAAGAAGTTTCAAGATGAGTTCCACTGCAAGAATGAATGCCAGGTATGCTCCTATGAATCAGTCTCATATCCCTGGTTTTCCAAATCCTATGCCAAAGGTTGATTGGTTAGATGATCTTCCAATATTCAAAGATGAAAAGAAGGACAATGTTGTTCTTCATTTGGTTAGGTTTCATATGCATGTACGCAGTCTTAAGGTTCATTTCCCTAAAGATTGTCTCATGAGGATGTTTATGACCACTTTAGAAGGAAAAGCATGTCTTGGTATAAAAGTTTGGAAAATGGTTCATTATATTCTCTTGCTGATTTCCATGATGTGTTCTATGACATGTATAAAGAGTGTCATCCCTCCTTATTGCTGGTCAAATATTGTTGTAAACATTCTATGAGTTTTATTCAATATTTGGAGGATTGTTATGATGATGATGAATTTATGGATGAAGAAATTTTAGAGGCTCTTCATAACAATGCATTTCAACACCAAGAAGAAAGTATAACATCTCATGAAACGCAGCATGAAGAGCAGCAGGGGTTTATTTGTGAAAACCATGTTTCATCCTTTGATATGAATGAAAAGATGTAGCAGATTTGTCAATCTTTTGATCATAAAGAATATGAAATTGATTGCAAACACCAAGAAGAAATACTGGAAGAAATTTTTTATAATCCTCAGGCAGAAGAAAATCTTGTTCATTTTTGTAATTCCTTGCAGCAGCTTACTTCAAAGAATGATAACAATAGTGAGGAAAATTACGTTGTTTATGAGAATCATGCAGAAAGGCAGTTGGATAGCACATCAAAGGAATTTTGTGTGGTTGAGAATCAGTTGTCTAAAGATGTAGAGTGTTCTTATGATCATCAATATAACCATGTCTTGTTTGACCCTATAAGTGAATACATGGCAAAGCTTTGCACACCAGTATTTCATTTTCATTTGCATTATGAAGATCAGGTACATTATAAGTTGATTTGGTCATCTCAATATCATGGTTATTTTGAGGTTGAATGCAGTCAAGAGCCTCCCATATCAGAAAGGACAATTGATTGGCTTTATTGGAAATATCATGTTGCTTGAGCTACAAGTGGAGCTTGCAGCTGATAGGGTAGGTAGGAATGTGCAAATAAGCTCAGGGTAGGTTGACTGAGCATCTATTTCAGTAGGTACAGTTTGAATTCTTCTTACAAAAAATCATTCAAGGCTTGAGGAGCAAATTGGGCAGAAGTTCAAAGTTTTCTTCTAGAGGATGGATAGCGGCACTGGAGCTACAGGTTCTTAATGTACCACAAGGGCACACTATCCCTAGTGGAGCCACTGTTATCACTGTAAAACTTCCTTAAAAAAGTTTGGACAACTTACATGGTTTCTCAATTCTTGTATCAATCATGGTCAAGTCATGGTCAAGTCATTTTTATGTTTTAAAGTCTAAGTCATAGGGTTAGAGTCTCATGTCCATCTTTAAATAAAGTTTGATAGCCTCATTCCATGTCCTAGAAGCCTCACCATGTGTTTAGAAGACATATCTCACATAATTTCGGAGAAATTTTGAAACTAGCTACGAATCCACGTTTTCGTAGCGCAGACAGTGTAAAAATCCTGTTTTGCGCTACGAAATCAGTGTTTTCGCAGCGCGCTGCGAAACCCCTGTAGCAGCCTGTTTCAGCAGAAAAAACTGTTTTACTAGGTAACTTCCAGAAGCTTTCCAGAGCAGCTGAGAACTCAATTTTGCAAACTGAAAGAGGCTTTTCTTCCTAACATGTTGAATTACAAAAACCTCTTTCAGTTTCTTCAATTCCATTCTGAGGTGGGAGAAATGTGTGGTTAAACTTGCGCTACGAAACTACTGTAGCTGCCTATTTTGCTGTAGCTGCCTATTTTGATGTAGTTAACCAATTTTGAGGGACAAAAGGGAAACCTTTTTTGAAAGGGAGTTTCTGAAGAATGATCATTTTCACAATGCAAGCATCCAGCAAGGGAAAAACGGGCAAAGGAAAAGCATATATGAACCATAAGCCATTTGTTATAAAAGTGATCACAGCTACTATTGTTCATCATACTTCAGGCAGCGTTGAAGAGGTTTTATTTTCACAGGGATGCATGAACAAGGTCTACAGCACATGAAGAACATGGCACTTCAATACATTTTTGTGTAATCAAAGAAGATCCTTGTGGAGACCAAAAGCAAAAAAGGAGAGACATTTTTGAACTCCAAACTTCATCAGTCAACTTATCAGTGAAACTGTCTTCTTGTTTTTACCAGTTAACTTCCAGAAGCTTTTCTGAGCATTTGAAAACGTATCTCTCAAAAGTGAAAGAGGTTTTCATTCCTAAGATACTAAAGTGAAAAAACCTCTTCCACTTTCTTCAAATTGATTATGAGCTGGGAGAAAAGGGTGACCAAAGTTGCGCTACGAAACTGCTGTAGGTGCAGTTTTTCATCTCCTGTCTGAAAACTGTTTTTCAAAGACTTATTTTGGGCAGCTGGAGTAATGTTTCAAAAAAAAAAAAGAGGTTTTTGTTCAGCATGGACTTTTTCACAAAAACCTCCTTCCGTTTTTCCAAATACATTTCGTACGAGAAGTTATGACCTCTGTCCCAAGACCTATTTTTCAAACAGAACAGAGCAAAGGACAGTTTCCTGTTTGACACGTGTTTTTCAAGGACAGATTCTGAACAACTGGAGGAATCTTTTAAAAACCCAGGAGAGTTTTTGTTCTAGACATCATGGGCTACAAAAACCTCCTTCAGTTTCGTAAAATGTGTCATGGATGAAGAGATAAAGGCTCTGTCCCATGTGCCAGTTTTCAAGTATCTAATCCTAAAAACAGGGAAACATGTTCCCTAATTTCTAGGGTTTGTCTAGGGTTTGTCATCAGCAGTTGGGTGACCACGTGGGAGGCTTCATCAAATTCGACTTCATGGAGTGTTAGGTGTCAAAGAATGCTTTAAATGCTTAGATAAGGTTGTTGAATCATGATAAGGAGTTACACTCCTAGTTGTATTAGGTCTCTAGGACTGCTAGTTAGGTGTCATTTGCATTTAATAGTTAGTTTTGAGTATCAATAGGTGTCATAGTAGGTTGAATTCGAATTTCCCTCATGTTGGAGGAGGAATCTAAGTTGTGTAAAGAGCTCTATATATAGCAGAAGAGTTGATGTACAAAGGGTTGGATATTTGATAAAACAAAGGATTGTTTTGGCTTGTGTAAAAACTCAGTTTCAGTAATATAATTTGCTGCTTTTCTTCTCAGGATTCATACAGTATTTTTATGTTCAAGATGTGTGGTTTTACTTTGTCCTTGATGTTTTTACAGTTGTATAAATACACAATCACTCAGAATTCACTTATGCTTCTCTGACTTCCTGTGTGTATTTGTAAACTGTGGTTTTCTATGAATTGTGTTTTGAGCATCTAAATGCCACATGCCCTGACTTCTATGTAAAAGCAGTGTCATTGTTTACTGAAGTATGATTGACTCCATAAGCTCAATGGAAACCTATGTAATGTTTGTCCAGCCTTCATATTTGTTAAGTTTACTTTACAAGAGTTAGCCATCTTACTCATAGTCAAAATCATTAACCTTTTGAGAGAGCCCTCTCAGGCTAAGGAGGCTAACCCTTAGTCAAAAGATTGGTCTGAAATAGTTACTTGAAGTCTTCCTGGGTTGCAGCCTTCCAGGGCCTGATTTTGAGATAACATTTTGATGCGTCTGCCGGGAGTCTGAAGATTATTCATTCCCGAAATCAATGATTGAACTTCTGAAGGTAGCAGGAGCTCAGACATCATTTTGAGGCTGCAAAACTACCTTGGCGACTCCACACATCGAATAAGAAATTTGAAGGTGACTCCACTGCTAGAAGATCAGTAGCTTTATGAAGTTTCAAGATGAGTTCCACTGCAAGAATGAATGCCAGGTATGCTCCTATGAATCAATCTCATATCCCTGGTTTTCCAAATCCTATGCCAAAGGTTGATTGGTTAGATGATCTTCCAATATTCAAAGATGAAAAGAAGGACAATGCTATTCTTCATTTGGTTAGGTTTCATATGCATGTACGCAGTCTTAAGGTTCATTTCCCTGAAGATTGTCTCATGAGGATGTTTATGACCACTTTAGAAGGAAAAGCATGGTCTTGGTATAAAAGTTTGGAAAATGGTTCATTATATTCTCTTGTTGATTTCCATGATGTGTTCTATGACATGTATAAAGAGTGTCATCCCTCCTTATTGCTGGTCAAATATTGTTGTAAACATTCTACGAGTTTTATTCAATATTTGGAGGATTGTTATGATGATGATGAATTTATGGATGAAGAAATTTTAGAGGCTCTTCATAACAATGCATTTCAACACCAAGAAGAAAGTATAACATCTCATGAAACGCAGCATGAAGAGCAGCAGGGGTTTATTTGTGAAAACCATGTTTCATCCTTTGATATGAATGAAAAGATGCAGCAGATTTGTCAATCTTTTGATCATAAAGAATATGAAATTGATTGCAAACACCAAGAAGAAATACTGGAAGAAATTTTTTATAATCCTCAGGCAGAAGAAAAGCTTGTTCATTTTTGTAATTCCTTGCAGCAGCTTACTTCAAAGAATGATAACAATAGTGAGGAAAATTACGTTGTTTATGAGAATCATGCAGAAAGGCAGTTGGATAGCACATCAAAGGAATTTTGTGTGGTTGAGAATCAGTTGTCTAAAGATGTAGAGTGTTCTTATGATCATCAAAATAACCATGTCTTCTTTGACCCTATAAGTGAATACATGGCAAAGCTTTGCACACCAGTATTTCATTTTCATTTGCATTATGAAGATCAGGTACATTATAAGTTGATTTGGTCATCTCAATATCATGGTTATTTTGAGGTTGAATGCAGTCAAGAGCCTCCCATATCAGAAATGACAATTGATTGGCTTTATTGGAAATATCATGTTGCTTGAGCTACAAGTGGAGCTTGTAGCTGATAGGGTAGGTAGGAATGTGCAAATAAGCTCAGGGTAGGTTGAATGAGCATCTATTTCAGTAGGTACAGTTTGAATTCTTCTTACAAAAAATCATTCAAGGCTTGAGGAGCAAATTGGGCAGAAGTTCAAAGTTTTCTTCTAGAGGATGGATAGTGGCACTGGAGCTACAGGTTCTTAATGTACCACAAGGGCACACTATCCCTAGTGGAGCCACTGTTATCACTGTAAAACTTCCTTAAAAAAGTTTGGACAACTTACATGGTTTCTCAATTCTTGTATCAGTCATGGTCACGTCATGGTCAAGTCATTTTTATGTTTTAAAGTCTAAGTCATAGGGTTAGAGTCTCATGTCCATCTTCAAATAAAGTTTGATAGCCTCATTCCATGTCCTAGAAGCCTCACCATGTGTTTAGAAGACATATCTCACATAATTTCGGAGAAATTTTGAAACTAGCTACGAATCCACGTTTTCGTAGCGCAGACAGTGTAAAAATCCTGTTTTGTGCTACGAAATCAGTGTTTTCGCAGCGCGCTGCGAAACCCCTGTAGCAGCCTGTTTCAGCAGAAAAAAACTGTTTTACTAGGTAACTTCCAGAAGCTTTCCAGAGCAGCTGAGAACTCAATTTTGCAAACTGAAAGAGGCTTTTCTTCCTAACATGTTGAATTACAAAAACCTCTTTCAGTTTCTTCAATTCCATTCTGAGGTGGGATAAATGTGTGGTTAAACTTGCGCTACGAAACTACTGTAGCTGCCTATTTTGCTGTAGCTGCCTATTTTGATGTAGTTAACCAATTTTGAGGGACAAAAGGGAAACGTTTTTTGAAAGGGAGTTTCTGAAGAATGATCATTTGCACAATGCAAGCATCCAGCAAGGGAAAAACGGGCAAAGGAAAAGCATATATGAACCATAAGCCATTTGTTATAAAAGTGATCACAGCTACTATTGTTCATCATACTTCAGGCAGCGTTGAAGAGGTTTTATTTTCACAGGAATGCATGAACAAGGTCTACAGCACATGAAGAACATGGCACTTCAATACATTTTTGTGTAATCAAAGAATATCCTTGTGGAGACCAAAAGCAAAAAAGGAGAGACATTTTTGAACTCCAAACTTCATCAGTCAACTTATCAGTCAAACTGTCTTCTTGTTTTTACCAGTTAACTTCCAGAAGCTTTTCTGAGCAGTTGAAAACGTATCTCTCAAAAGTGAAAGAGGTTTTCATTCCTAAGATACTAAAGTGCAAAAACCTCTTCCACTTTCTTCAAATTTATTATGAGCTGGGAGAAAAGGGTGACCAAAGTTGCGCTACGAAACTGCTGTAGGTGCAGTTTTTCATCTCCTGTCTGAAAACGTTTTTTCAAAGACTTATTCTGGGCAGCTGGAGTAATGTTTCAAAAAACAAAAAGAAGTTTTTGTTCAGCATGGATTGTTTCACAAAAACCTCCTTCCGTTTTTCCAAATACATTTTTTACGAGAAGTTATGACCTCTGTCCCAAGACCTATTTTTCAGACAGAACAGAGCAAAGGACAGTTTCCTGTTTGACACGTGTTTTTCAAGGACAGATTCTGAACAGCTGGAGGAATGTTTTAAAAACCCAGGAGAGGTTTTTGTTCTAGACATCATGGGCTACAAAAACCTCCTTCAGTTTCATAAAATGTGTCATGGATGAAGAGATAAAGGCTCTGTCCCATGTGCCAGTTTTCAAGTATCTAATCCTAAAAACAGGGAAACATGTTCCCTAATTTCTAGGGTTTGTCTAGGGTTTGTCATCAGCAGTTGGGTGACCACGTGGGAGGCTTCATCAAATTCAACTTCATGGAGTGTTAGGTGTCAAAGAATGCTTTAAATGCTTAGATAAGGTTATTGAATCATGATAAGGAGTTACACTCCTAGTTGTATTAGGTCTCTAGGACTGCTAGTTAGGTGTCATTTGCATTTAATAGTTAGTTTTGAGTATCAATAGGTGTCATAGTAGGTTGAATTTGAATTTCCCTCATGTTGGAGGAGGAATCTAAGTTGTGTAAAGAGCTCTATATATAGCAGAAGAGCTGATGTACAAAGGGTTGGATATTTGATAAAACAAAGGATTGTTTTGGCTTGTGTAAAAACTCAGTTTCAGTAATATAATTTGCTGCTTTTCTTCTCAGGATTCATACAGTATTTTTATGTTCAAGATGTGTGGTTTTACTTTTTCCTTGATGTTTTTACAGTTGTATAAATACACAATCACTCAGAATTCACTTATGCTGCTCTGACTTCCTGTGTGTATTTGTAAACTATGGTTTTCTATGAATTGTGTTTTGAGCATCTAAATGCCACATGCCCTGACTTCTATGTAAAAGCAGTGTCATTGTTTACTGAAGTATGATTGACTCCATAAGCCCAATGGAAACCTATGTAATGTTTGTCCAGCCTTCATATTTGTTAAGTTTACTTTACAAGAGTTAGCCATCTTACTCATAGTCAAAATCATTAACCTTTTGAGAGAGCCCTCTCAGGCTAAGGAGGCTAAGCCTTAGTCAAAAGATTGGTCTGAAATAGTTACTTGAAGTCTTCCTGGGTTGCAGCCTTCCAGGGCCTGATTTTGAGATAACAGAGCCCTTCATTTGTTAAATCTGAAAAATGCTGAGGATAGCCCTTTGAAATGTGGTAGGGGCATTGCATAAGCCGAAAGGTAGAACTCTGTAGGCAAATGTTCCCCAAGGACAAGAAAAAGTAGTTTTGTCTTGGTTTTCAGGGGCAATTTGAATCTAATTGTATCCACTGAAGCCATCTAAGAAATAAAAGAATTTATTTCCTGCTAAAGTGTCTAATACTTGGTCAATGAATGGAAGGGGAAAGTGGTCTTTTTGTGTTGCTTTATTTAGCTCTCTATAACCTACACAAATCCTGCATTTTCCATTCTTCTTTGGCACCACAACAAGTGGAGATACCCTTTTACTATCGGAGATAGGGTAGATGAAGTTCACATCTAAAAGTTTTTGAAGTTCAGCTTTTACAATGTCTTTTAGATGAGGGTTAAGTCTTCTTTGTGGTTGGCGAACGGGTCTTGCATCCTTCTCTATTTAAATGTGGTGTGTACATAACTGGGGATCAATTCCTTTCATGTCAGGGTAATTCCATGCAAATGCTTCTTTGTATTTCCTCAGTAGTTGGATCAGCTTCTCTTCTTGTTCAGAAGTTAGGTTGGCATTAATGTTTAAAGTCTTTCCTGGCTCAATTTCTACATTTTTTCTATTTGAGACAGAGGTGGGGTTTTGCTATTTGCTTCTATCATGTGACATTGTATGTGGGGTCTAGATTCATCTTGGCTAATAAAATTGTTAATGGCATCATCTTTTGTTTGATCTTTGAAATCGAGGGCATATTCTATGGTTAATGGAGATCTATATTTTCTGTGAGGTATGATACGATATGTTTGTTAGTTCTTATTATTGTGACACTTGGCTGGGCTGGAGGATATAAAGCTAGATTCTTGATATTAGCCCCCCTAGTTATGGTCATACTACCTTGTCGGCAGCCAATATAAGCGTCAGCAGTTGCAAGCCAAGGTCTACCTAAAATCAACGGATGTCCATCAAGTCGGTTTTTGGGGTTTATTATCAGAAAATCGGCAGGATACTCCCAGGAATCAACGGATATCATGACATCATGCAGTGTGCCCTCTGGCCTAACCACGGATCGATCAGCTAGTTCTAATAAAGTGGAAGTCGGTTCTATTGATGTAATCTCCAGTTTTTGACAAGTGGTGGCTGTTAAGATATTGATTGCAGCTCCTAGATCAACTAAGGAATTTTAGAAGGTTTTTCCATTGATTTATACTGTTACTATTGGATTTCCTGGGTCTTCATATTTAGCGGGTGTTTCTTTTCCTGATAATAGATCGCATAAGGTACCAACTACTTGGACTGTTGGGTTATTTGTTATCTTCCTCCTTGGTTTTTTTATACATAGCTCTTTGATGGTCTTTGCATATATTGGGATGTCTTGGATAGCTTGGAGGAGTGGGATTTTTATGTATATATTTTTCAGTTCTCCCAGAATGTCAAAATCAGGATGTTGTATAGGTCGAGGTATAATTAATTGTTCTGGGAATGGGGGAGAAGATGTGGTTGCTTGATCATGAATTTGTTGTCTAGTCACATCCTCTTCTTATGGTGGTTGTTCTATAGGTAACGGATTTTCAACTTGAGTTGTTTTATTTCCCTTTGTTTCTATAATGCACCCAGATCTTAATTGAAGATCATTACACTCATTTAGATTGGTTTCTGGTTCTGGTGTTTCAATTATTTGGATAGATTGGACCGATCTATTATTTGGATTAGGGTTAGGCTAGGTTGAGAGTTGTGATCTTAAGTTAGACTAAGGGTTTTGTTGTAATGCTGGCAGTGTAGGTTGAGGGAGCGGAATGGTTCCTACTGGCTGATTCATTGGTCATTGCCAGTTTGTCTGCCAGGCTTGACTCTGTGAAGTAGGAGGGGACCATTATGCTGGATATACATTGTTTTTCCAATATGTTGGAGTATAGGGAAAATTTGGCCAACTGGGTTGACTTGCTTGGTTTGGCCATGGTGATGACGAAGGAAATGGTTGATGTGACCAATTTGAGAAGGGAGGTTGATTTTGCCACATTGTATTATATTGTTTAGCATGATATTGTGGAGGCTGAAAAGAAGAAGCTGGATCTAGGAACATACCTGATTGTTGCGGCTGCCATTGACGGCGCTGATTGAGTAGGTACACCAGTTCTGGCTCTTCTTCCGCTTCCTTGTATATTGCTTTCAATCCAAGAAGTGAGGGACAACTCTCTGTAGAGTGGTCTTTTGTGAAAATGGCACAAACTTGGACTGCATCTAATGGACACTCCTTGTGGCTGTGTTTCTTTTTGCATCTGGGACAGAAGATTGCTAAATTTTGTTCTGCCTCTGGTTGCTTTTGTTTGGCCTGCATAATATCAAGTTGTGTTGTTAGTGTCCCCAATATGTTAGTTTTAAAATTTTCTAATAAATTTCCAATTTCTACGTGAGTTACTCTCTCTGCAGAGATCTTGTTGTCTCTTGTAAACCTGTCATGTTCCGTTGGTTTTAGTCTTGTGCTACCTCTCGAGCTCCAGATACATAAATCAATAATGTCAGTAAAATTTTCCTGATAAATATCTCCTTTTCCCATAATATTTAGTGTTTCAATCCATTGTTCCTTCATTCCCCTAATTAATGTTGTTTTTAATACATTATCAAGTAAGGGTAATGATGCATAAGGAGATCTTTGAAGATTATACTGGAAACGTTCAACATACTCTTCTAATGTTTCATTCGGTCTAGCTACCATCTAAAATATTTCATCTTTTAATTCTCTAGACTTGCAATAGTCCTGATATTTCTTTAGAAAAGCATCTTTCATTTGATCCCAATTGTTTATAACACCACCACCCAATCCCATAAACCATCTTAAAGTAGCCCCTTTTAATGTAGAGGGAAACAATTTTAGTTTCTGGGGATCGGTGGTATAGTCATATCCTCTACACAGCACATCAAATTCAAATAAGAATGCATCTGGATCTTCTGATGTAAGGCCATGGAATGTAGAGATATGTTGGAGAGGAATTTCTTTCATAGGTGCATTAGCTGCAGTATCCACAATGGGGTATTGCAGTGTAGAGGTTTGTGTGTTTGGCTGGTTCTGGGCCATTTGGTCAAATATATACCAATAACCTTCTGGGATATCTAGGAGGGTATTGCTAGGTTGTAGAGGGGGAATGGCTTTAACAGGAATGGCCTTAATAGCACTTCCTTTATCTGGGAGGATGAGAGTGCCTAATGTCTGGGGGGATTCTGGTTCTTGAGGTTCTTCAACTTCATTATAAATGATGTTTGTAGCACTTCCCTTATCTGGGCTACTTAATGGTTGAATTATCCCAAGAGGAAATCTTGGTTCTTCAGTTTATCCTATTTCTCCTCTCCCTTCACAGCGGTTGCTAAGGTTCCCTTCTTGCAATGATTTTGGGATAGAATTCTCAATTTCTTGAAAATCTTGCTCTTCTGTTTGACTATGCACCTTAGCAAAGGCTACAGATGGTGATCCTGTGGCCTGAAGGGAACTAGTAGGTTGTCTAGAAGCAACTTTTCTAGGTCCTAGTAAAGGCAGAGATTCTGCTTTCTTAAGGATTTCATCTATAAAGGTCGATCGGCCAAGGGTCACCGACCCCTTAGCTTTGTGAGACTTGGGTAGGGGTTTAGAATTCTTTTCGGGCTTTTTCTGCTTAGTCATGCACACAAATCAAATGCTAATTTCTACCCAAGGAACAACAACAAATCTGCAAGAAAGCGGGCAAGGGAGCAGGGCTATTACATGCTCCATACACAGGTTCTTACCTTCCATTTTTAAGACCCGGTTCTCTCCTAGCAGGTTCTTACATCACTCTAGAAAAGAAACAAATGGCTACACTCTTCCCCGGCAATGAGGCCAAAATGTCGAGCAATAAAAAGGGTCTTTTTCACCTCTATTTACCCTACATTAACTTATCAGTCCAGGAACGATTTGTTATCTCAAAGAGCGTACTCAGTTTGAGGTGGTCATTTGTCAGAGTAATGCTAGTAGTATAGTGCTCTAAATACAAGAGTAAACGGATGCTTGAAATAAGATCTACTTACAGAAAAGAACCTTAAAACTCAAAACATGCACTCAGAAAACTATAGCAATTTATCAATCAAGGGTACAGTAATGGTAACTCATGCCTCTACAAACTAATGTAATTAAAATACAATGAAGGAAAAGATCATCAATCTGAGAACTAGACAACATATGTCAATGCTCACTACAGCCTCAGATCATTCTGTACACCAAAGCAATGATAATACAAATGACAGAAAATGGAACAACAACTATTCTTATGAACAAGATTGAACAGCGGAACCTTAATCTACGGAATGAATGCAATAATTATATCCTACAGGAATTAGGTAACAATCTTTACTCTAAAGATAAATTGGACAGCAAATGGAAATAGAACGACAACTAACAGAGATGAAATATAGAACAACAACTTGAATCAACTATAAATGTACAATAAACCAAAACGAATATCACACACAACATGCTTAATGTTGAAAGGAATAGTAATATAACTTTGATACAACAATTATAAATCACAATTATAAAGAATAACGATTGTGATTCGTAATGGAACAACAATGCTAGTTGAACAACAATCGCGGTTAAGTGTAAATCATAGATAAATACAGTAATACTGATTTATGAATGTACAGTACAGTTACTCTGTAATCGAGCAGCAATGGCAATCTGTAAGGAATAGCAATGTTATATCAATGCTTAAAGGAATGACAATGCGTTATAAAGTCAGAATGAACAACACAGCATTCCTGTTATAGAGAACAACATTACTTAGTTGAGCATAAACAAAATATAATAGAATTGTTATGTAAAATAGCAAAACACATCATATTACTGAACAGAGGTAATAACGAAAACCACACACGAATTAGAAATAATGGTACAGGAGCAAGTGTTCGACTAGGGCCGGGCCCTTAGCCTCCAGGGACACACCGCTTGAGATTACTCCAAAATAAAATATGGAACGACAACCAGATTTATATTAAAACATCAAAATAGAGTTACAGTGGATCACTCTTCAACGAGAGTCGATGATCAAAGTTCCAAATACAAAGTAGAATTATATAAAAACAACAACAGTTCGTCCCTCGGGCTGGCAGTGCTGCCCCTTCTTATAATAGTCGAGCGGAGATATCAATAATACAAAAAATCATTATGATAGCGATCCCTCAGGATCAAAGGATCCTGAAGGATTCGCTAGACTGTTAATTCTCAATTATCCTCTTGTTCTCTTGCACTGATTTGGTATCTCCTTTTCCCTTTCCTGGCTGATAAGCTCCAATTTGGATCACATTGTTTGCATGCGGTTCCCTGCCAAAGGGACAACAGTTAACTTTGTTCTGTCTTTTCCTTTGGGACGGAAATCTTCCGTTTTCTCCTTTTCCTACATAAGAAAAGGGAAATTATTAGTTATTTTGCGTTACATACAAATTCTATAGATTTTATCATAATTTCTTATTATCTACCTAGTTCATGATGCAAAAAGATTATGAGTTTTAAAGAAAAGATGACAAACTAAACGATAATAACATACCTTCTCCAGTACTCAACATTTGGTTTATTAGTTTTCTCATCATGTCTTTAATGGATTATGAAATTTATAACACGTTTTGGGCAATGGTCGGGATTATGGGCTACAAAAGTTCCTTGAATTTTGTGGATGCTCGCACAAGTCTGTTGGGAAAAGTCCTTGGATACTGGCTTGCAGGCCAGTGAGGGCATCCAGAGGTCCCTGGATGCTAGCTTGCAGGCCTGTGAGACGGTCTAGAGATCCTTGGATGCTTGCATGCTTGCATACCTATAGCATGAGAGCGCCCAAAGGTCAAGGAGTCTAAAATGTCGGTGGGACCCAAGGGCAGGATGTCTGAGTGGCCGAGATGTTTCTTGGGGGTGTCGTTGTTGATGTGGAAGGTATGGCTGGTGTGATCCATTGATTCCATTTCCTTAAGGTCACAAAGAATGTTGAATCCATAACAAGTGGCCTCTCTCGTTGCATGTTTACCCCAGTTGGTCGGTTACTTGGGTAGATGTGGGAGGACAGTAGTTACAAGGACCAACCTCTCTCCAATATATTCTGACATAGGAAAATGAATCCTTAATGGACCATTC
This sequence comes from Pinus tabuliformis, assembly GCA_031772625.1. Taxonomy (NCBI): domain Eukaryota; kingdom Viridiplantae; phylum Streptophyta; class Pinopsida; order Pinales; family Pinaceae; genus Pinus; species Pinus tabuliformis. The sequence continues at coordinate 282,439,287 of CM062804.1, read as the reverse complement.
TCCTATTTGATTAAGTGTCTCTTTCAGTTATTCACTAATCCTTGGAGGAGAGTTCCCAATAATGACCTCATGTAGAGGGATCATCACATAATTGCAAATGTAATAAAAATGAAATTTACAATTACTTTTTGTAATGCCTCCTCCCACATTTACCTGAATTTGTAAGCTCACCAGGGTAAACATGAGATGAGAGTTATTATGCAAGACTTGATTTCCAAGATGCACTTATGGAAAATGGGCTCCATGTATTCATAACTTACTGCAAACACCCAGTGACACACGATCACATGATTACCATCCTAACTTGACCCAACACTACTTTTTTTTATATTCATTTCCTTAAATTTAAGGCAACTTTCTATTTTTGGTAGTCTCTTAGGTTATAAATTTTCAAGGCCATTTTGAAGGCGTGAACGAAATTTTGAAGGAATACCGAGTGACTGAAAATGTGCCAAATTTTGTTTCATGCTACTTTCCCTTGGCCTTCACATAGAGATCTTCAAAACAAGGTATTATGGTAGTCAAACGGAGATGGTATGCCAAAGTTACAACCTTGTGAAGTTAGAGGTCACAATTACTCATTTATAAAAACACTTTTTGTACTTATTACAAGTAGGTTATAAATACATATTTGTTCATTAATTAAATAGGCTCACCAAAGAATCATTAAGAAGGCTCTATGCCCACTCCACATAGCTACAACAACACTTATTAGTCCATACATTCATCAACCAATAAATAACTAAAAAAATCATGGCAATTTCCATAGAAGGTACACATCATATGAACAACATATAACCAAAAAATAACTAGCGTATAAACCATCACAACTCAACCCATAACATCGCCAACACAATCACTACAAATACATATGAATCATAATAGATGAATAACTCTTATTAACATATGAAAGTACCAACCAAGTAAGGGACTTCCACGTACCACCCAACCATAGATTGGGATGAACCAAATCCCTCTTTCAACCAATTTCCCTCCCCCCTGCCACATTCCAAGCATGAATGTGGGATCTCATGGAATAAACCAAGACAAACCAAACCAAGGCTTCTAGAGGCCAAACCACCTAAACCACCAACCAGTGATTCCACATCACAGTTGGACATCACTAACACCAACCAGATTGGTCTCTACCCAAGTTTTCCAGGGCTACATGAACTAGTAACTCAACCCATAGCCTTCCAGGGACCTAGAGCGTTTTCCAACTTGGCTCCAAGGACTAGTAACTCAACCCACCAATAGCTCTAGAGTGTTTATCCCATCATAAGCTCCAAGAGTAGTAACTCAACTCAAGTTGTTCCAAGTCTTCTAGAGCGTTTCTTCGAACCTACAGCCACATGACGAAGTATGAGAACCAACTAAAAAACAATCAAATGGAAAAACCTACAACACCATGAGTATCTTAAATATGACAAGGCAAGGCTAAAACAACTATCAATCCAGGAAATTCTCCATTTCAATGACAACACATAACCAGATAATCACATGCATAAACCACACATTCATAAATCAACAATTAAATTGCACATGCAACCTGTTACCTACAAATAAATCCAGTAGTATCCACTGATCCACTTTTTCCCTTATGCTTTTGTTCTTTCCTTTGCTATCTTTCTTGAATCCAAGTGAAAACTAGGGTGCTCTAAGTATGCTCCAAGAAAACTCTAAGTGTGGCAAGAGTAAGAGACAACGAGAGAATAGAGGAGTGCTCTAAGATGAAACTAACAAAAATATATGCACTGATCCTAAAAAGCCTTTTTATCATTTAGGACTCTATTTTCTTCATTTTTCCTTAATTTTCCTTCAATTTCCTCCTCATGCAATTTTGTGAGCTTTCATCTCCCTTTTCTCCTATTTTCATTTATTTTCATAAATAAAATGCCAATTAATGCCACTTTCCTTTTCCATTTTCCATAGCCATTTATTAAACACTAGTGATCCCCATCACTATGTTTTGCGCAACTTTCAGTTTGGAACATGTGTCCCATGACCTTGTTCTTATTATTATTATTAATTTATTTACATAGGAAATCAACCAGGGGTTGTTACAAACCCCTCCCGTTTAGGGGAACACCATCCTCAGTGTTCAGTGACACTTATAAACCAACAAACCACATGCTTCCCATGGAGTTTTATAACACAGCTCAATACAACATTTACACCATATCATACTACTCAATACATAACCAACATATCAAGAACACCATGCCGCTTTTTGGAGCTTTATAGCACAGCTCGATGCGGTATTTACATACATTATGCATATACATAAACATAATCAAAACACAACATCAAAACATATAATAAAGTGCATTCACTCAACCAATGAATAGACAAGGATACATAGCCCGCATCTGATCAACCATCTCCCATGTAGCTTCATCAGGCCCAAAGTGCTTCCACTGCACTTTAACTTGCTTGAATGCTTGATTATGGAACATGAGCATATTTCTCTACAAAATGCATTGAGGTTCCACCTGGAATTCTCCTTTGGGTTCTGCCTATAATACAAACCAGTAAATCACATGATCAGCATCTTTCACATACTTCTTAAGAAATGACACATGGAAAACATCATGGAATTTCATTGTAGGAGGTAGCGCAAATCAGTAGGCCACCAGCCCAATCCTCTCACGGATCTCGAAAGGCCCACAATACTGAGGTTCCATCTTGGCACATGATCTAATCCTCAAGGATCTCTTCTCGGGATTGATGTGAAAGTACACATGCTGCCCAACCTAAAACTCCTTAAATACCCTGTGTTGATTTGGATAACTCTTCTGCCTCTCTATTGTTTCCTTTAGATTCTTCTTGATAACTTTCATTTCCTATTCCATCTATGCCAAAATGTCCAGTCCAATTAATACCTTATTCACTGGATCACTCCAACTGATGGGAGTATTAGAGCTCCACCCATAAAGTGCCTCAAATGGAATCATCTTCAAGGACTCTTGATACCCATTATTGTAAGAAAACTCTACCAATGGAAGATATTCTTCCCATTTCTATTATTGATGCATAACATACATTCTCCACATGTCATCAAGAATATTTTTGACCCTCTCTTTCTGTCCATCTATTTGTGGATGATAAGTTGTAGTGAAGGCCAAATCTATCCCCAAACCTACAAATAACTCCTTCCAAAACCTGGAAGTGAACTTGGCATCTATGTATAACACAATGCTCCTGGGAATAATGTAACGTCATTATCTCGCTAATGTAGACCTCAGCTACCTCACTAGGTGAATTCATAGAGTTCACTTGAATGAAGTGATATAGCTAGGTAAACTTGTCAACCCCAACCATAATAGAATCATGTTGTCTATATGTCCTTAGAAAACCTATAATGAAGTCCATGGAAATGATCTCCCATTTCCATTCTAGAATCGAAATCAACTATAATTAACCACCTAGATGCTTACACTCTGATTTTACCTATTGACAATCCAAACATATCGCAACATACTAAACCACCTCTTTCTTCAATTTCGGCCAATGGTAGAACTTCATGACCGTTATCAATGTCTTTTTATATCCCGGGTGACTTGAATATGACTTAACATAAAATTATCACAAGATAACCTTCCTGAGCTCACTGTTGTATAGCACATAGATCTTGTCCCTAAATCTAACCAAACCATCATTCATGAGATGATAATCCACATCCCTTTCAACCGTACACTACTTTTGTAACTTATGCTTAAGTTTCTTGTACTTTTCATCCTGTTGTCCTTCCTAGAAGATCTGATCCTATAAATACATCCCATATGAACTCATAGTTGCGAGTTGATTTAACTGCACTATTCTCCTAAGAGCATATGGAATTTTGTTGTTCTTTCCCTTGATGTACCTGATCTCGAAGTTAAACTCACTAACCATGGCCAACCACCTAGCTTGTCTGGAATTCATATTTGATTGGTAAAATAAGTACCTCAAACCATTGTGACCACTCGTAAAAAAAAAGTCCTTCCAAGAAGATAGTGCCTCCATATCTTCAATGCATGAATGATCGCTAAGAACTCAAGATCATAAGTCACATAATTTTTCTTGTACTCATTCAGTTTCCTTGACTCGTAGAATACCAACTGTCCTTCTCGCATCAGAACCCCACCAAGTCCCCTTTTGTGATCATTTGTACATACCACAAACTCTTTATTTGGATCTACGATCTTTCGAACTGGAGCATTTGTAAGCAACTGCTTCAACTGCTCAAAACTAGGCACAAATTCCTCTGTCCATTGAAATTCCTTTCCTTTCCTGTGCAATGATGTAATAGGATAGGAAATCTATGAGAAATCCCTGATGCACCACCTATAATAACTTGCTAGCCCCATGAATGATTTGACCTCATCCACATTTCTAGGAGTTTCTTACTCCATGATAGCTCTGCTCATTTCTGGGTCCACTGTTATACCTTCCTTGGAAACCACATGCCCCAAGTAATGAACCTATGTCTGAAGCAAAGTACACTCACTAAGCTTGGCATACAAGTGATGTTCTCTTAACAATTTCAACACTACTACTAAATTTTCTTCATGATCTTCATCATTCATAGAATATATCAATATGCCATCAATGAATACTATCACAAACTTGTCCAAATAAGGATGCAACACACTATTCATCAAATACATGAAAGTAGTTGGAGCATTAGTCAAACCCAAAGGAACTACTACAAAATCATAAAGCCCATACCTGGTTTTGAAAACAATATTGTAAATGTCCTCTTCTTTGATGTGTACCTAATGATATCCTGATCTCAAATCAATCTTCGAGAACATCGTTGATCCCCTCAACTGATAAAATAAGTCATCAATCCATGACAATGGGTACATTTTCTTTATCGTCACCTTGTTCCAATTCCTATAGTCAATGCACAACCTGAGAGTACCATCCTTATTCTTTACCATGGGGGCTTCACTAGGGGAGAAATACATACCATGTGCATTCATATTCGGGTATATATATTAGGGAAAAAATCTCATAATATATTGAGGAAATAATAGGGAGTAAAGGTTTCTTATATTCGTAGGTATAGAAAATGGAGCTCAAAGTTAATGAAAAAATATAAAGGTGTACAGAAAAATTTAATGAAAAAATGGATACATATAATATCTAGTTAAAGTAGGGGAAGGTGTATTTGGTTCATATTGGTAGGGGGTTAAATAAAGTGATTTTTAGAGATATTTTCCAATATGTAGTCAAATTAGGGGTATTGTTTAGTATGCTATGAAACTACGTGATATGTCAGAGGTTCATTGAGTCAAGCCCCATTTTTCTTTACAAACAACACTTGTGCACCCCAAGGCGACACACTTGGCCTAATGTGTCCCTTGTTAAGCATTTCCTTAAGCTGCAACTTCACTTCCACCAACTCTAGAGTGTTCATCATGTACGGTGCCTTATATGTTGGTGTTTCTCCCGACGTCAACTCAATATAAATGTCCACTTCCCTATGAGGTGGTAACTCTAAGATCTCTACAAGGAATATATCCTAAAATTGCTACAAAACTAGATATCTCTTCAAGACCTATGCATCCTCAACATGCTTACCTTTATCACTATAAATATGAACTTAAAACAGCACACACACTTTCCTCCTATTGTGCTTTACTTGCATAGCTGTAACCAATCTCATTGTCATAGGCTTCTTCTTAGCCTTCAATATTCTCCTTTCTCCATCATCATCGAAGCACTCAATAGCCTTATCATAAAAATCAACTCTAGTCATGTGAATGTACAACCAATCCATACCCAATAACATAGTATATGATCCCAACGGAAGTACTTTTAGATGTCCTCATATAGACATACCATTCAGCTTAAATGTGCAATATCTTACACAATGATGAACGCTTTTCTTAGTACCTGTAGCCAATTGCACTGGCCAATAATTTACATGTACTTCTTTATTCAAGTAACACTTATCCACTAGGCCATGATGATATAATTATAGTTAGATCCATATTTAATCAAAATAGAAACAACTTGGTCACAAAGCTTACCTTCCATCTCGGTAATAGATCCCTGAAGCCTGCCTACTATCCCATGTTACATAAATATGAGGAATACTTTGTCCAACATCCCCAACTGTCTTCTCCTCCTAAACACTATAAATTTGAGGTTTATCATCCTAATGCTATGGAAAATATCTCCTGCAATAATCCTTTCCATAGGTCTAACACTATAAAGGCTTCCTACCATCACACTTACTCTGCTCTTCATATTGGAATGAATGTCCTATGTCAACTACATTGAATTTATTGTACAACACTATATTCTCCTTTTTACCTTCATCCTAAGGTCTTCCTCACTTCTTATCCCACTTTCCCTTAGTCCTTTCGTTACCTCTCCAACCTTGCTTAGGTTTTGACTTATGTCTAGACTACTCATAACAATGTTTCAACTTCCCAATTACTTCTTCCAATGTTTGAGGCTCATTATACTCAATATCATCCTTAAATGTTAATGGAAATACACTAACGAATCTTTGAACCTTTGTCTTATCACCCTTAAGATATGGTACATACCTTAACAACTCCAAAAGCATAGTCATATACTCTTCGTCTGTCATAGATCCAATCTTCAACATCTATAAATTCTTAGTCTTATCATGATAGTATCTCTCTGACAAGTACTTCTTTCAGAAGAGTATTCTAAACTCATTCCAACTCAACTGCTATATTTTGATGCATCTGACACGCTTCACATCTTCCAACCATTGTCCACTTTCCCTTTGACACTAAAAATGGCTATCCTAGCTTTCATATTCTTTGTATACTCATGCAGCTCAAATAACATCTTCATCCCAATTAGCCATGCTTTTTCATCTTCTGGTTTTTTCAACTCTCCATCAAAAGTAGGAGGTTTGAATTTCCTGAACTTATCCCACTTGTATATCTTCTCACTCCTCCTATAAGGATGATATCGATGATGACCATGATACTTGTCTGAACTAGAGTTAGAATAGAATCCATAACCACTACCTCTTTGGTCAGGTATGTCCATCGACCTGCCACCTCTGACTGTATCATTCCTATTCGACCTGTTCCCTCCATGAGAACTACTACCATATGCCCCATTTTTCCTTTCCTCCTATCCATAATTGATCCATGTTTCTCCTTGTCTCTACAACTAGCATTTGCACCATATGTTGCAAAAGAAACGCCGCAAGGCAATGGCATAAGAAACATTAGAAATTTGGTTTCTTTATTCGTGTTTCTTTTTATCTCTTTTTACCATATGTTATGTTTTAGGGAGTTTCCAACTAGGATATGTTCAAAGTGAAGGTAATGCACAACACTTCACTCCAAAGGATTTATGAAAATTCTCTTCATTAAGATTATAGAACCATTATAAGTAAATGTTTTAAATCACACATTTCATAACAATGTAATCTCATATCACCTTAATTCACAATGCAATGTATAATATTTTTTGTTCATTATAAATTGGTCTAATTTTATGAGGAAATCTTAATAGAAAGACTTTAGTAGTAAGGGGAACATTAATAAACTCCCTCATCATTTGTTATATAATGTTGTTAATGTGGCTACTTGTGGCTTCTTATTCTTATTTCAGTCATGTAATATGTCAAAGCTATAAAATAATGGTATTATTTATTCTCTTTGGACCATTGTATTATTATTTATTATTCATTCATGAAGTTTTGTATCCTCTCCTTTTGTTCTTTTAATTTGTGTCATCTCAAAAAAATGTTTCTCCAATAACCTATAAACTATAAAATAATGGTATTATTTATTCTTTTTGGACCATTGTATTATTATTTATTATTGATTCATGAAATTTTGTATCCTCTCCTCTTGTTCTTTTAATTTGTGTCATCTCAAAAAAATGTTTCTCCAATAAACTTAGTAGTGACATTGCCATTAGGTTTGTTTGCTTGACATTAAGCACAGCTAAGTTTGTAGTATCAATTGCAAATTTCATGCCTCCATTCCATTTTTGCTATATATGATTTGATATTCATATAAATTGGTTAACATAGATCTTCAAATAATTTATTTAAATAACATGTTAAAATAATTTTGAGAAGTATAAGGTTTAAACATCTTACTCACATCAACTCATATCTACAGATTCTAACAACATTTTATAGTTACAATTTCTTATTTTATAGAAAATTATATTTCAACCATTAAAACAACAAGTACACTTGTTTCAACTCAATATTAAAATAGCCTTTACCAAGTTAAGCTTCATTTATTGTCCAAATTATAAGGGTAATCAAGCAACAGATCCAATCTTTCCATTTTTTCGTTTTTTAGTCCAGCTACCACTATAAACATAGGCAACTTAAGGCAATAAACTTTATAAAGTGATAAAGTTGTCCTGAATTCCATGTATATATATGTGTAGTTTTTAAATTTATATTATAAAATAACATCTGTACCGAACAATAAAGAACAGTAATATATGTGTATTTTTTTAATTTATATTATAAATAACATCTATACCGAACAATAAACAAACAACATTAAAGTTTATAACATGATAACTTTGTATTGTTATTTTATTTCATGTTTGTATCAGACGAATAAACATTTGTATATTTTAAAGAAATTATTTGTATTAACATATGTATCTAACAGATTTCAAAGTATAAGAAGCGAGACGACAATGTGGTGGATGTGAACTTTTGCTTTAGTTTGTTGTACACAGCTTTGCCCTCTATCATCATCACACTGGCTCAAGTAAGGAATTGTCATCATAATTTAATCTATAATATAGTATTTGAAAAAATATTCACAGATTGGAAATGTCAACGAACATTGCATATGATAAGGCCAAATAATAAAATTTGAAGGCACTGAATCTCATATTCTATTTCAATTTATAATCGCGAGATACATATAAAAATCCTTTTATGTTGAAATTAACAAAGTATAAAATAAATGGTTAATTCACTCATAATACTCACTATCTTCTTCGTGCTAAAATTCAAGTACAATACTTTCATCCTCATCATTATTAGTGTTTCCCCCATATTTCAAGCAACATGACGATCCCAATCCATTTTATTGGATTTGAATAACTATATCATCATCTTTGATATTCTCCTTAACAATGGGAAATTACATATGGTTTCATTTTCATGTTTTGATATTACCTCTTCATTCCACACACCATTTGATGATGTGATGCTCTATAATCAGTTAAGCACTCTAAAGACCATTCCTTTAACATTTGAAAATCACCATTTCCAATGTCCAACTCTTTTAAGCCATGACAACTCCGTATGTGTAATACCTATAAACTCGGTAAGCTCATTCCCGATGGCAATGGCAATTTCATCAACACTTGGCAAAAATATATGGTCAACTTTTTGAGTTTGGACATGGATCTTTTATTCCACACGTTCGATGTTCTTGAAAGACTCTCAAACTAGAATTATGACTATATTATGGTAAAAGTTAATATAGCTTCAACATTGACTATAATTTAGTGTGGGAGGTGGTGGTGATTACACTCATATCATACCACCTAGAATACGTGCTGGAAAATGATAAATATAAAAGACTGCAACAATTTATGACCTACGCGACCCATCTCAGTGCCCACTAACCCAAAACAAAAAAATAAGAAAATATAATTACCCTTTCATTACCATTCTTATTAATCAATAAATGATTGTAGTACTTCAACCATAATAATCCGTTCCATTGCCATTCTCAACTATAGAAGTGATGGTCATTTATACATGGAGGATTTGATTAATAAATTGGAATTTGGGAAAATTGGTTTATTACTAGTGAATAAATTCAACCATTATAGGGTTAATGCGCCTTGGTAATTAATGGGGTCACCCATCCCCAGGTGCCAACTTCGATCGAGGAACCGTATAGCTCCATGCAGCCACCACATACCAATGATGTCCTGTGCATGTTCTAGTTGTCATCCTCTTTCTGCATTTGTTCCTCATCCGGCTGTCCATTTGCTCAGGGTTCCATCCGATGGTGCTAATCTACCGAGGGTTTTGGAAACTACTTTTCCCATCCCAATCACGGTTTTTTGCGCCATTTCACTATGAGGAGTCTGAGTTCTAGTTAACCGGTGACAGAGGAGGGTTTGAAGATTCATTCTACTCTACGGCTGCTGCTGGGTTTTATCTCTGCCGCGGGGCTCCCTTAATCAATTCCCTACCATGACTCAAGCTCTAGAGGAATTACTAAAACAGGGGTTCCCTGAGGTTGATTCGATCCCAGTTATCTTGTAGATATAGCCTTGTGCTTGAGGCAGGTAGGTGTTGCTAGCAAGATTGTCCTCAGCACTGTCAGATTTCTGGTGCTATGCCCCACCTCTCGGGTCAGGGTTACCCCTTTTATATTCATTACTTAATTTTTTTTGTGCTAATGGGATTCACAGATGATCAATGCCATAGGTAGTTTGGGGACACATCGACGGTGGAGAGGAATTCGCTGTGGCTGAAAGGTAACTATTTCCACCTCCGCGCCCTTCTGTCACTCATTCAACTCTTCCCCCGGGCACTTTGCCTCCCTATAATCAAGTTAGGGTTTCACGAACCCTTCTTACTGCTCAGTTTTATGGTGGTATTTCCTCTTTCTTCAAACCTTCCAAGACCGACAGATAAACACCAGGCTCTAAATATCAACAAATCCAAAAACCTTGTAATATGCATGATGAATACCTGCATGATGAATACGTGCATGATCAATCTTGAAGGTGTATGCCTTAGAAGTTTCCTTACCTGCTTGCAATACCAAACACAAATGAAAACACAAATGCAAAGTTTAAGTTCACACTCACGATTATGCAAGGTTATATGCTATATCACTTTCATTCAATTGAAACTGTATTAAAACTGTATTAATCTGATGACACACTATTCTTGAATCATCTAACATGTTGGGTCCCTATAATACTAGTGAAATTACCCCATTACTATTGTAGTTATACCCCTTATTTATATTTTTGTGCCCCCATTACCCCCATATTGTTATTAATGTGCCCATAGAATCCCTCTATTGTTATTTTTGTGGCTTTATATTATTATTGTTAGGTCGGCTGGATTATATTGTGACTCCATAGACTCCTATATATAGAAAGGAGGTTTTGTCATTTGTATCATCCAAGAATTGTTCATTTATGTAATGTAAAGGAGGTTTCCCCCTTGAAGAGGCTGAATTCTAAGGCGTTGATCTATCTTTTCTTGAGCTGGTTACATAACATTTGGTATCAGAGCTTTGGATTCTAGGGTTTCGCTGCTCCAAACAGGTCATCATGGCATTTTCGCTATAACTTTTGTTCTGTGATGTTTCAGAAGTCGACAAAAAAACCCATTTGAGAAGAAATCGCGCTGAACCTTGGGTCCGAATTTCAGAGCTTTTCGCGCGATAGTTTCGGAGATATGATCTGAGGAAGTTGGTCTTTTTGCAGACTCCTGAATTACACTCAAAACAGGTGACCTGGGGAAAATCGTCATAACGTTCTTTCTGAGCATCGGATTGAAATTTCGTAAAAAGGTACAGAAATAGGACGGACTGTAGTTTTCTTTTATATATTTTTCAAAGACAAAGGTTTAAACAGTGACACGTGGCACTTCATACAAGTTCACTCTACTGAACTAGTCTATAATCAGGTCACTGCGGGAGATTATGCATAACTCTTTCTTGGAGAATCCAATTTGGTTCAGACTAGTGGCATTGGAAAGAGGACATAGAAGGCTACTACAGATCACAATTTTAGAACTGGATGATTCAAAATTACAGAGATACATCAGATTCAATATCAGGCTTCTACAAAGTAAAAAAAGGTGTGTAGTTTTTATTTTTTATTTTTGCATAAGCTTGGTTTGAAGGAATTCAAAGGGCATAGTAAAGCATTATTATCGGTAACTGATGCCCCGAGGAAAGAAAATGCAAACACCTAGTAAGGAACCTGAAAGCTCTAGCATGACTCATGAAGAAGAGGAAGAAATGCTACATGATATATCAAAATTACAAGAACAAGTGCAACAAATGTCACGCTCACAAAAGCTAACAGATGCTAAGATAAATGGAGTGGAATCTAAGATAAAGGGCATGGAAGCTAAGATGGATGATCTAAAGACATATTTGAGGACAGATTTGAAGACAGACATGGCAAATTTGAAGACAGATTTGACAAATTTTCTACAAGAAATACTTACTAATGGTGAAAAGGTTGTAAAGGAAACTCATGATGTGAACAAAAGAAATGTTAATCATGATTCCATAGACTCTAATGTTGGATCGAAGACCCACCATATTCCAAAAATCGATATGAGGAAGTTTGATGGCAAGGATCCCGCCACATGGATATTACAGATGGAGCAATTCTTCGATCTCAATAATGTGCAAAACACACAAAAGGTACGTATGGCAACTTTATATTTGGAACCAAATCAGTTTGTATGGTATCAATGGCTTTGCTCTCGTAAACAATTTATCACTTGGGCAATTTTTACGGAAGAATTGATAGCACATTATGAGGATACAAAAAGCAACACTTTTTTAGCCAATTGATAAGTCTCAAACAAAAGGGTTCAATAATGGAGCACATTGAGGAGTTCCAAAAATTGAACATAAGGGTAAAAGATATTCCAGAGGAGCATAGGATTGATGTGTTCATAGGGTCTTTAAAGGATAATATCCAACATGATGTTTGCCTTTGGGAACCTGATTCATTAGAGAAGGCATTCAGGTTAGCAAGAAAAATGGAAAGCAAAATTATGGCAACCAGGAAGCATACCACTCACAACTATAAAGACGGAAGTGTTGTTGCCCCTAGTCTTCCACAACCTATAAGGTTGACACCACAACAATTGGAAGAAAAAAGAGCAAAAGGGCTTTGTTACAGTTGTGATAGCAAATACACTAAAGGTCATAAGTGTGCTGAGAAGAAATTATTCTACATAGATTGTGAAGAGGAAGAAGAAAAGGAGCAAGAAAGGTCAAAAGAAGAGGATATACTCCAGGAACAAAGCCTAGATGAAGAACAAATAAATCCGACCATATCTTGTAATGCATTGGCAGGAATTACCACTCCTCAAACCATCAAGATAGAAGGACAAATCAAGAAGAAAAAGGTAATAGTGTTGATTGATTCAGGAAGCACCCACAATTTTATTCATTGTAGGGTAGCAAAAGAATTGAATTGCTTCCTATATCCAGCACCAGAGTGTCAAGTGATGATTGCAAATGGAGGAACAATAAATTGCTCTGGAAAGTGCCATAATATCAAGCTATCCATGGGAGAATATGTATTGACTAGCCCAATGCTTTCCATTCCAATGGGAGGTGCTGATGTTGTACTAGGAGTCCAATGGCTACAATCCTTGGGTACAATAGCTTTTAATTTTCAAGAACTTTTCATCAAATTTTCTGTGGAAGGAAAGGAAGTTGAATTAAGGGGTATTGCAGGGAAACCAGGAAAGATAATCAGCTCTAATGGTATGACAAAGCTTCTAAAAAAGGAGCAAAGAGGTGTAATTGCACAATTATGTTCGCTAGATGTTTCCACATTGGAATCATCTATTTCTCCAGATCTCCAAAAAGTCCTGGACAATCATTCCAAGGTATTTGAGACTCCCAAAGGTCTCCCACCTATGCGTGATCATGATCATGCTATTCATCTGATTCCAGGAAGTGTTCCTCCAAACATCAGGCCGTACAGATATCCCTATGTCCAAAAAAGTGAAATTGAACGTATGGTTGCAGAAATGCTAGAGGCTGGTATAATTCAACCGAGTCAAAGTTCTTTCTCTGCTCCAGTAGTATTGGTGCACAAGAAGGATGGATCATGGCGCATGTGTCCGGATTATAGGGAGCTCAACAAGCTCACTATTAAAGATAAGTTCCCCATTCCTGTCATTGATGAATTACTGGATGAATTGCATGGATCAATTTACTTCACCAAGTTGGATCTTCGTTCAGGATATCATCAAATCAGAATGAAGATTGAAGACATTCCGAAAACGGCATTTAGAACTCATGAGGGTCATTATGAATTTTTGGTCATGCCTTTTGGCCTTACCAATGCACCTTCAACATTTCAAGGTTTGATGAATTCAATTTTCAAACCATTCCTTAGAAAATTTGTGTTAGTATTTTTTGATGATATACTAATCTACAGCAAGTCTTGGAAGGATCATGTTGAACATGTTGACAGGGTGCTACAACTATTGGAGGAGAAACAATTATATGCAAAAAGATCCAAATGTTTCTTTGGAGTCCAGGAGGTGGAATATTTGGGTCATATTGTATCTCATGAAGGAGTTAAGGTAGACCCTAGCAAAATTAAAGCCATTAAGGAATGGAAAATCCCCACATCCATAAAGCATCTGCGAGGATTTCTTGGGTTGACAGGGTATTATCGCAAGTTTGTTAAGAATTATGGGAGAATAGCAGCACCTCTAACAACATTATTGAAGAAAGATGCATTTTCATGGACTCCGGAAGCAACAAAGGCCTTTGAACATCTTAAAGAGGCAATGTGCCAAGCACCGGTCTTAGCTACACCGAACTTCACAAAAACCTTTATTGTGGAATGTGATGCTTCAGGAAATGGAATTGGTGCTGTTCTAATGCAAGATGAAAGACCCATTGCTTTTGAAAGTCGTCCAATCAAGGGAAAGTTTTTAAGCAAAGCTATTTATGAGAAGGAAATGTTGGCAATACTCCATGCACTTAAGAAATGGCGACCCTACCTAATGGGAAGACACTTCAAGGTAAAAACGGATCATGATAGCCTTAAATACTTTTTAGAACAAAGATTATCCTCTGAAGAGCAACAAAAGTGGGTCACAAAGATGTTGGGTTATGACTTTGAAATCATCTACAAAAAAGGGAAGCAAAATGTGGTGGCAGATGCACTCTCAAGAAAGGATGAGGATGTGGAAGCATTGTTGTGCGCCATTTCTATTATCCAACCAGATTGGATAAATGAAGCAAGGGAGGAATGGAAGAATGACGAAGAAGTGTGGGCACTTATTCGAAAGCTACAACAAGATTCCAGTACGTCTGATACATTTAGCTGGAAAAATGATTCGTTATGGTACAAAGATCGCTTATACCTCTGTAAGAATTCCCAGCTAAAACAAAAGATTCTTATGGAATTGCACACTTCTCCCTTAGGAGGGCACTCAGGATTTTTAAAAACTTACCACAGGGTTAAGAAGGAATTTTTTTGGGATGGCCTTAAATCAGATATTCAAAAGTTTGTGGCAGAATGTTTGGTTTGCCAACAAAATAAAGTTGAAACAATTAAGACACCGGGTCTATTACAACCTTTATCCATTCCAAGCCAACGTTGGGAGGAGGTTTCAATGGATTTTATCACAGGTTTACCCAAGTCTGAGGGAAAGAGTGTCATCATGGTGGTAGTTGACAGACTTACCAAGTATGCACACTTTTGTGCATTATCACATCCATTTAAAGCCAGTACAGTTTCTACTGCATTTATGGAAACAATTCAAAAGCTACATGGAAACCCAAAGATTATTGTAAGTGACAGAGATCCCATTTTCACTGGAAATTTTTGGACAGAATTATTTTCTTGTCTTGGTACTCAGTTAGCTCATAGCTCATCTTATCATCCTCAATCTGATGGGCAAACTGAGATAGTAAACAAATGTTTGGAAGGATATCTTCGTTGCTTTGTATCTGATAAACAGACACAATGGGTCAAATGGTTGCCTCTGGCTGAATGGTGGTATAACACTTCCTTTCATACAGCAACAAAAATGACCCCATTTATGGCACTTTATGGGTATCAACCACCATCCATCACATCATATTTAAGAGAAAATTCTAAGGTTCAGGCAGTGGAACATCACATCGAACATCAACAACAAGTCCTCCAACTCTTAAAGGATAACCTCGTGTTGGCACAGAATAGAATGAAACAACAGGCAGATCAACATCGCAGTGAAAGAAGTTTTGATGTAGGTGATTGGGTATTCCTACGGCTACAACCATATAAGCAAATGTCCCTCAAGCAAGCTAAGAAGGATAATAAATTATCACCAAAGTATTATGGTCCGTACAAGGTGTTGCAAAAGATTGGTACTATGGCATACAAATTGGAGCTTCCTGCAGCTTCTCGATTGCACCCAGTTTTCCATGTTTCATGTTTAAAGAAGGTTATAGGCGACAAGCTCCCAGTTCAAACAATATTGCCAGAACTTGACGAGGAAGGAAAAATTATATTGGAACCGGAAGCAGTCACAGAAACAAGAACTCGACAGCTACGAAATCGATCAATTTCAGAGTACCTTATCAAGTGGAAGAACTTATCCGCTGAAGATTCCACATGGGAGGATGAGAATTTTATGCAGAAGTATCCAGAACTACTCAAGCGTTGAGGACAACACTTTTTTGAAGGAGAGGGGCATGTTGGGTCCCTATAATACTAGTGATTACCCCATTACTATTGTAGTTATACCCCTTATTTATATTGTTGTGCCCCATTACCCCCATATTGTTATTAATGTGCCCATAGAATCCCTCTATTGTTATTTTTGTGGCTTTATATTATTATTGTTAGGTCGGCTGGATTATATTGTGACTCCTTAGACTCCTATATATAGAAAGGAGGTTTTGTCATTTGTATCATCCAAGAATTGTTCATTTATGTAATGTAAAGGAGGTTGCCCCCTCGAAGAGGCTGAATTCTAAGGCGTTGATCTATCTTTTCTATCTTTTCTTGAGCTGGTTACATAACATAACATTTGATTGGATGGTGCATACTTATGCCAAGTGGTAATTAGGGGAGTTTATTTCAGAGGGGAATGCCTTATGGCGTAAATATGCTAAACTCTAAAGGATCACTGCATTTACCTCTACTTTCTTTTCTTGAGCTCTAGCAAGTTTTTCCTATGACTAAATTATATTGTTACTATCTTCCTTACAAATTTTGATTTCCACCTTTAAACTTCTCAATCTATCTGCTATGTCAGGAGAGTACTCATCTCTTTGCTGCTCATCTGATCTATAAGGAGAGTCATGTGCATTATAATCCAGCATCTTGATTGTCATCTCTAATCTTCTTGTTGCAAACATACCATGTTAGATAAACCAAATATAAACATAATCAAAATACCTTAGTGAAGTTTAGGGGAGGATATCTCTTCTACACAATCAATTTAGATCAACACAATATATATGTATATAATCAAATCAAAATATCAATCATCTCACAGACCAACATCATCAACCTCTACAGGATGACATAAAACCACAACAATGACCATCACAATGCATGCAAAAAAAACACATAGAAAATGAACATGCATGTATGTTAAACACATTCCACCATTCCATTCCAAGTTTTTAAACCTGGAAGCTCTTATACCACCATGTAACACCTCCTCCAACATTTAGTCGAATTCATAAGCTCGCAAGGGTAAACATGAGATGAGAGTTACTATGTGAGACTCGATTTCCAAGATGCACTTATTGAAAATGGGGTCCACATGTCTAGAACTATCTGTAAACACCCAGTGACACATGATCACACCGTTATCATCCTAACTTGACCCAACACTATTTCTTTTCATATTCGTTTCCTTAAATTTAACTCAACTCTCTATTTTTGGAAAATTTTCAAGTTTTAAACTTTCGAGGCCATTTTTAGGGCCTAAATGACATTTTCAAGGAAAACAGAGAGACTAAAAAAGCACCAAAATATGTTTCATATATTTTTTTCTCAACCTCCTCAAGGAGATCTTCAAACAAGTTATTATTCTAGTTAAACAAAGATCGTATCACAAAGTTATGACCTCAAGAAGTTAGACATCTCAATTACTCATTTATACAAACACTTTGTCTACATAGTACTTGTAAGTTATAAATACATATATGTTCACTAATTCAATAATCTCACCAGATAATCATTAATAAGGCTCTATTCCCTCTCCACATAGCTACAATAACACTTATTAGCCTATACATTCATCAACCAATCATTAACTAAAAAAATCATGACACGATCCATAGGAGATACACATTATATGAACATCATATAACCAGAAAATAACCAAGATATAAACCATGGAAACTCGGCCATAACATTTCCAACATAATCACTACAAATACATATGAATCAAAATAAAATAATAACTCTTATTAACATATGAAAATATCGAACAAATCAAAGAATTCCACATACCACCTGACCATAGATTGGGTTGAACCAAATCTCTCTTTCAGCCAATCAACCCTACACCATATTCCAAGCATGAATGTGGGATCTCATGGAATAAACCAAGACAAACCAAACCAAGGATTCCAAAGGCTGAACTACCTGAACCCCCAACCAATGATTCCACCTCACGTTCATACATCATTAACACCAACCAGTTCGGCCTCTACCCACACAGTTTAGGGCCCCGGAAATTAGTAACTCAACCCACAACCTTCGACAGCTCAAGAGTGTTTGTCCAACGTGGCTCGAGGGAATATTAACTCAACCCACTAAGGGTTCCAGAACATTTGCCCTAAAATAGGCCCGAGGAGTAGTAACTCAATCCATGTTGTTCCAAGGCTTCCATAGAAGTTGTTCCAACCCACAACCATAAGGAATTATGAGCACCAACTAGAAACAATCAAGTGGAAAAACCCACAACACCATGGCTATCCATGAAAGAGGATGACATGGCTAAACCATTGTTCACTCTAGGCAATCCTCCATGACAATGAAAATACATAAGTACATAATCACATGCATACACCATGCATCCATAAATCAGCAAAGGAATCACAGATGCAACCTGTTACTTGCAAAGAAATCCATCTTTAGTCATTGATCCACCTGTTCCCTTGCACTTTTATTTTTTCCTTTGCCTTGTTTCTCCAATCCAAGTGAAAACTAGGGTGCTCCAAGTATGCTCGAATAAAATTATAAGTGTGTAAGAGTAAGAGAGAATGACAGCATATAAGAGAGATCAAAGCTGAAATTGAAAAAAAGTCATGAACCGATCCTCATAAACATTTTTATCACCGAGGCCTCTATTTTCTTCCCTTTTCCTTAATTTTCTTTCAATTTCCTCCTCATGCAATTATGTGACCTCTCATCTCCCTTTTCTCTTATTTTCCTTTATTTTCATAAGAAAATAAAATGCCAATTAATTCCACTTGTCTTTTCCAATGCCTTTTCCAATTTCCATAGCCATTTATTAATCACAAGTGATCCCTATCACTATGCCTTGCGCAACGTTCATCTTGGAATATGTGCCCCATGATGTTGCTCTTGTTATATTTTTTTATTTACATAGGAAATCATCTAGGGGTTGTTACACTTTCCCACAACACTTAATCATAACTTTGAATGGTTAGTTGGTGGTCAGTGGGATAGTTCCATTTCATCAGAGGAAAAGGGAAAGAGGCAATCACATTATCCAAAAGATAGGAAGACAAATAAAACATATGTTCATATCTGAGAGGGGATAAAACTGATAACTTTAGGGCATTTGTCAGGTTTTGAAAGAGAATATCGACGCAATTAAAATTTTTCAAGTCATGGTGGATACTGTGAATTAATGACATTCATTTGATTTTACAATTTCCAGGGTCCTTTTCCCCATATATTTTGGACAACATTTTGAGGATGAACCTAAAAGGCCTTTTGAAAATGACAACAGGGTAATCCTTAGATGATTTGAGTTTGAATCCCTCTTTCTCCTCCTGGAACTAGGATTCAATGAATTTATCATAATTCTTGCCACTTTGTTTAAAACTATATTGTTGAAATTATCTAGAAACTGAGTAGTAAAGGAGAGCTAAGGAGAACTCAGCTCGTAAATTGTTGAAAGGGAGTTTGACCTTTAGGATGCTATCAAATTTTTATTATAATCTATATCTGTGTGTGTAGGAATATGAACATTTTCTAAAATATATGTTATCATATCATAATAAAGAAAGATTTTAGCTCTAGCAGAAACCTTTTATAGTTTTATCCTTCTAATCTTCTTAAATTGTGCAATTTTCTCCTTTCTAGAATTCTCTAACTTTAAACATTCTGTACCATACAATAAATTGTAAATTTCTTCCCAATTCATCATCCCTACTTCTTCCGTCTTGAAAGTGGCATTAAAGATCAAGGCCGTGTTCAAATTATAGATCTTTGGTTCCAAATATTCTACTTCTTTTATCCTTCCTTTAATTTGTTGGACCACTTTCCTCGAGGCAACATATTTTCTCTTATTTCCCATTTTGTGACCTATATGTGGAAAGAACGAAACAATTAATATTTTCTATAGAAAAACCTTTAACTTCATGAAAAAACTTTTAATACATCAAAATTTATGGGAATATACAGGTTATGGAGAAAATTGTCACAACTTTTGGTTGAATTTGAGAGTTTCAGATTGTGGTTTCTAAGAACAGTTGAGATAGGAGTTTTAACGAGAAGTTGGATATTTTGGCAACATATAAGAGGAAATGTTTGATGATTTTTTATTAAATTTTAGAGTTTAAAATGTCTTAATTCACATGATAGGTAATGAATTTCAAACTAATGTGAACATACCTCTCAAGAATTTTTTGAAAAATGAGGTGAGAACGGGAGGTAGGAGTTGGGAAAACATTTATTCAAAATATACAAGAAGACACAACTAATGACTTGATTTATTGGAAAAATAAAAGAAATTTTAAAAAGCAATGAAAAACGTTTAAATAAAAAAAATGATTAATTTATTTGTAAATGGAACAACCATGAGTCGGATAGTTTGGAGGTCAAGAGGTAATTTAAAAAGCTTAATAACTTCATCAATTCTGACCCTGACTTAAAATTCAGTCGAGGAAAGGCCTAGGTCGGGAGTCAAAGAGTTTAGGTCCTACTTGAGAGGTCAGAGCTTGATATTTCTATTATATTTTGAAAATTTATCAAGGTTTGAATTCCTGACTTCATCAATTTATTAAGTATTTCCTATTGAATTTAATAGATTTTTGTGTTTATTTTTCAATTTTTTGAAAAATGTTTATCTACAAAACATAAATTTTTTAGATAGGGTCGTTTATTATTTTTTTGTATTCAAAGAAAATATTGAAAAAAGGAGGTTGTTATAGTCCTAACAACATCTTCCTACAAGAGGACAAATGAAATGATGAAGGGGTGATGGTATTTTATATAGGAGGCCCCCCATGTGTGAGAGGATATTTGTACCACAAGATTGCACAGAAAATATATCACATGCGACTAGCTTGAGGAGAGAGGGCCACAAGGTAAATTTTTGCAAAGGTTGCAGTCACATCTGATCAACATGAGAGAGGTCGCAAGTCATAGACCCGATGCCCAGTTGGACTGCCCTCACTAGTTATGAGTGTGATTCGCAGCCAAGAACAAAGGTTGCAAGTCTCAACTTTTAATGGCCACAAAAGCTACCATTATAAGCTGCAGTCACGACTTGTGACTTTGTGAGGAAAAACTCAAGTTCAAGGCTTAGGGTTTAGTTTTCGATAGAATAATTTAGGTAGGTTGATGAAGAAAAAACCCTTAGGAGACCATACATAGAGGATAAAATTTGGTTTCATATGGTGGGGTCTCCAAAATTTAGAGGAAGAAGAAATTTTGGGGATGTTGTAGGAGTTACAAAAATTGACGATACACTTGTAGGACCTTGGAATATTTGTTTGAACTAAAATTTAAATGAAGTATCACTCTTAGAGGTATTCTTCTTGACTTATGACTCCCACTGATTTTATTGTACATCCCTTTGTTCAAGGCAATAAACCCTTCATACTCTAATTGGCTTACCTCGAAATGTTGCATTAGTTAGGAGACACATCCAATGACCTCAATAGGGGATCTGGATAATAATGCATGAGTTAAGGATGTTCAAATTTGTAGTAGGCCCCAAGTTTTTCTCAACTACTAGCCGGCCTGTTAAGTACCCTGACGAGGTCACTTCAATAAATGACAAATGTTGCCTCTCTCCCAATAGGCCTATTCAGTACCCCAATGAAGTAGTTTGCATCACCTCTCTGCGCAAGAAGCCTTTCTCAATCCTTTTCCCTTTTATTCAAAGATTTATTCGTATGATCACATTGGCACCATTTATTAGGTGTTCTTTTTTGCAAGGTGGATGAGGGATCACAATTTATTTTACAGGCTAGAGAGGTTGTTTTTTGTTTTACAGAGACTTAATTTATTCTCATGAAGATAATTTCCTCATGGTAATTTTCTCCTTTTACCTTTTTGAGCCACTAGGTCATGTTATTGAAAACAAAATCTGAATCCTAAATCTAATTGAAGTGATGAAGATCCCATTAAATATAGAGGGCATTCTAGATTATCAGGGTTCCCTACATGGTCTAGTCCATATTTTCTTGCAACAATGACTTATAAGGTATTAGAGATCAAACCAAATAACAACAATAATTAGTTGCCCAATGATTGAAAAATTAACCCAGTTTCTTAATATGCTAGGGTGACTGATGATGTTCCAAAACTTTTTATTCATACACAACGCATTTATTTATGTACAAAAGGCCTTTAAAGGGCAGAAAATTAAAGATAAGTAAATGCATGCGGCTAAAACATGATAGAAAATTGAAAGCATAAAAGGAAATGACAGGAAAGTAAATATGTGCAAAGATGAATGAGTTGCTACAAGAGTTGATAAGTGAAGAAAACTTCAAATCTTGGTCATTCATGGGAAGAGGTTTAGTCTTGCCCTATAGGGTTTGGAGGTGGTAAGTATGATGACCAAGTTTCTCTTTGACTTAAAAAGGTTCAATCCACAATGTTTGAAATTTGGTGTGCTTACCTTTATCCTCATGGGATTTACCCCATTTTAGGACAAGGTCACCTAAATTAAACTCTTTTCTTCTGCATATTTATTATCAAACCATCTGTTATTTCAGTTTTGATGTGAAGCAAAATTTTCTCGAGCCTTCTGTCTCTCTTGCTTAAGTTTAAGCAAGGTGTCAATCCTACTTTGGATGGTGGGATATGGCTTAACACGAGATTATTTTGATAACTACAAGGAGGGTAGGTATAGGTTTGGTGGTAGGATGGCTTCCTTCTCATACACCCTGAAGTAAGGAGAGTTACCAAGAGATAGTTTGGAGGTGACACGATCATACTATAGGGAATTGGTTAAAGCATTATGCCAATACCTTTTTTGCGACAACACGCTTTTCTTGACAATGAAGATTAGGGTTTTGTTGGTGGACTCAACTAAGCCATTTCCTTGGAGGTAATAGTTAGTAGAATTCTTCAAAACAATACCATTTTCCAAAGAAAAATCATACAATCTCGATGATGAAAAGTAAGTTGAATTACCAAAAAACAAGGGAGGTAAGAAGACTAAACTTGATTATGATGTTCTGATTAAGTAAACAGATTACCTCCTTATCATTGATTTGTCTTAGCGGCACATCTTCCACCCTCCTCATGAAATAATTCGTAGTTGTGAGGATCTACATGTGTTTTTTTAGGAATGTGGTAGAATCTCGCTAATGACATTTAAAACCCATTGCTAAAAGGGCTCCTCCACTGCAACAAGATGGAGTGGCACAACTGATTGTGATTATCTTCTAGCACACTTCTGACAGATCCAACATTTTCTCACATACGTGTGGGAATCATTGAACAATGTAGGCCAATAAAAATAATCCCTCCTGACCTTTTATGTTTTTGTGTTGTCAACATAGTGTCCTCCTATTGACCCCTCATGTAGCTCCTTTAAAAACCTTCTGGCATCATCAAATTCCAAGAATTTAAGCAACATGCCATTATGATGTTTACTAAATAAAATTCCATGGACTAATTGAAAAGAAGAAATTTTAAGTCTAATAACCCTTTCTTGTTTCGTCGACAAGGTAGGAGACAAAGTAACTTGTCCCATATATTTCTTTAGTTCAAATACAAGGAAGATTATGAATTGGGAGTGGGATGAATCATTTTGATACATTTTAATATCTTGTTCCCACCCAACTGTGTCTTCTTCGGGATGATAAGAGGCTTTGGAAGCAAGCTTACATAAGCCATGTCCTTTAACTGTGTGAGAAGGCTTGAGTTCGAGGTCATATTCCTATAAGCATGTCATCTAATTTTATTTGTGTTCACCCAGCTCCTATTACATAAACAAGGATCTCACAGCTAGGTGAGGTACAAACATTGTGACATGATTTCTTAGAATGTAAGGTCTGAAGTGTTTGACATCTTTATGGATGGAACATGTTTTCTTATCCTTGTCAGTGTAATTGACCTTCGATCCTTGCAAGTCGGTACTCATGAGAGACATGGGTCGCTCATTACTATGGTCATCCTTCTAGGTCAACATGCTCAATAGTGATGGACCTGAAGGAAATGTGTACAACATAAAATATTTATTGAAGTTAGGGATATAGAGAGTGGGGGCTTCGATAATACCTTTCTTGATACGTGTGAAAGCCTCCTTCTCTTCTTGATTCGATTTGAATACCACATCCTTTTCTATCATATTATAAATGGATTTACTATTTGGGAATAATCACAAATAAACTTTTGCATGAAGTTAGTCTTACCATTCGGATGTGAGATGTGAGTAATAGTGTTTAGGTGTTGTGGGTCCACTATGATACTATTATTTTTTGTTATGTGCCCCAACAGATTACCCTCATAAACCACAAAAATACTTTTCTTGTGTTTGAGTGATATTCCCTACTTCCTGCAACACTCAAAGATTTTCTTTAGATGATGAAAATGGTCTAGTATTTTTTTTGAAAACATCGTTATATCATCTAAGTAGGATACAACACTTTAGTCTATCAACCCTTTAAAATCAAAATCCATTTCCATATAGAAAGTAGATAAATCATTTATAAGGCCAAAGGGCATGAGTCTAAAATCGAACGTCCCCAACTCCATTCCAAAATTTGTCTTCAACCTATCTGGTTCGACAACCAAGACTTGATTGTAACTAGAAATCTCATCAAGAAGAGAGAACATTTCAACTCCAAAAATTGTTTGCAATATTTTCTCCATGGAGGGGACATGATAATTGTCTTTAACAGAGGCCCAATTAAGGTTTCAAAAATCAACACAAAAATGAGGTTCGCTAGAATTCTACCCATGTACTAGGTTGGAAGCCAAGTAGAGTGCTTAACTCTAAAAATAATTCATGCATCAAACAACCTTTTCACTTGTTTTTGAATGATAGGCTCCAAAGTTGGATGCACTTTCCTCAGCTTCTTCTAGAATGGTTTGAACCTATCCTTTATTGGAATTATGTGTTGTATAATATTGGTGTCATATGTTTTTAAATATTCATACGTTCAAGAAAAATCATCTTGATACTTCTTGAATAACTCAATGAAGGCTTTCCTTTCCGCATGAGAAAAAAAAGTACTAATATTAATAAAATTCAGTTTGAGTTCAATTCCAAGGTTAATTTTCTCATGCAATAATGTGGAAATTTGAGTCTTGGTGTTTGGTGGTCCCCTAAACTAGTTTTATAAGTCAAAAAACTTCTTAAGAGTAACAACACCTTTGGGAAAGGTGTTTCCCTTTCACACTTCAACTTCCTCCAGCAAGGTCTTAACATGTTCTTCGTCATCTATCGTCGTGTCCTTGAATACATCTGCACTAGCCCTAAAATCGAGTATTTGTTGGTCATGATTAAAAACATAGAAATTAGTTATATTAGCTAAGAAAACAAGCTTATAAACAATTTCAATAGAAAATTCATCCCTAAGCAATGTAAATCTAACTGTAGCGTTAGCCAATGTTTCAACAACGACACTGGTAATCATTGGGGCTAATTTAATACCAAAGATTTAAAAGAAGAAATCAACCACCATACCTCTTGTAGGTAGTTTTTTAGGTGTGGTGATAAACAATGGATGGTGTTTCATACTTGCCTTGTGATGATTTCATTATCACCAACTACCTTTAAACATTCAACTTTGAGGTAAATGGCTTTATTCAGCCCAAGGATCAACACCTCCTACTCTACAGTGTTGTCAATACATTGAACTTCTAATCTACAAGTTATTTTTTTTTCATCAAGATACCACTGTCATCGAATCCATGTTGAGTCTTGGAACCATCATAATATAAATTCCATATATTAGTACAACAAGAATCTAAACTAAAAATATTTACATATATAATACAAAGTTCATTACCATTAACTAGAGGATAGGTTAGGATTTCCAGTTGCATATATGATTATACATGTGATTGTATGGCTTTGTAACAACTAGTGCCAGATTCCACAAAACAGATCCCCAATTCTTATTGTGTGAAATTGATTGGTTCATTTGGTGCCTCCAACTTGGTGACCCTATATTTCAAGTATGCCTCAATATTCGCTTCAATATGATTGTTCTTCTTCTTGTACGGGAGCAAGAAATGTGACCAATCTGTAGCAAAATATGCTTGGAGATTGCTAGACCAATGTTTTCTTAGAAATAACCCATATGATTCAGGAATATTGATGACCACAATATCTATGAACTAATGCAATCTTGAGTTAGAATAATTCATGATCAATACATTATTCAACTCTCCAATAGGTGGAACTTGAGATCTATCGACTTAGATAATTTTTGCATCTATCTTTTCTGGCACAACATTACTTTTCTTACAAACCAAGAGAGACATGACATTGGTGGGTACACGAAAATCAACAAGACAATTGTGCACCTTATAATTAAATATCTCAAATGTTAATAGAAAAGGAGAAGTTTAAGATCTAGAATTAACATTAGTGGCATTGAAAATGGATTGCAGATTTATTGGTAATCTAGAGTGAATAGAGGAAGGAAATTTGGAAGAAACAGGGACCTTATTAGTGGAGAACATAAAATAAAATGTTTTGAAAATCAACTCCCTTTGTCCAACTATCTTAGCTATCTCATAGAGTGAAAATTTTAATCTTTGGAGCTAATTTAATACCAAATATTTAAAAGATGAAATTAACCACCATACCTCTTGTATGTAGTTTTTCAGGTGTGGTGATAAACAATGGATGGTGCTTCATACCTACCTTGTGATGATTTCAGAATCACCAACTACCTTTAAACATTAAACTTTGAGGTAAATGGATTTCTTTATCCCAAGGATCAACACCTCCTACTCTGTAGTGTTGTTAGTACATTGAAATTCTAATCTACAAGTTTTTTATTTTATTTTTGTGTTGGTTTCAACAAGATACAAGTGATGTCGAATCCATATTGAGACTTGGAACCATCATAATATAAATTCCATATATCACTACAACTAGAATCTAAACTAAAACTATTTACATCTAGAGTACAAAGTTCATTTCCATTAACTAGAGGATAGGGAAGGAGTTCTAGCTGCATATTCGATGGGACATGAGATTGTATGGCTTTGTAACGACTAATGTGAGATTCCATGAAACACATCAACAATTCTTCTTGTGTGAAAATGATCGGTTCATTTGGTGCCTCCAACTTGGTGACCTTGTATTTCAAGCATGCCTCAGTATTCGCTTTGATATGATTGTTCTTCTTCTTGTAGGTGAGCGATAAATGTGACCAGTCTATAGCAAAATATCCCTGGAGATTTCTAGAAAAATATTTTCTTAGAAATAACCCATATGCTTCAGGAATATCGATGACCACAATATCTATGAACTAATGCACTCTTGGGTTAGAAGAAATCTTGATCAATACATTATTGAACTCTCCAAAAGGTGGAACTTGAGATATATATAGTTAGATAAGTTTTGCATCTATCTTTTCTGGTTCAACACTAATTTTACAAACCAATAGCGGCATGACATTGGTGGGTGCACCAAATCAATGAGACAATTGTGCACATTATAATTAAACATCTCAAATGTTAATAGAAAAGGAGAAGTTGAAGATATAGAATTAACATTAGTGGCATTGAAAATGGATTTCAGATTTATTGGTATTCTAGAGTGAATAGAGGAAGGAACTTTGGAAGAAACAGGGGCCTTACTAGTGGAAAACATATAAGAAAATGTTTTGAAAATCAACTCCCTTTGTCTAGCTATCTTAGCAAGCTCATAGAGTGAAATGTTTTCCCAAGCATTCTTCATATCCTCAATAATGTTATATCCAATGTCAAAAGACACAGTCTCCTCCTTAGATGATTGAGTAGTAATAGTCAGCAGGGAAGACTAGGGAGCAACTTTAGGGGCATTAGAGTTACCATTAATGTTGGATGAAGTATTATTCAAGGATTTTTCAGTTGAAAACTTAGAGGTTGAAGCTGAAGGCTAGGTAGGGTTTCTCAAGGGAAAAATCATTCTTAAAAATGCCTTCTTCTTCTCTTCTAGAGTGATTTCAACTACCGGCCCTTTACTCCTTAGATTATAATTCTTTGGAGCTGCAAGTGGAGGATTTTACCCAACCAAGGCTTCTTGAATAGATTATGCCTCACCTCCTCAAATAACTTCGAACATCATGACAAAGGAACTAGCATCGTCACTTGGAGGAGAAAATTCTTCTTCTTCATCTTTCACTCCCTCATTCTCGCATCCAATAGTTTGATCCTCTTGCACTATGCTCATGACAAAATTTATATTATGTATCCATTCTGTGCATGTCTTTTCTAAATGAGCAGCTTGGTGAAAAGTGCAGTAGTTGTCCATATTGAGCTCTTTGACATTAAGATTTTCATTAGTGCTTTGAGTTGATTTTTCTTGTGGGTTTCTACATTTTTGAAAAAAAAAATCTTATATGGTTTACTACCACATGAGCTCTAACTCATTTATATCTTCAACTCATACACTTCATTAATTAATTTCTTCAGAGATTTAGGTAAAGCGTCAAAATTAAAGGTATCTTTGTCGTGAGATTTACAATATGAGGCTTGAGACTTCTTACTAGAGGTATTCAAATCATCATGTGTGTCATGATTGAGTGCCCCTATTGAAAACATATCCTTCTCAATGGTGAGAGCCTCTCAAAATTTCTCCACCAGTGTATTTTTTGCTTCTCTTCACAAACATAGAGATGTCACGAAGTAGCACCTTGCTATAGTAATCAATAATGATCAGATCGTGAGGAGGAACATAAACTGAGAACTTATTCAATATGGTAGTAAATAATTGATTAAAGTCTTTTACCTTTTCCTTCTTTCCCATATTCATTAAACTCATCTCTATAAGAAACATGGTTGACGTCTTCTATTCAATAAACTTTTTGATAAAGTCCTTCTTAAATTCATCCAAACTTTGAATGGATGATACAGGTAGGGAAAGATCCAATGAAAAAAACTTGTTTTTGAAGGTATGCAGAAACATCTTACATGAAACATTATCATGATGTACACTCATCATCCGCAATGATAGATAGAAGTCATTGATGTGATCTTCGGCGGTAGTTCATTTATTTGGATCATACTTAGGAAGGTTCTTCTCTAGATGTTAGTGCATATCATGAAATGGACATTATATATCTAGAGGAGACTAAGTGATCCAAGCCAAATCTTGTTTCTGGTTACCTATTTGTTGCTTTGTGGCCATATTGTTGTTTTCTTCTTCGTCACTACCTAAATCAGAATCCGAGCCTTCACTATTGTCAAAGGGGGAGGTGGATGGGGGTTCTCCTAGTTCATTTGATTCCTTAGAACCCTTAGATTTCTTATATTCCTTATAATACTCTTACTTCTAAGATTCCTTTCATTCCTAAAATTTTCATCATTCCTTATATTTTTTTCACCCCATTGTATTTCATCATTTTAAATGTTCTCATGATTTTGTTGGTTCCCTCCTTCCAAATTCTCTCCCTTGGCCCGATCTTCCACTTTTGAACTAACTTTACTTTCAAGACCTTCAATCTCTTATCTTTCAACAACGTCTGCAAAATCAACTAAAGTGGCATTAACCAACTCTTAAAATGAACTTACTAGGAATCCTTTATGAGTTTTGGTAGCTTTAGTTTCTCATGTGTGGGTAATGTTAGTAGCACCAAGGATAACTCTACAAATTTTAGCAAACTGACAAGTAATAAGATGTAGAGCTCTCAGTTGTTCAAACTTGACTTCATAGGAAATTTCCGAGTCATGAGGGGCATCCTGAAGGGGAGGTGGTTCCTAAGTAGGAGGTATGGGAGGAAGAGGAAGAGTTTGATTTCTTGCTTTTTGGGAAGGATCAGTACAAGAACAGGGATTCGTACTAGCCATACAATAACGGAAACCCTCCTTCTAGCAACAATTTTTTTGAACATGCTAGAATGTTCCACCAAAAGTAAGGAGATCTCCCCAATGAAGAATCACAACTAGACTCTATAAAATTTGTTTAGGAGTCCCATCCGTTATGTAGGCCCAATAGTCATCATATTGCTTATAGTTCACTTTGGACGAAACAAACAACAATCATTAGAGAAAAAAATAAAATCTTCAATAAATTCAAATGAGTAATTTACGGAAATTAAACATGTGGAATACTATGTGTATAACAATGAGTAAGTACTAGTGACATGAATCCTAATAGAAGTAGAGTTAACAAAACTTCAAATAAAACTCGTTGATTCAATAGAAATTAGTTCATTTATCATAAATAAGTTCATAATCAACAACCTCATGAAAGCATGTAAAGCTACACAATCGCATACATAATATATGTTGAGATGAATGAAAAAAATCACCAACATAAGCATAAAATAAGCTCAACATGTACCATTCGATCATTGTAAGAGAATTCCTACAAATATTGATAACACATGAAACAATTGCACACCTAGGCTCGAAGAACATCAAAGGGAGAAATACTCATAACATTATCACATGAAATATCCATGGCATCCATAAGTGGAAGTGCGAAATCACAACTTGCATTCACAAAAGGTCTATATACTCTCAAACAATATGCATCTCTTTAGTGCAAAACCAAAAATCATTTATATTGAACCATGAGGGTATATTTATAGAAAATGGGGCAAGCTTTCATCTACCACTATGACTCTTGAGTTACCCCATGACCTGTCATATTCCTATATGCCTCTCTACTCTAATCTCTTCTCTACTACTAACACAATACATGAAATAAATTAAACACTCTCATTCTACTAATCTAGTAATAGAGGGATCTAGTACTTTCAAATATAATTCTTATAGTATATATGTGCACCAAAGCTTCAATTCCTTAGCAATAATAGTGACCTTATGTTGTAATCCATCCCCAGCCCTACGAAGACATTCTAGCACATCTAATAATAGAGTGGATTTCTTCATTGTCACTTGATTCGATAGGTTCATGAGCTTCATGTATATCCTTACAGGCTCCACCACATATTGGGCAATTGCCTCCTTTGTAACTTGCAAGTCTTCTGTAGCAACAACTTGCTTGAAGGGGCTCACAAAGGCGTGTATTCTTTCTTGAACTCTTCTTTTGTCCTTACTTCACCCAATTAATGAATAGAAGAGATTTTATGTGCCTAAATAAGATATTCTAGCCAACTAAGTAAATTATTTGAGGAGGTTATTACCTTGTGCAAATATTTAACCAACTTGGCATGTGAATGGACCTTGATGTGGACTACAACCTTATCATTTTATAATGTCATCCAATATTTTTTGGAAGTACTTGTGGTGCATCTAGATATTGATTGGTTCACTCATTTATTCTCTTGATAGTTGTAGTGGATAGTTTAAGC
This sequence comes from Pinus tabuliformis, assembly GCA_031772625.1. NCBI lineage: Eukaryota > Viridiplantae > Streptophyta > Pinopsida > Pinales > Pinaceae > Pinus > Pinus tabuliformis. The sequence continues at coordinate 282,407,692 of CM062804.1, read as the reverse complement.
ATTTCTTCCCTTTCCTTAAATTGTGCCCGTATAGCTGGGAACTGTGATATAACCTGATGTAACTTCATCATCTCTTGGTAGACTAGGTCCATGGAATCCTCAAATATTATTACTTCTCCTTGAATGGATAGATATAACTCTTTTTTGTGTGAGTGTGACGTAAGAAATGTCTGGTTCTCATTCTGCAACTATGCAACCCTCTATTGAGAGGCAACAAGCTTGGCATGTAGGTCAATAACTTGTTTGTTCAATCAAATCACATTTAGCTGTGTGGCTATCATAAAGGAAGTTTGAGCTGAGGAAATAACTTATGGGTTCATGGTGGCATTTATTATGGTCTCCTTCTCTTTGACCATTGATATCGGGTTAGCTATATTATTGGCATAGAACTTATGTCTTTCCTGCATGATATTGCATTAAACATGATGAAAAGTGAGCCTAGTAATATCCAACACTTGTTCTTCTTTCTGTTATGGGATGCCCAAATTGTAGTGGGAAATGTCCATGATTAATTGGAGTAGGTGGTGCAATATCCAAAGGAGGCATATCTAATCACATTTCTGATCCTTGTGGCTGATAACCATTTTTTTTATTCTCTTGCTCTTTGAGAAAATACTACTCGATTTTTTCAAAGCTTCTTGTTTCGTTCTTCTCCTTTTTTCCTCCTTTCTTCTATGTTCTTCTTATTCTATTCTCTTCCCCATTCCTTCCTCTTCATGTTTCTTTCGATGTTCTTCTTCTCTTGTCTGCTACTCCCCTTTTTCTTGGCTTTTCATCCTTTCTTCTTCTCTTTTCCTTATTATCTCTTGTTTCTTTTTCACTATTTATGCAATCCTTTTTTCAAGGTATTCTTTTCCATTATTTTATTCTTCAAGATTTCTCAGGGTTTGATCCTCCTCCTATTATTACTGTCGAGTTCCCCTTTCTTGTTAGCCTTCTATTTATTTTGTTTTTCTTTACTACTTACTTGCCCTTTCTTCCTCTTTTGAACAATTTCCCTTGCTTCGAGGCTCATGCTTTCCTAGGTATCATTATTTGATTGCTCTCCCTCATTTTCTGGTTTCACATTTGGTACTATTTCCCTGGAGGCATTGTAAAAGTTCCTAACCTTATCCTCATCAACATCTTTAAAATGAGCATAAGACCATCCAAAACTAATTTCCTTACAATGTACATATGTGATACATTTCGGGTCATATTTTTAGAACCTTAAATAATAATAAAAAAGAAACCCTTCAATTCCTTGGCTTCTTCTTTGGCCTCATTAAAGTTATTGAGGGTATATGCTCCAATTGTTAATGGGAACATAGGCCCAAACCCCTTTTTTGCCTTTACTAATATTTTAGATAGCCCAGTAATTAATTGATAGCAAGCGTCATATAGAAGCACCCTATCTATTACCAGTGTGGGGAGAGAATGCAGAGGTTTGTAATTACCAAAAACCTTAATATATGTGGCTTCTCCAATAGGGAACCAATATTTAACATTAGGGAGTGTGTACTTAACCATTTCAGACATACATGGAGGGTCTTTACCAAACAGTGCAAGATGCAGAGGAGGAATGAAATATTATGCGATAGTTTTGTACATGCATTTGTAGCTTGGGTTACAAAATATTTTATAATAAATATGTATAGGCTCTTGCACCTCTAGGGTCCATTTCAAATTCCATCCCATGAATTCACATTTTTCACAAACTAAATTAAGGAGATAATTTTCCATATACAACTCTGATGGTTGACTTCTCTATAAATTCTTGTCTACTCGAATGTTTGTCTTAAGTGTCAATGGAAGAATGGTTTTCCAATTAAATATTTTCCCTTTAGTGGAAACTATATTCAATAGAGGAACTCATTATCCTAGAAAAGTATCAATATATTCTCCCCCATACAACTTTCTAATCATGGCTACCATTAACTAATACACCTTCTAAAGGCATTTTGTTTTATAAGCTTGGTCTTCCCTAAACCTGAACATAGTTGGCTCCTACAACCATGATTTTAGTAAGTCCTTTGTTGCCTCGTTGAAAGATGATAACAATTTTGTGTTCAAGGAATCTTCTTTCTCAGGAAGCTTGTAATAGGTTGTAATGTCGATAGTGGTGAAGGATGCTAAAATGTTGGTATGCCTCCTTCTTTCCCTTTGTTTACATGCTGCGATATCCATTCTATTTTTTTGGTACATGGAAACATTGGTGGGTTTCAAGCTAATGTGTCTGACCAAGACATATTGATATTAGTGTATACCTTGAAATATTCCTGGTCCTAGGGGATATCCTTGTTTGCAAAATCTAAGTAAATGTCCCACCAGGTAAGTTTCATTTTCTTGTTAGTATTATAGGTAATGTCTCCATATATGGGAAAAATTGGTGGACTATATACCACTACTTCAATACTACTTTCATCTCTTACGTAAATTTTGCACAAACCTTTGGAAGAACCCTTGATCATTGATGGTGCCATCTCTCCAGAGAAAGATGATATAATGATGTAGTACATATCAATTTCACCTCACATTTCAAAGACATGATCCCAAGAAATAGATATTAGCCTAAAACATAATAAGCACTAATTATAGAAAAAAAGTGTCACTATGAGTCTCCAAGGCACATGGTATGGGAAATTAGATATTAGCAACGAGGGAGATGGGCTTAGGTAATAGTTCTAAAAATTAATAAAGATCAGAAGATTGCATCTCAAATCAAGTCGCAAGGTGAGAGTAGGTTGCAGGGTCGTGAGGAGAGAATAGATCATAGGTCACAAAGGTAGGGTATGTCAAAAGGTCGTGAGATATTGTGGGTTAAATCAATATCTAATATCTTCAAATGTAGTTTCACAAATTAGCGACTTGGGGTTTGAGGGACAATCAGGTCTTAGTTCAAAGATCTCGGAGGTTGTAGGTTGAGTGGTATGTAATATTCACAAGGCTAAAGAGATATATACTTATGATTTGAATACTAGTCACAAGTTGCAAGGTCACTTGTTTTTTCTATTAGTGTGTCTTTGACCTCACACAGGTTACAATTCGCGACCATGGATCGGTTGTGATAGGTGAATAAGACTTGGGATTCTTTAAAAATTTGAGATTGGGTGACTATGCAAATTTTTGTGCTTAAAGAAATAAAAAATAGGACAGGGTTACAATACGTCCTAAATGAACAACTACTTGAGTACGATTGAAGCATGGCCAATAATAGGCCCATCAATGGTACCATGATATCAACGAGTCTAACACCTAACTTCAATTACAAATATATGCTTCCAACTATGGAGAAATCACTGTGACTAGGTAATAACCCTAGTTAGTGTTTGCGCCCCCCATTGAATCACAACTTACAACACCATTCTTATGAGATTAAGTCAAGATAAGATTGCTAGGGCTGGGTCAGCGAGTGCACTAGATTCTGGGATCATATAGCTAAGTTTGGAATGTCGAGGGTGGGTGTGGATAGGATGAATGGACGTAGGTGTAGCATAGGGAATTAATGTTTTAGGGTGGATAATATGCAGGGCCACAACACATGGGTAACAGACACATGTCTGTCTTTAGTAAGGTAAAATGATTTTGAAGAGGGAACAAGCATTACTTACTTCGAGAGGACACATGCCGTTTCTAGTTGCTAGAGAGAGATAGATGTTGCTTGGCACTAGGAGGATGAATGAGATGATGAAGGGGTGACAATATTTTATATAGGATCTCCCCAACATGTGAGAGGAAATTGTGCCACAAGATTACACAGAAAATATGTCGCATGCAACTAGCTTGAGGAGAGAGGGTTGCAAGGTAAAGTAACATGAAGGTTTCTATCAAATGCAATCAATGTGAGGAAGGTCACAATTCACATATCTGATACCCAATGTGAACACCCTCACTAGTTATGAGCGCAATTCACTACCAAGAACAAAGGTCACAAGTGGAAACTTTAATGGTGAGGAAAGCTACCACTATAAGTTTTAGTGGCAACTTGCAACTTTATGAGGGAAAATCAAGTTCAAGGCTGAGGGTTTAATTTTCAATATCTTATGAAAAATTTATGTAGGCCAATGAGGAATAAACCTTCAGGAGACCATAGACAAATGATAAAAATTGGTTCCATATGGGGGTCTCCAAAATTTAGAAGAGGTGGAAATTTTAGGGTTGTTGTAGCAGCTAGAATAGTACCAAATATTGAATTTGTGGTTGGAGGAAATCCCATTTTCTAAGCTTGGGATATAACTTGTGTTGCCTTAGAAATTATAGCACTATCATAGCATGTCCTTCATGTGGGGATATTATCTACAAAAACCAACACAAACTTGTCCAAATACTTGTTGAGGACGATGTTTATTAGGGAAATAAATGTGGTTGAGGAATTTGTGAGCCCAAATGGCACTACCACTATTTCATAGTGCTCGTAACTTTTCCTGAATGTTTCCTTATGGATGTCCTTGCCTTTAATTCTTAGTCGATGATAACTACATATGAAACCTATTTTCAAAATATTGAAACCCCTCCCTACTGATCAAATATATTATCAACCCGAGGCAATGACCATTTATTTTTCACCATCTATTTATTCAATTTTTGGTAATTAATGCACAATGAAAACATCGTTTTCCTTCACAAACAACATTAGGGATATGAGTAAGAAAGATGACACGTTAGGTATAATATATCCCTTATTCATCATTTCCTTCAAGTGTATATTTAACTCTACCAACTCTGGAGTGTTAATGTGATATGGAGATTTTAAGACTGGAATTTCTCTACGAATAAACTCAATGGAGAAATTTAATTTTCTCATAGGTGGACATATTGATACTTCTTCTCATAATACATCACTAAATTTATTTAAGATAGGGTGGGCTTCTTTTCTAGAATCATTGATTTCTTGTTACACTACGGCCTAAATTTGATTAAGAGCGTGAGGGTTACACTACAACCTAAATGGAAAACTACTTAACTATAATTTAAGCTTCGCTGACAATCATCCTATCAATGATACCATGATAGCAACGGGTCTAACATCTGTCTTCAATTACAAAGATATGCTTCCAATGTTTTGGGGCGCCCATTCAATCACAACTTACGACACCATTCTTATGAAGTTATGTCAATATAATATGGCTAGGTCTGGGTCAGCGAGTGCGCTATATTTTGGGATCGTATAAATAAGTTTGAAATGTCGAGGGTGAGTGTGGATAGGATGAGTGGGTGTAGGCGTAGCATAGGGACTTGAGGTTTTAGGGAAAAGAATATGTAGGGTCACATTACATAGGTAACATACACACATCCATTTTTAGTAGGACAAAATGATCTTGAAGAGGGAATGAGCGTTACTAACTTAGATAAGTCACAGGTCATTGGTAGTTGTTGAAGATAGATAGAGGTTGCCTGGAATTAGGAGGATAAACTAAATGATGAAGGGATGACAATATTTTATACAGTATCCCTCCCCCACATGTGAGAGGAAGTCACACCATAAGATTACGTAGAAAATTTGTTGCATGTCACTAGCTTGAAGAGAGAGGGTCACAAGGTAAATACGCATGAAGGTTTCAATCACATGAAATCAACGTGAGGAAGGTCAGAAGTCACATATCTGATTCCCAATGTTAACAACCTCACTAGTTATGAGTGCCATTCATGACCAAGAACAAGGGTCACAAGTGGAAGATTTAATGGTTAAGAAAGCTACCATTATAAGTTGTAGTCACAACTTGCGAATTTGTGAGGGACCACTCAAGTTCAAGGCTTAGGGTTTAATTTTCAAGATCTTATGAAACCTTTATGTAGGTCGATGAGAAACAAACCCTTAGGAGACCATAGGTAGAGGATAAGAATTCGTTCCATATGGGGGTCTCCAAAATTTACAATAAGTGGAAATTTTGGGGTTGTTTTAGCAGCTACAATAGTACCAAATATTGAATTTTCTATTGGAATAAATCACATTTGTTATGTTTGGGATACAACTTGTGTTCCCCTAGATATTATACCACTACCCTAGAATGTCCTTCATGTTCTTCTCTGTATTTTGAGGAAACTAGGATCTTATCTACAAAAAACAACACATATTTGTCCAAATACTTGTTGAGGACGATGCTCATTAGGGAAATAAATGTGATCGGAGAATTTGTAAGCGCAAATGGCACTACCACAAATTCATTATGCCTTTAACTTTCCTGAATGTTGCCTTATTGATGTCCTTGTGTTTAATTCTTATGTGATGATAACTAGATCTTAAATCTATTTTAGAAAAGATTGTATCCCCTCTCTACTGATCAAATATATCAACAACTTTGGGCAGTGGGTATTTATTCTTCACCCTCTATTTTTCAATTGTTGGTAATTAATGCACAATGACAACATCCTTTTTCTTAACAAACAACATTGGGGATCCAGAGTCCACAGGGTGACACGTTAGGTCTAATCTATCCCTTATCCATCATTTCCTTTAATTGTATCTTCAACTCTACCAAATCGAAAGTGTTAATGCGATATGGAGCTTTTAAGATTGGCATTGCTCCATGAATAAACTCAATGGAGAAATTTAATTTTCTCATAGGTGGAAATATGGATACTTCTTTTGGTAAACCATCACTAAATTTATTTAAGATACGGTGGGATTATTTTCTAGAATTATTGATTTCTTGTTACACTATGGCCTAAATTTGATTAAGAGCATGAGGGTTACACTACAACCTAAATGGACAACTAGTTGAGTACGATTGAGGCTTGGTCGACAATCGGCCCATGAATGGTACCATGATAGCAATGGATCTAACACCTAAATTTAATTACAAATATATGCTTATGACTATGGCAGCATCACTGTGACTATGTAAGAATCCTAGTCATTGTTTAGGGCCCCCATTGAATCACAACTTACGACACTATTCTTATGAAGTTAAGTCAAGATAAGATGGCTAGGGATGGATCAGCGAGTGCGCTAGATTTTGGGATCGTATAGCTAAGTTTGGATTGTCGAGGGTGAGTGTGGATTGGATGAGTGAGCATAGGTGTAGCGTAGGTATTTAAGGTTATAGGGTGGGGAATACATAGGGTCGTAACACATAGGTAACAAACACATGTTTGTTTTTAGTAAGACAAAAAGATTTTGAGGAGGGAGTGAATGTTACTTACCTGGATAGGTCACAGGCCATTTCTAGTTGCTAGAGAGAGATAGCGGTCACTTTGAATTAGGAGGATGAATTAAGTCATGAAGGGGAAAAAATATTTTATATAGGATTATCCCCCCAAGTGTGAGAGGAATTTGCACCACAAGATTATGCTGAAAATTTGTCGCACGCGACTAGCTTGATGAGAGAGGGTCGGAAGGTAAAGTTGCGTGAATGTTTCGATCATATGCAATCAACGTGAGGAAGGTTGTAAGTCACATATCTAATGCCCAGTGTAAATACCCTCACTAGTTACGAGTGTGATTCACGACCAAGAACAAAGGTCACAAGTGGCAACTTTAATGGTTAGGAAAGCTACCACTATAAGTTGTAGTTGTTGGGTTGTTTTATATTATTTCCACGACTGGACCCTATATTAGGTGGGCGGACCTACCTATGGTTTTGTGGATGGATTTCGCACATGGTTTTGGGTGCGATGGTTTTTGGTCCATGGTATTTTGTAGATCTAGTCAATGGAACTACGGTTAATGGATTGGGGTTTATGGATGCTTCATCACATATATATATCTATTGTAACATTGAAAAGAACATAATGAAAAATCAATCTATTAGTCCCGGTTGTGGGATCCAAGGGAAAATCTCTATGTATATTTGTTTTATGTGTTTTTATATCACTGTTGTTTATTTTCTTTTTCTAGAATTCGTATGTGAGTAATTTATGTACGGGGTTAAAATCTACATTTGGTATCAGAGTTATTTTGGCTTCAACTGGACACCTTTGTTGTTGAGAGGTTTTTCTCAGGCCTGTGGTAGACCCTGTTTAGTGGGAGATCTGCAGGATCGATTCTGGTTGTGAAATAATATGGCGAGCAGTGGAGGTATATTGATCAAGAAATTTAATGGTCAGAGTTTTGAGTTGTGGAAACTCAAGATGGAGGATCTATTGGTGGATAAAGATCAATGGATCGTGATAGATCTAGGTACTAAACCAACGAGAGTGTTCGATGAAGAATGGAAGAAGTTGGATCAGAAGGCAAAAAGCACAATATGATTGTATGTCTCAGATTCAATATTTTAGAATGTATCAGGGGAAGCTATAGCGAAAGATTTGTGGGACAAGTTACGGACTTTGTACCAATCTAAGTCTTTGGTGAATAAAATATTCCTATGGAAAAAAGTTGTATAACCTGAGGATGAAAGATGGAGACTCGGTGATAGAGCATCTGAATGCATTTAATAATGTTGTAAGATATTTATTATATGTTGATATTAAAATTTCAGATGAACATAAGTGCATCAGTTTGTTGTGTTCTCTACCAGATTTGTGGGATAGTCTGGTTGTTGCAATAGGTAGCAATGCAACTTCCTTGCAGTTTGATGAAATAGTCTTAGCCTTGCTGATGGAGGAGATGAGATGGAAAAATATGGAGAGGTAGAATGGTGATTCCTTGTCTATACGAGGATGGTCCCAAAACAGAAACAAAAATCAGTTGTCGAGTGGGAGATCTAAATCTAGAGAGAGATCTAAATCTCCAATAAAACATGTAAAGGTGTGCTAGAAATGCATAAAGGAAGGACACTACAAAAGGGACTATAAATCTAAAGCTCTTGAGAAAGAAAAGGGACCTGATGAGGCTCCTTCTACAAAGGTGAAAACCACCTCATATGAAGGTGGGGATGTGTACTTGGCTTCTTCTTCAAGTACACGTGCAGATCATGAGGCATGGTTGATTAAATCAGGTGCATCCTTTCACTTCACTCCCCATAGAGAGTGGTTCTTCGAGTATGATAAATATAATGGTGTTGATGTCTTATTATGGAATGATATGAAGGATATAATCATTGGTTGTGGAAAATTCAAGTTGAAGTTGTAAGGTTGAAGGATTAGAACACTTCTCGGTGTTCTGCATATTCCTGCATTAGCCATAAATCTCATTTATGTAAGAAAGTTGGATGATGCAGGTGTAAAAAAACTGTTCGAGAAAGATACCTGCAAGATGGTTCGGGGAGCACTAGTATTGATGTGGGGATTTTGGATTGGAACTCTGTACAAGCTATAAGGTAGCACTATTATTGATGGGTGCAACAGTTCTATGGTTCCTAAAAGTGGAGCATAAAATCTAGTGGTCTCTGGAGAAAATACAATGCTATGGCATCAAAGGTTTGGACATATTGGAGAGAAGGGCCTTCAAATACTTCATGGTAAAGGTATGGTAGAAGGTATGACTAATAACTCTCTGGATTTTGATTTCTATGAAAATAGTGTATATGGGAAGAAGAATTGGGTGAGTTTCCCCTCTTGTAGTAAGAGAGCGAAACATATATTAGAGCTTGTGTAGAGCGATGTGTTTGGACCTGTGAGGGTTTCATCACTGGTTAAGTCTGTGTACTATGTATCATTTATAGATTACTTCTCAACGAATACATGGATATATTTCCTCAAAAAGAAATCTAAAATCTTTGACAGGTTTAAAGAATTTAAGGCTTTGGTGAAAAACCAGACAGAGAAGAAGATAAAGGTGTTGAGGAGAGATAACAGTGGAGAGTTTTGCAAGAAGGAATTTCAAGAGTTTTGTAAGAAGTGTGGTATAGCATGAGAGAAGTCTACTCCATACATACCTGAGAAAAATGGAGTTGCATAAAGAATGAACAACACGTTGATGGAGCGGAAAAGAATCATGCTCAGTGGTTACGGGTTAGGATAGGAATTTTGGGCAGATGTGGTGGAGACTGCATGTTACCTGGTCAACGGATCACCTTCATTAGTGTTGGAGGATAAGACTCCACAAGAGGTATGGACTGGTAAGAAAACCTCTCTTTCACATCTCAAGGTATTTTGATGTGATGCATATGTATATGTTCCAAAGGAGAAAAGAACAAAGTTGGATAGTAAATCTGAAAAGTGCATCTTTATTGGGTATAAGGATGGTTTAAAAGGCTATAATCTTTGGAACCCAGTAACAAAGAAGGTTGTGTACAACTAAGATGTGGTGTTTAAAGAGGTGAAAGATGTTATTAGACATGAATTCCCATCAAAGGAACCTGAGAAGATAGAGTTTGAGCTAAAGGAGGAAGAATCATACTCTAAAATAGAAGAGGAATCAGAGGATGAAGAGCCACGAACTCCGGTTGTGAGAAGATCAGTTTGAGAAAGAAGGCAACCAAAAAGTTATATTCCATATGCTTTCTATTCAAGTTTTTATTTATCTATTACTGACGATGATCCCAGAACTGTGAAGGAAGTAGTAGATTCATAGGGTTGCAAACTCTGGAAAGAGGCCATGGTTGATGAAATGGAATCTTTGCACAAAAATGAGGCTTAGGATCTAGTGAAGTTTCCGATTGGAAGGAAACCCATTGGCAACAAACGGGTGTTCAAGAAGAAGAAGAATTGAGAAGGAAAGGTGGAGAAATACAAATCTCTCTTGGTAGCATAAAGTTATTCCCAAGTGTGGGGAATTGATTTTGGTGAAATTTCTTCTCCTGTTTCCAAGGTAGCTTCTATTGGATTACTTTTATCTATTTGTGTTGCTTTTTATTTTGAGGTAGAACATATGGACGTGAAGACAACATTTCTTCATGGGGATTTGGAAGAAGAGATCTACATGAAGTAACCTGAGGGCTTTGCAGTGAATGGTAAGAAAGAACTAGTATGCAAGTTAAAAAATTCATTGCATGGGTTAAAATGACCACCAAGGATGTGGTATCAGAAATTTCATACATTTATACAGGGTGTTGGCTTAGTGGGGCCTGACCCAGGTTCAGAGGTGATTTAGCCTAGAAAATCCTGGTACTTGTGATAGACATTTTTGGGCACTGCAACCCCAAGCATAAAATGTCCATAAACCAAGGGCTCCTAAGTCCCTAAAAGTTTTGTTCCAACCCCTAAAGGAACAAGGTCAACTGATTATAGCTTCTCCCAGAAGTTCTCTATGAAAAACTACTCAGAACTGGTCAAAACAGGATCATTTCACCTGCTCCATAGGCAAAGTACGTTGCATCTCACCTAAGTACATTCAGTAGGTGCATTGCATTTCAAAAATCCCTTCTATGGGGTGTGATGGGTGAGAAGAGACAAATGGCAGTGTCAATCTGCGAGGTGGAAAAGCATGGAATCTTCCAGAAACTTCTCCTGTGACACTTGCCATTCTGAATTCGACCAAGGATGAGTAAGAGATCATCAATCTCCAAGTGGAAGCAAGAACTATCAGAGGGAAGACACTAATCAAATCACAAGCTGACTCATCTCCCTTACAGATATCTATATATGGATCCCTCATCCCAGAGATCCAGAGGCTGGAATTTTGCATCTTGTAAGGAATTGCTGTTGGTTTCTTGAGGCAACATCATAGTGTTGGGTGATCTAAGCTTTGCATGAGGTGAAGAAGGGCTTACTTGCTGAGAGGATGATGCTGGGTCAGAACAACTGGTTGTAACTCTCTTGGCTCTTTCTTGATTATCAATAAAGCTATTGAAGTTTTCCTCCATACTCTTCTGTCATTTATGTTTCATGTATTTGTATGGTCAATTTACATCTGATCCTAGATTGTTTATGATAATAGATCCATGTTCTTGTATAGTGTTATGCTGCTTTGATTCTACAGGTACTCTGTGAAGCTGGGTGTACAAGGAAGCAAGTAGTAAAGGACTATCAAAAGAGAGAGGAATCGAACAAGGAACCAAGCGCAAGACAGAGGTTGGTCTCCTTTATTCTTCTCTCATCTATCTTTCATAAAGGAAAACGAAAGTAATTTTACTTTGTTTGTTTCTAAGGTAGCTACCGCACCTTAGTGGGATTAGCAGTTCTGCATAGACACTTTTCCCTGTAACAAAATGGCGACTCCACTGGGGAGCGACTAGGTTGTTTGTTTATCTACATTTTTGTTTACTTTATAAACTTACAGACAGAGCCTGAAGTTGAGCCAGGTAGCTTTCGAACTGAATTTGCTATGCAAATGCAAAGTAGATAAATGCCGCTTCAGCCAATCTCCGGGTTTTGTTTATGAATTAAACAACTGATTTACAAACTCTCTAATTACCCTTGTGGTGGCTCTAGTAACCTCCTTAGATCTACCCCTGTTGTTGATTTACTGATTACCACTTGCTCGGCCAAAATCCCTGAAATGAACTACAAATTGTGACCCGGAACCCAAGCAAAGTCTCGTCTCTGGCCCAGCGCACTCTCTGTTTTGTGAATCTAAAATTCGGCACACTTCCCGAGTGTAGTAGGTGCGCTACATTTCAAATTCACTGTGTTACAGGTGCGCTAATCAGTCTAGGCATTGTTCCTAAATTTTGGTTTTTGTTAATTCTTTTCAGTTCTATTCATGAGTTTTGTTGCCTATGGTCAGTACACCTCTGTTTGAAACCCCTTTCCTTGCTGATATTCTGCCTCTATTGTGCAAAGAACTGTAAATGTTTTTGTGTATTTGTTGAGTCATTTTCAGTTCTCCTTTGCAAAAAAGTAACATAATTGTGTTGTTGTTTCTTGATTTGAAAGTGTCGCAAGTGTCGTTTTCAGTCATAGAAGAGAGTCTGATTGCTCTTGATAGTCGATTACCCTGCTACTGTTGTATTTGATCTGAATTTGTAGTTTTTCTAGTGTCAAAAGAAAGTCTTCATTTCCAAATTTCAAAGTGTTGTCATTGTCTTCATTTTAATTTTGAAAAGAATCTTGTTAGTAATTGTCGCTAGAAAAGTAATTCAGATTTGCGCATTAGCTTTCTTTTTATCATTCACATATTAAGAAAGCTAAAATCAAATACATGCATGTGCATTTGCATTTAGACTGTTTGATTGGTTTGATTTGGGACAGTGCATATAGTGTGTGCTCTTTGCTCTTTATTGAAATAATTTTGTCTTTCTTTCCTTAGTAGCTAGGATTTTCATTGCATAAAGAAGATAAAAGACTATTTATCATCTTAGATTGCATTTTAGGAATTGTACATCTACATCACGCGGTGAACCTGAAAGGAAAATTTCTTAAGCAAGATCAACTATAAAATAAATTTAATGAATCTAACAACGCTTTGGAACCTAATGCACAACATCTAGAAGTCTAGGCTAGAGACGTATTCCGGCGTCGTAAAGCCTGGTAACTGTTGTTCTCACTGTTGGTTGGGTGATTCCTCCACTTTGAGACGATAAGTGCCAGTACGGACTTGTGCTCCCATGTACCGTCGAGTATATTTTGGGAGACCACAATAGGCTTAATCCTTTATCCATAGGAAGCCGTGTCTGCCGCCCTATCGATCGCAATGCACTGAACACAGCATTCGGGAAGATTGACTGCCGTACCGTAAAAAGTATTCTGCAGTTTTGCGATTGGTTTGGTAATCCCTCTACCTAGATTTCTAGAGTAGTCCCTTTCGTTCCTTTTCAGACTCCTTAATAGAAAAGGTCCATCTGAGCACTTGTCACTTCAGGCTCATTAAAAATCGAAGGCGACTAGAGTCATCTTTTGTTTTTTCTCGACTCTTTAAAATTGAAAAAACAAGTTGTGTCAAAAGCGTCTAAAATTCATCTAATTCGGAAACATACTTCCCCTTGATTTTTAGTTGATCGAGTAATCCGCAATCGTGGAAGAAAGTCAATTGAAACCCCGTCGTTCGCGGAGGCTTACGAGTCAACCGTCTTTGTCTCCGGAATCGAAACTATTACGGACAAAGTGAACTCGTTTAACCGGTTCCAAATCTCCTGGTAAAGTTAGAACAAGTGTTCCAACAACATCAGAGACTCCGGTTACTCCAAACATTTCTGGTATCCCTGCCTTTACAGAAGAAGTTCAGCAGCCACCGAAGGACAGTAGTACTGATCCTAGTCTGAGGGTAAACACTTGTATTACTGAACCAGTTCCATCTACAACCGGTTCGGAGAGTGTTGTTCCCCAAACATCTGTCGCTGTAGATTCCATACCTTCTTCGGCACCAGAAATATTCTACAGACCTGACGGTCTACCTATTCCACCTGGTCTGATTGCTATAGAAGAAATTATGGAGGATCCTCCATCTAGTACTCCATCGCAATTTGGAGTCGGGATCACTCTGTATCCTTCTTCATCAGAAATTAGTCTACCGCCAGCGAAAGCTCCTGTAGAATCGCTAGGTAATCTTTTGGATAGACTAGAAATGTCTGAACAACCATCAACATCTAGGACTGTGTCATCCGACACAGCGATGGCAGAACTTCCTGCTATCACTCCAACAATGTTCGCCGGTATACCATCTGTCCCAACTAGCTCTCAATCGCTAGAAGGAGCCCACTCAGGGGCTATTTCGACAGTATGGTCCGTTCCTGTTTGTTCATCCAGAATAGTATCCGGAAACTCTTATGTTGAGTCTCAGCAAATTGATCCATTGGGATGTCAATTTGGGTAGTCCGGTCCTCAAGGGCAAACCATTCCTTTAAGTACCGGATTACCGCCATATGGGGGGCAGTATACCCTTTCATTGTCCCCTCTGGGAGGACAACCATACGGGAGTTCACAACAAAATTCAGGTTATGCTGGAATTACGTCTAGCGGTTGGGTACCAATACTACCTCAACAACCAAGAGTTGTATATTCGATGCAACAATGTTTACCTATGTCAAATATACCAACTACGCCAGCTATTGTGACGGTGTCGCAAGTACAAGCGCTGCCTGTTGTATGCCAACCTCAGGTTTCTTAGGTTGTAATGTAACAGCCTCTTGACCCTGCGACTCAACCACAATCTCCGACTGGTGGAACGACACAGGTCCAAACGGGTACAATTACCCCTCATCTTGGTCAAACAGTTAGTATCAGGCAACAGCACATGGCTTCACAACCATGGCTGGTGCAATACCAACAACTGCAATTCCAACAAGTATACCAAGGATCTGAGCAACAAATCTTTGCAAATAGTGGGCAGCCGTATATTCAAAACGGTCAAAATCAACCATTCTACAATGGTCATGCCCACCAACCTTACCAAAGTGGTGAGCTCCAATATTGTAGCAGTAATGCTACAACTCCTGGGGCTTCCTGTCTCTCATTTTATCAACCTGGTAGTTCGTACAAACTTGGAAGCGACGGTGCTATATGCACAAGTACTAGATCTTGTCGCAGCTGTCACTTGGTCAGCTGGCACAAGTCCGCTAGGGCTCAAGCCAACTTCTATAGGCTCTCAGAAGAAGCTTGCTAACTGATGGACGAAAGTTATGCTCAAAGGAAAGCTACTCTACTTGACAAACTGAACTGAAAGCGAATCAAAGCATGTAAACCTAGGAAACCCTAATTTAACTAGTCTAACCTCTACAATGCAAAGAGTGTGAATGAAACTTCAACCAAGGCTGCTGTCACCTCTAATATGTGCAAATGCATGGATCTAAACTACTTGCATCATGAAAGACATGTTTTTGTATTTTTCCTTTAAGTGTGTGGAATGATTGTGATTTTGTGCTAACTAGGGTTTGGTGGTGCAGATGGGATGGAGAAGGAAGGAAAGTGTGGGACAGGTTGGGGAGGCTAGGAGAGGTCCCTAGGGATCCTTAGTATCCATCCACAGAGGTCACTCACATTCAGAAGCTCGGCAACCAAGTGAGTGGCCTCCTACAGGAAGTCTGCAGGGGATCCTACAGGATACTCTGGTTTCTACAGGATGGCTGTGCAATTCTACAGGATGATTGGCCGTGGAGGTTTTGGGAGATGATGGAGTGTTGGAGTGGTGTGGGAGGCTAAGTGAGATGGAGATGGACCTGATGATGGCGCAGGAGCTGGAAAATCAGATGAAGGAAGGGTGTATGCAATGGTTTGATGATTGGAAGGATGGAACCAACGAACGTTGAAGGAGATGGAGCTATGTGGGAAATGAGAGAGTTGGAGGGTAAATGAGTGAGACAGAGGTTGAATAGAAATTGCAGATAGATCAAGAAGAAGAAGAAGAAAATGGTTTGAGAAGGAGCAGCGTAAATGAAACAAATGACCTATGCATCAAAACGAGAAATTCATTAACCTATGATAATTGTGCCATGAAACCTATGAACAGAAATGGAAAACAAGAAATGAAACCTATGCGTGGAAGTGCAGTATGGATCGATGTCAAAAATGCCTGAATAGATCTTCAATGAAAACGTTTATGTTGCAGCTTGCATGGAGATGAGAAGACTGTTGTTCTTTTTGGTGGTTGGTCATGGACTACACCCCAATCCCTAACAGGGAGATGGCAGTGAGCCTTTACAACCTGCTTTTGCTGGAGCTCCAAGAGATTATATCTATCCTCCTATCAAACTTAAACACTGAAAGCAAATCACCATAAACTAGTCCTATCTATGCTCATGAAAACGGCTAAATTAACAAGCTGGAAATCCGAATTGCATGTGAAAATAAACAAACTCAAAGTGCTGGAACGAAATGCAAACACATTACAACACTGAGGAGATCTATTGCTCTCAGGTTGGGCCCTAACCTGAGAGCTATAGCTCCTTGAGAAAACTCAGAACTAGATCAAAATCTGCCTTCTTTATTCATAATCTGATGTCATGCCAAATTGGCTTACAAAAAGGAACAAAAACTGAGCTCTAGCTCGTACTTTTCAATTACAAGAGTAATGCCAAGGTTCAAAAAGCTTCTCTACAAGGCTACGGCCTCAGTATTTATGCCAAAACGACTATCCAACAGGTGTCCTTGATTTTAGGAGCTCGGCTGTCCAGCTAGAGTTCAACTGCAGATCCTGTAGGACAGTCATAACTACTGTTCCTGTAGAGCAGTTTATAACTGCTGTTCCTGTAGAACAGCTGGCTGCTTCTAAGCTCGAAGGGAGGATGGATTGGAGCTCGGAGTTCTTGGTGGGAATCACGAGGAATGTCCCTAAGATCGTGGACATCCTCTCCTAAAAACCAGCAGTGCCACCTCATTGTCTCCTTGCCTCCTTTTCACGTGGTCTTTTCTCCCTTTTAATGCAAAAACCTGAAATCATAATGCATTAGTCACGTAGATAAAGTGTCTACCCTTCCTCCTACAAAAAACACGAATAAACTAAGAAATGCATGCATAAGCAGTAAAAAGTGAATGGTTTGAGCAGAGAGAATAGGCCAAAATGAGCCCGAATTGTACCAAAATTGGGGCTCATCATCACCCCCCAGCTGAACCATTTGCTCATCCTTGAGCAACTTTGCCCTGGCTCCTCGTCTTTGGCCGAGAACTAGAGCCCGGAGCATGCCTTTCCTTCCCTGATTTTGGTGGTGTTGCCTTCTCTGCCGAGGGTGGCGCTTCTTCTTTTCCCGTTTTTGGCGGCCCTGCCTTTGCTGGCCCTGGTGGTGACGAAGGTGATGCTTCCTTCCCCTTTCCTATTTCCTTGAGCTGGGCTTCAGAAGGCGACTGGCCTATCTTTCGTGTCCAGGAAGTTATTTTTGGGCTCCCCTTTTCGGGGGTGGCTGATGTTTTAGAAGGGGTTCTTGCACTGGGTGAAGTAGGGACGTCCCCTGAAGTGGTTTGGCTGCTGGGTGGAGGCTGTGGGTTGCCCGTGGTCATCCTCTTGCTTCTCCTGGCTTCAGATTGTAGAGGGGTCTCCCTCTCCCTTTTCTCCTTCGGTTTCGGAGGTGTACTGAGGGCAGCCAGCGCCGCTGCAGCCTTCTTTTCGAGAATGCCAGCCCTCTCTTTTTTGCGTTTTTCTCTCTCAGAGCTCCTTGTAGAGGGTCCCTCCTTTTCAGATTTCGGGCTTCCTATGGAAGGCCCTGCTTTGCCCACTTCCGGGCCTCCTGTAGAAGATTCTTTCTCTGTCTTCGGACTCTCTGTAGGAGGTTGTTTCTCAATGACTTCCGGGCCTCTTGTAGAAGCCCCTTTTCCCAATTTCGGGCTTCCTGTAGAAGCCCTTGTCTTTGTCTTCGGGCTTCCTGTAGAAGCCTGTGGTTGCACTTCCAGGCTTCCTGTAGAAGCCTTTTCTCCAACGATTTTCGGGCTTCCTGTAGAAGCCTGTTCTCCAACGATTTTTGGGCTTCCTGTAGAAGCCTTGGTCTTTGCTTTTGGGCTTCCTGTAGAAGCCTACTTCTCACTGATCTTCGGGCTTCCTGTAGAAGCCTTTGTTTTTGCTTTCGGGCTTCCTGTAGAAGCCTGTTTTTCAATGATTTTTGGGCTTCCTGTAGAAGCCTGAGTTTGTGTTTTCGGGCTTCCTGTAGAAGCCCGTTTTTGCTTCCCTGTAGACACAGGGGTCTTCACTTCCACTTGCTTGCCTGCTTGAGCTTTGCGTTTTGCCTTGGGTGTAGGTGCTGTTGAGGTGCTTGGGCTGACGTGGGCCACCTCTGCTTTGTCCATTCTGCTCTTCATCCTCTTTTCCCTTGCTGACGGGGTAGGTGTGCCACCTTTTTCTTGGCCTTTCTTTTCCTTATGCCCCTTCCTTTGTTCTTCGGCCATTGCTTCGTGTTCCTCACTGCTAGAGGAACCCGTTTCTTCGACCAGCATTTTAATATCCCCGTCTTTGGTCAAATTGTGAAAGGATTCCCATGAGAGGGGTACCTTATATGAGTGCAATGCGTCCTCCACAAGCAGTTTTATTAACCCATGATGGGCTATCTGATCAGGGATGCCCTGTCTTAGCTTTGTAGCACACTCCATTAAGGACTGTAGTAAAAAGTAAGGAATGCTCAGTCTCTACTCTGCGGGAAGATCAAGCCGATGTCTTAGCTCACTGAGCAGCCGGAAGTGATATGCATATATGATGCTGTAACGCCCCTCACAAGTGATATATTTCATAATGTGCAAACTGACTTCGTTCCAAGGTGGTGACAGGCTGGTTCTCCTCACCCCGTTTTTATCCTCTGTGAATTCTTCTTCAGGTGGGAAGAAGTCCTTCTTGGCTTGCTGGCTCAGCTTTCTCTCGTCTTTGTCCCACGGCAGACCCATAGGAAGTTCTGTGATCCGACTGATGTGTTCTGGGGTGAGTTTGAGGCTTAGACCTCTGAAGGTTACTGTGGCCAGTGTCTGGGATTTAGGCTGCAGAGCCTGCAAGAATTCCTCGGCTACTTCATCATCGTAGCCCTGCAGCTTATCACAAAATGGCATCCACTGTGCTCTGGTGAAGAGCTCTACTACTGCCGGGTTTCTCCTTAGTGTATTTGAATCAGTGGGCTCTCGTCTTATAAACCCACCCGGAATGATGGACCCTGTCGTTTGAACTGAAGGTGGCAGGTGTAAAAGAGGTTTGGTTTATGAGAACAGAGCATGCACATACAAAATTCAACACAGACTACTTATACCACCATCCTGTAGAATAGTAGCAACGGCACAGCAAACACAATTCCACCAATATTTTTATAACCCGACCGTGGACGATGGTCTTGCCACTTCTAAGAACCAGTTACATTAAGAGTTCAGGGTTACCTCCTTAGTTGGCCACCTTTCTTTGCGAGGCACCCGCTTTCCTGTAGATGACTGCGATCCTGTAGACTGTGCTCCTGTAGAACCACGTTCCTGTAGAAGCCACGCGCAATTCTCGGGGAGGACTGTAGTTGGCCGCGCTCACGGTGTGCTTGACCAGCGTTCTGGTAGCCAACAACTCGGCGTATCAAAATACAGAGGAGATCAGAATGGCTAGCCGAGTTGAAGTGTTGGATGATAAATGCGTGCGGTTGATTTAGCCGATTGGATTTTGAACTGGCGCAATCCATGGCGCGGGGGATGAGCTGTCCCCGCCGGACCGTTGGGCGACGTCATCCATCCTCCGCCTGCGTATTCACTCACTGCTGCATTCATTCCCTCAGATTTGCCGCCGCCTTTCCTGTTAAACTCATGCTTCTGACGAGAGTGCTCCCACGTGCATGCCGTTCATTCTCTTTGTCATGTCCGCCACCCAATCACCCAATTACACTTTAACTAGCCGACGTGGCCAGCCGACTGGCCATACGGCCGCTCAACCATTCAATTTTACGCTTTGCAAACAAATTCAAAGTTAGATTCATGCGATTTGATGGAATGAAGGGGAAGACACTTACCTGCGCGCGGCTGCACATGATTTTTCGGTTTTTGGACGACGGGGAGCGGATCTACCTGCTGCATGCGGCTTACACAGTCCCGGAAGCTCATGGTAACCAGATGCCAACGCTGGAGTGAACGGATTGGCTTGCATGCGCCCGCATTTCATCTCGGATGACGGTGCTGTGAATGGCATCCACTCGAGCAGGTTGAATTGTTACAGGATCCCTGCGAGGGGTCTCGTAACAGTCCTTTCTCCTTGGGTGCATGCTGCACGATGGCGGTTCTGATCACGATCCCGGAGCTCTTGATGCCTGTGGTATGAGATCCCATCATTTTTTATTTTGGAAATGGCTTTCTCACGAGAACTCATCGATTTCCTTTGTTTGTGCAGGGACTTGGCCGCATGTCGACACAGGTGGTGGAGCATGGTGACAGCAACGTGCAAGGATGCTTAACAGAGGCTTACATGCATCCAAACCAAGCCATGGTCGCGAAATCTCCTTTTACGACGAATTCTGGCCGCCCAAAACTCCTACAGGAAGCTTCCTGTAGACACAGAGCTTCCTGTAGAAAGTTCGGCCTTCCTGTAGAGAGTCTACACTTTCCTGTAGAGAATCCGCGCCTTCCTGTAGAACGACTGCGCTCTCCTGTAGAAAAATTGTGCCTTCCTGTAGAAAGACAGCAGTTTCCTATAGAAGATTCAAACCATGATAAAATTGCACATACCTTGAAAAACATAAGTATTCTTGGAGGAGGAGCTTGTGAGGTGTCCTGGCTGCATGAGAAGGACCTTTGACCTTGACTTGAGAGGCTTCCTCTCCTCCATAGAACACCTGCAATCTGCATGCAAATTTCACATAATAGCTTATTGATCTTGTTTTTTTCTTTTTCTTTTTTCTTCCTCTTTTTTTTTGAAAGATAGCAGGGGCGCCTCAATGAGGTTTTCACCCTTACCACCTGCCTTAAGCGCCTTAGAGAGGTTTTCACTCAAGGATCTTTATTTCATTTTTCTCTTTTTTTTTTTTAAAGATAGCAGGGGTGCCTCAAATGAGGTTTTCACCCCTACCACCTGCCTTGGGCGCCTCAGAATTTTTTTTTTTTTTTTAGATTCTTCAGGGTGTGCCCAAAGCAGGGGCAGGACCCTTCTCTATGACCAATACTGCCTTCTCCATAGTTTTGATGAACTCTTGTCTGGAGGGAGGCTTCCTGTAGATCTTCAATCGATGCCCGTTGACAAGCATGGGGATGGCTTCCTCATCAATGGTCCGGATAAGAACAGATCCATTGTCATGACATTTTTCCACTGAATATGGCCCTAGCCATCTGGTTCTCAGCTTCCCCTTGAAATCTTTGTATCTGGAATCATACAACAAAGCCCAATCTCCCGGCTGAAATTGCTTGTCATGGAGATGTTGGTCATGCCACACCTTCCTCTGAAGTTGAACCACTTCTGAGTGAAGGAGGGCCTGCATGCGGTGCTCATCCAGTCCATTCAGCTGCAATAGCCTTTCTTGTTGTGCATGGCTGAGATCTAGATCTAGCTGAGCTGCCATCCTCAAGGTATTGTATTCGAACTCAATGGACAGCAAAGCCTTCTTCCCATAGACCAGCTCATAAGGTGTAAAACCGGTGGTGGTCTTCCAAGTGGTGTTGTAAGCCCATGTGGCTTCAACCAGGCGATCTATCCAATCTTTTCTGCTGCTGCTCACCACTTTGGTCAAGATCCCCTCTAATGCTCTATTGGTGACTTCCACCTGCCCATTTGCTTGAGGATGATAGGGAGTGGAAGTCCTATGCTTGATCTTTTGATGAGCTAGTAGATCTTCAACCAGGTTGGAGGTGAACTGGCTCCCTTGATCGGTGACCAGCTCTCTTGGATAGCCAAACTTATAGAAGATGTTCTCTCTTAGGAACTCGACCACTTTTTCTTCTGTTGCTGCTTTGATTGCTTTGGTCTCTGCCCACTTTGTCAAATAGTCAGTACACACAATGATGTAGGATCTTTGCCTCGAAGAGGGATTGATTGGACCCACAAAGTCCATGCCCCACTTCTCAAATGGCTCAAGAGTCACTTGACGTTGGAGAGGCATCTCATCCCTTTGGGTTGGTTTCCCCATTCTTTGGCATTGGTCACACTGACTGACATATCTTCTGACATCTTGATGAAGTGTGGGCCAATAGTAGCCTGCCTGCAGGATCTTGAAGGCAGTTCTCTTTGCTGCAAAATGTCCTCCACAAGGCCCATCATGACAGGTGAGGAGGATGTCAAAGACTTCCTCTTCCCTTACACAACGCCTTAAGATCTGATCGGGGCCAAGCTTGAACAGATTGCCCCCGATCCATGTAAATAAGGCACTCTTTCTGATGATTTTGCTCTTTCCTCTCGAAGAGAGATGCGGAGGGAATTGTGCTGAAACAAGGTAGTTTGCTATATTAGCAAACCATGGAGAGAGTACTGAGATAGCAAACAGATGCTCATCAGGCATCTGGTCATCCACCGTCCCATCTTCATCTGCAGACAAATCCAATCTAGACAAGAAGTCAGCAACAACATTTTCTCTACCTAGTTTATCAACAATGGTTAGATCAAACTGCTGCAATAAAAGTAACCATCTAATAATACGAGCATTCACATCTGGTTTATTCATCAAATATCTGATAGCAGCATGGTCAGTATGTACAAAGGTCTGGTAACCAGTAATATAATGTCGGAACTTGTTCAATGCATGGACCACAGCTAAGAATGCTTTCTCGGTTACAGTGTAATTCAGCTCTGCTTTGGACAAGTTTTTGCTAAAGAAGTAAATGGCATATGGAAGTTTTTTCTCAACTTGTCCTAAGGCTGCACCTATGGCTTTGTTTGAGGCATCAGTGTGGATGTGGAAAGGTAGGGCCCAGTTTGGACCTCTCAGGATTGGAGCTGACACTAACTTGTCTTTTAATTCATTTAAACTATTCTGACAATCGTCAGTCCAATTAAACTCCACATCTTTTGCCAACAGACCGAACAATGGCGAGGCTAGCTTGCTGAAATCTTTAATGAATCTTCGGTAATACCTCGCTAATCCCAAGAAACTCCTAAAATCCCTTACCTTTTGTGGAGGTGGAACCTTTTTGATTAGATCGATTTTGTTAGGATCCACCTGTAACCCTTGGCGAGAGATGGTATGGCCTAGCACAGTCCCTTCAGTCATTAGGAATTCACATTTTTCAGGGCTAAGGGACAAGTTCATCTCGATGCACTTGGTTAGGACCTTTCCCAAGTTGGACAATGCTTCCTGGAAGTTAGCCCCGTAAGGAGTAAAGTCATCCATATAGATTTCTACTGCATCATGGACCAACTCCGAGAAGATGCTCAAGACAGCTCTCTG
Organism: Pinus tabuliformis; assembly: GCA_031772625.1. NCBI lineage: Eukaryota > Viridiplantae > Streptophyta > Pinopsida > Pinales > Pinaceae > Pinus > Pinus tabuliformis. The sequence goes on along the minus strand of CM062804.1, from coordinate 282,384,272 downwards.
GAAGGTAGCAGGAGCATTGCATAGCCCAAAGGGAAGGACACGGTAGGCAAAGGTACCCCAAGGACAAGTGAAGGTGGTCTTATCTTGGTCTTCCAGGCTGATTTGGATTTGATTGTACCCGCTAAACCCATCCAGGAAAGAGAAGAACTTCTTTCCTGCCAGTCCATCCAACACTTGATCTATGAAAGGCAGAGGGAAATGGTCTTTCTTGGTAGCTTTGTTCAGCTCTCGGTAGTCCACACAGATTCTCCATTTCCCATTTTTCTTGGGAACCAAAACCAGAGGGGACACCCATTCACTATCTGAGATGGGGTAGATGAATCTAGCATCCAACAGTTTCTGCAATTCTTCCTTGACAATGTCCTTAAGGGCTGGATTCATTCTCCTCTGGGGTTGCCTAACTGGTTTACAATCCTCTTTGATGTATATATGATGGGTACAGACCGAGGGATGGACTCCTTTCATCTCCTTATAGCTCCAAGCAAAAGCATCTAAGTGGTTGGCCAATAGGCTACACAACTCCTTCTCCTGGGAAGGAGATAGGGAGGAGCTGATCTTTAATGCTCTCTCAGGGCCGAACTCCACACTTTTGACTCTGGGAGTGACGGGGCTGGTTGTACAAAGGTCCACTAAGGTGCTAGCTTGGGCATCCTCCACCAACTTCTCTAAGGATAGTGCACTGGAAGGTGGATTCTGGATCAGGGTCTCAATCAAATCATCCTCAGTAGGAGGGTCTCTTCTAGTGGTATCTAGGGTGCACAGAGGTGCTGAGTACACCTCGTCTTCCTCTCCTTCTTCTAGCCAAAGTGGTAAGTCATGCTCTAAGGAGGGTTGGGCAGGAGGGTATAGGACTAGCTGCTTGGACATGGGACCATTTTTGATGGTCATATTTCCTGCCCTACAACTGATGTAAGCATCTGCAGTAGCTAACCAAGGCCTTCCCAAAATGAGAGGATATCCAGTAAGCTTTGCCTTTGGTTGCAGAACTAGGAAGTCTGTAGGGTATTCCCAAGAATCAATGGAGACCATGACATCCTCCACAATCCCTTCGGGAGTCACGGTGGAGCGATCTACTAATTGCAGTACTGTCGAGGTCTTCCTCAAGGAACCCTGAAGATTGAGTTTTTGCATGGTATCCCTGGTCATCACATTGATGGCCGCCCCCAGATCAATCGAGGTGTGGGGGATAATGGTGCCATTGATGTGAACATCTACTACAGGACTTCCAGGATCTAGGTACTTTGGGCAGATGACTTGTCCTAGCATAAGGTCAGACAGTTGTCCTATGACATTGATAGTTGAGGCATCTTTCTTCCGTCTGCCTGGGTGTTTGAAACACCTCTCCTTAACCAGCTTGTTATATATTGGCACATCCTTGATGGCTTGGAGAAGTGGGATTTTTACACACAACTGCTTGAGCTCACCCAACAGCTCATCTTCTTCGGGGTTAGGTTGTGTGGTGGCTGTTAATCTCTCAGGAAAGGGTGGAATAGCTTTTGGTTCACTTTCCTGTAGATCTTCCTCATCCTCTGGGGGAGGAGGTTGGCGATCTGGTAGAGTCTTTCTAGATCGAAGGTTGATCTCCTGGATCTCCACAGCATAGGTAGGGCATGACGTTTCCCCAGTGTATATCTGCTGGGCCTGTCTATTGTTGGGGTTCGGGTTCGGTTGAGCAGGCATTTGAGGTTGCCTTGGAGGAGCAGGAGGTAAAGGTTGAGGTTGAGCTGGTGGTGGAGGCAAAATGGCAGGAGGAGTGTTGTATTGGGGCCTCCACCCCGACTGAGGAGCACTCCATTGAGGCTGCGACTGGGCATGTGAGTGATATGAATGAGAAGTAGGTTGAGTCGAGTACTGAGGTGGATAAGACCATGGAGGAGGCATGGACCAAGAAGGATGAGCAGGGGGACCCCAAGAAGGCATGGGAGTCGAGTGGTTGGGGTTATAATAAGCTTGTGGTGCCCCGTGCATTCCCTGCCGATAAGGTCTAGATCCTTGAGGCCTCCTTTGGTTGATGAAGTAGAGAGGTTCAGTGGGGGCTTCGGTTCCTTGGTACATGGCTTTAAATCCAGGTAAGGTTGGACACTGATTTGTTGGGTGGTCCTCCTCACAAACGAAACACACTTCAACCGAATGCAATGGACATTCGTTCTTAGGGTGTCTTCTGGTGCACCTAGGACAGAAGACAGCCAAGGCTCTCTCAGCTTCTTCCTTCTTCTGCTGGATCCTGAATGTGTCCAGCTGCATGGCAATGGTCTGTCTCACCTCACTCTTAAGATCTTCTAATTGGTTTGTAAACTCATGTTTGGAGAAAGGGACACCAGTGGAGAGGAGATTTCCTCTACCTCCTTTTCTAGCTGCCCTGGAATGATTTCTAAACACAGTCTTGATGTCCTCATAAGGCAGTTGGTAAATGTCCCCCCCCAGCTAACATGTGAAGGATGTCTAAGAGATCTTCAGGGACACCTCGAAGTAGAACCAACTTGAGGGATTCAGGGTCAAGTGTGCACCTGGCCCGTTTATAGCTAAGTTGGAACCTCTCCTCATAATCCTCCAAAGACTCATCATTTCCCATGGTCATCCGAAAGATCTCTCCCTTGGTTTCCTTGGACCTACAGTAATCCCTATACTTGTTATTGAAGGCTTGCTGCATCTGAGCCCAAGTAGCGATGCTATTCCCAGGTAATCCCATGAACCAGCGTAGTGTTGCATCCTTAAGAGTGGAAGGGAAAAGCTTCAGCTTTTGCTCATCTTCAGTATAGTCATAATTTCTACAAAGGACAGCAAACTCAAACAAGAAGGTATCAGGATCCTCAGTGGTCAGTCCATGGAAGTGAGGCAAGGCGGAGGGGCTAATGTTTTTCATTTTCATATCTCCATTGGTCTCTCGGATGGGGAAAGCTCCTTCTATTCTCTCATCTTCTCTCCTATTATCAGCCATGGCTTCAGATGGAGTGGTTTCTAACTCTTCTTCTTCTATAGGGTCTTGGTATATCTCAGGATGCTCACCTATAGGTTCCTCTGAGTCACTGTCACCAAAGAAGAGAGAAGGGTGACTTAGTGATGTGGTGGGGGTGTTGGGTAGGAATTTTCCTGATTTATCTCGGTTCCTACGAGGCATGAAATGGAAAGGACCTTTCTTTTTTGAGTGCTTTTGCGTTTTTCTTTGGTACCTGCAAAACTAGAACAAAGTGATCTACAACTAACTATATTACTCAAATGAAATTGCGGAATTGGAATATTAATCTAGGAAAGCAAGAAATATTAATCTATGAAAGCAGGAAATGCTAATCTATGAAAGCAGGAAATGCTAAGCTACTTTTGCAGAATGGAAATGAAATAAACTACTAAGCAGAAGTAAGAGTGCGAAAGTATTAGAAAAGCAACAATTACTAATACTCTGACGCTTCCCCGGCAACGGCGCCAAAAAGATGGTGAGCTCCAGTATTGTAGCAATAATGCTACAACTCCTGGGGCTTCCTGTCTCTCATTTTATCAACCCGGTAGTTCATACAAACTTGGAAGCGACGGTGCTATATGCACAAGTACTAGCTCTCGTCGCAGCTGTCACTTGGTCATCTGGCACAAGTCCGCTACCTTCTTCGGCACCAGAAATATTCTACGGACCTGACGGTCTACCTCTTCCACCTGGTCTGATTGCTATAGAAGAAATTGTGGAGGATCCTCCATCTAGTACTCCATCGCAATTTGGAGTCGGGATCACTCTGTATCCTTCTTCATTAGAAATTAGTCTACCGCCAGCGAAAGCTCCTGTAGAATCGCTAGGTAATGTTTTGGATAGACTAGAAATGTCTGAACAACCATCAACATCTAGGACTGTGTCGTCCGACACAGCGATGGCAGAACTTCCTGCTATCACTCCAACAATGTTCGCCAGTATACCATCTGTCCCAACTAGCTCTCAATCGCTAGAAGGAGCCCACTCAGGGGCTATTTCGACAGTATGGTCCGTTCCTGTTTGTTCATCCAGAATAGTATCCGGAAACTCTTATGTTGAGTCTCAGCAAATTGATCCATTGGGATGTCAATTTGGGTAGTCCGGTCCTCAAGGGCAAACCATTCCTTTAAGTACCGGATTACCGCCATATGGGGGGCAGTATACCCTTTCATTGTCCCCTCTGGGAGGACAGCCATACGGGAGTTCACAACAAAATTCAGGTTATGCTGGAATTACGTCTAGCGGTTGGGTACCAATACTACCTCAACAACCAAGAGTTGTATATTCGATGCAACAATGTTTACCTATGTCAAATATACCAACTACGCCAGCTATTGTGACGGTGTCGCAAGTACAAGCGCTGCCTGTTGTATGCCAACCTCAGGTTTCTCAGGTTGTAATGCAACAGCCTCTTGACCCTGCGACTCAACCACAATCGCCGACTGGTGGAATGACACAGGTCCAAACGGGTACAATTACCCCTCATCTTGGTCAAACAGTTAGTATCACGCAACAGCACATGGCTTCACAACCATGGCTGGTGCAATACCAACAACTGCAATTCCAACAAGTATACCAAGGATCTGAGCAACAAATCTTTGCAAATAGTGGGCAGCCGTATATTCAAAACGGTCAAAATCAACCATTCTACAATTGTCATGCCCACCAACCTTACCAAAGTGGTGAGCTCCAGTATTGTGGAAATAATGCTACAACTCCTGGAGCTTCCTGTCTCTCATTTTATCAACCCGGTAGTTCGTACAAACTTGGAAGCGACGGTGCTATATGCACAAGTACTAGCTCTTGTCGCAGCTGTCACTTGGTCAGCTGGCACAAGTCCGCTAGGGCTCAAGCCAACTTCTATAGGCTCTCAGAAGAAGCTTGCTAACTGATGGACGAAAGCTATGCTCAAAGGAAAGCTACTCTACTTGACAAACTGAACTAAAAGCAAATCAAAGCATGTAAACCTAGGAAACCCTAATTTAACTAGTCTAACCTCTACAATGCAAAGAGTGTGAATGAAACTTCAACCAAGGCTGCTGTCACCTCTAATATGTGCAAATGCATGGATCTAAACTACTTGCATCATGAAAGACATGTTTTTGTATTTTTCCTTTAAGTGTGTGGAATGATTGTGATTTTGTGCTAACTAGGGTTTGGTGGTGCAGATGGGATGGAGAAGGAAGGAAAGTGTGGGACAGGTTGGGGAGGCTAGGAGAGGTCCCTAGGGATCCTTAGCATCCATCCACAGAGGTCCCTCACATTCAGAAGCTCGGCAACCAAGTGAGTGGCCTCCTACAGGAAGTCTGCAGGGGATCCTACAGGATACTCTGGTTTCTACAGGATGGCTGTGCAATTCTACAGGATGATTGGCCGTGGAGGTTTTTGGAGATGATGGAGTGTTGGAGTGGTGTGGGAGGCTAAGTGAGATGGAGATGGACCTGATGATGGCTCAGGAGCTGGAAAATCAGATGAAGGAAGGGTGTATGTAATGGTTTGATGATTGGAAGGATGGAACCAACGAACGTTGAAGGAGATGGAGCTATGTGGGAAATGAGAGAGTTGGAGGGTAAATGAGTGAGACAGAGGTTGAATAGAACTTGCAGATAGATCAAGAAGAAGAAGAATAAAATGGTTTGAGAAGGAGCAGCGTAAATGAAACAAATGACCTATGCATCAAAACGAGAAATTCATTAACCTATGATAATTGTGCCATGAAACCTATGAACAGAAATGGAAAACAAGAAATGAAACCTATGCGTGGAAGTGCAGTATGGATCGATGTCAAAAATGCCTGAATAGATCTTCAATGAAAACGTTTATGTTGCAGCTTGCATGGAGATGAGAAGACTGTTGTTCTTTTTGGTGGTTGGTCATGGACTACACCCCAATCCCTAACAGTGAGATGGCAGTGAGCCTTTACAACCTGCTTTTGCTGGAGCTCCAAGAGATTATATCTATCCTCCTATCAAACTTAAACACTGAAAGCAAATCACCATAAACTAGTCCTATCTATGCTCATGAAAACGGCTAAATTAACAAGCTGGAAATCCGAATTGCATGTGAAAATAAACAAACTCAAAGTGTTGGAACGAAATGCAAACACATTACAACACTGAGGAGATCTATTGCTCTCAGGTTGGGCCCTAACCTGAGAGCTATAACTCCTTGAGAAAACTCAGAACTAGATCAAAATCTGCCTTCTTTATTCATAATCTGATGTCATGCCAAATTGGCTTACAAAAAGGAACAAAAACTGAGCTCTAGCTCGTACTTTTCAATTACAAGAGTAATGCCAAGGTTCAAAAAGCTTCTCTACAAGGCTACGGCCTCAGTATTTATGCCAAAACGACTATCCAATAGGTGTCCTTGATTTTAGGAGCTCGGCTGTCCAGCTAGAGTTCAACTGCAGATCCTGTAGGATAGTCATAACTACTGTTCCTGTAGAGCAGTTTATAACTGCTGTTCCTGTAGAACAGCTGGCTGCTTCTAAGCTCGGAGGGAGGATGGATTGGAGCTCAGAGTTCTTGGTGGGAATCACGAGGAATGTCCCTAAGACCGTGGACATCCTCTCCTAAAAACCAGCAGTGCCACCTCATTGTCTCCTTGCCTCCTTTTCACGTGGTCTTTTCTCCCTTTTAATGCAAAAACCTGAAATCATAATGCATTAGTCACGTAGATAAAGTGTCTACCCTTCCTCCTACAAACAACACGAATAAACTAAGAAATGCATGCATAAGCAGTAAAAAGTGAATGGTTTGAGCAGAGAGAATAGGCCAAAATGAGCCCGAATTGTACCAAAATTGGGGCTCATCACAAAGTTACCAGCATCAAATGCATTATGCTGGCATGCAAAGACCAACTGCTCAGGCGATTCCATCTTATCCTGGGTATGCTTCACCTAACCTGAATCAACAGTTACCCTTTGTGGCAACTTTAGAGTTACTTGATTTAAATCGGTTAACAAACGATCCAATTGCTTACGCCCCTTGGTGGCCAGCAATTCCGCATAAACTTCCATCAGATATTCCTAAATTTAATGGAAATCCGGGTGAAGATCCGTCGAATCATGTGATGACCTTTCATCTGTGGTGTTCATCAAACACCCTAAATGATGATTCGATTAGGCTTCGCCTTTTTCAGAGGACGTTAACTGGTCTGGCAGCAAAATGGTATATCGAATTGCCCAGAGCTTCGTTTGACAACTTCAATACCCTAGCCACAACCTTTCTAACCCATTTTCAGTTACCGATAAGGTACGAAATGGGAACGGAACTTCTTACCAATTTCAAACAAACAACGGCCACTCACATATCTGATCATATACATGAGTGGCGACGTCGTCGTAGAATGGTAAAAACGTATGTTCCTGATCAGCTTTTAGCTGAATGGTTTATTAAGTCATTATTTCCTTCCATTACGAAAGATGTGGCAAAAGGGGGAGTCGTCACCGAAGAGAAAGTCATTGCTCGTGCGCAATATTTTAATTTGATTTATACTCAGTCTGGCACGCTCTACGATAAAATACCTGACGCTCCCAGACCGAAATTTTCAATCCCCCCTCTTCCTAAATCAAACAATGACTCTCATGCCGGCGATGGCGTGATAGGCGCAACAGACACGAAATCGAAAAAGGCTACATCTAAAAAAGCCTGTAATATTTCCAGTCAAAATGCAAAAGAGGAACTTCTTGCCTCGGAAGTAAATGCCGTCTCGACAGATAAAGGCAAAGAAACCAAAAAACTAGGGGGCAAGAAGAAAAGCAAAGGGAAGAAGAAGAAATAGGAGGAATCATCACCTGAAAAATCTTCTACAAACCCTTCTGGAAATAGGAAACCAAATCGTCCATGCTTTATATGCGATGAGGATCACTAGACAGCAGATTGTCCACACATAGTTGAGCTTAAAAAATTCTTCAAGAATTCAAAAACCTCGGTAGTATTAACTGATCCGTTTCCAAATCTAGGAACAAATCTGGTTGACAGTGGAAATGCTTCCCCATCTCAAGTGCTGATGTTGTCGGTTTCCAAACAGCAAAATGATGCTTTCATATCGACAAGGAACAAAGATTACAGGAATCCACAACTGTCGAACAACAAGGATAAAGATCAACCTAGTAGTTCGACAACAACTTCGATAGAAGTTGCGCCGCCCATCATTCCTGAGTTGACAATAAAATCGCCAAAGGGAGTAGTACACAAGTCGACATTTAATCCTCGTGCTAGAGTAGCACAGCATTATAATATAGTGGAAGATCTGGCCCAAACGCCATCCGCTATGTCGACACTTGAGGTACCGCAAAATTGCCCATCCCAAAAGCAGGCTTTATTATCAGCCATCGGTGGGATAGACCCAAAGGATTCCAATCTTGTGTCCTTTAATCATAAAGGATACAATCCTCAGTTACCAGCTCAACTAGCTTTCCTCGTTCAAGTGAAAGCCCTCAACAAAACTGTTCATCGAACAATTATTGATGAGGGGGCATCTACATGTATTATGTCAATGAGTTGCTGGAAAACTTTGGGATCTCCAACCTTTTCGCGATCTTCGACGACATTAAAAGCATTTGACGGACAAACATATACCCCATATGGTATTCTAAGTAACTTGAAGGTTGAACTAGGAGGGAAAACAGTAGAAATAGATGTCGAAGTAATCGACGGAAACCTCGATTACAACATCCTACTGGGAAGACCATGGATATATGCTATGGCAGCTGTTGTGTCGACCTATTTTAGGAAGATTGCATTCCCCTTTCAAGGAGGGATTACAATCGTCGATCAACAAACTTTCCTCCCCAATGGTTCTCAAGTTACGGGAAGCATTCCAATGATCCATGGAAGCCCGCATTCGCTTCAAAATATCGGAGTAGGCCTACTAAAAGACCCTATATTAATGGGAACTTTTGCCCTTCTACCTCCAATCAATTTCGCGGAAGTAGCGTCGGTAGGAACCTGCAATATGATATCTTCGATTAGAAAGATCTCAGAAAACGATATCAACATGGATCATGTGCAGGTATTGCCTCCAAGCCCAACAGAAATATTGTAGCAATCAATGTTCCTAGCATGGGAGGCAAACCAAAATCAACGCTCATCAAGTGTTTGGATAGATAGGTCTAAGGAATATGGCACCCCTTCAGATCCTTGGTCGTGAGTGCATGACACCGACGAAGGAATTGTTCAATCAATAATATTGAAGGGGCACCATGGGAAGATTACCACCATCGTTCCCTTCTTCCGGACTGTGAAGAAGATACTCCTGATGACCTTTATCATCCTTCAGTTTTTGATTTTCTATCAAATACTATAAACACGGTGGATTCCGAGCGAAACTTGTCCAACATTGAAGAGACTATCGCCATAAATATCTCGACCAAAACAGATGTTGTAGAGAATATTTATGTTGGCAAATGTTGTTCTCCTTCAGAACTAGAAATATATAACGCTCTTTTTCGCGAATTCAGAGATGTCTTTGCTTGGTCATATGAAGAAATGCCAGGCATTGACTAGAGTATAGCTGAACACGAAATCAAGATGTATCCAGATGTCAAACCAGTACGACAACGGCTACGGCAGGTGCACCCCAAGAAAGCCGCTGCCATCAAAGCAGAAATTGAAAAGCTTCTCCATGCTGGTTTCATTTACCCGGTTCCTCTAACTGATTGGGTATCGAATATTGTTCCTATTATGAATAAACAAGGAACGATTAGAGTGTGCGTCGATTATAGGGATGTAAATAAATCTTGTCCAAAAGACAACTACCCTACACCCTTCATTGACCAGATAATTGATGAATGCGTCGGATGTGAAATCTTTTCATTTATGGATGGATTCTCCGGGTATAATCAAATAAATATCCGCCCACAGGACCAGTCAAAGACTGCATTTATTTGTCTGTGGGGCACATTCGCATATCGAAAATTACCCTTTGGTTTAAAGAATGCAAGGGAAACATTTCAGAGGGCAATGAATTATGCCTTCCATGACATCAAAAGCATCATTCAACCATATCTTGACGACCTTCCGGCTCATTCGCGAAAGCGGACTGATCATCTGCAGCATTTAAGAGCGATATTTCTACGTTGCCGACACTATAAGATATGACTCAATCCACACAAATGTGTGTTCTGTGTCAGTTCTGGTCGTTTACTTGGCCTTGTAGTCTCAAAGGACGGGATTAGTCTCAACCCATGTAAGGTTCAGGCAATCATAAATTTTCCTCCACCTTCGAATTTGCTTTAGATTCAGAGACTCCAAGGGAAAGCAAACTTTCTGAGGAGGTTCATTCCAAATTACGCCGAACTTGCTAAAGGTTATACACATCTTTTGAAAAAAGGAAGTGCCCTTCGTCTGGGATCAGGTTGTGCAAGCTTCCTTTGATGCTTTAAAAGAATCCCTAATGAAAGCATCATTAACGTATGCTCCTGATTATCAAAAAGACTTTAACTTGTATCTGACCGCAGCGGATATTACCATCGCAATGGTTTTAGTTCAAGAAGACAACGGAATTGAACATCCTATATATTATTTAAGTAAAACCTTAAATGATACAGAAAGCAAATATTCTTATGTTGAAAAGCTAGTGCTCGCAGCTGTTCAAGCGATACAAAGATTTCGACACTATGTCCTCTTTCGAAAAACTACCATTCTGTCAGATTGCAACCCCATGACTTATATATTGTCGCGACAGTTGCTGGGGGGCAAATATTCAAAATGGATAGCAATTCTACAAGAGTTTGATCTGGAATTTGTAAAATCCAAGTCAAAGAAAGCACTGGTTTTCGCAGAATTATTATGCGATCTCCCATCGTCGTCCAATGATGAAACATCCGAAGAAACGATCGTGGACAAAAATTTGTTTCTGATATCTTCAAGCAATCTGTGGTATGGGGATATAATCATTTATCTCCAAACCCAAAAATATAGGCCCAATACCTCCCGCTCCGAACAAAAACGTATTCGATACCAATCAAAAGACTACATGATCGTCGGTGATACACTTTACCGTCGTGGTGTCGATACAGTTCTACGGAGGTGCCTCACCCATGAGGAGGCCGAAAAAGTCCTGAATGATTGCCATTCAGGCGCGTGTGGGGGGCATCAATCCGGTTATGCTACGACGCAAAAAAATTTACGAGCAGGGTACTTCTGGCCAACAATGTTCAAAGATTGCATAACCGCAGTCAGAAGTTGCCATGCCTGTCAAATTTTCGATAGCAAAACCAGAAGACCACCCGCACCTCTGCAGCCAATAGTTGTTGTTGGGCCATTCGCCAAATGGGGCATCGATTTCATGACATGTAACCCCACCTCGACCGGGGGGCATGGGTATATCATAGTCGCAGTTGACTATTTTACCAAATGGGCCGAGGCGATGCCTACATTAGATAATACTGGTGAAACAGCTGCCCTCTTCTTTTTCAATCATGTAGTCGCCAGATTCGGCATCCCACAAGCTATAGTCACAGATCATGGATCGCATTTTCGCAATCACATGATGGTCAAATTAGCTGCCAAATTAGGGTTGTCTCACGACAGCTCTACTCCATATTACCCGCAAGCCAACGGACAAGTTGAAGCAATCAACAAGGTCCTGAAGCGCATGCTGCAAAGGATGATTGGAGTTCACAAAATAAGTTGGCACCTGATCCTGTACTCAGCCTTGTGGGCTTACCGAACATCGGTAAGGAATGCAACTGGGTTTACACCTTTCCAACTGGTGTATGGCCTAGAAGCAATCTTACCAATCCAGTGTGAAATCTCATCCCTCAAACTCGCAATCGACCTTCTCCCCGGGACTTCAGAAGAGGAGGCTTGTTTCTTGGAACTAATCCAATTGGATGAAACCCGTCGTGATGCCGCTTTGGCTAACGAAGCCCATAAGACATGTGTCAAGGCGCAATTCGACAAGAATGTTAAACCCCGTGTCTTCTCAGAAGGTGACTTGGTCTTGCTTTATGACCAAGAATCCAATTAATTGGGGGCAGGTAAATTCAAGTCTTTATGGATGGGCCCCTATATTGTTAAGTGAGTGTTAGCAAAAGGAGCCTACGAGTTAATGGATTATGACGAGATTCCACTGGCACAACCTCGTAATGGGTTGTACCTTAAGCATTACTATGCGTGATTCGATGTGGTAACCTATATGCTTTTGTTACATTTTTGTTTTTGCTAAAGTATTTGTTTTGGTCAAGTAAATCCACTTTTTACATTTGTCGCAGATGTCGAACCTATTGGAATCTTTTGTTGGATATGCCGACGGAGCAAGTCGTAGTTCGTGGAACCTATCTTCTACGGCCTGGGCCATTTTTGACCCAAGCGGCGAGTTAGTAAGTTTCAAAGGGGTATGCATTGGTCGGTCAACGAATAACATCGCTGAATATAGCGCGTTGATAGAAATTCTCTCTGATGCCATCACACATGGCATACGCCGACTGGTCGTCAGGCTAGACTCACAGCTCGTCATACTACAACTCATTGGTATCTACTCCGTCCGAAACCCAACTATCTATCGCATGTTCCTAAGGGTCAAGATTTTGGAAAGGCAATTTGATTTTATTCAATATCAGCATATTTCCAGAACCTTAAACACATTAACTGACTCATTGGCAAATTATGTGTTAGATAGACATTTGCAACATTTATAAAAAGAAGCATCTCATCAATATTTGCATCAGGATCATGCAACTTAACCAAAATAAAACTCTGAAAATCAAAAACATATATATAACTGTTTATGGTTTACACATAATGTTCTGTAACCAAGACAAAATTGGTCAAATGATCCAAAACTCAAAACACTAGGGGGCACCCTAGTCTAATGATGCTCGTAATAACAAGTCACAGCCTGTGCGATCATGCGTAAAAGCCTAGTCCATCGTCTTGGCACACCAGTAGTATGCCGCTGCAACCTCAAAGGAAGCTCGTCAATCCTCACATCTGGAATACCGAGAGTGAGGCCCTCGACCTGATCCTGTAATGCTGAAAGAGTCTCGGCCACATCGAGGTCGCGAAGGATAGCCCTTCCAACAGCCTCTCCTGCTGGGGCGGCAGCTAGCACTCTCAGGCGTACTACTGGCCGAACAGGACCAACATCTGCATGAACACATGAGTTTTGATTAGTCTTGACAGAATAAAGCACAAGGACATTATAAAAGAAAAATGATAAACATGAATATGGTCAAAGAATTTACCAATGGCACCCCACTGTTCGCCAGCCGGCAATACCAAATCTGGGTCACCCCGGAAGTCCATACCAGCATATGGATACTCGGAATAAACCATCTCCTGACGATCAAACCACCCGAAGAAGGTATCAGAAAAGGAAATCTGAGACTGACCAGCATGCCTAGACATATGGTCGACCCATCTCTACATACGTGGTTCAGTCGGTGGAGGTAAACCGAGTGCAATATACTGCGGCTGCATCAGTGGTATCTTTTCCAAGGCGAAGGCAGTCAAGATAGAACCATATCCAAAGTTCTTCAGTCTCCCGCTCTTCACCTTGGTCAACTGTTCTTTCATCACAAGGAGTACTGCGTCGCACCAGTTGAACACCTTCGGTTGGAGACATTCCAAGGCGTACTGCATATAAGATCGGTTGGCCACATGAAGAGCCGCACCACCAGCCATCCTACCAAAAGTGAACAGAATAGTCCTCAGGGACCTATCAGTGACATCTCGGATGATGATCTTGCCGTCTTTACTCGGCTGAGATCCCTCTCTGCAATACCTGCGAACATAATCTCTCACAGATTCACCTCCTCGGGCCGAACCTGATAAAGAGATGGGGGCACCCCGCCTCGATAAGCTGGTCAAAAAATAGATGTCCACTACAGTCAAGGGGATGGATTTTCCCCTAATCTGGAACACCTGGCTGGTAGGATCCCAAGCATCGAGCAAATACTGCAGCAAGTTGATTTGTTGTCTCATGCTAGAAATGCGGAAAAACTTCAACAAACCACAGTTCTGCAGTGCGTTTACTGTAACTGGATCATGTAAAGCAAGCATGTCCTCTTCTTCATGCTCACGTTCTCGCCATGTAATAGTCATCTTGCTCCAAAAAATCTCTGAAAACAAACAAGAGAAGAGTTAGATCCTGATTTGGTGAGAAACAGACAAAATTTCCATCAAAAAATTGTGCATAAATTTCCTTCCTTGCGCTCATCGCACCTACAGTAGTGTTCTGGGTGTGTTGCATGTCAATTGGCCAGTAGACAGGCTAACATCCAATGCACCTTTCGATACACAAAGGGTGCGATGGAGCCAGGGCGAGTTTTTCAAACCCTAGAGGCTCAGAAAAACAAAAAATGGGGCTCAGAATGCAGAATGGAAAGCATGAAATGAAAGAGCTCAGGTTTAGCTCCTACCTAGTCTAGACGGCACCGAAAATCGTCCACATAATCTCCCGGAATCAGCTGATGAAAATCAAGGGGGGAAAGCACCTCCAAAGCTCCAACAAGCCAAAGTTCAAATGAAATGGTAAAATGAGAGGTAAAAGAACTTTTAAATTACTTTTTACGTAATTCAAGTAAAATATTAGTGTTCTAACTCATTTTTCAAACATATATTGTTCATTTCTAACTAGTTTGATGAAGTAATTGAGCATGCAGTACAATCTTTGAAAGAACAAAGCTATTTATGGTAAAGTCAAGAAATGACCGTTGTATCGAGCAGTTTTAACGCGGACTTCATGCTCGTTAAAAAATAAACATAAGAAATGAGCAAATGTTTCCCCCAGCGTTTAAGCTCAATAAAAAATGAACCAATTCCCGGTAAATAACCATCGTGAATGTAGTACTTCAGCCTTTAAAGCCTTGGTCGTGTTCCCATCATCACCTCCACTCTGTATCGGCCGATCATTCACCTCCATTTGATTGTTTACCCCTTTTGAGGAATAGCTGTGAAGAGTGATCCCACTAGCCATCCTTGTAACACTGTCGTGATTGGAAAATTCCTAACCTTACCTGGAATCAGCTGCTACCCAATTTTATCACTCGTTCCTCAAAGACGAGTCTCCTTTAAGCTCTTTTCAACTGACTCGTAAAATATGAAAAGATTGCCGAGCCATTGGCCTCTCCAGCTCATTAAAGGGACCGGAAGTGCTATCCCTCCTTTAGATTTTAATCTTTTTGGACCTGAGGGATTATTACACAAAGAGATCGAGCGCTTGTTTTTTTCGGCTAGTTAAAAGTATCGAAAATTCATCCCTTCTGTATTATTTAATACTTTTTCGGACCTAAGGGATTAGATGACGAAAAAGGATTTTTGGGGTTTCCTTTACGTCCCTTTTCAGACTCTCTAAAATTGAAAAGGACCGAGTTATCTTTGTCATTAAACTCGTTAAAACCTAATAGCAACAAACTTGTCCATAGCAGACAAGAACGAGTTTCACTATCGCTAGGCTCGTTAAAACATAGTGATGGGTTTGCCCGAAGGGAAAATTATAGAACAAGGCCAATTATAGAACAAGCATATGTTATCCTCCTCAAGCTTGACAAAAATAATGAGGTACTGGTCAGCAATGACTGGGGAAAAATTTGGAAGAAAACTTGAAGAAACTTTGTTGGTAGCAAGTCGCTCTTGAACATGACACTTTCACTCCGCATCCAAGTCAGGTTGGGTTGTTTCATTCACCGGTCACATCACCATGGTCCCATCACACCATCCACATTTGGGGTTAATGCTACCAATCCATCACGTCAGTGTCGCCGATATGTTCAAGAGAAGTCATTCAGAGAATTCACCTGTGTCTCACCCGCTGCAATACATTTACGCTCCATTCTTTCATGATCGCCACCCTGAACCTTATATCACCAGATCGTTTTCACCTCCATTAGAATCATTTGCTCTGTTCCGTGTCATTGATGTGGGATTCATTAAGGCCCTTCTATGACGGATCGCTTCTTGTCGACATCAGCTCATTATCCAAGAAGTCGATCTAGGGACACCCCTTTCAGTACTTTGAAGCTTGCATGCCTCAATGGCAAGTTTCTCACTTCCGGCGACAGGTTTACATCAATGGCCTTCGACCGAAAGATTTTGCGTGGTGTTCAACGCCAAGTCCTTTATTCACACCATGTGAATTGTATTGCAGTACCTTGAGGGTCATTATCATTATCGGTGATTCCTCTCGCGCCTGTTAACAACTTACATCATTGGCTGGTAATCAGGCGATGTCTTTCCATGTTCGACTCCAGAACATCTCTCACATGGATCGACTTGTACTTTGAGTGAAGATCGAATGAGATTGAAGACCCCAGATCTAGTTTCATCCATCCGGGCTGCGATATATATTCAGGAAAATAAAGACATCAAATGTACATCATTGTTGCACAGATAATCATCCAATCTAAGGGATGATGGCTCTACCAGAATCATCAGTCTACACTCAGACGATTGTCTATCCTATGTACATGAAAATGAATTTATAAAGCTGAGCATGGGAATGCCCGCCTCAGCTAGATTATGAAAATATTATGAAGATAATGTATTGTATTGTATCTTATTACAGGTCTCCTCCCAGCTTGAAAGAACTTCGGACCCTCATGATAAAGCATTTCACTCGACATCAAAAAAGATTAACGACCTCATGCTTTAGGGCGCAACTGTTATAGACATTTTTGGGCACTGCAACCCCAAGCATAAAATGTCCATAAACCAAGGGCTCCTAAGTCCCTAAAAGTGTTGTTCCAACCCCTGAAGGATCAAGGTCAACTGATTACAGCTTCTCCCAGAAGTTCTCCATGAAAAACTACTCACAACTGGTCAAAACAGGATCATTTCTGATCCAGGTGGATGTTGGTGGCCACCCACCTATCCCATTTGGACCCCCACAACTGTCTCTTTCAGTTTTTCAGTTTCCTTAATTATAGCACAATTTACTATTTTTAGCAGTTTTTCGGGTCCTAAACTTCCGGAGCCGTTTTGAGGCCCTAAACGACGTTTTTTGGGAAATCCACCGCTAGCGATTTTTTTTATAAAAATCGTCTTTTTCGTCGTAGTCCTCGGAGAGATCTTTCCAACGGGCTATCATGCGCGTCAAACGGAGATAATACGACCAATTCGCGACCCCGGGAAGTTGGCTATCCAACTCACCCCAAAACGGGGCCCACAATTTGGCGTTTCATCTTCTAGGGTTAGGTTTTGGAATGTGAAGGGTTTTCCATTGTTTCTCAATAATAAATAGGCCTTCGAGCCTGATTGTAAACACAGTTTGAAACAGTTCAGAGGCATGTAGCCGACATATCTCTTCTCAGAGATAAGCTACCATCGCCCTAGCTGGGTTATTTATATTTGTAAGCATATTTCAGTATTCTCCATTAATGAAATGAAGTATTATTTCCGCTGCATCTCTGTTTTTATGGATATCGCATCTCTGTATTTATGGTTGTCTCTGTAATCTATTGCGTTCCTGCTTAAATCCGGATCAGTGGTATCAGAGCGGTCTGCTTTTTCTCTGTTTTTCTTTGCATGTCCCCAACGAGGTCGGGATATAAGGAGTTAGGGCTTGAATTGGTCGAACCTTTGCAAGACCAGCCTCGAAAATCTCGACGACCTCCCATGGCGGATGAGAAGAAAGACGAGGGGGCAGGAGATCCTATCAAAATCTTGCTCGAAGAAGCCCTCGAGCGGCAAAGGAATGCGATGATGGATAGCTTTGCGCAGATCCTTCAACGGCTACCCAGAGGCGACGCATCGGCTTCCAACAGCTACTCTGGAAACGCCACACCGTTTAAGGCACAAGTTAACTTTGAAATCCCCATATTCGAGGGTCAAATAGACGCAGATGCCGTAGATAAATGGTTAAATCTACTAGATGGGTATTTTTCTGTTCATGAATTTTCAAGTCGGGAAAAGATTGTTCTCGCTCTTCTCAAAGCAGCCCCCCACGTCAAGGACTGGTGGGAAACATACTGCGAGCAGAAGGATGAAAGTACAAGCTCACTGTTTTTAGCCGCACCCACTTGGAATGACTTCCGGGATGCCATCAAGGAGCAGTACTACCCTGTCGGAAGCTATGAGGACAAATACATCAAATGGACCACACTGCGGCAGGGACGAGACCAAGATGTGCCATAGTTCACAAATATTTTCCATACCCTTCCCACACAGTTGGGTATCAAAGATTCTGAGCTGCATCTGGTACTCAAATACTGCGGCTGCCTACACAGATACATCCAAGAAGAGATGGAGTTCTTGAACATCTCCTCACTCGGCACAGCATACCGATACACTGTTAAAATCGAGCAAAAGTTCAAACAGAAGAAGCGAGACTTTGGATCTGCAAATCCGAAGCCCAAAGGACAAAGCCAAGGCGGGGTGACCCAAGACAACTCGTCGAAGCCGCAAGAAAAGAACACCACCACGAAGCCGAGGAAGGACACAGGAAAGTGGTGTGAGTTCCACAAGAGTCCCACTCATAACAAAAGTGAGTGTCGGACCAAGCAGTCGCTAGTGGCCGAGTTGAAGGCTTCCGAATCAGATGCATGTTCTGACTCTGAGTCAGAACCTAACAAGGGGAATGACAAAGGGAAGCAGATCATTGATGCGGATCCCAGTGCCACTGTTGCTACTGCCAAGATCCAGAAAAATGAACACGAAGATCCAGAGGAGGGGGAACGTCTTTTCCACTCACGGATGTGGGTGAAGGGTTCGCTGCTGCAATTCATTGTCGACAGTGGCAGCCAAAAGAACCTCATTTCAGCAGAGGTCGTGAAGCAGTTGGGCCTACCAACTACACCACACCCACAGCCATACAGTATCGGTTGGCTTCACGAAGGACGAGATCTCAAAGTTCGCCAGCATTGTCGCCTTCCCTACAGCATCAAGCCCTTCACAGACGAGGTATTGTGTGATGTTACACCTCTAGATGTTTGCGATGTACTATTAGGCCAGCCATACTTGTGGAGGCGACATGCTGTGTATGAGTCAAGGCCTCGCACTGTCATTATTTCTTTGGATAATTCATTATACAGGATACCGGAGGTAGCGCCACCTACCACCACCTCTTTGATCACTGCCAAGAAAGGAAGCAAGCTCATCTCCCAGACTAGGAAATTCATTTTCTGTCTGGTTCGCTCCCAAAGTAAGGGGAAGATCGTTGCTACATCCATGACCCCCACAAAGGGTTCCTCCACACAGCAGCAACATCAAAGGGATACGGTCATGACAGAACACAGGAACAACTTCTCCTCACCCACAGGGGTACCACACAAGTTTCAGGTGGGCAACAAAGTTAGGTTACATCTACAGAAAGAACACCTTACCAGAACCCATCAGAAACTCAAACCACTCCGACATGGTTCTTACACCAGTAACAAGGCTACAGGCAACAATGCTTTGAAGCACAGCATTCCTCCATTCCTTCGCTTGCACCGACTGTTCAATATGGATCGTCACCGACCATGCTCCCCACCATTTCTAGACACATCAGAGATTGCAGAACAGCTCACCAGAGACCCAGCTCAGCAGAAGCTTCCTCATCTCAGGGAGGAACTCAACGCAATGGGAACCATTGCTTCCTAAGGGGGGAGGAATGATCCAGGTGGATGTTGGTGGCCACCCACCTATCCCATTTGGACCCCCACAACTGTCTCTTTCAGTTTTTCAGTTTCCTTAATTATAGCACAATTTACTATTTTTAGCAGTTTTTCGGGTCCTAAACTTCCGGAGCCGTTTTGAGGCCCTAAACGACGTTTTTTGGGAAATCCACCGCCAGCGATTTTTTTAATAAAAATTGTCTTTTTTGTCGTAGTCCTCGGAGAGATCTTTCCAACGGGCTATCATGCGCGTCAAACGGAGATAATACGACCAATTCGCGACCCCGGGAAGTTGGCTGTCCAACTCACCCCAAAACGGGGCCCACAATTTGGCGTTTCATCTTCTAGGGTTAGGTTTTGGAATGTGAAGGGTTTTCCATTGTTTCTCAATAATAAATAGGCCTTCGAGCCTCATTGTAAACACAGTTCGAAACAGTTCAGAGGCATGTAGCCGACACATCTCTTCTCAGAGATAAGCTACCATCGCCCTAGCTGGGTTATTTATATTTGTAAGCATATTTCAGTATTCTCCATTAATGAAATGAAGTATTATTTCCACTGCATCTCTGTTTTTATGGGTATCGCATCTCTGTATTTATGGTTGTCTCTGTAATCTATTGCGTTCCTGCTTAAATCCGGATCAGTGGTATCAGAGCGGTCTGCTTTTTCTCTGTTTTTCTTTGCATGTCCCCAACGAGGTCGGGATATAAGGAGTTAGGGCTTGAATTGGTCGAACCTTTGCAAGAACAGCCTCGCAAATCTCGACGACCTCCCATGGCGGATGAGAAGAAAGACGAGGGGGCAGAAGATCCTATCAGAATCTTGCTCGAAGAAGCCCTCGAGCGGCAAAGGAACACGATGATGGATAGCTTTGCGCAGATCCTTCAACGGCTACCCAAAGGCGACGCATCGGCTTCCAACAGCTACTCTAGAAACACCACACCGTTTAAGGTACAAGTTAACTTTGAAATCCCCATATTCGAGGGTCAAATAGACGCAGATGCCGTAGATAAATGGTTAAATCTACTAGATGGGTATTTTTCTGTTCATGAATTTTCAAGTCGGGAAAAGATTGTTTTCGCTCTTCTCAAAGCAGCCCCCCACGTCAAGGACTGGTGGGAAACATACTGCGAGCAGAAGGATGAAAGTACAAGCTCACTGTTTTCAGCCGCACCCACTTGGAATGACTTCCGGGATGCCATCAAGGAGCAGTACTACCCTGTCGGAAGCTATGAGGACAAATACATCAAATGGACCACACTGCGGCAGGGACGAGACCAAGATGTGCCAGAGTTCACAAATATTTTCCATACCGTTCCCACACAGTTGGGTATCAAAGATTCTTAGCTGCATCTGGTACTCAAATACTGCGGCTGCCTACACAGATACATCCAGGAAGAGATGGAGTTCTTGAACATCTCCTCACTCGGCACAGCATACCGATACGTTGTTAAAATCGAGCAAAAGTTCAAACAGAAGAAGCGAGACTTTGGATCTGCAAATCCGAAGCCCAAAGGACAAAGCCAAGGTGGGGTGACCCAAGACAACTCGTCGAAGCCGCAAGAAAAGAACACCACCACGAATCCGAGGAAGGACACAGGAAAGTGGTGTGAGTTCCACAAGAGTCCCACTCATAACAAAAGTGAGTGTCGGACCGAGCAGTCGCTAGTGGCCGAGTTGAAGGCTTCCGAATCAGATGCATGTTCTGACTCTGAGTCAGAACCTGACAAGGGGAATGACAAAGGGAAGCAGATCATTGATGTAGATCCCAGTGCCACTGTTCCTACTGCCAAGATCCAGAAAAATGAGCACGAAGATACAGAGGAGGGGGAACGTCTTTTCCACTCACAGATGTGGGTGAAGGGTTCGCCGCTGCAATTCATTGTCGACAGTGGCAGCTAGAAGAACCTCATTTCAGCAGAGGTCGTGAAGCGGTTGGGCCTACCAACTACACCACACCCACAGCCATACAGTATCGGTTGGCTTCGCGAAGGACGAGATCTCAAAGTTCGCCAGCAGTGTCGCCTTCCCTACAGCATCAAGCCCTTCACAGACGAGGTATTGTGTGATGTTACACCTCTGGATGTTTGCGATGTACTATTAGGCCAGCCATACTTGTGGAGGCGACATGCTGTGTATGAGTCAAGGCCTCGCACTGTCATTATTTCTTTGGATAATTCATTATACAGGATACCGGAGGTAGCCCCACCTACCACCACCTCTTTGATCACTGCCAAGAAAGGAAGCAAGCTCATCTCCCAGACTAGGAAATTCATTTTCTGTCTGGTTCGCTCCCAAAGTAAGGGGAAGATCGTTGCTACATCCATGACCCCCGCAAAGGGTTCCTCCACACAGCAGCAACAGCAAAGGGATACGGTCATGACAGAACATAGGAACAACTTCTCCTCACCCACAGGGGTACCACACAAGTTTCAGGTGGGCAACAAAGTTAGGTTACATCTACAGAAAGAATGCCTTACCAGAACCCATCAGAAACTCAGACCACTCCGACATGGTTCTTACACCAGTAACAAGGCTACAGGCAACAATGCTTTGAAGCACAGCATTCTTCCATTCCTTCGCTTGCACCGACTGTTCAATATGGATCATCACCGACCATGCGCCCCACCATTTCTAGACACATCAGAGATTGCAGAACAGCTCACCAGAGACCCAGCTCAGCAGAAGCTTCCTCATCTCAGGGAGGAAGTCAACGCAATGGGGACCATTGCTTCCTAAGGGAGGAGGAATGATCCAGGCGGATGTTTGTGGCCACCCACCTATCCCATTTAGACCCCCACAACTGTCTCTTTTAGTTTTTCAGTTTCCTTAATTATAGCACAATTTACTATTTTTAGCAGTTTTTCGGGTCCTAAACTTCCGGAGCCGTTTTGAGGCCCTAAACGATGTATTTTGGGAAATCCACCGCCAGCGATTTTTTTGATAAAAATCGTCTTTTCCGTCATAGTCCTCGGAGAGATCTTTCCAACGGGCTATCATGCGCGTCAAACAGAGATAATACGACCAATTCGCGACCCCGGGAAGTTGGCTGTCCAACTCACCCCAAAACGGGGCCCACAATTTGGCGTTTCATCTTCTAGGGTTAAGTTTTGGAATGTGAAGGGTTTTCCATTGTTTCTCAATAATAAATAGGCCTTCGGGCCTCATTGTAAACACAGTTCGAAACAATTCAGAGGCATGTAGCCGACACATCTCTTCTCAGAGATAAGCTACCATCGCCCTAGCTGGGTTATTTATATTTGTAAGCATATTTCAGTATTCTCCATTAATGAAATGAAGTATTATTTCCGTTGCATCTCTGTTTTTATGGTTATCGCATCTCTGTATTTATGGTTGTCTCTGTAATCTATTGCGTTCCTGCTTAAATCCGGATCAGTGGTATCAGAGCGGTCTGCTTTTTCTCTGTTTTTCTTTGCATGTCCCCAACGAGGTCGGGATATAAGGAGTTAGGGCTTGAATTGGTCAAACCTTTGCAAGACCAGCCTCGCAAATCTCGACCACCTCCCATGGCGGATGAGAAGAAAGACGAGGGGGCAGGAGATCCTATCAGAATCTTGATCGAAGAAGCCCTCGAGCGGCAAAGGAACGCGATGATGGATAGCTTTGCGCAGATCCTTCAACGGCTACCCAGAGGCGACGCATCGGCTTCCAACAGCTACTCTGGAAACGCCACACCGTTTAAGGTACAATTTAACTTTGAAATCCCCATATTCGAGGGTCAAATAGACGCAAATGCCGTAGATAAATGGTTAAATCTACTAGATGGGTATTTTTCTGTTCATGAATTTTCAAGTGGGGAAAAGATTGTTTTCGCTCTTCTCAAAGCAGCCCCCCACGTCAAGGACTGGTGGGAAACATACTGCGAGCAGAAGGATGAAAGTACAAGCTCACTGTTTTCAGCCGCACCCACTTGGAATGACTTCCGGGATGCCATCAAGGAGCAGTACTACCCTGTCGGAAGCTATGAGGACAAATACATCAAATGGACCACACTGCGGCAGGGACGAGACCAAGATGTGCCATAGTTCACAAATATTTTCCATACCCTTCCCACACAGTTGGGTATCAAAGATTCTGAGCTGCATCTGGTACTCAAATACTGCGGCTGCCTACACAGATACATCCAGGAAGAGATGGAGTTCTTGAACATCTCCTCACTAGGCACAGCATACAGATACGCTGTTAAAATCGAGCAAAAGTTCAAACAGAAGAAGCGAGACTTTGGATCTGCAAATCCGAAGCCCAAAGGACAAAGCCAAGTCGGGGTGACCCAAGACAACTCGTCGAAGCCGCAAGAAAAGAACACCACCACGTAGCCGAGGAAGGACACAGGAAAGTGGTGTGAGTTCCACAAGAGTCCCACTCATAACAAAAGTGAGTGTCGGACCAAGCAGTCGCTAGTGGCCGAGTTGAAGGCTTCCGAATCAGATGCATGTTCCGACTCTGAGTCAGAACTTGACAAGGGGAATGACAAAGGGAAGCAGATCATTGATGCGGATCCCAGTGCCACTGTTGCTACTGCCAAGATCCAGAAAAATGAGCACGAAGATCCAGAGGAGGGGGAACGTCTTTTCCACTCACAGATGTGGGTGAAGGGTTCGCCGCTGCAATTCATTGTCGACAGTGGCAGCCAAAAGAACCTCATTTCAGCAGAGGTCGTGAAGCGGTTGGGCCTACCAACTACACCACACCATAGCCATACAGTATCGGTTGGCTTCACGAAGGACGAGATCTCAAAGTTCGCCAGCAGTGTTGCCTTCCCTCCAGCATCAAGCCCTTCACAGACGAGGTATTGTGTGATGTTACACCTCTGGATGTTTGCGATGTACTATTAGGCCAGCCATACTTGTGGAGGCGACATGCTGTCTATGAGTCAAGGCCTCGCGCTGTCATTATTTCTTTGGATAATTCATTATACAGGATACCGGAGGTAGCGCCACCTACCACCACCTCTTTGATCACTGCCAAGAAAGGAAGCAAGCTCATCTCCCAGACTAGGAAATTCATTTTCTGTCTGGTTCGCTCCCAAAGTAAGGGGAAGATCGTTGCTACATCCATGACCCCCGCAAAGGGTTCCTCCACACAGCAGCAACAGCAAAGGGATACGGTCATGACAGAACACAGGAACAACTTCTCCTCACCCATAGGGGTACCACACAAGTTTCAGGTGGGCAACAAAGTTAGGTTACATCTACAGAAAGAACGCCTTACCAGAACCCATCAGAAACTCAGACCACTCCGACATGGTTCTTACACCAGTAACAAGGCTACAGGCAACAATGCTTTGAAGCACAGCATTCCTCCATTCCTTCGCTTGCACCGACTGTTCAATATGGATCGTCACCGACCATGCTCCCCACCATTTCTAGACACATCAGAGATTGCAGAACAGCTCACCAGAGACCCAGCTCAGCAGAAGCTTCCTCATCTCAGGGAGGAACTCAACGCAATGGGGACCATTGCTTCCTAAGGGGGGAGGAATGATCCAGTTGGATGTTTGTGGCCACCCACCTATCCCATTTGGACCCCCACAACTGTCTCTTTCAGTTTTTCAGTTTCCTTAATTATAGCACAATTTACTATTTTTAGCAGTTTTTCGGGTCCTAAACTTCCGGAGCCGTTTTGAGGCCCTAAACGACGTTTTTTGGGAAATCCACCGCCAGCGAATTTTTTGATAAAAATCGTCTTTTCCGTCGTAGTCCTCGGAGAGATCTTTCCAACGGGCTATCATGCGCGTCAAACGGAGATAATACGACCAATTCGCGACCGTGGGAAGTTGGCTGTCCAACTCACCCCAAAACGGGGCGCACAATTTGGCGTTTCATCTTCTAGGGTTAAGTTTTGGAATGTGAAGGGTTTTCCATTGTTTCTCAATAATAAATAGGCCTTCGAGCCTCATTGTAAACACAGTTCGAAACAGTTCAGAGGCATGTAGCCAACACATTTCTTCTCAGAGATAAGCTACCATCGCCTTAGCTGGGTTATTTATATTTGTAAGCATATTTCAGTATTCTCCATTAATGAAATGAAGTATTATTTCCGCTGCATCTCTGTTTTTATGGTTATCGCATCTCTGTATTTATGGTTATCTCTGTAATCTATTGCGTTCCTGCTTAAATCCGGATCAGTGGTATCAGAGCGGTCTGCTTTTTCTCTGTTTTTCTTTGCATGTCCCCAACGAGGTCGAGATATAAGGAGTTAGGGCTTGAATTGGTCGAACCTTTGCAAGACCAGCCTCGCAAATCTCGACGACCTCCCATGGCGGATGAGAAGAAAGACGAGGGGGCAGGAGATCCTATCAGAATCTTGCTCGAAGAAGCCCTCGAGCGGCAAAGGAACGCGATGATGGATAGCTTTGCGCAGATCCTTCAACGGCTACCCAGAGGCGACGCATCGGCTTCCAACAGCTACTCTGGAAACGCCACACTGTTTAAGGTACAAGTTAACTTTGAAATCCCCATATTCGAGGGTCAAATAGACGCAGATGTCGTAGATAAATGGTTAAATCTACTAGATGGGTATTTTTCTGTTCATGAATTTTCAAGTGGGGAAAAGATTGTTTTCGCTCTTCTCAAAGCAGCCCCCCACGTCAAGGACTGGTGGGAAACATACTACGAGCAGAAGGATGAAAGTACAAGCTCACTGTTTTCAGCCGCACCCACTTGGAATGACTTCCGGGATGCCATCAAGGAGCAGTACTACCCTGTCGGAAGCTATGAGGACAAATACATCAAATGGACCACACTGCGGCAGGGACGAGACCAAGATGTGCCATAGTTCACAAATATTTTCCATACCCTTCCCACACAGTTGGGTATCAAAGATTCTGAGCTGCATCTGGTACTCAAATACTGCGGCTGCCTACACAGATACATCCAGGAAGGGATGGAGTTCTTGAACATCTCCTCACTCGGCACAGCATACCGATACGCTGTTAAAATCGAGCAAAAGTTCAAACAGAAGAAGCGAGACTTTGGATCTGCAAATCCGAAGCCCAAAGGACAAAGCCAAGGCGGGGTGACCCAAGACAACTCGTCGAATCCACAAGAAAATAACACCACCACAAAGCCGAGGAAGGACACAGGAAAGTGGTGTGAGTTCCACAAGAGTCCCACTCATAACAAAAGTGAGTGTCGGACCAAGCAGTCGCTAGTGGCCGAGTTGAAGGCTTCTGAATCAGATGCATGTTCGGACTCTGAGTCAGAACCTGACAAGGGGAATGACAAAGGGAAGCAGATCATTGATGCGGATCCCAGTGCCACTATCACTACTGCCAAGATCCAGAAAAATGAGCACGAAGATCCAGAGGAGGGGGAACGTCTTTTCCACTCACAGATGTGGGTGAAGGGTTCGCCGCTGCAATTCATTGTCGACAGTGGCAGCCAAAAGAACCTCATTTCAGCAGAGGTCGTGAAGCGGTTGGGCCTACCAACTACACCACACCCACAGCCATATAGTATCGGTTGGCTTCACGAAGGACGAGATCTCAAAGTTCGCCAGCAGTGTCGCCTTCCCTACAGCATCAAGCCCTTCACAGACGAGGTATTGTGTGATGTTACACCTCTGGATGTTTGCGATGTACTATTAGGCCAGCCATACTTGTGGAGGCGACATGCTGTGTATGAGTCAAGGCCTCGCGCTGTCATTATTTCTTTGGATAATTCATTATACAGGATACCGGAGGTAGCGCCACCTACCACCACCTCTTTGATCACTGCCAAGAAAGGAAGCAAGCTCATCTCCCAGACTAGGAAATTCATTTTCTGTCTGGTTCGCTCCCAAAGTAAGGGGAAGATCGTTGCTACATCCATGACCCCCGCAAAGGGTTCCTCCACACAGCAGCAACAGCAAAGGGATACGGTCATGACAGAACACAGGAACAACTTCTCCTCACCCACAGGGGTACCACACAAGTTTCAGGTGGGCAACAAAGTTAGGTTACATCTACAGAAAGAACGCCTTACCAGAACCCATCAGAAACTCAGACCACTCCGACATGGTTCTTACACCAGTAACAAGGCTACAGGCAACAATGCTTTGAAGCACATCATTCCTCCATTCCTTCGCTTGCACCAACTGTTCAATATGGATCGTCACCGACCATGCTCCCCACCATTTCTAGACACATCAGAGATTGCAGAACAGCTCACCAGAGACCCAACTCAGCAGAAGCTTCCTCATCTCAGGGAGGAACTCAACGCAATGGGGACCATTGCTTCCTAAGGGGGGAGGAATGATCCAGTTGGATGTTTGTGGCCACCCACCTATCCCATTTTGACCCCCACAACTGTCTCTTTCAGTTTTTCAGTTTCCTTAATTATAGCACAATTTACTATTTTTAGCAGTTTTTCGGGTCCTAAACTTCCGGAGCCGTTTTGAGGCCCTAAACGACGTTTTTGGGGAAATCCACCGCCAACGATTTTTTTGATAAAAATCGTCTTTTCCGTCGTAGTCCTCGGAGAGATCTTTCCAACGGGCTATCATGCGCGTCAAACGGAGATAATACGACCAATTCGCGACCCCGGGAAGTTGGATGTCCAACTCACCCCAAAACGGGGCCCACAATTTGGCGTTTCATCTTCTAGGGTTAAGTTTTGGAATGTGAAGGGTTTTCCATTGTTTCTCAATAATAAATAGGCCTTCGAGCCTCATTGTAAACACAGTTCGAAACAGTTCAGAGGCATGTAGCCAACACATCTCTTCTCAAAGATAAGCTACCATCGCCCTAGCTGGGTTATTTATATTTGTAAGCATATTTCAGTATTCTCCATTAATGAAATGAAGTATTATTTCCACTGCATCTCTGTTTTTATGGTTATCGCATCTCTGTATTTATGGTTGTCTCTGTAATTTATTGCGTTCCTGCTTAGATCCAGATCAATTTCACCTGCTCCATAGGCAAAGTGTGTTGCATCTCACCTAAGTACACTCAGTAGGTGCGTTGCATTTCAAAAATCCCTTCTATGGGGTGCGATGGGCGAGAAGAGACAAATGGCAGTGTCAATCCGCGAGGTGGAAAAGCATGGAATCTTCCAGAAACTTCTCCTGTGACACTTGCCATTCTGAATTCGACCAAGGATGAGTAAGAGATCACCAATCTCCAAGTGGAAGCAAGAACTATCAGAGGGAAGACACTAATCAAATCACAAGCTGACTCATCTCCCTTATAGATATCTATATATGGATCCCTCATCCCAGAGATCCAGAGGCTGGAATTTTGCATCTTGTAAGGAATTGTTGTTGGCTTCTTGAGGCAACATCATAGTGTTGGGTGATCTAAGCTTTGCATGAGGTGAAGAAGGGCTTACTTGCTGAGAGGATGATGCTGGGTCAGAACAACTAGTTGTAACTCTCTTGGCTCTTTCTTGATTATCAATAAAGCTATTGAAGTTTTCCTCCATACTCTTGTGTCATTTATGTTTCATGCATTTGTATGGTCAATTTATATCTGATCCTAGATTGTTTATGATAATAGATCCATGTTCTTGTATAGTGTTATGCTGCTTTGATTCTACAGGTACTCTGTGAAGCTAGGTGTACAAGGAAACAAGTAGCAAAGGACTATCAGAAGAGAGAGGAATCGAACAAGGAACCAAGCACAAGACAGAGGTTGGTCTCCTTTATTCTTCTCTCATCTATCTTTCATAAAGGAAAACGAAAGTAGTTTTACTTTTTTTGTTTCTAAGGTAGCTACCACACCTTAGTGGGATTAGCAGTTCTGCATAGACACTTTTCCCTGTAACAGTACTACTAGCCCTTTTGGAAACAGTCCGTGGAGCATGGACTGAGGTCTCACCCAAAGTAGTATGGGAGGGTGCTAGAACTAGATTTCCGCACCCTAGGGATATCTGATGGGCTTCTGGAGGTCCGCGGTCTAACCTATCTCTACGTGCACTTGTGATCCCTTTCCGACTTGCGGTGCAGCTTCCGTGCAGGCCTACTCGAGGTGCGAACCATATAATACCCAAGATCCTTGTTAATTGACCGATTACTTAACTTGTGTGTGTAAGATTTATGGTTATAATAATAATAATAATAATAATAATATCCATTTTTAATGTCACAGCCAAGCCAAACACCAAATTAGTGTATGAGACACCCTTGTTTTTGGGACAAGGGACCCACCTCCGTGCAGCAATTTGATTGCTAAGTCTACGAAGGCATACATACTCTACCCCCCCTCTAGTTTTGAACCTGTGACCTCTTAGGAGGAAACAAATGCTCTTAACCAATAGGCCCACTCAAGCTGTATTACAATATATTCATCAATCATAAGAGTGCGTGCAATACATAAACGAATACCACCATAAAGAAGATAATGCACATCAAATACACAAGAATATGAATCAACTTCTCTTTTATTAATCTTCAATCTCGCTTAGAAACTAAACACCGCCCTACACACTCAGCTGCAAGGGTCCGCACACTCAGGTGTGGACTCTACTAGGCCTCTGCACGCTCAGCTGTAGAGCCTCTTCCTACTACTACAACCTAAGACACTTATAACTCTACTCTAACATCGAACCATTCCTTCACTATTCATCTATTCCTCCCTTCTTCGTTATCTTTACAACTTAGAGCCTCGCTCTATTTATACAATCCCATGGTTCATGGACCATGGGTAGGCTGACTTTACACTATTTTATAATACAATGTTTAGGGTGGACAACCCTATGACTCAATTGTACACTTCGTGCTCCACGCCCACAATTTGCAGAGTTTTACACCATCTTTGACCAAAACTTGGGCTTTGAGCCTCAAAACCTGCTGTGGGGGGGATGCCATGCCCAACAGGCTCCCAACACAATCATCATGACTCATCCCGAGTCACTCGGATGGTGGGGCGATCTTGGCATCCAACCGGTCCTTCGCTTCATGGAGATTTGCGGCGCACTGATCTATAGTCTGCTAGATCTGCTCCACCCTCTCGGCCGAAGTCTCGCTGTCAGGGGTAGCTCCCTATCTTAAGGCATGCATCACCTTAATTTGTGCAAGCTTTCCTTCGATATCTGCAGTAATGAGGATGGTCTCGTCAATCCAAGGCTAGATGCATGCTTTAAGGACCACTTGACTCCTTTCTTCTACAATGCCTTTGCCTATTCCTTCAACGGCTTTTCCTATTGTAGCTTCGCAAGCCGTTGGGTCAGGACAATTGTATGCGTTGTACCGCGCACACTGTCATACTGCACCTGAAGCTCCCATGCCTCCATTTCCAAGCATTGTATGTTGGGGTCCTCCTATAATGAAGTGAGGACCGCGAAGGATTCCTCCAATGTAGCAATGCA
Source organism: Pinus tabuliformis (assembly GCA_031772625.1). Taxonomy (NCBI): domain Eukaryota; kingdom Viridiplantae; phylum Streptophyta; class Pinopsida; order Pinales; family Pinaceae; genus Pinus; species Pinus tabuliformis. The sequence goes on along the minus strand of CM062804.1, from coordinate 282,353,467 downwards.
GTTCTGTACTGCCTGTCCTATTTTTTCTAGCCCTTTTTTAATAGCGCCAATGCACTATTCCCTAACTTCCGGGGCCATAGAGGACTGTGCCTTTAATCGCAACTTGACAATATGAAGGTTGAGGTCCAGCTGTACCCTCGTTGCTTCCTCCTTGCCTAGCGGAATCCAGTCGCCAATCGGTGGATCCACTCTACTACTGGTAGATCTGCCGGGACGACCAATTCCAAGACGTTTCTACAAGCATTGTCTACCGCCTGCTCCAGTCCTTGAGTCTGTGCAACCAGTTCATCATGCTGTTGGCTGAGTTGTTCCATATTGATCTTTTGTTCGCTCAATACCTATAGTGCGTGGCCTTCTCTGGCACGGAGCTCAGCTGTGATCCCATCCTGTAATTGGTACAGGGTTTCTCACAGAAGGGCAGCCAAATTTAAGCCCAGTCCCTTGATCCTACCCATGACAGCTCGGTCAACTTCGTTCGCTGCTGCTAACCCACCCTCGGGGAACACGAAAGTGTTGGTCATTTGGGCGCTCATCATTTTTTCCGCCTCTGATGTACCTGCTGTGACATATGGGGCCATCATTCTTGTTTGTGGGGTTTGCACCTGTAGTTCCTGTAACTATGTGCTTAGCACCCGCAACACAGTTTTCTTCTCCGTCATCACCTCTTGGAGCGCGTCCTTAGTGACATCGCGAACTGTTTCGCCAATGTCAAAGAGATCACCTTCTATAAGCAGGATTGGGTCGACAGACGTCTTTGATGACTTAACCTTCTTTCTAGGGACCGGTTTCTCAGGGACGTGCAGCCGTTTCAACTGTTGCGAGAAGGTTTCTTGGTCCGTGCACTCTTCGGCCAGGTCTATTGCCTCAGCCCCCTATCCTGTGGACATGTCCTAGCCTTCCTCGACCTCTTATGTTGGCGCTGTTGTTTTTTTTGCTGCTGCTTCATCGGCTACCTTCTACTGTGCGGCTGCCTCTGCTGATGTTTTTTCCTGGCGCCTCTTTTCGGCCAACTACGCGATGCACAGCTTGGTGTCCTTCTTTCTTTGTTGAGTTGCAACCCTTTCCATTCCTGGCAAATCCAAGGCGTGCCACTCCGGAGGCCATGTTTCCAACGCCGTGAAGATGGCATCATTAGTAGCAATGAATGGGAGCTTCATCCATGCCTTTGTCGGATCCTTTTGCGCCTGGACATAAATGTTGTGCATGTCTGCTTTAAACTCTGCAAAGCTCTACAGAGTGGCGTACACTGTGGTAGACAACCATGGTCTTCTATTGATCCACATCCAAATGCTCACCTCCATCAACACCAAAAAAAACTTGGTGGCACGAATCCGCTTTGCATCCTTAGTGGCCCAGAGCGAAGCGTACTTTGTGGCCGCAGGTATGTCCTAGTCGATATCCGGGAACTGGCTATTTTCCAGTACTTCACCCGCTATCAACAAGATGGATAAGAGAAACCACACATAGTGGAAGGTCTTACCCTACTCTTGGGCCTCCTTGCAGTTTGTCAAAAATTCCTCACAGAGGAACTTCGCCCAGTTGAGCTGGACCCCCTCTCTGCACTGTTTGGCCAGCACAACCGCAGGCACTAGTACTTCATTGGTGCGACACTTCTGCATTAATTTTCCATCCAGGAGTTGGGTGGCTACGTGCATGACTTTGTCCTTGATACTTGCAATTGCATAGCCTTGCTTCTTCTTTTCCAGCTTGTATTTTGCTTTCATGGCTTCTGCGAGAGCCAAATCATTGTTTTTGCCCGCCATCATTATGGGGTCCTTTCCCTTATAGGGAAGTCAAGAAATCTGGTGAATAAGCACTACTGTGATGGGAATAGGCTCCTCCAGCCATAGATACCCATCATGCACCAGGCACAACAGCTGCCTGATGATGAAAATGGTGATGGGCACGCAGTGAAAGTGGGGTATCCATCGTAGATGAAGTAACCCAGCCTTCTCCACACTGTGCAACCATTTTCACAGCTCTAGCGTGATTACTGGCCCCTCTGAATTTTGCTTCATCAAGCTCTCCGTCGCTAGGTGCAGGAACTTCTCGCTATCCGCGAGGTCCCAATCTTCGAATTTCAGGGTAGGCACCCAGCCTAGGAGCGGACCTTCAAAAGTAATTCCGTTGGGGAGGAGTGGGGTCTGGAGTGCACTCTTCGTGGCCTCCAGGTGTTTGCGCACCCTAACTTTGTTGGAATTAATACTGAGAGGGGGGGTGAATCAGTATTATCAGATCAATAATTTAATTTTCAAAACTGATTTGTATACGCTACTTCAGCGCATTCAACTAGCGTGTATACGCAACTATACTTAATGAAACCAGTGTATATGCAGAGATCTTTTGATTTACCCAAACTAACATGTAGTGAACTTTAATCAGTACATCAGGAATTCATTAGACAGTACAGTAAAAGCAGAATAAAGAATCACACATAAGGAACACACATAAACACCAAGATATAAGGTGGAAACCCAATGTGGGTGAAAACCACCTGCTGCAATCGTCTTTGTCTTCTTTTAATAATAAGAAAATTATGTTTACAATTTTGTACTGGTGTAGTCTTATACCAATATGCAGGCTTCTACCTGCAGAAGGCTACAACCTTCTCTCGTTCTTCAGCTTCTACTGGAAGGTAGCTACAAACCCCTAGCTCTTGTACTAGATGAAATGTTTACTAGTACGTAGGTGCTGGCCTACATAAGGCTACAACCTTATCCTTTCTTCCAAGGACCTTGTTTGATAAATTTTTAGATTGGATCCATCAATCAATCATCAAATATATCTACATCAACCAATCTCCTATTGAACCAACCACGACCAAATAAATCAATCACTTTGACAACCCATCAATCTGATCTTTCAGAATGCTGTCACCAGAATACAGTAACCAGAACCCAAGCCAGAACCCAAAACACTGCAACAACAAATAACAACAACTAAAACATAGATTATAAGGTATATGCTATTTTCATGTGCTAAACCTGCGTGTATACGCGCTTTCCTCAAAGCCAACCAGCGTATACATCTGCAAATATTAATTCATAATTCTACAGCTATACCAGACTTTAGTTATACCCAGATCATATCATTTACATAATAATATATGTGTCAATATTCAATTCTAGAATATTCATGAGAAGAAACACATAATGATAGTTCATTTTACGCCTTAAAATCCTAATCCATCATTAGATCTTATCCTCCATCAACCGCAAAGATTCCTCCTTGGTTCAGATCCAGTAATGCACCATAACCCAATAACCTACATACTAGATCTCATACTTCATCATATATTCAATACTTGAGTACATTGGCCTAATGATCTTCTCTTCCTTTTATAGTTTTAGGCCTTTCTCACCACCATGGACCAAAACCACTTAGGATGAATACCTTGGATCAAGTACCTGGGGTCAATACCTCGAACCTGATACCTTGGATCAATACCATGGATCAAAAGACCATGGACCAAATACTTCGAACCAAAAACTTAGTTTTCCAAGGTATACGCGCTTTTCCTTTTGTGAAAGTGCATGTGTACGTATACGCAACTTGTGTATAGTGAACCCACGTGTATATGTGGCTTGGCCAATGGTGAACCTATGTATGCCTCTCTTTCTTCATTCTGTGAAGTCTGATCTATGACTCTGAGTTGTTAACCTACTGTATTGTGATTTGTCATTAGAGAGAGTTTCCATCAAGGACAACACCTGAGTCATAATGCCAACAATCTCCCCCTTTGGACTTGATGGCAACACCAAGTCACTCTCCCCCTTTTTCATGAAGGGAAAAGGGTCATGCTCCCCCTGAGTACTTGCTAAAATTATCTGATGTGCTAAAGTGTGTTGATTGAGCTCCTATGATCAAGTCCATGCTCCTCTTGAGCACAAGTAAGGTCTGCAAAAAGATGTTCTAAAAGAAGAACGTGACTCTATACATACATCACAAATGACCTTCCTATCACCAATGACTCATGCATACATCCATCTCCCAACCAAGCGGGGATATACCAAATTTGACTCATCCACCTAACCAAGTGGGGATATGTCAAAAACAAGAAACATTGCATCATCCATCCTATGCATAGTGGGGTTACAAGTTAGGTCTTTTTCATGACTGTTACATTAAAAGATATACATGACATATATATAACGGAGACCAAATATCTTAAACAAGACCATGATAGTCATCAACAACTATCATCAGTAGCATCTGTCAATCAGCCTCCAGCAACCATGTTCTCCCCCTGAACCTGTTCCACCTGAAACAAAATCTGTACCGAGATCTTCTAAGATAATGCCAACAATGCATTATTAGAAGTATATGCTCCCCCTGAACCTGTGGCAGATGTTCACTATCAGATCTGATCATTTCATATATCAGAAGTGTTATCAAGGCATCATCATCAATCAGATATACATCAATTTATCAACAAATTATGAGAGCCAACATATTTCCACACGTCATCAACAGACTGTAACCATCATCAATCAGAGCAAATTTCACTGAACCATATCAGACCCCTTTCTCCTGAGTTTGGCCCATTTCTTTTCCTCAAACCAACATATACGCATCTTTACCCATAGAAACCAGTGTACATACGTGACTACGCTTCATGAAACTCACATATAACCACCTCTCTCTGAAGGAGATAGGATTTAATAGCAGGATGATGCAGCAACTACTCCCAATTTTTGTTTGAGATATTCAAATGTCTCTCTGGGTAGTGGTTTAGTGAATATATCAGCAACCTATTCTTTGGAGGGAATATACTCCAATTTGACCTTTTTTTCAAGTACTTGTTCACGTAGAAAATGATATTTGATGGGTATGTGCTTAGACCTAGAGTGCAAGACTGGATTCTTTGAAATACTAATGGCACTTGTATTATCACATAGAATGGAGATGGGTGGAGTACATGTGATCTGAATGTTTTGCAAGGTTTGCATCATCCAAAGTAGTTGTGTGCAGCAAGATGCAGCAGCCACGTATTCTGCTTCAGCTGTAGATAATGCAATTGAACTTTGTTTCTTGCTGAACCAAAACACTAACCTGGAACCCATATAGAATGCACCACCACTAGCGATTTTTCTATCATCAACACTTCCTACCCAACCTGCATCTGTATATGCATGAAGTGTAAGATCTGTATCTCTAGGATACCATAAACCAAATTTCTGTGTTCCTTGAAGATATTTGAAAATCCTTTTGACTGCCAGAAGGTGTATTTCCTTAGGATTTTCTTGGAATCTTCCAACTATTCCCACTGCATGCATGATGTCCGGTCGAGTACCTGTTAGATAAAGCAGACTGCCAATCATGGATCTGTAAGTTGGTTGATGTACTGCTGTTGATTCATCATTTGAGCTAAGATTGCATCCTGTTACCATTGGGGTACATACTAGTTTAGAATCTTCCATGACGTACTTTTTCAAGATCTGTTTGAGATATTTGGTTTGTGAGAGAAAAATACCATCTTTATTTTGTTGAACTTGTAGACCAAGAAAGTAGGTAAGCTCACCAAGCAAGGACATTTCAAATTCTTGCTGCATTACTGAGGCAAAATTCTGACTCATGGATTCTTCATTTCTACCAAAAATGATATCATCAACATACACAACAATTATTAGCAATTTATCAGTGTCCATCTTTGTATATAGATTTCTATCTGCTGACCCCTTTGAAAAACACTATTGGTGGAGATATTTGTCAAGATGGTAATACCATGCCCTTGGAGCCTGTTTTAGAGCATAGAGATCTTTTCTGAGTTTGCATACAATTTTTGCATCATTTCCAAGTATGAATCCTTCTGGTGTTCAATATAGACTTCTTCTTCTAAGTCTCCATTAAGAAAAGTAGATTTTACATCCATTTGGTATACTTTGAATTTCTAAAAACTAGAAAGGGCAAGAAACATTCTTATGGCTTCAAGTCTAGCAACAGGTGCAAAAGTTTCTTCAAAATCTATACCTTCTTGTTGAGCATATCCTTTACAAACAAGTCTGGCCTTGTTTCTATTAACTTCTCCATTTTCGTTCAGCTTGTTTTTGAATATCCATTTAGTTCCTATGATATTCTTATCATGAGGTCTAGGAACTAATTCCCAAGTATTATTCTTTTCAATTTGCTCAAGTTCTTCATTCATGGCCTTGACCCAACATTCATCTTTGCATGCTTCATTTACATTTTGAGGTTCGGTTGAAGATAGTAATTCTATATAGCTTGAGGCTTTGGCAATGGTTCTTCTTATCTACACACCTGCCCTTTTTTCCCTTAAAATTTGAGTTTTCAAATGATTTTTCTGAACATACCTGGACGGAGTCTTTTCTTCTATCGTTATCTCTTGTTCTGGTGCTTCATTGGTTTCTTCTTTAGAATCACTATTATTTGACGTGGGAAAATGTTCCTCATCTTCTTCATTGTCATAACCTTCAGTCTCTATCTGTTTTGGATTTTTGCATGCTTCATCAACCACAACATCAATACCTTCAATGATTTTCCCAAGTCTTTTATTATAACATTTATATCATTTACTTCAGAAAGAGTAGCCAAGAAGAATACCTTCAGTTTCTCCGGGTTCAAACTTACCAAATTTTACATCAGTCCTTTTGATGTAACATTTTCTTCCAAAAACTTTGAAGTATTTTACAGTGGGAGTCTTACCATACCAAATTTCATGTGGAGTTTGAGTGTTGTTTACCCGAACATTTGCTTGGTTGAGAATAGTGACGGCGGTGAATGCAGCTTCACCCCAGAAGGTTGCAGGAGTTCCAGATTCATCTAGCATAGCATGAGCCATTTGTTGAACAGTTTTTTTCATCCTTTCTACCACTCCATTTTGCTGAGGAGTCCTTGCAGTGGAGAACTGCCTTTTTATTCCATGTTGTTCATAAAAGTCAAAGAATTCATCCGAGGTAAATTCCCCTCCTCGATCAAATTTGAGGCATTTGATTTTGCGATCTGATTCATTTTCAACCAAAGCTTTGAAGGCTTTGAACTTTTCAAGTGCTTCATCCTTATGCTTTAAAATACCTATCCAACACATTCTAGAAAAATCATCAATGAATAATATAAATTATTCTTCTCCACGAGATGACATTTCCCTTGGTGGTCCACATAAATCAGTATGAACAAGTTCAAGAGGCTTACTAGTTGACCCTTCCTTTTCGATGAAGTGAGATCTAGTTTGCTTACCGAATTGACATGATTTTCATATAGTACTTTCAGGAATGTTGATATCTAGAAGATCACGAACAGCCTGGAATTTGCATGCTTTTCTTATTTGAGAAAAGCTTAGATGCCCCAATCTTCTATGCCATAGCTAGTTTTCATCATTTTTGTTTAGATAGCACTGTTGTTGTCCTCCCTTGAGTATGTATAGGTTGTTTGGAGTTCTTGTACCTTTGATCACGGTTTCTCCTGTATCAAGCTCACAAATAACACATCCATTTGATCGAAACACTACTTCATTTCCTTGATCACACATTTGACTCACACTCAATAGGTTATGCTTTAAGCCATCAACATACATAACATTCCTAGCTTTAATTTTTTCTTTCAAGAAAACAGATCCTTTACCTCTTATGACAGCAGGAGTTTCATTTCCGAATGAGACACTCTTTTCCTCTTCTAAGGCATTATATGAGTGTAGTTTTTCTTTGTCACCTGTCATGTGTTTTGAGCATCCACTGTTGATGTACCACTAGTTTTATTGTCCTTCTGCATACAGGGCTTTACCACATCCTTTTGTTTGTGGTTATTTCTTTCTCCATATTTTGGGATTTAATGGAGTTTTCTCCTTTTGAGATATTTGCCGAAATTTACTCATGCATTCAGATTCTTCATGGCCAAATTTGTTACAGATTGAGCATTCTATTTCATTTTCAAGAAGAGAAAAGTTATTATAGGAAATTTTTTTGATCCCTGTCACATTCCTTTGATTTTGTGCTTCTTTAGTCATGATGGTTTTGTAAGCAACACATTGAGCAGCTTTGTGTCCAAAATTATGACATGAGAAACATTGACCATTAAAGAAGTTCCTGCGATTATCGAATCTACTAATGTGGTGATTGTAGTTTCTATTGATATTTACCTATGGTTGATTGTGGATTTTTTTCATTGTTGAAGTAAATTGAGCGTGATTTACCTGATGATCTAATTTATTCCTTTGCTGATGATTGTCAAATGCTGCATCAAGATAGCTTTTAGTGGAGGTTGACGGCTTCTGTCATTGAGATGCTTCTTCAATATATCCATGACCTCTCTTTATTAGAGGAGAACGCTACACTTTGATAATTTCATTTAAGGTTTCTGATCCTTTAGCAAATCTAAGCTTGAGAGCTTTTGTTTTCTCAAGATCCTTTCTTAGACCCACAATTTCACATTCTAGTTTTTCATTGTGTTTTTCTCTTTCAGCAAGTTGGTATGTCAAGGTATCTATAATCATATTCTTTTCTTCTAAAAAGATTTTGAGTTTAGAGATTTCTTCATAAATCATCTAAAAAGTCATCATCTTCATAAGCCACTAGAAATCTATAGTCATTATTATTTTCATCTTCATCACTATTTGATAGACCATCGCTATCTTCATGAGTATAGTAGCTCTTACTTTGTTTTCTATTCCATTTTGCAGATTCCTTCCCTTTATCATATTTATCTTTATGAGGACATTTGGCAGCATAATGACCAACTCTACCACATGCAAAACATTTGAAAGGTAGTTTACCTCTGAATCTTTTGAAACCCCGTTGAAGCTTCTTGACAAAGTTTACATCCTCTTCTTCTTCTGAAATATGTCTTGATTCATTGAGTTCTTCTTTTCCTTTTGTTGAATCTTTAAATGTGGCTTCTCTCATATCTGATGGACCTCCTTTTCTCATCTCAAAGGCAGTTAAGATTCCGTGAAGCTATTTTATAGTAATAGTATGTAGATCTTGCTTTTCTTCTATGGCAGATACCTTTGATTCAAACTTAGCAGATAAGGATCTTAAAACTTTTTCAATTAAATTAACTTCCTTTATCTCTTCACCAGATTATTCATGCAATTAACAACATCATCTATACGTAAGAAGTAACTAGTTATACTTTCATCATTGTGCATCTTGAGAGTTTCATATTGAATTCTGAGAGCTTGCAGTTTAGCATGTTTTACCTGAGAGTCTCCTTCGTAGCTTAGAACTATTTTGTCCCATATTTCTTTGGCTGATTTGAGCTACATAACTTTGACAAACTCTGATTGTGATAGACTTCCCAATAATGTATTGAAAGCCTTGGCATTGGTTTCATATTGCTTTTTACCTACTGTATCTGTAGGAATTGCTGATGGAAATGTATATCCTCCTTCCACGATTTCCCAAACATCTGTTCCAAGAGATTAAAGATAGGTTGTGGTTCTTACCTTCCAATAAACGATGTTTCTCCCATCAAACATTGGTGATCTGATGGATCCCCCACTTTCTTGATTACTCATGATGATGGATCTACCTTCAAGCGATCAAGCTTCTTCTGAAGGACCGAATCTAATACCAATTGTTGGAAATAACACTGAGAACGGGAGTGAATCAGTATTATCAGATCAATAATTTAATTTTCAAAACTGATTTTTATACACTACTTCGGCCTAGTGAACTAGCATGTATATGCAACTATACTTAATGAAACCAACGTATATGCAGAGATATTTTGATTTACCCAAATTAACATGTAGTGAACCTTAATCAGTATATCAGGAATTCATTAGACAGTGCAGTAAAAGAAGAATAAAGCATCACACATAAGCAACACACATAAACACCAAGATATAAGGTGGAAACCCAATGTGGGTGAAAACCACTTGTTCTATCTTCTTTTAATAATAATAAAATTTTGTTTACAATTTTGTACTGGTGCAGCCTTATACTAGTACCTAGGCTTCTACATGTACAAGGCTACAACCTTCTCTCATTCTTCAGCTTCTACTAGAAGGGAGATACAACCCCCTAGCTCTTGTACTAGCTAATATGTTTACTAGTACGTAGGTGCTGGCCTACAGAAGGCTACAACCTTCTCCTTTCTTCCAAGGACCTCGTTTCATAAATTTTTAGACTAGATCCATCAATCAATCATCAAATATATTGCATCAACCAATCTCCTATTGAACCAACCACAAACAAATCAATTAATCACTTTGACAACCCAATCTAATCTTTCAGAATGCTGTCACCAGAATACAATAACCAAAACCCAAGCCAGAACCCAGAACATTGCGACAACAAACAGCAGCAACTAAAACACAGATTATAAGGTATACACTACTTTCATGTGTTGAACCTGCGTGTATACATGCTTTCCTCAAAGCTAACCAGTGTATACATTTGTAAATATTAATTCATAATTCTGTAGCTATACCAGACTTCAGTTATACCCAGATCATATCATTTACAGAATAATATATGTGTCAGTATTCAGTTCTAGAATATTCATGAGCAAAAACACATAATGATAGTTCATTTTACGCCTTAAGATCTCGATCCATCATTAGATCTTATCCTCCATCAACCACTAAGGTTCCTCCTTGGTTCAGATCCAGCAATGCACCATAACCCAATAACCTGCATACTAGATCTCACACTTTATCAGATATTCAATACTTGAGTACATTAGCCTAATGATCTTCTCTTCCTTTTATAGTTTTAGGCCTTTCTCAATACCATGGACCAAAACCACTTAGGACCAATACCTTGGATCAAATACCTGGGGTCAATACCTTGGACCTGATACCTTGGATCAATACCATGGATCAAAATACCATGGACCAAATACTTCGAACCAGAAACATAGTTTTCCAACGTATACGTGCTTTTCCTTTTGTGAAAGTGCGTGTGTACGTATACGCGACTTGTATACAGTAAACCCGCGTGCATACGCGGCTTGGCCAATGGTGAACCTGCGTATACCTATCTTTCTTCATTCTGTGAATTCTGATCTTTGACTTTGAGTTGTTAACCTGTTGTATTGTGATATGTCATCTGAGAGAGTTTCCATCAAGGACAACACCTGAGTCATAATGCCAACAAACTTTCCCTTTCCACAGAGGGACGTACCTGGGTAACTTCGTTCTGGAAGGCATTGGTGGGATGTCCTCCTCCACGTCATCTTGTGCCTCTATTTGATTAATTAGAGCTTGTAATTCCTCCTCCTCTTTGTCTGATTCAATGGTGATGACCCTACCTTTTTCTTCCATTGATATCTTGCCGAACCGCAGGTTTCTTGGGGACACGCGAACTGGTCCCATAGTCTGTTTATCTTTCTTCAGCCGTGGCGTCCGTGGTGATTTTGGAACTTCTGGCACAACCGCCACATCTCTAGGGTCCTCAGTGATATCTTCGGCAAATTTCACATTTGGCTTGGTAGCAGTCATCATGGTTGCACAGGATATGTTCTATCGCATACTCAAAGATGGTAAGATTGCTCGACGCTCAATACTCTGTAACTGCTCAAATCCCAAACAACCAAGTGTTGTCTCGTGGTTAGTCCTTGGAGTTTTATAGTGTCTTTTGAATTTGAATTCAACCGTTCCCCCTACTTCTGAGTCATTAATTCCTTCTTTGCGGCAGATCTTCCCAAATCTAGCCCTTAATTAGTGTCTTAATTGTCCACCGCCCCCTCCCTTTTGCCTTAAGTTGGACATCTCATCATGAACAGTGACGTCCACGTTACTTCCTGGTTGACCCACGCGGCAGCGCAACCCCTCATGCGCAGGTGTGAACCTTGTACCATGCTGATCCTGCGCGTACCTCCCTCATGGTGCAGTTCCCAAACAGACTCATTTAGAGTCTCACACTCTCTTTCAACTATCTGGAGCGCTAAGATTTGCTCCTTACGGCTAGTCAGGTGGTCACACCATCTGTGTGAGACTTGAATTCGCCTTCCATTCTAGTCTATGGACACTCCTCAAATTCCCTTGCGACAGTCGACGCAGCGCGTTCTACCCCATGTGGTGCACTCCCCTTGTTACTGCATTTGGTAAGGTGTGGCCTCAGCCATGGTAGCAGAGTCATAAAGTCATGGGGACAATCATCTAACACAGTGGTATGATCATCCGTATCTCACCTTGTCACCCTTGGTTTATGAATGAGACATGCTTACGTGACCTCGTTTTTCAGTCTTTTGATCTCAGCGTCCATCAACATGCTTTTCTTCCTCAATCGTACCCAATCTTCTTCAAGTTTGAAAAGTCTAAGGTTCCCTTGTTGACTGGCTTCCCAAATCCTTTCATGGTTTTTCTCGCGTAGCCATGTGACTCCTTCGTCCTGGTCTTCGCGCACTGTCATAACTGCAGGGGCTATTACGTGTGGATTCCTTTTGGTATTTCCTTCAAAAATCTCGGGTTCTACTATGTTTTTCACCTTTGGAATCATTTCCGTGCTTAGGCTTTTTCACATGGTTCTATAGGCCCACCGAACCGTTGGCACACGTAGGTCCCAGCCAGTTCGTCTCGCCTGGTAAACCTTGTTCAATACTCCGCACACCCTATGGAATTATTTGTCATGGAGAATTGGTAACGCGCATCGCCTTTCCAACTACTGTGGTTTGTTCCAATTCTCTAGGCTGGGGTTGGTGTGCGCTTGTGTAGACTGTATTACATATGTCTGTACCCATTGGGAAAGGTGGGTGCACAAGTCATTCCCCCCAGGTGATTGACTTTCATTCGAAGCTAGGGTTTTCCAAAACATAGGTGCATCATCCTTCTACATCCGTGCCAGTGTTCAAAAGTTCCTTAATGCACACCCCACCACCGTGTGGGTGTTGCGCGCAGTACCCACTTTAGCGCATCAAATTGCTGCTGCTCTAGTACTGCACTTTCGAATTTGGTCATAAATTCATCCACCATTGACAATCCATCATATGTTTGTAGCTCCCTTGCCTCTGTTGTTCCGCAACGTAATGACCTGATCATCATGTTGCATTTCAGTGTTGTTACTTCGTGTAGCTGATTCTGCCATCACTATATCTCTTCATCGGAATCTGAAGTGTAGGATCTTTTGCGCTCCCATGAAATCCTTCCATCTGTCATCAGATTCACCCAATCCTCCCCTTTTGAAGTCATCTTGTAGATACATTCGAGATCGTCATCACTATCATCGTCATGCACCGGTTCAGTGTATCGCACTCCTTTTGATGGATCCAGCGGTACTACTACGCGTAGTGACTTTTTCTCAAATTTCATTTTGCGCTTCTTCAGATTTATGAATCCGTTCATATCGATAGCCCAGTCTATTCCTAGTAGCACGGGATAGGGATTGTTGTAATCAACAATCTCTATCACTTCAAAATCTGACTGTGCGCTCGTGCCTTCAATATCGACTGTCACCCCTTGCAATCTTCCCATGGGCAAAATCTTCTGTTGGTTTGCCATTTGTAACTGAATAGGGGACCATTGCAACGCGGGTCTACCCATGCATTCCCACATTTTCTTTGGAAGTACATTCGCGTCCAAACTGAGGTCTAGGATTACCTGATCCATTTCGTACTCGTGTATTTGCACAATCAACCTCATCTCCCTTCCTGTGTGCAATTCATGCTTTCCTAGTTTTCAGACCATGCGTGGTTCTCCTGACCCCGCGCACCTAGTGATAAGTTCATGTAGTCCTTTGACTGCCTTGTTATCGAGCAACAGTTTCATGCATGTCTCCAGAAAGGTAGTGAGCATTGAAGGATCCATCCTTGGTTCTAGTTGATCCTTACTACCTGAAGTGGAGGCCTCTGTGAAGCTCGTTTCAGCTTCCATGAATTTCTCCTTTGCGCATTCTAAATCAAACTCGGGTTCCTTTGTAGGTGCCTTACAAACCCACGCGCTTTCTTTTGGCTACTTCCCTTTATCATCTCCCATTGTCATACCGCTCCTGAGCATCATGTTTACATTTGGGTCTTCTTCGTGCAGTTCAGACCTCATCATTTGTAAATTCTGGGTCGGAGGGGGTTGGAGTACCCCCTTTTTGTGCATCTTTGCTATTAGCGAAGGGCAATCTTCCACCTCATGATCAAACTGATTACAATACCAACATGATATCCTAGTCGAGTTCATACAATCACGGGCATAATGCCTTGGCCCTCCGCAATTGTAACAGATTATTTGTCCATGACCCCTTCCTGGTCCCACTCCACCTCGACCCTGACCGCGCCCCTGAAACCCAGTGCACGCCATCGCTATAATTGGGTCGAGGGCTCGCGTTTCGGCCTACACCCTATAGGCAAGAGTCTGATCCATCATTAGTTCATAGCTTTGGCAGGTGCATTCATCATGGCCTATCGACCTGTAGAAATTACAAAACAACTGCTAAGACGTCTGCGTATACTTCTGCAACAGATCACAATTATCCATGGTATGTTTTACTCCTATCTGGGAGATCACGCACCATAACAGAGATGTCATGCTTGGCCCCGCTTGTGCCTCTGGTCTTAATGGCATTGGCCCTCCCCTTGCCAAGTAGTTCGCGAACACTAGACAATGATCTTTGTCGTGGCCCTGGCCTTTGCATTTTATGCACCATACTTCCTCGCGCACCTCTGGCCGAGGTGCCCTATCCTATTTCAAACTCTACATTTCTAGACACAGATTTTGTAGTTGCACGTGGATCTGTTGGACTCCCAATATAGGGTCTTGTATAAGGGTCTCATGCAACATCATTGCCATCTCTAATGCTTCAGCCTGGGTGGAAAATTTTTCCTGTGACAGCGCCGTCCTTAAGTGCGGCGTAAGTGAGGCCACAAACCATGCGCGATGCTATGCATTCGTTAACGCCATATTGGCTTCATGGATCGTACTTTTCAGCCTTTGGTCCAGATCCCAAGGGTCTCGCCCGGGAGCATCGCGATCTCTTTAAACCCAATGTTTGATTGTGTCTCTGACTTTGGTCTGCTAAATTCCCATACTGCTCTTACCACGAACTAGAATTGGTCCGGGTATTCATTTCCTACTCTGAAAACCAACAGTTTGATCGCACTTTCCATACTGAACTGCGGAGGTGGTGGAGGTGGAGTGGGTGGAGATGGAGGTGAGGGGGGTGAAGTGGCTGGCGATGTGGGTGGAGGTGGTAAATGTGGAATTCGCTACCTTATCAAACTGACTGCGCTTCTCGGAGAAACCTTCATGAGCTCATCCTCGCTCTCCTGCGAGGGTGAAATTAAGGGATTGTTTTCTAATTCTTCACTACTTCCACTTCTATATATCTTTCCACTCCGCGTAGTCCCAAACATTAATTTATTCGCATAACCTTCTTTTCACACAATAGCATCTTAATCCAAGTGTTCAAAGATTTAATGTACTTACCTCGCGGTCCCTTGAGAAAATGTTTCTCTGCCTCATTGTAGTTGACAGTCGTATCTACCACAAACTTAGTGATAAATCCTCCTATTATCCAGTCGAGCCAATGGTCCAAAGCTCGCGCTATCTTATCTTCTGAGGCTTCTAGTTTGCGCACTAGTTCCAGAGTCCACACTATTGGTTTATCGAGCCTACACCTTCCCTGGCTGTCTGCTAACTTTCTGATCCACTCATATATCTCAGATGGAAAAGATGCAAAGAAAATTTCATGGATTTTAGTGTACAAGTAGTGATCCAACCACTGCTCCTTAGATACTCACGGATTTCTATTTTCCTGCGCTGCGAACTTGTGAATCTTCTTGTCCAACCACTCTTCAATTTCTTTCTTTGTAGGGTTCCAGTGGCACGAAATCAGACATCCTTTATGCAAATCCCAGTCCTGGCAATGGAACCATTTGTTGGCTTAGTGGGGCCTGACCCAGGTTCAGAGGTGATTTAGCCAAGCAAATCCCAGTACAACTGGCCTTTCGGCAACAGTCCGCGGAGCGCAGACTGAGCTCTCACCTGAAGTCGTATGGGAGGGTGCTAGAACTAGGTTTTCGCCCCCTAGGGATGTCTGATGGGCTTCTGGAGGTCCGCGGTCTGACTTGTCGCTACGTGCACTTGTGATCCCTTCACGACCTGTGGTGCGGTTTCCTCGCAACACTACTCGGGGCGCGACCCATATAATACCCAAGATCCTTGTTAATTGACTGATTACATAACTTTTGTGTGTAATATTTATGGTTATTACAGCATATTCATCAATCATAAAAGTGTGCGTGATACATAAGTGAATACCACCATAAAGAAGATAATGCACAACAAATACACAAGAATATGAATCAAATTCTCTTTTATTAATCTTCCATCTGGCTTACAAACTTGACACCGTCCTACACACTTAGCTGTAGGGGTCCACGCACTCAGTTGCAGAGCCTCTTCCTACTACTACAACCAAAGACACCTAGAACTCTACTCTAAGCTGAAACCATTCCTTCGCTATTCATATATTCCTCCCTTATTTGTTATCTTTACAACTTAGAGCCTCACTCTATTTATACAATCCCATGGTCCACAGACCATGGGTACGCCGACTTTACACTATTTTACAATACAATGTTTAGGGCAGACAACCCTATGACTCAATTGTACACTTCACGCTCTGCCCCCGCAATTCATGGAGTTTTACACCATCTTTGACCAAAACTTGGGCTTTGAGCGTCAAAACCTACTGTGGGGGGGGATTCCATGCCCAACACAGGGACTTGGCTTCACGAGAAGAAAAGAAGATCACTGTGTGTATTTTAAATTAACTGATGACCATGTTATTTATCTCGTCTTATATGTGGATGATATGTTGCTGGTTGGAAATGACAAAGAAATTATCAAGGGTTTAAAGACCCAATTGTCCTCCAAATTCGACATGAAATATCTTGGTGCTGCAAACTATATTTTGGGCATGGAAATTAAAAGAGATCGGAAAAGGAGGAAGCTCCGGTTAAACTAGAGGAAGTATGTCGAGACAATGTTGCAGAGGTTTAATATGAAATATAGTAAACTGGTGAAGGTTCCTATTCCTATAGGTGTAAATTTATCTGTTAAACCATGTCCCAAGACAAAAGAATAGGAAGAGGACATATCTCATGTTCTATATGCAAGTGCAGTCGGTATCCTGATGTATGCGATGGTCTGTACTAGACCATACATTGCACATGTAGTGGGAGTATTGAGCAGGTTTATGTCAAACTGGGGAAGGAGCATTGGACATCAGTGAAGCGGGTTTTTAGGTATTTCTGTGGCACTAGTGATTATGGTTTTTGCTACCAAGGAAGACTAGGATCAGACAAAGTTTTATACATCCATAGCTTTATTGATGCAGACTGGGTTGGAGATCTGGATCAGAGAAGATCTACAAGTGGATATGTGTTTAACCTATTTGGAGGTGCAGTCAGTTGGATGAGTAAGATACAATCTATAGTGGCACTGTCAACTACAGAGGTAGAATACATGACAACCACTCATGCAAGCAAGGAAGCAACTTGGTTGCAGAGATTGTGTTCAAGTATAGGGTTAGTACAATGAGCTATAAGGATAGACTGTGACAACCAAAGTTCAATTTTCTTAGCAAAGAACCCTGCTTATCATTCAAAAACAAAGCACATTGATGTTCAGTGTCACTTTGTGAGGGATATGATAAAAGACAAAAAAGTGTTGTCGGTAAAGGTGCACACTTTGAAGAATACTCCATTGACAAAATCTGTGAGCTCTAAGAAGTTTTCTTGGTGTAGAGAAACAATGGGCGTTGCAGGGTTGGATCAATGACTAAGCTCTCCTCTGGCCCCCTGTGGAAAGAAAACAACAAGTGGGAGAATGTTGGGTTGTGTTATACTCTTTCCACGACTAGACCCTATATTACATGGGCGGACCTACCTATGGTTTTGTGCATGGATTTCGCACATGGTTTTTGGCACGATGGTTTTTGATCCATTGTATTTTGTATATTGGTCAAGGGAATTGTTGTTATGTTCTAATCCAGGGTTAATGGATTGGGGTTTATGGATGCTTCGACATGTATATATATGTATTGTAACATTGAAAGGAACATAATGAAAAATCAATGTAGTAGTCCCGATTTTGGGATCCAAGGGAAAATCTTTGTGTATATTTGTTTTATGTGTTATGCTCTCACCATTTTTTATATTATGTTTTTAGAATTCGTATGCGGGTAATTTTTGTATGAGGTCAAAACCTACAGTAGTCGAAACTTGTGACTTTGTGAGGGAAAAATCAAGTTCAAGGATCAGGGTTTAATTTTCAAGATCTTATGAAACCTTTATGTAGGTCGATGAGGAACAAACCCTTAGGAGATCATAGACAGAGGATAAAAATTTGTTCCATATGGGGGTGTCCAAAATTTAGAAGAAGTGGAAATTTTTGGGTTGTTAGCATCTACAATAGTACGAAATATTGAATTTGTGATTGGAAGAAATCACATTTGCTAAGCTTGGGCTATAACTTGTGTTACCTTAGAATTTGTAGCACTACCTTAGCATGTCCTTCGTGTTCTTCTCCAGATTTTGAGGACACTAAAATATTATCTACAAAAACCATCAAAAACTTGTCCAAATACTTGGTGAGGATGATGTTCATTAGGGAAATAAATGTGGTTGGGGAATTTGTGAGCCCAAATGGCACTACCACAAATTCATAGTGCCTGTAACTTGTCCTGAATGTTTCCTTATGGATGTCCTAGTGTTTAATTCTCACGTGATGATTACTATATCTTAAATCTATTTTATAAAATATTGTATCCCCTCTCTGATGATCAAATAGATCATCAACCCTGGGCAATGGGTATTTTTTGTTGACCATCTATTTATTCAATTTTTAGTAATTAATGCACAACGACAACATCCTTTTTCTTCAAGAACAACATTGGGGATCCTAAATCTACAGGGTGACACATTAGGTCTAATATATCCCTTATCCAACATTTCCTTCAATTGTATATTTAACTCTACCAACTATGGAATGCTAATGTGATATGGAGCTTTTAAGACTAGCATTTCTCTAGGAATCAACTCAATGGAGAAATTTAATTTTCTCATAGGTGGACATATTGATACTTCTTCTCGTAATACATCACTAAATTTATTTAAGATAGGGTGGGATTCTTTTCTAGAATCATTTATGTCTTGTCCCTTTGTCAATTGGATCATAAGTAGAGCATGCCCATTTTTGTTGCATTTCTTTGCCTACAATGTTGATATTTTCCTAACAAAGATAGGCTTTCTCACCCATTGTAGTGACCTTTCCTCACCTTAATCATTGAGTTAGTCTAACGACTTGTTATAGTAATCCACTTTATTTATGTGTATTTCTAGCCAATCCATGTCGATTAAAACATTATACAAACCCAATGACATATATTAAGAGAAATTGTAGTGGTCATGCCACCTAGTTCCATAGGTCATCATTCCACTAAGTTTGTCACCCAAATTTTGAATCTTATTACTAGCTAGACCAACCATGAATTTTCATGAGTCTTCCGCTGCAAGACACATTTATTTGCAATCCTCAGTATGGTATATCTAAAGTTATAACACAAATCAATTAAAATTGAAATAGGGTTTTTAATGACTATAGCTTCCATTTACATTACTAAGTCTTAATGATCCACCTACTTGTTGTCCAATATTGCATGATTTTGGGGCACGCTTTGAAACACATCATTCATCGTTGTTGCCTCTTCGACATTGTCCAACCTTTTTTGGTTCTATGGTTTTTTAGGGAAATCCTTCCACACATGGTTCTCTCCACATCCCCAACATTGTAATGGTCTCCTCTTGGTCTCCTCAACCTCTTCCCTTACTGGTCTAGTAGGTCAATCGATATTTTTAGTAGAGAAAGTTTACGAGAAATCACCTTTAGCTATGGTGAAGTTCCTATTTTCTCCCATTTGTTTTTATCCTAAGGATTTTGGTCGTTTTCTTTTAAAACTATTCCTATAATTCTTCTAATCTATTCAAAATTCATCCATATCCATAGAATGATCATAACAATATATAACCTTTCAAATTGTGCCCTCCAATGTTCTTGGCTCATCAAACTAAATCTTGTATTTGTAATGTTGTGGCAACCCACTGAGGTACCCTTGAATTTCCACCTTATCATCTATTGTATGGCACATACCTCAACTATTCCAAAATTTGTTGGTGTAATCATCCACAATAAGGTTTCCTAGTTTATGCTCATGGAATTCTTTAATCTTTCTATCATAGTACCTCTAAAAATAAATAAAAAATCTTGGAAATATTTCTCAAATTTACTCCATGTCATTTCTTTCTCTATAATTCCCTTAACATTCCCCATATCTTTCCTCTATAGGTCATTTTTTCCCTTAAAGTTGAAAATGGCTACCCTAAGCTTCATGTTTTTAGACTAATCATTGACTCATAAGTATTTCTTCAATCTCAATATCTAGGTCTGTCCCTCTTCACTTTTCTTAATTTCACCATCAAAGGTAGGAGGTTTCTCTTTCTTGAACTCCTCAAGTATTTAATTCTTCTTGGTCCTACTTTGTTGGTGGTGTCATCTAGTCACTACACTAGATGATTTCTCATGACTATCTACCTTTCCTTCTAGAGTGTTGAGTGGAGTTTCTCATCCCATTGTGTCTTCACTTATTTTCCTATGTCTTTTTTTTTACTTGCTACCTTATGCTCTTTTGGCTTCCACCCCAAGCTTTCAAATTTCAATTGGACCTTCCTTGGATTTAATCATGTCCAAATAACTGACACTAGGCTCATGTTCCTTTTCCCTTTGTATATCTTATAAGCTATGCAAAATTACTTTAATCACCTCCTCTTTCCTTTCGTGATCTCTAAAATATTTTCATTGTCCATCGGGTAGCTTCTATATTCAAATTTTAATCTTCTGAGGGTATCTGTCCAATCAGGTGAGTTTCCTTCTAACCTATTTCCAACTAAATATTCTTTTAGATCATGGTTATATTTTTCCATGATTTATTGCACCATTATATCGTTCATTCCTCTATTTTCCTACTTTGAATTTGTGTCTTCTTATGTGTTGTCACAAACACACAACTTTCAGCTCAATCAAATAGGAATATATTAATGGATTGCCTCACTACGTCATCACTAACCATGTTGATCTAAAGTTGTTCATAAAATCAACACCCACATTAGTTATATGTGTTTGAGAGAAAAAGAGCATATCAACATCCTTTCAAGGTTAGTGTTCACCTCAATTGTAAGTTGAAAATCAACTCATATCCAATAACTAGGATATCATATTAAATTTTATCCACCACTCTAATCTCAATTTTAACCCCACAGGTCCATTGGTGAACCTTTTCTTCAATATCACTTAGTAAAAAAGCTCAAATTCCTATTCCCAAATATCCATTGTTGAACCTTTTCTTTGATACAAGTCTATAACCACACTCCCACTCCCTGCTCCTATCTCATGATGTCGGAGGTGCTTTGCTAGATTTAATCCAACCCCCAAAGTATATTATGAATATGGGGTTACAAGATGCCTCCTATGTCAAGTTTTCATAATTTAATTTAGATATCACCATCATGGTCAGCTCATCAAGAGATTTCTATCGATATAAATTTTAGCTCAATTTGTCTTCTAGATTGGGAGTTAAATCTCTTAGAAGTTTGACCATTTAAACCCTTGCATGTGAAAATTATACTACCACATGTACCCTTCCTATCTCCCATGGAACTACCACACAAATTCATTCCAAGAGCTACAGATCTCTCTTCCATTCACGAGTATATTTGATCTTAGTCAAATATAGGCCTACACGTTGTGTAACCACTTGACACCCCTAGATCCCCTAACCTCTGAATAGCTTAGTTAAGGGTTCAAATATGACATGGCTACAATAGTGGGCTAATGTCCTAATACTTTAAACAATCTTCGACTCACACTATATCCAAGATGTTGAATGGTGAACACCTTTTTCCTACCTCAAATCGATTACTTGCACAAAATAATAAATTCAGGCCCTGAAATTTCTTATGGATCAAGTGCCCTATGTGAAGGTTAAAACAATTGATATTTGGGCCTATGAGCATCCAAACTCCCAAGTAGTGGGAAAATTTTTCCACCCCTCGACATATTAACTCTTGGATGTAATGTGAAAGCTCATAAAATAAAAATATAGGCTTATGCAAAGGATCGAGCCTTTCCAACCCTTGGTATTTTTAACCTCTTATATAATGCAAGAAAGGGGAAATATATCTATGGATAAGTCTAGGCCGTTCCCAATGTAACTACCTCCTCATGCCGCAAACTTCAGGATTCTTGGATTTTATTTGTGTCCTTAAGAAATGAGGATTACATAAACTTTCTAAGGAAAGAGGAATTATCCCAAAAGACAAAATTCATAAAAATCATGGTATAACCATAAATCTTGATCCCTCAATGAATCCCACTGGGCTAGGGAAAATTTTTGGGGGAATTTTCGCTAATTGGCTATTTTTTGGACATTTTCTAGAAACAATATTCACTCATTTTGTTAAAAATACATCTATTTTTTACATATATATGATTAAACAGATGATACGTGCCAAAAACTTAGCAAATTTAATAGAAAATTGTCTTTTTTTATTGAATATTTACTTACATTTCATATTTATGAATTTGTAACCTAGAATAATTTCCTATAATATTATACATCGGCATAACATTTGAATCCTTAAAAAATACCCTACAGAGGGATGCAAACCATTAATAGACCACATTCATAGAAATAGAGAAGGTTATTATAGACCATATTCATAGCAATAGAGAAGGTGTGCATAACTTACAACTTATCACACTATTCATATGCAGTCACTTTCCAAGACAATCCATGTATTCACTCACATCAGAGAATATAAGGTAGCCTAGAAATTATGAGCATGGAAGCAGCTCCACAATGTAAAAAATTATTGAAATCACAAACATGAAAGGTATATATTAATGATTGTAACAACAACCTTTAGGAACTCAAACATAAACATTCGATACCATAGAATAATCATTAACATAACAATGCTTTCATAGCCTATTATTCAAATATACATAAAATTTGTGCATACTAGAATATACTATAATGACTAGCTAGTAAAGGTGGGACGTCCACACTCCACCCAACCATAAGATAACTACATCACATCCTTTCTTCTAGATAACCATGCTCAAGCTAGATCCAAATTCTGAGGGAATATCTCCTGAGGGAAACTTCACACCAAATGCTTGGTAAGCACTCATAGTGGAGTTCACTGTCAAGGTGGTTAATCAACCATCCTTTGACAGTAAGCACCACAAGAACTCATTAACTCTCCTAAGTCTATTCCCAGGGATTAATCAAGGGTCTAGATGGGATATTTCTCTATACAAAATATTAAATTCACTGTCCATATGGTTTATTATTTTTCTTTCCATAGTAAGCACCACAAAGGTTTGCAGTCTAGTGTCCAAATGGTTAACAACTCTCCAACGAGCACTACAGTGACTCATAATGTAATGTTTAGGTGATTTAACATCTATATAACAAGCAACATAATCATTTGGTCATCCACTAAGCATCTCGCTGACGACTCAGGGATTAAAACACATCCTAGTAGCCTTAACACAAAGAAACACATGTATTAACACCCACAGTCTCTAAGCACCAACTCAGTGAGAACTCGAGTATATTTTGGTATTCTTGTTTATCTCCTATAGCTCCTCACGATCTCTCTACTAAAATTACATGTTTTCATATACATACATGCACCTTCCTAATAGAGTGTTATCTCTCACTTCTCAATTTTTTCATGTTCTTGCATTATTATTGATTTCCCTCCTACTACTCTATTTTTTTAAATATTCCCTTTTTGAAGAGTCATCCTACCCAATCTCCCCTCAATATTCAAGGTGCATGGGCATTTTCCTACAGCGCTCGCCACTGTCATCTAATCTCATAACTGTTTTCAAGCATTGGGAGCCCAATTAGGTTAAAACCGATTGGGACAATAAATTTGAGGTGGTACTAGGGATTGTCAAACAAGTGAGGTCCCTTTTCCCTCAAAGAAATGGATGCATTTCAT
The DNA here is from genome assembly GCA_031772625.1 of Pinus tabuliformis. Taxonomy (NCBI): domain Eukaryota; kingdom Viridiplantae; phylum Streptophyta; class Pinopsida; order Pinales; family Pinaceae; genus Pinus; species Pinus tabuliformis. Next base: position 282,329,509 of record CM062804.1, on the reverse strand, counting down.
CCTCTACTTCAGTGCAACATTTAAATTTACATTTAATTTCCTGGGTTTACAATCCAACCGCCTTAGCTAGTTGTGGCTCTTAATCTTGCAGTACACAATTGTGTTTACAAAACGTAGGGGTGAAATTAGGAAATAAATGCAATGTAACATGAATTTTTAGAACACGATAGATCTCCTAATCATCATTCATTTTGACACTTACATGGAAACTTTTGAGATATTGGTTTTGAGAATAGATATCCTGAGATAAATAAATATCCATCCATTCATTGAAATCAATCCCGGACCGCCCAGTGAATGCCCTTTGTTCAACAAGGAAAACATACGCCAAATTGGGGATTTTTCTTAGATCCGACTTTTCTTATTTTGATCCAGAATGTGAGTGTTGAATGAATTTTGTTCAATGTAAATGCATCCTTATAATATGCCATAATTAACAACATTTTTTTTTGTACTTCGTTATATTTTTACTTAGAAAATCAAGTAAACAATGCTGGAAAACAATGAATTAGAAGTTTGGAATTAGAATGCTACGAGGAATGTCTTTGCATCTCATACTTCATCCTTTTGAAGCTTTCTCCAAGATTATTTGACTTAATATATTGTTTTCTAGTTGAAGCATGGACAGTCCCCACAAATCAGAATTTGTGCACTACTTTTTATGTGTTTCTCACTTGTTTTGTATAGAATTTGTGCACTACATTTTATTTGTTTCTCACTTGTTTTGAATATGTTTGTATGAAATGTGTATAAATGCTATTTTATGTTCATATCTTTTTATATATTTTTAATTTCTTTGTTCATATCAGTTGTTTAGGCTTGTAAGCTCACTAGTATATTGATTGCCATATTGTTGTGAAATTATATGGTTTTTTTTTTTTTTTAATATGTTTAATGACTTCAAGTATTGCTTATAAAATTAATTTATCACAGGTATTTGTTGCTTATGAGGATAATCTAATTGACAAAGTTGAGTAAAGAAAGGAGAATGTCATCCACCACCTTTCTATGTGGAAAAAGCCCCAAAATTTTTGACAGTTTTTCTACTTATTATATTAATCAACAAAATCTATTTCTTTTAATCATATATTGTTTTCTTAAATTAGATTAATGATTTAAATATATGTTAATTAAGAATATGAGTAGAATATTACTTGAATGGAAAAAGCCATAATGCATTCTCAATTGAAACTTTTTCAATTGGTATCAGGTTAACATTTATTCAATGAAATAGAAAAGTATTGAAATGTCCACTTTCTTCTATCAATGAGAAAAACCTAGTGAATTACTAATCAATTAAAACAAAACCCCTTTTCTCATGGTTTCAATTACAATTATTTATAAGCATTTGAGCGTACTTTACATTTCTAATAAATATATTTAATTTATAAATTTAATTTCATACTTCTCTGATTTAACTTTAAATTTTAATTAATTTTGATTTCAATTTTAATATTTAAATCTAGAATTCACAACTAATCTAACTTAATTGTTGTACTTCTAAATTTACACACAACCGGATTGATATAAATATTATATCTTAATTTATATAATTAAAATAACCTAACACTCTTTTAATACATCACCTTCTTCACTCATTTAAAAAATTATATAACCTTATATAATATACATTGACATTTACATTATATATATATATAAAACTCACTCATAAATATTAAACATGAGTTTGATCAGTATTATTAATTAAAATGAAATGTTTTGAAAAAAATTTAAACTTTTTCTTTTAATTAATTTAAAAACCATTTGGAAATCCTGAAGCAATTTCTTAAATGTGAAATGTTGATTTCTTCTCGAACATATACTTTTTGTATTATATAAAAATGAAATTTAATATCTTACACTTATTTTTTATAATAAATATTAAATTTATTATTATTATTTTAATGTTATTTATTTTTTAATATGATATATCTATTTACAAATTTAAATGATAATTATATTGAACTATTTATTATTTTAAACGTTAATAAAATATTTTAGTATAACTATGGACATTTATATTTGATATTTTGAATCATCATATAAATTTATGTTTTATAGATATTTTCAAACCTTTATAATAAGATAAATGGCATCAAATTGAATTTCTATACATAATGTGTTTAGACCTCATAGATGCCATAATCTTATTTTCTTTTTTAATTTTGTTTATATATAAATATATATATGCAAATATGCAAGTGAATAATGAAAATTTAATACCTCACACCTATCTTATGTATTTAAATAATATTTAATATTTAATATTTAAATCTATAATATTTAATATTTAATTAATTAATATTAAATTTAAATTTATAATATTCAATTAATTATTATTATTTTATCATTATTTATTTTTAATTTAATATATTTATTTACAAATTTAAATTTATTATTTAATATATATTTAAAATTGTATAATATTGTTGATTTATTTATTATTTTAAATGTCAATAAAATATTATAACAAAACTATGAATATTTCATTTTTTGAATCACCATGTGAATTTATGTTTTATTGACCTTTCTAATCTTTTATGATATGATAAATGACATCTAATTGAATTTTATATTTAATTCCATCCTTTTAAATCTATAATATTTAATATCTAATTTATTAGTATTAAATTGAAATGTATAATAATTATTATTTTAATCATATTTATTTTTGATATGATATATTTATTTACAAATTTAAATATATTACTTAACTTATATAATTTTGTTAATTTATCTATTATTTTAAAGGTCAATAAAATATTTTAATAAAACTATAAATATTTCATCCTTTTGAATCACCACATGAATTTATGTTTTATTGATCTTTCCAATCTTTTATTATATGATAAATGGCATCCAATTGAATTTCCATACTTGTTGAGACCTCATAGTTTTTATAATCTTATTTCTTTTAAACACCAAATAATTATTTATAATTACAATTATAATGGTATTATAAAAAAATATATAGTAAAATTGAAAGTTATATATATTTTTTATAATCAAATCTTCTATCTCCATCAACATATTTAACATATTAATTCACAATTATTTTATTTGATATAGCGTTATTTTATTATCACTCATACTATAATTATAGCATTGATATCTAATATTTTCTAACTCGCTATTAATATTTTTTATTATCACTTATGCCATGATTATAGAATTAGTATGAAATATTTTGTTATTATTTGAATATTGTAAGTATCCTATAAACTAATTTTTTCTAACAAATATACTCATTGGGAACAAAAAAAATATTTATTACTTGAATCTCTGCACGGAGGAGCCACTGCAACTAAGGTTCATCATTTTGAATGGGCACGCTTGCAGGTTTTTAAGTTGAAGGCAGATCTGGCATTTCTTAAAAGGTGCAGAGATTCCTCCTCTATTCCGGTTTTTATAATGCATTGCAAGATCTGCTCATTCAACTTGACCTGACGATGAACCACACTAGTTGGTTCGAAACGCGTCGACAAAATTATCTCTATGTGATTTTCGCCGAAGATTCTTCTCAAAATTGATATGGATCATAGAAGCCTAAATTCAATAATTGAATCCCTGCACGGAGGAGCCACTGCAACTAAGGTTCATCGTTTTGAACGGGCACGCTTGCAGGTTTCTAAGTTAAAAGCAAATCTGGCATTTCTTAAAAGGTGCAGAGATTCCTCCTCTATTCCGGTTTTTATAATGCATTGCAAGATCTGCTCATTCAACTTGTCTTGACGATAAACCACACTGGTTGGTTCGAAACGCGTCGACTAAATTATCTCTATGTGATTTTTGCTGAAGATTCTTCTCAAAACTCATTTATTTTATATAAACTTCCTCCAACCGCTCAGGGTAAAGACAATGCATTGTCCTTGGTTTAATTCAGAACTATGTTAATGGGTTTATTTTATTAAAATTAGTAATAACTTATATGTTCTTAATAATGTCAACAACACCACACATAAAATTGAGATTATAGTAGAGATGATTATAGTTCTATTCATTCAATTGTATACATCATTAATTCCTTGCTCATTTGAAAGTTTTCTTTCCCCAATACTCTCCATCTTTATTTGTTAGCTTACAATAGAAAGTACAGCTAATCTAAGTGATACGATGTTCAGCTTACTACAAGAGTACAGTGAAATGAATACGGATAGTACGTAATGTGTCATGAGCTCGATTCCAGGCATAGCAATGTTGAAATTACTGTGACGATATCTTAAATCTCAAGTATTTGAAAATTCATGATAATCTCCTCTCTCTTGATGTCATACAATGTCTAAGATCATTGAGTTGTATTTTTAGAACCATGATGCTTCAATCAACATTTCAGATGCATGGGTGGAATGGTAAGAAAATGATGGAGAGTGACATAATTCAACCTATCAACAAACCTACACATTAAGGATTATGCTTTAACATTTATTTTGTGATCTGATTTTACATAATTTGATCCATATGATAGACATATCAGATTAAATAACATGCAATCACGCTGAATTTATTTTTAGAAAAATATCATATAACATACTTAGTGGTCATGATGAGTCATTTTCTTTAATATTTCTTTTGTAGGGAACTTAAAAAGCTCCATATCATAGACATATCAGGTTAAATATTATGCAATCACGTTAAATTTAGATGTTTATAAGGATAATGCCCTATACAAAATTTTTATAAAATTATTATCCTTCAACGTATGCATTAATTTTTGTTCCAATTTTGTTATTTATTGATATTATAACAAATATGATTTTCATAACTAAACCTAATCGTAATATACCATATTATTAATCCAAAATACAATTTTCATTTATCATATTGAATTACTTATAAAAACTTCTCTCTTTTAAAAGTGTTCACTAAAAGTTCAAATGTTAAAAATCTGTAAAAAGATTTTATATTTTTATTTTTCAATAAAACCAAATACAATATGACATTTTTTTCCTTTACCATATAGATAATTTATACAAATAATATATTTAAAACTATAAAATATATTTTACTAATCTAGTCATATAACATAAATGGTTGGCAGATATAGATAAACATCAATCTATAATACACATCAAAACAGAGGAGTAGATCGCGGATGGGGGGTTTCAGCGAGGAGATGGCTAGGGTTCTTGGAATGACCTGCGACGCCGTTAATGCATTGCATCAACCAGACCGGCCAGAGATATACCCTGGCAACAGATCTATCGCCCACAAGATGGTGCGAGAGTGGATAGGGGCCGAGGGGCCTGCTGCGTCCCAGTATTCAACTGGACAGGGGAGGTCCTGCACAAATGTATGGAAGTCGACTACAGCAGACCCTGTAAAACTTGACGCAGTGGCTGGGTACTTGAAAAACGACCCATACAAACCAGATCCAGAGGAACCATGGCACAGACAGAATACAAAAATCAGTGTTGCATTTGGGTTTACAGAGAAAACGCCCAATCCAACAGATCATGGCTCCAAAAAGGTTGTTTCAAACTATATGGGCGAAGACCTGATACAAATCTTCATCAAACTGATAGGGGGCAGACATCATTGCATGCGGCTCAGAAAGGGGCTGAATATTCAAGAGTTAAATAAGGAAATCCATATTCAGCTTGGAACCCCCACAAAATACCAAAATCTGATATATACAGGACGTAGTCTACAGAATATCCATGCACTTCAGGAATATGGTATCATCAAAGATTCAACTATCATTCTTAATCTGAGACTGCGTGGCGGATGCAATGGAGCCAATTCTAAAAATACAGGTTCCTTTCATGACACAGTCAAAGGAAAGGAGAAAATGCAACACAAACCAACACCAGCACCAGAGCTACCAGGTCCCTATATTGTGGAACAAAAACTGCAATCTCCAATGCTCTAAGTAACTCTGTCGAAGGTAACTAATCTACACACTAATCTATCCAAAAATGTTGTTATCTATAGATTTAATGGGTTCTGGCCAAAATCCGATGCTCTGCATCAATGGATCTTCTCCACATGGTCATCTAACTATGAAATTCACCTATGCTCAAAAGGTTTTTTCATAGTTAGATTCAACACAGAACAAGAATGAGACAGTATTATCAATCAGGGGCCTTGGTTTTGGGGCAATGCTGGCCTCTTCACCACCCCCTGGTTTTCTGATTTTGATGCAAATACTATGAAAATATCAACAATGCATGTTTGGGTGAGGCTACATAACCTCCCTCTACACTTCTGGCATCACAAAGTTTTAATAGCCATTGGGAATTCCTTGGGGAAATTCCTAAATATAGATTGAGACAGAGTTATCAGGGGAATTTTCACATTTGCCAGAATATGTGTAGAAGTGGACTTGAGTCAGGGGCTACCTGATCACATTACATTGAACTACAATAATACAATGAGGACACAATCGCTTGACTATGAGAATATATCATTCAGATGTCGCAGTTGCATGCAAACAGGGCATCTCCAATACACCTGCCCATTGGCTAGGAAGGATCCCAAAGGGAATAAGAAACAACAAAAAAAGCCCAAAGGGTGGCAGCATACCGATCTACTGGAAGAAGAGGACATGCAAATAGAACCTACAGGGAACCAATCAAAACCTGACATACAAATGAGACAGAAATATACACAGGAAGAAAATACCCCAGATACTCATTTGGGGCCAAACAATATGAAACAACAACAAGAACATCAGCTGGAAGTAAGCGGCATCAAACGAACTCATGGATCTGAAGGATCAGAATCTGATAAAGAACATCCAATGAACATAATGGAAAACCAACTAGCTATAATTGAACACACTCCCAACTCTGAAGGTTGGCAAAGGGTGGAGAAGAAGAAGGGCAGAAAAGTATTTGCCAGCTAGAATTTATTTTTCCTTTTATATTGTAACCTTTGTTTCATGTCATTACAGGGACAGCCATCTGCATATGCTTTAAGCATCTACAAAATGTAATTTTTTCATATGAATAAAATTACGACTTTTTCCACGGGAAAAAAAATACACATCAAAACACTTACCTCATAATATATATCATTAAACATATATACATTTAATCAAACATGTAACAAGAGAAACATAACACAACAACAAGAAGGCATAAGCAAACACATAATGATTGCTAAATTTTACATGTGCACAATATGAGGGGCATGTGTAATTTTTTTTATGCTCATCCTTGTGTCCACACATGTCCCTTTTGAAGTAAAAACAAAATATAGTCTAAGTGAAAAGCAATATTGAATACTATAATTAAAAAAAAATTGAATATACATATTTGGTTAGTTTTAATTAAAAGCATTATAAATCATTAATAATTCTACTCTCACTATGTTTCCTAAGTTTCTTGTTGATATTACAACCTAGTATGAAGGAGATGTGGTAAAAATATTCACTTTCACTCTTGAGCCATATATATATATATATATATATATATATATATATATATATATATATATATATTTGATATCAATTCCATGTATAGAAAAAAAGAAAAATTACATATTTTATCATAATAATAAAATATTTAAAAGTAAAAATATTCAATTACATTCTAATAACATAGAAATATGTAATTCATTCCGTTTTTAATATAAAATTGATATGTCATATTTAAAAAATGTCATTGATAATAAAAAAATCAAAATATATTATATATAAAATATTTCAATATGCAAGATTAAATAATGTTAACATATATTAAAAAATATATCAATAAAAAAAAAATTCAATGTGGACAATTTGATACATAAATAAAATATGCTAATACCCATATTAAATAAAATGTTTCAATGTCACTATATATATATATATATTATATATATGATTTTAAAAAAATATTTATATATCATTTAATGAATTGAAAAAAATAAATTCTTATAGATAAAACATTATTTCAAATAGGTTTAATATTCTATATTTTTATAATTTTTCTTGGAATCCAACAAACATTTATTCCAATTACAATTTCAAACTATCTCAAATACATATGCATTCAAAATTTATATATATATAACTTATATTGTTATTATGAAAATATACATCCTCTCTTCGATATAGATTAAATTTGTAAATCAAAATCCGACTCCATGGGAGTTTATAGGATGAAAAAGATAAGACTTCATTTTTTCAAAATCTTAGACTTGTACTTTAAAGGGACACATCTATCTTAACCACAAATCTAATAAGTTTTCAGAGGAATAAAAAGGCTTCATTTTCTCAAAGTCTTAGACCTGTACTTTAAAGAAACACATCTATCTTAACCACGGATCTAATAAGTTTTGAGAAAATAAAATCACTTGAACTCCAAATTTTTTATGCGTTATAAAATTTTAAATAACATAACTACCTTCAAAATAAATAAGTCTAAACTCTTTATCTACCAATGTACTTATACTTAACCTAAAATTAAAAAAATAATATTTATTCACAGTGAATTTATTTTAATATATACCTTTTTACTAGTTTAATTAAAATACAAGTTATTTTGGTTTGAAAATTTATAATTATTAAATCAAAATATGCCCATCAACTTCCAAATGGATGAAAAAGTAAAGCAGTTAATCAATGACAAATTGAAAGAGTTTTTTTAATGAAAAATAACTCTAAAATTAAACCATGAGTTGCACAGATATTCAAGCACGCTTTTAGTATGCCGTGGAAAGGCATGTGGCCCACAATAGGGGAAAATTTCAACGTTTTTGCTCTGTAGGTCGATGGCTGAACCATTCTAGATGGTGCCCGGGAATTTCCCGTCACATTGCGGCATTGCAATGCACCTGTACCCGCAAATACAGTCAGAAATGTGGCCGATTCAACGCCAAACCGAACGGATACACACTGTATATGTCCGATGGATACGGACGAGTTACACACGTGTTATATCCCTAAGGATTTTAATACAACATGTTCGCCAGCGCTCGCTTCGATGGCGGATTTGCTTTCACGTGATTTATTACAAACCGAATCAATTTATCGACTTTCACGTGATTTAATACAAAGGCAAGCCACCGCGCGCGGAGTTACCCACTGTTTTCACAGACCCCGTGAGTCGAATATAATATAGTTCTGGACTTTCCATTTCTGACACGAATATTATTATATTTTGGACTTTCCATTTGCTGTTTCGAAGCCATCTGGTCACTCCTTCAGTCCCAGCGATACCGCTAGCACACAGACCATCAGCTATGAATCGGTTACAAGAGAAGGATAAAGGAAAACGACCATTAAAAGCCAGAAGCTTCAGACCGTGGGCCGAGGATACTAGTAGCAAAGGTACGGTCCGATTCCATTAATAAATCCTTGGAATAAACTCTTTTCCTTCGTATAGAAACCTGTAATAAACTAGGGAAAAGTATGTCTGCTAATAAACCCTTATCCATAGTATTTAGGTTTCCCAACCCTTATCCGTAGTATTTAGGTTAGGTTTCTGTGGTTGGGATGGCTAATCAACGGGCGGCTGCGATTGCTGATCAATCGAGGAAGATTCACAGATTTGGGAATTTCAGTGGGAACAATCAACCAGATTCATGTTCATGTCTTGAAGATGGACATGGCTGTTGGTTCCACTAAACTCTCAAGTTCATAAATCTTCCTCATTGATTAGCAACCCTTATCCATTATTACAGAAGACATGGACCTGGCTGAACATCCACCAAAACTCTCAAATCTTTAGATCTTCCTCATTGATTAGCAACCCTTATCCATTATTACCGGAATCTGTAATATGGCTTAAAAAACAGAACGGTATTTTAGTTTTAATTTTGTGGAAAAATTTCAATCATTTCCATATTTGTGATTCACATTGAAGAACAATCCATTAGTTGTAATTGTTTCCACCTACTTTTGCAGACATTTGATTTATGATACTCACTGTATTTTAAGTCGGCTACGCTGTTGCATTTGCAAATTACAGCGATCTCAATCTTTATTTCCCTAAATCAACCCTCTGTCTCTTCAGATCGGACACGGCACTCGAGAAGCTAATTTGTGTTAGATATTTGCAGGTATGGCAGATTTCATACCTGATCATTTGGGCGATGCATATTCTTCTTTCACCTCAAGAGGAATATCAAATTTGAGAAAGGACAGAAAGTTGGTATGTATATGAGATTTTTAGAATACTTCAAAATCTGCCATTTAGATAAAAATATATTAACAGATCATAAAAATATCATTTTCACTCTTAGTAAAATAGGCATCTTTATGTTGATCCCCGGGGATATTCCTGAAATTTGATGATCAAGATAGAAGTGTATGATATCATTTTACCATGAGTAAAATAGACATTTTTATGTTAATCGTAGATTTAGGGATATTTCTGAAATTTGATGATCAAGATAAAAGTCTATTATTAAGATCTATTATTTAATTTCTGTCAGATTTTAAAATATTCCTAAAATCTGCCATTTAACCTAAGTTCAACAAGCCCAGATAACTGTTATAAATTCAACCAGCTAGGGGAACTGTGATAATGCTGCGTTTGTCTTTAATTCTTTTGTTTACTATGTTTCCAGGAAGTGTGCAACCCGTCCTGTGCAGATTCAAATGGCACAGTGACGAAGAGTATGGCGGCTGATAAAACTGATATTTGCCAACTGCCCAATTTAGATCTTTCCCTGTTACCGCCTCGGTGGCCGATGGGAACGGAGTCCTCCCCTTATCAGCGCGGAGGTCGATTCGCTGCACCGGGATATCAGTTCTGCCCAGTTCCATATTCTCCAAATCCCGATATATATAGGTATATGATTTGTTGCTTGCGCTATTAATTCATTATCTTGTTTTAAGCCTTGCTGGCTATGATTTTTCTAAATTGCACTGTTACATTACAATCAGTTCTCCCAAGGCCGGTGCCGAGCAGCCCCTTTGTGCCCAGCTGACAATCTTCTACGCCGGAACAGTGAACGTTTACAGTGTCTCGGCAGATAAGGTACGACAGCCTTCCTGTAGCTGGGTTCGATGGTTTCTATTCTGTGTACATTATGGTGCAATTTTAAATATGTTTCAATTAGAGATTGTGGTAAAATTTCGGTGATATTTTAATTACGTTTGGATTCTTATTAACAAAGCTATATATAATAAATGATGGATAAACATTTACACGAATATTTATTTAATTTATCCTTCATTTCATTTATGTAAAGTCGAAAATTTGTAACGCAAGAACAAAATGAAGGTCACAAATGGACTGCATAAGTTCCTAAACAGGAAAACAGTTTGAAAATTTTTGATATCATCCACCAAATTGTGTATGCTACCAACAACATTATTTTTAGATTATTAAATTTAAGTATCATGAAAATTCTGAAAAACTTTATTGTAAAAAAAAATATAATTATATATTCTATAAATTATGTTTTTTTATTAATTTTTTTTTATTAATTTTTTTTTATTACAGATGATTTATAAATATTTTGATAATATAGTCATTTAATTTATATGGTTATATTTTACTATTATATATATATATATATATATAAATATATAACTAACTAAATAGGCCATAAATCCAAACTTCATAAGTTTTGAAATAAAAAAACCTTTTGGAAAGAAAAATGATGTAGACACTTTTGATTTCATTCTTAAAATTGTGTATGCAACATCATGAATATTCACTGATTATGAATTTTTTTCAAATAGAAATTCTGGAAACTTTATTTATAATTATCAAACTTACAAATTCAGTTTTTCCATTTCTGATTTCGATTCCTATCTTGGTACAGATTTTCAGCTTTAAGAATAACTCATAAATATAGAAATTCTTGAAACTATATTTTTAAATAAACTATAATTATCATTTACAGATTCAGTTTTTCCATTTCTGATTTTCAATCGTGTCTTGGTACAAATTTTCACTTATAAGAATAACTCGTAAATAATCCCATCTTGGTACAAATTTTCAGCTATAAGAATAACTCATAAATATTTTTTTAGGAATGGTTATCAAAATGATAGGTCATATATATATGGGATTAGATACGCCATAAATCCCCTTATTTTTTCTCAATGATTTCGGTAAAGTGGATCCGACTGTGCTAAATCTCTGTTCCCTTGTTAAATCTCAAATGTTGTAAACATAAAAGTTTAGAGAAATTTTACGTAACTGAAATATTTTGTGCAATGGGATGGTGCAGGCAAAGGCCATAATCATGGGGGCCAGCAGAATCAGTGACTTCCAGCGCAGTGGGACTCCTTCATCGTCTGCGTCTACACCTTCAACTCAGCACAACTCCACGCCTGGTGGCATGGATATGGATCTGATTACTTCATCCCCGAGGCCTGTGTCCATTAGCCAACCCCAATCTCCCGAGACGATAAAATCCGGTAAGAATAACTTATAGCAAAAGATAGTTTAATTCGGTTAGGATCTTTGAATGCAGAAAAGTGAATGGAGGGTATATAATTGACATCCAATTGCAATGTGTGTTGCAGCGGCTCTTCAAATCACTAAGAAAAGTTGTATACAGAGGTTTTTAGAGAAACGGAATGAAAGAATCCACGGAAAGAGTCCTTACCTCCCGCCAGCCCAAAACTAACATTTACAGACCAACATATTGGAGACAACTGAGAAAAATGGGAAAATGCAATTTTGTTTCTATGGATATAGATGTATTTTGTGGCTATGAAGAGTTGCTGAAATGGATTATATGCTTTCTGGTACCTAAATTTTATATCAGACGACAGCAACATCCTCTGAAAAGGAGCCTCATGATTCATGGCTCATCTGAATTAACGCAGATAGCGGAGCATATTTGTTGTTTCTTTTTACAAAACATGTGAGATGCCAAGAAATTATGTTTATCGATAGTTATTTCAAGGTGGATTACTGATGGTTCAAGAATGGGTAATGCTTTTATCGATGGTTATTTACTCGTGAATTATTGATCATTCAAGATTTAGCAATAAGAAGGTGAGAGAGAAATTGTCTAACATTTTATTAAGGAGAAATTAAGAATACATGTATATGATCATACATATTTAAATATTAAAATAAATAACATAAACACGTATGAAAATTTGAATTATATAAAATTGGAATCAGTTGAATTTATTAACTGGAAAAAATATATTATAAGATACTTATTTTGATAATTTTAATTTCTTTTTATTATTAAAAAAATCAAAACATAAAAATAATTTTTTATTTCATAAATTTGGAAGGATCTTCATTATATATATATATATATATATATATATATATTAGTGGAGAAGTTCTTAGGGTGTAGGGTCAATTTTCTTTTCATGTGAAAACCTTTGAGGAAGGTTTGAAGTACTTTGGTTTCCACCTCAAACCAAATGCATGCATTGGAAAGAGATCAAAACAATGGAGATTTGATTAGTTCTCCAAAGTTGGCATATTGATTCTTATAAAATCTATTTTGGAGGTCATTTTAGTCTACTGGATTTCTCTATCATGGATTCTCAAAGGCGTTTCTATGGGTGAGCTCCTATGGGTGAGATGGGACTCAATATTTATGCCTAAAGTGTGGGGAATTTGGCACATCAACCTTTATTAGCAAAAGCCTTGGGAACTAAGGTCGGTTGGAGGTTATTGACTACCAACATCCTTTGCAATTTAGTTGTCTACACAAAATACATTTCCCCATCTTCTATTGATTATTGGATCAGATTACCTAGAAAAGGAAAGCTAATGTATCAGTTATATGGAAGGCGGTTATAACATCCTTTTTTGTGGTGGAAATGTTGAAAATGAAACAAGAAAATTCTAACTTAAGTTTTTCCTTCAATTAAATTGGGAATAAAATTGTAATTCCACATCTCATGACAACTTGTATTAGTTAACTAGGTTAATTTGACTTAGTTGGCTTAGTTAATTCGAGTTGAGGATCTAACTAGAGTCATGTAGAGTGTCTCATACAGTTAGTAGCTCTCGTTGAATTTATTTTGAGTTGTAATTTACTAATTTAGTCTAACTGGGTAAAAGTCAGCTAAACTAGTTCCAACTGATCGAGGAACTAGTGGGAGGTTTAGTAGTGTGGTGTTTCCTATAGTTGAGTGGGATGCTGCCTGCATTCGAGTGTGGTGTTTCCTGAAGTACAGTGTGGCGTTGTTTGAAGTGAAATGTAGTGTTGCCTAAAGTACAGTTTGGTGTTTCCTTAAGTGTAGTTTGGTGCTACCTTGAGTGTAGTGTGGTGCTGTCTGTAGTGATCAAGCAATAAACTAAAGATTCACTCATAATTAACTCATGCATGTGAGATTAGAGAAACACCTGGTTGATATTTGAGTTGAGGAACAATGTATTATCAATTGTATAATCATCTGAATTATACGGGTGGTGCATGCAGTCAGAGGAAGGCTTGTGAGGATTGCGCGATTCATAATTGAGGAATTTTCCAATTAAATAGGGGCTAATTTCTTGAGGAACAATGCAAGGAAATAGGGACTTGGGAAAGCAAAAAATTGGTTAAGTATTGGCCAAGGCTTGTCTAGGAAGCAGTGAGACATATAGAGATAGTGCAGAGGTTGCTTGGGCTTGTGAAAAGCATTGTAATCTTCTTATATTTTCTGACTAATGCAATATACAAATAGCAAAGGCTTTTAGCTATGGCTTTCCGCAGGAAATCATTGTGTTATGCATTGATTCAATTCTTTCTCTTATACTCTTCATGATTTCGTGATCGTTTAATTATTTCCACTGATCAGTAGTGTAGATTCAAGTCTATTATTTTAGCATAGTACAATTAGCATTTTGAATCTACAAGGAATTTCTACATGGTATCAGAGATGAAATCAATATAGAAGGCAAGCATACGAGTTTGTCTTTTGTAGGTTAAATTGAATTTGCAGTGTCATACTTTAGAGTCAGTAGGATGTTGTTTTATGGATTGAGACTCGAATATGCCCTTGAGGGTAGTTCATACTATGTTGCTTGGAATGATAGGATGGAGGTAGTGTTGGAAGACAATGGGCTTAACGAATTCATAAACAAAGATATACTTAAGCTTCCAGCAATTGATGCTCAAGATCTAGCAGAGTGGAGAAAATGTATGGAAAATGCGAGAAGGATTATCCTAGAAGGAGTTCAAGATCATATTGTCTCGAACGTCCACGATAAGGGGAATCCATATGTGATGTGCAAGGCTTTAACAAACTTGTTTCAAAAAAACAATGACCGTACGAAGCTGGCACTGAAGGACAAGCTCAGAAAAATCAAGATGGAGAAGGGCGACAAAAGACCAAAGTACTTGACCAAGTTAACCCAATGTCGGGATGAGCTTGGAAGTGTCAATATTATAGTTGTTGAAGATGATCTGGTAAGCCTAGCACTTCTAGTCCTTTCCAAGAGTTGGTACATCTACTAGGGCTTAGTAAATGGGAGGGAGAAGCTACCATAGTGGGAGTGTTTGTGATCTAGCTTGGTACAAGAAGAGATTCGTCGAAACACTAGAGTTGGATCCTCATACAAGCATGATGATTAAGAGAATTGTGCCTTAGCTGGAAAGGCGAAGAAAGGGAAGGCAAAGCCATCCCATTCCAAATTAGATTCCATCGTGGGTGACAAGAAGACCGACATGTCGAGGATTAAATGTTTTCACTGTCACGAGCTAGGACGGTATGCCACAAAGTGTTCCCACACGAAGGCTAACAAGAAACCCTCAAGAAGAGTAGTAGAAGAAGCTCTTGCTTCACAATTTGAGCTGGATTTCACCCTCATCACTTGGATGGTGACATCAGTGATTGGTAGTCTATGGTATCTTGATAGTGGAGCCTCATTCCATATGAATGGAAATAGAGAGTTGTTCAGTGACTTGGAGGATATGGACCTCCAGATGCACATTGAAATGCGAGATGATGGGAGGTATAGCATAACTGGCATCGATATTGTGACCTTTTAGAGGGATTCTAGTTCTCCTCTAACATTAAAATATGTCATGTATGTTCCATGTTTGAAGAAGAATTTGGTTTCAGTTGGCATGTAGGAGGACCATGGCTACGATGTGATATTTAGTAAGGGAAAGGCTTTCCTTCGTCAAATAGCCTTAGGACAAGTGAAACGGATCGGGGTTCAGTGAAGAACCTCTAGAAATTTGATGTAGAAGATTTTGCTTCTTTGAGCACAAAGTCAGAGAAGGTGCAGAGCTGAGACATCAGTGAGTTGTGCAATAGAATATTGGGTCACTTTTACCACAGATCTTTGAAGATCATGAAACAAATTTCTGTAACACTTCCCAAGGGTACACTAGAGTAGTGAGACACATGCAAATGATGCACACTGGGGAAGTACACCAAATCTAGCTTTCATGATAAAGATATTCAAGCGCAAGCAATCATTGAAAGAGTTCACTCAGATGTGTGTGGACCATTCTCGACAGCCTCCAAGGCCAAGCACAGGTATTATGTAATAGTTGTAGATGAATTTTTTTGTAAGTTCTATATTTTCTTCATGTAGAAGAAAGATCATGCATTCGCTAAATTTTGTGAATTTAAAGCACTTTTGGAGAAAGATACTAGGAGGAAAGTTAAATCCCTCAAGAGCTATAACGATGGAGAATATGTGTTGAATGAATTCAAGAACTTATGTGCATCAAAAGGAATTCGACGAGAGTTAATATCGCCCCATAACTCATAGAAGCATGGGGTCACTGAAAGGAAGAAAAAAAGTGTCATGGGAGCTGCACAGACAATTTTACATGATCAGGGCCTACCATTGCACTTGTGGGTTGAAGCATGCAACACAATTCTTTATGTGCAAAACAAGAGTCCTCATCGAATTTATTGAGATGAGTACACCAAAGAAGTTTTTTCAGGTAATAAACCAAATGTGGCACACTTCAGGATCTTTGGTTCATCAGTCTACTGTCATGTTACCACGGATGCACAGAAAAATCTAGAGCCAACAATTGAGTGCAGGATATTTTTGGGGTGCACTGGTAGACCTCGCAACTATTGGGTGTACCTGCCATTCGGAGGATGATAAATGTTCATAGAGATGTGAATTTCGATGAAGAGAAGGCCATGAGATGTTCCCTTGAGAGGGAGCTTTAGTTTCATGGAGAAGAGGATCTTTTGGCTCCTAAAGAAGAACTTCAGGATGGTGTGGAGCAACCACATGTAGAGGAGCAGAGAGTGGAAGCACCCACTAATGAAGAGCCTTCCAGAGATGGAAGGAAGCACACCAGAGAGGCTAAGATATTGATGCATGCTCCTAGAGAGAATGTTGGAGCATCGACATCATAGTGCAGGCATAGGAGGTCACCAAATCAGTATACTGGCTACATGGCTCTGATGAGCAAGAGTGTAGAGGTTTAGCCATATTCATTCAAGGAATTAGTGCAAAAACCACTATGGCTTAGTGCCATGGTTGAGGAGTATGACTCCATTATCAGAAATAGTGTTTAGTAAGTGATCCCAAGACTAGTAGAAAAGTTAGTGGTGAGTTCTAGATGGATTTACAAGGTAAAGCAAGTAGAATATGGGAGTGTGGAGAAACAGAAGGCCAAATTTGTGGCCAGAGGGTTATCTCAGGTGGAGGGAATTGATTATGAGGATACCTTTTCTCCTGTAGCAAGGTACTCTATAATAAAATCTATTCTAACACTTTCAGCATATATGTGATGGAAGATACATCAGATGGACGTGAAGACAGCATCCTTAACTGGGTGATTGAGGAGGAGGTTTATATTGAGAAGCCGAAAGGATTTGAGACCTTCAACAGAGAATCGCATGTGTGAAGACTCAAGCAAGTATTATATGGACTAAAACAATCACCCCATGGTTGTTACACCAAGATTGACAACTATTTCACCAGGTTCGGTTTCACCAAAAGTGAAGCAGATGCGAACCTTTACCATATTGTGCTTGAAGGTAAATTGTTGATTATAGTATTATATGTTGATGATTTCATTCTAACAAGTGATGAGAAGCTAATAAAATATTGCAAAGAGAATCTTGTGAGAGAATTCGAGATGAAGGACCTGAGGCTCATGCATTATTTCCTTGGTATGGAAGTATGGAAAGGAGATGGGGAATTGTTTGTCTCTCAGGGAAAGTATGCGATGTCATTCAATCTTGCCATGTGAGCAGGTCAAACCTGAACTCGGGCTCTAACTTCTGCATACGAGCTCGGATTTGAGTCTCGTTCACATTGTTGGATTCAGAATGACGAGCTATTCAATATGAATATAATATTACCAACATTATGACACTTTTCTTTTTTGACAAATTTTGAGCTCCAGATCACTCTTCCCCACTGAAAAACTTTTGGTCTCCAAAATTTTAAATAATCTGCAACTTCCCTATACTTTTTCTGCACCAGAAGTTTCCTACATGTCATCCTTCCTTCTCCTTCACCTTTGTTCTTCAGAGCCATAAGCGATGATCTGACACCTGTCCATGTCATTATGGCCATCCACAGAAACATCCTTCTGAAGAAGAATTCCAAGAAGAGGAGCACCTTGGAATTGCTTATCTACAAAATCCTTATCAAGGATAAGATCCTAAAATACTTCGCCAAATGAACCCAAACAAGTTGCACATAGTGAATACTTGTATAACTTGAGTACTACACGCATTTGGAACATACTAAATGTGTTGCGAGTACTCATACAATAGTTTTAAAATGCCTTATTTTTTTTTTTACAAAATGGAATAAACTTGACTCCTAAATTTTACATTCAAATTGAATATCAACAAGCTAAACTAGCATTGTAATTGCTTAAATAAAACATTTTTGCATATAAGTGATTTATTTATGAACATCACTTTTACAAATTACCCAATTATGAGGATATGCAACTAGTGCAAAATAGAAATTTACAAACTTTAGTTGGATAAATAGTCTGCCCATTTCTTACCCAACTAGGTAAATAAACCCTCTATTTGAACTTTCTCTTCTTGTGAAGTTGCTTTAGGGATGGTTGCATGATGCGCCACTTTTTATTTTGTCGCTTCCTCTTCTAGTGCTTTCATGATTTGCTTTCCCTTACAAAGATGAAGTTGTGGAAACAATTTCCAACAATTCTCGACCCAATGTCCACTGATATTAAAGTGAGTACAAAAGTTCTTTTGAGCTCCTCTAGGCTCACTTGGCTTTATCCTTGAATGAGATTTTATCCTTTCAATCTCAATTCCAGTAGACATAAACATCTTCTTGATGTTTGATTTCCTTTTATCGCATTTATCTACACAATGGTTAGATGAAAGGAAAAAGGTGCATGGAAAAATTTTCCTCAACATGTTTTCAAATCTGCATTGTTTTCTTTCATGAACAACATTCAATTAACAAAATGATTATACCTATGTTTTTTGTCCTTTGGCTTATGCTTCCCGTGTGAGGAACTTGCATGGAAAGAAGAACTCAACTTTCCTTCTTCTTCAGATTTTACATCTCTCTTTGGAGATGTTCTTAACTATAATTCCTCCTTACACTTGACGAACCAAGAGGAAACCATTTCTGGATGAAACTTCCAACATCTTGCCTCCTTGTGTCCTTTCTTACAGTAAAAGAAACATGATATCCATGAACTATTGCTAGAAGACTACTCTTCTTTTGCAACATAGCCTAAGCCTTCATATTTAGGCCTCTCCTTAGCCACAATTGGATTTTTAATTCGTTACTGGTTTATGCCAAGCCCTCCTCCCTTGTAACCCATCGTGGTCAAGAGCTTGGATCCAATGCCTTTATTATGTTTTTCAAAGGCTACAAATGAATTTACATCAATACTTTCACATAAGGAAGAAGCATGTAAATTATTACCATTTGCTTCATCTTTCGATTGACACATGAAGATGTTTTCAGATTCCCTTTTGATTCGAGATGTGTCCTCTTGGACTCTTCAGCTCTCTTCTTTCAGCTCCTCAGATTTGGGTGCTGATAAAACCTCATCTTCCACATCATGTGGACAAAAGTTACAAATTTTTCCATCTACCTTCTCAGAGGGCTTTCTATACTATCATCTTGCATAATAGTTGTAGAAAAACCTGAATATTATGGAGAAGATGGTGGTTTTTCACCATTATTTTTACCTTCTTCCCTTGGAGAGCATTCTCCTCTTGAAGGTCTAGAGCTTTCATCTTGCAATTTGATATTCCTCTCTTCATAGAGGACTTTCACCATTTCCTCCATGTCTAAGAAAGCCTTTCTAAATGCCTTCACATCCTTTGACATTCTTGCAATCTCTCCTCCTTGGGACATGCTTTCCTTGAAGTTTCTACTGCAATTTGAGGTAGAACTTGGAGGTAGATATTGTAACAATCCTGCTCTCCTTTCCAAAGCATTCTCCTCAATGAGTTTCAGAACACAATTACTTGCAAACAATAATTAATTCCTCCTTGCACAAAGAAAACCAAAGATCTAATACCAACCTGATCTGAATTGGGGAAAATTAGTAATGCTTTGCTAATTCCCCTCATCAGAATATAAAAATGTGCTTGAGGTTTGACTCCAAAATAGCAAGTAAAAACATGAATTTTATGTGTTTTTACTTAAGTTAGTTTCATGAAGAAAATTTAAAACATGAAACTAAAACACTGAATGGAATCATGTATCAAAGAATAATACACTAGCCATTGATAAAGGAGTTCAACCCTCTTGGGCTACATCTCCTCAGATCAACTCTAAAGGCATGATCCCTTCTCATTATGCTCAAAATTCTTCAATGGTAAAGAGTACATAACTGTGCTAACAAAAAGAGAGGCTAGTTTCCCCTTCAAGGAAACATTTTTTTGCAAAGAAATCTAACTTTAAACATATGTCAAACTACATTTAGTCATGAAACAATTAGCAAGATAAGGGCTCTCAAAATAAGACCCCATACTCCAACTACCATGATCATAAACAAGTACAAAAATCCACTTGAAGTACTTAAACAAGTCTCTTTCTCCATCCACATATAGAGAAAAGAAGAAATAAAGCTACAACACTGTTGTAATGGCTACTGTAGAAAACATATGGAGGCTGGAAGACCCCTGCAAGGTCATCTCCATCTTGGAACTCCTCCATAAATTGAATCAACATTCTGGTTGACCAGGGCACCCATAGGCTTCACTTTACAAAAATCCTATCCAAAAATTCTCCTTTCCTCCTGAAAGTTGTTCTAATGAGTTCAGAATGCCCAAAAGTGGTCATCTAGCCTCTTTTTGCAACTCATTTGGTCAAAAATTTCCTTAGTTATGACTTATACCAGTCTTTCCACAATTTTCTCCTCCAAATCTGGTTTACTTCCAGTTAAATTTGATATCCACTAAAACTGACAGTTCCACCAAAATCGGAGGTTCTGCTATCATTCCCACCTATCTTGTAGTTAAGGAGTTGAGTGGTCACATGCGGAGTGGTGGTCCGATGGTTAAGGCTACAGTTTCGCAACCTTGTTGGATATCGCAATCACAATCAGCTATCGGTGGAGAGACAAACGTCATCACTCCTTCAGAAACTATGCTCGCCAATCTAATAAACTCAACGAGTTATAAATTACAACTTTGAAAATATATCACATCCGGGACTTATCACTTATTGAGATTGGCAGATAACCCCAAGCCTAAACAATATGCACTGTACGATACAGAGATCTGTTGGGATTATGAAACAAAACATATAACATATCACATCGAGGAGTCATATCGCAATTAGAACATTCCCTCAGTGGATATCAAAGTACATACATTGTGATAGCAGCGGACCCATTGAGGTTATAAACTTGAAACTGAAGTCGCATTACATCTGGGATATCCTATCGTATTTTGCATCGACGAAGAACCGACACTAATGTAATGCGAGACTTTCTGTAATTGTAATATGCAATAAATCCCATCACAACTGTGCTTGAACCGGAATCGATTCTTAACTCCTTTGGTATGCGATTTGCGGGGGCCAATGGCAACCTACCACTTGACGCTTCCCCATTCGCTGGGACCTTTGCCATGTTATCCAATCCTGCCATTTGAGCAAGTCAAACTTGAACTTTGATTGACTCTAACTTCTGCATTCGAGCTCAGATTTGAGTCTCATTCACACAGTTGGATTCAGAATGACAAGCTCTTTGATCTGGAGGTAAGCCTATCAATATTCTAACACTTTGATTTTTTGGCAAATTTTGAGTTCCTGATCCAAGGGGCACAAATAAAAATGTAGAGATTCTCTCCTTAAAACATCTTATTTGTTTTTTGATTGACAAAGAATGTCACACACTACATATTTTTTGTGATTCTATGAATGTTATAAATTGGTTCAATGAAACACGAGGATGCTGCAGCCACACATGGCTACTTATTATGGGGAAGATTCTTCACCTAAAGCTATCTTTTGACTACATCTCATGTCGCCATATCTACAGACAGAAGAACACAATTCCGAAAGCAAGCTCTGAGTTGGTAGGCTATGGACATTTGGAAGATCACAAAACAACTAGGTAAAAAGGCATAGGAATATTTTCATCATCCTTCCATAAAAAGATGACTAGATGTATAAAAACACAATTACCATTATCATGTTTATTTACTATAATATTTTCTAATTACATACTATTGTTTCCATTTCTTTTTTATAGAAACAAATATATATTTATATGTATGTTTCCAATATGTATTAATACTCCAACACTTCATATACTGGACACTTATTTTATGTAAAAAGCCCAAATTTTTAAACTAATCTTGTAAAAGGAGAATGGGAAATATAAATTTTTCATATTTTAATAAAATATATATATATATATATATATATATATATATATATATATATATATATATATATATATATATATGCGGTTTTATTAAAATGAAATATAACTTATTAAAAGAGAATGCATAAGCTTAAGGGGAAGTTTGATAATTCTCTTTCATACAAAAAATTTCTTCTCCAGTATTTTATTTTATTTAAATTTAATTCCTTTCCCATAAATATATTTTTACATTATAAGATTATTGTAAGTAGTTTGTTTTAAATTAATTTAAATAGAATTATTTTGAAAATAAAATTATATTATTACAATTAATAATTTTTTTTCATTTAATAAAGAAAAATGTTATAAAAAAGTGATATATAATATAATATTAAAAATTAGCTTAAATCTATTTTAACTCTGGATTTACCAAATTTTAAGAGGGATCAAATATCTTGAGATGTAAATCTCTTTTAGGGTGAAAAGAGGTTTGATCTTTTTAAGCTTGGTAGATCCAAAGTTAAGATGGATCTATGGTGGATTTTATTAAGTAATAGGTTTCTCATATACAAACATTTTCAACGTATAAGAATTTAGATACATTATATATCCTCTTAGATCTAAGACTTTTGTGATCTATATTGTAAATAAATGTCTTTTAGATTAATCACAAAAAATATTTATCTACACTATATTTTTTTAACCAATATTTAAAATAAAATAATTTTTCATTTTCAATAATCTTATTTATCATTTAAATAATTATAAATATATTTTATAGTTTTTAAAATATAAATTTATAATAAAATTCCATAAATTATAGAATCAATTTCTTCTCAAAACATTTACAAATTGTGAAATCATTTTTTCTTTAAACCACCGTATTATCGGAATACAAGTCTAGATCAATTAGAAAATCAAAGATCTAAGAAAGCATTCCCCTCGTTGCTTTCAACCAAAAAACACATGTTTGATATAGTAATATTCAACGCAACAAATGAATTATCTCTTCTCCTCTGTGTTAATTTTATTAAGTGATAGTTTTCCGAGATGCAAAACTTTGTATGCTATAAGAATTTGGAAATAATAATATCTATATATATTAAAATATTTTAAATAAAACATTTTCTCATAATTTTATAATATAATTTATCATTTTAATAACTATAAATATATTTTATAATTTAAAATGTTTGGGCTATTATAGATACATAAAGATATTATTGGACTTTTCCCATTTATAAGGTTGTAAAGGCCAAATTTGTTTCCAATCTAAAGTTATATTCAATTGTTTTATGCTATTAAGCATATTATAACGTTAAGAAAATTAGAAACATTGAAGAGTGGTTTTCCTATTTTTAGTGTAATATTCTAAAGAAAAAAAAAAAATGCAAGGCATAACATAATAGAACATATTTATAGACGAATTGAAATAGCAACATATCTCAGAAAAGAAGAGTATTGACGTAATGTAAGTTTAAAGTAGCGCTAGAAGATTAATAGCTTAATAGTTTACCACAATTTTTAGATAATTGGAATTGGACATGTTTGAAAATTTTTTTAATTTTAATTGAAATTTTATATATTTAAATAAACTATATTAGAAAAAATATTATTAGTAAAATATATGATAATAATAAAATGATTATTTTATAACATTTTATCTTTATTTTATTTTATTTATTAATTTAATTCTTTTTACTTTGTTTTATTTTTTTTATGTAATTATTTTAACTCAATTTTATTTTATTTATTTTTAATATTTATGTAATTTAATCGAATCAAAATATTTAGATAACATACTCTAATAAAACAACATTATAATATCTCTTCCCTACTAATGACACAGATCTATTGATAATATCACCTATATATTATGATAAGTTTGCTTGCACTCCATCATATTAACTTACATTATCAAACAGAAAATCATTGCAAGATATCACCATAGAGAATCAAAACCTTAAAATGCGACTACGGGGGATTATATCTATGCTTCATAGATATCGCTGCGAATATCTATTCATAATATCACCTACATCACTAGAGTGTTAAATACAAAATAACTATAGAGATTATCTAGCACATATTATCTTTTTATTACCTATAAAGAGTTGTCATTGTAAACTTATTTCATTAAAAAAAACATATTTTATATTTCAAGAGAGAACATGACATTCTCATATTTGTTCCTTTTTTTTGGGGTTAGCTGCAGATATTGTTCGATAGAATTATTTTTATATGTTCTTAATTTTTAAATTATAATATATTTTAAGAAAACCCATACATATATATACACAGACGTTACATGTTACAATTCGTAAATGGTAACAACTATTTTTGTTTTGGTTCTATAAAATTTAGAAACCCTTTGTTATTACATTTGTAAGAAAACCAATTAAATATGTTGCAATGTGATTTTTAAAAATGTAAAAAAAATATTAATAATGCACTTTGGGATTAATTTTTTTTTTAAATACAAAATCTATTTCCACGTCTAATAAGTTTTTACATTTGAAATTTGAGTGAGTTTGTAAAAATATAAATGAAAAATTAAATAAAAAAATTAGTTTCTTCTTTCTCTTTAAAAATATATTTCGCTCATCATCATCTTGAATTCTATTGGTTCTTCTAAAGTTGATTTTGTTAGTACACTTTTCAATTTGAGGCTTACTTTTTTATCTCCAAATTTCCCTAACGAACCAATTATAGAAATGATATTAAATTGAATTGTCACCATCTTGCACATGCCTCTAGCTTTGCAACTACACAACACTTCCTTGAATTTATAATCCTATATATATGCCTCTTTATACAGATCATTGGTGAAAGGCTCCATGTGCATCAAAGTTCCCAGGGCTATGATTATTGACATGGGTGGCCTTGAAAGCATGTTGGCCAACTAGTTTGTGCTACCCTTTTTATACTTGATAAATAAATGAAACTACTATAAAAGCCCCATCCACTTGTAACTCCTAGTACACTATAACTTACTCTAGCCCTACGAATACTCTAGTGGTTGGCAATATATTTGGATGACTATCTCATTTCCCATTAGGCAACATTTTCACTTATTCATAGCTTGTACCAAGATATAAAGATCCATATTGTAGGCATGGTAGTTGAGAACTACACCATCAAATACTTTATAACATATCATACGGTCCTTCCTCACTACATCAAGATTGCTCCCATAGCATACTCACCGGCATCCATCTCCACTTCAAAGGGTTATAAGTCTAGTAAAGAAAGAACCTATGCTTGACTAAGTTTCTTTTTTAACTCTTCAATGGAATTCGATTGACCCTTTCTGCATTGGAAATGGTTTCCACTTGTTATTATAGAATGGAGTGTTGTCGCCACTACTAAAAGTGAGCTTATGAATTTGCGTAGGTACTATGCTACTACAATGTAACTCTTGACCTCAGAAACATTGGTAGCAATTGACCTCTTCATGATGACTTCCATCTTGGTAGGATTTATCTTTATCTCTCCCACACCAATTACATATCCTAAGTACAATAAATAATATTGTGAAAACTCACACTTCTTGAGATTTTCCAACATTAGGCGCTTCCTCAATGTCTCTAGCACATGCATCAAATGTTCCTTAGTGCACCCCTCCAAGGATGCATTTTCTCCCATTGGCTCATACAAATTTATTTCTCTTAAAAATAGTAAAACATGTTTCTTTCTATTGTTTCTTGGCTTCTTGGCTCTGTTGGCAATTACAAATGAAATTTTAGACCTTCCCCTATGCAGATTGATGGTAAAGGATTTTTTTTTCCTTGATGAGGAAATTCTTGTTGGGTATCTATATGAAGATTGAATCCCTAATGTAACATATAGGGACTCCCAAACACCACTCCACATACATCATATGGAACTGCATCAAATTCTAGTTCATCAAAAAAATCGACAATGATAGAAAATTTCATTTTACTCTATTTTTTTGCTTTGATTTTTACATCCTTATTTACCCATCTCAAAGGATATGGTCTTGTATGATCATGAACTTCCAACACTAGTTCATTGACTAGATATAGTATGATTATATTCACCTATGATCTTAATTTAAATAGAGAATCAATATTTTTCTCCTTGACTTGTATCTTAATATGAAAGAGTTTGGTCATATTCTTATCTTCCTATAGGTGAAGGATACTAAGGATCCCCTCCTTCTACACTTATGTGCAGAAAATATTGTCATCTACATATGAGCTAATTTCCACCTGACTGCTTGAATCTCTTGCCATGATTTTTTTCTTATTATTTTCTTCCTTTTAGTTCTTTCGGTTGAGTTCTAGATGCAATTTCTAGCAATTCTCCTATGTGTGACCACCAATGTTACAATGGTTGTAATGGGTTTTCAGATATCTGCATTGGTTCACTGTGAATGTTGTCTTCTTATCCTTCCCCCATTTCCATTACTTATCTCCTTCTTTGGAATCTTCCTTGTATTTCTTTTTCTTTGAACCACTCAACTCCCCTTTCTTCTAGCCTATGTTTTCTAGGTAATATGCCTAGATACTAGCCTCATCCACCATTGTATGTTTGAATACCATCACTTGAATTTGTAGATGGATGTGTAAACTCCCTAGATATTTGGGGAGAATTTCTATTTTCTTGGGAAAGATAACGAACAGTATTCCCTTCTTGAGTGTTCTGGTGTATTCCTATACACTCTTCCCCTATCTCTTCCTAAATTAATGCCACCAGATCCACTACCCATTTACATTATCAATAAAGAATAATTATGAACTTTTGATATTTTAAAAATATTTCCTGTTAGTGACCGGGGGATCCCATCCATTTTAATTTTTTTTGTGTGGCATTCCCACCAGGTTAGGGCATGACCCTTTATTTTGAACTATGCGAATGAAATTTTCTATTTCTCGTGTATTTGGTGAACACTAAAATAAACCTATAATTATGCCAACAAGTGATTTAATTTCAAATCAAGTGATTGATGTATACCTTATCTTCCATCTAAAATATGGATTATGAATGGTTCATGGCACTAAAACTAGGTTGTTCCTTTCTAGGTTTCTCTGAATTTTTCTTTGGTTCTTCATGATCCCTCGATTTCCCCTCCAATTTGATCTTTATGTTAGAACCTCCATATTCTATAAAAATCTCAATATTATTGGTTATGCCCACCATAAGGAGGATCACATTATAGTTTATGTCTATGAAGTGCACTTCTAGTCATGTAAAATTTTATTGTATCAAATCCCAATGGTTTTCATAAGGATATTCACTATCCATGGTTGGGTTTTATGGATTTTTGCTTCAACCAATATAATCCCCTACAACTCCCAAAAATATACTACCTATGATATCAATATTATCCATATACTACCATTAAAACTCCACTAGATAGGTCATCACAATGAATATTATGAAAAAAATACACTTAAATATAAATTTATACTACAAAGATTAATTTTCCTTGGATTTCTACAGTTATTAATTTGTTGTCTTACCTACTTGTGCATGGAAAATATATAATGCATACAATAGATAAAAATGAAAAATCATACTTACATTAATCACAAGGAACAACTTATGTGACTTCAGAAACCCTTTCAGGGAAAAACCCAGTTGGAAGTGAGGCTACTCTACTGTCTCTCTAAATC
Organism: Pinus tabuliformis; assembly: GCA_031772625.1. Taxonomy (NCBI): domain Eukaryota; kingdom Viridiplantae; phylum Streptophyta; class Pinopsida; order Pinales; family Pinaceae; genus Pinus; species Pinus tabuliformis. The sequence continues at coordinate 282,301,274 of CM062804.1, read as the reverse complement.
GAAATAATGCAAATATAAAGGAGGGAGAGTTATGGCCCACAGGATACTAAAAAAAAATAAACCATATATGTTATACTATCTCTCTATCCACTCTCAACTACTCTTCTATGGAATAAAATGGACTTGAATATAATGGAACCCATTTTCCTCTTTGTGATCTGGTTAATAGGCAATTTAATGACCAACTAGTAGTTAAATTTGACCCACTCAACCCTTAATATGAGTTACAAATTTACTCTTCTAGATTATTATTTATCATCCCCACATGTCTATCCCATATTTCATTAGTAATAAGGTATGACATGCAATCCTTTCAAATTATGGTGATCAAACAAGATAGATTAACTTCCAAGGGGCATAAATTTTGCATCTGAACTCCTATTGACATGATTCTTACACTATTAGAAAGATATTAAAATTTAGAATGGAAATAAAGTTTCCCTTGCTTAAGTGGAAGAGTTTTATTCCAAAAATATTCATTTAATGCCTCAAACTAGCCCCAAAAGGTTTATAACATTAATTCTCCAAACCAGGTCCCATCACTAAAACCGCTCATGTAAGTTGATTTCTTTTCTTTCCCCACCCTAGAGGCATCGATATGCATGAAAAATAGTGTAATGATAAAATATAGTTTATTACCTCCAAATACCATGGTATAATTTTAAGGTTTATTTCCCGAAGGGTTGGAACCCCAGTGGTAAAAGGGCTCTTGAAAGGTTATTAACTCCAAGACTGAAGGGTGGACCAGTAGCAAAACCCCCTAGACCAAAAGGGTGACCATAAAATTTAACAGCACAAGGATACAATTTCTTACCAAGGATTGTACCCCTAAACCCTTGTAAATCTCAAGGAAATTGAGTGTTCCCTACAAGCTAAGACACCCTAAAATGTTGACTTCCCCATGGATTACTAAATTCACCCAAAAAATTTATATCCCCAAATATGCTAGGGAAAACATTGCCCTTGTCTTATTATTTCAACCAAAACAAAAACTAGCATTGGTTTTAAATGAACTACCTATAGATATTTAAGACAAAAGGATGGACACATCGACCTAGATGTAGACACATATTTCAAATATCTTATTGTAGAAATGGGTATACTACTCATAGTTGCACTAGAGCCTCCAATTGATGTGAATGGGGGGACTATAGTTGATGTTGTTGAGGAACATATACTAGTTGTACAAATGTTTGGAATAACCATGCTAGATTATTTTTCCAATAGGAGAATATGGATTCAGTAGTTGTGGTGGAGAAAGAAACTATGGTAGTAGAATACCGTGTGAATGTTTCCTTAGGGGATCCTTCAATGAAACTAAGGTTTGGAACCCTATGTTCTACCATATGGTGTATAGGATTGCATAGTGTTATATGGAATTTACATCTACGGATAAACACATTTTCCCAAGGTGGGTAGCTACACCTAGAACAATAGAAAGAAAGTAGTTTAACCTTTTCCTATACATGAGATGAAGGAACTTACTTGTATTCTTTTGCTTCCTTAATCCCCTTTGAATTTCTCCTGTCGATCCCACTTGAACTAAATCCGCTCAATTGGTACACGTGTCAATAGAAATAGAAACAACACATTAAAGCATACATGATCTATCTAATATAAACCAATGGAATCGAAGACATTGAAACACATAATCATCATAGATATGAACAAGAATATGAGAAAAGGAATAAACACTTTATTAATGTAGAAGGAAGAGTTTCACCCAATACAGTTCGATCCTGTGCCACTCCTCCAGCTTTAGCCCAACCCTCACCACATCAAATGCACACCAATCCAGCAACATAACATTGCTTTAGATGAACTCAAATCTCAAACCAACAGAATTTCCTTACAAACTTCAGATTCTAGCCCCCTAATCACTATGATGAGTGCTAAATTTATAAGGAAATGGAGGTGGTTTTGTCATAAATGATGGTATTGAATGGCCTTCCAAACTTGGAGTTAGTTTCCATGGAGAAAGGGATAAGAGGATAGGAGGCTAATTGATCCTTATCCTATCCAAATTCGAGCTCATAGGAGGAAATAAGAGATGGGATCCGTCTAGAATGATCTAGAATCAAGGAATATTGCTAGAATCCAATGTGAAGTTCGCTCAATCTTGCCCAACATAGGTCAAACGGCCCTAAGTACATTGTAGTGCAGGCTTGAATGGGCATGCCTGCTCTGCAGCACAGTTACCCCTGACCAAGGTTGCGTTCGTGTCCCAATGAGGCATTTCAGCAAGGTCTCAAGCTAGGAAAATTTCATGGATCAAAGAATTCAATGAGATGACTTGTCTAGGGCATGTAACAATTGAATTAGAGTTTGATGAGCCCTAATTGTACTGATATGAATGTTGGGAGTGATGTTACCAAATTGACCTATAAAAGTTTCCTTCTAAAGCAAGAATTCGAAAATGATAATGATGAGTGGTATGCTTTACGATGATAATGATGAGTGATATGCTTTACAAAGCATCATGATATTTTGAAATTTTCATGAATTTTTGAGGGAAGGCATACCCATGCTCAACATACAAACTTTTCATTACATGTGCATAAATCAGATAGTCTTCTATAGATATAAACCCATGATAGGATGACCATCTGTTTAAAGCCATCGTACAGATGATTTAGTACTCTCTTGAAATCACAGCCTAGATGGATGAAACTAGATTCGGGGTCTTCTATCTTGTCCAATTTTTTGCTCAAATACGAGTCTAGCCATGTGAAAATGTGATGTGAAGTCGAACATGGGAAGACACCGTCCAATTACCAGCCAATGATGTAAGTTGTTAATAGATGCGATAGAGATCATTGATAATGATAATGATTCTTAAGGTATTGCAGTACATTCTGCATCGTGTGAATAGATGTTTTGATGTCCAACACCATACAAAGTCTTTCAGTCAAAGTGTAGTGATGTCAACCTGTCGCCGGAAGTGAGAGACTTGCCATTGATGTATGCAAGCCTAAAGGTAATGGAAGGGTTTTTCTATGTCAACTTCCTAGATAATGTGTTGATGTCGACAAGAAGCGACTCATTGCAGGAGGGCCTTGATGTATCCCCCATCAACGACACAAAACGAGTGTAATGATTTTGAAGACAACATTGACTCACAATAGAAGGTTCAGGAATGGCGGTCATGAAAATGAAGGTTTGTGAGTATTGCAAAGGATGAAGTTTACTGAGTGACTTCTCTTGAACATGTCGATGACACTGAATGAATTGGCATCATTGACCCAAAACCAAAGTGATGGATGGTGTGATAGACCATAGGTATGATAACCATCAAGAGGATAACCCAACCCAAATAGTCATGGAGATGAAGTGAAAGTGTCATGTTCAAGAGTGAATTTCTGCCATAAAATGATTTATCCATTTTCCCATTTTCCCTAGTCATTCCTGATCAGTACCTCTTTATTTTTTAACAAGCTTGATGAGGATAACATACGCTTTTAGTATAATTCCACCCTTCAGGTGAATCCATCGCTATGTGATGTTTTAATGAGTCCAGCCAAGGTGAAACTTGGTCTTGTCATGATTGACAAGTTTGTCGCTATTTGATGTTTTAACAAGTTTAATGACAATAAGAACTCAGTCCTTTTCATGTTTAGAGAATTTGAAAAGGGACAAAAAGAAAACTCCACAAGTTATTTTTCGTAAGTTTATCTCTCAAGTCTGAAAAAGCGTAAAATAATACAAGAGAGAATCTATTGACCATGTTCGGTCAACGTATTCCTTTTTTGTAAGTAATCTATCTCAATCTAGAAATGGGTTAAACTTATACTGAGTAGATGTCGTTTCCAATTCATTTACGAGCTGAAAAGGACAAGCGCGCAGCAATATTTTCATGTTTCGAGAGTCTGTAAAGAGCTTAAAGAGGACTCCACTTAGAGGAACGAGTGGTGTCTAGGATAGCAACTAGTTCCAGTGATGTTGGAACTTCTAAAAACACGTAATGGTCAAGAGGCTAACTAATAATACCACTCACTGCAACTGTTCCTCAAAAAGGGTAAAACAACCAACTGAAAGTGTATGATCGACCAAGAAGATAGTGACTATGGAAGGAGAAAAACAAAGGCTCATCTGATGGAAGAGGCTGATAGAATGGAAATCACAAGGGTTAAAATGGAGATGGGTTCATTTTTACACAAGCTTGAACCATAGGGAACTATTTTTGGATTCAATTTCATGTTTACACAAGCTTGAAATGGGAAAATATGCTTGGCTTTAGTTTCATTTTTACACAAGATTGAAATGAAGAAATATGCTTGAGATTGGTTTACATGCCCCCAGCATGATGACTCGATTCTAGGTGCATGCCCCCCAAGCTTCATTGCATTCACCTAAGTAGACTACTCGTGGCTATCAGGTGGATTGAATGAAGGTTCATTTACGAGATCAAGTGAAAGACTCGATTGGGATTTTACAAGATCTAATCAAAGACTCGAATTGGAACTTTGCTCCAGGGGACCTTGTTTCATTTTTTAATGAGCTTGACACAAGACAAGGAACTCTACTCATATTCCTTGTTTCATTTTTTAACGAGCTTGACACATGACAAGGAATTATGTTGATATTCCTTGTTTCATTTTTTAATGAGCTTGACACAAGACAAGGAATTATGCTCATATTCCTTGTTTCAATTTTTAACGAGCTTGACACAAGACAAGGAATTATGCTCATGGGACCTCTTTCATTTTTTTTAATGAGGTTGACACAGTAAAAGAGCTATCCTCATATTCCTTGTTTCATTTTTTAATGAGCTTGACACAAGACAAGGAACTATGCTTATGGGACCTGTTTCATTTTTTTTTAATGAGGTTGACACAGTAAAAGAACTATCCTCATATTCCTTGTTTCATTTTTTAATGAGCTTGACACAAGACAAGGAAATATGCTCATACCCTTTGCTCACAACCCATAAGAGTTCATGACTTCCAAGAGGTTCTCATTCGATGGGAGAACAATGTTCTGGAAGGGATACGTAGCAAGGAATCCATTAGAGAGATGTGGTTCCAATGCCCCCAGTACATAATGCACAACATCATGGAGTTGATCTTCAGTTGATTTAGGCATGGAACGGGTTGCCACATAATTGACCTGTGGCGGGGAATATACCATTAGGACAAAAGGACCATTTAGGGAAGATGGTTGATTGGAAGCCATATTTGGACTGGGAAATGAAAGCTGGTCAACCGTGACAGTTCTGCCTTCATGCAGGAAACACATCACTCGAAAGAGTGTTGAAACAATAGCTCCCATGTCATGAACATAGTCGCGCCCAAGAATTAAATTGTAATCTAAAGGGCCTGGGACTACCATCACATTGAGATAAAAAAATTTCCCTCCCAAAGTAACAAGCAACAGAGGAAGGATCCGTAATGGTTGACTGGTTCCTTCGTTAAAAGGAAACATATTCTTGGTAACATGCACAAGTGGTGGCGAACTGAGCGCTTGCCAACCAATGGAGGAAAGGATACACATAGATGCAGCTTCATCTATAATAGTTCCAGAGAAAATAATATCATAAACATGTACTATGCTCTGGAAAGGCACATAAGAAGGAAGATGACATCCTGCCAGTCGATTCCAATCAAATGAAGTTGCCAGACTACCTGGAGAGGGTACCGTAAGTACGAGGGAATTACTCCCTTGAGTTATGAGAATGGGAGGATTTTACTCCTCTCTTGATGGAATAGGAAGGTTGCCTTCAAGCTCATTGCAATCTGAAGAAATGAAAAGAACCTGAGTGGTATCATACTCACTCTCTACGGGAAAGGTTCAATTAACTGAAGGTGAAATCGGGTCAACTGTTTCCTCGACTTGTGGTTGTTCAGGTATAGACTCATGGATTCACATTCAAAGAGAGTGGGTTTTACCGACGATTGATTTGGGTTAGTCACTTCACCAACTAGTGAAGGATTAAGGGAGAGTCTCCTGTAACCAGATGGAAGTCGCTGCGGAGAAGCGGGACGGTTATCCAACACATTTTGGGCTTCATCCAGATAGGGACAAAGGTGAATGGGGTGATTCCCTTCACATAACCTACAAGGAAACTTAACTTTACCCTTCTTTCCATTAACTTTACTACCACTAGTTGTTGGTGTGTCACCAGCATGATCTCCCAAAGTTGATGACACAGGATGATGTGAATGAGAAGACCATTCTTCTAAGATTTGAGGAATACTAGAACAATTTTGAAGAAGATGGTTTCCTGTACAAAGTTTGCAAAGATATCGAAGTTTGTGAGGCTTATCGAATAGTTTCTCATCTGAAGTTGCATTCAAAGAAATGGTTGCTTGGTTGCCCCTTGCTGAATTTTCTTCTTCTTCTTCTTCTACTTCCCTTTCTTCTTCTTCTTATCCACCTAGTTACTAGTGTTAATAATTTCACCAGGTGAAGAGGGAGAAGGGGAGGAAGAAACAACTGACGAAGAAGATAAAGGGTCAACTTTAGGATCAACTAGAGGTTGATTTTGTCCAATTGAAGGAATATTCAATTGCGGGCCAAGGAGATTGAAAACAACCATATCGGCAAGCCAATGGTAAATCCTAGAAGGGATAATGTAGCCATATATGGAGCACCAATATTTCTGAAAGGAAGAAAAGGACTAGGATTTCCATCAAAAGGAATTCCTTGCTCGGTGGACTCCGGAGTTGTTGCCATATGTCTCAACCTAAGATCAACTAAGGAGTGACGTGGAGGATGTTATCCACGGTTAATTAATTTTATTTTAATCAAAATAACATAATAAAATAAAATAGGGATAATCTAGGCAAAAGGATTACCATGTAACTGTGAACTGCAATATATTGCCTTAGTAAACCAAGGACTTAACATATGTGTAGGAAATCTCCCCGAATGTTGTTTTCAGTGTATCATAGTATACAAGATAGCCAATTCAGTTACCTATGGATGGATAGCAACCTAATTTAGTCCTCCCAAATATACCCGAATGTACATGGAGGCCCAAACTGTGTTAGTGTTTTTTAATGTGAAACCGCACAGTGAGAGCATTCCTTTATACTTTTCGTATTATAACACTACCCGGTATACTGAAAGTACATGGACGAGCTGCGATATACTTACATATGTGGAATAAGGTATCACACTCGAAATGTATGGCAGACAATTAATGACAAATATTGTGTTTTACAATGTCGAAACACGTCTCTAGCCTAGAACCTCTAAATTCTATGCGTTAAGTTACAGTGCTCCATTAGGTTAATTTAGTTAACTTTTAAGTTGATCTTGTTTGGGAGTTTGCCTTTCAGGTTCACTGCATGATGTCTTTGAAATTCCTAGAATGCAACTACAATGAGAAACATTCGTTTCATTTTATTTGAATAATGAAAACCTTAACTACAAGGGATAGAACAATCATAATGTTTAATCAAAGAGCATAGAGGACATCTAATGGAACTTTCCCTATACTATTCCTACAAGCACACACAAACCTGTAAATGCATAATGCAAGTTTTTCTTTTCATTTCCCTTAACGTCTAGATGAACAAAAGGAAACTAAATGCACAACCAATGAATCAATACATTTCACAAGAAACGAAGACATTATGGAAGTTCCTTTTAGATCTACGGATAAACACATTTTCCCTAGGTGGGTAGCTACACCTAGAACAATAGAAAGAAAGTAGTTTAACATTTTCCTATAGTAGATAGATGAGATGAAGGAGCTTACTTGTAGTCTTTCGCTTCCTTAATCCCCTTTGAATTTCTCCCATTGCTCTCACTTGAACTAAATCCACTCAATTGGTACCTGTGTCAACAAAAATAGAAACAACAATGATCAAAGCATACACTATCTATCTACTACAAACCAATGGAATCAAAGACATTGAAACACATAATCATCATAGATATGGACAAGAATATGAGAAAAGGATTAAACACTTTAATTTATGTAGAAGGAAGAGTTTCACCCAATACAATTTGATCCCGTGCCACTCCTCCAACTTTAGCCCAACCCTCGCCACATCAAAAGCACACCAATACAGCAGCATAACATTGCTTGACATGAACTCAAATATAAAACCAGCAAAATTTCCTTACAAACTTCAGATTCTAGCACCTTGATCACTATGATGAGTGCTCAATTTACAGGGAAATGGAGGTGGTTTTGTCATAAATGAGGGTATTGAATGGCCTTCCAAACTTGGAGTTAGTTTCCATGGAGAAACGGATGAGAGGATAGGAGGTTAATTTATTCTTAGCCTATCCAAATTAGAGCTCATATGAGGAGATAAGAGATGGGATCCTTCTAGAATGATCTAGAATCAAGGAATATTCCCAGAATCCAATGTGAATTTCCCTCAATTTCGCCCAACGCAGGTCAAAGAGGGCCTAAGTGCATTGCAGTGCAGGTTTGAATGGGCTTGCCTTCTTTGCAGCGCAGTTACCCTTGACTAGGGATGTGTTAATGTCCCAAGGAGGTATTTCAGCAAGGTCTCAGGACAGGAAACTTTCATGGATGGAACAACTGAATTAGGGTTTGATAAGCCCTAATTGTATTGATATGAATGTCAGGAGTGATGTGACCAAATAGACCTGTAACACATAGGGACTTGGACAGGGTTTCAATGCTTTATCAATTCCTAACAGGAGCGATAATCAAGGTTTTATATTGATTTATTATTTTCCAAGATTTTTTTTTAGGTTTGATTCTAGTAGAATGTAATAGCCCTATTGAAAATTCCATGTAATAAAAGTTAATAAAGGGAAAATAATAACCACAATGATGGGACACTTATTCCAAGATGAATGTTGGGCAAAAGCATCCTAGTGCAAGTGCTCATTTGGTTTATTGGCTAAGGAAATTGGTAAAGGAAATGGAAAAGGCTTTGGAAAAGCATGAGGCATTAATTAACACTTTAGTTATGAAAATAATGGAAAATAGGAGGAAAGGAAGGTGAAGAGTCACATGTTGCATGTGAGGAGGAAAATTAAGGAAAATAAAGGAAAATGAAGAAAGTAAAGGCCATATTAATAAAAAGGTTTTTTAGGATTTAATTCATGTCTTTTTTTCAGTTCATTTTTAGAGTTATCTCTCTATTCTCTCTCTCTCACTCTTGGACACTTAGCATTTTCTTGGAGCACTTCAACATTGGATGAAGAAAGGAAAAGACCGAAAAAGCGGAAGCAAAGATCAAGCAAGGAAGAGCAGGATCAAGCAGATATAGTGGGTTTGCTTGCAGGTATCAATTTTCATGTGTGGTTTCCCTGATAGATTTGGCATGAATGGTTCTCTTGTTGTCATTGGCATGGATTTTTCTAGGCGTGACAATGTTCTTCAATTTTTCCTTTCCATTTCCGAATAGCCTTGAGGTGATGGGTTCTCATGTTTTAATGGATTTGGATTACTGGATGGATTGGAAACTAATTGATGTGTATATTTGAAAGGAAAATCACATGGCCTAGCGATACCTGAACCAGATAGTGGATTGTGGTAAAGAAATTGGCCTAGTAACCCCTAAGCCAAACTATGGGTTGCATTAAAGATAGGTATTGTCTGCCTTGGTGGGACTAGGAATCCTCGACCGGTGAATGGTGGGATATACGGTAAATTTTGGAGGGTGGTGTCTCGATGATGGATTAGTGATCCATGAATGAGACTATGGGTTGTGGTGAAGCCTAGGGACTAGGAGGAAGTAAAATCCCTCACTGTGTAGGTGGAAAAATTCGGTCGCATACATGCTCATTCGGTTCTTCTTTTGGTTATGAGTGCCACATTCATGCTTGGATTAAGGGACCAAGGTGGTTGGATGAATTGAGATTTGGCTCAACCAATCTATGATCGAGTGGAATGTGATAGTCCCATATCGGGTTGGATTTTTCATTCATCAATAAGAGTTCCTTTCCTTGGTATATTATGTGTAAATGTACTAGTTCATTTGTGGCATATATGGTTGTTGTATCCTAATTATTTATGTTGTTTATATGTTGGTTATGAATATGTTTTAAGTCAGTGATGATCTATCGTTTCCATCATGTTTTGATTTGTAAATCAATTAGTAATGAATATATGGCCTAACAGATGATAATGTAGCTAATGTGATAAGGCACCAATGCTTCTTAGTGACTCTTAGATAAGTATAAGATCCCTACGCTTAGATATGCTATTTAAACCTACAGAATGCATAATTGTGACATGTTTGGCATAATTCCTATTAGCCTTGGAGGCGTATGGCCCAAAAATAGACCCAAAACACTCCCAAAGTCTCCAAAGTTTGCTTAAAATCATGCCAAAAGATCCAAGTATGCCCCAAAAGTCTTCAAAATCCTCTTAAGGATCATTTAAAGTCAAATCCGTAGCATGCCAAGAGTCCTTGGAAGGGAAGAAATACACTATCGGGAGGAAAAAACCAAAGAAAAATAGTGAAAAACCAGTATTGGAGGCTTAAAACTCAAGAATGCATAACTGTCGTTAGATCTGGCTGATCAACGGCATAGATGTAACGTCAAATCACAAATCAGCAAGTAGAGAGGACTTCGGGCAGTGGCAATCGGTGCTGGACACCACTGATCAGCAATCGCCGATGATTGGATCAACGGGTCACAATCAGTGGAGGCGAGTCGGTGTTATTAGCATAGACCAGGGGGAAGGAGCTAATGCGATCGGCGATTAAACGTGGACCGTCGATTGCGCGCTCAGATCAACAACCTATGTTACATCACCAGATCACTATCGGTGGAAACCATGAGGCAGGGCCTTTGCATATACATACGGCAGACCCAATTTTGTGGACTCGACGGTATTATAAACAATGTTTCATAGGATTTCAGGTCCGTGCCAAAGCTAGTTTTAATGGATTTTTAATGTATTTCGTTATGAAACAAATTACAAAGGAAACCTTGGGGCATTGCGATTGCAATGAAGCACGGACCCGAAAGGGTTTGGGAAGTGAAATACATAAAATTTGAAGTTCGCGGAAAGCCCATTTTCAATTTTTTCGTAGTTTTTATGTATTTTCGTTGTTTAAAAAAATACAAAGGGGGAAGGCTGAATGCGACTTGGGATGGCAACAAGGCCAGACCCAATAGACAAATAATCATTTTTGAGGACTTTTGAAGTCCGAAATGAACAGTGACAGACAAGATTTATTAGTGTTGCAGCGTCTTCGCTGTTTATAATGGAAATAGTCACTGTTTGCAGTTTAAAGGGAAGAAAAAGGCCTGAAGACACATTCCACCATATAACACAACCCAGGAGATAGTTTGCCAAGAAAAAGAGGCCAGAAAAGGAAAGAGAAGGGCCACAGTATGCTACGGCCAGAAACAGATACATCATGGAGCATTAAAAGACAGAGCAGCTCATCCATAACAACATAATCATCATGGAGCATCTCTGGCATAGGAGAACTCCCAGACAGTACAACAAGCTACCAAAAATATCTGAAAGCGGTTACTTAGAGGGCATCAAATCAGTTAACAATGTAGATCAGATAGATTAAGACTCCGAGCCTCTTAGAGCTCAGGAGAATTGTAAATATGCTATAAATAGCTGAGAGTAAGATGTAATAGGGGTTCAACTTCTGGAAGTTATTCCTCCTATGTTCCTTCAAGCTTCTAGTCTTCATTCTAGAAATATAAGCTTCCTTTGCAATTATATGTTTAATGTCCATTATCTTCGTTGTTCTATGCTTTCACTTGAATAGTTTGTTCATGTTTTCTTTGTGTCTAAGGCCAGATAACTGTCATATTATCTCTGTTTTGATAAATTAGATTTGCAAGATTCTTTGCTTCCTGTAGCTAGCCATCCATATGTGGTCATATATGCATCTGCCAGTACAGTTAGTATTCTCTTTTGCTGCCTGTAGCTAGCCATTCATTTATGTTTATGTATGCAATCTGTTGGTATAGTCAGTATTCTCCATATATCCATTGAATCTATAAATTATTGAGCATTAGTAGTCTAAAGCCTTGTATTGGTGAGAGTGTTCGTGCATGTATTGAGTGAGAATAGAGCTAAAATGGTTATCTGACTTGATCCAAACCATCATTTATTCCAATAGTTCAGAGAACAATATTGAAGATTATATGTTACCAGGCTTCTCCGAGCTACAACCTATGAGAGCTTTTTGGAGTGATAACATAATTGGCGCCATTGTCGGTTTGAGGAAACTCAAGCTCAACTTCCTTGGGAAATGACACAGATCCAACTTTGATCATAGACAAAGTCTAGGCACATTTTTTGTTGTAATCATCTATCTGGCGACTCTACTAGAGGCCAAACCTCTTGGTGACTCCACATCATAGTTCTGGCTTAGTTTGTGAGGCATACTCGAAGAAATCCTTAGAAGCTACAAGCTGACCCAGTAAATGACCTTGAAAAAATCATCAAAGAGAGAAAGGTATTGTAGGAAGGAGCATCAGGTTTAGGTAAAGATATCTCTTTAGGAAAGGCTTGTAGTAGAACAAACACATGTTGAGAGTATACCATCTAATAGTAGCAGTGAAGAAAAACTCTCAGAAATTCATAAAGCTCCTTATTCTTTAGGTTCTCATTTTGTTGTAAGCCCAAAGGAAACCACACCTCCTATCCATCATACTCCTTTAGTCCTGTCAGTCACTCCTCAACCCTCTATCATTCAGACTACCAGTACTCTTTTATCCACCATAGCTATGGCAGGTCCACAAGCACCTACCAAAATGGAACTAATCATGACTGCTAAGTATGGACCTCTAATACTGCCCACTCCTTTGAATGCTATGCCTACTGGAGAGTATCAGAAGTATATGCCTAAGTTCACTGGGACTGAAGGTGTTTCAGCTGAAGAACATCTTGAGTCATTCTATAGCTATGCTGATAACCTGGACATTAGTGAAGATGATGTCTGGATGAGAGTCTTTGTCCAAAGCCTAGATGGAGAGGCTAGAAAATGGTTCAGGGAACTGACCCCAGCATCTATAGCAGATATTGAGGCCTTAGATGATATATTCCTAAAGCATTGGGGGGATCAGAAGGATCTCCTTTACTACCACACTGAGTTTGGGAACTTACAAAGGGAAAATGGTGAACTGTTGTCTGATTTTAATAAGAGGTTTAACTTCATGTACAACAAGATACTAGTTGAAGTAAAACCCACCAATACCTCTGCTAGACTCATCTATGACAGTTCCTTTGACTTTGACTTCTATTTATTATTGAGGGAGAGGCGATGTGCTTCTATGGCTGACATGCAAAATGTAGCCCTGGAAGTAGAATCAAACATCATGGTTGCAAAAAAGTTCAAAGGTAATGCTGATAGAAGGAGACAGAGGGGTGAGCCTTCATCATATTCAGATCCCAAGATTGATAAAATGGCCAAGATGATAGAGTCATTAGCCTCTGAAGTTTCCAAATTAAAGGTTGAGCAGCATTTTGGGAAAGGAAGAGTTCCTAACACTTTTGCTCCTCCAAATCCAAATCCATATAGAAGAGAAAATGAGCAGTTGCAGATTTTGCAAAGAAGAAAATAAGACAATGGAGACCAAAGGGTGAAGGCCCCTTTTCAGAATGCAGTCATGGAAGAAGAGTAGTTGGAAGAGAATGACGAGATCCATTGTATGGAAGACAAAGGCAACACCACTTTTTTAACGAAAGCTGCCTATGAGAAGTCATTATTCAATGACGAGATCAGCCAAGAATGGGATGGTGAAGCTGTTATACAAATTGAAGATTAGCACCAATATAATCTGAGGTCTATGATGAATAATGTCAAGGAAACTCCTGATCATAAATTTGTTGTCCCTGCAGAACAACAAGCTAATAAGCAGGAGAAACCAAAAATTGACCTTATCATATTGAAAGCTCCATCCATAGAGAATGAGTCCTTCAAAGCATCCATCCTTGGGGATCTTGAGTCTAAACTGATCAAAGCCTTCACTGACTATGTAAATCTGCAAGATGACCAACCAGCTGTTATTCTCAGCCCAATGAGTGAAAATTGTGAAGACAACTCCCCATCATTCTATGTTTCTCTGTCTATTCATGATGAAGCCCTTCACAATTTCCTTCAAGACACTGGAGTCAGCCATAATCCAATGCCCAAGGCTATCATGGATAAGCTCGGTCTTGACATTACCAAGCTTTATTAGTTGGCCTCCACACAGCTTAAAAAACCAGTTTTCCAGATCACAGAGGAAGAAGGCCCACATATTTGGGACATGTTCTTTGATGGGGCTTGCTCTAAGGAAGCTGCAGAAACAGGTGAAGACCTTGTGTCTCCCACAGAGGAATGCATTGATTCATCTTTCATATTAACTTTTCAGGTCACAAATGACACAGCAGAGTATAAAGCAGACCTTATTATTCAGCAGGTGTACAAAACCTTCCAAGAAAAACATCCAAGGCTGAAAATATACAGAGATGTGGTGAAATATAGACCATTTCTGCCCAATAATACCAAATGCTGGAAAGTTTTTGAAGTAGGTGATCAAATCAATAGGCTTTTACAAGTCTTTGATGAATTTGTTGATATCCACATTGACCAAGACAAAGAAACCTTTGACACAAAGGTAAAAAGGGTCAATTTTCAGTTTGGTGACTATTTTCTCAAAAGGGATGCATCAAATGAAGGATATGTTTTTGATAGCCGAGTCAATGGGCTATTATTTGAACTTTATTTCAGTTAAGGCTTTTAGGCCTTGGTATTGTAAATATGTTATTTTGAAGTTTTTTTTCATGCTAAATAGACTCCATGCCCAAAGCAACACTAGGAGGAAGATTTGATCTTGTTTTTTACAAGAAAGCCATTGTTCTGTAGTTCTTGAAACCTCACAGGGACGATTTCATCCCCAGGAGGAGCTAGTGTTAGTCTTAGAGGCGTTTGGCCCAAAAATAAACCCAAAACACTCCCAAATTCTCCAAAGTTTGCTTAAAATCATGCGAGAAGATCTAAGTATGGCCCAAAAGTCTTCAAAATCCTCTTAAGGATCATTCAAAGTCAAAACTGTAGCATGCCAAGAGCCCTTGCAAGGGCAGAAATACACTATCGGGAGGAAAAAACCAAAGAAAAACAGTGAAAAACCAGTATCAGATGCTTAAAACTCAAGAACGCACAACTGTTGTCGAATCTGGTCGATCAATGGCCCAAATGTAAGGGAAAATTGCAAATCGGCAAGCAGAAAGGACTTTGAGCAGTGGCAATCAGTGCTGGACACCACCGATCAGTGATCGGATCGGTGGGTCGCAATCGGCGGAGGCGAGTCGGTGTTATCGGCACAGACTAGGGGGAAGAAGCGACTACAATTGGTAATTAAATGTGGAACATCGATCGCGCGCACAGATCGATGAACCACGTTACATCACCGAATCACTATCAGTGGAAACCATGGGACAAGGCCTTTGCATATACATACGAGCGACCCGATTTTGTGGACTCGACGGTATCATAAACAATGTTTCATAGGATTTCAGGTCTGCGCAAAAGCTATTTTTAATGGATTTTTCGTGTATTTCGTCATGAAACAAAATACAATGGAAACCTTGGGGCATTGCGATTATGATGAAGCGCGGACCTGAAAGGGTTCGAGAAGTGAAATACATAAAATTTGAAGTCCGCAGAAGGCCCATTTTCAATGTTTTTTTGCAGTTTTTATGTATTTTCGTTGTTTAACGAAATACAAAGGGTGTGGGCTGAATGCAACTTGAAATGGTGACAAGGCCAGACCTAATAGAAAATTAACTATTTTTGAGGACTTTTGAAGTCTGAAATGAACAGTGATGGGTGAGATTTATCAGTGTTACAGCGTCTTCACTGTTTATAATAGAAACAGTTTGTAGTTTAAAGGGAAAAACAAAGGCACAAAGACCCATTCCACCATATAACAGAGTCGAGGAGATAGTTTGCTGGGAAACATAGGCTGTAAAAGGAAAGAGAAGGGCCAAAACACACTACAACCTGAAACAAATACATCATGGAGCATCAATAGACAGCGCAGCTCATCCATAACAATAGAATCATCATGGAGCATCTCTAGCACAAGACAGCTCCCAGATAGCTTACAAGCTACCAAAAATATCTGAAAGCGGTTACTCTACTGTCATATTCAAAAAACTCCTATCCCATGCTTTCCTAGAGGGCATCAAATCAGTTAACAATGTAGATCAGACAGATTAAGACTCCGAGCCTCTTAGAGCTCAGGAGCATTGTAAATAGGCTATAAATAGCTAAGAATAAGATGTAATAGGGGTTCAGCTTCTGGAAATTATTCCTCCTCTATTCCTTCAAGATTCTCATATTCATTCTAGCAATATAAGCTTCTTTTTCCATTATATGTTCAATGTCCATTCTCTTTGTTGTTCTATGCTTGCACTTGAATAGCTTGTTCATGTTTTCTTTGTGTCTAAGGCCAAATAACTGTCATCTTATCTCTGCTTTGATAAATTAGATTTGCAAGCTTCTTTGTTGCCTGTAGCTAGCCATCCATATGTGGTCATATATGCATCTACCAATATAGTTAGTATTCTCTTTTGCTGCCTGTAGCTAGCCATTCATTTATGTTTATGTATGCAATTTGCTGGTACAGTCAGTATTCTCCATCTATCCATTGAATCTATAAATTATTGAGCATTAGTGGTCTAAAGCCTTGTATTGGTGAGAGTGTTCATGCATGTCTTGAGTGAAAATAGAGCTAAAATGGTTATCTGACTTGATCCAAACCATCATTTATTCCAATAGCTCAGAGAACAATATTGAAGATTATATGTTACTAGGCGTCTCCGAGCTGTAACCTAGGAGAGCTTCTTGGAGTGATAACAATTCCTGTCATGGCTAGTATGGGACCAGTCAAGTCCTTCTTCAAGTATTTTCATTTGTATCATTTTTTTGATGTTACTTTTCATTTCTGGAATTTTGATGGAGTTCCGAGTAGTGGCCTGAGTTCTGGCCCTAAAAAAGTGGCACAAAATCCGATGTCGTTGACACATAACTACCTGGAAAATTCCCCAGTCACATGCATGCCTTATTGTGGGAGCGACTAGACGATCCCAATCACATGCATTACCATGTCAAGGGAGCGATTGAGGATTTAATGCATGAGAATGTTAGTTTGTCCCAAAGGCTGGTCACCTAGAAGGGTTGGATGGCTCCTAGGGGCTTTGTTTCATTCGTAGAAGGTCATATTGGTTGTGTTGTGTCGGTTCCACTTTCTTAACTGTACATGGGGAGTTGAATCAGATCATAATAGATTCTCGTCGCATGTTTACTCCAGTTGGCCAATTACTTGGGTAGATGTCAGAGTAGGGTCTTACAAAGTGGTATCAGAGCATGGTTCACCCATTGGACTAGATGGGCGGTGTGTTTGTCACACATTCATGTCAATCCATATGTGTTCTCATGTTTGTGGTATATGTAATGGTTGTGTATGCATCGTATTGGTTATGGTTGTAGTAGTGTTTCCATGTGAAATGTTAATGGCATTGTTGTTGGATTTGTTTATCATGAGTTTATATCAGTTATTCACTAGATATGCATGTCAATGTTTTTAGGTAATGTGTATGTGTGTGTGTCATACATATGTTGTCATACATACAGTAATATGGTTATAGTTTCCATGCATGTGGTCATGATGGGTGGTTGATATGGTCATGCATTGATGACTGGACTATGGTTAGGATGATATCTATATGTTCTTATGATTATGTTTATATATATATATTGTGCTAAATTGGTCGGTCTTACAGATGAGATATCTTCCCCAATTTATACTAAGGTAAGTTGGTTTGTTTATGATTTGGTTTAGCTAACATAGTATGCCTTACAGGAAGAAATTAACATGACTAGCAAGATGGTAGATTACAAATATTCTCGCTGTGAATCAGACACATCAGATGAGAATCATCGTGTTGGGAACTCTTCTGACTTAGCAGACACATTGGGGATTTTGAGGGAAGAAATAAGGAGTTGTAAAGAAGATAATGACTGAATCATGCAAACACAGGAGAAACAAGAAGAAGTCAATACAATAATTCTTCAGAGTTTGTCATAATTGTAGAGACAAAGGTCACTCCAGATCGGTTATGGATAGAGGGATGGGACTAATGGGGCATATGGAAATCGGTCTCATGGTGGTTACATGTCAGATAGATATGACACGATCAAAGATGGTAGATTCAGGGATACTTTGGATAGGAGAGGTGATCGACACATGTACTATTCTAGTTCTAGTTTTGACAGGGACTATGATCGTCATTGTTATCACCCTTATAGGAGGAGTGATAGGGGATACTTTTGAGATGAGTTTAAGAAAGAAAAGCTACCTACTTTTGATGGAGAGTTGAAGAAGTCAGAGGATGCAGAGGATTGGTTACTTGGCATGAATAAGTTATTTGAACTACATGAGTACAAAGAGGATATGAAGATCATAATGGCTATCTTCAGCTTGAGAGGTAAAGAAAAAATCTGGCGGGAAGATGTAAAATTGGTCAAAGAGATCAAGACAAAGAAGGTTATTTGGCATGAATTCAAAAGATTCTTCAAAAAGAAGTACTTTTCAGAAAGGTAATACGACAACAAAGACAAGGAATTCTATGAGCTTAAAATGGGATCAATGATAGATGAGGAGTATATGACCAAGTTGCTGGAGCTACTGAGGTATGTACCATATCTTAAGGATGAAAAGGCTAACGTTCAAAGATTTTTTTAGTGGATTTCCATTAGCATCTAGAGATCCAATTGAGTATGATTTTCCTTGGACACTTGAAGAAGTTATTGGAAAATTGAAGCATTGTTATGAGAAGTGAAAGTGTAAGAATGAATCTCAGCATGGATAGAAGAGAAAGATAAAGGTAAAGGTAAATGGCAGCTGAAAAGAGAAAGACCTCAAATTGCAAAAGAGAAAGAGAATGTTGCACCACATAAGAAGTTCAATGCAGCTAGATAAGGACATGAGTCACAATGGTATAATAGAGGTGATGGTACATGATGATTGGACTGTTGGACATGTGGTAAGGAGAATATTAGGAAGGATTGTCTGTAGAATCAGGGTGATAGGCATCATATCTACAGTGCACAGGAGGCGCAGATTGTTGGGGATGTTGGGCAGAGCATTCCTCGTATCTATGTGGCAATGGATAACAAGCAGGTAGATCATCATGCATCTATCATTGAGATGGAAGGTGAGATTTGTGATCAAGTTGTTTCTATTCTAATTGACCCTCAATCTACTTATAGTTATGTTAACCGTGACTTGGTGGATAAGTGTGGTTTGAATAAAAAAGTGCATGCAGAATCTTGGTTAGTATAGTTGGATATAGGTACCAAGAAGAGAGTTCATCATTGGGTAAGAGCTTGTGCATTTGAGTTGAATGGTATGCCTACATCATCACACCTGAATGTATTACCAGTGGGGTCATATAGTATGCTTTTGGGTATGGACTGGCTATGTCTTCATAGTATACAGTGGATTGCTATGACAAAACCATTGAGTTCTTGGATGACAATGGAGAACATATAATCTTACAAGGAAAAATGAAAGTAACATCAGTTAGGATGGTGATAGATATGTAGGAAAAGCACAATTAGAGAAAAGGATGTGTGTTATTTGCAGTGCACATTTCTAGTGATAAAGGTAAGGATGATGAGGATGCAAAGACATTGAGAAGGTACCCAATCTTGCAGTAGTTTTAGGATGTGTATCCAGGAGAGATCTCAGAATTGTTGCCTCACAAGGAAGTAGACTTTTCTATTGAATTGGTACCAAGGGTAGCACCAGCATCAAAGGCATGATATGGGATGAGAACTCAAGAGTTAGTAGATATGAAGTTGTAGTTGAAAGAAATACTAGAAAAAGGATGCATTAGGCCAAGTGTATCACCGTGGGGTGCACCAGTATTATTTGTGAAGAAGAAGGATGGTACTCTTAGGTTATGCATTGATTATAGGTAGTTGAAAAAAGTGACCATCAAGAATAAGTATCCATTGCTGAGGATTGATGACTTATTTGATCAATTGAAGGGAGCCGTACTATTCTCAAAGATTGATTTGAGATCTGGATATCACTAGGTACGCATCAAAGAAGAGGATATTTACAAGACAACTTTTTCAACCAAGTATGGGAAATTATGATTTTTCTGTAGTTCCCTATGTTTTGAAAATGCTTTAGCTACCTTTTTGTGCTTGATGAATAGTTTTTTGTGTCCATATTTAGAGACGTTTGTTATTATATTCGTTGATGACATATTGGTATATTCTAAGAATGAGGAAGAGCATGTTGAACATTTAGCAGCAATGTTCATACTATTGAGAGAGCATCATTTGTATGCTAATCTTAGTAAATGTAGTTTCTTTCAGACATTGGTACATTACTTGGGGAATGTGGTCTCCAAGGAAGGCATAATAATGGATCCAGAGAAGATAAGAGCTATCATGGAGTGGGTGGCTACTAGAAATGTGGATGAGGAAAGATCATTCATGGGGATAACAGGCTATTATAAGAGGTTGATCAAGAACTTCTCTCGGATTGCATATCCTATTACATCATTGTAGAGGAAAGGTAAGAAATTTGAATGGACAGAGTGATGTGCAACAAGTTTTGAGTAGTTTAAGCAGTTGCTAACAAATAATCCAGTGTTAAAGATTTCATATCTAGACAAAGAGTTTGTAGTATATACATATGATTGCAAGAGAGGGCTTGGTTTATTTCTTATGCAAGAAGGACAGATAGTATGTTATGAGTCACAAAAAGTGAATGAGAATGAGAAAAACTATGAGACACATGGTCTTGAGCTGGAAACGATCATTCATTCTTTGAAAATGTGGGGGAAATATCTTCTTGGCAGGAGGTTTATACTGATGAGTGATCACAGTGGGTCAAGATATTTGTTTGACCAACCGAATCTGAATGTCAAGCAAGCTAGATGGTTGGTGACGATCAACAAGTTTTACTTCGAGATCAAGCACATAAAGGGTAAAGAGAACAAGTTTGCAGATGAACTTAGTTGATTGATATAGGTGAATCATATACCAACTATGAGCTCTTATGGGATAGAGTTGTAGGATCTGATTTTATAGGAAATTCGACAGGATGGTAGGTATGGAGAGATTAGGTAGAGGTTATAGCAGATTAAAGGTACATGCAAAGGTAGTGGTACAAGTATAGGTACAGGTGCAGATACAGGAGCATAGGATGTGGACTATCATCTCTCAAAAGATGGTTTGATCAATTTAGGGAGAGGATATGTGTGCCTGATAGTAGTGAGCTCAAGAATATTATCATGAGGGAGTTTCATGCGAAATTATATTCAAGTCACCTAGGGTACCAGAATACATTGACAATATTGAATCAATTTTACTATGGACGAATTTGAAAAAGGATGTGGTAGAGTTTGTGGCTAGATGTTTTGACTATCAGCAAGTGAAGGTAGAGTGTAAACATCCAGGTAGATTTCTATAGTCAATTTTGTTTCCAGAGTGGAAATGGGAGGTCATTTCCATGTATTTCATTACATGTTTTTCGAGCACATCTATACAACATGATTCCATCATGGTTGTGGTGGGCAGGTTGACTAAGGTAGAACACTTCATTCCTGTGAAGACTACCTATTCAACTAGTGATGTGGCACATGTGTCCATGACATATGTGGTCAGGTTACATGGTGTTTCGAAGAATATTGTGTCATACATGGATGCAAAGTTCACTTCCAAGAGTTGGAAGGAGTTGTTTGCAGGTTTCGGTATAGAGTTGGCCTTCAGCTGTTATGAAACCAGCTCACAAAAAGATAGAAAAGATAGTTGAACGCCTTAGAATTCATCCTCTTCGAGGGGTCAACCTCCTTTACATTACAGAAATGAACAATTCTTGGATGATACAAATGAAAAGACCTCCTTTCTATATATAGGAGTCTAAGGGGTCATAATATAATCAGAGCTGACATAACAATAATAATGTAAGGGCACAATAATAACAATAGTGGGTTTCTATGGGGCACAATAGTAACAATATGGGCACTACATGGGTACATCAATATAATAAGGTGGTTGTACTAATAACAATAAGGGGTTACACTAGTAGTATAGGGGCCTAACATGCCCCTCTCCTTCAAAAAGTGTTGTCCTCAATGCTTGACAGTTCTTAATTCTTATGTATAAAATTCTTGTCCTCCCATGTGGAATCTTCAGCGGGTAAGTTCTTCCACTTGATGAGATACTCTGAAATTGATCGATTTCGTAGCTGTCGATTTCTTGTTTCTGTGACTACTCCAGGTTGCAATATGATTTTTCCTTCCTCTTCAATTTCTGGCAATATTGTTTGAATTGGGATCTTTTGCAACTTTTGAATAAGTGCCCATACTTCTTCTTCCTTCTTCCATTCATCCCTTGCTTTTTTTATCCAATCTGGTTAGATAATAGAAATAGAACAAAACAATGCTTCCACATCCTCATCCTTTCTTGAGAGTGCATCTGCAACAAAATTTTGCTTCCATTTTCTATAGATGATGTCAAAGTCATAACCCAAAATATTTGTGACACATTTTTTATGTTCTTCTAAAGATAATAATTGTTCTAAAAAGTATTTAAGACTATCATGATCCATTTTTACCTTGAAGTGTCTTCCCATTCGGTAAGGTCGCCATTTCTTAAGTGCATGTAGCATTGCCAACATTTCCTTCTCATAAATAGCTTGCTTGAGATGTAGCAGTAAAAATACCCAATCTCCTACATAAAAACATTTTTCACTACGATGTTGATCTACCTGTTGTTTCATTCTATTTTGCACCAAAGTGGCGTTATCCTTTAAAATTTGGAGAACTTGTTGTTGTTGCTCGATGTGATCTTTCACTGCTTGAACCTTTTTCTTCTTGATATGTCCTTCTATCTTTAGAGTTTGAGGAGTGGTAATTTCTTCCAAGGCTTTACAAGATATGGTCGGATTCATTTCTTGATGCTCGATGTGATTTTTCACTTTTTGAACATTTTTCTTCTTGATATGTCCTTCTATCTTGATAGTTTGAGGAGTGGTAATTTCGACCAATGCATTACAAGATATGGTTGGATTCATTTCTTCTTTCTCGATGTGATCTTTCACTTCTTGAACCTTTTTCTTCTTGATATGTCCTTCTATCTTAATAGTTTGAGGAGTAGTAATTCTTTCGAATGCTTTACAAGATATGGTCAGATTCATTTCTTCTTTCTCTGGGGTTGGTTCCTGGTGTATATACTCTTCTTTTGAGGTTTCTTGATCCCTTTCTTCCTCTTCTTCATACTCTATGTAAAATAATTTCTTCTCAGCACACTTATGACCTTTAGTGCATTTTCTATCACAATTGTAACAAAACCCTTTTTCTCCTTTTTCTTCCAATTGTTGTGGTGTAACCCTTGTAGGTTGTGGAAGGCTAGGAGAAACAAGACTTCCATATTTTTAGTTGTGAGGGGTAGACTTCCTTGCTGCCATAGTATTACTTTCCACTATGTAACAAAGCCCTTTTACTCTTTCCAACTGTTGTGGTGTTGCACTAACGAAGGTGTTGCTCTTTGTATCCTCATAATGTGCTATCATTTCCTCCATGAAAATTGACCACATAACAAGTTGTTTACGAGAATAAAGCCCTTTATACCATAAAAATTGATCCGGTTCTAAATATGAAGATGCAATACATACTTTTTGTAATAGTGGTACACCATGTAGATCAAAATATTGCTCCATTTGAAGTATCCAATTTACCGGATCCTTTCCATCAAACTTCTTCATCTTGCTTTTTCTTGATTTTAGGAGCTCGATCTTGAAATGACTATAACTCTGTACTTTCGGATCTTTAAGTTCTGAAATTGAAACATGCATTAGCCCTCTACGTCCTCTTTCCAATGCCACCAGTCTGATCCAAATTGGATTCTCCAGGGAAGAGTTATGCCAAATCTCCCACAGTGACCTGATTATAGACTAGTTCAGTAGAGCGAACTTGCACGACGGTACCACATGTATTTGTTTCGACCTTTGGCTCTGAAAAATATATAGAAGAAACTACAATCTGTCCTATTTCTGTACCTTCTTACGAAATTTCAATTTGATGCTCAGAGAGAAATTTATGACGATTTTCCCCAGGTCACCTGTTTGGAATGTAATTCAGGAGTCTGCAAAAAGACCAACTTCCTCAGATCATATCTCCGCAAATATAGTGTGAAAAGCTCTGAAATTTGGATTTGAGGTTCAATGCAATTTCGTCTCAAATGGGGTTTTTTTTTTTTTTAGCTTCTGAAACGTCGCAGAAAAAAAGTTATGGCAAAAATACCACGATGACTTATTTGGAGCAGCGAAACCCTAGAATCCAAAGCTCTGATACCAAATGTTATGAAACCAACTCACAAAAAGATAGAAAAGATATTTGAACGCCTTAGAACTCAGCCTTTTCGAGGGGGCAACCTCCTTTACATTACATAAATGAACAATTCTTGGATGATACAAATGAAAATACCTCCTTTCTATATATAGGAGTCTAAGGGGTCATAATATAATCAGAGTCGGCATAACAATAATAATGTAAGGGAACAATAATAACAATAGTGGGTTTCTATGGGGCACAATAGTAACAATATGAGCACTACATGGGTATATAAATATAATAAGGGGGTTGTACTAATAACAATAAGGGGTTACACTAGTAGTATATGGGCCTAACATCAGCACAACTTATCATCTGCAGACAGATGGACAGACAGAGAGGGTCAATATGATCTTGGAGGACATGTTGAGGATGTATATGATGCATCAACAGAGGAGATGGGAGGAGTACCTTCTGTTGGTTGAATTTTCTTATAAAAATGGTTACCACAAGTCACTGAGGATGAGTACATTTGAGGCATTGTATGGGAAAAGATGTAATATTCCCATCCAATGGAGTGACCTGATGAACGGGGTATTGATTAGACCAAACGTGTTAGCAGAAATGGAATAGGAAATGAAGGTGATAAAAAGGAATTTAAAGGAAACATAAGACAGACAAAAAATCTATGCAAATTAGAACATGTTGTTTAAGGAGTTTCAGGTTGGGGAATGGGTGTACTTGCACGTCAATCCCAGAAAGAGCTCCTTGCAGATTGGTTTGTGTGCCAAGATGGCACCTCGGTTTTGTGGACCTTTCAAGATTATTGAAAGGATTAGACTAATATCCTATCAAATTTTACTTCCTACGACAGTGAATGTTCATGATGTTTTCCATGTGTCATTTCTTAATAAGTATGTTAAATATGTTGATCATGTGATCGAGTGGTCTATATTGCAGGGGGATCCAGATGAAAGAAGGATGCTCATGATCTGAAGCTGAGCAATCAAGCATGTTCAATTGTAGTGGAAGCACTTTGGGTACGATGAAGCAACATGGGATATGGTGGAACAAATACGGGCTATGTATCCTTCTCTATTCGTTGGTTAAGCGAATTTTTTTGGTATATGTTTGGTATGATGTTTTCATATATGTACATATGTATATGGATGTAAATACCACCATGAGATGTGTTATAAAGCTCTAATAAGTGGTATGGGTGTCATTTCATTATGGTTGTCATGTTGGCCTTCTTCTCGGCAGGTTGATCATTGTAAATAATGCAACAAGCTAAGTTATAATGCTACATGGGCAGTATGTTTTGCTTTCAGCAGTCTTGTTCATTTTAGGTGTCATTGAAAACCAAGGATGGTGTTCCCCCAAGGGGGAGGGTTCTATAAAATCCCTGGTGAAAATTCTATGTAATAAAAGTTAATAAAGGAAAAATAATAATGACAATTATGGTAGACTTATTCCAAGCTGAATGTTGAGCAAAAGCATCCTAGTGCAGGTGTTCATTTGGTTTATTATGGCTAATGAAATTGGAAAACGAATTGGAAAATGCTTTGGAAAGGCATGAGGCATTAATTGACATTTTATTTATGAAAATAATGGAAACTAGGAGAAAAGGAAGGTGAAGAGTCACATGTTGCATATGAGGAGGAAAATGAAGGAAAATAATAAAAAATGAAGGAAATAAAAGCCACATTAATAAAAAGTATTTTGAGGATCAGTTCATGGCTTTTGTCTAGTTCAGTTTTGGATTTCTCTCTCTATTATCTCTCTATCTCTCACTCTTAGACACTTAGAGATTTCTTGGATCACTTCAACATTGGATTAAGAAAGGAAAAGATGGAAAAGAGGAAGCACAGATCAAGCAAGGAAGAGAAGGATCAGGAAGCTACAGTGGGTTTAGTTGCGTGTATCAATTTGCATGTGTGATTTCCTTGCAAGATTTTTTCATGCATGTTTATGCATGTGTGTTCTTGGTTCTCTTACTGTGATTGGCATGGATTTTTCTAGGTGTGACAATGTTCTTCAACCTTGCCTTTCCATTTCCGAATAGGCTTGAGGTGATGGCTTATCATGCTTTAGTGGAGTTGGATTTCCTAATGGATTCGAAGCTGAGTGAGGTGGATATTTGAAAGGAAAAAAACTTGGCCTAGTGATCCTTGAACCAGACTATGGATTGCATTAAAGAAACTAGCATAGTAACCCTTGAACCAGACTATGGGTTGTGGTATAGTCTGGCATTATGTGCCTTGGTGGGGCTAGGAATCCTCAACCAATTAATGATGGGATATATGATAAGGCCTAAAGGTAGTTTCCCTTGATAAGGCCTATGAATCATTGCCGGTGAATGGAAGGATATACGACAAAAGTTGGAGGGTTGCGTCTCAATCATCGCCTAGTGACCCCTAAATCAGACTATGTCTTGCAGTAAATCCTAGGGACTAGGGTGTAGTAAAATCCCTCATGATGTAGGTGTAAAAATCCAGTGGCATCCATGCTCATTTGGTTCTTATCTCAATTATGATTCCCACATTCATGCTTGGAATATGTCACGAGGGTGATTGACTGAAGAGAGTTTTGGCTTAGCCAATCTATGGTTAGGTGGAGCATGGTAGTCCCATACTAGGTTGGATTTTTTATTCATTAATAAGAGTTACTTTCCTTGGTATTATATGTGTAAATGTATTGGTTTATTTGTGGCATATATGGTTGTTGTATCCTCAATATTTTTGTTCTTTATATGATGGTTATGGATATGAATATGTATTATGCCAATGATGATGTATTGTTGCCATCATGTTTTGATTTTTAAATGAACGAGTAACCAATATATGACCTAATAGATGATAATGAAGCTAATGTGATAAGGCACCAATGCTTCTTAGCGATTCTCAGATAAGTATAAGAGCCCTATGCTCATATTCCTTGTTTAAACTTGTAGAATGCATAATAGTGAAATGTTTGACGAAATTTCTGTCATGGCTAGTATGGGTCTATTCAATTCCTTATTCAAATATTTTCATTTCCATAATTTTTTTGATGTTACTTTTGATTTTTGGATATTTCATGGAGTTATGGTAAGTGGCCTGAGTCCTGGACTTGAAAACGTGGCACAAAATTCAGAGTCGCTGGCACAAAACTATCTGTAAAAGTCCCCAGTCGCATACATGCCTTGTTGTGGGAGCAAATGGAAGGTCCTAGTTGCATCCATGGACATATCAAGGGAGAAACTAAGGCTTTAATGCATGATAATGCCAGGTTGTCCCAGGGCTTGGTAACCTGGAAGGGTTGGATCGCTCCCAGGGGTTCTGTTGCATGCGTAGAAGGTCAGATTGGTTGTGTTGTTTCGGTTCCACTTCCTTAACTGTACATGGGGAGTTGAATCATATCATAGTAGCCTCTCATCAAATTTTTACCCCGGTTGGTCGATTACATTGGTAGATGTGGGAGGAGGGTGTTACATAGAATATCTAGTGAATGGTTAAAAACAATAAAAAGAAGAGGGATAAAACAAATGAGTTAAAAAAATAACAAAAAAACACACTAGTGATGTTGGGACTTAGAAATGTCATATTTTCATCCACCTTTTTCTTCACTATTCCTTACATTTCATCATCCCATTAACATCTTATCATATCATTTTCATACATACATTTGGGTTTCACCTTCTTATTTTCCATTTTATTCAATTTTTTATTACAAGTGAATTTATGATTAAATATTAGAAAACATACATATTTTTATATATATCTCAAGAATATGTGAGTTTTGTGATGTGTAGGAAATATGTGAAGAATTATATCTCCTCCACTATATTAAGGAGATAATTATGCAAGCCTATTCTTAAGGAGAAAATCATGGAGGATTTGGTTGGCATATCTTATCCAATTCCTAAGGAGAAAATCATGGAGGATTTGGTTGGCATATCTTATCCAAGATATGTGAGAGATTTATGGAGGATTCAAAGGGATCATATTTTGTAATAATGGGAAAGTAGTTAAAAATGCTTGAGATATTTGTGGGATCATATCTTGTAATAATGAGAAATTAGTTGAGAGTGCTTGAGAGAATATTGGATATGTAATTATGAGAAGGTTATCTTCCTCATGTATATAAGAGAGTGCTCTCTCTTCATTTTAATGATGAATAATGGAAAGGAATTCTTAGTTTTTCATTTTTATGCTTTCATGATTTGTAACTTGATTCTTGTAATATAATTTGACATAGTTTTATTGTTGTGAGCTCACATATGTTGTTTGTCATTCAATTCTTCACATGTTGTATTGCTTTTCCTTTATGCAATTTCTTGCTTTCATAGTTAATGTTTCAATGCCTTCTTAGATTAATTTGATTCCAGTAATCTAGATTAAATTAGTTCCACTTCAGTCCTGCATATATAGTGCATGTGCCTCGTAAGTCTACGAACCTCGGATTGATAAATTAAATAGTTGGGCAAGTACTACAATAGAATTAAACGGTAATATTTTCACCCAACATTTTGGCGCCGTTGCCGGGGAGGCACGATGGATTGAAGTTTAGTTTGATTTTTCATGCAAGTGTGTTTAGACATGTTCCTAACTCCGAGGTGTTAAGGCGGTAAGACGTCGGGAACAGCCTACGCATCGCATTCGAGATACCGTAATGAGCTCGACCTCTTATGGATTAGGGCATGTAGGGTGTGTTTACATTTATGCAAGTGTGAATTTCAATTTCTGCAGGTGTGTTTGATTTTGACAACTGTGAAGAATGTTTGATGAATTCATGGTTCATGGTTATAATTGAAGCATTCGATTACTGAATTAATGAGCAGTCCTTGTAAGAGGGTTTAATTGAGTATTGAATTCAAGATTATTTCTGTGGTCCTTTTGTTTTTAATTCAATTTTTAGTGTGCTGATTTTTTTTTGTTTTTTTCAACATGATTTAACAATGAGTTTCAGCTTGGAACTACTCACTCAGATCCTAGGAGAACTTGGGATCTCTTCTTCCTTGGAAGAGGAGATCTTGACAAGAATTAAAGGTTCAACCACTCCCCAAGAAATAAATGAAGATTCAACATCTGAAGAATCATGCGTATCTGATGGCGAACAATCATTCAAACAGGAGATCGAGGAAGAAGAGCAGCAGATCGGAGAAGAAGAATGGGAGTTACAACATGATCTGAGTGAGAGAAACTGTGCTTATCAAAGCTTTATCGAACAATGGTTCCAGGTAAGTACTAGATTAGATTCATCTTTTTATTTTTATTTAGTTGATTTACAGATACAGCCACTAGACTCATTCACTTTCGAATATTTTCATTTTTCATTTGAAAACTTGCTACTGAATCTATTGTTGTCACTGCTACGTGAATGGCTTCATTGGAAGTTTACCTACACGTAACTAATTTGTAAATTCTAATTAGTATAGAGTAGCTAGGCTTTCATTTTCAACGTTTGCTTTCATTTTTAGTTTTGCTTTTACCTAGAATAAGTATGCTCTCCTCCTGTGTCTTTGTACGATCTCGAGGATTAGAAAATAGGGATGATTTAGACTAATTTCAAGAATAAATTCATGTTTTGCGATATGCTTCATCACAAACATCTTTCAATATGCAAATCATTATGTCCATTTGTTAAAAAAAAAGTTTAGTTTCTTTCTCAATTTTAGTTTTTCATTGATTAAAAAAAAAATAACAAAAAAATAAAAAATAAAAAATAAAAAAAATTAAATTTAAAAACTAACCATTTTTGTTTTTGTAAAGATAGGGTTAATTAATTTTTTTTTTAGACTTTTAATAAATAAATAAAAAAATTGATTTTGAACTAACAATTTTTCTAAGATAGGATACAATCTCATTTTTTAAAATTTAAACAAACAAAAACAAAATAATTCATGAAAACAAAACTAAATAAAACTCATGTATTAAAAAAAAAAAAAACGATGGCAGAAAGAACAAAACAATCAATTGAGAGCCACCAGTTGAAGTTTCTGATTTTTGGGATAAATCCATGCGCATTTGGGGTGGCCTTTGAAGCTTAGTCTGAGAACCTTGTCTTTTGTTCTAAAGTTCTGCAAGTGGTCGACTTTCCCTCCCTCTTGTGGATTGAATTGATCATCATCCTCTCCTTCATCGAGAGTTCGACAAGCTCACCCTCCCGCATTGCTAATTTCAAGTTTTGCATCCTAGTCTTTGGTGGGAATAGTGGCCTCTGGAATAGCACCCATGTGGACACTTCTGAAACCTGAGTTCAGTTCTTTGACTTCTTCAGGGTGATCTGTTGCAAGGGAATGAGGGCCTGAGGGTTCTTCATTGAGTCCTAGTGTTGAACCGCCAATTCAGTAGTTGGTTTACGTCTTTACAGAGAAAGCAGCGAGATAAGTCCTACCCCCCCTTGCTTGGGGTTACGCTTTCCCTTCAAGATCTGAAGCTTTACCACTAGACTGAGCAGCTCCGGAATCGAGACTCATACCGCAAATAAATAGGGAAAGAACCAGAACCAGAATCAGTCCGTCCTCGGCTCCCCCACCTACCCCCAGTATTCCTCTCTCTCTCGTTACGCTCCAAACAGCCCTCAAGTGGGTAACCGATTGCGCATCTCGGTTTTTGGATACGTTCAGCCCGCCTTTCACCTTATACATAGGCTGCCCATATACGTGCCCATCTCGTCCACTGAGTCCGCTGACTCCCGGGAGAGGGGAGCGCAGCCCTCGGCCTTTCAACCGACCACACTCACCAAATCAGGATCACAAGGCAGACTTCCCTAAATCGAAAATAAAAAAATCAAACACCCACGCAATTTCTGGATTCACCTTCCTAAATTGAGATTAAATGATTATGTTGTTGCTTATTAGAAAGATCCCTTCCTTGCTGGCTACGAGTTTTTCTCCATCGCTTCTCTTGGAGGAAGCATTCTTATCATGAGATATACACAAATCCAGTAATCAAACTACCATAGCATGCTCTGTGATCTGATATGAACTGACTGAAGAAGTGTGTAAGCAGATCATTGGGAATGAAGCGAGAAGCAAGGAAGGCAGAGGCACTATCAAAAAGGAGTCCAGATGCTTTACAATCAAGTCCTAAAAGCTGGAACGTGAGTCACCATCGAACCCATACCAAACGCCTTCGTTATCCATTTCGGAGATTAGGTGTAGGTTGTGAGAATTGGGAGATCCCAAAGTGTTGTGCATCGAGCAGTAACCCACTCTTCCTCTGTGCGTATATCCATTCCTACGTTCCATCCCCCTTCCATGGATTCCTTCGTTGCTCCTGCAGCGCCCTTGATTGATGATAAGCATCCCACTTTGTACCGAGGATGCAAGTATGGGGACTTCTATGAAGCTTGGTCGAACAAGCCACCAATGGGTAAGGTTCTGTTGGATCACCTCAAGATTGAATATCCAAAGAAAGCTCGTTGAGTTGATTTTTGGTCTGCGCAGGATAGTTACACAACCAGTAGTTTTCGTCTCCAAGCCCTTGGTCATTTTTTTATTAGGGTAGGTTTTTGATTATTTTTGTTTTTCATCAATAAATAACACAATCGACATAAATAATAAATTAATTGCTTTTGTTTTTTAATTTGTTATTTATTAACAAATGATATTAAAAAAAAAAAATCAAATAAAATTGCCCTCATTCATTCATCAACTCACTACTTGTCCCCAAAAAGATACAAAAGCCTTTTCAAATGTGTTAAATCAATTTTCCTGCAAACCAATAAAAACATTTTGAAAAAGTATTGCATAATCAATGAGTACATTGCATGGGGCCATGTAATATTTCTAGTTGGGGGGAAATAAAAGTATGTTGGATTTTTTTGTGAATTCGTGGGCAAAAGTTAGGATGCATATACTAACAAGTGAAATGAGATTGGTGTTATGTGTAGGACAACGAGAAGCTTATGCAGAAAGCTCAACATTACGATGCGACACCTTTTTGATCCACAACTAGAGTTATTTCGGAAAATAATTAAAAAATGGACATTTTATAAATTCTTGAAAATGAGCTAATTTGTTTTTGAGTCACTTCATACATGAATGATCAATGGAGATGGCACACAAAGATGACAATTTTTATGCAGGAATGGTGCTAAGAGTTGAAGACAATCTAATGCAAAAGTGATTTTTCGAAATCACTATGAAACATGCATCATTGGACGCTTAAAGGGACTAATTCTTCACTGCACATATCATGACATTTTCCACTACATAAAAATCCTTTTGCGTCATGATTACTTCCCTTTTTCTTTCCAAACGCCTAGACCATCCTTGTGTTGCAGCCCATCTTCCATTTCCTTATCTTTCATGACTTCATGCACGCCTATTTTTCTGAATCGCATACATCCCTTTATCCTTTCCAGTTTATTTTTGCCTTCTAGTTTGCCTTTTGAATAAAACTCATTCCCTTTCCATGATTACATTGCCTTGATTAACTAGCCATGCTGATCCACACTGCTTGTCCGTGGGTTCTTTCCATTTATAGTCCTACCAAATCTTTTTGTACAAACTCGCATTGACTGATGTGGGATTCCTTAAGGCCCACCTTTCAACAAGTCTTGCCCCATCGACATCAGCACCTTATCTTGGAAATAGACTAGAGTTCCTTTTGAGTACGTAGAGGCTTGCATGCCTTAATGGCAAGTTCTCTCGCTAGCGATCATGGGAATACATCAATGTCCCTTGATATTCAGATCTTGCAAGTGGCTCGACCTCGACACATCCATTCGCACTTCGCAATATGTACTCTGGTACCTTGGCACTCATTGACATCAATGGTGAGTTGCCTCGCATTGGTTAACAACATACATCAATGGCCGGTAATCCAATTATTTCTATTCATGCTCGACATCGACACATTCCTTCGCATGTTTAGAATTGTACCATCGGGTTTGTAGCGGGTGAAGACTATACACTTTTTCACAACTCCCTCAGCAGTTACAGCATTATTCATTCTGATCTATGAGAGTACCACAGTTCCACTTTCAGCGTTTATCTTTCCCATGATTCAGCATCAGCAGTTCAAATTCCTTCATTTCCCA
This sequence comes from Pinus tabuliformis, assembly GCA_031772625.1. Lineage (NCBI taxonomy): Eukaryota > Viridiplantae > Streptophyta > Pinopsida > Pinales > Pinaceae > Pinus > Pinus tabuliformis. The sequence goes on along the minus strand of CM062804.1, from coordinate 282,267,985 downwards.
AGATCCAGTTACAATAACATCAATGACATTTTCTTGATCCAGCAACAGCAGCAGTTACATTCCTATTGCATAATTCATCATTCTTGGGTAAGTAGAGGTATGTTGCTTTCTAATCTTTAATCATGCAATTCCTTATATGCTAACTTGAATATTTTGGAAAATTCCCTCACCATGCTACATTTAGTTTCATGAGCCATGTCAAGTTGCATGAGGACATGTAACCAATTCAGTTGAGGGGGGGAGAACTATATTCACTTCCATGATTCCATTTCTTCACCACTATCACTCCATTTACCATTCACCAAAATTTATTTTCCAATGATACTTTGCTTCATACGCAATATTGGCATGCTTCATTAATATTACAAAAGGGCTTTCTTATGCACATTATGATTTCCAATGAGTGTTTACATTATTATTGAAGAAAAGAGAACAGAAAATGAAATGAATGTTGTTAACACAAGAACCAACATTCTTTGTATTCATGGTTGTCACACAAGAACCAACCATAAGAAAATGTAAATTGTTACTCATGTCTTTCACATATCCTGGAAACATTCATTATTAAAAGACATCATCATGTAAAGCCAAAGTTCAAAATGCCAAATGTTCTTAAAGAGACCCATGCATGGTTGCATGAGGACATGCAACAAGTTCAGTTGGGGAGGATGTTGGGACTCAGAAATGTCATATTTTCATCCACCTTTTTCTTCACTATTCCTTACATTTCATCATCCCATTAACCTTTTATCATATCATTTTCATACATACATTTGGGTTTCACCTTCTTATTTGCCATTTTATTCATTTTTGTATTACAAGTGAATTTTTGATTAAATATTAGAAAATATACATATTTTTATATATATCTCAAGAATATGTGAGTTTTGTGATGTGTAGGAAATATGTGAAGAATTAATATCTCCTCCACCATATTAAGGAGATAATTATGCAAGCCTATTTCTAAGGAGAAAATCATGGAAGATTTGGTTGGCATATCTTATCCAAGATACGTGAGGGATTTATGGAGGATTCAAAGGGATCATATTTTGTAATAATGGGAAAGTAGTTAAAATTGCTTGAGAGATTTGTGGGATCATATCTTGTAATAATGGGAAATTAGTTGAGAGTGCTTGAGAGAATATTGGATATGTAATTATGAGAAGGTTATCTTCCTCATGTATATAAGAGAGTACTCTCTCTTCATTTTAATGATGAATAATGGAAAGGAATTCTTAGTTTTTCATTTTTATGCTTTCATGATTTGTAACTTGATTCTTGTAATATAATTTGACATAGTTTTATTGTTGTGAGCTCACATATGTTGTTTGTCAGTCAATTCTTCACATGTTGTATTGCTTTTCCTTTATGCAATTTCTTGCTTTCATAGTTAATGTTTCAATGCCTTCTTAGATTAATTTGATTCCAGTAATCTAGATTAAATTAGTTCCACTTTAGTCCTGCATATATAGTGCATGTGCCTCGTAAGTCTACGAACCTTGGATTGATAAATTAAATAGTTGGGCAAGTACTACAACAGAATTAAATGGTAATATTTTCACCCAACAAGTGATTTCCCTATTATGGTCGTCAATTATGTCTATCTATGTGTTCCTATATTACTAGGGTATTAATCCCACAAGCCTACCCAAGGCGTATGAAAAATATTTTTTTTGTGACCTACATAATGTCTATTTACTTTCATGTAAACAAAACAAAAACAAAGACGCAAATGGATAGGGAAAATACCTTATTTTGTAAGGTTGGAAACAAATTTATTTGGGTGTTTAGAAACTCCTCAGATCCATTTCTTTTCACTTCATGCATGTAACCTTCGAACTGACAACAAAAAATTAACCAAATTCTACAATAATGTTAGCATTATAAAATCAAAATAATGAAATGCAAACATTTGCATAGAATGGACAATGAGTAAATTAGATTTTTCCATGACATAAAATTTGTTAAAATGGTTGCAACACCATTAGGTTCCTTGACCCTAGCTCCACCTCTAAATAGTACCCATAGCAAGGCTCAAGCCATTTCCTGGCTTATCTCAAGCTAGATCTTAGTTCTTATTTTGGGAGAATGTACATGTTCTAACTTTATCCTCTTATTTTCCTCATGAATAGATTTTCTTTTATAAATGAGTTAACAAAGTGATTACACAAACATGGACATCATTTTGACTTAGTTTGATTTAGTCCTTTCATCCCTATCTTGAAATTTGATCATGTTTTGATCTTATTAATATTTGTCCATATTCTCTAACAACTCTATCCATTCAATTCTCTATGTTTGAAGCTTTGGAGAATTTAAGTCTTTCTACTAGGAAATTTAGAGCACTACAACACATTTTTTTAATGTCTTAGGGGCATTAGAGGGCCAAAACATAAGATTTCATTGGCTTTTGATGTAGTTGAAGTTGCATTCTAGGATATTTTTGAGTTGCTTCTCTAATTGACTTAGGGAAGTGTCATTTTCACCTATAACATCTTCTCAACTATGGAATAAAATAGAATAGCATAATATGGAACCCTTACTCCTCTTGGTAGCCTAATATTAACATAGCTTGATAACCAACAAGGGGAAAGCATTATCTCCCTCAACCATCGACGCCAATTATAGTTTGTAGCTTTAATAGTGTTCTTGAAATGCCACATATGGATATCCCCATTTGCATGAGTAATGGGAGTTGACATAGCATCCTCTTATATGGGTGGTCAATAACATAGGTTATCTTACATAGGGCATAAATTTTGCATACAAACTCTATTTGATGTGATTCTTACACCATTGTAAATGAATCTATGTGTAGTTTAGTTTCTCTACACTCATGCTAAAGCAAGAAATTTTGACCCACCAATGGTTCCAAAGTGTTTTAAACCCAAATTCTCCAAGCTAGTACTTGCTATTAGAATGACCCTACAAACTAATTCCTCCAATATTTTTCATTTTAAAAGTATTAAGGTATATGAAAAAAAATGTGATGATCTAGTCTATAATCCATTACTGATCGAAAAATTATTATGGATATTCCATTAGGCAGTTCATTCCAACAAATTTGATAAATATTTATTGAACTCCAAAAATCTATATTGTGAGGGTTAATTTTCCTAAGAATTTATGGACTTACAAATTAATTATTTTTCTTATGAATGCAATTCATCTATGTGAAAAGTAGAGAAAAAAATATAAAAATCACTCACAAAACCATAATAAAATAATATACATGACTTGGGAAACCATTGCAGGAGAAAACCTAGGTAGAAGGTGAGGTTGATCCGCTCCCTCTTTTTCTTAATAGAAATGGTGAAAATACAAAGGAGTGAGACATGTGACCCATGGAGTTGTACAAAACACGAAACCTCTCTATTCCACACTCTCCCTATCCACTTTCATCTACTCCATTCAACTATGGAACAAAATGCACTATAATAGAAACAAACCCCTTTTCCTCCTAGTGGCTTGATTATAAAATAGCCTAATATACAACTAGGGGTTAAATTCAACCCATTCAACTATAAATATGAGATACAACTCAACCACTTTAAATAATTTTACAGAGGGTAAATGTGGCTAGCCCCTTTTCCTTGAGTAATGGGTATGACGTGGCATCCTTTTGAATCATGGTGGACAAAATAGGAAGTTCAAATTAAGAGTAGCAAATTTTTTGCATACAGAATCTTTTTGAGGTATTTATTACATCAATGGAAATGCATATAATTCTATATTAGAACTTAGGGGTCTCACACTATAAAGAGTATTTGGACACCAAAAAACTTCATTAAGTGCCTCAAAATACTTCTAGAAGGTTTTAAACACTAATTACCAAACTGTGACACATTGGTTTAACAAATCTTGTGAGCTCATTCCTCCAAATTTTCCACTCTAGAAACATCAATATGGAAAAAAAGAAATATAATTATCCAATTGATATCAATTACATTAAACATTTTGATAAAAATTCTCTAAATATCCTACATATTCTTTTAGATCTTTTGAACTAACCAAAATATCATCAATATATACAATAGATAAATCTAAATTATTAATAATGTCATCCATTATATTTGGGAATTTAGAAGGTGCATTTCAAAGACGAAAATTCATCACTCTCCGTTGATACTAAACATAAAGAACAAAAAAACGTGGTCATATATCTATTGTTGGGAGTTATTCCTATTTAGCAAAATTCACATGTGTAATCAGATTATTTGGAAATGTTACAATTTTGTATTTTACACAACCATGCTTTTTTATTAGGAATTATATCATTTATAAGAATGATGGACTCATTTAACTTTGTGTAGCTAATGACCATCCTCAATTGGCCTTTTATCTAAGTAATGTGATTTTTGTTATACAATGCTGAGAAATCTTAAGGGATTCTACTTCTCTCAATCAATTTTGTTTCTAATAATTCCACTATCTCTTCTTTACAATATCTATGCTCCTCAAGACACATCAAATTCGTGACAACATTTTGTGGCTTAACCTTAATGTTTTCTTTGTATGGTAAATAGAAAGAAATCGTTTCTGAACCAAAATACATTTGGATTTTTTTTAATGTACACTACGATATTAATATAGAAACAATCAAGGCCAAACACCTCTCTTACATGAAGATTTGTATTTTCAATCATCTTTTTGAAATTTCTAATCTATCCAAAGTAATTTTGCCAAAACATTTAATTGATCTCCAACCATTGCTAGCTAAACATAAACTTTTCTGGTAATAAATGAGAGACATATATGAAAATATTGCTAATAGAAATGTCAACAACAATATTTTTCAAAGTGAAAGTTTCACATATATTTACATGGGAAAATTTGGCCCATAGCTATTTACATTGAGAACTTCTTGATTCATAGATCTAATGTTGATTGATAGTAGATATCAAAAATATTTTAAAAGCCTCGTGTCTTTTCACAACATATCAATGAACCAATGGCAATATGAGCATTTAATAAATACTCTTTCTGTCCTTTTACTTTAATCTCAATAAATATGACTACTCTTTCATTAAACAGTTTTATCTCAATGGCAATATGAGCATTTAATAAATACTCTTTCTGTCATTTTATTTAATCTCAATAAATATGACTACTCTTTCATTAAACAGTTTTATCTCTAAGATATCTGATAGGATTGTATTTATTTATTATCTTATTCAATAGGTTCATGAAATGATTCGCTCAATTCTTCATCAAAAGAGTGTTCGTACTTAGTATTTGATCAACCACCATTATTCTTTTCCTTTAGTAACTTCTTAGCTAATTGCTTATTTTCTTCCGTTGAATGCTCTAGTCACTCTTGATTTCATTCTTTTTTAATGACACATCAAAAGAGTGTGCGTACTTAGTATGTGATCAACAACAATTATTCTTTTTCCTTTAGTAACTTCTCCGCTAATTGCTTCTCTTTCTTTAGTTGAATGCTCTAGCCACTCTTGATTTCTTTCTTTTTCTAATGACTCTGTATGATTATTTTAGTATCATATTTCTCATTATGATTATTTTAGTATCATATTTCTCATTAGAAAAATATCGAGGATGAGGAGTTATAGATTAGAAATGGAAATCTTGAAACTGCGAATTAGATGGAGAAGACAATTCAGGTAATATGGGCTTCACCGCATTTCAACAAGAAAGTCTTTTAAAAAGGTTATCAATTTTGAGATGAAGTGAGTTCTTATACCTAAAATCAGAAGGTTGAAAAGTAGTTAAGATCAGTTAAAGACATAATTTTTGGTGTTAACCTGTAATGAGAGAGAAAAATTTAGTTTTAAATTAAATTATTTTATATTAGATCACAAGAAAAAGATGATTTATAATGTATAAAAAAATGCTACATAATAATTAGGCCTGTCACTTGATTTAAATATAGTTAAATTGAAATAAAAATAAACTTATTTTACCAAAAAAATCTTTCTAAATCTAAAATGAATTGTACCATATATATAATAAAATAAATTAATTCTCACTTAAATTAATTCTATATTTTTTATATTAAATGTTTTTATTAGTCACTTATATTAATAAATTTATTATTTGCATTTAATTAAAAACTAAAAATATAATAATAATAATAATCATAATTAATGTTTTATTTAACCATAAAAATATAATATATTAAATGCACATTTGTTGATAATTTTTAGTTTTTAATACACTGTTGTCAATGTAAGGCCAATGTAAGGCCAGGACTCGAAGGTTTGTTAACATCTACTTTTTGGTTGGATGGATTTTGTGTATCGGTAAACATCCAATGTGGTTATTTATGACCGTGCAATCATTACGTTTGAGGTTCCATTCAAAGGCAGGCAGCAACATTAAACTCTCACTATTTTTCTAATTTTTTTGTTTAAGTAATTTTTTTGGTGAATTTTAGTGTGTACGTAACATTCATTGTACAGAAAGATGATGAGACAGTGAGATGCCAGAGGTTTACATTAATAAAGCATTGGCTGGTGATGACCCCAATGAGATGCCTCAAATTGGCTGGAGGATGTGATTTGTGCCTTCGAGAAGCCATAAATGCTCAGACAATAAAGTAATATACACTGCTCACGAGGATACCACAGATCCAGTAAATGGAGAGCGCAACGAAAAGGTTGGTACGAGTCAAATCAGTAAGTGTCACAACATTATCAACAAAATAAATAAGATGGTCTAGTATAATTAGCTGGAGGAATTGTCTGGAAAATTATGGAAATTCCAGTTATATTTAGAGAAAATCTAGCAAGGATTTTTGTAAATCCAAATTGTAGTTGTTAAACTTCAAAATTTTGTGTTCTAGATTTTTTTGATGGTTCTGAATCTATTTATACTATCAAAAACACAATTCAAACACTGTCTTTACAAAAAAAGTTGAAATTTTTTTACCCAGATTCCAACCACTTTTGACTGTCCAAACAATTCCTCTGCCTCATTAAATGACTCCAAATAAGATCATGTAATTTGGATAAAACATGTACAACCTTAGTCTTTTGCGATAGTCCTCTGAGGGCGCTTAACGAGTCTCTTTCAATTCCATCCACACTGCCTGCATAATGTGAAATATGTATGGTTGAATGAGCAATAAGTTGTTAAATCTGATAGCCAAACAGATTGTAAAAAATAAACTAAATAATTGTAAAATAATATTGAATTTTAATATTCAAAATTAACCTATAAAAATTGTATATAAAAAATTTGACAAAAAACAATAATCATAATTGGAATAGAAAACAAGTAACTCCTAAATTAAATTTGGAAAAAGAATCTAAATCAATGGGTGTAATGTTTTACCAAATATATTAATTAGTCTATTTGGCATCCTTACAAAAGTTTATTTCTTTCAAATATTCGTTTTCCCAATAACCTTGCTTCTTACAAATCAAATAGTGATATGATTTCCTCGTAATACCTTTTCATTTGAAGAAATATATCTTTTCATGCGTTTAAAATCCATTTTTATATAATATGTTGGATAGGAAATTAAAGACTAAGAGAGGTTAGTCTCTTCACGAAGTTTTATATTAGGTCCATTTTAACCATATTTACATATATACAAGTCACATCAATCAATCACATATTACATTGATAACCGCACCAAGAAGCTGCGCAGCGCTACATTGAGGAGGTTTGAACGCGGGCGGGGTGCGAGAAAGCCGACATCCCCCACCGGGCGACCTATGCACTTGGGTGAAAGTCTTATTGCTATTTTTTAAATTAAAGAACATAAAATAATTTCTATAAATTCATTGCCTACTTATTTAATAGCTCAATTTCTTTGTACTTAATTTAAGGATCTTTTAATATCTATATATAATCTTATTAGAGGAAATCTTTGCTATCCATTTTCAAATCCTAAAGATTCCATCTCACTAAATTAAGCATGATACCTAGCCAAGATGTAGCATAGTATCCAAATTAGAGAGGATCCTTAGTGTGCTCTTCTTTATATATGAAATCCTGCAACACATTTATATTTAAAACTCATGCAAATATCACAAAGCTTCTCAAGCATAAAGAGAGATGAATAAATGTTACCATCTTATGGGATATTACCATAAAACTCTTTAGGTCCTTCTTTAGTAAATTTACTTAAAGGATCATCATGATCAAATCCAGATCATCTTAAGTGACATAGATTGAATCATTATATTATTTTTAATCTATTTCGATGCTTTTAAAATGGAAACAAATTGGAGAAATCAACATGTAGGGTCGTTTTAACCGCACGTCCTAATTTGGATAATTAGGATATGAAACCTTTTAGGGCCATTTTTATGCACTAAATGATTGTTTTTGGGGCGAGAACCATTGCTTATGAAAAACCCTTCATGTTATTCTACTTGTAGGCCTTCCAACAATGTAAGAATAAAATCAATCATATATCATATGCAAAAGCTACGCTCCTGGTGGTTGACCTACTATCTTTACCACCATGGTATGAGAGGATGCAATGTTAACCCCCGTTACTCATGCAAATAGGGTTAGCCGCATGTGGAATCTCAATAAGAATCTATAAAATCCAAAATTGTAACTTTAGTTGAGGGTTGAGGGAGTCAAATATTAACCCTAGTTGGCTTTTAGGTTATTTCAAATATCGAGTTTCTAAGAGGAGTAACCATTCAATTGTATGTTATTGTTTTTTGTTCCATAGTTGAACAAATAAACTAAGAGTGAGAATTTAGAAGAATAAAGGTGGTTAAAAAATTGTCCTAACATTAGAGGCCACAAGTCTTAAGTTACTTCCTAAATAGTACCTTATCCTTTGAACATGCACATTTCCATACTAGAGAATAGAAAGAGTAGAGTAGCCTCACCTTCTAGATTGGTTTTCTCCTATTAAGTTTTCCCACACAAAATTTGTGTCTGTTATAGATGGCCTGTGTATTTCTTTCTATTCTATTTTTCTCACATTTTATCTAAATTACTGATTTTAGTGTAAAAATAGCAAATAAAGAATATGACATCTAAAAGGAAATTATGTTCATAGTAAAGATTTAGTATTTTATTAGATCGATTTTCACTAACTATTCCAGTGAAATATCCATGACATTTTGCAGATCATATTAGTATTAGAGTTGGTTTCTTTCGGGTATAATGTGGTAAGTTGCACATGATACAAGAATTAGCTTAAGGAGAAAATTATAAAACCCTATCCAATGTCAATGAGTTTGTTCACAATAACCCTCACATTCCAGTAAAAGAAATTTTTGAGAGTCTAGAAGTACAAGTTTCCATCATTAGTTGCAATATGAACCCTCCTCATGGTAGCTTTGTCACAAAGGATTATAATATTAAAAAAGGATGAAGGTTTTAAGTCAAACGTTAGATTGAAGGGCAAATAAAGAAATCATCAAAACCCATAAAATGAGTCAAGGGAAGAGCATGAGAAAGAGTAGCCAAGTTCAAGTGTTATTAATAATTCATATTCCTTATTCAATATGGAATCAAAAGTAGAAATGAATATATACCAAGGTGATTTTGATGCATTCAAACAGAATCATTTTTGTAGAAAACATAATTTTATTTCAATGTTCACCATATATATGAAAAATGAAAGATATATTTTTCTTGATTGAAGTTAGAGGGGCATGATTTGACCTAGAAGGAAAATGAAATGAAAACACTAAGGATGGAGTATGATTTGCTAGTAACTAGGTGGGACGACTTCAAAACCCTCATTATGTCTAAATTTTACCCTATCTAATGTTACTTCTTCAAGAAGGATAGAGTGCATTGGGGGACACCATTAAGTTCAAAAAGATGGACATCATGCTAAATATCTCTCCTAGGATATTTGATGTACTCCTCAAGTATATGGGGGGTATGCATACCCATGTAAAAAAGAAATTGATTATGTTAAATCAACAGATAGTGAATGAGGCATGTGTACAGGAATAACAGATGGAAATTATAAGGCCAAAAGAAAGGGTAATGAAGTGGTTTGAATTACAAAGAACACTAGGAAACTTCCAACGAGGGGAAGGAGAAGTGAAAATGAGGAAGGATAAGAAGACAACAACCATTGTACATTAGTGAAAGCATCATAAAAAACATTGTAACCATTGTAACATTTATGGTAACACTGAGGAAAAGTGATGGAAAGTACATCCAAACATTAACTTGAAGAATTGAAAGAAGGATGCAAAGAAAAAGAATATTCTAGCTATAGATCTAAGCAATCAGGTAAAAAATAGCTCTACTGTGGATGAAAATATTGTGTCCACAATAGTGAAAAAAGAGGTTAACTTGAGTAGTCTTTATTACTAGTAAGAGAAGGAGATGACGAAACTCTTGCACATTAAGTTCCGAGTCATGACAGAAAAGATAGATGGTTTTATTAACTCACTTTCAGGGGCTAATTTCATTGAAATAGATAAGTAAAAAAACTTGGAATGGAAGCTCATGCCATCATAGCACTTCTCCATTGGGGTCGATAAAAATGGATGTAGAGTTGTTTATATTAATGGAGTCAAATTGGATGTGGTGACACATGATGTATGTAAAGTCATGTTTTGAAGTCCCTACATGTACATGAGGGATGAAATATTTATGTGGAGAGACAACTAATACAACCTCATCACGGTTGGGGAATCCTTCATCATCAATAGTCATAAAGGAAAATCAAATATTTCAATAGTAGCTGCCAATGAACCAAAGAATCTAATAAGTCTAGTAAGAAATATGTTTTACCTTTCGTAATGGAAAATCATCGAAATGATGATTTAATAAGAACGTGGGCATTCTTGGATGGGCATATAAAAATATGGAAACATTAATTGTTATAATTTCTATAAGCATATAGAAGATTGTTCCCTGAGCCTAAAGGGATACAAACCAAGAGGGAAATGGAGCATGAAAATGAATTATTGTCAGACTCTCCATTGAAAAATATTGGACTATATAGATAACCCATTCTAGAAGAAAATGAAGTGAAAAAATAGTTTCATTCCTTTCTAAAGTGGGGTACAATTCAACAAATAATTAGTTTAATCACCTTACCATGATGGTTTCTCATCAAAAATATACCAAGGAAGGATAGGACTTGATGAATGTGTATCATTTACAAATAATTAAACAATATTACACTCGGGAAGTGATACCTTCTAACCATGCTCGATGATTTATTAGATCGATTGTAGCACACCAAAAACTTCATCAATATGGATTAAAATTAAGATAGCACCAACTTCAATTTCGAGAAGACACTCAGAACAAGACCTTTAAAATTAAACAAATTTGTATGAATGGTTGGCCATGCCATTTTTTTATACAATTCATTAACTACATTTATGATACTAATTAATGATTTATTATTCCCATGCATAAATTCATTTGTTATAGTTTATTTGGATGATATCCTTGTTTACAATGCTACATGGGAGGATTAAATCTCACACTTAATGAAACTTATAGAGATTTTGAAGAAGAAATAACTACTAGAAAACCTCAATAAATGTGAGTTTTCCCCACAATATTTGGTGTACTTGGGGTATGTGATTAGTGGAAGGGAACTTAATATATATGCCCCAAACATGGAGGCCATCATGAAGTGCTTGTTCCCTATAAAACTATATGAAATTAGGAGTTTTATTGAGGAAACAAAATACCTTTATAATTTCATGTGATCATTTTCAATATTATTTATACCTCTCCATGCCATAAAATGAGTAGAAAAAGTTTCTAGGGAGGAAAGAATTACTAGAAGGCTTATGATGTGCTGAAAATAAAAATTATTCAAGAACCAAATCTCCAGTTATTTAACTTACAAAATTCATATTGTTAGAGTCCTATGTTATAGTAGTCAATTTCAAGCTTGGTCATTTAATTTGGTCAGTTTGTAGCTACATCAAACATTGTGACATCATTTCCAAATACAATGGTGTAAAAATTTTGTTGTGTTTCTTCCTTGTACTACACTTCCATAGTTGCTATGGTTTCTTGCGCTTGGATGACCTCGAGGTTCTAGAAGTTTGTTTTTATTCTCCATTTTGTGTTTAATACCTCAAAATTCATCTCAAAATATTCAGTAGGGTGCTCATCTATTTAGTTTCACATCTATTCCTTCACCATCACACTTTTCTTCTACGCTACTCTCAAAGAATATAAGATATGAAGAAAATCAATGATTTTTCACCTTTCTTCCCAAGTTGAGTTTCAAAAAGGGTTCATGAGGTTGCAAACATCATCTAGCAACTATTTTTCCTGGTCATAAATTTCAACACTTGGTCAAACCCACGCAAATGAAATTCATTGCGCTTTTGTTGTAGCTGGTGATTTTCAAGAAGGGAGGTTTCAAATATGGGAAAATGTTTTCTAATAGGTATTTTATTATTCAAGGGATGTATTCCACCTATTTGACACATTCATAATTACTGGAGGGTGTCATAAGTATGCAGAGGATGAACTTGTTGTGTTTTGGCTGCAGGGGATTTGCTGTGTTTTTTATTGTTTTAGCAGTTAACTTCAAAATAGGTTTCTCACCAAATGGAGATGAATATTAAAAATATAAAAGAGGTTTTTGTCAAATATATATATATATATATATATATATATATATAGATATATATATATAACAAAAACCTCCTTCATTTTTGTAACAGGTGGCCTATATTGGAATATTCAAATGAATATTTACAGCCTATGTTTTAGATTTCGTCATTTTTGGTTTTAGTCATGATTTGTGGGTGTCGATTTCGCTGATATGTAGAATCATTTTAGAAAACATAGAGAGTTTTCTCTAAACAAAGTCTCATATATAAAAGCCTCTCTCGGATTTTACATAGGTACTATAGTTTTGGAATTACAAATGTCAGTTTGAGACTCATTTTTCACAATTTTGCCAAGCTCGATTTGTTGACAGAGTTCTAGAATTTTTTGAAATTCGACTTGGTGGACCTCTAACCTGGCATAATTAAATCAAAATTAATTTACATGATGAACTTTGAAGACTTTTCTACCAAATCCCGTGGTTTTCTCTTCAGTTAGCATATTTTTTATTAGTCAAAAAACAAACCCTAGATATTAGGATATGAATAGATTTTCCAAATAGTTTATTCCTAAAGCATTGTAACCTTTTCCTATCTTTGGGAAAATGATAGATTGCGACTTCCTTAGTCTAGGAATGAGATAATTGTATATATCTCATCAATTTTAGTGTGCAAAGGGTTGGTTGGTCAGTGTTTGATAGAGAAGTCATTCAGGATTATACATTTTCATTAAAAGGTTTCAGTGAATGATGAAGGTTGAAGTCTACTTTTTCAAGGATTCTTGTGTCAGTCTCTTGTGGTGATGTTAATTTCCTATTTTGTCTCATTATATTTTTTTATTTCCATGCTTAAATGTCATTTCTTTTTTATTTGGTTATGAAAAAAAAATTAGAATTCAGTTTTAAGTGCTTGATTACGGCTAACTGAACATTTTAGTGTTTTTCCTCCTTTGTAATATCTAAAATTCATCCTTAGCTAGATGCTTTAGATGTTATCAATTCCACTACTCCCTTGCTCATCTCTCTACAATAAAATTTTACAAATACACCATAAGGATTGCCTACCATGCCCCTGTCTATGATTCCTCATTTTCCCATCATATCACTGAAAATCATTAGCTCAATATGACTCCATGCCCAATGGATTTTCCCTCTTCCCTACCATCAAATTGTTAAAACATATTCCTCTCTTATCTTAATGCCTAACCTAAAACCTATGACAACCAGTCATCTAGGTGACTCAAGATTCATATAGTGAGAGCTCTCTCTGAAGCTGGAAGGGCTAGATTCCAATTTGAAAGTGGTTTGTGGTTATCTTTTGGTTCCTCTACTCAGCTTGGAGGAATTATGAACTGCTAAAATAGTGGCGCCATTATCAGTGAGTGAAAGGTTTCATCTTCCATGAGAAAGAACCATCAACTTTCAGATCTAATTATTGATGGTGGACAATGGTCAAACACAAGGAGGCACCACTTGGTGACTCCAATCAAGTTTCACCCAAATCCAAAGTGATATGGATTTAAATAGGAACACAATAGATTACAGAGATAACCATAAATACAGAGATACAATAGAAATGATACTTCATTTCATTAATGTAAAACACTGAAATATGCTTACAAACAGAAATGGAAATAAACTAGCTCTGGCGATGGTAGCTTATCTCTGAGGAGAGATGTGGCGGCTACATGCCTCTTAAATGACTTATAATGAGGCTTGCAGGCCTATTTATTATTGAGAAATAATGGAAAACCCTAAGCATCCAAAACCCTAACCCTAGGAGATGAAGCGCCAAACTATGGGCCCCGTTTCGGGTAAATTGGTACATCAACTTCCCGGGGTCGTAACTTTGGCATACGATCTCTGTTTGATGTGCACAATACCTCGTTAGAAAAATCTATCTAAGGACTAAAACTTTGGGAAGAGAAACATCAGTATATGGACCCATGTTGCTCCCAGGTTTCCCAAAAAACGTTGTTTATGGCCTCAAAACGACTTCGAAAGTTCAAGACCCGAAAAACTGCCATAAATAGTAAATTTTGCTACAAATAAGAAAACTGAAAAATTGAAAGAAACAATGGTGGGGGTCCAAGTGGAATTGGTAGGTTGCCACCAATATCCATCTGGATCATTCCTCCCCCCTTAGGAAGCAATGGTCCCCATTGTGTTGAGTTCCTACATGAGATGAGGACACTTCTGCTAAACTTGGTCCATAGTGAGCCACTTGCCCTGGTGAAGGAGTTGGCCTGCTTTAACAACTCGATATAGTTGATCCTTTGCTGGCGAGTGTGCTTGATCTGCATGTCCATGATCTAATCAGTTGCATCTTATTCCATGGAATCTAGATTTAACTCTGGTGGTGTGAGTTGTTCTACAATATTGGATGTGTTTAGTAATTGTGGAAAGTATGGCCGAAGGCAGTCCACATTGAACACTAGGTGCAAGCCAAGGAATTGTGGAATCCTGAGCTCAAATGCATTGTCTCCCATAGCCGTTGTAATGATGCAAGGACCATATCGGAGTGGTCTAAGTTTCCAATAGGCTTCGGTAAGGCGTTCCTTTTGCAAATGCAACCAAACTTTGTCGCCCACCTGATACTTGTGTGGCACCCGACATTGATCATGTCACTACTTGTGCTTTGCTTTTGATTTCTCAAAAATGTGATGAACCTGCTAGCAGATATGTTGGATGTGCTCAATGAAGTTGTTTTCCTTATCTGTTTTGGACTGGACATGAGCCGAATCTTCCTGAGTAGCTGCAAATGGCATGGCCACATCAATGGGACATAGTGGCTGGAATCCCAAGCCCACTTGAAAAGGGTTGTCACTAGTCGAGCCATGGAGAGCCTAGTTATAATTGTGCTGAACATAGGGGAGGCTCTGATCCCATATGCGTGGATGCTTTGAGTTGTACATGCACAAAATGTGTACGATCATCCTATTGACAACCTCTGTCTAACCAACAGTTTGGGGATGGAGGGCTGTGGACTTAGTGAGTTTGTTTCTAGCATCGACCAGAGACTGGACCAAAATGCACTGAGGAACCTGCTATCCCAATATGAGATGATAGATTGTGGGATCCCAAAGTGTACCCATACTCGTTTAAATAAGAGTTTAGTAGTGGCTTCTATTGTGATATTCTTCTTGCAGGCCGTCATAATGGCCATCTTTGAGAACCTGTAGATGACCACAAAAGTACAGTGGTTTCCATTCTTAGTAGAAGGCAGGCCTGATATGTAATCCATGGAGATGGATTCCCAAGGTCGACTAGGGGTAGGCAGTAGAGTATAGAGGCCTTTCTTCTTGATGGTCGGTTTGGAAATGGCGCAAGTAGTGTGGGATTTGAAGTACTTTCCAACATTCTGTCAAAGATTCGGCCAATAGAGATACTTTAGTAGTATTACCACCATTTTCTCGACCCCGGAATGCCTAGTAGCCCGATCGTAGTGTGCTTCCCAAATCATCTTGGCACACTCACTTGAAGGAACACAAAGGTGACCCAAGTGCCATAATAGGGCATCCTAGAGGTGAAAATCTGGAACATGTTGACCCTCCAAGAGTGTTCGATATGTGTGGTTGAATTATGGGTTGCTTTTGTAGAGAAGTGGCCAATCAAAATTCTCGTTCTCATAAGAGTTGAGGATTGTGGTTAATGCCATGATCGGTGGTTGACTGAGGCAATCTGAAACACTATTGGTGCTACCCTTATTATTCTTGATATTCAAATGGAACTGTTGCAAGTATGTGGACCGCTTATGATGGTGATCATTATGCAACTTCCCTCGCATCTGTATGAATTACAGGGGTTGGTGATCTATGTGGACGACCGTTTCCTTCCCCAAAATGTAATGCTTCCATTGTAGGTAGGCTTGAACAATGGAATACATCTCTTTGTCATAAGTGGGATACTTCCAGATTGTGTCTGAAAGTATCTCACTGCGATATGCCACTGGATGCCCGTGTTGAGTAAGGAATGCCACAATAACATAGTTAAAGACATCTATCTCGATCTCAAATGGTTGTTGCAAGTCTGGTAATGCGAGCATTGGTGCCATGTAGAGGCGATGTTTCAACTCTGTGAATGCACTCTGTTGATATTCAGACCAAAAGAATTTTTCTTTCGCTCCTCCCTTGGTGACTTGACTCGATGGCCAAGTGATATGAGAAAATACCAACATGAACTTGCGGTAGAAATTGGCAAGACCCAAAAAGCTACGAAGCTCTGTCAGATTAGTTGGGCATGGTCAATCCCGAATGACTTAGATCTTGGTTGGATCCACATGCACCTCATGTTCCTCAATAATGTATCCCAGATACTGAACTTGGTTCATGCCAAAAGTGCATTTCTCCAAATTTGCACATAACTTGTGTTGCCATAGTGTTTAGAGAACCTGTTGGATGTGGTGGAGGTTCTCTTCCAAACTCTAGCTGAAGATCAGGATGTCATCCAAGTATACCACTACAAATGAGTTGGTGAATGGCCATAAGATGTCATCCATTAGGCTCATGAAGGTTGCAGGAGCATTCATCAACTCGAAAGGCATAACAAACCATTTGAAAATGTCCTCCTTAGCTTTGAAGGTAGCCTTACACACATCAGAGGGTTTGATTGGTACCTGGTGATATCTTGACTTCAAATCGATCTTGCTGAAATAATTTTCCCCCTACCATTGGTCCAGAAGGTCATCAATCCATGGGATCGGGTACCTATTCTAGACAATGATCTTGTTCAGTGCCCGATAGTCAATACAGAGTCTCCAAGTCCTATCCTTCTTCTGTACCAACATGACCGAGCTCCCACAGGGCAATGAACTCGGTTGGATGTGACCTTTCTATAGCAGCTCCTGAATCTGCGTCTTGATTTCATTGTTGTTGAGGGACAAAGTCCCATAGGGTTTATCTATAGTAAAAAACAAGCATTCCACATAGCCATGATACTTAAATAAGCAAACACCCTAGCAGAGCAGGGGTTATCTACAATAGAAAAAAAGCATTCCACGTAGCCATGATACTTAAATAAGCAAACTACACGAAGAGAGGTGCACCTAGGGGTCCTTCGTTCTGGTAGATCTAGCTAGGGTCCAAACCCTCTTGAATTTCCTTTCAATCCTTAGACCTACAAAACAACCAATTCAAAGAAGCATAGAAATATATGGACCAAGTATCATATAGAAATCAACTTCATAACATATTGAAAGGTAGTTAGTTATACAATTGAAACAGTTATTCATACGTAAACCATAAAATTAACATCATATGCATGAAGAAGATTGATTTCGGGAACAAGACAAATGTTTCTTTATTGCAGATAACTAAAACAAAGCAAGGAATGATATCACCTAAATCTTCCTCTCGCTGGCTCCAAGCGGAACCGTCCTCTGGATCCGTCCAATCCCAAGTCTTCAAAAGGCTCCTTCCATGACTCATACAAAGATATATCAACTATTGAAATGACATCATAGCTCAAGGAAATAAGAGTTTCATGTAATGAGGGGAGTGCTGGAAGCATAAGGATCTTTAGACCTAATCAGGGATAATCTCAACAGAGTAATTTTCTCTCTATTCTCTCCTCCTTAGGCCTTCCCATTGAAGCCTTTTTATACTTCTACCAAAGTATTTTTTTAGTTGGGAATTCGTTGGGAACAGTTGGGCCATGAGCATTAATAGGTTATCAACAAGTAAAACCCGTGATCTCCACCCAAAATTAAGGAGATTTATTTTTTTTAAGTGTTTTAAGACATATACACAGGTCGGGTATATAATGACCAGCGTACACATGCATTTAGCTCAGGGAAATGTTGTGTTTAGGGAGTAAAACGCTATTTTTTAAGTATTTGGACCAGGTTTGGAAGGAGGGGTTGCCCTAGGCCATAAGTGGAGCATCACAAATATCAAGGGTAAGATTTGGAGCTATAACAGATGCCCCCTAATATATGAGGTTAGAAGGGGTACATGATGGTCGAAATGTATTAAGTACATGGAAAGGAAACCTGTCAAAAACTGAGAAGGACTTCACCAAATTTTAGCTTGCCAAGCCACAAAAGGAGATCAGAAAGAAACATTGTTTGAGGCAGGCATACCCATGCTCAGTAAAAGTAAAGCATGTTCACATATCAAGTACAAGCAGGTCCACTAAGTATAAAAGACTGGAAATACATAGTGGATCATCTGATCATGATTGAACAAGTACGTATCCAAATATCGCATATAAGAATGTCAATGATGCTGAAGGATGAAGTTGATCACTAATATCAAAGACTGATCCCAATAGTACCAAATCAACATGATGGAATAAGATGACACTACATTGCAAACTTGGGTGCCAGCATATAGAATGTCTCCATGAATGACTGCAACATATAAGGTGGAATGGTATCAACTAGCAGCAATAGGAGCAACTATCAAGTGAACCAATGGATGTTGATGCAACTTGAGGTCTTCACTGACGCCGTGGTACATTTCTACACAATGGGAATAAATGATCTAAAGTCGACCATGTGAGAAATCGTTTGATTACCCGTCATTGATGTATACCATTAACAAATGCGAGACTACTCCCTGATAATGATAATGAGAGTCAAGGTACCCAGTACAATCTAAAAAGTGCGAATAGATGAGCTGGAGTCGAACGCCTGTAAGAATCTATCAATCAGGAGACAATGATGGTTTCCCACTGTTGATAGTGAAGGATTTGCCACTAATGACTGCAAACCCCAAGGTACTGCCTAATGGACTCTAGACCTTTGCCCCAGAGCAATGAGTCATAGTTGATGGGGAAAGATCCGTGAGAAGGAAGGCATTAAGGCATCCTTCATCAATCTACCGCGAGTGTAACCTGTAGGCCAATAATGTGGAAGGAATTAGATGAAAAATATGTAGTAACCCGACCGAAGCACATTTATGACGTACACAAGAGGTGGCTAGTGCATGACATAAACCCTCTCAACCAACCAATAATGAAAATTGACACAGATGCGAGATATTCACCAATAGGGTCAAATCGAAACCAAGGGAAACCACTCAGTCAAAGACCCATGATACTGATCAATGCTGGGCACAAGGTGACCTATCAACAATGAAAATAGGGCCAGGGTGCGGCTCTAGGCCTATCCTCAGAGCAAGATGTCGTCATTGATAAGGACAAGTCATGCCAGTAAGAAGTCAATGGAGACCTTCTCAAACTGGCATGAGTAAAGGACCAATATAAATGATGTGATGATAGACGAGACACTGACAACCAGGGATGGCCGAATGAAAAATGAGTCAAGAGACACTGCAGAGAGGCTGACTCAGACTTACTTCCCTTGAACAAAAGCATGACTCAAATGATGACTTTGTGGCAGCATATGATAACTCTGTATAAGCTCGTCATGCGGGAGGCATGAACGAACTCTCCATATGATTGGAAAAGATAACCAATCAAAGGAGAATTGACTCAAATAACAAAGTTAAGGCATACCTAAGTCAAACTAAATCCTACCGAAATGGAGGAGACACTTTGTTTTGAGTGCTTTATTCAAGGGTGACACGACTGACTCTAGTTGCCAACAATAAATGGAAATATTGTCCTGTTCTCAGTCCTTTTGGAATATATAATTTTTTTTGTCTTTTTCTTTAAGTTGGAAAAGGAATAAAAGAATTCTATAGTACAGTGGAAAGAACGAGTGTTAGTGAAGTAGATGATCTAGTTCCTGGGATTGGAACAATCCTATGCTCAATGTAGGGAGGCAAAAACTAGTCAAAGACACTCAAAGGTATGTTCCTTCCACGGGTCATAAGGTGATGAGTTGTAGAAGCTAAGGGATTGCAAGTTTGATTTTGTAGATGATATGGTTAAAAAGTAGCTTAAACATGAGTCCAAGTGAAGTTGGCTCAAGGCCAAAACTTGCAAATGGCCAAAATGCAATGTAGTAGTACAACTCAACACGAAAGAGCCTCTAGGGTATAAGGCTAGAACGAAGCAAAGAAGAAAAGAGGAATGAGTCTTCAACGCACAAGCCATGGTAGGACAAAAGAGGACTACCGAGCCTAAGGACAATGAATCAACATGGGTGCTAAGTGACAACAAGATACTAACTAGGGCACCCATTATAAGGTAGGCTCTACCACACAAGTCATGATACTTCTAAGCAATGAGAAGGTTCTGCATCATAACTCAGTTGGGTCGATCCTAAGGCCAAAATGGGAAAGGAAAACTGATAAATGCACAATGCAGGTGAAAACCTAACCTATATGCCAATTTCGAGAACCAATACCTATCAGAACAGATCAACCATAAACTTCCAAAGGAGAAATCTTCCAAGTTCTGTAAACATAAATAGGAACACTAGACAAGAAGTTAATACATCCCACATATAAACTTCCTATAAAAGCTTGTGTTATAGAATACAAAACTTGAAAATGCATACCTTATATATACAATATGGTACAGGGAACCACGCAACCTTACAGCTTACGCATAATAGTTCTTCTAGACAAACCACTTGTAGCGCCCATGCCATGGACTCCTTTGGTAGTAAAAACTCATGGCTTCAAAGAGTTCCTCCTGTGAAGCTAAATCAAGTTCTGAGAAATCATGAGAACTACAAGGATTAAAAGAGGGAATTAAGGGGTCCCATGTCCCTATAGGAAGAATCTCTTGGTCAACTATTGGGACCAAGGCCCAAGAAGGAGAATAATAAGTCAATGGATCCTTCTCAGAAGCGATTAAACATTGAGGATTGAATGCCACATAATTTACCCATGGCAGGGTAGAGTCCACTTGAACACTTGGAACAAACCAAGCGGTATTCTGCAGTAAGGTCAAATTAGGTTGGTGATTATCAGATGCAAACTAGTCAATAGTGACAATATTCCCTTTATGAGGAAAACACATCACTCGAAAGAGCGAAGACACCACAACATTCATAGCATAGACATAATCATGCCCAAGTAGCATATTAAAGTCTAATGGGCCATCAACCACCATCATATCGATTAAGAGAGTCTTCCCACCTAAAGTAATAGGTAATTGAGGAAGAACACCCATAGATTCACTAGGTCTTTTATCATAGGCTAATAATTGACTCTAAGTTGTCAAAAAAATTAGGGAACCCAAAGCTTTCCAAGTCAAAGAGGATATAATACTTGCAGAGGATCCTTCATCCACCATACATCGGTAAACATTTGTGGAATTAACTCTGACCTTTATTTAGAAATGTGCAGTGGAAGGAAGATGAGGCTCGACAAGACTATCGCAATCAAAGGAGACACTCCTAGAACTTGGAGGGGGAACATTTGAAGAAACCGGAATGCCCCATATACCAGAAGACTCTGTACTAGATATCAAACAGACTCTTTTGTTAGGCATTTCACCCCCAAAAAAGAGGAGTGTAATCAGGCTGAGATTGCACTGGCTCTACCACATTATCAACCAATGGTTTATGGGATTGATGAGAAACCACATTAGATCTAGGAGTAGAAGAACTTTCAGAATCGGACCATATCCTTTGTACCTTTGGAATACCAGGGCATAGACGAGTAAGATGATCTCCCTTGCATATCTTACAAGGGAACTTAGGTTTAAAACTTCTACGTCCAGGGTTCTTATCAGCCTCCATTCTGCCAACATGACTAGCAGTGGTTTGCAAAGAGTCCTAAACATGATTTGCAGAGGCCAGTGACTCTTTTCTAGTATGACTTGTAGTGACTAGATTTATGCCCCCAGCATGACTTGCAATGGCTGAAGGCTCATCTTCAACATGACTAGCAGAGGTTGATGATGAAGTGCTAGTATGACCTGCAGTGACTAGACTCGTGCCCCTAGCATGACTCGCAGTGGCTAAAGGCTCATCTTCAACATGATTAGCATAGGTTGATGATGACTGGATAGAATTATTCTTCTTCTTTGGCTTCCATTTTATCCTCTTTTTAGATATCTTATTACAAGAAGGAGGAGAAGGAGGAATCCTAGATTTCTCTTTGAAAGAAGATGAATGGTGAACATCCATATGATGCCCCCAAAATAAAGCTTTCAATTGAGAAGCTTTAAGAGCATTCAAAACATTCGGAGTGGACCAAAACCAAATGTGTAGTCCAACATTCAATCCAAGAATATTCAAGGTGGCTAATGTTTCCAATGAAAGGAAAAGAACAAGGATCGCCTTTTGGGAGGGTACCTTGGTTGGTTTCCACAGGAATATTGGCCATATCTAACTGAGTCATAGACCCTTCCCTTACGGGAATGTAAAAATGACTTTTCAAGGAAGATATACACATAATCAAGACCTTTGCCCTTGAGGAGGCAACTCTGCAACCTCAAAAGAACGACCAAAAGGCTTTCAAGATTGGCGAAGTGGTAAGTCAGTCACTCAAAATACAATGTCCAAAAATGACTAGACAAAAATACCTAAAGCCAACTATATACAAGGAGCAAAGAGCACTCAACTATAAAGTCCCTAAAGATACAACCAATCAAGTGATTTCCAAGTATTTTCCGCTTCGGGTGATTAGGACTAGACACAAAAATACAAGAAAGTGAAGTAAGGGACCTTCCAAAGATAGTCTGGGATAATGATGGCCCAGGCCTACCAGCAAAGGTATCAGAGGAAGTTACGCTGACCTCCAAACAATAGCCTGTGCCAGCGCAATCCCCCGAGCTTCGCAAGGGTGCCCTCCAGAAGTATTGCTGAGAGTGATACAACGCCAACCTCAAGTGGCACGAGATTCCCCTTCGTAGCCACCTGTGTAGATCCCTAGGATAAGAAACTAAGGTTACCAACTGGTGTCAGAAGCCAGGTGGAACAATTTTAAGGTAAGATCTGACAAGCAGGAGAGGGGATATCTCTCTTCCTTATCTTCAAAAACCCTCTTGCTTAACTCCTAGATCCGAGCTTTCCTGGTCCCCCTAACGCTATTGGATTTTCACTCTCTATTCAGACTTCTATGTTTGATAGTTTAGAGTGACCTTGGAGAGTTTACTTTCCACTCGCCTAATCCAAGGCCCTAAATATCCTAAAACTTGTTGGTGTGTCTAAATTGACAATATAAAAAAGTTCTAGTATATTTTAATTAACGCTTGATTTTAAAGGTTGTTCTTTTAAGTCAAGGGTATGGGAGTGAAATTGATGATGTGTGTATGACTCAACCAAAATAAAAGAAAAGGTAACTACATGAATGCGATCATTTTTCTTTCAATGAAAAACAACTTCTACTTGGGTTCTAAGAAACACCTATAAATAAAAAAACTTTTCCTTTTCTTTTCTTGCAACATACTTCACACACAAAAACTAAAATGCTTTAACAATGCAAAATTATCCTAATGCAAGGTGTAATGAAGATGCAAGAAACTTAAGATTACTCTATAGCAAAGAATGAAAGCAAATTGTTTATCGCTTCTAATTGGCCACCTTAGATGTTCAGATAGAATATAAGTTCCTAATGCAAATTTTCATCCAAACACTAAAAGCAAATCTTAAGACAAACAAAATGCACTCTCACTTGCAAAAAATAACCAAATCAAAACAAGGCAAAAGGAATCAAAAACCAAGTTTTTAAGGAGTTTCCTTTTTCTCAAAAGCAAAAAAAAACCACAACTTTTTAAAAGTGCCCCAACTACTATTGAAGACTTTAAGACCGAAAAATAGGCAACAAAACACTTTGCAAGTTATCAACTCAATATGGGTGAAAACTCAACAAAATAGGCGTTTCAAGATGCCCTGAACGACCAAAAAGTAGCAAAAAGAGCTTGGTGACAATGATCAAAAGACCAAGAAAGACAACTTTCAAAATCATCAACCAACAACATTCAAAAAGCGAGTAAAGCAAATGGCCACAAGATGTAGTTTTGACACAAAGCAAGAAGATCACAAAGATAAAGTTTTTCATAAAGATTGAAACTAATCTTTCTGCTCTGGAAGGCCAGAACAACCAAGATTCTTAGGAAGAAATCTCGTGTGCTCAAACACAAATGATGACACTTGCAACAAAACAAAACAAGACAAAATCTTTCCATGACAGGAGAGAATTTAAAACCATAAACCTGCTGCAAAACCAAAGACTGAAAATGAAAATTGACTGCTCAGGAAATACTCAGACCAGTAAACAAATCTTCTGAAATAGAAAGAATTGAAAAAATCTTGGAAAATTATGGTATACGTGACTGTTTCAATACAAAGTAGCGTGTATACGTGATTTAGCCCAAAGAAACTTGCGTATATGTGGGTTCATATGGGGAAACTTGCGTACATATGCTACTGTAACTTGACAAAACTGTGTATATAACAGTTCACAAGAAAAAGAAAAAAATGGGTCTGAAGAAACTACTCAAACTTGAAGTCTAAGTTCCTACAGGAGCATACAAACTAGTTACAGCAAGAACAACTATGGTTGAGCCCTGATTGGCTTAAAATAACCCAAAGTAGGAACAACAATATTGTTGTCCCCAGTGGAGTCACCAATTCTATTGAAGGAAAAAGTCCCCTAGAGTTCTGGGTCAACACCCTATCAGAGCAAGGGTTATCTATAGTAAAAAAAAGCATTCCACACAGCCATGATACTTAAATAAGTAAACTACACGAAGAGAGGTGCACGTGGGGGTCCTTCGTTCGGGTCCAAACCCTCTTTGAGTTTCTTTCGATCCTTAGACCTGAAGAACAACCAATTCAAAGAAGCATAGCAATATATGGACCAAGTATCATATAGAAATCAACTTCATAACATATTGAAAGGTAGTTAGTTATACAATTCAAATAGTTATTCATATGTAAACCATAGCATTAACATCATATGCACGAAGAAGATTGACTTTGGGAACAAGACAAATGTTTTTTTATTGTAGATAACTAAAACAAAGCAAGGAATGATATCACTTGAATCTCTCTCTTGCTGGCTCCAAGCAGAACCGTCCTCCGGATCTATCCAATCCCAAGTCTTCAGAAGGCTCCTTCCATGACTCATAAAAAGATATCTCAACTAGTGAAATGACATCATAGCTCAAGGAAACAAGAGTTTCCTGTAATGGGGGGAGTGTTGTAAGCACAAGGATCTTCAGACCTGATTAGGGATAATCTCAACAAAGTAATTTTCTCTTTATTCTCTCCTCCTTAGGCCTCCCCATTGAAGCCATTTTATACTTCTACCAAAGTAGTTTTGTAGTTGGGAATTCATTGGGAACAGTTGGGCCATGGGCAGTAATAGGTAATCAATAGGTAAAACCCGTGATCTTCACCAAAAATTAACGATATTTAATTTTTTTTAAGTGTTTTAAGACATATACGCGGGTTGGGTATATACTAACCCGCGTACACACGCATTTAGCTTAGGGCAATGTCATGTATAGGGAGTAAAACACTATTTTTTAAGTATTTGGACCAGGTCTAGGAGGAGGGGTTGTCCTAGGCCATAAGTGGAGCATCACAAATATCAAGGGTGAGATCTGGAGCTATAACAATTATTCTCTAGAACGAAGCACTGATGTATTGGTCTATTCGGCAACAGTGCACTAGGGGTCAGATCGATGGAGTGCTTGACCTGACAATGTAGAGGAGCCCCTATGGAGGAGGTGAAGATGTCCTCTTACTCCCTTGTCCATCTGTAGTTGTTGTGCAGAGGGGCACTGTCTGGAGGTAGTGGCCACCGTCTTCTTCTTTCCTTAAGGGCGTATCATCAGGAAAACAAATTTCCCGGTTTTGGAAATGAGCTTACTACATTTTTTGCAGTAACCAAAGAGATGGAAGTAGGAGGTTCTACCTCCAGTATCCTGTACAACTTAGTTCCCAAAGTAACAATAACAACATGAGGCCTTAACTCATATACAACATGGTGCTTCCATAAGTATGATTGGCCTAATAATACATCACAAAGATCAAGAGGAGCAATGTGACACAATACCTAATCCGTGAAGGGCTTGATGTTGTATGGAAGGTGTCACTGATGGCTTACGCGAAGATCATATCCTTGGTTAAGCCACCCAATGGTGTATAGTTGTGGATGTGTTGTGGTCAATAAGCCCAATCGCTTCATTATCTCTGCTGAAATGAGGTTCTTTTGGCTCCTGCTATCGACAATGAACTATAGCAAGGAGCCCTTTACCCACATCTCAGAGTGGAAGAGGCGCTCCTCCTCCTCTCGATCTTCAAGTTCCTCCTTCTAGATATTCATGGTGGTAATGGTGGCATTGGGCTCTGCATCGATAATCCGCTTCCCTTTTTCATTCCCCTTATTGGGTTCTGACTCAGAGTCTGAACATGCATCTAATTCTGAATACTTTAGTTGGGCCACCAGTGACTGCTTGGCCCGACACTCACTTGTGTTGTCAGTGAAGCTCTTCTAGAACTCACACCACTTTCCTGTGTCTTTCTTTGGCTCTGCGGTGTTGTTCTTTTCTTGTGGCTTTCGTAGTTTGTCCCGGGTCACCTGACCTTGGATTCGTCCTTTGTTTAGTGGTTTGGGGGTGCCTTTCCCTTGCTTTGGATTTATAGATCCAAAGTCTTGCTTCTTCTGTTTAAAATTATGCTCAATCTTGGCAGCATATCAATATGTCGTGCCGAGTGAGGAGATGTCCAGGAACTCCATCTCGTCCTAGATGTACCTGTGTAGGTAGCCATGGTATTTGAGTACCAAATGCAGCTAAAAATCCTTGATACCCAACTTTGTGTGAAAACTATGAAAAATATTGGTAAATTCTGGCACGTCTTGATCCCTTCCCTACCGCAACGTGGTCCACTTTATGTATTTATCCTCATAGCTTTTGACAGGGTAGTACTGCTTCTTGATGGCATTTCGGAAAGAATTCTAAGTGGGTGCGGCTAAAAGACGTGAGGTCATAATTTCATCCTTCTGCTCGCAGTAGGTTTTCCACCATTCCTTGACGTGGGGGGCGGCTTTGAGAAGAGTGAAAGTAATATTTTCCCATCCAGAAAAATCATAAACAGAAAAATACCCTTCTAGCATATTTAACCATTTATCTACAACTTCTGCATCTATGTGACCCTCATATATGGGAATGTCAAAGTTAACTTGTACCTTAAAGGGTGTGGCGCTTCCAAATTAGCTGTTGGATGTAGATGTGTCACCCCTGGGTAGCTGCTAAAGGATTTGGGAAAATTTTTCCATCATCGCATTCCTTTGTCGCTCGAGGGCCTCTTCGAGCAAGATTTTGATAGGATCTCCTGCCACGTTATTTTTCTTTTCATCCGCCATCGGAGGCCATAGGGATTTGCAAGGCTTGTCTTGCAAAGGTTCAACTAATTCAAGCCCTAAATCTTTATATATCGACCTCTTTGGGGACATGCAAAGAAAAAAAGAGAAAGAGAAGACCACTTTAATACCACTGATCCATATTTAAACAAGAATGCAACATATTACAGGGATAACCATAAATACAAATATAGAGCAGAAATAATACTTCAGTTCATTAATGTAAAATACTGAAATATGCTTACAAACAGAAATGGAAATAAGCTAGCTTGGGCGATGGTAGCTTATCTCTAAGTAGAGATGTGGTGGCTACATGCCTCTAAATAGACTTACAATGAGGCTCGAAGGCCTATTTATTGTTGAGAAACAATGGAAAACCCTAAACATCCAAAACTCTAACCCTAGGAGATGAAGCGCCAAACAATGGGCCCCGTTTTCGCTAAATTGGTACAACAACTTCTCGGGGTTGTAACTTTGGCATACAATATCTATTTGACATGCAAAATACCTCATTACAAGATCTATTTGAGGAATCAACTTTGGGAAGAGAAACATCGGTCCATGGACCCATGTTGCTCCCAGTTTTCCCAAAAAAGGTCGTTTATGGCCTCAAAATGAATCTAGAAGTTTAGGACCCGAAAAACTACCAAAAATAGTAAATTGTGCTACAAATAAAGAAACTAAAAAATTGAAAGAAACAATGGTGGCGATCCAAGTGGAATTGGCAAGTGGCCACCAATATCCACCTGGATCATTCCACCCCCCTTAGGAAGCAATGCTCCCCATTGCATTGGGTTCCTCCATGAGATGAGGCAACTTCTGTTGAACTTGGTCCCTAGTGAGCCACTTGCCCTGGTGAAGCAGTTGGCCAGCATTGACAACTCGATATAGTTGGATCTTCTACTGGTGAGTGTGCTTGATTTGCGTGTCCATGATTCAATCAGTTGCAACTTGTTCCATGCAATCTAGATTTAACTATGTTGGTGTGACTTGTTCTGCAATGTCGGATGTGTCTAGTAATGGTGGAAAGTATGGCCAAAGGCAGTCCACATTGAACACTGGATGTAGGCCAACGAATGGAGGAATGTTGAGTTAAAATGCATTGTCTTCCACAGCCTTGGTAATGGTGTAAGGACCATATCAGAGTGGTATGAGTTTTTGATAGGCTTCGGTAAGGCGTTCCTTTTGTGAATGCAACCAAACTTTGTTGCCCACCTGAAACTTGTGTGGCACCCGATGTTGAACATGTCACTGCTTGTACTTGGCATTTGATTTATCTAGAATGTCATGGACCTATAAAAAAATTGTAAAATAATATTAAATTTTTATATTCAAAAGTAAACTATAAAAATTGTATATAAAAATTTGATCAAACTCAAACTAATATAAATTTGACAAAAAGAAGGCAATAATATTAAGTATTAAAATCAAAATCATAATTGCAATAGACAAGAAGTAACTTCTAAATAAAATTTGGAAAAAGAATCTAAATCAATGGGTGTAATATTTTACCAAATAGACTAATTAGTCTATTTGGCATCCTTACAAAAGTTTATTTCTTTCAAATATTTGTTTTCCCAATAACCTTGCTTCTTACAAATAAAATAGTGACATGATTTCCTCATAATAGCTTTTCATTTGAAGAAATATATCTTTTGATGCGTTTAAAATCCATTTTTATATAATATGTTGGATAGGAAATTAAATGAGTACTACTTCTTTGGATGTCTTATTGCTATTTTTTTCTACTTAAAGAACATAAAATAATTTATTTAAATTCATTGCAGAGATATTGATTCAATAACTATGCCTACTTATTTAATAGCTTTGTTTCTTTGTACTTAAAGATCCCATACGGTTTTTTTAATATATATATAATCTTATTAGAGGAAATATTCCATATCCATTTTCAAATTATAATGATTCCATCTCACTAAATTAAGAATGATACCTAGCCAAGATGTAGCATGATATCTAAATTAGAGAGGATCCTTAATGTGATATTCTTTATACATTAAATCCCGCAACATATTTATATTCAAAACTCATGTAAATATCACAAAGCTTCTCAATCATGAAGACAGATAGATAGATGAATAAATTTTACCATCTTATGGGATATTATTATAAAATTATTTAGGTTCTTCTTTAGTAAATTTACTTAAAGGATTATAATGATCAAATCCATATCGTCTTAAGTGATATAGATTGAATTATTATATTATTTTTAATCTATCTTGATGCTTTTAAAGTGGAAACAAATGAGAGGAATCAACGTGTAGGGTTGTTTTAATCGCAGGTCTTAATTTGTAGAATTAGGATATGAAACCTTTTGGGTCCATTTTGATGCACTAAATGATTTTTTTAGGGGGAGAACCATCACTTATAAAAAAAACCCTTGGTGTTATTCTACCTAGAGGCCTTCCAACAATGTAAGAATAAAATCAAGCATATATCATATGCAAAATCTATGCTCCTTGAAGTTGACATGCTATCTTTGCAACCATGGTATGAGAGGATGCAATGCTAACCCCTGTTACTCATGAAAATAGGGTTGGCCACATGCAGAATTTCAATAAGTATCTATCAAATCCAAAATTGTAGCTTTGGTTAAGGGTTGAGGGAGTCAAATATTAGCCCTAGTTGGATTTTAGGTTATTTCAAATATTGAGTTGCTAAGAGGAGTAGCCATTCAATTGTATGTTATTTTATTTTGTTCCATAGTTGAACAAATAAGCTAGGAGTGATAATTTAGGAGAATAAAGGTGGTTTAAAAAATGTTGTAACATTAGATGCCACAAGTCTTAAGTTACTTCCTAAAGAGTACCTTATCCTTTGAACATGCATATTTCCATATTAGAGAATAGAAAGAGTAGAGTAGCCTCACCTTCTAGATTGGTTTTCTCCTATTAAGATTTCCCAAGCAAAATTTGTGTCTATTATAGATGGCATGTGTATTTCTTTCTATTCTATTTTTCTCACAATTTATCTAAATTATTGATTTTAGTGTAAAAATAGAAAATAGAGAATATGATATCTAAAAGGAACTTACATTCATAGTAAAGATTTAGTATTTTATTGGATCGATTTTGACTAACCATTCTAGTGAAATATCCATGACATTTTACATATCATATTAGTATTAGAGTTGGTTTATTTGGGGTATTATGTGGTAAGTTGCAAGGGATACAAGAATTAATTGAAGGATAAAATTATAAAACCCTATCCAATGTCGATGAGGTTGTTCATAATAGCCCTCACATTTCAGTAGAAGAAATATTTGGGAGTCTAAAAGTGCAAGTTGCCAACATTAGTTGCAATATGAACATCCTCATGTTAGATTTGTCACAAAGGATTAGAATATTTAGAAAGGATGAAGGTTTTAAGTCAAAGTTTTAATTGAAGGGGAAATAAAGAAATCATCAAGACCCATAAAATGAGTCAAGGGAAGAGCATGAGAAAGAGTAGCCAAGTTCAAGTGTTATTAATACTTCATATTCCTTATTCAATATGGAATCAAAAGTGGAAATGAATATATACCAAGGTGATATTGATGCATTAAAACATAATCATTTTTATAGAAAATAGATTTTTATTTCAATGCTCACCATATATATGAAAAATGAAAGGTATATTTTACTTTATTGAAGTTAGAGGGGCATGATTTGACCTAGAAGGTAAATGAAATCAAAACACTAAGGATGGAGTGTGATTTGCTAGTA
Organism: Pinus tabuliformis; assembly: GCA_031772625.1. NCBI lineage: Eukaryota > Viridiplantae > Streptophyta > Pinopsida > Pinales > Pinaceae > Pinus > Pinus tabuliformis. The sequence continues at coordinate 282,236,600 of CM062804.1, read as the reverse complement.
ACTAGGTGGGATGACTTCAAAACCATCATTATGTCTAAATTTTACGCTATCTAGTGTCACTCCTTCCAGAAGGATAGAATGCATTGGAGGACACCATTAAGTTAAAAATATGGCCATCATACTAACTATCTCTCCTAGGATCTTTGATGTACTCCTCAAGTATATGGGGGGTCTACATACCCATGTACAAAAGAAACCAATTATTTTAAATCAATGGATAGTGAATGAGGCATGTGTATAGGAATAACAAATGGAAATTATAGGCCCAAAAGAAAGGGTAATGAAGTAGTTTGAATTACAAAGAATTCTAGGAAACTTCCAAGGAGGGGAAGGAGAAGTGAAAATGAGGAAGGATAATAAGACAACAACCATTGTACATTAGTGAAAGAATTATAAAAAACATTCTAACCATTCTAACATTTATGCTAACACTGAGGAAAAGTGATGGAAAGTACATCCAAACATTAAATTAAAGAATTGCAAGATGGATGCAAAGAAAAAGAATATTCTAACCATAGATCTAAGCAATCAAGTAAAAAATAACTCTACTGTGGATGAAAATATTGTATCCACATTAGTGAAAAAAGAGGTCAGCTTGAGTAATATTCATTACTAGTAAGAGAAGGAGATGACCAAAATCTTCCACATTAAGTTCCAAGTCATGATAAAAGAGATAAATGGTTTTTTAAACTAAAGTTTTTGGGCTAATCTCATAGAAATAGATAGGTCAAAAAACTTGGAATGGAAGTTTATGCCATGATAGCACTTCTCCATTGGGATGGATAAACAAGGATGTAGTGTTGTTAATATTAATGAAGTCGAATTGGATGTAGTAACACATGAGGTATGCAGAGTCATGTTTGGAAGTCACTACATGTATATGAGGGATGAAATATTTATGTGGAGAGACAACTAATACATCCTCATCAAGGTTGGGGAATCCTTCATAATCAATACACATAAATGAAAATCAAATATTTCAATAGTAGCTGCCAATGAACCAAATAATCTATTTTGTCTAGTAAGAAATATGTTTTATTTTTTGTAACGGAAAATCATCCAAATGATGATTTAATAAGAGCATAGGCATTCTTGGATGGGTGTGCAAAAATATGGAAACATTAATTATTATAATTTATATAAGCATATATAGGAGCGTTCCCTGAGCCTAAAGGGATACAAACCAAGAGGGAAATGTAGCATGAAGATGAATTATTGTTAGACTCTCCATTGAAAAATATTGGGCTATATAGATAAGCCATTCTAGAAGAAAATTAAGTGAAAAAAATAGTTTCATTCATTTCTAGAGTAGGGTGCAATTAAACCAATAATTAATTTGAGCACCTTACCTTGATGGTTTCTCATCAGAACTATACCAAGGAAGGATGGGACTTGATGAATGTGTATTCATTTACAAAGCATTAAACAATATTACACTCGAGAAGTAATACCCTCTAACCATGCTCGATGATTCATTAGATCGATTGTAGCACACCAGAAACTTCATCAATATGGATTAAAATTAGGATGCCACCAAGTTCAATTTTGAGAAGAAGACACTTGGAAGAGGACATTTAAAACTAAACAAATTTGTATGAATGGTTGGCCATGCCATTTTTTTTATACAATTCGCTAACTACATTTATGAGACTAATTAATGATGTATTATTCCCATACATAAATTCATGTGTTGTAGTTTATTTGGATGATTTCCTTGTTTCAATGCTACGAGGGAGGAGTATATCTCACACTTAATGCAACTTATAGAGATTTTGAAGAAGAACTAACTACTAGAAAAACTCAATTAATGTGAGTTTTCCCCACAATATTTGGTGTACTTGGGGTATGTGATTAGTGGAATGGAACTTAATATATATGCCTTGAACATGGAGGCCATCATGCAGTGCTTGTTCCCTATACAACTATATGAAATTAAGAGTTTTATTGGGGAAACAAAATACCTTTATAATTTCATATGCTCATTTTCAATATTATTTATACCTCTCCATGCCATAAAATGAGGAGAAAGTGTTTCTAGGGAGGAAAGAATTACTAGAAGGGTTATGATGTGCTAAAAATAAAAATTATTCAAGCACCAATTCTCATGTTATTTAACTTACAAAATCCATTTTGTTAGAGTTCTATGTTATAGTAGTCAATTTCAAGCTTGGTCTTTTAATTTGGTCAGTTTGTAGCTACGTCAAACCTTGTGACATAATTTCCAAATACAAAGGTGTAAAAATTTGTTTTGTTTCTTCCTTGCACTGCACTTTCACAGTTGCTGTGGTTTCTTGCACTTGGATGACTTCCGGGTTCTAGAAGTTTGTTTTTCTTGTTCATTTTGTGTTTAATACCTCAAAATTCATCTCAAAATGCTCAAGAGGGTGCTCATCTATTTAGTTTCACATATATTCCTTCACTGCGGCGCTTTTTTGCTATGCTACTGTCAAAGAATATACGATATGAAGAAAATTAATGATTTTTCACTTATTTTCATAAGTTGAGTTTCAAAGAGGGTTCATGAGGTTTTAAACATCATCTAGAAACTATTTTTTCTAGTCAGAAATTCCAACACTTGGTCAAACCCATGCAAATGAAATTCGATGCGCTTTTGTTGTAGGTGGTGATTTTCAAGAAGGGAGGTTTCAAATACAGGAAAATGTTTTGTAGTAGGTAGTTTATGATTCAAGGGATGTATTCTACCTATTTGACACATTCATAATTACGGGAGAGGGTAATTAGTATGCAAAGGATGAACTTGTTGCATTTTGGCTACAAGGGATTTGCTCCGTTTTTTACCATTTTAACAATTAACTTCAAAATAGGTTTCTCACCAAATGGAGATGTATATTAAAAGTATAAAAGAGTTTTTTGTAAAAAACGAGATATACAAAAAAACCCTCCTTCATTTTTGTAATATGTGGCATATATTAGAAGATTCAAATGAGTACTTATAGCCTATGTTTTAGATTTCACCATTTCCGGTTTTAGTCATGATTTATGGGCATGGATTCCGACGATATGTAAACAGAGAGATTTGTCTCTCAATAATAATATCATATATAAAAACCTCTTTCAGTTTTTACATAGGTATTAGAGGTTTGCAACTACAAATGTCAGTTTGAGACTCATTTTTCACAATTTCGCCAACCCAGATTTGGTGACAGAGTTCTAGAATTTTTTGAAATTCGACTTGGTGGACCTCGAACTTGGCATAATTAAATCAAAATTAATTTGGATGATGAATTTTGGAGACTTTTATACCAAATCCCATGGTTTTATCTTTAGTTAGCATATTTTTGGTTAGTCAAAAACCAAACCCTGGATATTAGGATATGGATAGATTTTCCAAATATTTTATTCCTAAAGCATTGTAACCTCTTCCTATCTTTGGGAAAATGATAGATTTCAACTTCCTTAGTCTAGGGATTAGCTAATTGTATATATTTCATGAATTTTAGTGTGCAAAGGGTTGGTTGGTCAAGGTTTGATAGAGAAGACATTGAGCATTGTACATTTTCATTAAAAAAATTCAGTGAATGATGAAGGCTGAAGTCTACCTTTTCATGGATTCATTTGTCAGTCTCTTATGGCGATGTTAATCTCCTATTTTGTTTCATTATATTATTTTATTTCCATGCTTAAATGTCATTTCTTCATTTTTTAGTCACAAAAAATTATTTCAGAATTCACTTTTAAGTGCTTGATTATGGCTAACAGAATGTTTTAATGCTTTTCCTTCGTTGTAATATCTAAAATTCATCCTTAGCTAGAAGCTTGAGATGTTATCAATTCCACTACTCCCCTGCTCACCTCTCTACAAATTTGTTTTACAAATACACCATAAGGATTGCCTACCTTTCCCCTGTCTAAGGATTCCTCATTTTCACATCATATCACTCAAAATCATTAGCTCAATATGAGTCCATGCCCAATGGATTTTCCCTCTTCCATGCCATCAAATTGTTAAAACCTATTCCGATCTTATCTTAATACCTAACCTAAAACCTAAGACAACCAGTTATCTGGGAGATTGGAGATTCATATAGAGAGAGCCCTCTTTGAAGCTAGAAGGGCTAGATTCTAGTTTGAAAGTGGTTTGTGGTTACCTTTGGGTTCCTCTACTTAGCTTGTAGGAATTACGAACTGCTAGCATAGTGGCGCCATTTTCGATGAGAGAAAGGTTTCATCTTCCCTGAGAAAGAACCATCAAGTTTCAGATGTAATTAATGATGGTGGAAAGTCATTAGACACAAGGAGGCGACATCATTCACTTGGTGACTCCAATCAAGTTTCACCCAGATCCAAAGAATCCACTAGCAGTAGGATCTAGAAATCAGGGTTTTACTAGAAACTTTATTTCTCAAGATGGATCACGGACCTGCAAGGTATGATCCTTGCATTACATTCATATTCTAGGTTTTCCACATCGCATGCCTTGTGTAGATTGGAAAACATATCTTCCTAGATTCAAAGGTTGAAAAGGAGACGATGATGCACTTCATTTGGTCAAATTTCATATGAATGTACACAAATTGAGGGTTCAATTTCATGAAGATTGCTTGATGGAGATGTTTATGGTAACCTTGGAGGGAAATGCACAATTATGGTATGAAAGCTTAACAAATGCTTATTTGTATTCTCTTAGAGATTTTCATACAGTACTTTACGAGAGATATAAATAATATCATCCTTCCTTGTTACTGGTCAAATATCGTTGCACACATTTAAAAACAATTATTGAGCATTTGGAAAGTTTTTATGACAATATCAATTTATGGAAGAAGACCTTGTAGAGACTATTCATGAGAACCATTTTAACCATCAGGAAGAAGATGTATAAGTAATTTTCCATGATAATCAAAAGAATTTCTAGCAAATAGTAGATTCTCAGCAGGTTGAAAATGAAAATGATCAAGTTTTTAATGATGAAAGTCATATTATTCCTCCTAAGCTTGTTGATAAAATTCAGCAGCCTTTAGACATTTAATAAGAACAAGAAAAAAAATGATTTAATTATTAAATTTTGAACTAGCTCAAAATTTTCTTGTGCCATTTATTCAAGAAAACGACTGTCATATTTATAATCAAGAATCAATCCTTACACATGACAGTTATGAACTAGAGTTTGGGAAAAAATTTGAAAAACATATTATGGTATTAAATTCTCATGAAGATGAATGTATTATTCATGAATGTAATGAGATAATTAATGAAAATTTCGTCATAGAGTCATGATTCCAAGGAGATAATAAGCAAGGAGTTGTTTCTCTTCTTAAAAATCAAAATGATATTCCTATTGAATTATGTGAAGGGTTATTTTTTGGAAACTCCAATGTTAAATAATGTGGATGTTGTATTGGAAATGTCACAAGGATGTGCAAAACTTGTCCCTAATGTACATGGAAAGATAGATGAATAGATTGCTCCCATTTCTTTTGAAGATAGTCCTGAGTTTCTAAAAGATTGTTTCCTTCCTCTTGTCGATCATCAAGTAACTAATCATGCTTTTGAATATTCTTTTGCAGTTCTATTGGAATCATTAAGGGAAGGATATCTTTTGTTTTCTCCAAGCCAATAAGAGGTAATTTTTCATTATTTTCAAGATCCCATGGCTAGTCTATTACAATCATAAGTAAAGGTATATTTTGTAGCATTCACGAATAATGGAGATCAGTTTCAACAGTATGTTGAGTTGTCAAATTTTAAATTTTTATTTATCTGGGGAAGATGACTATGAGCCTCAATCAAGTAGTAATTTACTTGATTTGATTCATTGGATCTTTTATTTCACTTGATCAACCAACTCATGGAACAACTTAGGATAGGCGGGTATGCAAATAAGCACATTGGAATGAGCATTTTTCAACATTTTTCAATTTTCATTCTCAGCAGTGAGTTTGCAATAGTTGCAGTTTGTTTTTCACTCCCGACTTCAGCCATGGGAAGTAATTTTAGTTTGAGTTTCAATTTTCATCTGCCTTAGTTGAAGATCAGGTCACAGGGTGCATGTGTCGTATGGGAACAATCTAATGGTTTGGCACTGGACTGTGATTCTTTAACACCTCACAAAAAGGATGCCATCCCCATTGGAGCCAATGTTATAGTAGTAAATTTCAAGCTTGGTCATTTTGTAGCTACTTCAAACCGTGTGATATCATTTGCAAATACAAAGGTTTAAAAATATGTTGTGTTTCTTCCTTGAGTTGCACTTTCATAGTTGTTGTGGTTTCTTACACTTAGACGACCTCCAGGTTCTAGAAGTTTGTTTTTATTGTTAATTTTATGTTTAATACCTCAAAATTCATTTCAAAATGTTCAAGACGATGCTTAGCTAGTCAATTTCATATCTATTCCTTCACCGTTATGTTGCTGCCAAAGAATATAAGATATGAAGAAAATCAATGATTTTGCACTCCTTTTCATAAGTCGAGTTTAAAAGAGGGTTCATGAGGTTGTAAACATCAAATATCAACTATTTTTCTAGATCATAGATTTCAACACTTGGTTAAACACATGTAAATGAAATTCATTGCGCTTTGTTATTGCGCTTTTGCTGTAGGTGGTGATTTTCAAGAAGGGAGGTTTGGAATTTGGAAAAATGTTTTCTAATAGTTGTTTGATGATTAGGAGGTTTTCTTCCACCTATTTGACACATTCATAAGTATGGGGATGGTCAGAAGTATGCAAACGATGAACTTGCTGCATTTTCGCTGAAGGGGATTTGCTGTGTTTTTTTACTCTTTTAGAAGTTAACTTCAAAATCAGTTTCTAACCAAATGGAGATGAAACATGAAAAAAAAGATTTTTTGGTCAAAAATGAGGTAAGTAACAAAAACCTCCTTCTATTTTGTAACAAGTGTCACATATTCGAATATTCAAATGAATATTACAACCTATATTTTAGATTTCATCTTTTTTTTTGGTCAAGTAAGAGTGGAGCCTTCTATTAACTGCAAGAGAAATTACATATATTACATGTCTCTACAAGTGTAAAGACCAACAAGGGATAACCCGATGAAGATTAACCCGAAACAAACATGAAAACTTATACCTAAATCTTACATCTAAACCTCCACCCATTATCCAACCCAATGGCCATTCGATAAGACCCCAGTGATCCAACGGTTGTTAAAGAAATTGCTTCGGAAATATGCGCGTTCTTTACCATCTTTACAGAGCTGACAGGGAAAATAAACCGTCAATGTATAAAACTTCGGGTCCGTTCTTGGACTTAACCTCCTCCCATGTTGAAACCCGATATCCTTTCGATCCGAATCCGTAAGATCCGATGGTCATGAACACTATCGCCTTAGAAACATGCACCCCTTTTACCTGGTTCATGGATCTGATAAGGATTATGAGCCATTGGTTTATAAATGTTCGGGTCCGGTCTAAGACTTAACCTTCGATTACTTTTAGAACCCGATATCCATACATTAGGTCCTAGTTGATCTGATGGTCCTTCGAGATATCGGATCGGAGACTTGTGTGGTCTTTACCCTCTTTACAGACTCGATGAAGATTACGAACTGTTGATCTAAAAATCTTTGGGTTCGCTTGAATAGTTAACCTTCGATCACTTTCTCACTTGATAGCCATTCGATGGCAAAGGCTATCAAGATCTGTGGTCGATGACCTTTTAAGAAGCTTGTTGTTTACCAAGTGCCCCTCCCCTGTAGAAATATCTGTTTTACACATTTTTAGGGATCAACGGTTAGGAAAGCCTTTCGCTTTTGCTTACTCCTACTTCCACCAGTCTTCTTTCTTATTGATTCCTAATAGTCTGGAAGTTCTCCATTTATTTGGCCACCTGTCTTTGACAATCCTCATGCAATTTTCTTGAGAGTGTCGAATCCCAAGCATACCTGCTATAACTTTCTTTGCATAACACTCCTTCATTTGCCAGACGATTAGCTAGCATATTGGCTTTTCTTCGCACATGAACGAAGCTAACCGTTCTCAAGGTTTGTAGGTGGGTATGAATGCGCTGAAAGACCTGCAAAATCTGCCAATGTTTTGAAAATTTTCCCGATGCTTTTCCATTACATATCTTCTAGGCCGCATTAATAATCAATTCAGAGTTTGCTTCAATGATGGAATTATGTAAATTTGACTTGATCAGTAGTTCTGGGCACTTCTCTAAGGCCATGAGCTCCGCTATGTTATTAGTGATAGTCCCCAAATCACTGTGAAAGATATCCTTAATGCACCCTTGCTCATCTCTAATGACCCCTCTAAAACCAACCATCCCTGGTTACCTTTAGAGGCTCCATCTATATTGAATTTCAAGAAACCATGAGGAGGAGGTTGCCAGAAGTCTTTACCAGCATTTATCTGGCTCACACCCTTGTTTATGCTCTAGGGAACTAGCGAATGGACATCCAACTGCAGTAGTATACGAATGTCCTGGGGCAGAGTAGGGTCTTCAGGAGGTCTTCCTAAAAGGGCTCCAAAAATGTCTTTGAGTTGTCTTAATATTTGTGCAATAATGTTCTAGGATGAGCCAGTTTTATTCTTGAAAATCTTGCCATTGCATTCTTTCTAAACATCCCAGATTAAGAAACCTGGAACTAGAGTCCAAGCTTTGTTGATGATATCATTGCTTGAGAAGTCTTTTCTCCAATTCTTCAAAGTGTTGGTAATACTGAGTCTGTCCATGTGAGTTTGCCTGAAGATTGAGGCCACCCAATCCCACAAGGTGGAGGTGAAAGGGCAGTGGTTGAGTAAGTGTTCCATCATCTCCTCTTGTGAACCACATAGATGGAATTTGGATAGGCCAACAAAACCCCTTTTCAGAAGATTTTCCCAAGTTAGAATTTTCTTTTGTTGAACCAACCACATAAACAACTTTATTTTCTAAGAAAGTTCTTCGGTGTAAATCACATGATCTTGCATTTGTCGACGCGTTTCGAACCAACTAGTGTGGTTCATCGTTAGGACATGTTGAAGAATCAGATCTAGGTTGCATGTTAAATAGTTAGAGAAGGACCTCCAACGGCTATATTTGACCAGGAAACGGCTAAATTGACCAACTAACAGCTAATCTTGACTTGGAAATGGCTACCAGGACAGGACCAAGGGAAAGGAGAGCAATTTAATTAAAAATTAAAATAAGTTAAAGTTAAATTCAGTTAAATTAACCATTTCAAATTTGTTTTAATTTTAGAGTTTAATAAAAAGAAAATCCTATTGTTAGGATTGTTATAAATAAATATAGTAAGAATTTATAATTTTATTTTATTTAATTGTTTATTTATTTATTAATTTGTTTTAAAATCTCTCTCTCTCTCTCTCTCTCTCTCTCTCTCTCTCTCTCTATATATATATATATATATATATGTATGTATATATAGATATATAGATATATATAGATATATATATATATATATATATATATATATATATATATATATATATATATATATATATATAGATATATATATATATATCTATGTATGTATACATATATATATATATATATATATATATATATATATATATATATATATATATATATATATATATATATATATATAGCGAGAGAGAGAGAGAGAGAGAGAGAGAGAGAGAGAGAGATAATAAAATAAAATCCTATTGTTATAATTGTTATTTTAAAGTTTAATATAATGAGAATTTATATTTTAATTTTATATTCAAAAATAAATAAATAAATTCTACTCTTAGAATTGTTATTTTAGAGTTTAATATAATAAGAATTTACATTTTAATTTTATTTAATTGTTAAAAAAAAAAAAAAACTATTTGAATATATATAAACAAACACTCAAAGAGGAACAAAGAACTATGGTAAAAGAGATAAGGTTAAAGGATAACAAGGGGAATATAAGAAGCAATAAAAAAACAGGAGGGGAGGAAGGGAAGAACACAACTAGGAAGCAAGGGCTGGGACCCAGTAGCTACTGATCTTCCAGCCGTCCTCTCTATTAAGATTTCCTTGCCTTTTTTCAATTTCAAGGGCTTCCCTAAATTTTCGATGATGGAACTATGAAACCCTAGAAATAACACTGGCCTCCTTGATACAAACATGATTTTTGGTTTTCTTCACATGCTCTGCAAGTGCGGAAGACTTGGTTCTCCTATGTTTAAGGATAGCTATGTGCTCACTAATCCTCTGATTAATAGAGCGCCAAGTTTCACCAATATAGGGGTCCCACAGGAGCAAGGAATAATATAGACCCCCTTCATGTCCTTGGGGTTGATAGGATCCTTCACTGATCGGAGGGAATTACGAATGGTGTTAAGGGGTCTGAAGGTCGAGGGAAAATTATGTTTCCTAAGAATCCTCGCTATCTTATCAGTGGTCCCTTGCACAAATGGTAGGATCAGTGAAGGATCCTATCGACCCCAAGGACATGAAGGGGGTCTATATTATTCCTTGCTCTTGTGAGACCCCCTATATTGATGAAACTGGGTGCTCTATTAATCAAAGGATTAGTGAGCACACAGCTGACCTTAGACAAGGAGAACCAAGTCTTGTGCGCTTGCAAAGCATACAGAGAAAACCAAACATCATGTTTGCATCGAGGAGGCCAGTGTTATTGCTAGGGTTTTGCAGTTCCATCACCGAAAATTTAGGGAAGCCCTTTAAACTAAAAAAAGGCTGAGCTATCTTAATAGAGAGGACGATTGGGAGATCAGTAGCTGTTGGGTCCCATCCCTTGCTTCCTGGTCATGTTATTCCCTTCCTCCCCTCTCATTTTTTACTGCTTGTTAGGTTCCCCTTCTTATCCTTTATCCTTATCTGTTTTACCAAAGTTCTTTGTTCCCCTTTGAGTGTTTTTTTATATATATTCAAATCATTTTTTTTTAACAATTAAATAAAATTAAAATGTAAATTCTGATTATATTAAACTCTAAAATAACAATTCTAAGAGTAGAATTTATTTATCTATTTTATTTTATTTTTTTGAATATAAAATTAAAATATAAATTCTCATTATATTAAACTTTAAAATAACAATTCTAACAACCGGATTATATATATATATATATATATATATATATATATATATATATATATATATCTATATATCTATATATAGATAAATATATATATATATATATATATATATATATATATATATATATATATAAACAATAAAATAAAATAAAATTATAAATTCTTATTATATTAAACTTAAATTTATTTATAACAATCCTAACAATAGGATTTTCTTTTTATTAAACTCTAAAATTAAAACAAATTTGAAATAGTTAATTTAACTTAATTTAACTTTAACTTATTTTAATTTTTAATTAAATTGCTCTCCTTTCCCTTGGTCCTATCCTGCTAGCCGTTTCCAAGTCAAGATTAGCCGTTAGTTGGTCAATTTAGTCGTTGCCTGGTCAAATATAGCCATTGGAGGTCCTGCTCTAACTATTTAACATGCAACCTAGATCTGATTCTTCAACTTGTCCTGACGATGAACCACACTGGTTGGTTCGAAATGTGTTGACAAATGTAAGATCATGTGATTTACGCTGAAGAATTTTCTCATAAACTTGATATGGATCACAGAAGCCTCAACTCAACTTTATTTTCTTCGAATGTTGGTGCTACCAAAGGTCCTTCCATACCTTATCAGGGTTTTGATAATCAAACCCTTGTGCTATTAGTTTAGCTTCTTTGAGGTTAAAGGTACCTTCTGTGTTTCTTCCCCATCTCAGTTGGTCAGAGGACGATGATACCAAAATCTTCCTCTGCTCTAAGTCCTGAGCAAGAGAGCCTGCCTAAGCTTTCAAAGGGCTCTCTTCACTGTAGCCTAGATCCTTCCATATTCTCCATTTACCATTGTTCCTTGCCTAATCCTAGAAGCCACTTACCATGCATAAGCCTTTGTTGTCAGTGTCGTTCTTGAGAGCGGTTAGTTCTTCCCTAAACAAGTTTGGTTCCTACTGCTAGTTGTCCTCCCAGAATCTTGCTAGGCTCCCAGCTTGAATCTCCGAGAAGTTATGCTGTTAGACAATGGCTTTGTTTTCCCAAGAAAGATTCCAAATGTGGGAGCCCTTGATAAGCCCAGACATTTGAATATGATCCATCTCTGGCCAATTATTTGCATATTTCTATTTCCAAAGCTTGGCCCAAGGGGTTGCCATTTCCTTAAGCCACCTCTACCAAAGTTTTTCACCCGAAACTCTGTTGAGGGTTTCAGGATCATGAAGCCCTAAACCACTACGGGCCTTAGGTTTGCAGATGTTGTCCCAAGCAACCAAAGCCCATTTCTTTTTCTCTTCCCCTTTGCCCCAAAGAAAATCTCTTTGAATGTTCCCAATCTGTTGCATAACTCCTATAGGAGCAGGAAGAGCTGACATCATACAAATGGGTACGGCCTATAGGACAACCTTTGTAAGCACAAGGCACCCTACCAAATTCAAAGATCTGCATGTCCATTTCCTAATCGTATCCTGAAGTTTGTTAATTACTAGCTCCCACACTCCCCTACTTAGAGGTTTTTTCGTAAGAGGGATTCCAAGGACATAGAAGGTAACTGATCCCTTTGAAGCCCTAGAATTATGGTAAGGTTTCTCTGAATAGCAATATCAGTGTTAAAAAATAAAACTTTTGATTTCTCAAGGCTTACCTCTATACCAGCGGCCATATCAAATTCGTTCAAGATTTGTTTAAAAGATTTAGCTTCGTTGACCGTGGGAATGACCTACAACATAGTATCATCCACAAATTGTTTGTGAGTTGAAGTAGCACCATCTATGGTAAGTTTCAGTCCCTTGATTCTTCCTTCAGCACTTGCACTTTTTATCGCTCTGCCTAGCTCTTCCATCATGAGCACAAAGAGGAAGGGGGAGAGCAGATCTCCTTGTATGATACCCCTAGAAGGCATAAAGGTTCTTGAGGGCGAGCCATTAAGCAGGATTGAAAAGCTAGCATGGATACCGGGGCCGTAACCCATCTAATCCAGTTGTGGTCGAAACCATAAGCTCTCAGCACTGCCTTGATGTAGGACCAACTTAGCTTATCATAAGCTTTCTCTAGGTCAAGTTGTATGATCATACCAACTTGCTTATTGATCTTAAGAGATTGTACCACATCTTGAGCTTGTATGATGTTATTGAGAATCTATCTTCCTTCCACATAACCAGTTTGCTCCTCTGAGACAAGAGCTGGAAGAAGGGGCTTGAGTCTATTAGATATCACTTTGGAAATAATCTTGTACAACACATTACATAAAGCTATGGGTCTGAATCTGTCCGGTGTCATAGCTTTTTCTTGCTTTGGAATCAAAGCTATGAAAGAGGCATTGAGAGCCTTCAAAACCGTTATGGATCTTCTGGAGTCTTCCACTACATCAAGGATGTCTTGTTTGACTGTTTTCTAGAATGCTTTGAAGAATTCCACATTGAATCGATCCGGGCCAGGAGCTTTCCCATTTTGCATATCATTGATAACTTCACTCACCTCATTTTCAGACACTGGCCTGTTAAGATTGTGATTGTCTTCCCTTGTTACAAGCTTGGGAATGTACTTTGTGAAATTGTTAATGAACTGTGACCTGTCTAATAGAGGTTCCTTTGCAATGCTAACAAAGTGTTGTACTAGGACAGATTCCATTTCTATGTGGGAAATAAGATCTTTCCCTTGAAAATCTCTGAGTTTTGAAATTCTGTTATGTGACCTATGATCTAAAGTTGATTTATGAAAAACTTTGTGTTTCTTTCCCCTTCTCTAATCCATTGCACTCTCGATTTCTACCTCCAGAATATCTCCTCTTGGATGCACCTATCTTCCCATTCCTTCTAAAGAGAATCATCTTGAGTTTTCCTTTCCTTGGTAAAACCACATGTGATTATGATTTGATTAATCCCCTGGAGTTTCTATTCAACTTCTCTTTTGGCTTTAAAAATATTACCAAACTCTTTCTTATTCCAATCTTTGAGTCTAGATTTGATGTGATTAAGTCTTTGTTGCAACATGAACATTTTAGTGCCTTGAATGGGTAAATATTCCAGCCACCATTTGTCAATATTGCTGGTGAAGTCAAGGTGAGAGAGCCAGATATTTTCAAACCTAAAACGTTTGTTCCTCGATGTACCCATAAAAGCAGCTTCAAGTTGGACAGGTTAGTGGTCCAAGCCTCCAAAGGGAAGGATTAGAGTTGACATGTCAAGGCCTGTGAGAACGAGGTCCTATGAGATTATGAATCTATCTAGATTAGAGGGAACTTGAGAAGCCCCTCCTCTCTTGTTGTTCCAGGTGAAAGTTCCACTTATTGTTTCAGCATCCACTAGTCTCATTTTGTTTATGAAGTCATGGAAGGTAATGGAGTCCTTGTCTAGTGTTTAAGTGCCACCTTTTTTCTCTGTAGGAGATTTGATCATATTTAAATCCACTGCTAGAATCCATGGCATATCAGGATATCTCTCTCTCTCATCTCCTCAAGGGAGGTGAGAAGCTTGAGTTTGTCTTCTAGTTTTTGAGGACCATAGACATTTGTAATCATGTAAGTCTCCCTATCACCCAAAGGTTGAATCACCAACGATAGATAGTTCCTGGATGCTTCCACATCTAGGATTCCAAGTTTCTGGGGATCCCAAAGCATAGAATCCCTCTGCCGAGTTATCTACCTTAACCTCTAGATACTCATACTTTATTAACCATTTTCTATGTATTTCTCTGATCTTATCCATCAAACACTTAGTTTCCTGAATAAAAACCATATCTTGTTTTTCTTCTTCTATTCTATTGCTAAGAATTATTTGTTTCCTTTTACTTCCTAGGCCCCTAATGTTCTAGGTTGTAGGCTTCATTAAGAAAGGTTTGTAAAGGAGTAGCTAGTGAGATCTCTCATCTTACTTGAGTTAATCATGAGTTTTCCACATTCGGTTAGCAACTCATTCTGTCTTTTTCTTCCTCTTTTCCTACCCAGATTCTTAGAAGAGTGCCCCAGTGGTTCCTCCATTATCTTCATCCCTCTATTCTCCTAGTTGTCATGGTTTCTTTTGACCCCAGAGCCCTTCGATTGGGATCTCCAAAGAAAGAGTTGTTGGACCTTGTCAAACTCCTTGTTTGGCAGGGAGTCAACCCCTTTGGCAATACCTTGTTCTAGAAACTTTTCTACATCTAAGTTCTCCCTCTCAAGAGTTTCCTACATTTCATGGTCCTCTGTTCCCGCCTCACTTGGCTTCATCTCATGGTCCCTACTGAGCTCCACAATGCTCATTAGATCATCCTTTTGTTGGTTGTTATCTGGTCTATCCTCCATGCTATCATCCCTATCCTTCTCATTGGTATTAGTCTCTGATTCCTGGTTTGCCCCGTTGTTTCCAACTTCTTCTTCTAATATTTTAAAACTATTGTGGCTCGGTTGCCTGTCCTCATTGATTTTCTTTTGGTACCACTTTCCTCCTTTCCCTTTGGCCCCACGTTAGTGAAACCCTTGGGATATTTCCTTGTGGTGGTTTTTGTGTTGCTCTCCAGTTTGTTTGATGGGAAATCTCTGTATAGGTGCCCATATTCATAGTCCACCACATGCACCCATTCTTCATCATGCACTTCTAAAATGATCTCGTCCAGAATTTCCCTAGATAAGCCCGTTTCCACACAAATTCAGGCGAATGAAGTGTATTTACCTCTTAGAGTCGTATTTGATATTTTTATAAAATGCCCTAGTTTATTGCCAATAGCCTTTAGAGACTCTGGCAACCAATAATATAAAGGAGGGGAGTATAGTTTATCCATACCAGTACTGAAGTGAACGTTTCTCATTTTGGGACAAAATTTATCACCCATGGTTGCATGTAAAGGCCTGCAACAACATAAAAATAGGGTCCTCCCTCGAATACTCTGTCTTTATCTTCTAAGCTCATGAACACCACCGTAAAGAAGCCCCTGGATCCAAGGTGAAGGTTTATTTCCCCCTTTGGTTTCCATTGGTTCCTTATCCATGCATGTAAGGCCTTCTCTGTTGGCCAAATCCCCATAAATTTTCATATAACCGCGTGTTCTGCCATGTGTTCTCTGTGCACCTATAGCGCTGGGTCACTTAAAATGACCCGAGGAATAATGGTCAACTTGGGCTTACAGACCCATGTCGCACTCATAGGTGCAGCTTTCTAACTGCTACCCTCTTTCCTCTTCTCCCTGTTATCTTCCTCATGATTTTCTTTCTATCTGTGAGGTTTGATATTTCTTATGTTAATATCCTTAGTTATCACCTCTGGTGGTTTCTTGAAGTGATGCAGACTAGTTCCCTTGCTTCTGTTCACAGCTATTTGACTGTAGGAGGGAGCAGAACTCCCTCCTCCACGACTCGCCATGGTAACCAGTGCCAAACCCTAACTCAAACCCTAGATTAGATTGTAGGGCCACCAATCCAATTTTTGTCTTCTCATTTCATCACTTGAGTCTATTCACTTTATGATCATATTTTATATTTCATCATTTCTTGTTTTAGTCATGATTTGTGGGTGTGGATTCCAAGGAGATGGAGAAGAATTTTAGAAAAATGAGATATGTTTCTGTCAAGTAAAATATAATGTACAAAATATCTCTTGGGTTTTACACAGGTTTTATATTTTTGGAATTACTGGTGTCATTTTGAGACTCATTTTTCATAATTTTACCAATCTAGATTTGTTGACAGAGTTCTAGAATTTTTTGAAATTCGACTTGGTGGACCTCCAACTTGTCATAATTGACTCCAAATTAATTTGGATGATTAGTTTTGAAGATATTTCTACCAAATCCCATGATTTTATCTTTATTTAGCATATTTTTGGTTCGTCAAAAACCAAACCCTAGATAGTAGAATATAGATAAATTTTCCAAATATTTTATTCTTAAAGCACTCTAACCTCTTCCTATCTTTGGGAAAAGGATGGACTTTGACTTCCTTAGTCCAGGGATGAGATAATTGTATATATTTCATGAATTTTATTGTGAAAAGAGTTTTTTGGTCAACGTTTGATAGAGAAGACATTGAGCATTGTACATTTTCATTAAAAAGTTTCAGTGAATGATGAATGTTGAAGTCTACTTTTTCAAGGATTCATGTGTCAGTCTCTTATGGTGATGTTTATATCATGTTTTGTTTCATTATATTATGTTATTTACATGCTTAAATTTCATGTATTAAATGTTTACTTAAGAAAAAAATATTTCAGAAATCACTTTTAAGTGCTCAGTTATGGCTAACTGAACATTTTAGTGTTTTTCCTCCCTCATAATATCTAAAATTCATACTAATATAGATTATTTAGATATTATAAATTCCACTACTCCTCTTCTCACCTCTCTATAATTAAATTTGATAAAGACACCATAAGGATTGCCTAGATTTCCCATGGCTAAGGATTCCTCATTTTCCCATCATATTGCTAAAAATCATTTGATCAATATGACTCCATGTCCAATGGATTTTCTCTCTTCCCTGCCATCAAAATGTTAAAACATATTCATCTTTGATCTTAATACCTAACCTAGAACCCAATAAAACCAATCATCTAAGTGACTGAAGATTCATATAGAGATATCCGTCTCTAAAGATGGAAGGGATAGATTCCAGTTTTAAAGTGGTTTGTGGTTACCTTTGGGTTCCTCTCCTCAGCCTAGAGGAATTACAAGGTGCTAAAACCTTCTAGGTGGATATTGATGTAAGTGAGTATGCCACGGGAGTGGTTTTAATGTAAGGAGGAAGGCTTGTATGCTTTCATTATTAGGTATTCAATGGGGAAATTATTAATTATTCAACCTATGATGAGGGTCTTTATTCCCTAGTACAAGTTACAAAATGTGGAAACATCATTTGATAAGAAAGGGTACCATAATCCAAGTAGTTCACTAAACACTTTAGTATTTGTAGGCCCATAATAATATACAACATCCCAAACACTACAAGTGGATGGAGTCCTTACAACAATTTCATCTAGTCATCAAGTAGAAAAGAAACACAACATTGGTTGGAAGAAATGATTTTAAGGTTGCCCACATAAAGAATTATAAATTTCGAAAATTTGATGCACATCGAGCCTTTCATCCAACATGCATACAAAGAGGGACACATAGAATATGAGGACTTCATGGAGATTTTTCAAAAGCTACAAGTCTAGAGTCATGCAGATTATAGTGAGAGAAAAGATAATTTTCATCTTTGGAATGGAATACTCTATAGGTTAAACAAGCTTTATGTTCCTAAATATGAAAAACTACAACTTATTAGGGAATCTCATACATATATGGTTGTAGGGAATTTTGGTGTTGTGAACATAATTGGAAACTTATGGAGGTATCTGTATTGTCTGAAAATGCAAGAAGATATAGCATGGTACATTAGAGGATTTATACTTCATTGTATTATCAATCCCAACAACAAGAAGAAATGTATATTCCATCCCTTAATTATACCAACTCACCCCTAGGAAATAATTTCCATGGATTTTGTTAGTGGTTTACCAACAAATATGAATGGGGATAGTTACCTATTTATGGTAGTTTACAAGTTCAATAAGATATGCCTTCTCATGTCGTACAAAAGTACCATCAACGGGAAAGAAGTAGTCAACATATTCATTGAACAATTCTAGGTGCACTTTGGGATGCTAAAGGGGATTGTATCATACAAGGATGCGAGATTACTCGGTTCATTTTGGCCTATAATTTGGAGAATATGAGCACAATGTTGAATAGGTCAACAACATTCCATCCACAAACATATGGGAAAAACGAAGTAGTCAATCAGACTTTGGTGAAACTTTTCATGGGTTACAGTTAGAAGCATCCGAACACACGGATGCAAATATAACATATATAGAACAAGGATTATATCATAGAAATCCATGCTTGTTGTGGTAAATCACCTTTATAAAATTGAATTGGATATTTTCACCTTCATCCTTGGATATCGTCTATGAACAACAAG
The DNA here is from genome assembly GCA_031772625.1 of Pinus tabuliformis. NCBI lineage: Eukaryota > Viridiplantae > Streptophyta > Pinopsida > Pinales > Pinaceae > Pinus > Pinus tabuliformis. The sequence goes on along the minus strand of CM062804.1, from coordinate 282,217,704 downwards.
GAGTGAGAGAAAACTTCACAAGAGATGCACTAAGAATAAAAACTATTAAGCAAAGTCTTTTGGTAGAAATCACATAAGATAAATTTTTTGTCGACACGTTTCGAACCAACAAGTGTGCTTCATCATTAGGACCAAAAATTTCTCTTATATGATTTCTACCAAAAGACTTTGCTTAGTTCATTATGGATCACATAAGTTTGAATGCAGAAAATAAAAACTATTGTTGAGACGATTAGGAGGCTACATTTCAAAGTATAAAATACATTTAAGAAGCCACAAGATAAATATATATTTTGAGGCATGATCAATATAGGATAGAGAATTCATTCAAAGAGGGAGACAAAGTATGCTTATTATTGAACAAGGAAATACTACCAACTCTTAGTAAGAGGATCAAGGAGTTGTGGTATGGTCCCATTGAGCCTACAACAACTCCCCCTTCGTTTTGAACAAAAGTGAATGGGTATTCCTTTGAAATTTTGTGTTTAATTTCCTAATCTATCATTTCAATTACAATAAAGATACATTGGTTTAAATATGTGGATTTATACTTCTAATTTCATTTTGTTGTATACAAAATTAGGTAAGATATTTTCTCAGTGGGTTTAATGTTGATTATTTTGTTGGATTCAATATTTTGGGTGAATGTTTCTACTTTTGGGGAAACCACATCTTTTACCTTAGGAAATCCCAAATCTTTATTTCGTGTTTATTATCTTTGGGGAAATCCCCATTTATTTAAATGTCTATTTTTGAATTTTTAAATACAAATTGCAAGAAACCATAAAATTATAGTCATCATGAAATTAATTTTATTCATACTTATATCTTTTCAATTCTTCATATTCAGATCCATAATATCTAAGCTTAGGGTTTCTCTTTAGCTTTAGTTTAATTCTTTATATCTAGATTTTATGACATTTGGTATTTTGGATTTTCAACCTTATATTTTGATAATCCAGGTTATGGATCATCCATATTCCTCTTACAATTTAAGCATTGGCTTGATTCTTAGAACTTTAGTTTATGCCAACATCTATATCTAAGTCATCTAGGTGTCCATACTTGATTTTTAAACTTTATATTCTTTTGAAATTTGGGGTCAAGCATAGCATTGAGGGATTTTTCATTATCTGTTATATAATACCATTCATTGGGATTTAGATAATCCTACTACTAGCATCAACCACATTCATTCAACATCTAGACATCTAGAGAACCTCTTACTTACATTTTCTCAAGCATATGCTGGATATGGAACTTGGAAATCTATATTGGAGCCTTAACATTATGTGGCTCAATCATAACACACCACGTATCTTACTTGAATTTGTGTCTTTCTCTATTACAAGATGATGTGTCCATGTTTATTTAGCATACATATCTTGGTCATCTATCTTTTACCTGTTGTGGCATTTTCATCTACTCTTGAATTTTTAGATCATGCCACTTAGTACTAGCTCAACTACTTGTATATTCACATGTGACCTATGATGTGTCATTTCTGTCACCCAAGCTATCATGATTTTTGACATATCACGTTATGCAAAATCACATGCGTCATTTGATGTCATTTTCAATGTATCACCATTCATTTTTTGGGATTTGACATAGCACATGCTCTATGGAATCCATATTTGAGATGTGTGTGTGTGTGTGTGTCTTTTTCCTCTACTCATCGCCCCATTGAAGTAAATTCTAGATATCCAAATCCTTGATCTCCAAGCCATCTAGATATACAAAAGTCTTTTTAATTTTGTATTATTTTCTTATGGTACATGACTTGGTATCAAACCTAACATGTGACATCTCATCTAAATTTGAGTATTTATCTCTTCACTTTAATTTTTATGATAGCCAACTTTTTTATATTTTGGATCATCTAACCATCTCGATTTGACTATAACATTAAATTTGACGATCCATAATATGGACATATATATCTTTTGAGTTATTCACCTTTATCCAATATCCTAGATGTTGGATATGTGATGGATCCCTCACCTCTTCCAATGAAATTTTAAGACACTATTTCCAAATCGAAGTCTACCACTTTCCCTCCCATAAATGGTTCCCTCCCCTATACATGACCATCATGTGTTATTTTATTTTTATGTGGATTAATAATTATCATTGACATGACCACTTTAAATGGAATTCAAATATCATTAGGGGAATTTTGAAGTCTAAAATGGGCCTGCTAACAAAAATGTACAACTAAAATAAAATTTATAAGAACCAATACGATTCAATATTATGATGTTAACCATGGGGGATGATTCACCATTTTTGGAGTAAAAAGGTAAAAATATTAAAAAATAATAAAATAATAAGATTGCCTTTTGAAATCATATTTTCAACTTTTCTCCTTAAGGTTTTACTCAAGTTTCAAGTGCAAGTACTCATTGGATGCAAAATTTATTTCCTCATCAAAGGCATACCCATGTTGCATACTTTCAATGGACCTTGCTACATGAAAAATGAGAAATACATGAAAAAATGTATTTTCATGTATTTCTAATTTTCGTGTAGCAGGTGTTAGGTTCCTATACCAATAGGAGTCATAATTTATGAATGGCTGAGATTAAACCTATAATATGTACATAGCTTTGGTTTCTGCAAATGTTTTCCCTATTCTAAATAACAAAAAAATTAAAAGATGTAAAGAGGGTATGTCCTAAAATAAATATCAAAGGACAAAAAAGAATGAAAAAGGTCAAAAAAGATTAAAAAAATGAACCCAAAGAAAGAAAAAGACTATGAAAGTGTGCAAGTCCAGATGCCACTACCATTTACTTTTTATGCATAATAATGATTGTGTCAACTTGTTATTCGTGCCACAACCCATGGTAATCAAACAGTTAAATCTTGGTTATTCCATGTTTTAAATTTCATGTTGATAGATAGAGAATAAAGATCTGACCAAGCAGTGTAATCTTGGCAGATAAATAGATAGGTAGAGTGAATAAAAGGATCTCAATTGTTTAATATGAGACCTTGGATGTAATAAGGATAGACTTAGTTAGATTTCTATTGTAAAAGAAAAGAATTTTTTTTTTGATAAGGGTTTGCCAGCTTAAGTGCACCCCAATAAAGGGTAGAAAAAATGGTAGGATGAGTAGATGGGTAAGTAGTTGAATGGTTGTACAGTTATGATGAATGATTAGTTAAGATCATATCATTTACTTTCTTCATCAAGTTGCTAAAGTATGGAGGATAATTGAGTAGTTACAAAAAGTCAAATGGTTATTTTCCCCATTCATTTCATCCTTAATTTTACTAATTTCCCATAAGTAAAGACAAAAGTACCTAAAACTGTAAGTTAAAGGGGCTCAGAGCATTTCTCTGACTTCTGGAAGGATCAGACCCTCGGCCCAATAACTTATAGGGTCTAAGTACTAAAGCCCCTTTCCCAATATTCACCCCTCCATAATTCATTTATTTCATCTAAAAAACCCCTTTTCCTATGGTGAAATCACCATTTACCTAGGGAAAGTTATTACTCCTATACAAAACCGCTTGTTCCACAAAAACGCCAAAGAAATAATTTAGCCTAAGTTATAATATGCAAATTCAAATATGTAAACAAATGTCAAATTCATTATACTTAGCGCAAAAATCACTTTTCTGCTTTCATTTCATATTAACCTTTAATTTTAACTATAGTTATGAACTCCCGAAAATAAACCCTTCCCCATAAATTTTATTAAATCCCATATATTATTATCTCGCCCTCAGGTTTAAAATATAAGTCCTATTATTAAACTAAATAAAGGGATTAATTAAGTCAATCAGTGACTAATTAATAACCATGATCCACCGCATATGAAGAAATTAATTAATCAGTCAGTGGTTAATTAATAATCTTTCCTCACCAACCAAATCACTCCCGACGTCATTAAACCTCCTTAATACACGATTAATTAATCTTTCCGCTCATTAAAACCCCATTGGGCCCCTCCATTAAACCTCCGATCAAATCACCATCTCGATCACCATGTGATTAGACCTCTTTAGATCCAACAGTCGATGTTCATGTTGGGCGGCCTCCGAAATCTGATCATTACCTACCTGATGTGAGTGATTTCACTGTTCACTTCGCCGCTATGTGGTGCCCGATGAATGGCATCAGGCAACCTCCACCCAAAACCACTTTTTCCCAAAAGCAGTGTGATGGGTTCCGCTTACCACCTCTGCTACATGCAAAAGCTTCACATCCCTTGATTGGCACCAACTGTCCTTTTCCCAATGTACCCGCCAAATTCATTGACTTTACGCATAAAACCAAAAAACTTATAGTTTTTCGTTTTAGCGCGAAAAGAACATTCTGACTTTCATGCAAAGCATGGAGTACTTTGAACTGTCAACCTGCTATCAACCGCCAACTAACCAAAGTTGTTGAACTCCAGACCACCTTGCAGACTCGTGTTATTCCTACTCAATAGCTGAAACAAGGTATTTACCCCAATTTCACTGAGAAACCTTGTTTTCTTGCCAAGCCTAAAACTAAATTTCTTTGAATACTAAGTAATCTAGTAAGATAATTTGCCTGGTGACTCTAAAACACCCGAAAATAGACCAATTCTTCCCAATTCCACTGAAACCCTTTGCCCCCGTCCTTAAATCCACAAGAACCAAGGATGAATTCCCAAAATGCATTGAATATCATGCCCATTACAACTACTCACAGAGATTTATACCATCTCCCACTTGCAGAAAAATATTTCTAGATTAAAGATACCTCTATTTCTAAATCCCCTTTGAAACACTATTGCAAGTACCGGGACCAATTCTTCAACCATGTAGACCACAATGGGCTTTTGGAATCTAGACTACCCCAATACTAATTCCCAAGGGTCCACTCCCAGAGATTTTACATTACTACCAAATGAACTGTGATCCTAACCAAAGAGTAGTAAGAGCCCTAGACTAGTCTGTATTGTTCATTATAACTGCTCAGTCAATAAACGAAATGCTACAATTACGACCAAGTCAAGACCTGACTCCTCTTTCCATCAGAGATATGCTGAATAGATACCCTACCCTTTCTTCAATCAGACTTGCACAGTTGTACCATACTTTCATCAGAGAAGAACAATACACCTCAAAGGACACTCCCCCTTATTTATGGACCTTATTCTTTGACCTTGGCCAAGACATCCTAGACATGGTTTCCAATGTGTTAGGTTATAGCACAAGTGAATTTGTTGATGAAATCAGTATAGCCTTTATGTCCATCTACTCTCCTGGGAAATCACCAACGATCATGTTTGATTATGCCAAGTTCATTGCTGACAGAATGCATGACCAATTCATGAGATTAGAAAATGAAAGAGTGTTTAAGTATTCCTCAGTTCTGTATCATTTATTCTTGTATTATCAAGCTGATAGATTTCCAATTTCCCTCCAAAATATTGATACCAGAGGCAACCCCAGGTCAGTGCTCTTCTGGACTATGTTATTCCACCAGTTTGACTCTTAGTACTCTTATAATGACTTCATAGACCTCTTTGTACATCCAGTAGCAACCATGTTGCTAGGAAGCCCTCCACCCAGAATCAGTGCAGACATCAGGAGGGTCCTTTAGTTATCAAAACAATATAGAGTGGGGGATTGGTACTTGTACCAAAACCACACTGAGATAAGAATTTATGGATGTGAGCTAGCTCCCTACAAATTGCCCAGATACCTTCCTATGAGATTATTTTCTCTGGACTACTATAAACAAATGATTAACTCAGATGAAGTGCACTTTGTCAAAGCCAAGAAGAAAGCACAATTTATAATAAAGGATTAACTTGGCCCATTCATTTGTAATAATAGGGAAGTAGGAAAAGTAGTAGAAGAGATTCTCCTAAGACTGAGATTAAAACAAAGTTTCATTTGGATATATGATCCTTGTGATTTCATTTGTGATAGGAGATAGAAGAATAAATTATCTCCTTACATCCACCATAGAATCCATGAAATTGCACAATATGCAAATCAGCTTGAATGGAAGGAAAATACTTTGGTAGACTGGGATACCACAGAGACTGCTGTAAATAATGTTTTGATTGATTTAGATAGAAGACTTGATGAGGATTCGTTTGTACAGGTTCCAGAAGCAATTCAATAACAAATACCTAGTGAACACACAGTAAAACAACCAGGCATTTCTGAGAAACCAGGTCAATCAGAGTAGCAACCTTCAGAGAAGCTAGAATCATCTAAGCATTCAAAGAGTATAGAGCAGCTAGAGGAATCTCAACAGCCTGAAATTTCAGAAGAGCTTGCTCCACCTCAGCAAATCGTGAGAAATCCTTCCATTTTTCATATTCCTCTAAATGAGGAAAGGAACCTTAAAAGAGACAGAGAGGAGGCCACTCCTTCTAGCAGGCCTGTTGCCCAAACCTATGCTAAAAGGCAGAGGTTAAATCCATTTTTAGAGCAAGAATAAACTGAGGAAACAGTAGGTATAGTAGGAGAAGAAAGCAGACATACCACTCCTTCAGGAGGGATAGAAGAACCTTCCACCTCACAGGCTCATATGCTAGAAAGGCAACAAAGTGTGGAAGTATCCTCCTTCATGGATCCTACTGGGCGGAGCCTAGATATCGAGGAAAAATACCAAGAAATAAAAGCAAGGAATGAAAGGCTAAAGGTGCAAAGTTATGCACATTATCTGAAGATGGCTCCAACAAACCAAACAAGGCTAATGTCAGCCTTTGACATAAAAGAAGGTAAAATGCAAATGAGTTTTTTCAAGCCAACCACACAACAACCTAAATCAATGGTAGATTATCTTAAAATAGGTTTTGAGGTATTGGAAAAGGATATCCATCCTATTGACCAAATAGAGCTTCACAAACAGACTGGCGAAATGGTTTATTCAACACTGACTAGCAAGGAAATCACGGCCTACCAATTCCAAAATTAATTAAACAACATATCAACATAGTTCCAATTGGAGAAGGCCTCCTCATAGGCCAAAGACACCAGAATAAAGTCCTTGGAGGACTTGGTCATAGAACTGGGACATGATCCCAAGGATGTGAGAGTTGCAGAGAAGCTTATAAAGAAGAAAAACGATGACATAGCTGCATTGAAGAAGCAACTTAAAATTCCTCCTTTGCATCATCCTCAAACAACTGAAGTGTTAGAAACACAGAAGGAGAAAGAATTTATGGACCTAGTACTTAAGTTGAATGACCAATTGAAGGAAACAGAAAAGGAATTTGATAATTTGATAGAGTCCAAGCAGAGTGAGCTAGCCATCGCTCCTCAGACTGTAATACCTACAGTTTCCACAGTAGTGCCCTCCACCTTGGTTGCTGCAATAGCACCAACAATTCCACCAGCAACTGCTTTTCCAGTAATAGGTACTTCAGCAGGTACATCTACATCAACCAGCACAGAGACACCAACAGAGAAGACTGCAAAATTAATTAAGGCCATGGAAGAAATGAGTATCCAGGCCACTGAGCTTAAAAAACTCAGAGAACAAGTGACAATTTTAGAGACCAATTGTAATCTTTCTCAAATACAACAGAAATAAGAAGCTCAGAAGAACCAAAGGATGGTAGAGAGGATAAAAGCCCTTGAAAAGGACTTAACATTACAAGAGCCTTTGGGAGACAAGAAAGAAATCCTTTGGGCCAACATCATTGATTCCATCAATGAAGTTTGGCCTTCTATTCAGATTATTTTTGAACAAACTGAATTAGTCAAGATGGCTATAGAAGCAATCCACAAGACAGTGGAAGAATTGGGAAATAAAGTTGAAGAAGCCAATCAATTAATCACATTTTTGAACAACAAAAATAGATATCAGCTTGATGAACTAGAAATAGAAGACTGAACAACAACAATCATAGAAATCAAAAAGGTTCTCACCAAAAAGAACCTAATGCTTAATCTGGAAAAAAGATGTCAGAGCATCCAAACAGACATTGACAACTTTATGCTACAGTACGACATATTAAGAGAAAAAGGACTTCCCAGTCCTATGGTAATAAATGACAAGTTGATGACCCAAGAAGATTAAAATGAAAGGTTAAACAAGCTGGCCAAAGGCCAAGCTAGTACTTCAGGAGCGAAATCTTTGCCCACTGGAAAAGTGTGATATGATGGTCTTGAGAATTTGTTCTATATAGAGCATGAAATCAAGCATTTGTTCACAAACAAACCAACTTTTTCCAAGTACACAGAAGCAGATGAGATTTGCAGGAAAGTGATGAGGACGAAATTACCTGAGAGTGAACAGTGGACAAGTTTGACTGATTTATTATATAGTTACTAAGGTAAATCTGTATGGCAAAACATTTCTGTCAAGTGAAACAGATAATACAGGGTCAGATAAGAACAGGGAAAGAGTGTTAGTAGGTAGAAGATAGAAAGTGATTTCAGCACACAACTACAAAGCAATTGAAAGAGCCAAATATGAGTTGCAACAACCAACACAGTTAGAATAAAAGGGACAACAAGAAGATAGTTCTCCATCTATCTCTATCTTCTTGCTAAAGACCTTCTCATTTCCTCTAATAATTCTCATATAGTTATGAGATATTTTTGTAAACATTTTTGTATAAATACTTCATAAATTGAAGTAATTAGTGTGGATGAAAGTACATTTCTGTAGACATTTTATTTTTGAGCCAAGGAGTTATTGTACTCAATACTGGAATGATTTTTCTGGAAATGAAATAAAGCTAAGGACATTTCACTGGATTCATGTGCACTGTGGAACAAATAAGTATTATCTCTTTGTGTTGAATTACTGTTATCTCTTCATGTTATGAATAGTCATATGTGTTTCTTATACAATCTGTAAAGTAAACAAGGAATAATATCTCAGAATTAGCTTAAATGCTCTCTGTTTTAACTGTTTACTTTCTATATGTTTTCAACTAAGCTATCTTGGTTTGGGAATTCTTAATTGCTCCCTTACTTCCGTAGTTTACCCCCCTTTGTTCCATAGTAAAGGATCCTTCATTTCCCTTTGCTACTAATCATCCTTCCTTTCCTCATCTTAATCCCTGTTAAGGATTCTTCATTGCCCTTTGCCTGGTTAGGACTACTTCATTCACTTAAACCTACGGATATTGTTTTGTTGTGCTAGCTTGCCCAGTGGACTCTTACCTTAGTGATTGATCAGATCTAGTTAAGCCTTTCTTGATTGACTCCATAGCCCAACGGACTAACTACTTGCTCTGCCCATTTCTTTCTTTATTCCACCACCCAATAAAGAAAAAACACCTTGAACGCTAATAAGTATCTTGAAACCTACCCAAAACAAAGTTAAATTATAAAGAGAGAGCCCTCTCTAGACTTAGGTTGGCTAGAACCTGAGTCTAAAATATTAGGTTTGTGGTTACCTCAGTCTATTCCTTCTTTGATAACTTCTAAGGAAAAAATTTGAGTGATAACATAGTGGAGACTCTGTTGGGGATTCAAAACCCTCAGTCTTAATACACGTTTGAGGAATTCAATTTTTTATTTTTTAAGCATCTTAAAGGGTTATTAGAATTTATTTCGAAAAAATTCATAAAAAAGTAAAATAATCATAAAAATCTTGAAATATGGCTTCAGGGAGAACTCACTATACAAGTGCCAACCCTGATCCAAATCCTCCCCCAGTATTTGAAAATCCCAACCTTATTCCGAGAATAATCAGAAGACAGGAAAGTTCAGTAAGCCCTAGACCTCTATTCAGATCCAATTCCTGCCCTGCTGAGTGGTTATTCATTGAAGACATCCCTTTTGATGAGTATTTTGACCTTTCTTTTTTTAGAACCAAGTCTTAAAGTGAACTTGAGAACACATTTTTAGACCCAGAATTCACAGTAGAACTTGAATTCCAACGAACCAACTTGTCAATTGATCAGTACCTTCTGAATTCTCCTTAGTCATCGCTCACTTCTGAAAGAATCCCTGAACTTTCTGAAACTACTTTGACTTCATTTAGCTCACCATCATTTCCCCATGCCTCTGAAGATCATCCTTCATCTCCATTCATACCTTCACTCCCCCATTAGCCTATCACCACCCTTCAAATACCCATTATCCCTATTACTCCCACTCCCCCTGTTGTTTCAAATCCTCCTATTACCCCAACTCCTGTTCTCAATCTAGTCCAACTTAGAGCTATGGCACTCAGATATGCCCCTCTTATCATGCATGCTCCTCAGGGTGCCTTACTAGCAGATTATCAGAGTAAAATTACCTTATTTGATGGCACTGGAACTTACACTGCACAACAACACACAAAGAAAATGACAGATTATTTCAATCTACATGAAATAGAAATAGGAGATGTCCAAATGAGAATATTTGTCCAAAATCTAGCTGGAGAAGTGAGAACATGGTTTAGAGCCTTGCCCCCTCAGAGTATAGATAGTTTAGAAGTTCTTTACCAACAATTTTTACATAGGTGGGAGAAGAAGAAGAATCCCCTTCAAATTGTTTCTGAATATGAAAACCTTAACAGGGGACCAAATGAAACGGTTCAGGACTATTGCACTAGGTTTAACAATATATATAATGCAATCCCACTTGACCTTAGGCCTCCACCTAACTTAGCCCTAATTAAGTTTCCAGATGGATTTGACATAGATATGGATTTTCAACATAGATAAAGGAATCCCCCTACACTTGAAGATATGTAAACCGTAGCAGTTAGTGTAGAAGCTAATATGCTATCTAAGAGAGCTAGGGTTAGAAATGAGAGAAGAACACCCCTGAAAGAGGAGACTACACCCTTTGATAAAAAAAATGGATGCTTTAGCTAAAGGAATGGAAAGGTTGATGGATAGAATAAAGGTAATTGAAAGGAAACCTCACCGGGACAGCCAACAAGCACCTCCAGTAAAGAATCCTAACTTTAGGAAAAACTAGAATCAAAACACTAGTAAAAAATGGGCCTGATCAGAAAATTAGACCACCTTTCCAAGAAAATTATGCAGAAACTTCCTGTCAAGAAGACCCTGAGCTAGACACCCAAATCAACTTAATGGGGTTAGATGAAGAAGAAATTATTTTTCTGACTCAGGATGACCAAGAATTATACATGCTTCAATAGTTACAAACCCAAACTAGAGAATCATTCGATTACAAGCAAGGGTATGACTCTGCTATTTTCGAAGTGCATAAATAGTACAATTTGAGGAGAAAAAAGAACACTGATGTTCCAGACCAAAATAAAAAGCTAGTACCTAACCAGCCAAATAAATTAAAAGCTTCAAATTCGAATCCCCCAGTTATTAAAACCCTACAAATCCTTTCTAGACCTAATCAAAATCCTCCCAGTCCTATCATTGAAGATGTAACCAATGACCAACCTTCTAAGGAGCAACCTTCCACTTCAGTTCCCCTCAAGGAAATAGTGGAACAGTCTCCAGAGATTGCAGTGGAAAATCCAACTAAAAATACTTCAAACAATGAAAAAGAAGAACAAACCGCTCATAACCTAGGTGCTAATATTTCAAATGTTCAAACAGAAAAATCCCTCTGCCTTTCAATTTGGGAGTAGAGGTGGCCAAACTCAAAATCTCAGTGCCTCTAACAGAATTGGTTAAACATGAAACTTACAGATCTCAAATAAGTAAATCTTTAAACTTCGTTGAAAATGAAGACTCTGTGAACCTATTTGATGATCAACCTGAGTTAATTTTCGGACTTGATGTTAATGGAAAACCAGTGGAAGGAGGGATACCACCCTTCTACATTAGCCTTAACATCCACGATAAAATCCTACATAATGCCATGCTTGACTCTAGGGCTTCACACAATCTTATGCCTAAGTCTGTAATGGAGAAACTAAACTTGGATATCACTAGGCCTTACAAGGATCTCTTTTCCTTTGATTCAAGCCAAGTTAATTTCTTAGGACTTCTAAAAGATTTATGTGTTTCCCTAGTGCAGTATCCTGCTAAGACCATACTTATGGACATGGTTGTTGTTGATATACCACCTAAGTATGGTATGTTGTTGTTTAGATCTTAGGGTGCCAAACTCCAGGGATCTCTGCAACTGGACATATCAGATGTTACCATATCAGTCTTTGGACATCCCAAGAAACTTTATATAGAGACTCTAATGAAGTATGTAGTAAGTACCCAGGAGAGACCTCATAAATTTCCTATATATTTAGTACATTGATTCTTTCATACTTTATAATGATGAATCTAATCAAGAAAACACTTCAAACAACATAACAACAGAACCAAAAGAAATTGCAACATCAAAAGAAAATCAAAATGTCCAAATTCACGAGATTTCAGATAACAAAGAATACATAGATACCTTAGTCAAAGAAGATTTTGTACCCCTAGATAGTAGGAATTATGAACACGAAATTCTTTGGCATCTTGAATTTGATGGGTCAGTCAACAAACTAGGTGCAGGAGTAGGTGTATGGATTTACAACTTAGAAAATGATCATTCAGAAGGTCATGCCTACAAATTGAACTTTAAATGCACAAACAATATGGCAGAAGATGAAGCACTTCTGTTAGGTCTGAAATTTGTCAAAAGGTTAGGAGCCATAAGAGTCTCTATTATGGGAGATTCTGAGTTGGTAATAAAACAAATTAATGTTGTTTATATGACTAGGGATCCTACGCTAGGATTTTATAGAGGAATAGTGGTAGAAATACTAAATACTAATTTAGAAACCAAGCTTGTTGTTATTCCAAGAAAACACAATATGAAAGCTCACAGTTTAGCGATGCTTGCTAGTACTTGCAAGTTCCATTTCAGCCCAACCATCAGCACACTGCTGAGGTGAGGCATAGACGTGCTATTCCTGACAACTTAAAGAACTAGCAAGTGTTTGAAAATGATCAACAAATTAACAATTTTTTAGATTTAGATGATGAATTTGTAAATAGCAACATAGACACAAACATAGCATTATATTTTGATTGCTCTAATGAAGTAGAAATTAACAAAGTAGAAGATGATCATATAGATAAATTTCATCCCACAAAGTTTACAAAATCAAATATTCGAAGCCTAAAAAAAATGAAATTTATGAAGCAATTAATGAAGAGTTTGAAGTCATCAACCTGAAAGATAATTTCTTTCCCAAATGATTAACTCCTTTGGAGGACTTATTTGATTCAAACGATGTTCCTAAAAAAACTAAAATGGAACCCTTAAAATTAGACATTGAAGAATGTAACATAGGCTCTGAAGAAGATCCCAAAATGATAAAACTTTCAAAATCATTGCCTCACAATGAAAAAGTGAAATATATGGAACTACTAAAGGAATTCCAAGATGTTTTTGCCTGGAATTATGAGGACCTGAAGTCCTATGGTACCAGCATAATACAACACACCATTCCCTTAAAATAAAATCAATAGTCTTTTAGATAGAAGCTTAGAAGAATCAACCTTGTTCTATTGCCTTCCATCGAAAAGGAGATCAAAAGAATGTATGAAGCTAAGATTATTGCACCAATTAGATTCTCAGACTGGTTTCTAATTTGGTTCCAACAAGAAATAAAACTGGTGAAATTAGATTGTGTGTTGACCTTAGGAATTTAGACAAAGTTTCACTAAAGGATAACTACCCGTCCCAAAAATGGATCACATATTATAGAGGGTAGTAGGTTCCACCATAATCTTAATACTAGATGGGTTTTCCAGTTATAACCAAATCCTATTCCACCCAGATGATCAGGAAAAAACTGCATTCAGCACACCATGGGGCACTTTCATGTATGTGAAAATGCCATTTTGGTTAAAAAATGCAGGGGCCACATTTCAAAGAGAAATGGACATAGCCTTTTCAAAGGAAATCCATGACTTCCTAATAATATACCTAGATGATATAAAAATATTCTCTAAATAAGATCAACAACACCTGGATCATCTGAGGCAAGTCTTCACTAAGCGCAAGAAGTATGCAATTTCCCTAAATCCTAAAAAATATTTATTTGGACTGGAAGAGGGAAAACTACTAGGTCACATAATCTCCAAAGATGGTATTCAGATTGACCCAACCGGACTTGAAGCCATTTTGCAGATACCACATCCGAGGAACATCAAGGAACTCCAAGCATTTTTAGGTAAATTAAACCTTTTGAGAAGATTTATCTCTAATCTATCTGAACTAATTAGATTACTAAACAACATGTTAAAGAAATATTTGACTATTAAATGGACTCTAGAGGCTAAAAAGTCATTTGAAGATATAAAGCTAGCCTTAACACAAACACCAGCCATCATTAGTCCAATGTTTGATAGGGATTTCATCATTTTTTCTTTCGCCTCAAAACACGCAATTGCTACAGTCCTACTACAGAAAAATGATCAGGGTTTTGAACAACCAATAGCCTTCTTCAGTAAAGCCCTGAGAGATGCACCTTTAAAGTACAATATAATGGAAATACAAGCTTTTTCTCTAGTCAAAGATATTAAATATTTCAGAGTTTATATCTTGTACTCTCATATAGTAGATTATGTTCCCAATGTTGTAGTCAAAGACATTCTAACACAGGATGGACCAAATGGAAAGAGAGGGAAGTGGATAGGTACAATATTAGAGTATGATTTAGAAATTAAACCTACAAAATTGATCAAAGGCCAAGGTTTAGCCAAACTCATGGCTAAATCAAACTGCCAGGCCCTAGACATAAATTTCATTGCAGAATTGGATAACGAAGAGGAGATGGTGACTCCACAGATCAGCCAGGCCTTTATAGACTGACCATGGTATGCTGACATAATATACATTCTACAAAATCTTGAAGCTCCTCCTGAGTTGTCCCGGACTAAAAGTAGGTTCTTAAAAATGAAATCTTTAAAGTTTTGTTTATTTGAAAATGCTTTATTTTGGAAAATTCATGAAGGCATCCTTTTGAATTGTTTGTTAAAGGAAGAGTCTAACAAGATATTGCAAGAATTTCATGTAGGAGACTATGGGGCACAACTTTATTGGAAGAAAACAGCTGATAAGATCTTAAGAGTTGGTTTCTACTCACCCACTCCATTCTCAGATGTGAAAAAACTTGTAACCTCATGCCACAAGTGCCAGATTTTCGAAGGAAAAAGAAAACTATTGCCATTAACTTTGAAACCTATATCTACCAAAACACCATTTCAAGAGTGGGGTCTTGACTTCATTGGTGAAATTCATCCCCCTTCCTCTGCCCAACATAGATGGATCTTAACTGCTACAGATTATTGTACAAAATGGATTGAAGTTATACCCTCAAGACAAGCTACTGATAGTGTCATAATAGTTTTCCTTGAGGCTAACATTCTATCCAGATTTGGTTTCCCTTCCAAGATCATCATAGACAATGAAGCAGCATTTAAATAAAAAAGAATGATTGGTTTCTGCAACAAATATCACATAACCCTTGGTCACTCCACAGCCTACTATCCCCAGGGAAATGGACTAGTAGAGTCTTCCAACAAAATCTTAGTAAATATCATCAAAAAATTGGTGGAAGATAATAAGAAGACCTGGAATAAGTAGTAAATTCCTTGTGGGCAGATAGGCTGACAACTAAGAATTCCATTGGTACTCGTCCCTATCAGCTAGTCTATGGAATGAAGGTTATTTTCCCATCTTCTTTGGGAACACCAATAATGAAACTGCTTCAAGAAGCACAGGTTGAGCCGAATGACATTCAAAGGAGGATTAACCAGACAATACACTTGCAACAGACTAGGGAAGAAGTCTATATCCGATCCCAAATTGTGCAGGAGAAAATCAAAAAGGCTTTTGACAAAAGAACCAAGGCAAAAGAATTCTGTCTAGGAGATAAGTTTTGAAATGGGGCTCCCAAAGGGAGGAAAAAGGTAAACATGGGAAGTTTGACTTCCTATGGAAAGGCCCTTACATAACTTATGCTTTCATAGGTAACAATGCATATGTTCTCAAATGATTGGATGGTACTGAAGTAGAAGGAGGACCAGTCAAGGGTCGAATGTTAAAGCACTATATAGATCCCAGTAACTAATTCCACTAATCACTTATACATATTATATCCTTTACAAAAAGTTTAGTATGGATTGGATGGTAAAATTTTGGAGTTGAAGCTCAAAGAGAAGGCCCTAAGATTCAAATGTTTCATTATCATAAGTATTAATAAAGAAGCAAAGTAAAAGGGAAAATTGTAGAAAAAATAACAGCAATTCAGAAGGCCATTGATCTACTAGTTCTTGACATTTCACCAGGAAATTCCATCCCCAAGTGGAGCCATTGTTAGGTTCCTATACCAATAGGAGTCATAATTTATGAATGGCTAAGATTAAACCCGTAATATGTACATATCTTTTCCTTCTGCAAATGTTTTCCATATTATAAAGATCAAAAAAATAAAAAATGTAAAGAGGGTATGTCCCAAAAGAAAGATCAAAGGACAAAAAAGAATGAAAAAAGGTCAAAAAAGATGAAAAAATGAACCCCAACAAAGAAAAAGACCATGAAAGTGTGCAAATCCAAATTCCACTCTCATTTACTTTTTATGCATAACAATGATTGTGTGCAACTTGTTATTCATGCCACAATCCATGGTAATCAAATAGTTAAATCTTGGTTATTCTATGTTTTAAATTTCATGTTGATAGATAGAGAATAAAGATCTTACCAAACAGTGTAATCTTGGCAGATAAATAGATAGGTAGAGTGAATAAAAGGAGCTCAAATATTTAATCTGAGCCCTTGGATGTAATAAGGATAGACTTAGTTAGATTTATATTGTAAAAGAAAAGAAAAATGTTTTGATAATGGTTTGCCAGCTTAAGTGCACCCCAATAAAGAGTAGAAAAAATGGTAGGATGAGTAGATGGGTAAGTAGTTGAATGGTTGCAGAATTATGATGAATGATTAGTTAAGATCATATCATTTACTTTCATCATCAAGTTGCTAAAGTATGGTGGATAATTGAGCAGTTACAAAAATTCAAATGCTTAATTTCCCCATTCATTTCATCCTTAATTTTACTAATTTCCCATAAGTAAATACAAAAGTACCAAAAACCGTAAGTTAGAGGGGCTCAGATCATTTCTCTGACTTCTAGAGGGATCGGACCCTCGGCCCAATAAATTATAGGGTCTAAGTACTAAATCCCCTTTTCACCCCTCCATAATTCATTCATTTCATCTGAAAACCCCCTTTTCCTAAGGTAAAATCACCATTTACCTAGGGAAAGTTATTACCCCTATACAAAACCCCTTGTTCCACAAGAACCCACAAAAAACAATTTAGCCTAAGTTAGAGTGCGCAAATGCAAATATGTAAACAAATGTCAAACACATTATACTTAGCGGAAAAATCACTTTTCTGCTTTCATTTCATATTAATCTTTTATTTTAACTATAGTTATTAACTCCCGAAAATAAAACCTTCCCCATATATTTTATTAAATCCCATACATTATTATCCCGCCTCGAGGTTTGAAATATAAGTCTTATTAGTAAACTAAATAAAGGGACTAATTAAGTCAATCAGTGACTAATTAGTAACCATGACCCACCACCGTATGAAGAAATTAATTAATCAGCCAGTGGTTAATTAACAATCTTTCCTCACCAACCAAATCACTCCCGATGTCATTAAGCCTCCCTAATACACGATTAGTTAATCCTTCCGCTCATTAAAACCCCGTCGGGCCCCTCTACTAAACCTCCGATCAAATCATCATCCCGATCACCATGCGATATGACCTCTTCAGATCCAACGGTCAACGTTCGTATCGCGTGGCCTCTGAAAGTCGAACATTACTCGCCCAATGTGAGCGATTTCACTGTTCACTCCACTGCTACGTGGCACCCAATGAATGGCATTAGGCGACCTCTGCCCAAAACCACTTTTTCCCAAAGTGGTGCGATGGATTCCACTTACCACCTCTGCTACATGCCAAAACATCGGACCCCTCAATTGGCACCAACTGTCCTTTTCCCAATTTACCTACCAAAGTCATTGACTTTACGCACAAAACCAAAAATCTTATACTTTTTTGTTTTATAGTGAAAAGAACATTTTGACTTCTATGCAAAGCACAGAGTACTTTCAACTGTCAACCTACTATCAACCGCCAACTTACCAAAGCTGCTGAACTCCAGACCACCTTGCAGACCAGTGCGCTTCCTACTCAATAGCCGCAACTAGGTATTTAACCCAATTTCACTGAGAAACCCTATTTTCCTGCCAAGCCTGAAGCTAGATTGCTTTAAATACTAAGTAATTTGGTTACATAAGTTGCCTGGTGACTCTAAAACACCCTGAAATAGACCAATTCTTCCCAATTCCACTGAAACCCTTTGCCCCCGTCCTTGAATCAACAAGAACAAAGGATGGACACCCCAATTGCATTGAATATCATGCCCATTACAACTCCTCACAGAGATTTAGACCATCTCCCACTTGCAGACAAAGATTTCCAGATTAAAGATACCTCTGTCTCTGAATCCCCTTTGAAACTCTATTGCAAGTACCGGGACCAATTCCTCAACCATGTAGACCACATAGGGCTTTGGGAATCCGGACTACCCCAATACCAATTCCCAAGGGTCCACATCTTCCTAGAGATTGTACATTACTGCCACATGAACTATGATCCTAACCAAAGAGCAGTAAGAGCCCCGAACCAGTCTGTACTATTCACTATAACTACTTAGTCAATAAATGAAATGCTGCAATTATGACCAAGTCAAGACCTGACTCCTCTTTCCATCGGAGATATGCTGAACAGATACCCTACCCTTTCTTCAATCAGACTTGCTCGGTTGTACCAGACCTTCATCAGAGAAGAACAGTACACCCCAAAGGACTCTCCCCCTTATCTATGGACCATATTCTCTGACCTTGGCCAAGACATCATAGACATGATTTCCAATGTGTTAGGTTATACCACAAGTGAATTTGTTGATGAAATCATTATAGCCTTTATGTCCATTTACTCTCTCGGGAAATCATCAACCATCATGTTTGATTATGCCAAGTTCGTTGCTGACAAAATGCATGATCAATTCATGAGATTAGAAAATGAAAGAGTGTTTAATTATTCCTCAGTTCACTATCATTTATTCTTGTATTATCAAGATGATATATTTCCAATTTCCCTCCAAAAGCTTGATACCAGAGGAAACCCTAGGTTAGTGCTCTTTTAGACTGTGTTATTCCACCAGTTTGACTCTTAGTACTCTTATAATGACTTCATAGACCTCTTTGTACATCTAGTAGCAACCATGTTTCTAGGAAGCCCTCCACCCAGAATTAGTGCAGACATTAGGAGGGTCCTTCAGTTATCAAAATAGTATAGAGTGGGGGATTGGTACTTGTACCAAAACCACACTGAGATAAGAATTTATGGATGTGAGCTGGCTCCCTACAAATTTCCCAGATACCTCCCTATGATATTATTTGCTTTGAAGTACTATAGATAAATGGTCAACTCAGATGAGGTGCACTTTGTCAAAGCCAAGAAGAAAGCACATCTTAGAATAAATGATCAACTTGGCCCATTCATTTGTAATAATAGGGAATCAGGAAAAATAGAAGAAGAGATTCTCCAAAGACTAAGATTAAAAAAAAGTTTCATTTGGATATATGATCCCTATGATTTCATTTGTAATAGGAGACAAAAAGAATAAATTATCTCTTTACATCCACCACAGAATCCCTGAAATTGAACAATATGTAAATCAACTTGAATGGAGCGAAAAAACTTTGGTAGACTAAGATACCACAGAACTGCGGTAAATAATGTTTTGATTGATTTAGATAGAAGACTTGATGAGGATTCATTTGTATAGGTGCCAGAAGAAATTCATTCACAAATACCTAGTGAACACACAGCAGAACAACCAGGCCCTTCTGAGCAACCAGGTCAATCAGAGCAGTAGCCTTCAGTGTAGCAAGAATCATCAAAGCATTCAGAGAGAATAGAGAAGCCAGAGGAATCTAAACAACCTGAAATTTCAGAAGAGCTTGCTCCACCTAAGTAATTCATGCACAATCCTCCCATTTTGCAAGCTCCTCTAAATGAGGAAAGGAACCTTAAAAGAGACCGAGAGGAAGCTGCTCCTTCCAGCAGACCTGTTGCCTAAACCTATGCTAAAAGGTAGAGATTAAATCCATTTTCAGAGTGAGCATACACTGAGGAAATAGAAGGCACAGTAGGAGAAGAAATCGGACATACCACTCCTTCAGGAGGGACATAAGAACCTTCCACCTACAGGCTCATATGCTAGAAAGGCAACAAAGTTTGGAAGTATCCTCCTTCAGGGCTCCTACTAGGCAGAGCCTAGGTATCAAGGAAAAATACAAAGAAATCAAAGCAAGGAGTGAAAGGCTAAAGGTGCAAAGCTATGCACATTATCTGAAGATGGCTCCAACAAACCAAATAAGATAATGTCAGCCTTTGACATAAAAGAAGGTAAAATGCAAATGAGATTTTTGAAGCCAACCACATAACAACCTAAATCAATGGCAAATTATCTTAAAACATATTTTGAGGTACTGGCAAAGGATATCCATCGTATTCACCAAATAGAGTTTCACAAATAGACTGGTGAAATGGTTTATTCAACATTGACCAACAAGGCAATCACAACCCACCGGCTCCAAAATTCAGTAAACAACATATCAGCACAGTTCCAATTGGAGAATACCTCCTCATAGGCCAAAGACACCAGAATAAAGTCCTTGGAGGGCTTGGTCATATAACTTGGGCATGATCCCAAGGATGTGAAAGCTGTAGAGAAGCTTATAAAGAAGAAAAATGATGACGTAGCTGCACTGAAGAAGCAACTTAAAAGTCCTCCTCTACATCATCCTCAAACAATTAAAGTGTTAGAAACTGTTGAGGGCCCTGAAATCAGGTCAACAACAAGGGGGATACCCACCTGGTCCGGAACCTGGCTGGCGGCTCCTTGCCCGTTTGGTGTAGCGGGTCCGACTGGGGATAATGGGACCAACTTCCCAATCTAAAGGATGTGTGTGTGTGTGTGTAGATTTTGACGATGCTAATTTAGAGGTAATTTTTAAGCTAATTTAATTCTAAACTCTAAACTGACTCTATACTACTGTAATCTAATAAAAACAGCACATCTAATCTATACTAACCCGGGGTAGAATTCTTTCATTATGCGATCTAAAAAGATTTCATACAATAACTGGTAATAAAGATCATTCAACTATCATAAGAATATAAATCAATTAAGATAAACCATTCTGCATAAGAAGTTAGGCAAAACAGTTGTGAACATCATATTGCATAACAGTTTATTCACATGTCAAGCACAAACAAATGACTCCACCGTACAAAAGTGCCAAATGGTAACCCACATATTCATACATTAACACATAAACAACTCAGTTGTATATCACTCTAAGAATATGAGCAGAAATTAATCAAGAGATAAAAGTACCATTTATGACTGATTTCACTCACAAACTTCAAGAAATAACGATTTATCTCTACTTACTTCTAACATCTACTAAGAGTACAGAAGTGCAACATTAGTAGCAGACATTAAAATGCAAACATAAATAAATCTCAATCCATCCATTCATCAAAAACCCCCTCCGAGGGTGCAAAAGTGCATGTTCTGAGGACAAGTTTTTTGACAAATTTCCGGACCCTTCTCCAAATGCCATGAGAAGGGTTAAATACTACTAACTAACTAATCTTAATTACACAAATTTAGGAAACAGCTTCAAATGACCGCCCTTTTACTAAAACAAATTTATTTCTAAAAATTGAATCTAATTTCTAACTGTTTCTGTATCTGCTCCTTAGTGCTGTAAGCAATGCAAGGTTCGCCTGGAAAGAGTCGGCTGGTTGTCTTTTTCTTTTGCTCGAGCGATAAAAGTAGAAATAACAAAAGCTGGCACCTCTTTCTGACAAACTAGAAGATATTTTTGAAAATCTTCCTCTGGCTGGGTGTATTTGCTGTGTGTATACTTAGTAGTACCCAGATTTCTTTCAAACTGATTGTGTTGTTGCTATTTCGGTTTCCGGCCGTGTGAATGACTCAATGAGTTAGGGATTTCGTTGCCTGAACAATCTTCCGTTCTTTGTTCCAGGCTTTTCTGGAGCGTCCTCCCTCTTTAGCGTTTTTCTTTTTGCTTTACCCAGTCTGAGCTTCAGGATATTTTGCAAACATGCTGCTTTTGTGCGCCTTTAACTCTGAGTCTTGTATAGTCTATTTTCATCAGTGTCTATTGAGTGATACTCTGGAATCCGTGGCCCTCCTGCATGCGGCATCCATCTGCGAAGACATCTCCTCTCTGTTCTTCTAGTATTGGTGCTTTCCCCTTTTCCTTAGATGTTTCCTGCATATAGATTTATATTAGTTGCTGCCTTGCAGTTTATGCAAAGGAAAAGAGAAATGACAAAAATATTGACATAAAAGCTTTAAGTTCTAATGAATGCATAATCATGACATTCATAATGACTTGACTCTTCGAAAAACGCAACACGATCATCCTTGGATACTCAGGCGTGCAATCATTAATTTCCCTTAAGGTGCGCGCTCAATTTTGGGTTTACAGATCATGCCGAAGAAACTTTGCGATGAGTGGTTTCTGCGATTCGCATCGCAGCAATTAATAGTCTCATTCATCGCAGATCGCAAATCGCAAGATCGCAGGTTGTAAGATCGCAGATCGCAGATCGCAATATCGCATTTTTCATTTGATCATTGTGCGCTGCTTATGCGACGTTGCGATATGCGACGTTGAATATCGGCCATCGGCGATTCCTTTTTGTTTTCTTTTAAGGGCGCTTTCAAAATATGCGATGCGATGAATTTCGCATCGCTTCTTTGCAGCTTATTTAAGCGCATAGGGAAACGCTTCACTCTCTCTTTGCGATGCGATATAGCTTTTAGGGAGTTAAATACAAAAATTTTGATAAAAATATTTTTGGGATTTTTTGTTAAGGGTCCCCCTTTGCTTGATGTTATTGATAATATCAAACAAAGAGGGGGGTTGTTGGTGACCACAACAATGGCGATTCACTGTGAAGAACCAATTATCTCTGCTTTTCTATTGACATTTCCACTTTCGAAATAGAAAAATTTTCATATGTCTAAATTTTGTTATGGACAGATAGAGTAGATTACCCCTTATCCTGTCAATAATACTTTGTCTCAACCTTTCTCTTATTCCAATTGTCTGCTTCCTTAGGCTTAGTTCTTGCATTTATACCAGACATTACTCGGTCTTTTTTAAAGATAAAATAAAGTCTTCTCTGCGTACTGGCTTTAAAATATGCTCATTTGTCATAGGTAGAGCCTCTGCTGCCCACAAGCGTCCATAGCCTCGACAGGGTTACCATGTTATCCAGCAATGATCCTTTTTCCTGCTTGAGGTTATTTACAACATTTCAGAGAAAAATCTTTTTTAACACTTTTTCCTTTTTTATTCTCTAAAGAACAATGTCTTGGTTTGGTGGCCAAATTATGACATAGTCATTCACTTGATTTACACTTTTGCTGAACAAGCTGGCTCGTGATGAGACCCCTTGTCTTTTGATTGCAACAATCTTTGAGTCGTTGCCCTGTTTTGATAGACAATATTGGAAAAGTCAGCAAGTTATAATATCTGTGATCATGATAAGCCGGCTCATGATGAGACCTCTTATTCTTTGAGATATAGTGTTTTCTCAGATTGTTCCTCTGAATGCTGCGGTTTCCTTTAGTAGGGAGGAAGTAATTGTTTTTCCTTAAGAAAGCTCTGGACGACAATAATAGAGTTTGAAAACAACAGCTTTATAGAGAATATTTATTTTATTATTGATGATACCTTTCATTATGCTGACATAAAACAATTTTTTACCAAAGGTTGCTTTCATCAAAGTTTTTTGAGAGGTTGAAACTAATATCATATTCAGGTTAAATTTAACTCTATTTGTCAATAATAAAAATCAGAATTTTCGAAAAGTTTTGCTATTTGTACAAGTGAAATCAAAATCTGATAGAGAGTTGGTGTGCTCTTTCATGAATCCTTTTCAATGATCATTTACAACCGGTTTTATTTATAAGAAAGAGAAAAACAAAATAAAAGAAACTAAAACTATCCTACAAAAAATAGAAGAATGGTCTTCTATGGAAAATACATTTTAAGAATCTGTGCATTCACAGGCAAAGAATCTCTTCTACCTGCCAAATCCTGCAACACAAACGTCAATGGGCCTATGACTTCTACAATCTGAAAAGGACCAAGCCAACGCTTCTGAAATTTCGTATGTTTGCCCGTTTCTTCATGAGCCTTATCCCATTTCAAAACTAAATCTCCCATCTAAAAGTTCTTTCTGGTCATGATGTTTGTGTCAAAAGAGGATTTTATTAGCGCTTGGTGATGAGAATGGGTTTTCTTAGCTTGTTCTCGTCATTCTTCTAGTTTGATTATCTCCATTTGTCTCAATTGTAAGGAGGAAGTGGATACTTCATCGATGTGTTGTACTAAAGACAAAGAGGGAATGACTAAGTGAGTTGGAAGAACCACTTCTTTCCCATAAACTAAATTAAAGGGAGAAGTGCCGATTGAGGCTTTCTTCGTAATCCTATCGCCCATAAAGCATTTACCAGCGCTTTGTGCCAATTCTTTTGGTTTTGGTCGAATGTTCTTTTAATAATCCTGATTAGGTTTTTGTTTGTTGATTCAGCCAACCCATTACCTTGAGGATAGTAATTGGCAGAATATTTCAGTTTGAATCATATTTTAAGTGCAAACTCAGTCATTGCATTTCCAGAAAAGTATGATGCATTATCAAACATTAAGGCCGTTGGCAATCCAAACCTAGTGAAGATAAATTGATCTATGAATTCAATAATGTTTTCAGAATTAACTGTCTTGAGAGGAACTGCTTCAACCCATTTAGTAAAATAATCTGTCACCGTGAGGATATACCTATGCTGCTTAGAAGAGTGAGGAGCGATCTCACCTATTATGTCCAAGCCCCATTGGCTGAATGGTTGCTCGATGTTAACTGGCTGTAGTGGCATGGACGATTTCCTTTGTTTCCCTGCAACAGTCTGGCAGATTTGGCATTTCCTTACATAATTGTATGAGTCTTTGAACAGCGTGGGCCAATAATATCCTGCACGTAATATCTTATGCGCAGTAGCTTCTCCAGCATAGTGTCCACCTGCTGGTCCATCGTGGAGTTCCTGCAAAACCTTTTCGGCTTCAGTTTTCTCAAGACACCTAAGAAGTACAGAATCGTAATTCCTTTTAAACAGAACATCATTTATGAGCTGGTATTGTTTAGCTTTCAATCTCAGAGCTCTTTTCTTGGTGTGATCCAGATGTGATGGAGCATACCCGTTCTTAAGATAATAAATGGTGTCTGCATATAATGATTCTGCGTCGTTTAGGCTTACCTCATATGTATGTACCTCTTCAGATGAGTTCTCAGGAATTTGCGATGCTCCAGCTAACATTTTGCAGAAGCCTTGACCTCTTACGATGTTTGCTGGCTTGATCTCAAGATCGTATTCTTGTAAAGCGGTAATCCAATTTGCTCTCTTTTCGCCCACATCCTTCTGTACTAACAGGTTTCTTACCGCTGGAAACGGTACTACGACTTTGGTATGGGCCTTAAGTAAGAAAGGTCTGAAATATTTGATCGCTTTGAAAACAGCATATGCTTGTTTCTCCACGTCTGAATAATTGAGTTCAGCACCTTGTAAGTTCGAGCTAAAGAATGCGATTGGAGCTTCCGCCTTCTCTTGATTTGTTTGAGTTAAAATCGCGGCATAAGATTTCTCTGAGGCAAAAGTGTATAAGATAAAAGATTCTGAAAAATTTGGGGTAGCTAAAGATGGAGCGTTGATGATAGCTTGTTTGATCAAGTTGAATGCTTCGTGCTCATCTTAACCCCATTTAAAATTTGAATTATTTTTTATCATATTTTGTAAAGGAGAAATAATACGTGAAAAATCCGGGACAAACATTTTTACAAAATTGATTTGTCCAAGGAAAGATTGCATGGCCTTTTTGCTATGGGGCATGGATATTTCGGAAATTTCTTTGATTCTGTCAGGTTCAATGTGAATACCAGATTTCGACACTATGAATCCAAGCAATTTCCCTTCACTTAATGCGAAAAAAGATTTCTTTGGGTTAAGTGAAATCCCATACCTTAAGCATCTTTGAAATATTTGTTTCAAATCTTTGAGATGGTCGCTTCGCTTCTTGGAGTACACTGTTATATCATCCAGGTAAATCACTACCGATTTATTGACTAAACCTTTAAATGCGATGTCCATGGATCTCTGAAAGGTAGTGCCGGCATTGATCAGACCAAATGGCATCTTCCGATATGCGTGTGTGCCCCATTTGGTTCGGAATGTGGTTTTCAACTGATCATCGGGATGTACCATCACTTGATTGTATCCTGAAAATCCATCCAAGAAAGACATTAATTCTGAGCCCGCTACTGCCTGTAATATTTGCTCCATAGGTGGGAGGGGAAAATTATCTTTCTGACAGGCTTTGTTGAGATTATGGAAATCAATACAGATCCTGATATCTCCATTTTTCTTTCTAACGAGCACCATATTGGATACCCATTTGGAGTGTCTGACGGGGAAAATTATTCTGGCTCTCAACAATTTATTTAGCTCAGTCTTTATCTGATTTTCTAAGTTGGGGTGGATTTTTCTGAGCTTCTGCTGGATAGGTTTTTCATTGTCAATCATAGGGATAGTGTGTTGAATGATAGAAGTGTTGTATGTCTTCAGCTCATCATGATTCCATGCAAAAACGTTTTTGTATTGTCTCAGAAGACGGATATATGCTGATTTTTCTTTAGGGGCTAGGCCGTGGCCTAGATTAACGTTTTGCGGCTTCTGATCGGTTCCTAGGTTCACTAATTCATAGTTCAGAGTTGAACTGTAGAGTTTAGAATTGGAAGACCTTTTAAACCAACTTTTCAAATCATATAAATCTTCTAACTTAACCACCGATTTAGGTATAGCATTATCAGTGCTATTTTGCTGAATTTGGTGATCATGATGGTCTTCGTTAATTATTTGATTTGAGTAGGAGCCTTCAGAAGTGAGGAAATTTACAATGTCTGGATCGTCGTTGAATACTCTCCAGTTGGTGATGTTTTCAGGGATGGATGGTCTAAAGATTAATTCTATTGAAAACCTATCTGGACTGAAATCTTCGGAGGGAATAAGTCTAGAAGCTACGTTAGCTAACAGGTCTGCGCTCGCATTTTGGAGTCTTGGGATTGCCGAAATATTGAATGCTATGAAATGTGAAGTCAGATCTTTAACTAAAGATTGATAGTGCTTTAAATGACTTGACAGGCAATGTATGGTGTTACGTACCTGCTTGACGACAATTTCAGAATCTCCAAAGACTTGAAGATACTTAACATTCAACCCGATTGCTTTGTATAGGCCTTGCACCAAGGCTTCGTACTCCGCTGTATTGTTTGTGCAATCGAACTCAAGTCTGCATGTAAGCATGATCTTGTTTCCGTCTGGGCTAATCAGAACGCATCCTGCTCCTGCTCCCTCATTAGATTTAGAGCCATCAAAATATAATTTCCAAAATAAAGACGTATTTACAGAGTTATCTAAAAAATTAAAACACTTTGAATCATCAGTTTGGGAAAAAATTTCCACTTGGGACAAAACTGAATTTTCTAAGTAAGGTGAAGTGTGAGCATTGAAATTGCCGAGGAAAGAATCTACCGAGTAATTGCCTATGATACTGCTGTTGTATGCTATTGCTTCGTTCTCTCCTTCCAATTCTGTCACTATGTACTTTTGGTGCAACTCTCATTCAACCTTTATTTGATTCGGTTTACCGTTGTAGGGTAACCACATGTGCGACCAGTCGGTTGAGAAATATCCGTGGAGTTTTTCGGACCAATCCCTGCTAAGAATTAAACCATAAAATTTAGGGATGTCAGCTACTAGAATGTCGATAACCTGGCATACTTTCGGGTTAGACGACAATCTTATGGTCACCTGGTTAAGTTCACCAATCAATTCGACTTGAGATCGATCAAGTTGAACTATGCGTACTGCGGATTTTTGTGGCTAAACATTCAATTTAGCACATATTGATCTGGGTAGAATATTCGTTGAAGCACCAGAATCAACCAAGCAATTGTGCACGTTTTTATTGAAAATTTCATAATTGAGAAGAAAAGGAGGAGTATGGGATCTTGACCTTCCTCCAATCAAGGCAATGTCATTCGGATCAATCTTATTGATCATGTTGGTTGGAGGTCTTCCCATGTTGTGGGAAGCTACAGCTGTAGGTAAAGATGTAGTAGGCACGACATGCAATTCTTTCATCATTATTTTCTGTTGATGTTTCAATTTGCTCAATTCGTAACGAGTGATATTAGCCCTAGTCTTTTTCATGTCATCGATAATGTTATACTCCATTTCATCCGACACTATCAGTATTCTTGATGGAGGTGCTTGATCTGATTGGACTGGGCTAAATTGGGTCGCTCTAGCAATTGTTTTCTTTGATGCGACCTTATCATTTGTTGCAGGGCTTGCGCCCTTCTGTTTAGGGGTAGTTTGGGGAGGATCAAGTTGATTTTTGCTTCGTGTGCTAACCAGAAATGCTTCTTGATCCTCTTCTTGTGGGAGGATGAAATCCCACATTCCTTGTAGTTCCACAACTTCTTCATCATCGTTCTGCCCTTCAATGGTATTCTCTTCTTCTTCTTCTTCTTCAGATTCGACGTTTGAGACAGCATTGGGTGGTTTCACCTCCATGGGAGGATTTCTTTTAAAAGATCTGTAGGGCTTTTTTGAGGAAGTTTCTGCTACTTGTTTTCTTATGTCAATCATCTCATTGGACATGGCCTTTAACACCTTTTGTAATCCTTCCATATCGAAAGGATCTTTTGTTTGCTTCTTCTTGGTGTCTTCTTTGAAAGAGATTTTCTTAGATTTGCGTTCTTCTATTGCAGATCTCTTTTCTAGGGCAACTACGCGTTTTTCTACTGCTAACGCCTCAGTTAAGTTTTCAACTAAGGTCGTCTTGTTTGCCCTATCTACGAAGATAGCCAAGTTTGATGGTAAGGCCGTGATGTACCATTCACATCTTACTTCCTCGCTGGGTTGAGAAGCAGCGGGAATTTTGTTGAGGATCTTATTGAACCGTAAATTGAAATCTTTAATGGGTTCTCTAGCCTCAGCTTTAAGATTAGATAGGTCATTGATCAATGTCGCTGTTGATCTGTCATCGCCAAACTTAGTGAGGAATTGACTTTGAAAAGTGTCCCAACTTGTGATGGACCTAGAAGGTAACGAAAAGTACCATGACCCGGCTGTTCCTGCATTGTATAAGGAAAAAGCCGGACGAAAGCATCCTCATTGGTAACTCTGTTGAGATTAACAGAAAGCATGAAATTATTGATATGCTCTTCAGCTAGCATGCCTGTTTCTAGATTGAACTTAGGTAGCCATTTCTCAGGATGGGCCGGTATTGGGCTCAGGGGTGGAGGCATTAAAACCGCCCCAGGATTGTTCCATGGAGACTGGGCCATCATTGAGCCGCTAGTTAATGAGAGTGCAGAAGACGGTCCCTGATGCTGAGAAGATGAAGGTATTATGATCTTTGATGATTGAAGAGGAAGTGTTGTGGAAGATGGATGAGTGATTTGGGATGAGGATGTGGGTGATTGACTTCGCGGTGAGGGTGTTGAAATGGACGAAGTAGATGAAAGAGTCTCACGGTCAGACTCTGGTGGTGTTTTCCTTGCTCTTTTCCTAGTAGGGAGAGGGAGTTGACTTGGTTGAATACCAAATTTCTCACTCTTCAATCTGGTCAGGGGATGAGCAGGATTGTACTGCGAAGTCACGCTGCTGTGAGCTTTATCAGACTTCTGAGAAAAAATAGAAAATCCCTAGAGTTTACGAATCAAAGTTTGAATTTCTGGGGGTTCAATGATAAGTTGGTCTGATATATTAGGGTAGGTAGCAGCGGTGGATACTCGAGCGACTCCTAACTCTGGTTTTAACCGTACTGGAGAAGTCGGGGGAGTTGATGAGGGTGATTTACTCTCAGAATGGCATTTAGATTTTGACTTAGTTGCCATTCATAGTTCGTGCCCTCCTTCTAGCGCCAAATATGTTGAGGGCCCCGAAATTGGGTCAACAACAAGGGGGATACCCACCCGGTCCGGAACCTGGTTGGCGGCTCCTTGCCCGTTTGGTGTAGCGGGTCCGACTGGGGATAATGGGACCAGCTTCCCAATCTAAAGGATGTGTGTGTGTGTGTAGATTTTGACGATGCTAATTTAGAGGTAATTTTTAAGCTAATTTAATTCTAAACTCTAAACTGACTCTATACTACTGTAATCTAACAAAAACAACACATCTAATCTATACTAACCCGGGGTAGAATTCTTTCATTATGCGATCTAAAAAGATTTCATACAATAACTGGTAATAAAGATCATTCAGCTATCATAAGAATATAAATCAATTAAGATAAAGCATTCTGCATAAGAATTTAGGCAAAACAGTTGTGAACAACATATCACATAACAATTTATTCACATGTCAAGCACAAACAAATGACTCCACCGTACAAAAGTGCCAAATGGTAACCCACATATTCATACATTAACACATAAACAACTCAGCTGTATATCACTCTAAGAATATGAGCAGAAATTAATCAAGAGATAAAAGTACCATTTATGACTGATTTCACTCACAAACTTCAAGCAATAACGATTTATCTCTACTTACTTCTAACATCTACTAAGAGTACAGAAGTGCAACATCAGCAGCAGACATTAAAATGCAAACATAAATAAATCTCGATCCATCCATTCATCAAAAACCCCCTCCGAGGGTGCAAAAGTGCATGTTCTGAGGACAAGTTTTTTGACAAATTTACAGACCCTTCTCCAAATGCCATGAGAAGGGTTAAATACTACTAACTAACTAATCTTAATTACACAAATTTAGGAAATGGCTTCAAATGACCGCCCTTTTACTAAAAAAAATTATTTCTAAAAATTGAATCTAATTTCTAACCGTTTCTGTATCTGCTCCTTAGTGCTGTAAGCAATGCAAGGTTCGCCTGGAAAGAGTCGGCTGGTTGTCTTTTTCTTTTGCTCGAGCGATAAAAGTAGAAATAACAAAAGCTGGCACCTCTTTCTTACAAACTAGAAGATATTTTTGAAAATCTTCCTCTGGCTGGGTGTATTTGCTGTGTGTATACTTAGTATAACCCAGATTTCTTTCAAACTGATTGTGCTGTTGCTATTTCGGTTTCCGACCGTGTGAATGACTCAATGAGTTAGGGATTTCGTTGCCTGAACAATCTTCCATTCTTTGTTCCAGGCTTTTCTGGAGCGTCCTCCCTCTTTAGCGTTTTTCTTTTTGCTTTACCCAGTCTGAGCTTCAGGATCTTTTGCAAACATGCTGCTTTTGTGCGCCTTTGACTCTGAGTCTTGGATAGTCTATTTTCATCAGTGTATGTTGAGTGATACTCTGGAATCCGCGGCCCTGCTGCATGCGGCATCCATCTGCGAAGGCATCTCCTCTCTGTTCTTCTAGTATTGGCGCTTTCCCCTTTTCCTTAGATGTTTCCTGCATATAGATTTATATTAGTTGCTACCTTGCAGTTTACGCAAAGGAAAAGAGAAATGACGAAAAGATTGACATGAAAGCTTTAAGTTCTAATGAATGCATAATCATGACATTCATAATGACTTGACTCTTCGAAAAACGCAACACGATCATCCTTGGATACTCAGGCGTGCAATCATTAATTTCCCTTAAGGTGCGCGCTCAATTTTGGGTTTAAAGATCATGCCGAAGAAACTTTGCGATGAGTGGTTTCTACGAGTCGCATCGCAGCAATTAATAGTCTCATTCATCGCAGATCGCAAATCGCAAGATCGCAGGTCGTAAGATCGCAGATTGCAGATCGTAATATCGCATTTTTCATTTTATCACTGTGCGCTGCTTATGCGACGTTGCGATATGCGACGTCGAATATCGGCCATCGGTGATTCCTTTTTGTTTTCTTTTAAGAGCGCTTTCAAAATATGCGATGCGATGAATTTCACATCACTTCTTTGCAGCTTATTTAAGCGCATAGGGAAACACTTCACTCTCTCTTTGCGATGCGATATAGCTTTTAGGAAGTTAAATACAAAAATTTTGATAAAAATATTTTTGGGATTTTTTGTTAAGGGTCCCCCTTTGCTTGATGTTATTGCTAATATCAAACAAGGAGGGGGGTTGTTGGTGACCACAACAGAAACACAGAAGGAAGAAGAACCTATGGACCTAGTACTTAAGTTGAATGACCAATTGAAGGAAACTGAAAAGGAATTGGATAATTTGATACAGTCCAAGCAGAGTGAGCTAGCCACCTCTCCTCAGACTGTAACACCTACAGTTTCCATAGTAGTGCCCTCCACCTTGGCTGCTGCATTAGCACCAAAAATTCCACCAGCAACTACTTTTCCAGTAACAGGTACTTAACTAGGCACATCTACATCAACCAGCATAGAGACACCAACAGAGAAGACTGCAAAATTAATTAAGGCCATGGAAGAAATTAGTATCCAGGCCACTGAACTTAAAAAACTCAAATAAAAAGTGACAAGTTTAGAGACCAATTGTAAACTTGCTCAAATACAACAAAAAGAAGAAGCTCAGAAGAACCAAAGGATGGTAGACACGATAAAATCCATTGAAAAGGACTTAACATTACAAGAGCCTATGGGAGACATGAAAGAAATCCTTTGGGCCAACATCATTGATTTCATCAATGAAATTTTCCCTTCTATTCAGATTATTCTGAACAAACTGAATTAGTCAAGATGGTTATAGAAGCAATCCACAAGACAGTGGAAGAATTGGGAAATAAACCTAAAGAAGCCAATCATTTAATCACATTTTTGAACAGAAAAACTAGATATCGGCTTCATGAACTAGAAATAGAAGACCGAACAACAACAATCATAGGAATCAAAAAGGTTCTCACCAAAAGGAACCTAATGCTTAATCTGGAGAAAAGATGTCAGAGCATCCAAACATACATTGACAGCTTTATGCTAAAGTATGGCATTTAAAGAGAAAAAGGACTTCCCAATCCTATGGTAATAAATGACAAGCTAATGACCGAGGAAGATTACAATGAAAGGTTAAACAAGCTGGCCAAAAGCCAAGCTAGTACTTCAGGAGCGAAATCTTTGTCCACTGGAAAAGTGTTATATGATGGTATTGAGAATTTGTTCTATATAGAGCATGAAATCAAGCACTTGTTCACAAGCAAACCAAATTTTTCCAAGTACACAGAAGTTGATGAGATTTACAGGAAAATGATAAGGACGAAATTACCTGACAGTGAATGGTGGACAAGTTTAACTGATTTACTATAAAGTTACTAAGGTAAATCTGTATGGTAAAACATTGTTGTCAGGTGAAACAGGTAATACAGGGTCAAAGCAGAACAGGTAAAGAGTATTAGTAGGTAGAAGATAGAAAGTGATTCCAGCACACAACTACAAAGCAACTGAAAGAGCCAAATCTGAGTTGCAATAGCCAGCACAGTCACAATAAAAGGGACAACAAGAAGACAGTTCTCCATGTGTCTCTATCTTCTTGCTAAATATCCTCTCATTTCCTCAAATAATTCTCATGTAGTTATGAGATATTTTTGTAAACATTTTTGTATAAATACTTCAAAAAAGGATGTAATTAGTGTGGATGAAAACAAATTTCTGTAGACATTTTATTTTTGAGCCAAGGAGTTATTGTACTCAAGACTGGACTAGTTTTGCTGGAAATGAAATAAAGCTAAGGACATTTCAATGGATTCATGTGCACTATGGAGAAAATAAGTATTATCCCTTCGTGTTGAATTATTGTTATCTCTTCATGTTATGAATAGTCATATGTGTTTCTTGTACAATATGTAAAGTAAACAAGGTATAATATCTTAGAATTAGCTTAAATGCTCTTTGTTTTAACTGTTTACTTGCTATATGTTTTCAACTAAGCTATCTTGGTTTGGGAATTCTTAATCGCTCCCTTATTTCCGTAGTTTACCCCCCTCTATTCCATAGTAAAGGATTCTTCATTGCCCTTTACTACTGATCATCCTTACTTTCTTCATCTTAATCCCGGTTAAGGATTCTTCCTTTCCCTTTTCCCTAGTTAGGACTACTTCATTCACTGAAACCTGTAGATTTGTCTTTTTTGTGCTAACTTTCCCTGTGGAATCTTACCTTAGTGATTGATCAGATCCAGTTAAGCCTTTCTTGATTGACTCCATAGCCAAATGTCCTAAATACTTTCTCTACCCATATATTTCTTTATTCCACCACCCAATCAAAACAAAACACCTTGAGCACTAATAACTAGCCTGAAACCTACCCAAAACAAAGTTAAATTATAAGGAGAGAACCCTCTCTAGACTTAGGTTGGCTAGAAATTCAATCTAAAAGATTAGGTTTGTGGTTACCTCGGATTATTCCTTCTTTGATAAATTATAAGGATAAAATCTAAGTGATAACAACAGGGTCCATTGAAAGTATGCAACATGGGTACTCCTTGGATGAGAAATCAAATTCTGCATCCAATGAGTGTTTTCGCTCAAAATTTGAGTAAACTCGTATGCAGATAAGTTGAAAATACGAGTTGAAAGAATAGTTTTACCTTTTTTCCCTCTAAAATTTGATGATGTGATGTAATCTTATTTTATTATTTCCACTATTATTTTATAATTTCCTTAGGAGGCCCATTTTAGACCTCAAAATTCCCCTATTGGGGCTATCTAGATCCACAGGCTATCTGTTATTCAAACACAAACCTAGATTTTGGATATGACTCATCTCCGCATCATAATCTAGCTAACTTCCACATTGGATTGAGGTTATTAGGTGATCCAGATTCTCTCAGCTACCAGAATTAACCAAGATCTTTTACTTCTATGATGTTAGCAGAATTGCATGTGAAACAATATGAAAAATGACATGCACATACTTTAAATAAGAGGAAACATAAAGGAAACCATTAAATCAAAAGGCACACACAACTTCATAATAGAGTTCACCCTGTGTGGGCTACGTCTCCTGGCCCGATTTCAAGAGTGGGGAAGTTGCTTCATTAATTGATGCAAGATGTTGATGAATACATGATGTGTTATTTTTCAATTCACGGAAGAACTTCCTTAACTAGAGTGACTTGTCTCTCCACGAGAGACTCTTCTATAAGAACTCTCACTCATAAAATCTCTCCATTAGCATGAAAATATACCAAATCTCACAAGAAGTGGCATACAAGGATCCTCCAACATAGTAGAAAACAAGGCTCTCAACGTCAAAGCATCATATAAAAAAAAAATTGAAAGAAGACATGACATCTCTTTTACCTCCATGTCTAGGGATGGCTTGAAAATGCACACCTTTGCTAAAGAAACATACTGAATGATTGAATTCCTGGCGAAAAAAGATTGTGAAATCTAAATGTAAACTTGACCCCTTTCTAACTCACTCAAATTTGGGCTCTCATGGAATCTTAAAGATTCCACAAAGATTCTTTTCTACTAATTTAATGAAATTTTGCTACTCAAATGAGAAAACTAATTACACTATCAGACTCCTTGGGAAAAACTAAGAAGAATGAGTATAAAGTCGACTAGTTCTGAAATTGTCATTTTCAGGCCTCAAGGGAATCTTTTATATTCCTAAAGATTCTACAAAGATTTTTTTATGGAAATTGACTGAAATTATATTTCTAAGATGAGGAAATTGATTACACCATCATACTCCTTGCGAGAAATTGAGAAAAAATAGTATAAAATAAACATACTTTTGTCACCTTCAAAGATTGCTCTCCAGGGAATCTTTCATATTCCACGTAGATTCTTGTGTCACTGTTCCACCCTCAACATTGTGTCTTTAAAAAATCCATTTCTCATATTAGAAATCGTCAGCACCATCAGACTCCTAGAAAAATTTTGAGTAATTTGAGTATAAACTTGACATAATTCTATCATTATGAAAATTTTCCCTCTAATGAATCTCTAAGATTCCTCCTCTGCAACGAAGAATGTTCTTTTTAAAATTCATTCCAGGCATGGTTCAACAGCCTTGGAATCCAAGCATGCTTATCTGCCTCAAGCCAATTAGAAAATTAGTTTTTTTTTTTATATAAAATTCTTATGCAGATTTTACAATGGGGTCATTGGTCCATCGGCTGGTGGAGTTATTTTAAACATAATAGCTTGGGGAGGCCCTAGAGTCAAACCTTGCGAGACCCTTGAGTGGTTGGAGGAAAGTTAAATTTATTTTGGCATGTTTCATTTTATGGCATATGGTTTTATGTGGGGTCGCCGGTGGTAGGCACGAGTTCGACACCCGCTGGCCCCATTCTTCGAAAAGATTGATATATGTATATATATATATGTATATATATGTATATATATATATATATATATATATATATATATATATATATATATATATATAT
This sequence comes from Pinus tabuliformis, assembly GCA_031772625.1. NCBI lineage: Eukaryota > Viridiplantae > Streptophyta > Pinopsida > Pinales > Pinaceae > Pinus > Pinus tabuliformis. The sequence continues at coordinate 282,181,264 of CM062804.1, read as the reverse complement.
ATATATATATATATATATCTATATCTATATCTATATCTATATCTATATCTATATCTATATCTATATATATATATATATATATATATATATATATATATATATATATATATATATATATATATATAGTGACTAGTGGGGTAGGTGGGTCTTTCAACCTTGGACCACCCCCTTTCTTTATTAATTTTTTTGAATTTATAATAATATGGACAAAATTCATTGGCTGAAATTTTCGGGTCACTGGTAAAACTAACTAGGCATCAAATTCTCCATTTTCGACCACCGAAAACCATCATCAATAAGTGTCAATTTGTTGTTTCATTAATTTTTGCCAAATTTAGCGACTTCACCAGATTTATCTGGGCTCCAAATTTAGTTAGTTCTCTTCTAACTTTAGCCATTAGGCCTAGTTGACCAAAACTTTGAAAGGACATAAATTTCACTTTTAAGCTCTAACGAAAGTGTCTTTTGCATCGTTAAAAATCTTGTGACGACCATTTCTATCTGACGTTGCTTTCACTATGATCCAAAAAATTTGAATTTTGAGCTTTTCCTGAGCTCTCTTTGACTTATGAGTGTTTCTAGATTGACCTAGATCATTCCTCCCCACTGAGGATCTTTTGATCCTCCAAAAGCATGAACACAATCTACAATTTGTTGCACTTCCTTGTATGCACAACAAGTGCCCTGAAAAGCCACACTTCCTTGTCATTCACCTTTATTATTTAGAGCCATAAGTGATGAATTGACACATGTACTCTCTGCAAACCTCTAGTATATCTTGCAAAATACATGTCCAAATTCAAGACCTGTCATTACCCAAGAAAAACCTTGTACCTTCCAAGAGTTTATAACCCAATATTTGGCCAAGTTTACATCAAAATCATAACAGAAACCAATACCCCATCTATCAACAAAAGGCCAAAAACATCATCATGCTACTTTCATAAGTGATGGAAAACACATCATCACTTTCACAATCATTTGGAAACATATGATTTACAATAAGATGGCCATGACAAACTACTATCTCTAATAAAACCATCTCTCACTAATTAAAGTGAATGGGTCATCATCCTGGAGCTTATTCGCTTGTTGAACAAATTTTTTAGTTGGATCTTGAACGGAAGCTGTGTCCTTGTTGAGTCGTTGGTTTGGATGGAGCTCCCAACATGTGGCTCTTTGATGTCCACCTTTGTTGCAATGAATGCAAAAATTCTTCTTCCTCCAGGCCTGCTTAACCTTCTTCCTTCCTTGATGTGGATAAGGCCTTTCATGTTTTGTCCTCTTTGTTGTTGCCATTCTCTTCTAGCAATTGGAAATCATAAGGTTATACAAGCAATAAAAGCTACATGGTTTTTGATGCCACAAATTGTAGCCATCCTTAATAATGTCCCTGTAAACAAAATGAAAATTAGCATAATGAGACTTTTTATACCTATCTTGGTTATCTTTCGTGAAATCCTAGTGATGAGAGATTGCCTTATCTCTTCCTCTCCAATGAGCACTATCATGGGAGGATTTTGATGTGCACCCATCATCCTCTTTCCTCGATGGTTTCGACAATGGCTTGGAATCTTCTGCTACCTTCGGACACTCTCCTTTAGTGTATCTGAATCCTATAAATCAAGATATTTGTACAAACTCCAATGGCTGAGTCATTGCTTGGCCATTAATACCAAGTCCTCCTCCTTTACATCCCATCTTGGTAAGGAATCTCATGCTGGTTCCTAAAATGGATACCTCAAGGCTTCCAATAGAAATATCATCACATGAAAATGAAACTAAAGAACTATCAACATTATTTACCTTAGATGTTGATTCTGAAGCTGTCGATGATGGCTTCACTAAGCCTTTGTTTCTCTTAGATGTTTCCAGGGCTTCTTCCATGGTTCGTAATTGAAGTTGCAATCTTTACTTCTCCTCTTATTCTTCTTGTAGGAGTCTTTTCAATTCAACATTATCTGCTTGAAGGCTCTCATTGATCTCCTCATTTGAATGATGGGAAGTAGATGAAGGAGAAGAATATCTCATAGATGGAGATGTAGCATCGTTCTATACTCTCTCTATCTCATGTTCCTCTTTTTCCATTTTCTCCTCATAATCTGTATACATTATATTTACCATGTATTCCATCCTGAGGACGTCCCCATAGAGATCTTTGTGATCCCTAATTTCTTTCTTGTTTCATGTTCAATCTCTGGTTATCATTCATACTCTCAATTTTCATCACCAAGATGACCGCTTTGATACCAAACTCGATCCAGATTCTCTTAGGTACCATAATTAATCAAGATCTTTTACTTTTGTGATGTTAGTAGAATTGCATGTGAAAGACTATGAAAAACCACATGTGCATACTTTAAAGAAGAGGGAACATAAAGGCAACCATCAAATCAAAGGACACACACAACTTTATAATAGATTTCACCCAGTGTGGGATATGTCTCTGGGCTCGGTGTCAAGAGTGGGGAGTTTGGTTCATTAATTGTTGCAAGATGATGATGAATACATGATGTGTTCTTTGTGAATGTAAGTAAGAACTCCCTTAACTAGATTGGCATGTCTCTCCACTAGGTGCTCTTCTATAATACTCTCCATCAACATGGCAAGATACCAAACTCTCACATGAAGTGGCATACAAGGATCCTCCAACATAGTAGCAAACAAGGATCTCAACATCAAAGCACCACCTCATCAAAAATCAAAAGAAGACATGACATCTCTTATACCTCCACATCTGATTATGGTTGAAGAAACATAATACGCGATTGAATTCTTGGCAAAAAATCATGAGATATGACTATAAACTTGACCCATTTCTAACTTGGTCAATTTTTCTACTTAGATGAGGAAATTGATTACATCATCTGACTCATTGTGAAAAATTGAGAAGAATGAATTTAAATTCAACACACTTCTGTCGCCTTCAAAAATTGGCCTCAAAGGAATATTTCAAATTCCATGCAGATTCCTGCATCATGGTTCTGCCCTCAACATTATGTCTCTGGAAAACATACTACTCAAATCAGAAAACCATCGGCACCATCAGACTCCTTGTGAAACTCTAAGTAATTTGAGTATAAATTCAAAATAATTGTCACTGTGAAAATTTTCCCTCCAAGGAACCTCAAAGATTTCTCCTCTACATCAAAGAATATTCTCCTTGAAATCTGTGCCAGACATGGTTCCACTGCCTTGGAATCTATGTGCACCCATTTGCCCTAGACGAATTAGAAAATTGGTTTTTATATAAAACTCTCAAGTGGATTTTACAATGGGGTTCTTGGCCTAGTGGTTGTCAAAGTTATTTTAAACATAACAATTTGGGGAGGTCTCAGGGTCAAACCGTGAGGGACCACCGAGGGGTTGGCAGACAGTTCAATTTATTTTGGCGTGTTTTGTTGTATGGAATATGGTGTTCTGTGGGGCCACGGGTGGCAGGCTAGTGCACCCAGTCAGCCCGAGTTCAACACCTGCCAACCCCATTTTCTTTGCAACATACATACATACATACACACACACACACACACACACACACACACACACACACACACACACACACACACACACACACACAGATATATATATATATATATATATAGATAGATATATGATCAAATGTGTGTAACATCGACCAACATATATATTAATTTAAATTGACCAGTGGGGCAGGTGAGTCTGTCAGGCCCATCCCACCCCCTTTTTATTAATTTTTTTGATTGTATAATAATGTGGAGAAAATTCATTGGTTGAAATTTTGGGGTCGTTGGAAAAATTGAGTAGGCGACACTTTCATCCTTTTCGACTGCAGGAAACTATCATCAATAAGTGTCAATTTGTTGGTTCATTAATTTCTGCTAAATTTAACAACTCCACCAGATTTGGTTGGGCACCAAATTTAGCTGGCGCTCTTATAACATTAGCTAGGGGGCCTATTTGACCAAAACTTTGGCTAGCCATAACTTCCACATATGAACTCAGATTGAGGTGTTGTTTTCTTTGTTGGAAATATTATGATGACCTCTTCAATCTGACCCTATTTTCACTACAATCCAACAAATTTTATTTTTGAGATTTTCGTCATCCCTCTTTGGCTTTTGAGTGTTTTTGGAGCCACCTGGATCATTCCTCCCCATTGAGGAGATTTTGGTCCTCCAAAAGCATCAACATAATGTGAAATCTATTCTTATCCCTTATTTACATAACAAGTGCCCTGACATGACACACTTCCTTCTTATTCACTTTTGTTCTTCAGATCCATAATTGATGAACCAACGCCTATACTCTCTGCAAACCTATAGTACAACTTGCAAAATACATTCTACAATTTAAGACCTATCATGACCCAAGAAAAACCCCATACTTTCCAAGAGTTTATAACACATGCTTTGGTCAAGTTTACATTAGAATAATAAGAGAAACCAATACCCCAACTATCAACAAAAGGCCAAAAACATCATCATGCTTCTTTCATAAGTGATGGAAAACACATCAACACTTTTAGAATCATTGCACAACATATGATTTACGATAAGATGGCCATGAAAAACTACTATATCAAATAAAACCATCTCTCACTCATTAAAGTGAATTGGTAATCATCTTGGAGCTGATTCACTTGTTGAACAACTTTTCCAACTAGTTCCTGCATGGGCGCTTTATCCTTCTTGAGTCGCTAGTTTGGATGGAGCTCCCAACATGTGGATCTTTGATGTCCACCTCTATTGCAATGACTTCACAAATTCTTCTTCCTCCAAACCTGCTTAACCTTCCTCCTTCCATAATGTGGAGAGGGACTTTAATGTCTTCTCCCCTTTCTTACTATCATTCTCTTCCAACACCCTATAACCACATGGTTATACAAGTCACAAAAACTACATGGTTTCTTATGCCACAAATTATGTTCATCCTTAACAAAGTGCTTGAAAATAAAATAAACATGAGCATAATGAGACTTTTTATAACTCTCTTGGTTGTCTTTGGTTCCTCGCAACAAGAGCCTGTCTTAGCTCTTCCTATGCAATGTGAAATATCATGGGAATATTTTGATGTGTTCCCATCATAGTCTTTCCTTGATGGTTTCGACAATGGCTTAGAAGCTTTTGCTACCTTTGAACGCTCTCCTTCAGTATATCCCAATCCTCCAAATCAAGGTCTTTGTACAACCTCCAATGTCTTAGTCATTCCTTGGCCATTAACCAAGTCCTCCTCCTTTATATCCCATCTTGGTAAGGAATCTCATGTCGGATCCTCAAATGGGTACTTCAAGGCATCCAACCAAAATAACATTATGTGAAAATGGAACTAAAGAACTATCAACATTGTTTTCCTCAGTTGTTGATTCTGAAGCTGGTAATGATGGACTCGCTAAGCCTTTGTTGTGCTTCAACTTTTCCAAGGCTTCTTCCATGGCTCGTAATTGAAGTTGTAATCTCTATTTCTTGTAAAAGTCTCTTAAAATCAACATTCTCTTCTTGAAGGCTCTTGTTGATCTCTTCATTTGAATGATGAGAATAATATTCGCTCAAAGATGGAGACAGAGCATCGTCCTCTTCTCTCTCTTTCTTATGTTTCTCTTTTTCCATTTTCTCTGCATAATCTACATGTTTTATATGTACCATGTGTGCCATCGTGAGTATGTCCTCATAGAGATATTTTTGATCCTCCATTTCCCTTCTTGTTGCACATTCAATCTCTGGTTATCATTCACACTCACAATTCACACCATCAAGAAGACTGCTCTGATACCAAACTTGATCTAGATTCTCTCAACTATCAGAATTAACTAGGATCTTTTACTTTTGTGATGTTAACAAACTTGAATGTTAAAGAGTATGAAAAACCACATGTGCAAACTTTAAATAAGCAGAGACATAAAGGAGACCATCAAATCAAAGGGCACACACAACTTGATAATGGAATTCACCTAGTGTAGGCTACGTCTTCGGCCCCAGTGTCAAGAGTGGGGAGGCCGATTCATTAATTGTTGCAAGATGATGATGAATACATGATGTTTTATTTGTCAATGTAAGGAATACCTCTCTTAACAAGAGTGGCATGTCTCTCCACAAGAAACTCTTCTATAAGAACTCTCACTCATAAAATCTCTCAACTAGCATGACAAGATACCAAAGTCTCACATGAAGTGGAATACAAAGATCCTCCAACATCGTAGCAAACAAGCATCTCAACATCAAAGCATCATCTCACAAAAAATCAAAAGAAGACATGACATCTCTTATATCTCCATATCCAAGGATGACCTGAAAATGCACACCTCTGGTGAAGAAACGAATTGCACAATTAAATTCTTAGTGAAAATTTGTGAAATTTGATTGTAAAATTGACCCTTTTTGACTCGGTCAAGTTTGCGCTGCCAAGGAATCTTAAAGATTCCAAAAATATTCCTTTTTGTCGACTGAATGAAATTATGTTTCTTAGATGAGGAATCTGATTACACTGTCGGACTCTTACGAAAAATTGAGAAGAATGAGTATAAAGTTGGCTTGGTTTTGAAACTATCATTTTCAGGTGTCCAGGGAATCTTTTAGATTCCTCAAGATTCCATATATATTCTTTTGTTGGACTGAACAAAATTATTTTTCTTAGATAAGGAAACTGATTACACCATCAAACTCCTTGAAAAAAACTAAGAAAAATGAGTATAAAGTCAGCATACTTCTATCACCTTCAAAATTTACCCTCAAGGGAATATTTTAGATTCCATGCAGATTCTTGCATCATGGTTCCACCTTCATGGTTTTGTCGTCAATATTGTGTCTCTAAATTTTTTTTTGCTCAGATTAGAAAACCATCGACACCATAAGACTCCTGGCGAATTTTTGAGTAATTTGAGTATAAATTCGACATAATTTTGTCATTGTGAAAATTTTCCCTCCAAATAATATCTAAGATTGCTCCTCTGCATCAAGGAATATTCTCCTAGAAATCCATTCCAAGCATGGTTCCATTGCCTCAGCATCTGTGCGCAATCCTCCATCTCAAGCGAATGAGAAATTCGGGTTTTAGATAAAATTCTCAAGCGGATTTTACAATGTGTTTGTTGGCATGTTTGTTGGCAGAGTTATTTTAAACATAACAGTTTTGGTGGGTCCTGGGGTCAAACATCACGGGACCCCCAAGTAGTTGGGGGACGATTCAATTTATTTTGGAATGTTTTTTTGTATGGAATATGGTGCTATGTGAAGCCATCAGTGGCAGGCGAGCCCACCCAACGAACGCAGGTTCGACACCCGTCAGCGTTGTTTTCTTTGCAATGGTCGTTATATATATATATATATATATATATATATATATATATATATATATATATATAGATATATATATATATATATATATATATATACATATATATACATATATAGATATCTATACATATATATATATATATATATATATGTATATCTATATATATGTATATGTATATATATATATATGTATATGTATATGTATATATATATATATATATATATATATATATATATATATATATATATATATATATATATATATATATATATATATATATCTGGCCATTTGTAACAACGACCAATATATATGTTTATATATATTAATTTTAAACAACCACTTGGGTAAGTGAGTCTACTGAGCCCGGCCCACCACATTTTTTTATTAATTTTTATTTTATTTTATAATAATATGGACAAAATTCATTTGCTAAAATTTTGGGGTCACCAAAAAAATTAAGTAGGTGACAATTTCTCCCTTTCTAACTACAAGAAACCACCACTGACAAGTGTCAATTTTTTTCTTCGTTAATTTCCACCAAATTTAGTGGGGTTCCAAATTTAGTTGGTGCTCTACTAACTTTGATGCCTAGTTGATCAAAATTTTGACTTCCCATAACTTTCACATACGAACTCGGATTGAGGTGTCATTTGCGATGTTGAAACTATTATGACGAGCTCCTCGATATGAATGCAGTTTCAATATGATCCAACAACTTTTACTTTTGAGCTTTTCCTGAGGCCTCGTTGACTTCTAAGTGTTTATGGAGCCACCTTGATCATTAGGTCACGTTATGTGGTGTATGAGGATTTTACTATGTGTCATCAACATGGATGGGATGTTTCCTATCTAACTCCTCATCTAGGGTTCATGTCTTAGGTTTATTTTTGTACATATCGTGCTACTAGATCATAAGATATATGTGAATTTAGGTATTCAACCTCCCAACATTTTTTTGAGTATCTAAATTTATAGATTCTAGCTGATTCTAGATCTCTCTTTGGACACCTTTGATCTCCACATGTAAATGATAATCAATGACTCTTGGACACTTTATAAACATTGTTTGGACACTTGGTGAGGCATGGTATGACTCAAATCACTAGAGAATAATTTAGAAAATGACTAGGTAATTCCAAAATTAGACTACAAATGGGCTACATGGGCTTCCATACCATAGTGGCTTCAAATAAAAAATTGGTTGAGAATCATATCCATTTTAAATTCTCTATAATTAAAACATATGATGCATATGTTATAGATAAAAAAAAACTTATAAATGAATACCCCAAGTTCACCTAGAGACAACATCAAATGCTGTTGTATCCAAATTTTTTTGTAGGCTAGACCTTGAGAAAAAATGATTAAATCAAGTAAGAAAGATCTTGTTCTAATGATTAAGATGTGGGGAGAAACTTAATTAGCTATTTGAATTTCTCCATCCCATCTTAATGAAATTCTGTATCACTTTAAATAATTTTATTAGAAATATTTAATCAATCAATTAAAAAATGTTGATGTATGTTTTCTTTTTGGTACGAAATTAATGGATCCTAAGCTATGGTAACAATGTACTTATAAGGATAAATAAACATAAATAATATTTGTTTCCATGTCCTTAATCATACTTTCACATTTGTAGAAAAAATTAAAAATTTTATGGAGTGGGAATCCTTAATTTAGTAAGAATAAAAATGGAAATGATTCAAATGGTTAAATTATATTTTATTTTCTTTTATTATTATTCTCAAGATATTGTTCGTGAATGAATATTGAATTTTTGAAGAGAATAGAAGAATTGGTTATAACCATATAACAAGATAAAGGAATCGAGGAACTATTTAGATTTTTTTATGGGAAAGGGTTTCCTACAATGAGAATGATCGTTGGAAAATCAAAGATTTTTACTTGTATATACTTATAAGATGAATTGAAAGATTGATGACTAGAGAGATAGAAAACTCAAAATTGATGCTCGTATAATTTTATCGGATTTAATTCTTATAATTTTATTAGATTTAATAAGTGACTTTAAGGATGGAAATTTTTTCTTGCATCTTAGAAACTATTTCTTAAGAGTGAATAAAAGAACAATTTAATTCATGGTCTATTTAAGCAATTATGCATTATTGTTGATTGTTTTCTATCTGTAGATTCTTGCAATTTGTCATTCTATCAATTTTTTTTATAGGAAACATTATGATATAGCTACTAATCTAATATTAGGAACATATTCAATATCATATCCATGCAAATTATTTGTACTAGATTAGAATTGAATATACTACTTTGATTTATGTTGACGGCTGTGAATTATTTGTTTATTAGGAACATATTCATTATTGTATCCATGCAAATTATTTGTAGTGGATTAGAATTGAATATGCTACTTTGATTTATGTTGTGTTGTACTGTACAACAACTCCCCATTTCATAAAATTTTTCTTGAAAAATCATAATAAGAAATGGGTCACTTTAAAAAAAAAAACTTAGATGTGTGAATAAATTGGTATTAATCCATCTTTTCAAAAATCCTCATCAAAAGGTCCAATGGATATGATATATTATAAACCTTTTGATTAATAATACAATAGGTCTTTTAAATAATTTCAAAGCTCTTTATTATTACGATAAAGCGATCGCAAGATCGCATATCGTAATAATAAGAAAAACATTTATAAAAGACCCATTAACTACTCCAATCCGAAAAAGAAAATCGCTATCGGATATCGGGGAAAAGCAAAACAAATCGTATATACAAAGCACCTCTCCCATTCCTCTGATGCGATAAAAGGCATCGCCATAGGCGATTGGCCTTAACAACCCTGCATATGAATTGTCAGACCTTCAAATCTTCCGATACAATAAGGCGTATCGCCATCGGCGATCGCCGATTTCGCAATAACATAAGTAATGTGACCCGAGCCCATTCCCGATTGCGATACATTAAATCAAGGCGCGTATTTCGAAACAAATTTGAAAGGCTTGCATGCATTATATCACCTTTTGGTGATCGAGAGATATTTTGGACTATTATTAAAACTTCTCGTTCACGTCACTAATCATCAATTGCGATTATCTGCCAAAAATTTAAGCCACGCTTGAATCGATCATTCACCATATAAACGTTATGATGGGTTTTTAAAAGCTCCCTTACCATGATTGACAAGTGAAATAGCCAATTAATGAAGCAGTTATGCTGAGATTTTCCATGTAGATTCTATCTGCGGCACTTTCACCGTAATCTTTGATTATTCGCTAATTGGTATAACTCTTTCATATTGGCTCATACTACCTATTTCCCTGTATCACGCTGGTTTCATTCCTTGTGCAGAATTCTGCCGAAATAACAAGTTTTAAGCAAATGGGAAAGAAATCCAAGAGATCCGCGACAGTAGCAGCCCCTACAGTAATAGTGCAGCCAACCAGTGATCCAGGACCAAGTAAAAAAGGCCTAATCTCAGACACTACATGTCTCGGCCTTGGAAATACAAGTTGGCAAAGTATCTATAATTTAATTGAAGCAGAGGATCCTGAGGAAGTGTCAGAAGAAGCTACTGCAGACTCAACTAATAAATCAGAAGCTTCCCTGAAAGACTTAGCCGACTCATATTTGCACAGGATAGCAGCGCGGGAGAAAATTCTTCCATACACTGATGTAGTCAGATGGGTGGTTGAAGAAATTCCAGTTTCAAATAGAACGTTTTGTATGATTGACGGAAGAATTTTTGGTTCATTTCAGCCTGATGACTTAAGGAAGATGTACCATTTACCCCAACCCGAGAAGAAATACAACAAAGCCTTTCTAGAAAAATTCACAGCAGAGAACGACATTGAACTAGCCCCAATTAAGCAATGGAGACAGAATCCCGCAAAGCATAAGCATGAATCATCGGGTAAGTACTCTGTTGATTCGCTATCACCTCCTTACTGTTATGCTGGGGCGATGATGTGTAGAATGTGGGGAATGCATGATTCAGCAAAGTTTACTATTGAAATGGTTCCTTTAATGGAAGCGGTTGTTAACAGTTATGTGATGGATTGGGCAAACATATTGTCCGATAAATTAGCCTCTGCAATTCTTGATTTTAGATCAAATTCACGTAAAACCACCAGGACCATTCCCCCTTTCTATTACAGTTCTTATGTTATGGATATGCTTTTCTTTAATTCCGAATACCTGGTACTTGGGTGGAGATGGACGCCACAAGACCCTAAGCCAATCCACATTTATCATCAAATTTTATGGAAGGCGCACTATAAAGACCACTTGTACCAAATCTGTAATGGTTTCATGTTGCCTATCTATTATGCCATTTTTGATAAGCCTACCCCTAGGATTTCCGAGGAGGCAGAGATTGACTTGACTGCTGTAGGGAATTGGTTCAGGGAGGACAAGTTCACATATATAAGGGTTTTTGGTAGCCTTGCAAGACCCCATGTCCTTCCTTTGTATATACCTGATAAGCTGTTGGCTCGAGAATTGGCCTACCAAATAACAACAGCAACAACATCCAAAACTCTTAGGACTTCTAAAAAGCAGTCATGGCCTACATTTCCTTTAAGATGCGGTGTTTATACTCTACATGATTATAAACATGCAGAAAAGGAGGCAGGAAAAATATATATGCTCAATCTTCCGACCATTCCTAACAGGTAATTCGATCCAAGGAAAGTTGCCTATAACGTGCTTGAACAAGCCAAACTTACAAAGTTTGACCATGAAAAGGATGAATTTGACGACCTCTTTTCTTCAACAGAATCATTGTTTTAGGTGAAAGGATTGGCCAAAATGAAATATAAAGATGAAGGATTGGTAGAATTCAATAGGCTCAGAGAACAGAGGTTGCAAACTCTACCTCTAGACTTATTAGCTACTACACCAACAACTCAGTCAAGCGAGCCTGAACAGCGAATTATTGACAAAGGTCCTGCTATAGAAAAAATCCTCGAAAAGGGAAAAGAGCCAGAACAGGAGAAAGAGAAGAAGCAGGATAGTGAATATATTGATCTAGAAGCTCAAATTGATCCCAAACTCCTCAAAGAGTGGCAACAATTTGACTCTATTATAAGCAATCCTGAGACTTCACAAGGGTTCGGCACACCTCAAGTAATAGTTGGTCAAGAAACAACAACAACTACGGTTCCAATTGAAGGAACCAGCAGCCTATCCATCAGCAAAGATGCAAAAATAATTCCTTAAGATCCATCCGATCATATTATTTTGCAGGTAGAAGACATAGCACCATTAGATGTCTTTTACAGTCCAAAACACATGGCTGTGGTGAAAAGACAGAGAAAAAGGAGGAGACTTAATCAATCTCCCCTTTTACTAAAACAAACAGAGATGGCTAATGTGGTGTGGAAGGAGGAATTTAACCCTTCCGATGACCTTACAAAACTTTCTCAGTATGCCGGAGCTTATTCGGCAGCCACCATGGATAAAGCCTCGGAAGTAAGCAATCTACTTAAGGAAAGAGATCAAACAATTGTTTCATTGCAGTCACAGGTGTCCGAAGCACAGCGGAAAATAGAACAGTTAGAATAGCAACTATCAACACAGCAATAGGTAAACAATCAATTAAAGGAGCAATTGTTTAAGGAGAAGCAGAGGATAGACTTAAGCGCAGTACAGAAACAAAAGGAATTATCTGAGGCATTGGCCAGATTGAAGACAATGAATGAACAAATGAGTAAGACGAAAGATGAGCAAAAAGCTCAAATATCACAAGAAGTAGAAAGGTTCAAGAGTCTTCCTCAACCAACAGAGTTCAGAACCGAAGCTCTCCAAATAAACAAAGCAATCATTACACAGCTAAAACTGCTATGTCATAACATTTATCTGGTTGAGCCCCTTTGTGAGATTACTGCATCAATAGTTGACAAATCAGTCGATGCCAGGCAGGATTTAGAACAGGCCGATGAGACTTTAACCAACTTTCTTGCTTGGCAAGACACTAGTGAAGGGCAAGCCACGAATCTGCCTAAAATTCTAGAGTCACACAAAGAAATCCTTTTTCTAGAATGGCAGTCACAATTGATAAAAGCAGAGAGAGAAAAATCAAGATGTAGATTATCAACCAGTAATTTAATTGAGTTAATCAATGACATTCTTTATCTTTCTAACATGATTTCACAGTGCTCTCCAGGTAAATTGACATCAGCTAAAGCCTTGGAACAAACATGCAATCAAGAATTGGAAAAGAATGGAAGATTAATTGTCGGCATCCAAAGTTTAACTTGGGATACCTTTTGGTTTTTCTTAATTAAACCATACAGTCAGAGGGCCGCACTCAAATGTTTAACTGATGCCATCAGTTGCATGATTCCCAAAATCCATGATGCCACATACTCAGCCCAACTACATTCTCGTCTAAGTCGCCCTCCAGAATTGCAACCGATGCTTGCTATCTGCTAGCTCAAGCCAAAGGGAGATCATCTGAAACAATGAATCATGTTGCCGACTGCAAACAAGCCGATTTTGAGAAGATACTCATAATGTAGTTGTACCAATTAATAGCATTTTTATTTTGTAATTAGTTAGCCTAATTAGTATTTATAGGCCCTTTCATGCATTTAGAAAGGGTCCTCAGTTTTTTGTATGAACTCAAATCAGTAAGTCACAATATTGTGCTTCCGATCTATTTTTTATGAGGACTGGGCCAGTATTCTGAATTTTAACGAAGAAAGCCTTAATGACATGTGCACTATTTCCATATTGTGGAAGTGTTTTTAAGTTAGAAGAAGGAATTTGAATGCAAATGATATCGGGAGTGATTCAAATAACATATGGTACTATTATCTATGCGCTTGCCTCATTCTTGCTTGTGAATCAACATTTATTTAATCTTTCTATCATTGGATATATGTATGTGTTTTAACAGTAATCCTTATACTCTTCACTATTGAATGTCTAAGGAGTGTTATTCTTCCAATCATATTTATGTCTGTGATATATATGAAGAATAGTGTAATAATGTTTTCTTGATTGCTTTGTTCAACTATTTGAACTTAGTAATTATCATATGAATAAATGTCTTTGTTTACCAATAGAGTCATCTATATGCCTGTTTGTGTATAAAGATCATCAAAAGTTACACTAAAGCAGAAATTTCCCGGGATAGGATAGTTGTTTATAATTTTACTTTTAGATTAAATCATTCATCCATTATCATTAGAGATTAGAGAATCAACCACTTATCCATCCTATTTACCAATCATTGGGAAATTGGTCCCATTATTTCCAGTCGGAGCCACCACACCAAACGGAAAAGGAGCTGCCTTTAAGGTCCAAACCGGGTGGTTTTCCCTGATGTTGTTGCAGCGATTTTTGAGGCATCAACATTTTTGGCACTAGAAGAAGGGCATGAACTATGAATGATGAGCAAACCCAAACCTATAACCCATTCTGAGAGTAAATCTCCCTCCACCTCACCTCGGACCTCCCATTTGCATACTGGAACACCAGTATTGAAACGAGAAGAATAGGAGTCAACCACAACTGCTCAAACCCATCATACTTCAGAACAATTAAGTCCTGAGTCCCCTGAAGTATAGTCTCTTATCCAGAAACTTCAAGGCTTTTCGATATCACCACAGAAATGTTGGGTCCCTATAATACTAGTGATTACCCCATTACTATTGTAGTTATACCCCTTATTTATATTGTTGTGCCCCTATTACCCCCATATTGTTATTTTTGTGCCCCTTAGAGTCCCTCTATTGTTATTTTTGTGGCTTTATATTATTATTGTTAGGTCGGCTGGATTATATTGTGACTCCTTAGACTCCTATATATAGAAAGGAGGTTTTGTCATTTGTATCATCCAAGAATTGTTCATTTATGTAATCTAAAGGAGGTTTCCCCCTTGAAGAGGCTGAATTCTAAGGCGTGGATTTATATTTTCTATCTTTTCTTGAACTGGTTTCATAACATTTGGTATCGGAGCTTTGGATTCTAGGGTTTCGCTGCTCCAAACAGGTCATCGTGGCATTTTCGCTATAACTTATTTTATGTGACGTTTCAGAATTCAAAAAAAACACCCATTTGAGAAGAATTTGCGTTGAACCTTGGGTCCGAATTTCAGAGCTTTTCGCGCGATATTTTCGAAGATATGATCTGAGGAAGTTGGCCTTTTTGCAGACTCCTGAATTACATTCAAAACAGGTGACCTGGGGAAAATCGTCATAACTCTCTCTCTGAGGATTGGATTGAAATTTCGTAAAAAGGTACAGAAAGAGGATGGACTGCAGTTTCTTGTATGTGTGTTTCAGATTCAAAGGTTGAAACAATGACTTGTGGCACGTCGTACAAGTTCGCTCTACTGAACCAGTCTAAAAGCAAGTCACTATGGGAGATTTCACATAACTCTTCCTTGGAGAATCCAATTTGGCTCAGACTTGTGGCATTCGAAAGAGGACACAGAAGGCTACTGCAGGTAGCAATTTCAGAACTAGATGATTCGAAATTACAGAGATACATCAGATTCAATATCAGGCTTCTATAAAGTGAAAAAAGGTGTGTAGTTTTTTTTTTTAATTTTTGTGTAAGCTTGGTTTAACAGAATTCAAAGGGCATAGTAAAGCATTATTATCAGTAACTGATGCCCCGAGGAAAGAAAATGCAAACACCTAGTAAGGAACCTGAAAGCTCTAGCATGACTCATGAAGAAGAGAAGAAATGCTACATGATATATCAAAATTACAAGAACAAGTGCAACAAATGTCACGCTCACAAAAGCTAACAGAAGCTAAGATAAGTGGTGTGGAATCTAAGATAAAGGGCATGGAAGCTAAGATGGATGATTCGAAGACAGATTTGAAGAGAGACATGGCAGATTTGAAGACAGATATGGAAGAATTGAAGAAGTTGCTACAAGAAAGTGTCACTAATGGTGAAAAGGTAGTAAAGGAAACTCATGATGAGAACAAAAGAAATGTTAATCATGATACCATAGATGCTAATGTTGGATCGAAGACTCACCATGTTCCAAAAATCGATATGAGGAAGTTTGATGGCAAGGATCCCGCCACATGGATATTACAGATGGAGCAATTCTTCGATCTCAATAATGTGCAAAACACACAAAAGGTACGTATCGCAACTTTATATTTGGAACCAAATCAGTTTGTATGGTATCAATGGCTTTGTTCTCGTAAACAATTTATCACTTGGGCAATTTTTACGGAAGAATTGATAGCACATTATGAGGATACAAAAAGCAACACTTTTTTTAGCCAATTGATAAGTCTCAAACAAAAGGGTTCAATAATGGAGCACATTGAGGAGTTCCAAAAATTGAACATAAGGGTAAAAGATATTCCAGAGGAGCATAGGATTGATGTGTTCATAGGGTCTTTAAAGGATAATATCCAACATGATGTGCGCCTTTGGGAACCTGATTCATTAGAGAAGGCATTCAGGTTAGCAAGAAAAATGGAAAGCAAAATTATGGCAACTAGGAAGCATACCATTCACAACTATAAAGACGGAAGTGTTGTTGCCCATAGTCTTCCACAACCTACAAGGTTGACACCACAACAATTGGAAGAAAAAAGAGCAAAAGGGCTTTGTTACAATTGTGATAGCAAATACACAAAAGGTCATAAGTGTGCTGAGAAGAAATTATTCTACATAGATTGTGAAGAGGAAGAAGAAAAGGAGCAAGAAAGGTCAAAAGAAGAGGATATATTCCAGGAACAAAGCCTAGATGAAGAACAAATAAATCCGACCATATCTTGTAATGCATTGGCAGGAATTACCACTCCTCAAACCATCAAGATAGAAGGACAAATCAAGAAGAAAAAGGTAATAGTGTTGATTGATTCAGGAAGCACCCACAATTTTATTCATTGTAGGGTAGCAAAAGAATTGAATTGCTTCCTATATCCAGCACCAGAGTGTCAAGTGATGATTGCAAATGGAGGAACAATAAATTGTTCTGGAAAGTGCCATAATATCAAGCTATCCATGGGAGAATATGTATTGACTAGCCCAATGCTTTCCATTCCAATGGGAGGTGCTGATGTTGTACTAGGAGTCCAATGGCTACAATCCTTGGGTACAATAGCTTTTAATTTTCAAGAACTTTTCATGAAATTTTCTGTGGAAGGAAAGGAAGTTGAATTAAGGGGTATTGCAGGGAAACCAGGAAAGATAATCAGCTCTAATGGCATGACAAAGCTTCTAAAAAAGGAGCAAAGAGGTGTAATTGCACAATTATGTTCGCTAGATGTTTCCACATTGGAATCATCTATTTCTCCAGATCTCCAAAAGTCCTGGACAATCATTCCAAGGTATTTGAGACTCCCAAAGGTCTCCCACCTATGCGTGATCATGATCATGCTATTCATCTGATTCCAGGAAGTGTTCCTCCAAACATCAGGCCGTACAGATATCCATATGTCCAAAAAAGTGAAATTGAACGTATGGTTGCAGAAATGCTAGAGGCTGGTATAATTCAACCGAGTCAAAGTTCTTTCTCAGCTCCAGTAGTATTGGTGCACAAGAAGGATGGATCATGGCGCATGTGTCCAGATTATAGGGAGCTCAACAAGCTCACTATTAAAGATAAGTTCCCCATTCCTGTCATTGATGAATTACTGGATGAATTGCATGGATCAATTTACTTCACCAAGTTGGATCTTCGTTCGGGATATCATCAAATCAGAATGAAGATTGAAGACATTCCGAAAATGTCATTTAGAACTCATGAGGGTCATTATGAATTTTTGGTCATGCCTTTTGGCCTTACCAATGCACCTTCAACATTTCAAGGTTTGATGAATTCAATTTTCAAACCATTCCTTAGAAAATTTGTGTTAGTATTTTTTGATGATATACTAATCTACAACAAGTCTTGGAAGGATCATGTTGAACATGTTGACAAGGTGCTACAACTATTGGAGGAGAAACAATTATATGCAAAAAGATCCAAATGTTTCTTTGGAGTCCAGGAGGTGGAATATTTGGGTCATATTGTATCTCATGAAGGAGTTAAGGTAGACCCTAGCAAAATTAAAGCCATTAAGGAATGGAAAATCCCCACATCCATAAAGCATCTGCGAGGATTTCTTGGGTTGACAGGGTATTATCGCAAGTTTGTTAAGAATTATGGGAGAATAGCAGCACCTCTAACAACATTATTGAAGAAAGATTCATTTTCATGGACTCCGGAAGCAACAAAGGCCTTTGAACATCTTAAAGAGGCAATGTGCCAAGCACCAGTCTTAGCTACACCGGACTTCACAAAAACCTTTATTGTGGAATGTGATGCTTCAGGAAATGGAATTGGTGCTGTTTTAATGCAAGATGAAAGACCCATTGCTTTTGAAAGTCGTCCAATCAAGGGAAAGTTTTTAAGCAAAGCTATTTATGAGAAGGAAATGTTGGCAATACTCCATGCACTTAAGAAATGGCGACCCTACCTAATGGGAAGACACTTCAAGGTAAAAATGGATCATGATAGCCTTAAATACTTTTTAGAACAAAGATTATCCTCTGAAGAGCAACAAAAGTGGGTCACAAAGATGTTGGGTTATGACTTTGAAATCATCTACAAAAAAGGGAAGCAAAATGTGGTGGCAGATGCACTCTCAAGAAAGGATGAGGATGTGGAAGCATTGTTGTGTGCCATTTCTATTATCCAACCAGATTGGATAAACGAAGCAAAGGAGGAATGGAAGAATGACGAAGAAGTGTGGGCACTTATTCGAAAGCTACAACAAGATTCCAGTACTTCTGATACATTTAGCTGGCAAAATGATTCGTTATGGTACAAAGATCGCTTATACCTCTGTAAGAATTCCCAGCTAAAACAAAAGATTCTTATGGAATTGCACACTTCTCCCTTAGGAGGGCACTCAGGATTTTTAAAAACTTACCACAGGGTTAAGAAGGAAATTTTTTGGGATGGCCTTAAATCAGATATTCAAAAGTTTGTGGCGGAATGTTTGGTTTGCCAACAAAATAAAGTTGAAACAATTAAGACACCGGGTCTATTACAACCTTTATCCATTCCAAGCCAACGTTGGGAGGAGGTTTCAATGGATTTTATCACAGGTTTACCCAAGTCTGAGGGAAAGAGTGTCATCATGGTGGTAGTTGACAGACTTACCAAGTATGCACACTTTTGTGCATTATCACATCCATTTAAAGCCAGTACAGTTTCTACTGCATTTATGGAAACAGTTCAAAAGCTACATGGGAACCCAAAGATTATTGTAAGTGACAGAGATCCCATTTTCACTGGAAATTTTTGGACAGAATTATTTTCTTGTCTTGGTACTCAGTTAGCTCATAGCTCATCTTATCATCCTCAATCTGATGGGAAAACTGAGATAGTAAACAAATGTTTGGAAGGATATCTTCGTTGCTTTGTATCTGATAAACAGACACAATGGGTCAAATGGTTGCCTCTGGCTGAATGGTGGTATAACACTTCCTTCCATACAGCAACAAAAATGACCCCATTTATGGCACTTTATGGGTACCAACCACCATCAATCACATCATATTTAAGAGAAAATTCTAAGGTTCATGCAGTGGAACACCACATCGAACATCAACAACAAGTCCTCCAACTCTTAAAGGATAACCTCGTGTTGGCACAAAATAGAATGAAACAACAGGCAGATCAACATCGCAGTGAAAGAAGTTTTGATGTAGGTGATTGGGTATTCCTACGGCTACAACCATATAAGAAAATGTCCCTAAAGCAAGCTAAGAAGGATAATAAATTATCACCAAAGTATTATGGTCCGTACAAGGTGTTGGAAAAGATTGGTACTATGGCATACAAATTGGAGCTTCCTGCAGCTTCTCGATTGCACCCAGTTTTCCATGTTTCATGTTTAAAGAAGGTTATAGGCCACAAGCTCCCAGTTCAAACAATATTGCCAGAACTTGACGAGGAAGGAAAAATTATATTGGAATCGGAAGCAGTCACAGAAAAAAGAACTCGACAGCTACAAAATCAATCAATTTCGGAGTATCTTATCAAGCGGAAGAACTTATCCGCTGAAGATTCCACATGGGAGGATGAGAATTTTATGTAGAAGTATCCAGAACTGCTCAAGCGTTGAGGACAACACTTTTTTGAAGGAGAGGGGCATGTTGGGTCCCTATAATACTAGTGATTACCCCATTACTATTGTAGTTATACCCCTTATTTATATTGTTGTGCCCCTATTACCCCCATATTGTTATTTCTGTGCCCCTTAGAATCCCTCTATTGTTATTTTTGTGGCTTTATATTATTATTGTTAGGTCGGCTGGATTATATTGTGACTCCTTAGACTCATATATATAGAAAGGAGCTTTTGTCATTTGTATCATCCAAGAATTGTTCATTTATGTAATCTAAAGGAGGTTGCCCCCTCGAAGAGGCTGAATTCTAAGGCGTGGATTTATCTTTTCTATCTTTTCTTGAGCTGGTTTCATAACAAGAAATATGAGGTATCTCAAGGCAGTCAGACTTCGCAATTCAATCTACCTCACCCTCTCACCAGACTTCAAAGCGGAAAGCTCGGTATTGAACCTACTGAGTTGCCTTTACCTAAAAGGAAAAGGGCAAAAAAGAACACTGAAGGATCTGACAGTGAGACTTTCTCATCATCATCCTCCATCTCATCTTCTCCAGTGCGAAGTCAGCCATCCACCCCACCATTACATATTGTTGTTCAACAAGGATCAGGAACTTCAACATCTCAACCTCAGACCTCAATATCAACTCCTTCCCAAATATCTAGAACTTCATCGGCAATATCATCTGCTATTAGTTTTACAATGGCTCAGAATCCATGGAGTAGTCCTGGTGTAGTCAATATTCCTGCCACACTACACAAATTGCCTGATTCTCCTGAAAAATGGTTGCTGAAATTTAATCCAGATACAAGGACACCAGCCGAGGAGCATATTAACAATTTCATGTTATCCGTTAATTTGAAAGGAGTGACAGAGGAAGATGTTGTCATTAGGCTTTTCCATTATACCTTACAAGGATCAGCTAGGTCTTGGTATTTTTCCCTGCCCTCTGGATCCATTACTAGTTGGAACATTTTCCAAGAACAATTTCTGACTAAGTATGGCGACGACAGATCTTTAGCAACGTTAATTAATGATCTCTCAAATCTTAGGATAGAATCTAAAGAACCTATTAAGGAATTCAACTCACGATCAAGAAAATCTTGAATAAGATTCCAAACACCTCTAAACCAAGTGAGAAAATCAGAAGTGAATGGTATATAACAACCCTACCTTCAAATATAGCTATTTTTGTAGACAGTGCTGCTAAACCAACTTTAGCTGAGAACATGAAAGAGGCACTTGCTGTAGAGAAACGCATTATTGCTTTAGAAAAGAAAGCTGCTCTTGAAGATAGGAAACCAAAAAAAGTTTCTTTTAAAGATGATTCAAAGACGAAAACCCCTAAAGATCCATATGATATGGAAGGTTTATAAAAAGTCCTCAAGACTATGTCAAATGAAATGGTTGAAATCAAAAAACAAGTAGTTGAAACTTCAAAAAAAAGGCCATTCAGAAATTTTAAGAAACCTGAATCAAAGTCGCCAAATGCCATCTCTAATGTAGACTCAGAACCCGAAGAAGAAGAAGAAGATGAAGCAGTCTTGCCATCCGAGGAACCAGAAGAAGAAGATACTATTGAATGCCATGGGATGTGGGATTTTATTTTACCCAACTCTGATACAGACAATGAACAAGAAGCTTTTCCTGTGACTACGAGAAGTAAAGGTACTCCTGAACCTGTTCAGGCAACTTCGAAGAAAAGGAATGCAGGTACCACTACTACCAAAGAAAAGGTTTCCACAAAGAAAGCTACATCAATACCATCCCAAAATCATCCATCATCTTCAAATTCACCTTCAACATCTAAGACATTAGTAGTTACAGATTCTATGGACTACAATATTATCGAAGATATGAAGAAGACTAAGGAAAATATTACTATGTTTGAACTTAGCAAACTCAAACGTCAACAGAAATTACTTCTTAAAGAGTTAAATGTTGTACCTTCTTCACCTCTCCCTAATGATGTATTGTCCAAAGCTGCTAATGATTCAGGTCAAGCACCTCTGGGTAGAGTGGAAGCTACTGATGCAGTTTTAATTGGGGATAGATCAAATTCTCATACTCCTCCTTTCCTCTTGACCTATGAGATCTATAATAGAAATCTAGACAAATGTTTGATTGACTTAGCAGCTTCCTCTAATATAATGCCAGCTTCAGTTTGTTCCAAACTGAACATTGAACCCCAAAAGTCTGCAATTCATATTATACAGTTGGATAGAACTAAGGTCCAGGTTTTAGGGGAAATCAACACAGTAACTATTAAGTTATCAGCTGATCCAAAAGTGGTTCAAAGAATTGATATTTTAATCACTGATATACCCGAATTTTATGGTTTGATTTTCAGTAGAGACTGGTCTAAAAAACTTCATGGTTATACTTCCACCGATTGGTCCCATATGTGGCTACCTTATAAAGGAAAACCGAATCAGAACAAAATCGATTAGGAGAAACACATGACCCACACTGTTACTGAATTCGAACAGGAAAATCAACCAATAGCATTCAATAACAATATTTTGGGGAATTATTCATCTGAATCATTCTTTGGAAATTTCACTGCCCAACCATCTCCTTTCCCAGTTAATAATTTCACATCTCAAATTGAAAACTTCTCACAAATAGATAGGTCAAGATGTGTTAATATTGTTGAGGAAACTGTAAATAAAATTGTTGATAATTCTTTATTTTGGTCACTATACTTTGACGGGTCTAAATCTAGTGAAGGTGCCGGAGCAGGATGTATTTTAGTTAGTCTTGAGGGAGAAAAAACTATTTTATCATGCAGATTGGAATTTGAATGCACAAATAATACAGCTGAGTATGAGGCCTTAGTTCAAGGACTTTACAAAGCAATTGGTCTTAAAGTTCAATATCTGAAGGTGTTTGGTGACTCAGAAATTGTTATCAAACAAGTTAGAAACTCAATTCATTGCCTTTCTGGTCATCTCAAACACTATCAGTCTTTGGTACAGGAACTCATATCTCAATTTTTAGCATTCAACATTTCTCCCATCCCTAGGTCCCAAAACGCAGCAGCCGACTTGCTAGCTAACGTGGCCTCTAAACTCCTACCGTCCGAAGATTATAGCCCAAACATATTTTCAGTAGAATTAATTTTTAGACCATCAATTCCCGATAATGTCACCAATTGGCGAGTGTTCAATCACGATGAAGACATTTTAAATTTCTTGACTTCAGATAAGTCCTATGATGATCAAATCATTGATGAAAGTGATCATGACCTTCAAATGAAGGAAAAACAAGAAGAAAACTCAATACCAAAACCGGTGGTCAAGCTTGAAGATCTTTATGATATTAAAGACAGGTTTAAACAGGTGACTAATTCAAAGCTCCAGAGTTCCACTTTAAGATTTGAATTGATAAACCTAGGTACTGAGGAAAACCCTCAAAACATCAATTTGGAATTAGGACTTTCTTTAGGAGAAAGAATAGCATTCATTAGATTGTTACAAAAAAACAAATATGTCTTCGCTTGGAAATATGATGATTTGAAAACATATGATGCATCAATCATTCAACATACTATTCCAATGCTTTCTGAACAAAAGCCAGTGCAACAGAAGTTAAGAAAGATTCATCCTAACCTAGAGAGTCAAATAAAGGCTGAATTAAATAAACTCTTGAAGGCTAAGATAATTTTTCCTGTCAGACATTCAAACTGGGTGTCCAATATGGTGCCTGTTAGAAAGAAGAGCAGTGATATCAGGATTTGCATCGATTTCAGAAATCTTAATAAGGCAAGCCAAAAAGATAACTTCCCTTTACCTACCATGGAGCAGACACTCCATTCAGTAGCTGGTTCTTAGTTAATGTCTTTTTTAGATGGTTTCTTAGGATATAACCAAATTTTGGTCCATCCTGATAACAAAACTACCTTCAGAACTAAGTGGGGAACTTATGCTTACCAAAAAATGCCTTTTGGACTTATCAACGCAGGAGCTACATTCCAGAGAGCGATGGACATAGCATTCAAAGGATTGCTCAATAAATCAGTAGTTGTCTATTTAGATGATATTATTGTTTTTTCCAAGAAAATGTCTAATCATTTACATGATTTAAAACAAATTTTTGAACGCTGCAGAAGGTATGGTATCTCTCTTAACCCAAAGAAGTCATTTTTTTCTCTTAATCAAGGAAAGCTTTTAGGATTCATTGTTTCAAAGGATGGTATTTATATTGATCCAGATAGAATTAAAGAAATTTCTGATATTCCATTCCCTCATAATAAAAAATCCATGCAGTCATTTTTGGGTCAAATTAACTTTGTCAAAAGATTTGTTCCAGATTTTTCCCAGATTAATTTACCATTGCAAATGATGATTAAGAAAAATTCGGTGTTTAAATGGGGACCTGCAGAAAAAGAGGCATTTGATTCTATCAAACAATCAATTATAAATGCCCCTGCTTTAAGCACTCCCAATTTTTCAAATCATTTCATACTATATACCCTCACATCTGCTTCGTCTTATGTAGCAGTATTGACTTAAATTAATGATCAAAACTTGGAAGCACCAATCTCATTTTACGGCTCAAATCTTCAAGGTGCTAAACTAAACTATTCGGAAGTTGAAAAACAAGCATTTGTTGTGTACAAATCCATTAAACACTACAGGCCCTTCCTCTTGAAAGCTCACACAAAAGTTATAGTTCCTTTTTCAGCAGTAAGACAATTACTAGTGCAAAGGGAATTAAGAGAAAAGAGAGCGAATTGGGTCACAACATTACAAGAGTATTACTTAGAAATTAAACCAACAAAGATTGTCAAAGGCCAATGTTTTTGCAGGTTGTTAGTAGGAGCATCCAATATTCAAGAACCTGAAGGAACAGAAGATACTGAAGAAATTAATCAGATAAGTATCATAGATCCTAAATCACAATATTCAGATCTGATTTTCTATTTAAAAAATGGATACGCTCCTTCTAATCTTTCCTATAAAAGCAAACGTTCCATCAGATTGAAGGCGAAAAACTTCATAATTGTAGATGATGTATTGTTTAGATGAAATTATGATTAAATTTTATTAAGATCCTTAGAAAAACCTGAAGCACAAAAGGTTTTGCAGGAGCTACATGACGGGCTAGCAAGAGGACATTTTGGAGCTGATACAACAACTCACAAAATCATTCATGCTGGATATTATTGGCCCACTCTGTTCAGAGATACTCATGAATATGTAAGGAAATGCCAAATTTGTCAAACCTCCAGTGGAAGACAAAGAAAACCAGCTTTCCATTTGCAACCAGTCAACATTGAACAACCTTTTGAGCAATGGGGATTGGACATCATTGGAGAAATCACTCCCCATTCTTCCAAACAGCATAAGTATATCCTTACTGCCACTGATTACTTTACTGAGTGGGTTGAAACAATTCCTTTGAAGACAACGAACTCTGAGGCAATCATGGAATTCATAGATCAATTCATTATTACCAGGTTTGGTGTCCCAAACGCTCTTGTTTTTGACAATGCATATTATTTCTCTGGAAATTCTATATTTGAATTTGCTATCAAAAGGGGATTTAAATTGAAGTATTTTGAAAATTACTACCCTCAGGGTAATGGTTTGTAAGAATCCACCAATAAAAATCTTATTAAGATTATTAAGAGAACTATTGAACAAAATCATAAAAACTGGCATAAATCTTTGATATTTTCACTATGGGCTGACAGAATATCACAAAAGGCCTCCATAGGCACTTCTCCATTTAATCTAGTGTATGGTAAGGAAGCTGTCATACTAGAAAATTTCATACTTCAATCTCTAGCTTTAGTACAGTTTATTGAAGAAAGTCCCTCATCTTCTATTCAACTATGACATGATCAAATTTTAAAACTAGAAGAAGAAAGGGAAAAATCCAGGATTATACATGCAAAACACCAACAAATTATCAAGTCATCTTTTGATACAACTTCAACCAGTTCAAAGAAATTACAAGTTGGTGATCTAGTTTTGAAATGGGACAAAGCCCATGAGGATAAAAGAAAACACACTAAGTTCCAGAAAATGTGGCTCGGACCATTTCAAATCAATGAGAAGATAGGCCCTTCTACTTTCATATTGCAAGATCTATCAAAGAAGAGAGATTCTCTTCCTGTTAATGGCCTTATCTTGAAAAAAATCTTCAATTGAGGAGGTAACCCCTTCTCCCTTTGTAAATGTTCAATTTTCAGCAAAATTTCTATACATAGCTTATACTTTTTAGGATTTTGGAAAATAAAGTTGTAAGAAGCTTTCCATTGGTCTTTGCTATATTGAAAAAGTTTCTCAAAAGAAATAGTTCTGATATTTGCTTTTAAAATGGAAGCCTTAAACGAAAGGAAACTTTCTAGGAAATTAGGTAGATTTAGATTCTGAAACCCCATTTTATTTTTGTGAAATCTTCTCAAGATTTAGAACTACTGTAAATCATTTTAATGTTTTTAAGCAGCCTGAAAACGGTTATCAATACAAAATAGAAACTGATTCAATCTTAGCATCTTCAACTCTTATCCTGTCATCCATCTTCTCTTAAGGAGAAAATTTTTCATCCCATTCATCAAAGTTTATAATTACTCAGAGTGTAATTCTAAAATATGTATGATATAAAAGATAAGAGGTCTTATTACAAGCTTGCTTACCATGATCATTAGGGGAATAGTTTAACTGACATTACCAATACTGCATATCAAAACAGGGTAATGGCTTATAATTATAAGACAAGGGGTCTCATCACGAGCCAACTTGTTCAGTTAAATTACAACCAGTGAATGGCATTGTCAAACAACTGGCCACCAAACCAGGACAATGGCTTTTTATCTTACAAAATAAGGAAAAAAGAAAAAGTAATACAAAATATGGAGACATATTTATGAATTCATTCTTTTTAATTATACTCTGAAATGGATGGGATAATGAATGATCAAATGGTTAAAAGGTATCCCTGTCGAGACTATAGACGTTTGCTGGTAGCAGAGGCTCTACCTATGACAGAGGAGTCATTATAAAGCTAAGTTGGAAAAGTTTTTGTTTTATTATTATCAACCAATTAAGGCTAATTTAAAACATAGAATGTATTTAATTTTAACACGAGAAGAAAATAGCAGAAAGAGTTATCATTATTTTCAGAATTTATGATTGCCTAGTTATATTAGAATTTTTCGCTAGTCAATATTTTAGGATTCATAAAGTTTAAATATTTTAAAATTTCTCATAGATAACTGTTTCTCCGAGTGAATCGCCAATTGTTGTGTTGTACAACAACCCCCCATTTCATAATTTTTTCTTGAAAAATCATAATAAGAAATGGGTCCCTTCTAAAAAAAAAACTTAGATGTGTGAATAAATTGGTATTAACCCATCTTTTGAACAATCCTCATCAAAAGGTCCAATGGAAATGATATATTATAAACCTTTTGATTAATAATACAATAGGTCTTTTAAATAATTGCAAAGATCTTTATTATTACGATAAAGCGATCGCAAGATCGCATATCGTAATAATAAGAAAAACATATATAAAAGACCCATTAACTACTCCGATCCAAAAAAGGAAATCGCTATTGGATATCGAGGAAAAGCAAAACACATCATATATACAAAGCACCTCTCCCATTCCTCCGATGCGATAAAAGGCGTTGCCATCGGCGATCGGCCTTAACAACCCTGCATATGAATTGTCACACCTTCAAATCTTCCAATACGATAAGGCGTATCGCCATTGGCGATCGCCGATTTCACAATAGCATAAGTAATGTGACCCGAACCCATTCCCGATTGCGATACATTAAATCAAGGCGTGTGTTTCGAAACAAATTTGAAAGGCTTACATGCATTATAACACCTTTTGGTGATCGAGGGATATTTTGGACTGTTATTAAAACCTTCTCGTTCACGTTACCAATCATCAATTGCGATTATCCGCCAAAAATCTAAGCCACGCTTGAATCGATCATTCACCATATAAACATTATGATGGGTATTTAAAAGCTCTCTTACCATGATTGACAGGTGAAATGGCCAATTAATGAAGCAGTTATGACGAGATTTTCCACTTGGATCCTATCTGCAGCACTTTCACTGTAAGCTTTGATTATTCGCTAATTGGTATAACTCTTTCATATTGGCTCATACTACCTATTTCCCTGTATCACGCTGGTTTCATTCCTTGTGCAGAATTCCACCGAAATAACAAGTTTTAAGCAAATGGGAAAGAAATCCAAGAGATCCGCGGCAACAGTGGCCCCTACAGTAACAGTGCAGCCAACCAGTGATCCAGGACCAAGTAAAAAAGGCCTAATCTCAGACACTACATGTCTCGGCCTTGGAAATACAAGTTGGCAAAGTATCTATAATTTAATTGAAGCAGAGGATCCTGAGGAAGTGTCGGAAGAAGCTACTGCAGACTCAACTAATAAATCAGAAGCTTCCCTGAAAGACTTAGCCGACTCATATTTGCACAGGATAGCGGAGTGGGAGAAAATTCTTCCATACGCTGATATAGTCAGATGGGTGGTTGAAGAAATTCCAGTTTCAAATAGAACGTTTTGCATGATTGACAGGAGAATTTTTGGTTCATTTCAGCCTTATGACTAAAGGAAGATGTACCATTTACCCCAACCCAAGAAGAAATACAACAAATCCTTTTTGGAAAAATTCCTAGCAGAGAACGAGACTGAATCGACCCCAATTAAGCATTGGAGACAGAATCCCGCAAAGCACAAACATGAATCATCAGGTAAGTACTCTGTCGATTCGCTATCATCTCCTTACTGTTATGCTGGGGCGATGATGTGTAGAATGTAGGGAATGCATGATTCAGCAAAGTCTACTATTGAAATGGTTCCTTTAATGGAAGCGGCCATTAACAGTTATGTGATGTATTGGGAAAACATATTGTCTGATAAATTAGCCTCTACAATTCTTGATTTTAGATCAAATTCACGTAAAACCACTAGAACCATTCCCCCTTTCTGTTACAGTGCTTATCTTATGGATATGATTTGCTTTAATTCCGAATACCCGGTACTTGGGTAGAGATGGACACCACAAGACCCTAATCCAATCCACATTTATCATCAAATGTTATGGAATGCGCACTATAAAGACCACTTGTACCAAATCTGTAATGGTTCCATCTTGCCTATCTATTATGCCATTTTTTATAAGCCTGCCCCAAGGATTTCTGAGGAGGCAGAGATTGACTTGACTGTTGTAGGGAATTGGTTCTGGGAGGACAAGTTCACATATATAAGGGTTTTTGGTAGCCTTGCAAGACCCCATGTCCTTCCTTTGTATAAACCTGATAAGCTGTTCGCTGGAGAATTGGCCTACCAAATAACAACAACAGGAACATCCAAAACTCTTAGGACTTCTAAAAAGTAGTCATGGCCTACATTTCCTTTAAGATGCGGTGCTTATACTCTACATGATTACAAACATGTGGAAAAGGAGGCAGGAAAAATAAATATGCTCAATCTTCCAACCATTCCTAACAGGCAATTCCATCCAATGAAATTTGCCTATAATGTGCTTGAACAAGCCAAACTTACAAAGTTTGACCATGAAAAAGATGAATTTGACGACCTGTTTTCTTCAACAGAATCATTGATTCAGGTGAAAATGTTGGCCAAAATGAAATATAAAGATGAAGGACTGGTAGAATTCAATAGGCTCAGAGAATAGAGGTTGCAAACTCTGCCTCTGGACTTATTAGCTACTACACCAACAACTCAGTCAAGCAAGCCTGAACAATTAATTATTGACAAACCTCCCACTACAGAAAAAATCCCCGAAAAGGGAAAAGAGCCAGAACAGAAGATAGAATAGGAGAAAGAGAAGAAGCAGGACAGTGAATATATTGATCTAGAGGCTCAAATTGATCCCAAACTCCTCAAAGACTGGCAGCAATTTGACTCTATTCTAAGCAATCCTGAGACTTCACAAGGGTTTGGAACACCTCAAGTAACAGTCGGTCAAGAAACAACAACAACTACAGTTCCAATTGAAGGAACCAATGGCCTATCCATCAACAAAGATGCAGAAATAATTCTTAAAGATCCATCCAATCAGATTGTTTTGCAGGTAGAAGACATACCACCATTAGATGTATTTTCTAGTCCCAAACACAGGGCTGTGGTGAAAATACAGAGAAAAAGGAGGAGACTTGATCAATCTCCCCTTTTACTAGAACAAACAGAGATGGCTAATGTGGTGTGGAAGGAGGAATTTAACCCTTCTGATGGCCTTACAAAACTTTCTCGATATGTTGGAGCTTATTCGGCAGCCACCATGGATAAAGCCTCGGAAGTAAGCAATCTACTTAAGGAAAGAGATCAAACAATTGTTTCACTGCAGTCACAGGTATCTGAAGCTCAGCTGAAAAATAGAACAGTTATAACAGCAACTATCAACACAGCAGCAGGTAAACAATCAATTAAAGGAGAAATTGCTTAAGGAGAAGCAGAGGATAGACTTAAGCGCAGCACAGAAACAAAAGGAATTATCTGAGGCATTGGCTAGATTGAAGACAATGAATGAACAAATGAGTATGATGAAAGATGAGCAAAAATCTCAACTGTCACAAGAAGTAGAAAGGTTTAAGAGTCTTCCTCAACTAGCAGAGTTCAGAACCGAAGCTCTCCAAATAAACAAAGCATTGATTACACAGCTAAAACTGCTATGTCATAACATTTCTCTGGTTGAGCCCCTTTGGGAGATTACTACATCAATAGTTGACAAATCAGTCGATGCCAGGCAGGATTTAGAACAGGTCGATGAGACTTTAACCAACTTTCTTGCTTGGCAAGACACCAGTGGAGGGCAAGCCACGAATCTGCCTAAAATTCTAGAGTCACACAAAGAAATCCTTTTTCTAGATGGCAGTCACAATTGATAAAATCAGAGAGAGAAACATCAAGATGGAGATTATCAACCAGTAATTTAATTGAGTCAATCAATGACACTCTTTATCTCTCTAACATGATTTCACAGTGCTCTCTAGGTAAATTGACGTCAGCCAAAGCCTTGGAACAAACATGCAATCAAGAATTGGAAAAGAATGGAAGATTAATTGCCGAAATCCAAAGTTTATCTTGGGATACCTTTTGGTTTTTCTTAATTAAACCACACAGTCAGAGGGCCGCACTCAAATGTTTAATTGATGTCATTAGTTTCATGATTCCTGAAATCCACGATGCCACATACTTAGCCCAACTACCTTCTTGTCTAAGTTGCCCTCCAGAATTGCAACCGAGGCTTGCTATCTACTAGCTCAAGCCAAAGGGAGATCATCTGAAACAATGAATCATGCTGCCGACTGCAAACAAGCTGATTTTGAGGAGATACTCATAATGTAGTTGTACCAATTGATAGCATTTTTATTTTGTAATTAGTTAGCCTAATTAATATTTATAGGCCCTTTCATGCATTTAGAAAGGGTCCTCATTTTTTGTATAAACTCAAATCAGTAAGTCACACTATTATGCTTCTGATCTATTTTTTATGAAGACTGGGCTAGTATTTTGAATTTTAACGAAGAAAGCTTTGATGACATGTGCACTATTGCCTCATTGTGGAATTGTTTCTAAGTTAGAAGAAGGAATTTGAATGCGATTGATATCGTGACTGATTCAAATAACATATGGAACTATTATTTATGTGCTTGCCTCATTCTTGCTTGTGAATTAGCATTTATTTAATCTTGCTATCATTGGATATATGTATGTGTTTTAACAGCAATCCTTATACTCTTCGCTATTGAATGTCTAAGGAGTGTTATTATTCCAATCATATTTATGTCTGTGATATATATGAAGAATAGTGTAATAATGTTTTCTTGATTACTTTGTTCAACTATTTGAACTCAGTAATTATTATATGAATAAATGTCTTTGTTTACCAATAGAGTCATCTATCTGCCTGTTTGTGTATAACACTACAACAAAACCAGCGATTAGCGTCCCTTTTTACTTCTTTTTTTGCATCTAGAGCCCATTTTTGGTGCTATTTGCATCCATTTATCAAATATGGTGCAAAACTTGACACAAAATTTGCATCAAGTTTTGCACCAAATCTTACACCAAGTTTAGCACCAAGTATTGCAATAGGTTTTGCACCACGTTTTGCACCAAATTTTATGCCAAGTTTTATGTCATCCTTTGCACCAGGTTTTGCTCCAGGTTTTGCATCAATTTTGGCATCTATTTTTGTTTGACATACTTTTGCATCCACTTTTTGCACCTACACTTGCATCAACTTTTGCATCGACTTTTGCATCCTTTTTTGCATCATTTTTTAAATCATTTTTTGCATCCATTTTTTCATCCATTTGTGCATCACTTTTGCGCCACGTTTTACATCGAGTTTTGTGTCTAGTTTTGCATATAATTTTGCATCTACTTTTGTTGCATCCACTTTTCCATCTTGTTTGGCATCCATATTTACATCCTCTTTTGCATCTATTATTGTACCCACTATTGCATCTAATATTTTTGTGCCACAATTGGCGCCTAGTTTGGCACCTCCTTTTGCACCCACTTTTGATTATAATTTTGCATCCACGTTTGCATCCTCATTTGCATCCAGGTTTTCATCAACTACTACATCTATTTTTGCATCCCTTTTTGTATCCAATTTTGGACTAGGATTTGCATCGGGTTTTGTGTCTCGTTTTGTATCTACTTTTGCATCGACTTCTATTGCATCCACTTTTGCATACAATTTTGCATCCACTGTTACACCCATTTTAAATTTCACTTTTTGCATCCCTTTTTACATCTTCATTTGCATCATACTTTGATTCTTTTTTTTCATCTATCATTACATCCAATTTTGTTATGCCATAATTTGCACCATGTTTTGCACTCACTATTGTATCCACGTTTTCTTCCAATTTTGCATCCATGTTCACATCCTCTTTTGCATCAAATATTGCATCTATTTTTGCATCCACTTTTGTGTCAGGTTTATGCATTGGGTTTTGCATCTCGTTTTGTATCTACTTTTGCATCTACTTCCATCGTATCCATTTTTTTCATCCAATTTTGTTTTGCCTGTTGCATCAATGTTTGCTTCCACTTTTACATCCATTTTTGCATCTTATTTTGCATATTTTTTGTCTATTGTTACATCCACTTTTGTTGCACCATATCTTGCGCCTACCATTGCAACCACATTTGCTTCCACGTTTGCATCCACATTTGCATCCTCTTTTGTGTTCAAGTTTACATTAGATATTGTGTATGTTTTTGCATCCCCTATTGTATCCACTTTTGTTTCATCCATTTTTGCATCTAATTTTGTGTCCGTTGTTGCATCCACATTTGTTTCACCAAAGTTTGTGCCAAGTTTTACACCTACCATCGGACCCATGTTTGCTTCCACTTTTGCCTTCATGTTTGCATCCAAGTTTGCGTTGACAACTGCATCTATTTTGCATCCACTTTTGTGCTAGGTTTTTCATGTTGTTGTGCATCTACTTATGTTGTATCCACTTTTCATCCAATTTTACTTCTATTGTTGCCCCCATTTCTATGTTCGCTTTTGCATCCCTTTTCCAACACTCATCATATTTTCTGCATTGATGATATTCCTTATGGCATTGACAATTATGAACAATTGACGACAATGTCAATAATATTGACAATGATGAAAATGAAGATGATGGCGATGACATGAATTGTGATTATGATGATAAAGACGATAGTGGTTACAATGACGTTAATGATGATGATGGCAATGATTATGATGATGACGATGCTAATGACCTTGGCGAATCTTCCCAATTTTAGATGTTGTCATTGTCATAATCATAAGCATTATCTTTGGTGTCATCATCATCATTTTCATCTAGGTCATCATCAAAAACAATAATGGCATGAATGATGATGATGATTACAACAATGTTGATAGAAATTACATTAATGATGATGATGGGGATGATAAAAATGACAATGACGATGATAATGGTGGTGATGATGATGATCATCGATCATCTCTCAAAAATAGAGTTGTTATTTCTCTTACGTATATCAATGTGTCCTAAACAACCCTTTTCTAGCATTGATCACATTTTTTGGGTTGATGATATTTCTTACAACGTCTATAATTATAAACAATTGCAAACAATGTCCATAATGATGATGATGATGGAGCTGATGCTGATGGCATGAATGGTGATTATGATGATAATGTAATGATGGCAATAACGATGACAAGGATGATGGTGATGATGATGACAATGATTATGATAATGAGAATGAACAATTACTAGTTTCACTACCATCTTCTGGATACATATTACTATCATACTTTTTAAATTTTCTGTCTCTCTTGAGGTATCTTACTATAATGGTGTTGTCAACACTAGAAAGATATCTTGTTGTAATGGTGGTTCTAATGTTAGCACTAGCAAAGTTTTTGTTAAATTTTGGTTAAAAAAAATCGATTTATGCAATTATTTTGATAATCTATGTAAAAAAGTAAATAACATCCAATTATTTTGACTGTAGTCCCATTGATTATCATGAATTCACCAGTCTGAAGACCATCTTCTACATACATATTATTAATAAACTTTTTGCATTATATCCCTCTTATATCTTGTTGTAATGGCAGTATTAGCACTAAAAAAATATCTTGTTGTAATGGTGATGTTAGTATTAGCACTAAAAAAATCACTAAATTTTGGTAAAAAAAAGTTTATCATTTATTTATTTTTAATTTGGGAATTTTTTGTTTTTATTTTTTTTGTTTTTAATTCTATTTTTATGCAGTAATATTTTTTTTGGTTGAATTTTGGTAGTAACTAGTTTTTGGTCGAATCATATGTATTAACCATGTTCTTTATGCTACAAGTCTAATTGTTGGGACAAAATTGCTCTTTCAAATAAGTTGCAAAAGCTATTTTACATCCATTGTTGCACCCATGTTTACACCCACTTTTACATCCCTTTTTGCATCCTATTTTTCATCTTCATTTGCTTCTTTTTTTGCATCTATCATTACATCTACTTTTGTTGTGACAAAATATGTTCCATGTTTTGCACATACTGTTGTACCCACGTTTGCTTCCAATTTTGCATCCATCTTCACATCCTCTTTTGCATAAAATATTTCATCTATTTTTGCATCCACTTTTGTGTTGGGTTTTGCATCTCATTTTGTATCTTCTTTTGCATGTACTTCCATTTCATCCATATTTTGCATCCAATTTTGTTTCTCATGTTGCACCCGTGTTTGCATCCACTTTTACATCCCTTATAGCATCTTGTCTTGCATCTAAGTTTGCATATTTTTTTGTGTCTATTATTACATCCACCTTTTTTGTGCTATTATTTGTGCCATATCTTATGCCTATCATTGCAACCCACATTTTCTTCCACTATTGCATCCATATTTGCATCCTCTTTTGTGTCCAAGTTTGCATCAAATATTGTTTATGTTTTTTGCATCCCATTTCGAATTTACTTTTACATCCAATTTTGATTTGTCTAGTTTTGCAACTAATTTTGTGTCCACTATTGCACCCATGTTTACATCCCTTTTTTCATCCAAGTTTTCCTCCTTTTTGCATTCAAGTTTGTGTCCCTTTTTTTTTACATTCATTGGAGTATCCACATTTGTTTCACCACAATTCATGCTAAGTTTTATGCCTACTATTGTGCCCATGTTTTCTTCCACTTTTTCATCCATGTTTGAGTCCTATTTTGTGTTCAAGTTTGTATGAACTATTGCATCTACTTTTTCATCCACTTTTGTTCAATTTTTCTGCCTTGTTTTGCATCTACTTATGTTGTGTCCACTCTTCATCCAAATTTACGTCTATTTTTACCCCCATTTTTTGGTTTACTTTCGCATCCATTTTCCAACACACATCATATCTTTTGCATTGATTATATTTCTTATGACATTGAAAATTATGAACAACTGATGACAATGTCAATAATTATAACGATGATGATAATGAAGATGATGACGATGACATGAATTGCGATTGTTATGATAATGACAATGATGATAAAGACGATGGGAGTTACAATGACAATGATGATGATGCTAATGACCTTGGCCATTCCTCCCAATTTTTAAATGTTATCATGGTAAAAATCATAATAATTATCTTTGGCGTCATCTTCCAAGTCATCATCATTTGATCATCATTATCATTATTTTCATCTTGGTCATAATCAAGAACAATAATGGCATGAATGATGATTATGATGTTCATGATGAAGATGACAAAAATTATGATAAAACTTATATTAGTTATGATGATGGGGATGATGACAATTATAATGACGATGATAATGGTAGTGATGTTGATGATCATCAATCATTTCTAAAAAATAAAGTGGTTATTTTTCTTTCATATATCATGTGTCCTAAGGTTAGTGATATTTCTTATGATACCTATAATTATGAACAATTGACGACAATATACAAAATCATGATGATGATGATGATCATGAAGAAGACATGAATGGTGATTATGATGATAATGAAATGATGACAATAATGATCACATTGATGGTGGTGATGATGGCAATATTGAAGATGATGACCCTCCCTCTAAACTAGCGAGGTACTCATAATGAGACAAAAAAGTACTCTCAAGTTGAAATATTCATATAAGAAGGGATCTAGATTGATAAGCATCAATGATGATTTACATCATCATAGCCAAAATTTTCAAAATAGTAAGGCCTTGGCTAACAAGTTTATCTCTCCATTAGATCAGAGCACAATGTTGGGAGGCATAAATTTGGACACCACTTCCTTTCAAGGCACTTACCCCACCAAGATGTTTACCAGGTATGTCCTCACATGATCATTTCCTAATCCACTATCATAATATTTGACAACAGAAAATGTCAATCCTCATGACTATTCTTATCTTGGATTAATGTACTTGACTTATGGCGATTAGTCCTAATCAATGTCGAAATTCTCAAAGAATATTGGTCCCAGATGTTTATCCAATCCACCATTATCCCTACTAGTGCCTTTACTAGGCTTACGATTGTTAATCCTAGCCATAGTACATGACACATGGATAACATGGTGTCTACCCTCACTCCCTCTCAACCAGGGAGGAAACATCCACAAGCATAAGATTTTCTCAAGAATACCCATCATTTTCGTAGAGAATAACATCATTAATTTGTTTTCATCACATGACAACTTTATGATTAAGCATTCATATATTTGTGGCAAAATATTTCCCCTTTTGTATTTGTGATGAAATACAATAAAAAAGTGAAAGCCAAAATCATTAAACATACACTATATTGATTTATCTAAGTCTAAACTCTAAGGTTGAAGTGAAAATTCATGTAAATCTTATATCTATGAGTTGTTCCAAACTTATGAAAACCTTATTCCCTAAGTCCTATATATAAGAAAATGAAAAAGAAAGAAAAATAAGGGCCAATAAATGGTAACTCATGTATTCACTCCCTCTTTGGAAAATATAGGAATATATACACTCCTAGTCACACTTGATCACATGTATGTGATGGTTAAATCATGAATTCTTCTTTTCTCCTTACATTTTCACTTCATCATTTAAGCACCTAATTGAGGATCTAAGGAATGTTTGTTTCCTAAGGCTTTCATGCCTACTCTTGGTTTACTTATGTCACACTACTGTCAATTTATGTGACAGAGTGAAATACATAAGTTTGTGGAGTTATTATAGAGGTGTATTGAGTTCGTAACCACACACACATGTATTACATCTCATTGATCCACATGTGTGGGTTGGAGACTCATTTCTTGACAACTTTAATGGAGACTACTTTGTGGCTTTAATGGTATAGCTTACAAAATATCTTGTTAAACATTTCGATTCATTCTTTCTTTTCCTCGAGACACTTATAATATTGAAGTCACTCCCAACAATCCATGGAGATGGGGAGTATAAATTACTTGTGCTAGAAATAGAATTGAGAAATAGAGGTTTTCCATTTGCAATATTGGAGTCATAGACATTAGATACATGGTAGTAGTCCTCAATGTCAATTAAATAAAATTGTATTGTCATAATGCGAAAAGAGGTAAACATATTGGTAACCTTGATGTCTTAATCATTTCAAATAATAACCATTCCACCCAAGTATCTCTAAGCATCAATCACTACTACTTGGAAATTCCTCCCCCATTTTCTAATTATATGAGGTTGAACCTCACTTAATATTTTTGCTTCTTATATCAACATTATTTATGGGTGCTTTGCATACCATTTTTCTTTTAGGAGTTTGTTTTCGCTTACTATTGACGCCCCTCATGTTCCAAGACTATTTTCATAAAAAATTTACATAGAAAGAAAGTATAAAGTGACTAAAAAGAAACATGTCTCAAGATTTAAGTGCTTGGACAATTCCACTTCATGACTCCTATATTTCCTTAACCTGGGACCAAATGGTGAACTTGATGGCCTTAAGGGAAATTGATCAATGAAAATCTAAAAAAGAGGTGATTTTTGACTTTATCACATACAATTTAATATACTAAAAAAAATATCCATAACAATTTCATCAATCAATGAATCATTAAAAAAAATATCCAAAACAATTTCATCAAGCAAAGAATCATTGCATTATAAAATACAATCTATAAACATTTTGGGAAAGTTTTGCTAAAACATGCTTAAAAATCAGCATGTTTAATATTAATATTTAACAATAATATGGACAATAACACATTTTGATAAATTAAATAACATATTATCAAGCCTAAAAAATGTCACTAACTGAAAACTACAAAGCATGCAACTAATGGAAGTGACCACTCAAGGCCACCACAAGACAATTAATCTATTACGACCAAGATTAATGGGGACAAAGATCTATAAAGGACAAAGGAAAACCTATTTTAACTTTATTTTTTTATTAGCCTGGTTCAAGATGAACATTTCAAGATATCGTGAAGAACATAATTAGTTTTATTGCATTAAGAAAACCCAAGCAGATTCTATAACTTAGAAAGAAAGAGATGTATAACACCCATCTCAGCAACACGACACATGACATTAAGTTACTTTACTATATATAATTTAAACTCCTATCATAAAATCACAAATTTAGAATGAATGGAATGTTTAAAATCCATTTTTATAAAAACAAAATATAATTTTTCTTATAGAAAAATATACCAAAAACTAAATATATTTTTCTAGAAAAAAAAAATACTAAAACTAAATATATATTTAAAAAAAAACTAAAACATAAGCAAACTAGAATTTGAATTTGACATTCTTGGTCACTTTCGGAAACATATGGTGTAATGTAATCTCTTTATCCTCATCTTTAGCTTTTTCCTAAAATATAAAAGCATACAAACGTGGGAAAGAGCCATAAAGCATGGGGAAGCTTTTTCCTAAGCACAAAAGCATCTAAAAAGTGGAAAATTCCCTTTTTATATGAGGAAACATTATTCACCCAAAAGATTTTTCCCAAATTGAACTAATGAGGAATTTTGGAAATCTTCATAGCCTCCACTTTCCTATATATTAGAGGCTTGGCCATTGAAAAAATGATGGGAATTTTGTATTGTCACGCTCTTGAGATCTGTCTTGAGAGGGAGAGTTTTGGAGCTATGAGTTGGGGGAGGTGATGTTGCAACTATATCTGGTTGTTGTAACTTTCCTTCAACTCCTTTATTCATATAGATCAGTTGTTCTTCCTTCCATATGTTTCTATTCATTCTTTACTTCTTCTATTTAACTAATGTATGCATGGGTTTTTTGTTTATATTTATTTATTCAATAATATTTATATGTTTTTTATAGTTTTGATTATTAAGATATTATGTTGTGAAGGTTGCTTTATTCTCTCTCTTATGTGTAGGACCAAGCTTTGGAGCTAGCTAGGAGCGCTTCTTGGCTATACGAAAAACTCCAAGAAGACCTGCATGCGAGGACTCACAAGATTCATTCTCTTTTTCTTAATCTATACTCTACATCTTGATCTACTAAGAATCCTAAGCCTTAGAACAACCTTTCTCTTAATTGGTTTGTCCTAAGTTTCTGAGATAAACTGAGAGGGTTTTGTTTTCATCTAACCATGCATTAAATCCTACAGCAAAATGATATTTAGAAAATTCAATATATTTCACTATGTAAATGAACTTAGTAAAATGAACCCATAGAGGTCGTCATAAATGGAAATAAAAGTAAAAATCTAAACAAGAAGCCAAAAGTGGATTTAACCATGGATGAAAAATTGGGAGTAGAATTGGATGTTAAACTAGCCATCAAAACAATATGCAAACAATGACACAAAAAGGTTTTTAAAGTAAAATTAAAAAAGGGTGCAACACTAGACACAAAGAAGGGAACAAAATAGGGCATATGAAAGGATACTGAATTAGGTGCAAACAAGGATGCAAAAATGGACACCAAAATGAGGATGCAAAGAATGGTGTAAAATTAGGATGCAAAAAGGATGTGAGAAAAGACACAAAACAAGATGCAAAATGGGAATAAAAAATGGTGAAACCAAGGATGTCAAAGATGATGCATAACTAGATGAAAATTCCAACTAAAATCTAGGTGCAAAATGAGATGCAAATGTGGACACAAAATGTGGCAGAAAAAAGGATGCAAATTTGGAAGCCAAAAAGGATGAAAAACTAGATACCAAAAAGGATGCAAATTTGGACATAAAAAATGGTGCAAAATTGGACACAAAAGAAGAAAAAATGGTGCAAAAATGGGCATAAAAATGGCTCAATTTTGGATGCAAATTGAGATGCAACATTGGATGTAAAATGATGCAACAAATCATTCAAAACTTGGTGCAAAAAAAAATGCAAAAGTAGACGAAAAAATGGCTCAAAAGTGAACATAACAATAGACACAAAATGGGATGCAAAGGTGGATGCAATATATGGTTCAACATAGGATGCAAATTTAGATGCTCAAAAGGATGAAAAATTGGATGCAAGAAATGGTGTTAAAAATGATGCTAAATTGGATGCAACAAATGATGCAAAATTAAATGCAAAATATGGTGCAAAATAGGATGCAAAAAAGGGAGATAAATAAAATGCAAAAGTGGATGCAAAAAATGGTGCAAAAATGCATGCGAAATTTGGCACTAAATCAGATTCAACATATGGTGCAAAATTGGATGGAAAAGATGGTGTAAAGAAAGGCACAAAAATTGGCACAAAAATAGATGTAAAAATAAGTACAAAATTAGAAGCAAAAGATGGCATAAGACTAGATGCAAAAATTGGCACAAATTGGATGTAAAAAAAGGCGCTAAATAAGATGTCAAAGATGGTGTAAAAATCGATGCAAATTATGACACAAAAATAGAAGCAAAGAATTCCACAAAAGAGGAAGCAAAAAATGATGCAAAAATAGATGCAAAAAAAGGCACAAAACAAGAAGCAAAACCTGTTGTAAAACCAAATGAAAATCTTGGTGCAAAATATGATGCAGAAAATGATGGAAAATTTGGCGTAAAAAAGATGCAAAATTTGGTGCAAAAAAGGACGCTTTAAAAATTGTACAATAGAGCCAGATTTAGCGCCAGGTTGCTCATCCCAATTGAGAAAAAAATGCACTAGAATCTGGTGCTAAATCTAGTGCAAATTGCCTGTTTTGTTGTAGTGTAAAGATCATCAAAAGTTACACTAAAGCAGAAATTTCCCGGGATAGGATAGTTGTTTATAATTTTACTTTTAGATTAGATCATTCATCCATTATCATTAGAGATTAGAGAATCAACCACTTATCCATCATATCTACCAATCATTGGGAAGCTGGTCCCATTATTTCCAGTCGGAGCCACCACACCAAACAGAAAAGGAGCTGCCTTTAAGGTCCGGACCGGGTGGTTTTCCCCGATGTTGTTGCAACAATTTTCGAGGCATCAACATGTTGATGGCAGTGAATTATTTGTTTATTTTAGTAGCTATCTTATCCTTGAAAAAAACATTTTTTTAATGGTATATTAAGATTATGTATAGGTTATCATAGGATTTCATTTAAATAATAAATTAGTTCAATATTTATGGTTTAGAAAAAATCAATGAGAAACTCTTCGTTTGAGGAGAAATCTATTTAGTTGGTGGAAACTGGAACCACATATTAGTGGAAATTTCAATACCAAAAGAGAGTGGGACTAGTTGGGACCTACCATCTTGAAATTTTCCCTCTTATTGGGATGGGACAACTGCTCCAATGAACATCTCATTTTAATACATTGGAAAAGGTGGGAAGTAATTCTTATAGACTTAGTTACCCCCATATGTACACATTTACTTAGTGATGAATGTGAAGAATCTTGAACTCTATTACTCG
This sequence comes from Pinus tabuliformis, assembly GCA_031772625.1. Lineage (NCBI taxonomy): Eukaryota > Viridiplantae > Streptophyta > Pinopsida > Pinales > Pinaceae > Pinus > Pinus tabuliformis. The sequence continues at coordinate 282,138,594 of CM062804.1, read as the reverse complement.
CCCATATTGGATAAGGAAGAGGGGTAGTTTTTACCTTTCATAGAGGACTTAATATCATTTTCCTGTGTTAAGTTATATGCAAACATAGTTTTGCAAAGGAGGCTCGAAATTAAAAGGTACAAACTACAGGACGTTTGGTAGATTAGGTTGAAAGGGAAACTTACAAGAAAATAAAAATGGTATTCCAAGGACAAGGTAGAGGAAAATTTTCTTCACTCCACTTATTAAATATTGTTGATACCAAAGTCCTCCCTAAATCTGGAGCTATGACACAAATTGCATAATTAGATTATTTTTTCTCTATCTCCATGCTTTTAGGGTGGAAAACAATTAGAGGAGTTAACTTGTAGGGACATTTTAATGATGAGTAAAGAATTGGTGTCTTAAAACCTGCCAAAACTATTTTGCGAAACTAAATATATATTTTTTGTGTGTTTAAAATAAATCTTGTTCATGTTAATCCCCTTGGCACTATTCAATACTTACATAATTTTCCAATGGCACAATAATCACATTAAGTAGATTTCATATTAAAAAATTATACCTCTTATAAGTTAAATTGGTGTGTTGAGCACCATGGTATGAGAGGATGTCACATTAGTCCCAATACTCATGTATATGGGGCAAGCCATGTATGTACTTTCAAGAAGCCTCTAGAAGGTCAAAAATTGTAAATGTAGTTGAGGATTTGGGGAGTCAAAAGATAACCATAATTGGTGATCAAACTATGTTAAATATCAAGCCAGTAGGAGGAGTAAAGTTTCCATTCTACGTTATTAAATTTAAATCCATGGTTGATAAGAGAAACTGGGAATGGGAAGTTAGAGAGTGTAATAAAGGGAGTTGATGTTTTGTATTCAGGGTATTTTTAAAGGGTTCATAAATTATTCCTAGGTATAGTATTACAGGTGACTATTCTAGTTTGAAAAATCATACATATAATGTAAGAAAATATTGAATAAAAGATTTGTAATTTACTATTAAATCTAGTAAATATTTCACGAATGTCATTAATTTATTCATATATATATATATATATATATATATATATATATAATAGGAAAAATGTTTTAACCAAATGAGGAAATAATTTTTTTTTTTATTTTCCAAAAATAGTCAATTGGCAAAATTTCACCCCAAAAATATTCCCTATTTTTAGTAGCCTTATAGACCACATATCTCAAGTAAGTCCATAAAGTGTACTTCTTCATTTGTACTTGCATATTTCCATACTAGAGAAAAGAGACAGTATAGTAGCCTCACCTTCTATCTAGTTTTTCACCCATAAGGGCTTCTCAAGGGAAATTTTGTGTCTTATGGATTCTATAAATATTTTTTTCTATTTTATATTAATCACATGTTAACTAATTTATTCATTTAAATATAAAAATAGTAAACAAAGAATTTAAGATATCAGGAAATTATCATTTATATTGAATATTTCTATACTTTATTACGTTTATTGTTATGAACTATCCTAGTGCAGTATGCATGACAATTTATAGATCATTAAGTCCAAATTTTGACAAAAGAATCCCAGTATTAGATAGGGCTCTTTCAGTTATACATGGGGGCTTCACTTGGGGAGAAATACCATACCACGTGCATTCATATTGGGGGATATACATTGAATAAAAAGTGACATAATATATTGAGCATACAATATGGGGTAAGTGGTTTTTATATTGGCAGGTATAAAAAATGGGGTTCAAAGTTAATGAAAAATATAAAGCGGTAAAATAAAAGTTTGTTAAAAAATCGATACCTACAATATCTAGTGAAATTAAGGGTTTTTTATATTGGGAAGGTGTATTGAGTTCATTTTTTATGTGATTTTTAGAGGTATTTTTCAATATGTTGTCAAATTAAGGGTATTGTTTAGTATGTCACAAATGCATGTGATATGTCCAAGGTTCATTGAGTGAAGCCCCCATGGATTTTTAGCTCAAAAAACCCATGGTTGAATTGGTTTACTAATGTTGAAGGACTTATATAGTTGAAATTTTATATGGGTTGAATATCTCCTTAGAAAGTGTAGGAGTGTTTTAGGGATTAAGGGGAACTATTTTCTCTTTTGTACCTCTCTTTTATTTCCATGCATCTTCTTAAAATTATAGCATCTTGATATGTAGGATTATTTTTTATTCAAAATACTTTGCTCTATATTTCTCTTCCTTAACCATTTTTATTAATGGAATTTTAACCTTTATTTCTTTCCATTTATGAGCAAGATGAGAGAAAACATAAGAATTCTTATATAAATTATTTCTTTTTTTAGTTGTTCAAAATAATCTAATTCTTCTTCTTCATATTAAATAATGGCCTTTAAAAGTATCTTAGAAGAATGTATTCTATAGGTATAATTTTCACAAAAATTGCTAAATTCATGAACATGTTGAGCCTTGAAAATGTCATTCATTTACATTACACTTTCACTATTATGTCCATTATATCACCTCCATTTCACCTCCATTTCACTACTATGTCACTACATTCATCTCACTTTCATTATCATTGGGCCACCTTTATGTTTTTCCAATATTTATTATTTCTAAGCCTTTTAAGTGAATCTGTGGTTAAACATTAGAAAATAATGTGCATATGCTTATACCTAACAAATGGGTTGAGGTTGTTGACATGTGTAGGTTGAAAGGAGACTTCTAGAAGACCCTTATGTGGCACTCTAAGGCCAAATTCGAATTTGGTAGGAAAGAATCATGGGATCATGAGGATATGTGTCACATATCCTAATTTTATTGTAACTCTAAAAAGACATGTGTCTTATCAGTTCCTATTTTGATTAGGCCTCTAGAGGTAGAGGGAGAGATTCATGGACTCTCATTAATGAGATGGCTCTCATCTTTTTGTATAAATAGGAGATCTCTCTCCTTCATTTGTTAGGCCTTTTTAGTCTTTTCTTAGTCCTTTTAGCTTGTTAGTCCCATGGCTTTTGAAAGCTTTGGAGAACTTTGTTGTACTTTGTACTTTTGAAGAAATTGAATAAAGCTTTGATGTTCTCAACATGGAAGGAGATGTGAAGTAGATGTCATGGAGCATATTAGGATGTAAGTAGAGTAGATTTCATTTTGTAAATATTTCTTTGTAGGATGTAAGGTAGATTAGATTTTCATTCATGCAATTTTAATTCATGCAAGTGTGTTTAATTTTGCTTTGATTTCATAGGTAGTAGGGGGCCCCTGCCTTGTATAGTTGTCACTTTAATTTCTTGTATTTCTTTTTCTGATTTTCATGTATATTAATGTACAGTTTGAATTACTGCATTTTATTTTCTTTTTAACATGTATATTATTGTACATAAATTGCTTTCAAATTGATTGTAGATTAGTGATGCACATAGCCTTTTAATGAACTAATGACGTGATAGAATCATCTTGTCCTTTTGCTGAAGCAGCAAGGATACTAGGTCTCATAGTCATTCTCTCATTATTTGATTATTGCATTTTATTTTGATTGAACTAGTTGTATATTTACACTTTTGTTTAAATACTAACTCCATCAATAACATGTTTTAAGTTCTTTTGAAGTGATAAGTTTTGGAAGTTACCATTAAGGACATAGGCCTTGTCTTGAAATCTTTATCCATACTTGTCCTTTAAAAGTATTCTTAAGACCTTAGAAAACCAACAAGAACAAAACCCCAAAAACAAAATAAACTATAAAACAACGAAGTAAGAGAAAGGTTAACTAAGCACATATAGTGCACCGCACTTCATCAGTTTACGATACCCGGATTGATAATTTATGTAGAGCAATTTAAGACATTAAATTGACTAGACATTTTGGCGCCGTTGCCGGGGAAGTGTAATTAGGAGACCTTATTTCTTACATCTGAAAAAAAAGGTTAATAATTCTTGAGTATTCTCTCCTCCAGCACTTTGTGTGATCTAGAGGATCAGAAAAAAGGATTGTTAAGTAAAAAAAAAAAGGATTAATAATTCCTGAGTATGCTCTCCTCCTGCACTTTGTGTGATCTGGAGGATCAGAAAAAGAATTGTTAAGAAAAAATAGGAGACAAAATAAACTTCATCACTTCAATTGATTCAAGAAAAAAAAAGAAGAGAAAAAAAAGGAGAAGAGAAAAAATAAACTTCTTTTCATTTCCATTTTCACTCCATGCCATCCATTTCATCAATAAAACTTATTTCCCCATGATCATTTCCATTAAGATTGCCTAACTATCTCTATTTAGCTAAGTGGTTGCTGTGACACTGGTTTCCGCAGCTGATACCTGTTTCCGCGGCTGATACCTGTTTCCGCAGCTGATACCGGTTTCCGCAGCCACCACTCTGTTTTTCAAACTTACAGTCAAGATGTTAGTGCAATAAAATGAAAATGCAGGTATGACTATGCAAATTGAGCCCCCAAAACCATACTGAGGATATTTTCATTGTCATGGGGGAGTGGCGAAGAGGCATCCAAGATATATTCATAACTCGATGTTGTTCATCTATTGTCATGTATCCCAAAGGCTTTCCCAAAATCTTCATGAATGGACTATTGCCTTTACTGTTGTCATCCAAGGAAGACTTTTTACTGTTATCTATAGAACGCATCCGTAATTGATTGTAAGAATATTCTAAGACATATGTTCGGCGAACACAAATAAGGAGTGGATTATAGTTGTGCTGCTCATTCTGTTGTCTAATCCGAGAGCGGAAAAATGATCGCTTGTTGTCAAAGTCAATTAGACGAGATGTCTTGTGCATAAGAGAGTAATGTTGGTTGTTGCATAGGAAAGGGAGAAGCAGCCTAGGTTCATATTCTGCATAAAGCTCCACCTGGAGGTCGTGAAAGTCTTTGCCTGCATGAGGATCTGTTTCAAACAGTGCATGCAAATATTCATGCAATAAATATCTGTAGGTGCTATTATTCTCAGCCTTCCGCAACTGTGAGACCACTTCAGATGGTTTAATAAACTCTCTTTGTTGGACTAGTAAGGAAACTTCCCTTTTTGGATCTAAAGTCATGAGTGCCAACGCCTTATCTTGCAAAGCATCATGTAGATTATGCTCCCCAATAAATTCAAACATGCCAGGGTTCCTCAGATCTGCATATATTGCAAAAGCTTTCTCGTACTATTTATCAATGACATACAAGTCAGCTAGGGCCTCTTTCAAAGTTGGAGTACCTGTGTAACACACCTGCAAAACAGTAGATCAAACAAGAACAACGAATGCAGAACAGAGAACAGTAAAACTCAGAAAACGTAAACACAGAAAAAATGTCAAACTTAAAACGTTTGATTTGCCCAAATGGAGATGAATTTAAAAAACCTAAAACATGGGTTTTTTTTCCAGGTGGGTTAATTAGATAACCCAGAAACCGTTTGAGAAAATTCGTGGCGGTCTGGGAGAAATCTTCGGTTATTTGGAGCCTCTTTTTTGGCCGCCGCGTGAAAAAATTGAGTTATTAACTGACAGTTTGATGCATTCCGCGTGCCTGAAGAAAGATAATGCCAATTTGATTATGTGCTGGAATCTTTGCCACCACGTCCTCTGCCCATATGCCACCCGTTGCAATTCATTAAAACCAGCGGTGATCCAAGTGAAGACGGCTCTGTTACGTAAACCAATTACATACGGCTCTTCACAGCCGCATAACTCCCGCTGCAAACTCCACGGTTGTGCTTCAAACCTTGATTACAGTCTGTTTACCAATAGCCCCATGTGACCAACAGTTAGCACACTGTGTGTACTTAGTTTCACCCGGCATCCCAAGCGATTTCATCCATCAAAACATCGAATGAGATATCGATGTTGACAAAGCTTCCACCAAACAATAAAAAAAGTCCGCCAGACGAGATGAGACTAGCGATACCATCACAAGAAGAAAGGTTTACAACAGCTGTTTGCTTGTTACATATGTCGATATACATTTTGAGGATCATATGCAAAGATATCCAGGGAGGGGCTAGAGCCTATAGCCAGAAGACAATGTTTATACGCATGTTGAAACCAGATCTTGTAGACAGAGTCATCACAAGTTTTGGAATGATTACAAGATCTTGTTGGATATGAAGTATCTATTGAGGTTGGACAGCAATTTGTTACAGCCTTCACTCCTCCACATTTTTTTTTCTCTTCCACACATACAGCCACTCTATTTCACAGTACTTTCTACACTCTGCACTTTCCGCAGCCAATACAGCATTTCCGCAGCTCACACAGCGTTTCCGCAGCCAATCCCAGATTCCGCAGCTGTTTTGTTAAACTCTAGGTTGCAAGTGTCATCAAGCAAAACAAGTCACATGGGTAGTTGGGGGAATGTTGGTACATGGATGGTGTCCTATTCATTCGATCAAATTTGATGAAAAAGACCCCGGTCAAAGGGAAGTCAAATTGTGTGTTATCACAAAATCGCCACATTGAGTTGCCACACTAAGTCGCTGCATGTCAAGAAAAAATAATAATTTTGAATCAATGAAATGAACAAGTTATTTTCTCACTTTTCTGAAGGTATTGATTAATTTTGGACTGATAATGAAAGATGAATGGCTAACTTTTTATTCAAGATTTTTAGCTACAGAGCTGTTCCCCAATTCCGCAGCCAGAAAAACCTCATTGTTCAAATCAACCTATCTTTCTCATACAAAATCAGATTTTGATGATTTAAGTACCATTGGAAAGATCTCAACAAGATCTATACAATGAGAAATATATCATTAGAGTTTGAAATGGCAAATAATGAAATAAATTGCTGAAAAGAAGCAACATCAACTTGAGGCACTAATTCCAAAGGAGGTATAAATTCTTTTGATTTTTCCTTTGAGAACTTGTTTCATTAATACAAATTCTTAGTTTTGTGTGTAAATATCATAACTAGAGAGATTGATCACCTCTCCTCTTTGATAATCTTACATTCCATTGCAGAAGAAGTATTAGTTTTTTTTGCAGGTTTCAGGAGGAAGGGCAAATGACTACAAGAGAATGGTGTCTCTCTAAGAGACCAATTTGTTTCATAAGAGGATGATCAACAAGAAAGAGGAAAGATGCTGATGTAAAATCAGATCCAAACACTTGAAAAACTTTCAGATACTATTGTCTCCATCACATCCATCCATCACATCCATACTTCATAATAAACCATTCACCTCATTCCACTCCATATTTTCCATTTACATTCACATACACTTTCCATCTCTTTTTGTCCATTCATAACCCACAAATAAAAGCAAGAGGCTCATTCACATGCTTATTGCCATTGCCATTTCTATTCTCCATTGCCATTTTCCATTTTCATTTTCCATTCCTTGTCATTTTCATTCCGCAAATAAGCCCTGCTTCAATCCAAATTATTGAGTCCATAGTCCTTTGAGTCTAAGTTCTTTGTAAAAACACCTTGAGGCTTGCATGCCTTAATGGCAAGTCCTCATGCTGACAAACAATGGGAATACATTAATGTCCCTTGTTCGTTAGATCTTCTAGGTGACTCGACATCAGCAAATTCATTCATACCTAGCAAGATGTGTTTGGGCATCTTGACTCTCATTGTCATCAATGGTGAGAATTCTCGTGTTGACTAGTGGCATCCATTAATGGCCACTAAGCCAACAATTTCCTACTATGTTCGACATCAGAACATCTTTTCACATAATAGGAATTGTGCCAATGAGTTTTGAAGACATGAAGACTATTATTTTCAGCATTTTGGAGCAGATTCAGCAAGTTTTAGTACAAACAATAAAAAGTCATCTTATCTCTCTATCCATGACTCCTCTTGTTCAGCCACTTGAAGAAGAATATGATCAGAATTTTTCAGTCACCACACATACAACTCATCCATTCCAAAGGGTAAGTGAAGGTACGTCATTTTCTAACTTTTGACCATAGAATTCCATAAAAAGCTAGAATGATAATTGTCGGAAAAACATTTTTCTTCCTCATTTCATAAAATTGCCAATACCACCAGTTGGGGGGGGATACATTCATATTCATATCTTGCCATGTCCATATCATATTCAAGAGCTCACATACTTCCAACATATATTAATTATTACATTGCTATTATGAGCATACAATGGCTTTTGAAAAAGTGCTTAAAGGATAAATTGGATACAAACAAAATCATGGTTGTCACACAAGAACCAACCATCATGCAATCCAATAAAGATATACTTTGCAACAATAATCAAAATATCCTTATGCAAAGTTCAAAGATCAAAATAGAAGGCAACAAAAAAATGGTTGTAACACAAGAACCAACCTGTTACACTAAAAAATGTCACCATGACCACTTACAGTTAGTATGGCTCAAATCAACAGTCATGCTACCCTCTTAGGCAAGTCTTATGCCTCTGTTATCCATCTCAAACTCAAAGAAGAGAGAAAGTCTTGTAAAAAATATGTTTATCTCTGGGGTCGCAGGTTCTCTCTAGCCTTACCTGCGGGGACGCTGACCATGTTCACAAAAGGTGCGTCCTTGGACGCTCTGTATGTTAAGGGACAGGTGCGTCCTTCTGTAAAAGGCAAAATGCGCGAGTTTCATCTTAAAAAAGTTACTTGTGGTTACTTCTAGAACTTTCTAGAGGTCGGTTTGATGAATTGGATGCGCCTCCAGTTGGTTCATGTATCTCTATTAAGGGGGAACTTATCCCATCAATAAGGGAGCTATCCCACCCAAAGAGGGGGATTATCCCATTGATGGTGGACCTGAATAACCTCTTTACAGCACTATAAATAAAGACATTGAGCCAGAGGGAAGGGAGGTTGGAGCTATACATTTTCTTTGGGTAAATGCTGCAGGAATTAGGACTCCCATTTAGAACCTTGTGAGGAGAGATTGTCTTTGCTTGATTCTACTTGGAAGTGGGTGAGCTTTGTCAAAGTAGAGGAAAACCCTTGATGGACCCTGGGAGGAACTTGCACAACACCAAGGCCAGGTTGTAAGAGTTTCTTTGTTTCGTTATTAATACAAACTGGTTTATTTTTCTCAATAGCTTGTGTTAATGAGTTATTTCATGTGTTCCTTGGTCTGCATGTTAAATATATGTTTTATTATATGAAATGCAAGTGCTTGGTAATTGTTTGATTGTTTGTGGTTGCAGGAATTGACTTGAAGGAGGAGCTCATCCGGATCGGCAAGGACGGACTACAACAACCGCGTTTTGGAATAAGGTAAGCCTAAACACTTGTAGTTTTCATGTTTTAAAAGGTATATTTAGAGAAAGATCACTCCATTTTGTCTTGTTTGTCGCTAGAGAGTTTAGACTCCTAGGGAGGTCAGTTGTGTCCGCACAAACGACTTTTTCCGCCACGACAAATTGGCGACTCCGCTGGGGATAGATTCCATTGATGAGAAAAGTCTTTTCCTTTATGTGAACTTTGCTTTGAGAAAATTGGTTTATTTTTCTGGTTTTGGCTCTGTGATTCTGTCTCTGGGTGGGTTAGCTTAGGATTAGTTTTATTTTGGTTTTTCTTGAGTTTTTCAGACGGACGCACCCTCTGAGTGCTGCACAGTGCGTCCCTGGACGCACTTTTGCTGTGTGCACAGAGCGGGCCCGCACCTGTGCTAACGGGTTGCCTGCGTCCCCTGCCAAAATTTGAGAAAATTCCATTTTTTGCCTTTTTTGCTCTTAGATTTTGTTTTTTCTGCCCAGATTAATTAGTCCCTTGCCCAGAATCTTCACCTAAGCTTGTTCCTGCTCTTAGCTTTCATCAATTGGGTGTTTTGAGTCTCTTTCTTGAGAAATTCTTGATTTGATTTCCTTTGATCATTACTTGGAGGTTTGTCTCAGTCTTTTCACAATTTTGCATCTTTTTACTTGTATGAGTGTTAATCGCCTTTGAGTGTTTTTATGTTTTGATCTTTGGAACTCTCACCCAATTTTCTCGACTTGCACTTGATTGGTTCTTAGATTACATTAGAATCATCTTGTGTTTGAGAATTCTCTTGCATAGATCACATTTGCATAATTAGAATTCTCATTTTCAGAATATTAATGAAAAATGTGCATAGATTACATTTGCATACTTTTCAAGTGAATTGTGCATAGATTACAATTGCATAGTTTACATTCTGAAAAAATCAATTGTAGATTTAGATCAGCTTTCTTTGATTTGAATTTACACAGAAATAAAATAAAAAATGGTTTGGAATTGATTTGCATTAGTTCTTCTTGATGAAATTAGTGCATTAGAGAATTTGTTATATTTTCTCTTAGTGATCAATTTTTTGCATTGTTGGAAGTGAATGGAAACTCTCTCCTTACTTTAGTTAGGATTCATCGAATTGAAACGATTACATTATCATATTTGATTGCATTCAGTTGAGTCGGGTCATAACACCATTGGTTTCATCTCCACTTATCCATTTGAGTAATAACAGCCTTAATAACACAACGCTTAATTAAAATTCATCTAGTAATTTTTACATTTCTAGGGCTCTGAAGCACCAACATAGCTTAGGCTAGTGTCTTGGAGTAGGTGAGTACTTAACTCTCCAAGACAGTAAAACCAAACACGTAGTCGATCTTGTGATAGAATCAAATCCAATTGTTACATTTACACTCTGGGAAAGCTCCTCTTAAAGGAGAAGCACGAGCTCGTGTCCGAACCAGTGAGGGGATCATTCCCCCCTCGTTGGGAACGACGCCAGACAGTACGTATTACAAACGGTAAACCTCGGATTAACCATTGTCGAGGAGCCAGGGGTCACTTATCGGTAAACCTTGGATTACTGTCAAGGAGCCGGTAAGGGGATTGAGCTTGCTACTCTGCCCTTGCGTGCTGTCGGAGTTTAGACTGTTCCCCCAGGTGTACTTGTGGCCGTTGGTAACCTTAGTGACCATAATCTTTAGGATTCTACCCAAGGTGACGGTGGAGGGAAGGTCCCACTGTACCTGGAGCAGACGTCGGCTATACTCACTTGGATTTTCTGGGGGGTTCACTTCACTCGAGACGGTTAAAGTGGAGGAACTTGGTCCAGTCTATTCATTAAGCAGGTTGTCGGCGTAACTGTTCCACCCGCCATTTCTGTACTGAATCCAGCGAGGTTGGGCTTCATCACCAACTAGCGTTTTTGGTCCGGAAGAATACTGTTTGTGTGTGGTTTGACTCCTAGATTTGATAGCGCGTGTTAATTTGTTTGTTTTTACTTTTAGAGACCATAGGTGTGAATTGTGAATTTTAATTGTTAGGTGTAAATTGTGAATTGTTAATTTTAGTTTAAAATTGTTAATAAAATTCACTGAAGTTGAATATAATGGCAAATGTTCCGGAATTTATCAACCTAGGAACCCCTCCTAATGAGAATCCTAGTACTTTTCCTTACTTTGGGAATGTTGGTCCTCCTTATATGGCTACTTTGTCATTACCTGGATTTACAATAGGTTTACCGATATGGTTATTTTCAACTTCGTTGGCCCAAAATACTCCAATTGTTCCACCTCAACCGGATGCTTCACCTCAACAGAGTTCACCATCTCAACATCACCAACCTTCAGTTGACCCTTTACCTTCTTCGCCTAATTTTTCTTCCTCCATTTCTTCCTCTTCACCTGGTAAAAGCCTTGATGCTAGTAACCAGGAGGCTAAGAAGAAGAAGAAAGGGAAGAAGAAGAAGAAGAAGAAGAAGCAAGATAAGAAAGAAGTCAACCAAACAACCATGGCTGTAAGTGTTAGTTGTGTTAAGGAAAATTCCGACATGCACCGTAAACCCAAATACCCTTGCAGGCTTTGTAAGGGTGACCACTTCCTTGTCAGTTGTCCTGGAATTCCAAAGGTCTTGGAAGTATGGTCAGAAAAATCTCGTCAACTTTCCATTGATCCATCAACCAGTGATAGTCAGGTTCCTGGGAAAAAGGGTAAAGTTAGGTTTCCTTGTAAGTTATGCAAAGGGAGTCATCAAACTCACATTTGCCCTCACATGGATGAAGCCTCAACATTGTTGGAAAACCTTCCTGTTCCACAGCAAGAATTTCCAACTGGTTACCGTAAACTTTCTCCCAACCTACCGTCAAATGACGGAGTGATTGATCTAAATTCAAGTACAGTCAATCACACTCTTCCATTGGAGAGTGAAACTCATGTCACTCAGGTTGATGATCCGTTAGTTGATCAAGTGGTCGATTCAATTTCACATTCAGTCGATTCCACTTTCCCTTTAGAGAGTGAACTTCATACCGCTCAGGTTCTTCTTGTTACATTAGATTCTTCTATGCCGGGGGGCATTTCACCTATTTCTACAGAACCCCCTCCAAGCACTGAGGTCTTTTCCTTTGATTGGAATAGACTGACAGAACCTCGTCTTCCTTCCTCCATCCCTTTCCAAATCATTGTCAAGGCTGGTGGTAGGGACATACATCGTACTCAGGTAGATGAGGGTGCTTCTGTTAGTATTTTATCCTCAACTGTTTGGAAAGCTTTGGGTTCCCCTCAGCTTGCACCTATTACGCAGAATCTAAAAGCTTTTAACAGAACCATTAGTGAACCTTTAGGGATCCTTCCTAAGTTTTCTATTACCTTGGAAGGTAAAACTGTCTGTATTGATCTTATGGTAGTTCGAGGTCCCTTGGATTTCAATTTACTCCTTGGGCGAGACTATGTTTATGCAATGAAAGCTGTTGTATCGACACTCTTTCGCGTGATGTCTTTCCCTCACAATGGCAGTATTGTGATTGTAGACCAGCTTTCGTTCCCTAGTCTTGTCTCAACTACCAATAATATAACACCCCTAAATGTTCCTGATTCTAAAGTGGTATCTACCCTGCCACGGGTTAATTATGTGGCCACTGGTCCCATGTTTTCAGTTACCGATGAAAGTGAGCCTCTCACTGTTTGCTCATCTTCCTTTGATTTAGATTCGGTAATTGACATGGAAAACTCTATGGGATTACTTGAACACGATGTTCTTATCCCTTTCGAGTCCCTTGACATGGATTCCTTCCAGAGAACTATTCTTCCTTCTGATGAAGACCTCTTGGAAGCCATGATCAAGGAGTGTCCATTGACATGTCTTTCTTCCAGTTGGAAGCCATGATCAGTGTGTGCGAGGATAGTTTTTTCCTGTACCAACCTCGTTAAAAAATGAAACATGTGTCCACGAGGATAGTTTGTTCCTATCTCAACCTCGTTAAAAAATGAAAATGGATGTTGTGAGGAAAGTTCCTTTTACTGTGTCAACCTCGTTTAAAAAATGAATCAGTGTGTACGAGGATAGTTTTTCTTCCTGTCTCAACCTCGTTAAAAAATGAAACAGGCTGCCGAGGAAAGTTCCTTTTACTGTGTCAACCTCGTTAAAAAATGAATCAGTTGATGAGGATAGTTCTTTTACTAAGTCAACCTCATTAAAAAATGAATCAGCTAGATTTTAGGATATGCAGTTAGATTGTAGAAAGTAGGATTTTGTGAGGATAGTTCCTGTTACTGAGTCAACCTCGTTAAAAAATGAATCAGGTTTGAGGATAGTTCCTGTTACTGAGTCAACCTCGTTAAAAAATGAATCAGGTATGAGGATAGTTCTTTTCTTGTGTCAACCTCCTTAAAAATGAAACAACTCCCTTTTCAAGTTAAATATTGAAAGTAAACCTTCATTTCATCCAGTCGGTTGAGTGCAATGAAGCCTGGGGGGCATGTACCTCACTTTGCATCATTATGTTGGGGGCATGCGAACTTTTCGAGCATAGTTCCTTGTCTTGTGTCAAGCTCGTTAAAAAATGAAACAAGGGTAGGTTAAGTAGGTAGATTAGAGAGTAGTTATGAGCATAGTTCCTTGTCTTGTGTCAAGCTCATTAAAAAATGAATCAAGGATTTTATGAGCATAGTTCCTTGTCATGTGTCAAGCTCATTAAAAAATGAAACAAGGATTTTAGAGCATAGTTCCTTGTCTTGTGTCAAGCTCGTTAAAAAATGAATCAAGGTTTTTAGCGTAAAGTTTTTTGTTAGGTATATTGTAGAGAGTAGTTATGAGCATAGTTCCTTGTCTTGTGTCAAGCTCACTAAAAAATGAAACAACTCCCACAAGTCTTTCCAAGATCTTGAAAGTAAAGCTTCATTCCATCCACCTCATTGAATGCAATGAAGCTTGGGGGGCATGTACCTTAATTTGCGTCATTATGCTGGGGGCATGTGGACTTATAACAAGCATAGTTTTTCTGTTTCAAGCTTTTGTAAAAATGAAACCTATTTTGAGTCAATTTCAGTTATTTTCAAGACTCGTTAAACTCATGAAAATACCGAGATTATTTTGCTATCTTTCATTCTTGTAAAACAAATGAAAATGCCGAGTTCTTTCCGCCTTTTCCTACTCGTAAATTAAATTGAAATTCGGCCATATGAGTACATTTTTATCATTTTTTCGAACTCATTAAAACTTACGAAAAAGTGAAAACCATGAGTACATTTTTATCATTTTTTCGAACTCGTTAAAACTTACGAAAAAGTGAAACCTCAGAGTCATCTTTTAAGCCCTTTTCTGACTCCTAAAATATGAAAAGATCGCCGAGCGTTTCTTTTACACTCGTTAAAACGGAATTAAAAGACGGTCCCCTTTTAGCTCTTTTCTGACCGCAAAATCAGGAAAAGATTGCCGGGTTTTTGTCGTTTCAAACTCGATAAGGAAATAAAACGACGTGTCCTTGATCGCTTTTTACTTTTCAGGTCAACGACACTATTATGAAAGTACTCCTTGGTCGCAAGATCAAGCGGTTCCCCCAGGTATTATTTTATACTTTTTCGGGCTTGAGGGACACAAATGTACGAAAAAGTTCAACGTGGAGTCTCCTTTAGTTTTTTCAGACTCTCTAAAATTGAAAAACGCCGAGTTTCTCCTATACTGGGCTCGTTAAAATTTTACAGTAGAGGACCTGTTCAATTATAAACAGGAACGAACCACTCCTTCCTAGGGTTCGAATTTAAACTAGGTTGGACTCGTCCGAAGGATGAGCTTATAATCAAGCATATGTTATCCTCCTCAAGCTTGTTAAAAATAAAGAGGTACTTACCAGAAATGGTGGGGGAAAAGAGAGAAGAATGAACCTGTTTGTTACCTTTTGTCTCAAAAGAAACTTTATTACCACTCTTGAACACGACACTTTTCATTCACCTGGGTTGGGAAATCTTCTACCTCACAGTTGACCAAACCACTTTGAAAGTCTTTAACCGGGTTCCAGGGATTAACTTTGAGTTATTCGTCACCAAGCCATATGTCGTGTCGTTATGTGTTCAAGAGGTCTACAAGCAAAACTTTCATCTGCAAAATACTTGTCATCCATTTGACCATCCCTGAGTCAGTCCTTACAGCAACATTTCTTCAACTTGAACAATGATTTCGTGTTGCAGGCTTGCCTGCAACGGGTCGCTTTCTATCGACATCGACACATTATCTAGAAAGATGACTTAGGAATCGACAGTACCTTGAAGTCTGCATGCATCAATGGCAGGTTTCTCGCCCTTGACGTCAGTTTACATCATTGACTTTCGATCAAAGGATTCCGTGAAGTGTTCGACATCAAAACATCTATTCACATTTCACGGGTTGTGCTTGGTACTTTGAGAACCATTGACATTACTGGTGGTCTCTCTCACGCTTGTTAACAGTTTACATCATCGACTGGTAATCAAGTGGTTTCTAACATGTTCGACATCAAATCATTTAATCACATGGTTAGAATCGTACCAATTCGGGAAGTAGAAGTGAAGACCCTGGATCTAGTTTCTACCATCCAGGCTGCGAGGAGTTTTGTATTCATTATCTATGTAGACTAATCATAAACAGATGGCTGCGTCCATACTGTGTCTACAAAAGTCTATAAAAATGATGTATTGCAAGATCATTCCTGTATCAGAGTAGTTAGTCCATTAGTTAAAGTTTTGAATCTGAGTATGGGAATGCCTACCTCAGTGATGATATAATCTTATACATGTATTTTGTGTTGAAAATTGCAGGTTCCAACCAGGCCATCCACAAGACAATCCTTGAAATGATAAAGTGCTTCACCCTTCCTAGAAATACAAAACCCTAAATCTATTCCAGGCTTCGCACTTTAGGGGGCAATCTGTTACACTAAAAAATGTCACCATGACCACTTACAGTTAGTATGGCTCAAATCAACAGTCATGCTACCCTCTTAGGCAAGTCTTATGCCTCTGTTATCCATCTCAAACTCAAAGAAGAGAGAAAGTCTTGTAAAAAATATGTTTATCTCTGGGGTCGCAGGTTCTCTCTAGCCTTACCTGCGGGGACGCTGACCATGTTCACAAAAGGTGCGTCCTTGGACGCTCTGTATGTTAAGGGACAGGTGCGTCCTTCTGTAAAAGGCAAAATGCGCGAGTTTCATCTTAAAAAAGTTACTTGTGGTTACTTCTAGAACTTTCTAGAGGTCGGTTTGATGAATTGGATGCGCCTCCAGTTGGTTCATGTATCTCTATTAAGGGGGAACTTATCCCATCAATAAGGGAGCTATCCCACCCAAAGAGGGGGATTATCCCATTGATGGTGGACCTGAATAACCTCTTTACAGCACTATAAATAAAGACATTGAGCCAGAGGGAGGGGAGGTTGGAGCTATACATTTTCTTTGGGTAAATGCTGCAGGAATTAGGACTCCCATTTAGAACCTTGTGAGGAGAGATTGTCTTTGCTTGATTCTACTTGGAAGTGGGTGAGCTTTGTCAAAGTAGAGGAAAACCCTTGATGGACCCTGGGAGGAACTTGCACAACACCAAGGCCAGGTTGTAAGAGTTTCTTTGTTTCGTTATTAATACAAACTGGTTTATTTTTCTCAATAGCTTGTGTTAATGAGTTATTTCATGTGTTCCTTGGTCTGCATGTTAAATATATGTTTTATTATATGAAATGCAAGTGCTTGGTAATTGTTTGATTGTTTGTGGTTGCAGGAATTGACTTGAAGGAGGAGCTCATCCGGATCGGCAAGGACGGACTACAACAACCGCGTTTTGGAATAAGGTAAGCCTAAACACTTGTAGTTTTCATGTTTTAAAGGTATATTTAGAGAAAGATCACTCCATTTTGTCTTGTTTGTCGCTAGAGAGTTTAGACTCCTAGGGAGGTCAGTTGTGTCCGCACAAACGACTTTTTCCGCCACGACACAACCATGTTGCAATTCAAGTGAAACACTTTGCAGAAATATGAAGTTATCAAATGATATCATGCAAAGCTAAGCCAAAGCTCAAGGATCAAAAGATTTAATGTAATATATATTGCATGAGGACATACAATAGCTTCAGTTGGGGGGTATGTTGAGCCTTGAAAATGTCATTCATTTCCATTACACTTTCACTATTATGTCCATTATATCACCTCCATTTCACCGCCATTTCACTACTATGTCACTACATTCATCTCACTTTCATTATCATTGGGCCACCTTTATGTTTTTCCAATATTTATTATTTCTAAGCCTTTTAAGTGAATCTGTGGTTAAACATTAGAAAATAATGTGCATATGCTTATACCTAACAAATGGGTTGAGGTTGTTGACATGTGTAGGTTGAAAGGAGACTTCTAGAAGACCCTTATGTGGCACTCTAAGGCCAAATTCGAATTTGGTTGGAAAGAATCATGGGATCATGAGGATATGTGTCACATCTCCTAATTGTATTGTAACTCTAAAAAGACATGTGTCTTATCAGTTCCTATTTTGATTAGGACTCTAGAGGTAGAGGGAGAGATTCATGGACTCTCATTAATGAGATGGCTCTCATCTTTTTGTATAAATAGGAGATCTCTCTCCTTCATTTGTTAGTCCTTTTTAGTCTTTTCTTAGTTCTTTTAGCTTGTTAGTCCCATGGCTTTTGAAAGCTTTGGAGAACTTTGTTGTACTTTGTACTTTTGAAGAAATTGAATAAAGCTTTGATGTTCTCAACATGGAAGGAGATGTGAAGTAGATGTCATGGAGCATATTAGGATGTAAGTAGAGTAGATTTCATTTTGTAAATATTGCTTTGTAGGATGTAAGGTAGATTAGATTTTCATTCATGCAATTTTAATTTATGCAAGTGTGTTTAATTTTGCTTTGATTTCATAGGTAGTAGGGGGCCCTTGCCTTGTATAGTTGTCACTTTAATTTCTTGTATTTCTTTTTCTGATTTTCATGTATATTAATGTACAGTTTGAATTACTGCATTTTATTTTCTTTTTAACATGTATATTATTGTACATAAATTGCTTTCAAGTTGATTGTAGATTAGTGATGCACATAGCCTTTTAATGAACTAATGACGTGATAGAATCATCTTGTACTTTTGCTGAAGCAGCAAGGATACTGGGTCTCATAGTCATTCTCTCATTATTTGATTATTGCATTTTATTTTGATTGAGCTAGTTGTATATTTACACTTTTGTTTAAATACTAACTCCATCAATAACATGTTTTAATTTCTTTTGAAGTGCTAAGTTTTGGAAGTTACCATTAAGGACATAGGCCTTGTCTTGAAATCTTTATCCATACTTGTCCTTTAAAAGTATTCTTAAGACCTTAGAAAACCAACAATAACAAAACCCCAAAAACAAAATAAACTATAAAACAACGAAGTAAGAGAAAGGTTAACTAAGCACATATAGTGCACCGCACTTCATCAGTTTACGATACCCGGATTGATAATTTATGTAGAGCAATTTAAGACATTAAATTGACTAGACAGAACACAACCATCATGATTAATGGAATGTCTTTTAGTTGAATTTATTTAGCTTTTGATTTCCTCATTAACATCCGCTTTTTCAATACTGGAAATTTGTGTTGATAAAAAGTTGTTCTTATCTCCCTTACGCGGTGTTATTCGAGGAGGATAATGGAGTTAGGGTTTCTCCTTGCCACCTGATGATATCAATGCATTAAATGGATGGGTGGCATGACCATCCCCATGCATGCAAGTAAATTTTATTCACATGCCATGGACCATGATGTATAGAAGAGGAAGGATAGTTGGTGAGTCCAGAGGAGCAACAGAGGTGAGGGGAAACAAATTGAGGTTTCGTCTGATGCTCGAGAGAATAATGAGGATATTATAAATTGTTCGGTTCAAACATTGTGAGGAAATTATCATCCAAATTTCTTGGGAACAACATTAAGGATAATCGACATTAGATAGGTTATGAGAGAAAGTTTCTTGTTGAAGAACTTGGTGTTGGTTATGAGCGGCATGGAGATTTGGAAGATTAAATGGAGAAATAGATATTCACCCATAACATACAAAGGCTTATTGGATGCTCCTATAATAACTATTACACAAGGTTCCTTTATATCATTTTATCATTGGTATTCAATAACCACCATGATTGAGGTATATTTGATTTCATACAACTATTTTCATAAATTATTCATATGCACTCTATTTGTTTCTGGCACTGGTATAGTTGTGATATTTTATGGTTTAATGTAGTGTTGAGAGTGGATTTTCTTTGTATTTTTAGCTGCAGGGGGTTGTCCCTATACAATGGTAGCTTTTATTTTCATTTTAATTTCCCTTACTTATAT
This sequence comes from Pinus tabuliformis, assembly GCA_031772625.1. Lineage (NCBI taxonomy): Eukaryota > Viridiplantae > Streptophyta > Pinopsida > Pinales > Pinaceae > Pinus > Pinus tabuliformis. Next base: position 282,119,138 of record CM062804.1, on the reverse strand, counting down.
CAGAGTCACCTTACTACTTGGTGGCGTATTTTATTGGTATTATGTTGGGCTTTCCTCATTTTTTATCCCTCAGCTTTGGTCGAAGTAAGGCTCAGACTTTTGTTCACTCTTATATCCAAACCTGTATTATTATCCCAACCTATGTGGAAATAAGGGGATTCATTCTATCAATTATTATGTAGCACCAAAATATGAGAAGTCAGTGTGGGTAGTGGCAGGGGAGGGTGGAGTATGCAAGGCTAAAACTAAGCTTAGGAGTATGCCAAAGAGGATGTTGAAACCTTTCATTTAGCCATTCCCCTATTCAAGGTGTTGGATATTTTACCAACAATTAGGGGATCTCCCTCACGTAAAGTCCCAAATAGACCCTACAATGTTTGGAATAGGAGTCCCATCCAGTTTGTAGGCTTAACTGGCATGATGTATGTGTGTTTTCTCTTGGCTATCAAATGAAGAGAAGTGAGCATGAAAGAAAGAGTGAAATTCTTGAAAATGGGGAAAAATTCAACCCACGATTGATAACTTACATAACATAATACAAGAAACTAACAACAGAATGACAAGAAGGAGTATATCTAAATAAGGAGTCAGTAAGCTAAATCCATCTAAGGTATGCAAAAATAAGAATGTACAAGAAGTTACTACAAATGAGTTCAAAACAAATAACTAACATAGCATCGAATGAGAAAGAAAATATTCAAAGCAAACACATAAGACATAAATCACATATGAGTTCATGATTATATACCCAGTATGTAGGTGCACATGCAACCACAGTAAAAGTACCAAGTAATCATTACAAATACCATAATGATGCATGAGATTTGATGCAAAGAGTGAAGAACTTCTCATTAATATTTTTGCAAATTCAAGTACATGTCTAATATGATCACCAAAATCCATTAGTGGAGTGTAGGCCACTCATACCATCTTCAAGGAGAAATCCTAGCCTCACCAAAACTCACCCCAATATCAGCCAAGAGTAGTGTGCTTCTAGCTCCCTAAGCAAAAAATAACTATTTAATGCTAGCATAGCTCAAGTGCTAATATTCCCCTTCAATGAGGCATGAAGGTGCATTTATAAAAGTGGGGGTGAATCTTCACCTTCTTTATGACCTTTCAATGCCCCATGACTCTAAAACTTCTCTAGGACCTTTTAAAATTCCTCATGACCTTTGATGTTCTTTGGCATTTTCCACAATTTTGATATTTTACATTTAATATAAACATATTATATTTACAATATGATAAGACAAAATTTAATGAAATTTGACATATCATCTTGTAGGAAAGATATCAGACTTTAAGAAACTTATAAATGTCTTAATCACACCCTAGGGTCGGCTTGGCATTGGATTGACTATCCAATGATTGCCACTGATTAAGATCATGCATACATGAAGTGTTTATATGTGAATGCCAAGAAATTACCCCAGAAAAGTGATCCTAAGAACATGCAACCATTAATTAGGATGGAAGATGAACACACTTAACTATACTAATATAAGAAACCATTATCATAAATAAAATTGATCAATTAGAATAAGTGTTGAGAGGGCAGTTAGATTTCACAACCTTGAAAATGATGATTTCATTTCTATACCAAAGCCAATCCACCAACTGCATTCTTGGCTTATGCTTCAATGTAATATTATTCTACTCTCGCCATCTTGTCAATTTTTCCTTGGCTCAATATTCCTTTTTCATTTGTCATGGTGATCTCCTCAAGTTTTCCCATTTCTCTGTTGTCCTTAGTGTAGGTTTTAACCTTGTATAGAAATTACCTACATACAAATTCTAAAACATAGAAAATAAACAATGTGAGAGCATAACATATAAAACACATATACATAAATATTCCCCCCTAGATCCCAAAACCGGGACTACCAATTCGATTTTCTTTATGTTCCTTTCAATGTTACAATACATATTTATACATGCCGAATCATCCAATACCATGGACCGAAAACCATCGCTTCCAAAACCATGGACCGAAAACCATCGTGTCCAAAACCATGGACTGAAAACCATCGCGTCCAAAACCATGTGTGAAAATCATGCACAAAACCACAGGTAGGTCCGCCCAACCTAATATAGGGTCCAAAAACAAAATTTTCTGGGGCACTGCCCTAGACCCCATAGAGGGGGGCTACCTGCACCCTTCAAACCCCCTATGACCCCCCCAATACACAATTCGCACAATGAACTGGGGGGGCTCTACCCCCTCTCTAACCTCCCCTTTAAATACGTGGGCTAGTTGTGGAAAGAATATAACACAACCCAACATTCACCCACTTGTTGTTTTCTTTCCATAGGGGTCCACAAGAAAGCTTAGTCATTTATCTAGCCCTGCAATGCCCATTGTTTCTCTACACCAAGAGAGCTTCTCAGAGCTCACAGATTTTGTCAATACATCTGTAGTATTCTTCAAAGTGTCCACCTTTAGCAGCAACACCTTTTTGTCTTCTATCATATCCCTCACAAAGTGATACTGAACATCAATGTGGTTTTTCTTTGAATGATATGCAGGGTTCTTTCCCAAGAAAATTGCACTTTGGCTGTCACAGTCTATCCTTATAGCTCCCTATACTAACTCCATACTTCAACACAATCTCTACAACCAAACTACTTCCTTGCTTGCATGAGTGGCTGCGTATTCTGCCTCTGTAGTTGATAGTGCCACCGCAAATTGTTTCTTACTTATCAAACTGATTGCACCTCCAAATAGGTTAAAAACATACCCACTTGTAGATCTTCTTTGATCTAGACCTCCAGCCTAGTCTGCATCAACAAAGCCATGAATATCCAACACTTTTTCCAATCCTAGTCTTCCTTGGTAGCACAAAACATAATCAGTAGTGTCACGCAAATACCGGAAAACCCGCCTCACTACATTCCAATGCTTCTTTCCTGGTTTTGACATAAACCTACTCAATGCTCCCACTGCATGTGTAATGTCTTGTCTAGTACAGACCATTGCATACATCAGGCTACTGACTGCACTTACACATGGAACATGGGACATGTCCTCTTCCTCTTCTTGTGTCTTGGGAGACTGTTCAGTAGATAACTTTACACCTACAGGAATAGGAACCTTCACCGGTTTACTATCCTGCATATTAAATCTCTGCAATGTTGTCTCTACATAATTCCTCTGGTTTAACCAGAGCTTCCTCTTTGCCTGATCTCTTTTAATTTCTATGCCCAAAATATAGTTTGTAGCACTAATATCTTTCATGTCGAATTTGGAGGACAATTGGGTCTTCAAATCCTGGATAATTTCTTTGTCATTTGCAACCAACAACATATCATCCACATAGAAGACCAGATAAATAACATGGTCATCAATTAATTTAAAATACACACAATGATCTGCTTTGCTTCTAGTGAAGCCAAGTCCCCATATAAATGTATCAAATTTCTGATACCACATCCTTGGTGATTGTTTTAACCCATATAGAGACTTCTTTAACTTGCATACCAGTTCTTTCTTGCCCTTCACCGCAAAACCTTCAGGTTGCATCATGTAGATCTCCTCTTCCAGATCCCTATGAAGAAATGATGTCTTCACATCCATCTGTTCTACCTCAAAATCAAAAGCAGCAGCAACAGATAAAAGAAATCTAATAGAAGTTACCTTGGAAACAGGAGAAAAAATATCACCCAAATCAATTCCCGACACCTGGGAATAAATTTTTTCTACCAACCGAGCTTTGTATTTCTCCACCTTTCCTTCTGCATTTGTCTTCTTCTTGAACACCCATTTTCTTCCAATGGGTTTCCTTCCAGCCGGCAACTCCACCAAATCCCAAGCCTTATTTTTCTGCAAAGATGCCATTTCATCAACCAGGGCCTCTTTACAGAGTTTTCCATCCTTTGAATCTACTGCCTCACAATTCTGGGATCATCTTTAGTAATAAATAAAGAAAAATTTGAACAGAAAGCAAATGGACTATACCTTTCTGCCTGCCTTCTTTCTCGAATTGATCTTCTCACACCTAGAGTTTGTGGCTCTTGATCTTCTGATTCCTCCTCTATTGTAGAATCTGATTCTTCCTCCTTTAGCTCAAACTCTATCTTCTCAGGTTCCTTTGGTTGGACTTCATGTTTAATAACATCTTTCACCTCTCTGAACACCACATCTCAGTTGTACACAACCTTCCTTGTTACGGGGTTCCAAAGCTTATAACCATTTAAAACATCCTTATGCCCAATAAAGATACACTTTTTAGATTTACTATCAAACTTGGTTCTTTTCTCCTTTGGAACATGTACATATGGATCACATCCAAATACCCTTAGATGTGAAAGAGAAGTTTTCTTACCAGTCCATACCTCTTGTGGATTCTTATCTTCCAATGCTGATGAAGGTGATCCGTTGACCAGGTAACATGTAGTCTCCATTGCCTTTGCCCAGAATTCTTGTCCTAACCTAGCGCCACTGAGCATGCTTCTTGCCCTTTCCATCGACGTTTTGTTCATTCTTTTTACAACTCCACTTTTCTAAGGTGTATATGGAGTAGTCTTCTGTCGTGCTATACCACACTTCTTACGGAATTTTTCAAATTTCTTACTGCAAAAGTCTCCACCATTATCTGTACTCAGCACCTTTATCTTCTTCTCTGTCTAGTTTTCCACCAGAGCCTTAAATTCTTTAAACCTGTCAAAGACTTCAGATTTCTTCTTAAGGAAATATATCCATGTATTCCTTGAGAAGTCATCTATAAATGATACATAGTACACAAACTTACCCAGTGATGGAACCTTCACAGATCCAAACACATTATTGTGCACAAGCTCTAATATATGTTTTGCCCTCTTACCACCAGAGGGGAAACTCACCTGATTCTGCTTCCCATATACACAATTTTCACAGAAATCAAAATCCAGAGAGCTATTACTCATACCTTCTACCATACCTTTACCATGAATTATTCGAAGGCCCTTCTCTCTAATATGTCCAAGCCTTTGATTCCACAACATGGTCTTCTCTCCAGAGACCACTAGATTTTCTGCTCCACTTTCAGGAACCACAGAACTGTTGCACCCATCAAGAACAATGCTACCTTGCAGCTTGTACAGAGTTCCAGTCTGAACTCCCCGCATCAATACCAGTGCTCCCTGAACCATTTTTTAGGTATCTGTTATAGACATTTTTGTGCCTTACAGCATGAAGCATGAAATGTCCATAATCTAAGGGATCCAAAGTCCCTAAACATGTTGTTCCTACCCCTAGAGGAACAAGGCCAACAAACCACAGCACTCAACAAAAGTTCTCCACCTGAAAACACTCAAAAACAAGGCAATTTTGGATCATGTCAACTGCTCCACTGAGCATCTGCGCTGAATGTCAACTGCTCCACTGTCTACCTGCGTTGAATGTCAACTACAAAGAAGGCTACCTGCGTTGGGCGAGTTTGGACATGTGGCAGAGTCATTCCTCAAGGTGTCAATGCCCAGGAATCTTTCAAAATGACACTTGGATCAGGGAATTCGACTGGTGATGAGTAAGAGGTTCCAAATCTCCAAGTGGAAGCAAGAACCTCCAAGTGGACTTAAGAACTGAAGTGGGAGAGGACACTAGTCAGCTTCATGCCAGCCTCAAGCTGACTCATCCTTTCTCCAAAACTCCTATATATAGATCTCTCTCATGAGGTCTAAGGAGGCTGGAATCTGGTGAATGCAAAGAATTGCTGTTGGTTTGAGTTTAGAACTATTGGGTGATTTGCTTTGAAGGAGGTGAAGAGGAGATTTCTTTCTGCTGGGAAGGTGATGCTGGATTGGGCCTCTTATGGTTGTATCACTTCCTGAACCTTACTTCTTCCATTAATAAAGCATTTGAGGTTCTTCTATATACATGTGTCTCAATGATGTATTGTTATACTTGTGTATTTGATTTATTCTAATCCTTGAATCAATTATGAATGTATGCTTCTTGTAGTTTCCCTCTCTTGCCATTTTGCAGGATCTTGGTGTAGCTGGGTCAGTGAAAGGGCAAGGAGCTGGGGGCAAGCAGCAAGGAGAGAAGATTGGATCAACCATTAGCGAAAGACATCGGTTAGTGGATCTCTTTCTCCCCTCTTTTACATCTCATAAAGAAGTAATCTTAGATAGCTTTGCTTTGATTGTTGCTAAGGAACTATCACCCTTAGAGTGGGATAGGGTCATTCTGTATTGGATACTTTTCCCAACAACAAATTGGCGACTCCACTGGGGATCGTATCTTGTTGGTTGTTTGTGTTTTTGCTATTCATTTCCTAAACACAGGGAGTACCGAATCGAACTGCATTTGGATCTTTCAAATGCAAAGTAGAGGGCAACTACTCTAGCTCAGTTTCTGGGCATGTTTATGATTTGAAGAGCTGATCCACAAGGACTCTGAACAGCTCTTAGTGATAGCTTTTCATCCTCCTTTGAATCATCCTTTAGTGTGTACTTGATTGGTAGCTTTGATTTGGCCAAAAACTGTTGATTTTTGAGCAATCTGTGACCCAGAACCAAGAGAAACGAGAGTTTCTCCTTCATTGCAGGCACTGTGAAGGCAGTCTGCATTTCAACGCAGGTCCCGAAGGGGCTACCTGCGCTGAATGTCAAACTGACAGTGTTCTACCTGCGCTGAACCAGTTAGGCCTTGTGCAACTGGGGTTCTCTGCTTTCTATTGCCCTGTTTTCATCCCTGTTTTTGCAGCCTGTTATCAGTCAATGTACCTATCTGAAACCACCTTTCTTTGCCACTATTCCGCCTCGGTTGTATAAAGAAACTGTATTTGTTCTTTGTGTATTTCTTACATCATTTGCAGTTTCCCATAACGAAAGTGAACTAGTCTTCCTGTGGCCTCTTAGATCTAGACCTGTGATAAGTGTCGTTCTGATCTTAAGAGTTAGTTTGTTTGCTGTTCATAGCTGATTGAGCTTTTTCTTTCGTCATATGGTTTGAATTTATGTATTTCTAGTGTTGAAACAAGTAAATCTTAAGGTGTCTTTTGATTTTGGACAAAAGCTTGTTTGCTTTCACTTGAAATTGAATTCAAAGTTATACAACAACTTTCTTTTTGTAGTAAATCGACATTAAGAAAGAGAAAAGAAATACCTGCATTGTGCATGTGCATTTTGACAGCTTGCATGTTGATTTAGGAAAAAGTGCATTAGTGTGTGCTCTATGATCTGTGTGAAAAGATGATGTCTTTCTTTTCCCTCAGTAGTTAAGATTTTCATAAGTTGAAAAGACTGAAAAAGCTTGCTTCTCATCTTTAGACTGCATTTAGGAGTTGTACCATACATCTCGTGGTGATCCATAAAGGCAAACCGCTAAACAAGATCAACCTAAAATAAATTGAATTTACATAACAACGCTTTGAAACATAACACAAACACATAGAGGTCTAAGCTAGAGACGTGTTCCGGCGTCGTTAAACGTGATATCTTAGCGTTGAGTGGTTGGGTGATTCCTCCACGGTGAAGCGATAAGTATCAATACGGACTTGTGCTCCCACGTACCGTCGCGTATATATTGGGAGACCCTTATAGGATCAAAGCCTTTATCCATAGGAAGCCGTGTCGGCCGCCCTACTGATCGCAATGCAATGAACACAACATTCACGAAGATCGACCACCCGTACCGTAAAACGTATTCTGTGGTTTTGCGAAAAGTTTGGCACACCCTCTGCCTAGAACTCCAGAGTAGTTTCTTTTGGCCTTTTTCAAACTCTATAACTGAAAAAGTCCATCCGAGCATTTGTCACTTCGGGCTCGTTAAAACATCGAAGGAGACTAGAGTCATCTTTAGCTTTTTCTCGACTCTTTAAAAGTGAAAAAGCAAGTTGTGTCTAAGCGTCGTTAAAATTTATTTTAAACGGGATAATCATCACCATTCCCTCGTTGATCTTCGAAGTTAGTCTTTTGGCATCGTAAGTTCTTGTAGAATCGCTAAGAAATATTTTGGATAGACTAGATATGTCTGAACAACCGTCGACATCTAGGACTGTGTCGTCCGACACAGCAGTAGTAGAGCCTTCTGCTACTACTCCAACGATTTTCGCTGGTATACCATCTGTTCCGGCAAATTGTCAACAACAAGCCGGAGTCCAATCAGGGACGACGACATGGTTAGTTCCTATTTCTTCATCCGGATTATCATCTGGTATTTCTTATGTTGAAACTCAACAAATTGATCCAATGTGTCTTCAAAGGCCAATTTACCCTTTAAGTACTGGATTTCCACCATATGGAGGGCAGTATGCTCTTTCATTGTTCCCTCCCAGAGAACAACCATATGGGAGTTTACAACAAAGTTCAGGTCAAACTGGAATTACATCCAGCGGTTGGGTACCAATACTGCCTCAACAACCAGGGGTTGTATATTCAATGCAACCAGTACACCCTGTGTCGAATATTCCCACCACACCTGCTATGGTGAATGCGTCGCAAGTACAAGCGCTACCTGTTGTATGTCAACCCCAGGTTTCTCAGGTTACGATACAACAGCCTCTTGTCTCAGCGACTCAATCACAATCTCAGGGTAGTGCCTCCTTATCTGGAGCGACTCAGGCTCAAACGAGTACTATGACCCCTCATCTTGGTCAATCATCCAGTATTGGTCAACAGCAAATGGTCCAACAACCAGAGCTGGTTCAATCTCAACAACCGCCATTCCAGCAATCATATCAAGGACCTGAGCAACAAGTCTTTGTAAGTAATGGGCAACCATGCTATAATGGTTATGCCCATCAACCTTGCCAGCATTATGCTGGTTTGCAAAGACCCATTGCTCAGGCGATCCCATCTTATCCTGGGTATGCTTCGCCGAACCTGAATCAGCAGTTGCCCTTTGTAGCAACTCTAGAATTACCAGATCTAAACCGGCTGACGAATGATCCAATTGCTTATGCCCCTTGGTGGCCAGCGATTCCGCATAAACTTCCGTCAGATATTCCTAAATTTAATGGAAATCCGGGTGAAGATCTGTCGAATCATGTGATGACATTCCATCTATGGTGTTCATCAAACACCCTGAATGATGATTCGATAAGACTTCGCCTCTTTCAGAGGACGTTAACGGGTCCAGCGGCAAAATGGTACATTGAATTGCCTAGAGCTTCGTTCGACAACTTCACTACCTTAGCCACAACCTTTTTAACCCATTTTCAATTACCGATAAGGTATGAAACAGGAACAGAACTCCTTACCAACTTCAAACAGATGACCGCCACCCACATATCTGATCATATACATGAGTGGCGACGTCGTCGTAGGATGGTAAAAACGTACGTTCCCGATCAGCTATTAGCTGAATGGTTTATCAAGTCATTACTTCCTGCCATCACAGAAGATGTGGCAAAGGGGGGAGTCGTAACGGAAGAGCAGGTTATCGCTCGTGCGCAATATCTGGACTTGGTCTATACTCAGTCTGGCACGCTCTACGACAGAATACCTGACGCCCCTAGACCAGAATTCTCAATTCCTCCTCCTCCTAAATCAAACAATGACTCTCACGCCGAAGATGGCGTGATTGGCAAGCACAAAATTTCTAGTCAAAATGCAAATGAGGAACTTCTTGCCTCTAAAGTAAATGCCATGTCGACCGACAAGGGCAAACAACTGAAGCAACCAGGGGGCAAGAAGAAAAAGAAGGGGAAAAAAAGGAAACCCCCTGCAGGGTGTCATATATGTGATGAGGATCATTGGAAGAAAGATTGTCCACATATAGCTAAATTTAAGAAACTCTTTAAGAGTTCAAAAACACCAGCAGTATTGACTGATCCGTTTCCAAGCCCGGAAACCAAACTGGTTGCTAATCAAAATACTTCCCCATCCCAAGTGCTTATGTTGTCTACCTCAAAGCAGCAGAATGATGCTTTGACAAGGAATAAAGATTACGGGAATCCACAGCGGTCGAATAACAAGGCTAATGAACAACCTAGTAGTTCGACGACAACTTTGACCAAAGTTGTGCCACCCATCATTCCTGAACAAATGATAAAGTCGCCAAAGGGAGTAGTACACAAATCGACATTTAATCCTCGTGCAAAAGTAGCACAAAATTATAACATAGTAGAGGACCTGGCCCAATCGCCGTCCGCTATGTCGACAATTGAGGTACCGCAAAATTGCCTCTCCCAAGAGCAAGCTTTATTATCAGCAATAGGTGGGATTGGCCCAATGGATTCCAATCTTGTGGCCTTTGATCATAAAGGATATGACCCTCAGTTACCAGCTCAACTAGCTTTCCTTATTCAAGTGAAAGCCCTCAACAAAACTGTTCATCGAACAATTATTGATGAGGGGGCATCTACATGTCTTATGTCAATGAGTTGCTGGAAAAATTTAGGCTCACCACCCTTGTCGAAATCGTCAACGATGTTAAAAGCATTTGATGGGCGATCATACACTCCATACGGGATTTTAAGTAACTTGCAAGTTGAACTGGGGGGAAAAACAGTAGAAGTTGATGTTGAAGTAATCGACGGAAACCTCGATTACAACATCCTACTGGGAAGGCCCTGGATATATGCCATGGCCGCAGTTGTGTCGACCTACTTTAGGAAAATTGCATTTCCCTTTCAAGGAAGAATTACAGTCGTCGACCAACAAACTTTCCTCCCCGACAATTCACAAGTTACGGGAAGCATTCCAATGATCCATGGAAGCGATCATTCGTTTCAAAATATTGGGGCAGGCCTCCTAAAAGACCCTGCCTTAATAGGTACTTTCGCCCTACCGCCTCCAAGTAATCTGGTGGGAGTGGCCACGGTGGAAACCTACAAAATGAAATCTTCTGTATCTAATGGATTCGGAAGATTCCTAAATATTTTGTCGGCATGGATCATCGCCCTAATAGAAATACTGTAAATACAGTGGGCTCCGAGGACGGTTCTTACCACGTGTCAACCTCGTTAAAAAATGAAACAAGGAGTCTTGAGGATGGTTCTTTTATTGTGTCAACCTCATTAAAAAATGAAACAAATCCCCTTTCACAAAGGTAAACCTTCATTCCAACCACCGAGTTGAATGCAATGAAGCTTGGGGGGCATGCACCTCGATTTGTGTTATGATGCTGGGGGCATGCAAACTTATCATCGAGCAGTTTTAGCATAAAGTTCATGCACCTCGATTTTTGTTATGATGCTGGGAGCATGCAAACTTATCATCGAGCAGTTTTAGCATAAAGTTCATGCTCGTTAAAAAATAAACGCAAGATCCGAGCAGTTTTAACGCGGTCTTCATGCTCGTTAAAAAATAAATATAAGCAGTGAGCAATGTTTCCTCCAGAGTTTAAGCTCATTTTTAAATAAAAAATGAACCTATCCCGGTAAATAACCACTGTGATCGTAAATTTATCAGCCATAAAAGCCTTGGTCGTGTTTGCACCTGCCACCTCCACTTTCATTTGGCCAATCGTTCACCTCCATATGATTGTTTACCCATTTTGAGGAACAGCTGCGAAGAGTGATTTCACCTAGCCATCCTTGTGACACAGCCGTGATTGGAAAATTCCAACCTGCACCTGGAATCAGTTGCTATCCCTGTTTATCACTCGTTCCTCAAAAGACGAGTCTTCTTTAAGCTCTTTTCAACTGACTCGTAAAATATGAAAAGATTGCCGAGTTTTGGCCTTCCAGCTCGTTAAAGGACCGGAAGAGCTATCCCTCCTCTAGATTTTAATCTTTTTGGACCTGAGGGATTATTGCACAAAACGATCGAGCGCTTGTTTTGTTCGGCTCGTTAAAGATATCGAAAACTCATCCCTTTTGTATTGTTTTATACTTTTTCGGACTTAAGGGATTAGATGACGAAAAAGGAATTTTGGAGTTGACTTTATGTACCTTTTCAGACTCTCTAAAAATGAAAAGGACCGAGTTTTCCTTGTCGTTAGACTCGTTAAAATGATTAAATAGCGACAAGCTTGTCTTTAGACGAGAACGAGTTTCCCTATCGCTAGGCTCGTTAAAACATAGCGATAGGCTTGCCCGAAGGGCAGGTTATAGAACAAGCATATGTTATCCTCCTCAAGCTTGACAAAAATAAAGAGGTACTGGTCAGAAATGACTGGGGCAAAATTGGGAGAACCTCAAAGCTTTAATGGTAGCAAGTCGCTCTTGAACATGACACTTTTCCTCCGTACCACATCGGGTTGGGTTGTTTCATTCACCGGTCTCATCACCATGGTCTCGCCAAACCATCCACATTTGGGGTAATGCTACCGATCCATCGCATCAGTGTCGTTATATGTTCAAGAGATGTTGTTCAGAAAGAGTCAACCGTGTCCCATCCACTACCATACATCATCTTTCATCCTTTCATGACCGCCACCCTGAATGATATTTCACAGATCGTTTTCACCTTCATCACAATCATTAGCTCCGTTCCGTGTCACTGATGTGGGATTCATTAAGGCCCTCCTTTGACGGATCGCTTCTTGTCGACTTCAGCTCATTATCCAAGAAGTTGATCTAGGAATACCCCCCTCAGTACTTTGAAGCTTGCATGCCTCAATGGCAAGTTTCTCACTTCCGGCGACAGGTATACAGCAATGACCTTCGACCGAAAGATTTTGCGTGGTGTTCGACGCCAAGTCCTTTATTCACACCACGTGAATTGTACTGCCGTACCTTGAGGGTCATCATCATTATTGGTGACTCCTCTCGCGCTTGTTAACAGTTTACATCATTGACCGGTAATCGAGCGATGTCTTTCCATGTTCGACTCCAAGAAATTCTCACATGGATCGACTTGTACTTAGAGTGAAGATCAGACGAGTTTGAAGACCCCGGATCTAGTTTCATCCATCCGGGCTGCGATATATATTCAGGAAATAAAGACATTGACATGTGCAGCAGATGATCATCCTACTCAAAGGATGATAGTTTCCACAGAAAATTATCAGTCTACCATCAGACGATTGTCTGTTCTATGTACAGAAAAATGTATTTATAAAGCTGAGCATGGGAATACCCGCCTCAGCTAGATCATGAAAGCAGTATGAAAAATAATGTATTGTATTGTATCTTATTACAGGTCACCTCTCAGCGATTGAATGAACTTCGGATCCTCCTGATAAAGCATTTCACCCGATAAACGACCTCATACTTTAGGGGGCAACTGTTATAGACATTTTTGTGCCTTACAGCATGAAGCATGAAATGTCCACAATCTAAGGGATCCAAAGTCCCTAAACATGTTGTTCCTACCCCTAGAGGAACAAGGCCAGCAAACCACAGCACTCAACAAAAGTTCTCCACCTGAAAACACTCAAAAACAAGGCAATTCTGGATCATGTCAACTGCTCCACTGAGCATCTGCACTGAATGTCAACTGCTCCACTGTCTACCTGCGTTGAATGTCAACTGCAAAGAAGGCTACCTGCGCTGGGCGAGTTTGGACATGTGGAAGAGTCATTCCTCAAGGTGTCAATGCCCAGGAAGCTTCCAAAATGACACTTGGATCAGGGAATTCGACTGGTGATGAGTAAGAGGTTCCAAATCTCCAAGTGGAAGCAAGAACCTCCAAGTGGACTTAAGAACTGAAGTGGGAGAGGACACTAGTCAGCTTCATGCCAGCCTCAAGCTGACTCATCCTTTCTCCAAAACTCCTATATATATATCTCTCTCATGAGGTCTAAGGAGGCTGGAATCTGGTGAATGTAAAGAATTGCTGTTGGTTTGAGTTTAGAACTATTTGGTGATTTGCTTTGAAGGAGGTGAAGAGGAGATTTCTTTCTGTTGGGAAGGTGATGCTGGATTGGGCCTCTTATGGTTGTATCACTTCCTGAACCTTACTTCTTCCATTAATAAAGCATTTGAGGTTCTTCTATATACATGTGTCTCAATGATGTATTGTTATACTTGTGTATTTGATTTATTCTAATCCTTGAATCAATTATGAATGTATGCTTCTTGTAGTTTCCCTCTCTTGCCATTTTGCAGGATCTTGGTGTAGCTGGGTCAGTGAAAGGGCAAGGAGCTGGGGGCAAGCAGCAAGGAGAGAAGATTGGATCAACCATTAGCGAAAGACATCGGTTAGTGGATCTCTTTCTCCCCTCTTTTACATCTCATAAAGAAGTAATCTTAGATAGCTTTGCTTTGATTGTTGCTAAGGAACTATCACCCTTAGAGTGGGATAGGGTCATTCTGTATTGGATACTTTTCCCAACAACAGTATCATTCTCAAACACTACTTTTACACCTGCAACATCCAGCTTGCTTACGAAAATCAGATTTATGGCCAATGTAGGAATATGCGGAACACCTGGAAGTGTTCTAACCCTTCCACCTTGCAACTTCAACTTTACTTTTCCGCGACCAACGATTTTAGCCTTCCTGTCATCCCCTAGGAAGACATCACCACCATTATATTTCTCATACTTGCATAACCACTCTTTATGGGGAGTGAAGTGAAAGGATGCACCTGAGTCAATCAACCATGCCTCATGATCTACATGTGTACTTGAAGAGGCCAAGTACACATCCCCACCTTCATCTGAGGTGGTTTTTGACTCTACAGAAGGAGCATCATCATATCCCTTTCATTTGTCAGGAGCTTTAGATTTACAGTCCCTTTTGTAGTGCCCTTCCTTTCTACACTTCCAGCACACCACCTTTACAGGTTTTCCTAGAGATTTATATCTCCCTCTAGATTTAGACCTCCCACTCAATGACTTATTTCTATTTCTGTTCTGTGACCGTCCTCGTACAGACAAGGCATCACCATTGTAGCTCTCCATATTTTTCCATCTCATTCCTCTATCAACAAGGATGTGACTATTTAATCAAACTGCAAGGCAGTTGCATTGCTACCTATTGTAATAATCAGACTATCCCACGAATCTAGTAGAGAACACAACAAACTAATGCACTTATCTTCATCTAAAATTTTAATATCAATAGATAATAACTGACTTACCACATTATTAAATGTGTTTACATGTTCTGTCACTCAGTCTCCATATTTCATCCTCAGGTTATACAAATTTTTTTGTAGGAAAAGTTTATTCACTAGAGACTTAGATTCGTACAAAGTCCCTAACTTGTCCCACAAAGCCTTCTTCGTAACTTCCCCTGATACATTTAGCAATACTAAATCTGAGACACACAATTGTATTGTGCTCTTAGCCTTCCGATCCAACTTCTTCCATTATTCATCGGACACTCTAGATCCACCGCAACCCACTGATCTTTATCCACCAACAGATCCTCCATCTTGAGTTTCCATAACTCAAAACTCTGACCATTAAATTTCTCGATTTCTATCTTTCCACTGCTTGCCATCTTTTTTCACCACCAGAATCGATCCCGCAGATCTCCCACTAAACAGGGTCTACCATAGGCCTGAGGGGAACCCCTCAGCAACAAAGGCATCCCCTCGAAGCCAAAACAACTCTGATACCAAATGTAGGTTTTAAACCTGTAGAGAAATTACCTACATACGAATTCTAAAACACATAAAATAAACAATGCGAGAGCATAACACATAAAACACATATACACAAAGATTTTCCCCTGGATCCCAAAACCAGACTACCAGTTTGATTTCATTATGTTCATTTCAATGTTACAATACATATTTGTACATGCCGAAACATCTAATACCATGGACCAAAAACCATCGCATCTAAAACCATGGACCGAAAACCATCGCGTTAAAAACCATGTGTGAAAATCATGCACAAAATCATAAGTAGGTTCCCCCAACCTATTACAGTGTCCAAAAACAAAAAAATTTGGGGCGTGACCATGGACCCCATAGAGAGGGGCTACCTACATCCGTCAAACCCCCTGTGATCCCCCGCTATGCAATCGACGCAACGAACCGCCCGTTTAACTATGTGGGTTAGTCGTGGAAAGAATATAACACAACCCAACACTTAGTAACATCCTTTCCATGCTCCTATTCTATTCATATATTTTTATGATAAAAAACATTGTACTAGGGAATGGTCACATTTGACAGAGGAACGGTTTTGAGTTTTGGTGCATTTGGATTTAATGTAAATAAATGGATCACCTAAGAGAATAGAGTCCATGAGTGCACTAACCATGGGCTTTGGGACATGTAGGTCACATTCAGGGCTATTGCTATTGGTGAGCTCCAGTATTGTAGCAATAATGCTACAACTCCTGGGGCTTCCTGTCTCTCATTTTATCAACCCGGTAATTCGTACAAACTTGGAAGCGACGGTGCTATATGCACAAGTACTAGCTCTTGTCGCAGCTGTCACTTGGTCAGCTGGCACAAGTCCGCTAGGGCTCAAGCCAACTTCTATAGGCTCTCAGAAGAAGCTTGCTAATTGATGGACGAAAGCTATTCTCAAAGGAAAACTACTCTACTTGACAAAATGGACTGAAAGCAAATCAAAGCATGTAAACCTAGGAAACCCTAATTTAACTAGTCTAACCTCTACAATGCAAAAAATGTGAATGAAACTTCTACCAATGCTGCTGTTACCTCTAATAAGTGCAAATGCATGGATCTAAACTACTTGCATCATGAAAGATATGTTTTTGTATTTTTCCTTTAAGTGTGTGGAATGATTGTGATCTTGTGCTAACTAGGGTTTGGTTGTGCAGATGGGATGGAGAAGGAAGGAAAGCGTGGGACAGGTTGGGGAGGCTAGGAGAGGTCCCTAGGGATCCTTAGCATCCATCCATAGAGGTTCCTCACAATCAGAAGCTCGGCAACCGAGTGAGTGGTCTCCTACAGGAAGTCTGCAGGGGATCTTACAAGATACTCTGGTTTCTACAGGATGACCTACCGTGAGTGTTTGGCGTGATGGAGGGGTGATGAAATGGTAGGGAGAGATGTGTAAGGTAGGAATGAGGCTGGTGATGGCTGTAGAAGTGGAGGAATAGGATAGGGAGTGAATGTAGGGAGTAGGTTGGAAGATAGAGGGCTAGGTCAACGAAAGGGCTAGAGAATGGAAGTACGTGAGGAGTGAAAGACTTTGGGAGATAACAGGGCGGAGCAGAGGTCAAAGATGTGTTTGCATGCGTGATCAAGATGGAGGACGAAGTAATGGAACGAGAGAAAGCAGTGTAAATGGAACAAATGCTTGTGACTATCACCAAACCGAAAATGCATTAACTTAGACTACCTGTGCTTATAAATTCAATGAACAGCAATCTAAACGCGAAGGAGAATGTGCATGAAGCTGTGGTAAGGGAGTGTGGTGCAGGTGTGAATCATGTGGAAGCATCTAACATAACGTGACTGTGTTTGCAGCAATCATGGAATAAAGAAATGCGTATTTTTGGTGGTTAGTCATGGACTGCACTCCAATCCCAGATGAGATGGCAGTGAGCCTTAACAACCTTTTTGTTGGAGCTCCAATAGATTGTATCTATCCTCTTCTAACCTAAGCAACTGTAAACCAATTCACCATAAGCAAATCTTATCTAAACTCATGAAAACAACTAAATTAGCAACCTGTAATTCGAATTGCATGTGAAAAGGAAAACTCAAAGTGCTGAAACAAAATGGAAACAACACTACAGCAGAGGGGATCTATGGCTCTCAGGTTGGGCCCTAACCTGAGAGCTATAGTCTCCTTAAGAAAACTCAGAGCTAGATCAAAATCTGCCTTCTTTATTCATAATCTGATGTTATGCCAAATTGGCTTACAAAAAGGAACAAAAACTGAGCTCTAGCTCGTACTTTCCAATTACAAGAGTAATGCCAAGGTTCAAAAAGCTTCTCTACAAGGCTACGGCCTCAGTATTTATGCAAAAACGACTATCCAACAGGTGTCCTTGATTTTAGGAGCTCGGCTGTCCAACTAGAGTTCAACTGCAGATCCTGTAGGATGGTCATAACTGCTGTTCCTGTAGAGCAGTTTATAACTGCTGTTCCTGTAGAACAGCTGGCTTCTTCTAAGCTCGGAGGGAAGATGGATTGGAGCTCAGAGTTCTTGGTGGGAATCACGAGGAATGTCCCCAAGACCGTGGACATCCTCTCCTAAAAACCAGCAGTGCCACCTCATTGCCTCCTTGTCTCCTTTTCACGTGGTCTTTTCTCCCTTTTAATGCAAAAAACCTGAAATCATAATGCATTAGTCACGTAGATAAAGTGTCTACCCTTATTCCTACAAACAACACGAATAAACTAAGAAGTGCATGCATAAGCAGTAAAAAGTGAATGGTTTGAGCAAATAGAATAGGCCAAAATGAGCCCGAATTGTACCAAAATTGGGGCTCATCAGCTATCACCTAAAATATCATCACCTAGCCATTTCTAACTAGGTGGATCGAACTACACCATGTAGGATTAATTTTACCATAGTAAAATCATTTTCCTCGTAAGAAATAATTTAGTAAACCACTTTTTTTATATCATTTCCATTTTAAATAATAATAAAAATCCATGAGAAAAATTTAATAAATCATTATTTAATTAATTTTCTCTAGAAATAATTATTATATAATTATTAAATCATTATTTGATAATTAT
Organism: Pinus tabuliformis; assembly: GCA_031772625.1. Lineage (NCBI taxonomy): Eukaryota > Viridiplantae > Streptophyta > Pinopsida > Pinales > Pinaceae > Pinus > Pinus tabuliformis. The sequence goes on along the minus strand of CM062804.1, from coordinate 282,100,700 downwards.
TTCTTAACAAATTTGAATCAATCACCTTGGAATAATAAATCCCTATTTATTTATTATTCTTTAATCTTATTTTTGAAATAATAGTTAAACCATTATTTAATAATTATTTCAAATTCACACTTTTCTTAATCCTTGCAAAGTGATTAATAAATCATTTTATTTGTTAATTATTTTTACAGTTTTCTAAATCAGGATATTTGACCATTTTGAATATCTTTTCCCTCTCTAAAAAATATAATAAAGTATTCCTAACGGTTAGATATTGATTTCATAAATAATATTTTATTATTTATAATCTAGCCCAATACTTTCTTATAAATAAGAGGGCTTTCCATTCATTCTTCACCATAATCACTATCATCGTCACCACTATCATCTCATGCCATTTGAGCTCCCACCTGAGTTCTTTGTTTTGGGTTTTCTACATATTGAGAGAGAGAAACAGATCACTGAAGAATAAAGACATCAAAGGACCCATCCCATGGAGGGGGATTTACAAACCCATGTTGTAAATATTCTTCATTAGGTGTTATTAATAAAAAAAGTATTCATTTAAAGTCTTCTTCTTTTGGGTTATTGCATCAGTTATTTCTTGTTGTTTTATGTTTTGGATTGCATATTATCTCTTTGATGTAGGTTTTTCTTCTCGTTCCATTGCAGATCTGAAGTGTAAAAAACCATATATTATTGTTAGGGTCACTTATCACAAGTGAATTAAGTGAAGTGTTTTGGTACACCTTTCTAAAATCTTTACACTAACAAATGGAGAATCCATCAGTGTAGTAATTCAAATCCTTGGTGATTGTCGTGTTAGTGGTTTTTAGTATTTTCTCCAGCTATTTTGAGCCTCTCAGTTTTTATTTTTAGATCTCCTTTCTTTTTTTGGATTTTTTTTTTGGATTATGTTGGTTTTTAGTAGGTCCTAGAAACCAGTTGAGTAGGAGACAACAAAATCTGGGCAAGATCTGCTGACCAAGAGTCCCAGGAGAAAAATGAATTTTTTGGCCCTTTTTTTGCATTCTGGAACAAACTTTTTTGGAATTTTTCCACATTCTAATGCATTTTTTATGTCAGAATCTGCATTCTGCAATTTTTCAGAATTTTTTAGATTTTTCAACTATGTTGTATGTGTATTGGGAATGGTTTTTGTTAGTTCTATTGTCAACCCTAGGCCTATATTATCTTAATGATTTATCATTGAGGAATAAAAAGGCCCCTTAGGGTTTCGAGTACACCTCCACCTTTTAGGAACAAATTTGTTGAGTTGAGGAGCCTAGGGTACAACACTTTTAGCCTTTGATTACTAGGTTTTTTTTCTGCTATTTTACAGCCTTATTGGATAGGTTTCTTTATCCTTTGAATCCCTTTAGAATTTATCATTTCCTTCCCCCTTAGCATCCCCTTGAGTGTCCTAGGTTTTTAGATCTTCTTGCCTTCCCTTTGCAACATTTTTCACCTCTTATTTTTGTTGTCTTACTACACCATTTACAATAGATTTGTGCCTTTAGATCCGAGTCCCTTAGACGTTAGATATTTTTGTCTTAAGTGTGTCTTTTATTAGCTTGTTTTCTTCCTTTGTTTAGTTGCTTGATAACCTTCTTGGGTGGGGGTTGGTCTGCTTGGACTTGTTGTTCATTTTACTATCCATTTTCAACACTATTTGTAGTTTTTTCAGCAATTTTTAGGAGCACGTGTTACCATAAAACATGCTCAATTAACTCATCCATTTGACACATCATTTTCACACACACACACCCTAAGTGAACTTGATCTTGGTTAACATCGCCAAGAGAAGACTTGAAACACTACTCATTCAACACACATATACTAAGCCCACTTGGGCACCACGACCAAACAATCTATGTAGTTGGGTGTAGGATTTATGGGATAGGGTTCCCATAACACCCATCCATCACTTACATCGATACAAAAAATTTGACATATTAGAGATCTTTTTATGCAACCAACTCACAAAATAGAAGAAAAGATATATCAATGACTTAAAAATTATCCTCTTCGATGGGGAAACCTCGTTTAAATTAAATAAATGAAAAATTCTTGTATGATACAAACGATAAGACCTCCTTAGTATATATAGGGATATAATGGGTCACAATATTATTAAAGCCTACATATCAATAATGATGTGAGGGAACAAAACTAACAATAGTGGGCTTCTACGGTGCACAATAATAACAACACAATGGATACATGGGCACAATAATAACTAAAGGGGGGCTACACTAACAATAACAAGAAGGGGAATATACTAGTATTATAAGGACCTAACATGCCCCTATCCTTAAAAAAAGTGTTGTTCTCAATGCTTGGGTAGTTCCAGATACCTTTGTCTAAAGTTCTCATCCTCTCATGTGGAATCTTCAGTGGGTAAGTTCTTCCACTTAATGAGATAATATAAAATTGAGCAATTTTGTAGTTGTTGGGTTCTTGTTTTTGTCATTGCTTCAGGCTCAAATATGATTTTTCCTTCTTCTTCAAGTTTAGGTAACATCTTTTGAGGTGGGATCTTATCACTGATAACCTTCTTTATGCATGAAACATGGAAAATTGGGTTTACTCAGGAATATGTAGGCAGCTCTAATTTGTATGCCATAGTACCAATCTTTTGTAACACATGTAAGTACCATATTACTTGGGTGACAATTTATTATTCTTCTTAGCTAGCTTGAGGGGCATTTTCTTGCATGGTTGTAGCCGTAAAAATACCCAGTCACCTACATCAAAGCTTCTTTCACTCGAATGTTGATATTCCTATTGTTTCACTCCATTCTTCACCAGAGTGAGGTTATCCTTTAAGAGTTATAAAACTTGTTTTTTATGCTCGATGTGATCTTCGACTGCTTGAACCTTATAATTTCCTCTTAAAGATGATGTGATGGATGACAGATGATATCCATAACATTCCATATTGTAGTAGCAATTGTACCAGCTTTAAAAGGATGAGATAATGAAAAAATGTGTGCATACTTGGGAGGTCTATCAACTACCACCCTAATGACACCCTTTCCTTCAGACTTGGGTAAAATTGTGATAAAATCCATTGAGACCTTCTCCAAACTATAACTTGGAATGACTAAATATTATAACAGACCCAAGGTCTTAATTGTCTCAACTCTATTTTGTTGGCAAACCAAACATTCTGCCACAAACTTCTAAATATCAGTGATCTGATAATGAGATCTTATACAATTATTAAGGTATTACAGACTCATGTACATGGATTTTCCTGTGTTACTTTGTGCAATGGATCGATAAGATTGCAAAATATATAGACAATGAAGTAGTTAAAGAACATAATAGACAAACACACATAAACACAACAAGTTTAATAAGGAGTTCACCCAACACTCCTGGGCTACGTCTCCTGGTCTAGCCTTCAGTGATGACCTCTCTATTATGTCTTTAGAAGGAAAGTTTTTATAGAAGTGAGCTCAAATTGAGTCTCACACAATAGATACAAAACAACAAGGCTTCACTTGGATCCCCCAAGTCTTTCTGAGTACACAGACTCTCCTCACTGACTCTCTGTCTTTGTTTTCTCTCTATCTTAGCACTACTTGTCTCTGTTTCTTGCAGTCTGTGGCTTTAAAGCCAATCGGCGATGTTTGGTCGTTTCTCTTTCTCAACTCTCTAGCTTCCCAGCCTTTGTCCACTCAAATCCCCGTCATAGTGTTAGCAATAATTTCTAAATGCCTTCAGGGATGGTGGCCACCTGTTTTGTAATGGAATGGGTAATCCAGCCTTTCGAATTCCTAGAAATAGTGTTTTCTGTTTACACAGAGAAACACACTAAAAACTATGAAAATCCACCAAACTTTTGCTCATAAGATTTGAATTATTATAGATTCCGCCTTATAACTCCTATCAAGTCTACCTTTATATCGCTTATCACATCTCCACCATTGATCTGAGAGATCTTGATCCAAAGACTGATGTTCATTTTGGGCAGCTCATTCATACAGGGGTTAACTGCCTGAAAAGGATGGTTTTCTCTCTCCAGGGCCTCGACACATGGCAGTCAGTGTATGTGCTCAGGTGGAGCCCGACCAAAACTGCTTACCGCCTATGGCCCACCTGAAATCCTGCTTATTTCATGATTTCCCTTTATATTTTAAAAATACATGAAAACATTGAAAAACCTTGTAAAATGGCTTTAGACGGACTTGAAATATTATATATTTGCGTTCATAAACCCTTTCGGTGTTGGGTGTGGAGCATGATTATCATCCTAATTTAGAGGTATTTGTTTCAGCTGGATGTATACCCCAAGAAGATTGTACACCCCTCCATGTGGGGAGGGGGAGGGGTGCGAGGGGGACTTGTATCCCCCGCGGGGGTTTGAGGGGGCCATCCCCCCTGGCTGGGGGGTCTGGGGGCCACTGGTTCCCCAGCGGGGGTTTCGGGGGCAGTGCCCCCGAAGCTAAAAACAAATGTAAAATTTTCTTGTAAAAGTATAGTAATTTCCAGTCAATCTGGGCCATTCATGAGGCGGATGATCTGACGGTAGAATTTATGTTTACTTTAGTGTCTTTTGCCCTAGAAGGCAACCCCTCTCTTTGTATGAGGGTATTGTATTGAGGCTGTTGAATATATGTGTATTCTTAGAGCTAAAAATAGATAGGTGAGATTGTGAGTGAAAACAGAGGATATTACAGTGGATCTACTGTAGGTTGTGTTTCTTCATTTTGTTGGTTAATAGAAAGGAAGGACTGGTTGTTCGGGGTGGACGTAGCCCAAACTGGGTGAACCACGTATATCTGTGTCTCTCTAGTTTTATGTGTTTGTGTTCTTCCGCATATTATATGTCTTTCATTTCTCTGTCATATATAATATTTTTCTAACATTCGGGTACGGTTTCATCGCATCAACACATTTCCTTCGTAATTCGTTTATTTAACGAAAAATACAAATACAGAAGAGAATTTTGTTTTCCGAATCTCAAAATATATGAAATGTAACCTATTTCTCCCTCGGGTCCGGCTATCGCAAGTTAGGTCTATATCGGACCCATTCCTTTGTAATGCTCTGATGCAATGTTGCAATGCCATTGATCGCAATTGCATATCGCACATACCCCTGGGCCGTTTGTAAGCGCTCCTTTGTGGTTTGCTAACGTGATATTGTGATTCAACTTAGGCTATCGATCTGCGTGCTTGATCAACAGTCCTCGTTGACCCCGCTGATTGCTGTCGCATATTCCATGTGGTCTTCGCCAATAGCCTCCGCTTGCCACCACCGATTGCGATTTTCCGATCGCATCTGGACCGTTGATCGCCTAGATCTGATGGCTCCTGTGCATTGATCCATTGACCTCCGATATGCTTCATTTCATTGTTTTCTTTATGTTTTTGCCTCCCAATAGTGTTACTCGAATTTTCTAAAAGTTATTCTCGTGCAATAGTTTTGATCTTTAGAAGATTTAGAGGGTTTTCTAAGATCCATTTGGATCACGCCTTCCCACTGAAAAAGCTTTTGGACAACCAAAAGTTGGTTTTTAAGCATAAATTAAGTGAGGATACAGATTCCTCACTTGTCCAATCTCTATCCACCTTGCACTACTTGGTTTTGAACCTTTGAGTCCGATTTTGAGGTACTCAACATCCCCTCTGCACATAGTTCTCACCTTCCTATCCAGAACTGTATCTTCCTACAATTAGTTGAGATATTTATGCAATAGATCATCAATAGAAGGAAACAGAGCTTGCTCTTTGGGATCTTCAATTAATGAAGGTTCATATAGTCTCAAGTTCTCTACATTAATGACTGAATAGATATGCATACAAGATGGCAAATCAAGGTGAAAAGCGTTCTCACCAATTTTATCAAGTACCTTGAAAGGCCCATACCTTATTGGCTTTCAACCTCTTACCTTCACCTTGCATTCTATCTTTGCTGATGTACAGCCAGACTTGATCACCAACTTGAAAGCTATGCTCAATTCGATGCTTATCATAACTTTCCTTGTCCTTGGCTTGACTTCTTTCCAGATGTTCCTGCATTGCATGGTGAATTTCTTGGATCAGTTCAATGAACTTGGTTGCTTTGTCCACATCACTGTGTCGATCAACTGCTATGTCTTTACTAAATACAAAATCCAAGGGAGACCTTGGTATAAAACCAAAACAAGTCTAAAAAGGGAGATCTTCGTGTAGAAGAGTGTTTAGCACGGTGTTGTGGTGAAACACAACCCCCCCATTTTTCACTTTTAAATGAAAAATGAGGACCCTTTTAAACGATCAACTTGATAGTACTACTATTGAAATTTGAAATGAGGAAAGGCCCAAATGAGTTCAAGTTGTTCTTATTTATCTATATTAATTTGTTTTGACCGCATTTGCATTAGTTGTCATGAAATGCACTTGTTTGAAGGCTTTTTATTATCTCATTTGTCTGATTTTAGATTTTTATATTTATCGCAAAAACTCTTCATTTTTCAACTCCCTTCTTTTGGCATTTTGAAAAATTCTTGACCATCAGTTCTCCAATGAAGAGGTCCCCCTTATATCATAAAAGATCAAATTTTGTGAATATAATGTAAAAGGTTTTAAATCCTAAACTAAGGTTTAAAAGGACATTTTTAAGGTTTATAAATCAAACCTAGACCTAAAATTCTAAAACTTATATCTAAGAACTTATCCACATTATCTAAGACCTAAGTTGTCTTAAAAAATTAAATCTAAGTCCCTACTCCTAAAACCTAATCATAAAACCTTAAAAGCGCAAAACAAATCATATATAAAAATTATCGGACCTAAAACTATGATATAATACCTTCAAGGGAGAAGAAGCATTTCTTTCAACTAAAATCTAAATACATATTATTCTGAAGGTCGTTGTCTTTAGTATGCACATCATACTTTAATTCACCTATATATTACTATATAAAACAACCTATGATTTATATATGTATAAAAACAAATGATGCTAGAAAATAAAAATAAAAAAGAAATTATATTGTTGAAGGGATGTAATGAAGTGGTTTACACCTTTAAAACATTACGTTAAATTTTTTATGGGTGTAAATACTCTTAACATTGTTAAAATATCTGACTTTCAAATTCCTTTAAAGCCATGTAACTAGCTTTTAGTTCGGCTTTTCAAATGCATTATCATGACACAGATTTGTCATGAAAACTTTGAACTCCATGCCACATACAATTCACCTTTTTCTTAGAAGTTTTCACATACCTACGTTGGTGGATGGAGTATCCACGTAACAAATGCACATTTGATGAAGTTTATAAATGAACATTCACGCATTTTGTAACCATCAACATGACCTTCGTGACATGTCTATCGATGTGATGCAAAACCTCCACAATTTTGGCATAATCCGTTTTATTTTTGATCGGTGTAAATACTTTTAACATTATCAAACTAGCAATTGCCCCAAAAGGTGCAAAGAGAGGCCGATAAGTTTTTTAAATTTGGAAAATGTTATGAAAATTGGAAAAATGATATGAGGAACACATTTGTAGATATGTATGCCATATGTATTGGCAAATTTAAATTCTACATAGATATTGTAAAGTATGAGGAACACATTTGTAGATATGTATGCCATATCCCATATGTATTGGAAATTTTAAATTTTATATAAATATTGTAAAAGATGATATATTTGATAATTAATTGCAAATTATATTACAAAATATTTTTATCATTTATATTTATGTGTATAAGTTATGTAAATTTTAAACCACCCTCGACCCGTCTTAATTCAGAATTTACCAAGAGATTAAATTTTCTTTCACTTTAAAAGAGGTTTGCATATCAAGAGATTTGATCCTTCTTGATTTGGTAGATTCAAAGTTATGATGGATCTAAGCTGGTTTAATTTCTCCCTTTAAATAAGCTTCATTCCACATGAATATTATGGATTCTCAATGCCATGAATAATTTGTATTTTTATTATTATTTTATTCTTATAGAGTTAAAATATTTACATTACATTTATGTTATTATTTAACTTTATTTTATTTTTATATAATTTGACATAACCAAAATAATAAATATTACATTACAACATCACTAAAAAGACATAAAAATAATTAATAAATGTAAAAATATTATCATTCTTAAAGGACCTTTTTCCACTTTAATTTATTTGTTAAAAGGACCCCTTCCACTAATAGTAGATGTAACTGATCCTTTGTTCATAATGACCTATAAGTTAATGACCATAGGAAGGATGGTCTTCTTAACAAAGAAACTAATGTGAAAGAACGTTAAAACGTAGCATTGTAAGGTCTCGATTAACTTCTATGTCTGCTAAACTTAATCTGCAAGTGATTGATGCATTTTGAATGGTTCTTTTATATTTGCAATATTTTTTTTCCTTTTAATGTGAAAATAAAGTGTGATGAGGTGTTCCCATACTTGAGGCAGGAACTGGATGAACTCTACAGGTAATTCATTGTTAAGATGGGAGGCAACAAAATGGATGAGCCCTACAGGTAATATAAAAAAACAAAGTGCAATTTTTAAACAACAATCTACAATAATTTGCAGTACTCGAGTGATTTTCAGCCAAACATAAAATCAAATAGGGTTTTGATCGAAACCAAAAGTTAGAAAAGGGCTTTAAGCCAATTTTTCTGCCTACTATTTAAATGAATTTTTAGCTGGTCAATTTTTTTTATAACATGTTGGGCCGGACCAAAAAATCAAAGAGTATTTTAGAACAGGCCCGGAATTCGGGTCGCAGTTCAAAAGGTATTCTACAAAGTTAAAACAGAGTTTGGACCTACAATTCTTGGGATTAGGTTCTGAATGGCCATTCCCATTGGTCACTGAACTCGGACTTGGCGAGGGATGATCAAAAAGACCATTGACTGGAACTGTGAATGTCTTGGACTTAACCTAAAATAAATACTTAATCAAATTACAAATGATTAAGTTATCTATTATACACAAGCAGGGCCTTGGTTCAGTGCCCACAAACATGCGTTAGGGCACACATAGTCGAGGGTCATAACAAGTAAATAATTATACAATGACATACTCTATAAGCAAAAGTTCAACATGGGTGTCCTGACAAACATATCATGACAAGTTAAAAAGGAGATCCTCTTTCTCAATTTAAACAAAAGTTCAACACTGGTGTCCTGACAAAAAACATAAATCTGCCTTTTATGCACTGTGTCTATTTAAAAACGACAAAATCTATTGCACCTTTTCCCATGCAGAAATACTAAAATTTATCAGAGCCGTTCAAGGCCTGACCTCGTGAACAACTCCTATCATCATTAGAATTATAAACAGCTTCAAAGGAAAATTAAAAAAACCCTTCCAAGCCCACATGCTCTAAAATCATCTATCCAACAGTTCCAAGTTGAACTTTGAAGTCAATTCTTCTCTACCCTTCTAGCTTTCTGACCAAGAACCAAGGAAAACACATTTACAGAAGGATCATATAGGATAATGAAACAGAAACTCTTTATAAATCTTCTCTTTTTTCCTTTTTTGGTGTATATTTAAAAGGGATATTTGTATCCAGGGAAAATGATTCAACATTCTCATCAAAAGGCAGAATAGATTCTACAATCCATATGATTCAGTTCCCCAATTTCTAGTGATCACAATATACAAACAACAGGATGGCTATAGAAGTTTCCTTGCTATTCATGGGTAGCTTTTCAAGGGGTGCATAAAATTCAAAAACGGTTATAATGCAAAGCATGCTTATTTAATTGCATAGAAATTCTCCGACCCCTACAATTAAACAGCAACATTTTGTACTTCTTGCCTTCTCTTTAGATGCTTGTCCAGTTGTTCAACTCTCTCACGCTCCAATTCCTTCTCTAAGGCTACTTCTTCCTGTAACTATTGTAGCTTGATCTCCCTCCTCTTGTTGTCATTCATTTTAACAAGTTCTTGCCTCTCACGTTCATATTCTTCAGAATCTTTGAAGCTGCCTTCAACTATCATTTTTCTTCTTGCAATCTCTTCATCAATTCTGCAAGACAACAAGATCACAAGCAACGCTTGACACCATTAAAAACAGAGAAGACATATATCTGGTAAATTAAAAGTGATGCCTACAAATAACCATATCATAAGAAGTGCAGAAATCCATAACCATATCTTAAAAAGTGCAAAGATCCTTGAGCCCCTCAATAGGCAAAAATATTTTCAATGATATCTTAAAAAAAATCCTTTGCCTTCTAAGAAAACAAAAAAAGTTAGTATAAGAATGTCACAAATGATGACAATAGGAGAGAGACATGTGGCGAAAGCATAGCTATGAATACTTCGATTTTAATGGATCTAACAAATGTATGGGCAATTATAAAGTATCATTGAAAAAATCTAACATATTATCTTTACCTTGTAATCTTCTAGTCGGTTGTCAAGTAATTACGATGGTACAGGACCCAAGCAAACGATCCCAAAACTTATTGAACTCTAAATATTTATGAAATATTTTAGCATTTTAAACTTTTAAATATTTTAAAAAATATTAGAAATATTGTTTTCTTATTTCCTAAAATTTTGAAAAGTTTTGTTTCCAAAACCAAAATCGTTTCCCCGCTTAAAGAGTGTTTGCCTTCAATTTAATTTTCACATTCTGATACTATCCATCACCTTGTTCTATTTTTCACCTTCGGGTGCTATAAAATTCAATTAAAAATGGGGAACTTAAGATACCAAAGATGAGTCAATTTAATAGGCTAAAGTTGCTTTAAAGAATGAAGTATTGGGTTTGTTGGTCTCCCATCACATCATAGAGGTTAAGATTAAACTTCAAAAAACTGTACTCTCAAACTCTTGTATTTGATTGTTGGTTCCACATCACATCATACAGATAAAATTAAACTTAAAAAAATGGCCCTTAAAACTCTTGTATTTGATTGTTGGTTCCACTTCACATCATAGCAGTTAGCAGTTAAAATTGAACTTCAAAAAATTGGCCTCTCAAACTCCTCTTGTATTTGATTGCCAATAGGAGGAAAGTCAGGGACACGAGATTATGAGTGTCCAACATGGGACACATAGACCCCCAAAACAGGCACATCAGAACAAGGTCACATTTTTTAATGTTGAGATTTTTTTTTTAACATTTATTTGTGCCCCAAGTCTTAAACATGTCGAGGCTTGCATTATCCGAGTGCCAAACCCGCATGGGAATGTCTTGCATAGGGCACATTTCCCATGAGTGTCCAATATACTAGGGATGCAAGGCTGCGAGGACATTTCTTGCCTAAAGGGAGGTACTTTTAGGTATCCAATGTTCAAATCAAGACCATATAAAATATGTATATATTGGGTGAAAATATTCACATTTTCTAATAATTCATCTCCATGGGTAGTGTATGGAAACTACGCTAAAATGCATGTGTCTACATACGAAAGGCCAACAATTGATTTCCAAGGAAATTTTCATTATTAGTGGAGTAACCAGCCGATCAATTTCATCTAAATCTTGATGTTTCCCTTTCCTCCATTTTGACTTGCATTATAATGTATACATGTCAGTTTCAGATGAGAGGCCTACATCAACTAATTGATGGATTTGTACAGAAGGATCACTTGTGCTTCCTTTGTTGGACCATGTTCAAAGTCGGTGATTTCGGCATGAATGTTGCCTATATTAACTTTAAACCAAACTTGTGACATATATTTCCAGCAAGGATGTTGATTATGCTTAACCTTGTTTGGTTGTGTATGAAAGTGGTTTGGACCAAGTATGTATCTAGTTGGAGCTGAGTATGCAACTAGTATGGTACTATGTGGTTGATTATTGGTGAAATCTCAAGGCAAGAGTACTGAAGGAAAAATGGCTTCTATTTCGCAGGCATATACAGAGGACAAGGAAGTCCAAGCAATTCTTTCCCCAAGAGTAAATGATTCATACCAAAGCCAAAAAGAATTGTTTGATCGCACAACATTTTTAATTTTAACGCTTGACTAGTTCACTCTTCAAGATCTAAGTAGTTCGACAAAACATTTTGCAAGCCTGTTACAGCACTGACCACTAAGAATAAGTGTATTCTACCCTGCTAGCACCCTGAACAAAGCAAGGTATTATTACAATAAGATACAAGCCAAAACAAACATGTTGGTTGCTCTAAACTTTAGGAACTGAAGGGAAAAAAAAATCACTGTGCACAGATGACATATAATAAGTTATTTCCTAGAAAGAGTAAATAGATGAAAATCAAAGAAAGGTCCAGAATAGAAAGGAAATTTACTTGATCTGTTGTTCGTGTTGTTCATCATTCACAACTTGTGCACCTTTTGGGAGCTTTGCAGAGTTAACTTCAAGTTGGTGACAACGATCTAAGTGTGCTTTCTTGAACTCCTCTTCCATCTCTTCCATCTCTGATTCTCTTTTTGTAATATCGACATTCAGCTGATCAATTTGTTCTCTATAACTTTGCTCCAAATAATCCACCTGCCCGCAGTTTTCAATTAGCATAGCACTCGTGGGAACCTCAAAAAAACAAAAGAAGATCAATTATGAACAAGACATATATAGTTAAACATATTGGGTTTTCACATTAAAACTACATGTCCAAAGGAAAACAACAATTTAAGCCTCACATAAAATTATACACAAGGTGCAAGTCCAAGACACTAACTGAACTACTATAGGTTGTTGTGTTTGAACTTCCATGTGCTCAAGTCTCAACCATAAATTAATCATACTTCTTTCTTACATTCCTCATTCTTCTCTGTAGCCCTCTGCCTAATAATCTTAATTTCTTCATCTTTCATACGCAATTTTGATGAGACTATACTAACTGTCTCTTCTAAACTTTTATTGTGCTCCTGTTGTTTAGCAACTTTAGTCTTAAACCAAGACAACTTCTGATTTTCCTCATCCATTTGCTTCATGGGTTTCACAACCATTTTATGATATGATCTCATCTCATACTTCAAGCTTGCTTTGCCTGCAAAATACTCTTGCACTTTTATAATAGCTCCAATAAAAAATAAAAAATTACTCACTAGCATCAGAGTACATGAACCAAAAAGCATCTCCCACCTAATTCGTCTTAGACATTACACAATCAATCAAAGAATCCTCCTGTGCGTAATCAAACTTTCCTAATAAATAATGTGTCTATGCTCAATGAGTTGTAACTATGTTAGGAGACACCCAGAAATTTGTTGCACACTTTAAATTGGAAAAAAAATTTTGCAATCCATCCCTTTGTGATACATGTCATATAGACTTCAAAGAAGTAAGTAATACAAACCTTTTGAATGTCTGTTGAAAATCTCCATCTCTTCTTTTGTTGCGAAGTAACCATATAGTACACGCTTTCCACCTAGTTAAAACAATACACAACGTCACTCCCAGTCATCTTTTCCTCTCCCTTCCTTTAAAAACTATTTCTGTAACCGCTCTGCCTCCAAGTATCCCATTGCAGATTCCTCAAATATAAGAACACTCATTCCACGATGTCCCTTTGGGCCATATGCATGTCTTGCCTCCATGGCTTTATATCCTTTGAAATACTCCAGTAATTATTTATTTGCCATCCCAATCCACTGGAAAAAGTAAACAATTTCATGAAACCAAAGCATAAGAAAATAAACAATGCACGCAAGGACTACACTGCAGCCTTCTCTGCAGGAATCGATCCCACAACTCGCTGAAAAATATATTTGCCATGACTTTCTCACGATTAAGGGATTGAGCAGAATTTAAATCAAACCCATCACCATGCATATCCTCCACCACAGATTCTGCACCCGTCGAACCTCCCCCTCTTATCGATTTTCCAGCTAATATGACATCTACCATTTCTTGCAGATTAACAAGCTCACAAATTACCGCTTTCCTTGATTCCCTCACAAATGAATTCATGCCCTGCAAATCAAAATGCGTAATATACAATTTTCTGCCACAATCTAAAACATTAAAAATGTGACCAGACAGTGAAAAAGATGTTAAGATCACTCAATGCTGCTGAACTCTTAGCATTCAAGATATTGAAAGAGTATAAGCTATAAAGAACTGATATAGAAACTAAAATAGGGGTTTATACGAAAATTTAAAGAAGGTTTTGATCCATAATTCAAAAAGGGTTTTGACCCAAACAGAAATTCACACTGGGTTTCCAGCCAAACATAAAATCAAATAGGGTTTTGATCGAAACCAAAAGTTAGAAAAGGGCTTTAAGCCAATTTTTCTGCCTATTATTTAAATGAATTTTTCGCTGGTCAATTTTTTTATAACATGTTGGGCTGGACCAAAAAATCAAAAAGTATTTTAGAACATGCCCGTAATTCAGGTTGCAGTTCAAAATATATCCTAGAAAGTTAAAACAGAGTTTGGACCTACAATTCAAACCAAGTTTTAATCCAACATAGGACATTCAAATACATACCTGAATTGCGTCAAGTTTAAGCAACATTGAAATTATGCCCTCGGTGATCTTCAAGCGTTCCTTCTCATTCTGAAGGATCGACTCACCACTTCACAATCAACAAAACACCATCATATATCTTCGGCCTTCGCCTTCACATCCCGTATAACCCTTAAATTCTTTAAAGGTGCACCCTTCCTGGTGAAAAACCCTCTGAAATCCGACTGAATTTTGTTGGCTGCAGAAGTCTCATCCAATAAAGGAACCAAAAACTTCTTAATCCCTGAAGACGATACAGGAGTCTCAGAATTGACGAGTATCGAAATAACCTTCTTGGGATTAGGTTCTGAATCACCATTTCCAATGGTCACCGAACTTGGACTTGGTGAGGGATGATCGAAAGGACCATGGACTAGAACTGTGAATGTCTTGGGCTTAACCTTCGGAGTGCCCCAGAAATCATATTCAGGTTTTGTTGGAGTCACATTAGATGCAGCGTAGGGATGAGCAATGTAAGGACTACACTGCGGCCTTCTCTACGGGAATCGATCCCAGAGCTCGCTGAAAAATAGATTTTCCATGACTTTCTCGTGATTAAGGGATTGAGCTCATTTCGCTCAGGTTCAGTTCAATTCGTGGAAGAGCAGAAAGTGGAAAGCAGGTCGTGGTGAAGGAGCAGAAATTGGGAAAGCAGTTTTGGGTCTGAGATATTTAACCGGAACAAAAATCGGGAAATCAGTTTTGGTGAGGGATACGATATAAAATGTGGATGCCACGTGTCAACGTCAGAAACAAAAGGATGACGAAAGTCTCTTTCAAAGGAAGGCCTATCGGCCTAAATGTGTGACAGGTTTTATGACCATGGCGGCAATGTTTATATTCACACATGTATCAAACCGACAATTTTTGGTAAATGCATCGGAATTTGTAATTAATCATCGGTTTTTATTGTAGGAACCACCAATGAAAATCACATATAATATCCCATTCAATACGCCGAGATCATTCAGTAGGGGATGCATTATGAAGATAATAATGTATTAGATTCCATGGAAATCTTCCTCAATATTTCTATTATTCTTCGTTGGTTGTAGGTCACCAAATCACAGCAAAAGGGGAATCCACAAATTGCCAAATCCTGAGAGGATTGGGACGAAAAATTTAAGGGTTTTCATAGCGCATGCACAATGGGAAGGATGTTGATGCCAGAGGAACATCGAAGGAACTTCACTCTGATCCCATGATTCTCTATCTTTTCTACAGGTAATCATTGCGAAGGAAGAGGAAAAATGTAGTGGAGATCAGTCAAAATTCTAAAACGTTGTAGGAGGAGTTTCAATATTGAACAGTTAAGCTTTAGAGTTGGAGTTTTCTTATTCAACCGATCACAAAAATACAAGGATCATTCCCATGTTTGATAAATGGAATTGAAGATTCAGGCTCGAACATTGGTGAAATCGTTGGAAAATTCGAAATGATCAAGAGTGAAGGAGAGGCATGAAAGC
Organism: Pinus tabuliformis; assembly: GCA_031772625.1. Lineage (NCBI taxonomy): Eukaryota > Viridiplantae > Streptophyta > Pinopsida > Pinales > Pinaceae > Pinus > Pinus tabuliformis. The sequence goes on along the minus strand of CM062804.1, from coordinate 282,084,853 downwards.
ATTATGAAGATTATTTAAAGAGACACTAAGCTCTGCCAGAAAAGGCTATCATAATTCTTCAAGGTCGATGCAGATCTACGCTAAGGGATCGCAATCTAGCCGAGGGGATTCTTTGCTATCATTCAATCTGCACTGATGCATTTCTGTTTTGCGTAGAGGAGGTGATTATAAGGATTCAAAGAGGGCTTTTGGCCTTTGTAATATTGCTTAGCATTTTTACATGCAGTAAAATCATAGGTTTCAAATTCTCTAAAACTGCATATTTTGTAAGAAAAGTTTTGGCATTATTATGGATTTCCATTCATGTGTATTTTTACCTGAATGCCGAATTTTTATGTGTCAAAGTTTTGTAATTGATTTTGATTTCTATTCTAAAATATATTTCTTATTGATACTTAACATTTCTGTTGGTTCAATTTTGATATGATTTGAAGGTCTCCAGGAGCTATCTCCAAGAGGCAGAGCGAGATCGAATCTATAACGAATTCATTGAAATATATTTGAGATTAAATAATAATTTCTTATATTTAACTCGCAAATGTATTTTGCTTTTATCCCATTAATTAATATGAATTTCTTCTTTTAATTAATGAAAACTACATGGTGAATTCGATCATAAACCAGTCTTTTCCCCTATTTTTATTTCATTTGCTCTCGGATTAAGAGAGGGCTATCCCATCTTAGTCCGAGATAGGATTTTCATTTTAGGATTAATTTTATATTTGTAAATGTAATCTACATAAAGTCCTTTTTAGTTAAAGGCAAACATTTTTTGGTTCTCCGTGGCAAGATCAAGTTTTTATATTAGTCAACTTTTTGATTGATTTTAATCTTTATCCAAAACGTTAAGAAATCAATCATAAAGACTAATGTAATATAGTGTATATTAATTCATTTATTAATAACAATTAACATTAGAAGTCATTTTTCTTTTTCTTTTTAGAGTTAGCCTTAACATACTAATTACTCATTAATTTGTAACATTTACTTTCAATAAATAATATTAACTTAAGGTAATTAGAATAGTTTTAACTTTAATATGGTAGTATAAGTTAACTAAGATTTTATTAATTGTTTACTTAGAATAATAATAATATTATTTAGTTAAAACTTTCATCTTATAGGTTACCATAGATTTCTTAGAATTAACTTTTAGCATACTAATTATTAATTAATATTTAATATTTAATAATAGCCTAATGTAATTAGAATAATTAAGGTAATGTATTTAACTCGATCTTAATATTGTTTTCTTAGAATAATAATAACATTATTAACATTCATTTTCTAGTTTATCTTAGATATATTATAATCTCATAATAAACTAGATTAAATATTTAGAATTATTATTAGAACTATATTAGTGATATATAAGAATTTATTATAGTATAAGGTATAGTTATTTACATAGTATAGTTAGTTAATTAGCATAATAACATAGGATATATTAGTTTAGATTTGACACATGAGATGAATAGGAATACTTTAGCACTTAACAAAGACTTTAACAATAGTATAGCATTATCATAGTATCATATAGGATTAACAATTAATATTAACTTAATACCATAAAGTTAAGCTATTTGTAATTCATAATTTAGTCGTGGCTTGGCTGAGCCCCAGATTAGCTTAAGGATCACTTTCTTGCCTAGCCAACAAGAGGGCTGATCTGATGTCTCTTCTCCATTCATGAATGAGAGTCATATTTTAAGTCATCAAAGAATGAGAGAAGGTAACTGGACCTAGTTAAACTAGTCAGAGCCACTACTCCAAATGGAAAAGGAGTTGCTTTAAGCTCTGGACCGGGTGGTTATCCCCCAATGTTGTTGCAGCGATTTTCGAGGCATCAACACATGGTTGGAAGCATGTTGCACATAACATAAATGTTCATCCCAAAGCTTGGGATGCTTGTGCAATAGCCCCTAAGCAACTGGATCACTGTCTTGTTGACCACTTTTGTTTGGCCATCTATTTGTGGATGAAATGTTGTGCTCTTCTTCAATCTGGTGTCCATTAACTCCCATAGACTTGACCAAAACTTCCCAACAAACCGGGAATCTCGATCATAGACAATAGAAGTGGGTAACCCAAAATGTACCCATGCATGATGAAATAACAACTTTGCTGTTTGTTCAACTGTAATCTGATTATTACAAGGTATTAAAATACACATTTTGTTGAACCTATCCATAATAACATATAAATAGTCATGATCCTTTCTAGATTTTGGCAATCTCCCAACAAAGTCCATGGAAACACTTTCCCAAGGATGAGAAGAAATTAGAAGTGGAGTGTAGAAGCCTAGTTTTCTATTGCTGGGCTTGATTTTAGCACACATGGTACACCCTCTAATATATCTAGAAACTACTTCATGCATTCTTGGCCAATAACAGAACATTTGCAGCCGTGCAACTATTTTACTTACACCAAAATGACCTGATATTAGAGAAGTATGTGCTTCTTGGATTATGTTAACTCTTTCAGTTTAAGGAATGCATAACTTTCCCAAATGATACAAGAGTTGGTCCTTAACATGGTAATCCAATTCTTCTACTCATTTGCCATGACTTAAAGTTGCATATACATCTTTAAAATCTACATCTTGAGCATATTGTTCAATGTAGCTTTCATGCAATACTGAATTATGCTTAAGTATAGTAGATGCATTTATGATTGGTCTGGATAACATATCTGCAACCTTAGTGTGTATGCCTTTCTTATATCTGATGACAAGATGAAACTGTTGTAGAAACCCCATCCACCTATAGTGTCTTAACTGCTGCAATTTATTTTGTGACTGCAAATATTGAAGTGGTTGATAATCTGTATGTATAATTGTTTCTTTGCCTAATAGTTAATGTTTCCACTTTTTCACACTCTGCACTAATGCACATAATTCTTTATCATATGTGGGATAATTAACTACTGTAGAATTAAATGTCTCAGAGTGATAACATATGGGTTTACCATGTTGCATCAACATTGCTCTCATGGCATAGTCATTGGCATCTGTTTCAATATTGAACGATATTTGAACATCTGGCAATGCTAGTACTAGTGTTGTACTAATTTTTTCTTTCAAGGTGTCGAAGGCTTTCTGTTGTTTGCCTCCCCACTGAAACATCTTGTTCAATCCTGTTAAAGCATGTGAGGGAGATGCAATCAAGGAAAAGTTAGCAATAAACTTTCTCCATTATTGTGCTGCTCCTAAGAAACTCCTAACTTCTATAGCAGATTTGGGTTTAGGCCAGTTCACAATGACTTCAACCTTAGAGGGATCTATCTTCAATTCATCACCCCCTACTATATGACCCAAATACTTTAAAGATATTTTTCCAAATTCACATTTTGATAATTTAACATAGATATTTTCTCTTTTCAAAACATCTAGAGTCTACTTTACATGCTTCAAATGTTCTTCCCATGTTTTACTGAAAACAAGAATGTCATCTAAATATACAATTACAAAATCATCAATAAAAGGTTTGATTACATCATTCATAACTCTCATGAAAGTTGTAGGAGCATTAGTTAAGCCAAAAGGCATAACTATCCATTCATACATCCCTTGCTTTGTCTTGAAAGTAGTCTTCCATGCATCCTGTTTTGCTACTCTCACCTGATGATAGCCACTATGCAAGTCCAACTTGGAAAAGTAAATAGCTTCTTTCAGTTGATCTAATAGATCATCAATGCAAGGAAGAGGATAATGATTCTTGATCGTTGTTTTATTCAGTGCTCTGTAATCAATGCACATCCTCCACGAACCATCTTTCTTTCTCACCAACACAATTGGAGATCTGCATGGGGATGTGCTTAGTCTTATGAACCCTTTATCGAGCAGCTCTTGTATCTTCTTCTTGATCTCTACATTCTCTAAAGTGGATAACTTGTACATTTCGATGTTAGGCAATGGAGCATCTTGCTGCAAATGATATCATGTACTATTACCATTTTGGGTAACAGACCTTTAGGTTCTTGAAATAGGATATCATAGGTGAGTTTATGAGAGTGTATTTATTTTTGAGCTGATGAGCTCTCACAATATATTATATTCCATCTTTTGTGAGTTGATACTTATTTTAAGTTCTATAGAGAATGGCTTTTCTATCATACAAGTAAGGACTTCCTAAAACAATACCACATATATCCAAGGGAACTATATCTAGCTCAACCTCATCTACAAATGTTGACACAAAAACAAACCTAAGTTTACATTGTCTAGTCACTTGTAGCTTTACTTAATCACATACCCAACCTAATGGATATGGCTTCTTCTGAGGTGTGATAGTAGTCCCAACTTCGTTACAATTGCTTCAGAAATCAAGTTTACTTGTGATCCAATATCAAATAATGTACCAAACTTTTGATGCTTTGAAATAACTCTAATATGAAAAAGCTCATGCCTTTTCCTCTCATTTTCTTCATTATAAGTAGATTGTGCATAATTACTACTAGACGCTTAAGAATTTTTACCTTTTATACCTATGGTTGTGACTGTTGTTTCATCACCTGAGTCTAACCCCAAATCTTTCTGAATAGCAGTAGTAGTCTTCTTCTTCTTGCCATTGAAATTATTGGGTTTTAGCTTCGAGTGCAAAGACCAGCAATGTGCATCATCATGTCCATCCCTCTTGTAGTGAGTTCGTGAAGGTTTATGTTTCTGTACAATGTTTACCTTCCTCTCTTTCCATTTCTGCTTCTTCTTTTCTTTGATCTTGCTTGTAGTGGGTTTTAATGATCACCCAATCTCTGGGTTCACATTCTTGCCTTTGGCCTCTAGATGTGTAACCTGAACAGATACCTCATCTATGCTGGTAGGGTTAAACATGAGAATGGTGTGCCTCAAATAGCTATGTAGACCATGTATATACTTCAACAAAGTTTCAGGTGAGTCTAGAGAAATGCCTAGAATTAAAGCTCTTTTTCTAAATTCCTGGGTATAGCTTTGTACACTTTACCCCTTTAATTCGTGAAGAGTTTTCCAACTCATCATTGCTCGTTGCATATAAGCTAGTGGATAGAGTTGTTTTTTAATGGCAGAAACAAATTCACTCTAGCTAGAAATAATTTTACAATGCTTCTTAAAATCAACTTGTGTCCTACCTTCCCATCACACTAGGGAAGTCCCTCCAAGGCGAAGGCTCTCTAGCTGAATCTTTATCCTTTCTGAATCGATGTTCTGCACCATACAATATACATAAATCTGTCTAATCCAATTATCTAGCTTTTTTGCATTTAATTATCCATCATATATTGGCAAACAAAATTTTACATCTAATTTAATCAAAGATGTTTTCTTCTTTTTATTTTCAGGGCTAGAAGGAGGTGTTGATAAAGGAGGCTCTTCCCTTTTCCCTTTGCCTTCTAAATGGCCATCTAGAAGAGGTTCCTCTATTCCTTTTTCTTGTTTGGATGTTGAAGTGATTTCACCTCGACCTTTCTTAAATTCTCGATACATCTCTTCTACCACGGCTCTCATGGTCATGAAATTGTCCATGAACTGAGAATCTGATTCCAAGGGAATTTCTTCTACCATTTTCCTCCTAGGATAGACTCTTCCAATTTTTGAGTTAGCCTCAACCAGTTCTCCTTCTCCTAATTTGAGCTCTGACTTAGTTAGCATTCAACAATCTAGCAAAAGCTTGTCTAACCTTAGGAAACCATTGGCTCTGATACCTCTTGATTTGATAATGACATCTTAGAGAATTATTAAGGTATTACAGACTCATGTGCATGGATTTGGCTATGTTGCTTTGTGCAATGGATTGATAATATTGTGAAATATATAGAAAATGAAGCAGTTAAAGAACATAATAGAAAAACACACATAAACACATCAAGTTTAATAAGGAGTTCACCCAACACTCTTGGGCTATATCTCCTGGTCCAGCCTTTAGTGGTGACCTCTCTATTATGTCTTTAGAAGCAGAGTTTTTACAGAAGTGAGCTCAATTTGAGTCTCACACAACATATACAAAACAACAAGACTTCACTTAGATCCCCCAAGTCTTTCTCAGTACACAGACTCTCCTCACTGACTCTCTATCTCTATTTGCTCTCTGTATCAGCACTGCTTGTCTTTGTTTCTAGTAGTCTGTGGCTTTAAAGCTAATCAGTGTTATCTGTTCATTTCTCCTTCTTGGCTCTCTGGCTTTCTAGTCTTTGTCCGCTCAGATCCCCTTCTGAGCATTAGCAATCATTGCTAAACACCTTCATGGATGGCAACCATCTGTTCTGTAAGGGAATGTGTCATCGGGCCTTTGAATTCCTAGAAACAACATTCTCTGTTTACACAGAGAAACACACTAAAAACTGTGAAAATCCACCAAATTGTTGCCTATCGGATTTGAATTATTATAGATTCTGCCTTATAACTCCTATCGAGTCCATGTTTATATCGCTTATTGCATCTCCACCATTGATCTGAGAGATCTTGATTCAATGTCCGAGGTTCATTTCAGGCAGCTCATTCGTATGGGGGTTAACCGCCTGAAAAGGGTGGCTTTCTCTCTCCAAGGCCTAGGCATGTGGCAGCCAGTGTATGGGCTTGGGCGGAGCCCGACCAAAACTGTTTCCCTCCTACATCTCGCTCGAAATCCTGCTTGTTTCGTGATTTTCCTTTGTATTTTAAAAATACACGAAAACATTAAAAAACCATGTAAAATGTCTTTTTATAGACTTGAAATATTATATATTTTCATTCATAAACCCTTTCAGGTCTGGTTTCATCGCATCAAGACTTTTCCTTCGTATTTCATTTATTTAACGAAAAATGAAAATATAAAGGAAAATGTTGTTTTCTAGATCTCAAAATATATGAAATGTCACCTATTTCTCCATTGGGTTTGGCTATCGCAAGTTAGGTCTATATTGGTCTCACTCCATTGTAATGCTCCAATGTGATGTTGCAATGCGATTGATCGCAATCACATATCGCACATACCCCTGGGCCGTTTGTAAGTGCTCCTCAGTGGTTTGCCGAAGTGCTATTGTGATTCAACTTGGGCCATTGATCTATGCACTTGATCGACGGTCCTTGTTGACCCCACTGATCGTTGTCGCATATTCCATGTGGTCTCTGCTGATAGCCTCCACTTTCCACCGCTGATTGTGATTTGCCAATCAGATCTGGACCATTGATCAGCCAAATCTGATGGCTCATGTGCATTGCTCCATTGACCTCTGATAGGATTCATTTCACTATTTTCTTCATGTTTTTGCCTCCCGATAGTGTTATCCTACTTTTCTAAAATTTCTTCTCATGCGATAGTTTTGATCTTTAGAAGACTTAGAGGGTTTTCTAGGATCCATTTGGATCAATCAGATTTAAGACCATCCCAAAAAAAATCCTTCTTGACCCTATGGTAAGATTCTAAAAATATTGAGTTCCCTCATAAGGCGAAGGTGTGCAATTCCAAAAGAATCTTTTGCTTGAATTGTCAGTTCTTACAAATATATAAGGAATATTGGTACCATAATGAATACTTATTCTAGTTAAATGTATCATATGTACTGGGATCTTGCTGCAAATTTGGAATAAGTTTCCACACCTCTTCGTCATTCTTCCATTCATCCCTGTATTTGGTTATCCAATCAGGTTGGATAATAGAAATCGCACAAATAATTGCTTCCACATCCTCATCCTTTCTTGAGAGTGCATCTGCAACAACATTTTGCTTCCCTTTTTTGTAGATGATTTCAAAGTCATAACCTAACATCTTTATGACCCATTGTGTTTCTCTTCTAAAGATAATCTTTGTTCTAAAAAGTATTTAATACTATCAAGATGTGTTTTTACCTTGAAGTGTCTTCCCATTAGGTAAGGTCTCCATTTCTTTAGTGCATGTAGAATTTCTAACATTTACTTCTCATAAACATGTTTTTGTAAATACTTTTATTTGATTGGATAAATTTCAAAAGAAATGGGTCTTCATTCTTGCATTAAAAAAACACGAATTCTGTTTTCGGAGGCATCATATTCCACAATAAAGGTTTTTATGAAGCCTGACATAGCTATGACGAATGCTTGACACATTTCCTCTTTAAGATGTTAAAATGCCTTAGTTTCTTCTAGAGTCTAAGAAAATGCATCTATATTCAGTAATGTTGTTAGAGATGCTACTATTCTCCCATAATTCTTAACAAACATCCGATAATACCCTGTCAACCCAAGAAATCCTCGAAGATGCTTTATTGTTGTGGGGATTTTCCATTCCTTAATGGCTATAACTTTTTTAGTTTCTACCTTAACACCCTCATGAGACATAATATGAGCCAAATATTCCACCTCCTATTATCCAAAGAAACATTTGAAGGTTTTTGTGTATAATTTTTTTCTACTCCAATAGTTTGAGTACCCTGTCAACATGTTGAACATGATCCTTGAAGACTTTCTATAGATTAGTATATCATCAAAAAATAGTAACACAAATTTTCTAAGGAAGGGTTTGATAATGGAATTCAACAAACCTTGAAATGTGGAAGGTGCATTAGTAAGGCCAAAAGACATGACCAAAAATTCCTAATGACCCTCCTGAATTCTAAACATTGTTTTCAAAATGCCTTTAGTCTTCATTCTAATTTGATGATATCCTAAATGATGATACAACTTGGTGAAGTAAATTACTCCATGTAATTCATCTGATGATTCATCATTGACATGATTGGGAAATTTATCTTTAATAGTCAGCTTGTTGAGCTCCCCATAATCTAGACACATATGCCATGATCTATCCTTCTTTTGTACCAAAAATATTGGAGCAAAGAAAGGACTTTGACTAGGTTGAATTATACCAGCATCTACCATTTCTACAACAATACGTTCAATTTCACTCTTTTGGGCATATGGATATCTATAAGTTCTAATGTTTGGAGGAACACTTATGGAATTAAATGAATAGCATGATCATAATCACGAATATATGGGCATATTTTGGGAGTCTCAAATACCTTGGAATGATTGTCCAAGACTTTTTGAAGATATGGAGAAATATATGATTTCAATGTTTGAACCTCTAGTGAGAATAATTGTGTAATGCCACCCTGTTGTTCTTTCTTTAGAATATTTGTCATGCCACTAGAACTAATTATCTTTGCTGGTTTTCCTTTGATACCCCTTAATTCAATTTCTTTTCCTTCCCAAGAAAATTTATTGAAAATTAAAAACTATAATCCCCAAATATTGTAACCATTGGAATCCTTGTACGACATCAGCACCACCCATTGGAATGGAAAGCATTGGACTATTCAATACATATTCCCCCATCGCTAGCTTGATATTATGGCACTTTCGAGAGAAATGTATAGTTCCTCCATTTGCAACCATCACTTGACACTCTGGTGTTGGATATAGGAAGCAATTCAATTCCTTGGCTATCTTGCAATGAATAAAATTATTGGTACTACCAAAATCAATCAGAACTATTACCTTTTTCTTCTTGATATATCCTACTATATTGAGAGTTTTAGGAGTGGTAATTCGTGCCAATGCATTACAAGATATGGTCGGATTCATTTACTCTTTCTCAAGGGTTGGTTCCTAGTGTATATACTCCTCTTTTGATGTTTTTTGTTCCTTTTCTTCCTCCTCTTCACAATCTAGGTAAAATAATTTATTCTCAGTGCACTCATGACCTTTAGTGTATTTGTTATAACAACTATAACAAACACCTTTTTCTCATTTTTCCTCCAATTTTTGTGGTGTCAACACTTCCATATTTATAGTTGTGGTGGTGGTAGACTTCCTTAATGCCTTAATTTTTCTTTCTACAAGATTTTCCACCTTGAATGCCTTCTCCAATGAATCGAATTCCCGAAGGCAAAACTCATGTTGATTGTTATCTTTTAAATTACCCATGAAGACATGAATCCTACACTCTTGTGGAATATCGATTACCCTAATATTCAATTTTTCGGGGCCTTGAATGTGCTACACCATTAAACCCTTTTGTTTGAGATTTATCAATTGGCTATGGAAGGTGTTGCTCTTTGTATCTTCATAATGTGCTATCATTTCCTTCCTAAAAATTAACCAAATGACAAGTGGATTACAAGAAGAAATCCATCTATAGTATACAAACTGATTGGGTTCTAAATAGAAAGATGCAATATGTACCTTTTGTGAGGGTTTCACATCCTGTAGGTCAAAACATTGCTCCATCTACAATATACATGTTATCAGATCCTTTCCATCAGACTTCCTCATATCTATATTTGGAATGTGGTGATCCTTAAACCCCACATTGGAGTCTATATAATCATAATTCATATTACCTTTTTCCTCATGATGATTTTCATGGATTAACTTTTCCCCACCAGGAAGCCTTTCTTGCAACAACTTTGTCAACCCTTCCAACTTGACATTCATTTCATCCATGTCTACTTTGAAAACCTCCATGTTACATTTTATACCATCCATGTCTCCTTTTAATCCAACCATTTCATCTTTTATTTTGGATTGTAAACCACCCATGTCCCATTTTAAGCTAGCTATGTCCCCCTTTAGTTCCTCTTTGGTTTCTCTTTGTGGGAATGAAATTTGTTGCACTTGGTCCCTTAATTTTGATATATCATGCTGCAATTTTTCCTCTTCATGTGTCATAGTAGAGATTTCTAAGGGCTTAATGGGTGTATAATTATTTTATTTGGGAGGCATTTTAGAACCCAATACTGATATATTTTCTTCAATATTCCCTTTTAATCACTTTAGGCTAATTTTTCAAACACAATTTATGCAATTTTTAAAAACAATACACACATTTTTCTTGATTTTAAGAGCTCACTATTTAGAAGGTTGTAACTTTGAAATTTTTTATCTCCAAGGTCTGAAATTATTTCTTGTGTTATCCCTTTGAGTCTTCTTTCCAATTCGACAAGTTAGGCCAAAATTGGATTCTTCAAGGTAATTTTATGCCAAATCTCCCATGACGACCTAATTATGGACTAGTTATATAGAGAAAACTTGTACGTAATTCCACGTATTGTTTTTAAATAATTAAATGCTAAAATTGATACACAGGAAACTAAAATCCATTTTATTTCTGTCACTTTTTACGAAATTTCAATCTGATTCCTAAAGAGAAAGTTATGATGATTTTCACTCAGTCACTTGTTTGAGATTGAATTGTGGACTGTGAAAAAGCCCTAACTTATTCAGACCATATCTTAGAAAATATATCAGGACATGATCTAAAATTCTCGCACAACATTCGTAAAGAGTTCATATCCATGTGGTCACAATTTTAGCTTTTGAAGCTTCATAGAAAAACGTTATAGCGAGAATTACATGATGACCTGTTTGAAGTGGCAAAACCCTAGAATCCAAAGCTCAGAAACCAAATGTTATGCAACCAACTCACAAAATGGAATAAAATATAGATGCACGACTTAAAAAGTATCATCTTCAAGGGGGAAACCTCCTTTACATTACATAAGTGAATGATTCTTGGATGATACAAATGATAAGACCTCCTTAGTATATATAGGGATCTAAGGGGTCAAAATATAATCAAAGCCTACATATCAATAACAATATAAGAGTACAACAAAAGAAATAGTCCTCTTCTATGGGGAACAACAATAACAATGCACTTGATACATGGGGACAATAATAACAATAGGGAGCTACACTAACAATAATAATAATAATAATGGTAATATACTAGCATTATAGGGACCTAACAAAGCTTAAAATCCTTCACCATCCCATGATTCAAAGCCAGAGTGCCTCAGGAACTCGACTCAGAGGGGGTTAGGCTAGGTCATCATGTGAGCAATTCTTATTGGTGCTACCCAACGTCTGGTAGGTCATCCTGTGCATTGGCTAATCACCAAGAAGCTTAAGATTTGACCACCCCCATGGGACGAAGAAAACCATAATGACCAATCATAGGAAAACACCTATAGGACCGACTATGGGAAACAATTAGTTCTCTACCCTACCTTTCTTTGGACAGCTTTGTTTGTGGGGATCAGATTTCGTTAAGTAACAAGTATTTTAGAAGGCCATTTGAAACAATAGAATCAATATTTTTTTGAATATGTAGATCACCTATAAGCTAGAAGTCATTTTTCGTTAATAAGACGTGTTTGTTTGAATTAGAGTAACATCTAAATATAGTTAGTTTATACTTCACACCACTGCACTAGGTGTTTTCTTTTGTTTGTTGTTCTTTTTCTCCTATCATCCCATTTTAGTCTATTGAGTTGTCATTGTCTTGACATCTTTGCGCTCCCTAGGCATTTTTCACAGAGATTTCATGGCCTGCACCCCTAATTTCCTTTAGGACATATTTCTCTCCCCATTGAGTTAGAGTTCATTCTGCTAGTACTCCATTGAGTCCTCATTCTCACTTTGGTTTTGCTGATTCTTATAGTTCTTCCTTTGATTTTGTGTCTTCCCAACCCTGTACTACCACTATGTCAAGTGCCAACATGGGTGCTAGAAACCAAGGTGGTAACCACAATAACCCCACCAGCAGAACCTCTACTAGTATGTTCATTACTCCTCCATTACTTCCATTTATGGTTGGTATGAGCTTCCCTGATTTCAGCTAACTTATCAACAGCCCTCTTCTCGATGACCCCAGTTGGCTTGTTATGCCTACCAAACTTCCTTATGAAATCCCCAAGTTTCAAGGTAATCCTAGAGAAGATGCTACAAATAATGTTTTCTCATTTCATATGTGGTGTTCATCCAATTCAATCACTGAAGACTCCATTTGTCTTCGTCTATTCCAACACACCCTAACTGGAGCTGCAGCCAAGTGGTATGTCGACAAACCACATGCCTCCATTCCACCTTTGCGAATCTAGCCAAATATTTTCTGTCATACTTCATGTTACGCCTCTGATATGACACTATTACTAAACTCTTTACTTCTTTCCATTAAACTTCTGCCACCTACATATATGACCATGCCCAAGAATGGCATAGAAGGAGGAGCATATGTAAAGATCCTGAATTTAGTGACCATGTCTATATGTATTGGCTCATTAGATCACTTTTGGGCTCCATTGGTAAAGATGTCGCCTCCCACTTCCCACTGTCTCAGGGAGAAGCACTCAAAGTAGCTTTTGAAATATGACCTGATCTATGCATAATCAGGATATGTTTATATTGTCATTCCCGATCTTCATCTGCCTGGTGCTGCTAATGCGCTAGGGGCATATCATTCTGCTAATGGTATCATTGAATCTATTTGACACCCTCCAATTCCCTCATATTCTCAACCTCACATGAGTTATGGTCAACCCTGGGGGGGCTAGTTCCACCTAGACATATCCCCCTCCTTCTCCTTCCCATGGACACCCTTACCAATGTCCAACCACATCATACACATATCCCCATCCAGATCAGTCAATTCTAGTGGTAGTTTTCATTTAACCTAGCTATCCCAATGTTTCCGCTAATTATTTCTATCCTTATACATCGCCTAACACTCCATCCCCTCTGGCACCAACGCGCTAACTTCCCATGCCTCCTACACCTTTGTCACAACAACAACCACCTCCTCAAGGTCATGTGTATTCTTAGCAGAGGGAAGTTAGTCCCCCCAACACCAAGCGAAATAATAAGGGGAAGGGTAACTGGAACCAACCATCTCAAGGTAACCAACACAAGTAGGGTCCACCTTGAAATTCCCCTCTGGGTGACTAGCCTAATACTGTAACCTAGCAACACAGTGGACAACCCAAGCAAAACAAGGCTCTTTGTATGAATAAACATTGTGCCTGTGGTAGAGTATATGGCCATTATACTCATGAATGTCCCTTGTTACCTCAGATGCACCAAGCATTGGAAGTTCAAGAGGATTCTTCTAGAGGACCTCAGCCCATTACTCCACCTCCCACTCCTCATACTCTATCACAACAAGTTGTACTTACCAATCCATTCCCAGATCAGGGATATATAATTGCCCAACCCAAAAAAGGTAGTGCAACTCCTCAACCTTCACAATCTTGCCAGAAAAATACTAGATTCTCATGACAAATTCCGATGAAGTCAACACCCAACAAGTCAACCTCTAGACTTGGTCGCTCCAATAGGAAAAGCCCCCTACAAATTCAATGTCTGATTCCCAACCCAAAGTATCGATAGAGCCTTTGTCATCACCATATGGCACATTCCGAAATCCCTCTACCTAAAGTAGAGGTTCCTCCCAATATCCCCAAAGGTTCATTACATCGAAATGTTTCTTCTTCTAAATCTTCCCATACCTATAGCATAGTAGAAGACTTGGCGTAGTCCCCTGCTACCATGTCAACGCTGGAAGTCCTATAGACATACCCATCTGAATGGAAATCCATACTCTTATCTTTAGGAATTGTGGATCCTTTTGATGATCGTCTGATTTTATATGACATTGACAAAGTCAAAAATTCCCCCCCTTCTTTCATTAGTTTCTTTTCAAATATCAGTCTCCATAAATAACACCACGGTCTAGCATTGTATCATATACAAAGGTACCCCCACCTCTGTGATTGTTGATATTGTTTGGAAGCAACATGGATCCACTGACCTGTCCCCATCCACTATCACTCTTCGTGCTTGGGATGGTCATCACTTGCAGCCCCTATATTTGTATCACAACTATCCAATCACTGTTTCCGGCAAGATTGTCTTAATTTATATCAAAGTCATTGATGCCCCATTAGATTATGACATTTTGTTGGGTCGTAGTTACACCTATGCCATGTCCATTTTTGCACCCATTGTATTTTACAAGGTGTGCTTCCCCCACAATGGAAAGATTGTCATCATCGATCAACTAACTTACTATGATCCTTAGTGTTAGACGTCTCCTCACACCACTATCTCATCGATGAGTGGCAATAAGACTATCACTTCCTTAACTGATGTGTCTCCTCGAGTCTATAAAGACTCCACGGTCCATGGGGCTTATTATGGACGACCAACTATCCATTCTGAGCATAGCTTATCTAGTGTTTGCATACTTTAGGCATCACATGCCACCCATAAGCAGTCTAGTACACATTCACAAAGGCCATTTCCTCCATAACCTCCTACTCCTAACTCAACCCAGTCTTTAGGTAAAATTCCTCTAGGCCCATTTCCTTCTACAGGTATCTCTCTTAGACATTTTCATCCCAAAATCTTTCCCACGAGTCTTAACCATCCGGGAGTAGTTCCCCTAGGTCATTACACTTTTCGTCAGATACCTCTCTTATTCCCTCATATTGGAATCTATTCTACCCATGTCACGGCTATGTTGAGTTTACCTAATGTTGCCTTGGGGATCCTAGTCTGGTACATTGATCCTCCTGCAAAACCTCCTCCTAATCAACTCAAACCTTACACAGCTTTGGCCCTGGTTCAACCTGTTGTTCCTACCCCTTCCTTTGCTTTAGTTCCACAACAACATCAACAAGAGGCTAATCCTATTGTGAAATCATCTAAAGAGGGGGGCAAAGTGCCAAAAAATGGAACCAATGATAAGGCACCCCAAAGAACACTAGCTCCTCCTCAGCCTCCAAAGCCTAATCCTTCATGAGCTTTGTGTGATGGTTCGGCATGCCCCCAATAATTGTCTTGAGCTCCCTCATATCAAGAATTTGGTGTCTTATACCTTTCCTAACTCTAAAATTCCTGAGGTCCATCTCACCTTACCTGATTCAACTAACAAGAACATATCCTTATGCATAAATCACCCTTGTGGTTTGTTTGATAACTATTCCCCATTATTCCCATCACTATCCCCATCTCGAATATTTTCGCGATACACTTCAAGTGCTTCATGAGTTAGAAGCCACTTGTAACGATTCCACTTCCCCTCTATCTGTGGATTATGGCCCCACTATTATGCCAAGACAAGAGTTTTCCCAACCCACCATTGTGATTCCTCCTCCTAATGTCGATATGACGAATAGTTCCATCCCTATTCTATACATGTTGTCATCCATTGGATCGATCTATTAGACTCTCTTGACATTTAATATTGTTATTTTGTTGAACCTTCTTTAACGAACACTTCGATCTTAGCATCAATAGATGTCACATATACTAGTCATCTCTCGCCCCTTTTTCACAATGCACATGTGAAAACATAACCACCTTTGACTATTCTTGGGATGATATGTACCATCATGCATACTTCCTTCCACAACAAACCCATGATCAATATGTTGTGGATTCCAAAGATGTAATCCATGATGAAACCAATTGGTGTGAATACCCCTTAGTTTGAACCCATGAATTTGAACCATGTCCACCTTGTGGTCATTACATTACCGCAAAATGTTTGGGTAAGGGGGAATCCACTTTTGAGAGTCCAAGAGAAGAAATTATCCCCAACCCTCCTAGTGCATCTAGTAATGTTGACTCTATTACCATTATTATTCCCCATTTAAAAGAACCTTTAGAGTCCCATATCACTCATGATAACCTTTTGGATGATCCAATTACTCATCCTTCCATTTTACATCAACAACCGAGTCCCTTAGACAATGTTGTTTTCCAACCTCAGTGCTGCCTAGGTGAGCATCAGTTCATTATATTTGAAGCCACTCTTTGGTATAGTGATACCATGTTTGTGAACCTAGAAATTCAGTCCATTTGATTCATATATGTAGTGTAAAATGATATTGGTAATCCATCATTTCCTTTCTCTTACTACATCATTTATCTGTTCTTCCCATAAGAAGACATCAATAACATAAAAAAATGCCAATCCACATCATCAAAATGTGTTTATAATCCGCTATTCTAAATAAATTCATCATGTCCATAGCAAACTACATCCATCCAACAAAATTGTGGAGCACCCATGCCCCTACATCTCCTCGTCATCCTCTTGAGGATTTTGTGTCTATTGGGCTAGATGCTGCAATCCCTTATTTGAGCACCTAGAACATAATGGCACTCCACAAACTCATCCATCTATGGGCATCATTCCCTCCTTTTCATACCTTATTATTTCCCTCCATCATGTATTCTTGGAGGAAGTATCTCATGTTTGGAGGCATGATGGCAGCCCTGTCCACCTTCTCACTTAATACAGATTAGTCTCAACCTAGATCCCAATGATCTAGGTATGATCAATTATCCTTTTATTCCATAGATAATTTGTCCTAATGACCTCTCTAGTGAGCCATATAAAAATCGCATACCAGAGATGATTGATACCATATCTTGAAATATTCTACACTATATGATACCAAACTTGCCACCTGGTCCCCATGTTTGACTTGGTGGGAAGGGATGATCCTAGAACTTCTTTATATTTCATTCCCATATTCCTTTATTACCTTGATTCTTCACCAGGAAACATCCTTCCAAGAAGAATTATGGCCATTTTTAGACAAGTAAGGCTACCTACCTGGAAGTTGCAGATATGAACTTTGACGATTGGTTTGTTCGCTATGATCTCCTCAATATTTAGGGCCTTATCCTCCTCTCCAAATTTTCTAACAACTCAATGTGCAAATGACTTGGATTTGGGGGAAAGAAGCCCTTTTATAAGAAAAACCCTAGTTTTTCCATCGCCCATTGTGACCAAACTGTAGCTTGGTTGAATGAACTGTTAGCATAGTTGAAAGGGCTCATTGATTTCTATAATGTGTGTCCCATTGTTTTTGGTAATTTGACACTTCACTAGGAAGCCATTTTTTCCATGAGGTATCACTTTGCTACCTATTAAAAAGAAAATTCTTCATATGAGCTGTCTCTACTATGGTACCACTTTACCTTTTCTCTAGTCAACCCATGTGTCAATTTTAGTCATGAGTAACCATTTATTCTCATGTTTTTATGGCCCCCTTTGTGCCTCCCCCCATGTGGTAGCGTCATCGAGTCACCCTTATTCAGAGCATCAAAGATGAGTCACCCTTACACCTATGCAGCCTATTCTGATCCCCTTGAGTCTAGTTACAATGTATCATACATCTTTGTGTCGCATTCATCCCATTGTGCTCATATTTGGCCTCTAGCTATATTGCTCCATCTTTGAAAATCATTCGTCTATGTAATTAACCATCCCTTCTGGAATAGAGTTACTCACTACCAGGTCAACCACAAATATCATGCTCTGAAAAGGGAATTAGTTGGTCTACATCTCATCTAGTAACCTTCCATCATCATTCCTGGTGTCATTCCATCAGTCACATTGCTATGACCCTCGTGCCTTTGTTGAGGAATCCTCATTGCCTTAGCTATGGAGAGCCCTCTTCTGTCGACTTTAGCACATTTATTCTAGGAGAGTGGTCTAGGGGGTGGTGTACCTTTGTTCAAACTTTGATCATTGTTTAGTGCCTCAGATCAAGTAAAGGGAATCATGATTTTATTTTGAATTGGATTTTTCATGTATTCTCAACTCTATCTCATTGTCACATGATTGAGAATCATATGCTTGATGGTTCGATGACTCAACAGATTATACCATTTTTTCTCGGGTGCATGTGAGATGTTCCAGAACTCATGAGGGGGTGGCCCTTCTCGTATCCCCCCACATGCCCAAATTTCAACATATCATGATCGAACCTAAGATGCAATTTTATAGATTTAATGGGTTCGATTTTAGCTGCTTGTAGTGCCCACAACATGTATGTCTTCGTAAGAAGATCAATTAAGATCTTCATATCCCTTTCCTATTCATCAGGGTTTCTTTGGTTGTGATTCCCCCTCACCATGTCAGCCTGAAGGGAATTATGTCTCATGTACTATGTTATTGTATTCAGTCCTGGCCTATATTTTCCAAACACACTATGCATATGGGTCTCATTGTATTATTGTGTCACTTTCTCACCCATTGAAGCTAGAATATCATGTATCATGTACTTTGTATCTCAGTCCCACATTGTCGGGATCACCATTATTATTTGTCCTTAGTTATCTCTTTGGGTATGGGTATGCCTCCCCCACCTCATTTGAGATCATGTACTCCAAAATAAAAGGAGACTTATATCAATTTATTATGTCTCACCCACTCAATTTCTTCATCTTTCCTTGTATTGCTTCAACTCTCTCTCTCTCTCTATCTCTCCCTCACACTCCCCTTTGGTGTCTGTGGAAGTGTAACATACAATGTATTTCAGTCATACAGTTTGCTCTTAACGCTTGTACTTTGGGGGGAAATATGTTATCATATAAAAGATGATCACCTAACCATTTCTAACTAGGTGGATCAAAATATACCATGTAGGATTAATTTTACCATAGTAAAATCACTTTCACCATAGGAAATAATTTAGTAAACCCTTTTTATTAAATTATTTTTGTTTAAAAAAAAAAAAACTATCATTATTTATTTAATTTTCAC
Source organism: Pinus tabuliformis (assembly GCA_031772625.1). NCBI lineage: Eukaryota > Viridiplantae > Streptophyta > Pinopsida > Pinales > Pinaceae > Pinus > Pinus tabuliformis. The sequence goes on along the minus strand of CM062804.1, from coordinate 282,065,576 downwards.
TAGAAATAATTATTTGATAATTATTTCTTAACACATTTGAATAAATCACCTTGGAATAATTAAATAAATCATTATTTATTTATTATTCCTTAATATTATTTTTGGAATAATTTTTAAACCATTATTAAATAATTATTTTGGATTCACACTTATCTTAATCCTTGCAAAGTGATTAACAAATCATTTTGTTTTTAATTACTTTAACCATTTTCTAAATAAAGATATTCGACCATTCTGAATATCTACTCTCTTTCCAAAAAATATAATACAATATTCCTAATGGTCAGATCTTTATTTGGTTAATAATATTTTACTATTTTCCAATTTATAGTCTAGCCCAATAATTTGTTATAAATAAGGGTTTTCTAATCATTCTTCACCATGATCACTATCATCATCAACATTATCATCTCATTCCATTTGAGCTCCCACTTGAGTTCTATTCATTTTTTGGTTTTCTGCGATACATTTCGAATGTGATACCTCATTCCACGTACATAAGTATATTGTAGCTCATCCACATACCTTTGAGTATATCGGGCAATGTTATAGTACGGAAAGTATAAAGGAATGCTCTCACTGTGCGGTTTTGCATTAGACAATGCTAACACAGATTGGGCCTCCACGTACTTTCGGGTATATATGGGAGGGAAACATTAGGTTGCTATCCATCCTTAGGTAACCATGTGAGCCACCTTGTACACTATGATACACCGAACACAATATTCGCAGAGATTTCCTACACGTATGTTAAGTCCTTGGTTTACTGAGGTAGTATATTACAGTTCACAGTTACTTGGTGTTATAGACATTTTTGGGCACTGCAACCCCAATCATACATGTCCATAAACCAAGGGCTTCTAAGTCCCTAAAAGTGTTTCTTCACACCCTAAAGGAGCAAGGTCAGCTGATTACATCATCTCCCAGAAGTTCTCGATGGAAAACTGCTCAGAACTGGTCAAAACTGGACCATACAGACTGCTCAGTGCTGAGGGTGAAATGCATCTCACCTATTACACATGGGGGGTGTGATGCATACTGAAAATTCCTTCTATAGGGTTCGATGGACGAGAGTAGACAAATGGCGGAGGTAGTTTGCTAAGTGGGTGATCTTGGAATCTTCTAGAAAGTTCCCCAGGACACTTGTCTCTCTGCATTCGCCCAGGGATGAGTAAGAGATCATCAATCTCCAAGTGGAATCAAGAACTATCAGAGAGAGGACACTAATCAAATCTCAGAAGTTGACTCACCTCCCTTGCAAACATCTATATATGGATCCCTCATCCGAGAGATCTAGAGGCTGGAATTTTGTAAGGAAGTGTTGTAGGTTTCCTGGTGGAATATCATAGTGTTGGGTGATCTAAGCTTTTCATGAGGTGAAGAAGGGCTTCCATGCTGGGAGGTTGATGCTGGGTCAAAATAATGGGTTGTAATCCTCTCTTCTAATCTTCATATCAATAAAGCTATTCAAGTTTTCCTCCACATTGTTGTATGTCTGATAGTATATATATTTGTGTGGTTGATATATATCTGGTCCTATATTGTTTATGATTGTAGATCTCTGCACTTTGAAGGTATTATGCTGCTTTGATTTTACAGGTACACTTTGAAGTAGAGTGGTCAAGGGAGAAGCGGCAAAGACCAGTCTATGAGGAGAAGGAACAAGAAAAGAACCGAGCGAAGGATTGAGGTTGGTACTCTTTGATCTTCTCCTATCTACTTCTCATAAAGGAAAATGAAAGTAACTTTAATCTGTTTGTTTTTAAGATAGCTACCCGTCTTAGTGGGACCAGCAGCGCTGCATAGACACTAGATTTCCCAATAAAAAAATGGTGACTCCGCTGGGGTGTGAAAAGATTGTTTTCTTGTCTATACTTGTTTGCATTATAAACTTATAGATGGAGCCTGAAGTTAAGCTAGCTAGCCTTCAAACTGCATTTTCTATGCAAGTGCAAAGTAGATCAATGCTGCTTCAATCTATCTCTGGGTTTTGTTTATAAACTGAACAATCGATTTGAAAACATCCTAATTGCCCTAGTGGTAGCTCTAGTAACCTCATTAGATCAACCCCTATGATTTCTATTTACTGACTATCATTAGCTCGGCCTAAATCCCTGAACTAAGCTGCAAACTGTGACCAAGAACCAAAGTGAAGTATCGTCCCTGGATCATCGCACTTTATCCTCTTAGGAATCTGGATGCATCGCACCTACCGTGTGCAGTAGGTGCACTACATCGCACTTTCCCTGTGTTGCAGGTGCGCTGATCAGATAAGACCTCTTCTGCTCTCAGATTTTGGTTTCTGTGTTCACTCTCTTTAGCTTTATTCAGGAGTTTTGTTGTCTGTGATCAGTATACCACTGTGGAAACTCCCTTCCTTTGCATGATTCCGCCTCCATAGTACAAAGAATTGTGAATGTTTTTATGTATTGTGCGCCATTTATAGTTCTCTTTTACAAAAAAGTAACGTAATCAAACTGTCGTCTTTTGATTTGGAAGTGTCGCAAGTGTCGTTTTCAGTCAAAGAAAAGAATTCTATTGTTCTTGATGGTCGATTATATAGTTACTCTTTTATTTGATTTGAATTAGTAGTTTTTTCAAGTGTCTAAAATAGTTTCCAATTCAAAATCGTAAAGTGTTGTCATTATCTTCCTTTCGTTTTGAAGAGAAATTTGTTAGTACTGTCACTTCGAAAAGATAATTCAGATTTGTACTTAGCATTCTTCTTGTCATTCACACATTAAGAAGGCTGAAAACAAGTACATGCATGTGCATTTTCATTTAGACTACTTGTTGGTTTGATTTAGGACAGTGCATCTAGTGTGTGCTCTCTGCTCTATATTGAAATAATATCATCTCTCTTTCCTTAGTAGCTAGGATTTTCATTGAAAAAAGAAGATTAAACGATTGTTTATCATCTTAGATTGCATTTTAGGAATTTTATGTCTACATCACGTGGTGAACCTGAAAGGAAAATTTCTTAAGAAATATGAACTGTAAAATAAATTCAATGAACATAAAAACGCTTTGGAACCTAACGCACAACATCTAGAAGTCTAGGCTAGAGACATATTTTAGTGTCGTAAAGCCTGGTAACTATCGCTTTCATTGTAGGTTGGGTGATTCCTCCTCTTTGAGACGACAAGTACTACTTCGAACTTGTGCTCCCATGTAACGTCAAGCATATATTGGGAGACCACAATAGGCTATATCCTTTATCCATAGGAAGTTGTGTCTCCCGCCCTATCGATCGCAATGCACTGAACAGAACATTCGGGAAGATTGACTGTCGTACTGTAAAAATTATTCTGCAGTTTTGCAATTGGTTTGGTAATCCCTCTGTCTAGATTTCCAGAGTAGTCTCTTTCATTCCTTCTCAGACTCCTTAAAGGAAAAGGTCCATCTGAGCACTTGTCACTTCAGGCTCATTAAAAATCGAAGGTGACTAGAGTCATCTTTTGTTTTTTCTCGACTCTTAAAAATTGAAAAAGCAAGTTGTGTCAAAGCATCTAAAATTTATTTTAATCGGAACAATATCACTATTCCTGTGTTGGTCTTAGGTTGAGGAGAATGGAGTCCACCAACCAAGGATTTCCCCTTGGAGTAAATCCTAGTCCTTTCTCCTCTTGGGGAGATGTTGGTGCACCTCATATGGCCACATTGTCACTTCCAGGATTGACAATTGGCTTGCCAATATGGCTCTTCTCGACCTCTGTCGTTTAGAACACCATGATTCCTGAACAATCAAGTCAGCAACTAGATGATACTAAAGTTACCCCCCAACCTTCTACTTCATCCGATTCTCCCTCTCCTCCTTCCTCTTCGCTTGATGAAGCTGGTAAAACCAAAAATCAAGTAACTGAGAAGGAGAAGAAGGGGAAGGAGAAGAAAGAGAAGAAGAAGAGGGAGCCAAAGGCAAAAAGGGGTAACCGGGCATCGTCTAGTGAAAATCCACACACTGCACCATCCAAGCCTAAATCTCCATGTGTCATTTGCAAAGGAGACCACTATCATCAAGATTTTCCTTGCATCCCTCGGATCTTAAGGGACTGGTCTCCTCGTTTGCACAATCTGGTGTGATCAACCTCTGAAGATCATGTTGAAAGTACACCATCCACTAGTGAAAGCGAAGTATTTGGACAGAAAAGGAAATGTAAATTTCCTTGTAAACTGTGTGAAGGCAATGAAGTCGTCCACCGTTGTCCTTTCCTAGATGAAGCTAAAAGAGTCTTGGATAACCGTCCTACTTCACCGCTACGGCTTCCTCCTGGATACAAGAAACTCTTGCTGAGTCCATCACTAGTTGAGAATCCGACTGACATGCCATTGTGGTCGATCGAAGCATCTATCATTAAAGATAAACGCACTGAATCCATACCAGACGAAAGTCAAAAGGTTGAGGTGGAAGTCGACCTGGTCTTGTCTTCGGAAGGTCCATCTTCAGATGATACAATCACCGAAGAGAATGAGAACAACACTGTTCAAATTCTTTTCGTAAACACAGACTCCGATGAACATAGGGGAAATCTACCCATTCCTTTACCGCAGGAAGGAAGTTCGTTAGAGTCATATCTAGCTGTCTATTCGGTCCCACCTCTAAGCAACCTAGTTGTTTCCTTCGATTGGAATCTACTAGGCAGACCTCGTTTACCAACTAGTGTACCATTCTGAATAATTGTACAAGCTTATAGAATGGTCATGGTTGGTACCATCATAGATGAAGGGGATTCTGTGAGTATCCTTTCCTTGACTGCTTGGAAAGCGCTTGGTTCACCATCGCTTCTGCCTGAAATGAGAAATCTGACAGGCTTCAACAAAGGAACCAGTCAGCCGTTAGGGATCCTTCCCAATGTACCTATAACATTGAGAAAGAAAATTGTTTATATGAATGTAATGGTAGTCCAAGGACCTCTAGATTATAATCTACTCCTTGGACGTGACTATATTTATTGCATGGGAGCCATTGTCTCCTCACTCTTTCGAGTAATGTGTTTTCTGCATGAAGGCAAAGTGGTCCAGCTCGTAGACCAGCTTTCGTTCCCCAGCTCACACATAGCTAATAGTCAAATGCCATCCCTAAATGGTCTTTTTACGCAAGGAATGTCTCATCAATCTCCAATCCGACCACCTAAAGAACGCGAGTAATTTGGGAGTCATGACTGAAACCCAGGGGGCATGCACCCTGGCCTGCTTCGGCAGGGAAACTCTAGGTATAGAGTAGGTTTCCGCGAAGGATATATGACTAGTCTGATCCCCGTCTATATAGGAAGAGGGGATTAGACCAGAATAAGATACCTCCGTTAGAAGGTAGGCCTTTCCCGATAAAACAAATATTTTGTCTGCAAATTGAATGGTAACCTAGAAACTCTACTTCGCTATACCTCGGGGCATGCGAACCTCTTGTGCGCGAGTGAGAAGCAACCAGCATAACGCTAACTCTATGGTTCCGCTAACTTCAACCGCCTAAGTCGGGTGAGTGGTCAAATCGACCATTCGTCTTCGTAGGGGCCAAATGGCATCGGCAAAGTAAAGGAAAAATTTTCCTACCTAACCTTGGTAGTGATCTTGGTAGTTAAGTAGAGGAGCGTAGTTGGTCGTTCCTAGCTTACGTACGAGAGGAAATGGAGCAGAGCTTCGAAAGGTGCAAGCTCCATAAAAATGGAATCTAATGATGAGATGTCCTTATTATATGACTGGCACGAGCAGTTTTTATGTGAAGTTCAAGCTCGTTAAAAATTATACCTAAGCAATGAGCAAATGTTTCCCCCAGAGTTTAAGCTCATTAAAAAATGAGCCAATTTTCGATAAAATGCCATTGTGAATGCATTATCATCAGCTTTTGAGCCTTGGTTGTGTTCTCATCATCACCTCCACTCTTTTTTGCCGATCATTCACCTCCATTTGATTGTTTACCCCTTTTTTAGGAACAGTTGCGAAGAGTGATCCTGTTAGCCATCCTTGTGACACTACCATGATTGGAAAATTCCAAACCTTACCTGGAATCAACTGCTACCTAAAATTATCACTCGTTCCTCAAAAAACGAGTCTCCTTTAAGCTCTTTTCATCTAACTCGTAAAATATGAAAAGATTGCCGATCAGTTGGCCTCTCTAGCTCATTAAAGCTACCAGGAGTGCTATCCCTCCTCTAGATTTTAATCTTTTTGGACCTGAGGGATTATTACACAAAAAGATCGAGCACTTGTTTTGTTCGGTTCGTTAAAATTATAAAAAATTCATCCCTTTCATATTATTTTATACTTTTTCAGACTTAAGGGATTATATGAAAAAAAAGGATTATTGGAGTTTCCTTTCCATCCCTTTTCAGACTCTATAAAATTGAAAAAGGACCGAGTTATCATTGTCGTTAAACTCGTTAAAACCAATAGCGACAAACTTGTCATATAGACAAGAACAAGTTTCACTGTCGCTAGGCTCGTTAAAACATAGTGATGGCTTCACCTGAAGGGTGAATTATAGAACAAGCATATGCTATCCTCCTCAAGCTTGATAAAAATAAAGAGGTACTGGTCTGCAATGACTGGGAAAAAATTGGGAAGAAAACTTGAATAAACTTTATTGGTAGCAAGTTGCTCTTAAACATGACACTTTCACTCCATGTCTGAGTTGAGTTGGGTTATTCCGTTCACCGGTCATATTTCCATTGGTCCATCGTACCATCCATATTTGGGGTTAACGCTACCAATCCATTTCAGTGTCGCTAAAATGTTCAAGAGAAGTCGCTCAGAGAATTCACCTGTGTCTCATCCACTACAGTACATTCACGCTCCATTCTTTCATGGCCACCACCCTGAACCTTGTATCATCAGATCATTTTCACCTTCGCAAAAGTCATTTGCTCTATTCCGTGTCATAGATGTGGGATCCATTAAGGCCCTCCTATGACAGGTGACTTCTTGTCGACATCAGCTCATTATCCAAGAAGTTGACCTAGGAACAACCCTTTTAGTACTTTGAAGCTTGCATGCCTCAATGGCAAGTTTCTCACTTCCGGCGACAGGTTTACATCAATGGCCTTTGAACGAAATATTTTACGTGGTGTTCGACGCCAAGTCCCTCTTTCACACCACGTGAATTGTACTGTCGTACCTTGAGGGTCATCATCATTACCGGTGATTCCTCTCGTGCCTGTTAACAACTTACATCATTGGCTGGTAATCAGGCGATGTCTTTTCATGTTCAACTCCAGAACATCTTTCACTCGGATCGACTTGTACTTCGGGCGAAGATTGAACGAGTTTGAAGACCCCGGATATAGTTTCATCCATCCAGGCTGCGATATATTCAGGGAAATAAAGACATCAAATGTACATCATTTCCGAACAGATGATCATCCGAATCAAAGGATGATGACTCTGTCTGAATCATCAGTTTGCTACATAGACGATTGTCTGTCCTATGTACATGAAAATGTATTTATAAAGTTGAGCATGGGAATTCCCACCTCAACTAGATCATGAAAATATTATGAAGATAATGTATTGTATTCTATCTTATTACAAGTCGCCTTCCAGCTTGAAAAAACCTCGGATCCTCATGATAAAGCATTTCACCTGACATCAAAAGATTAATGACCACATGCTTTAGGGGGTAACTGTTATAGACATTTTTGGGCATTGCAAGCCCAATCATACATGTCCATAAACCAAGGGCTTCTAAGTCCCTAAAAGTGTTGCTTCACACCCTAAAGGAGCAAGGTCAGCTGATTACATCATCTCCCAGAAGTTCTCCATGGAAAACTGCTCAGAACTGGTCAAAAATGGATCATATAGACTGCTCAGTGTTGAGGGTGAGATGCATCTCACCTATTACACACGGGAGGTGCGATGCATACTGAAAAGTCCTTCTATAGGGTGCGATGGACGAGAGTAGACAAATGGCAGAGGTAGTTTGCTAAGTGGATGATCTTGGAATCTTCCAGAAACTTCCCCAGGACACTTGTGTCTCTGAATTCGCCCAGGGATGAGTAAGAGATCATGAAATATCCAGGTGGAACCAAGAACTATCAGAGAGAGGACACTAATAAAAAACCCAGTAGCTGACTCACCCACCTGCAAACATCTATATATGGATCCCTCATCCAAGAGATCCAGAAGCTAGAATTTTGTATCTTGTAAGGAAGTGTTGTTGGTTTCTTGGTGGAATATCATAGTGTTGGGTGATCTAAGATTTTCATGAGGTGAAGAAGGGCTTTCGTGCTAGGAGGATGACGTTGGGTTAGAACAATGGGTTGTAATCCTCTCTTATAATCTTCATATTAATAAAGTTATTCAAGTTTTCCTCCACATTCTTGTATGTCTGATAGTATATATATTTGTGTGGCCGATATATATCTGGTCCTATATTGTTTATGATTGTAGATCTTTGCACTTTGAAGGTATTATGTTGCTTTGACTTTACAGGTACTCTTTGAAGCGGAGTGGTCAAGGGAGAAGTGGCAAAGACTGCTCAGTGAGGAGAAGGAACAAGCAAAGAATCGAGCGAAGGATTGAGGTTGGTATTCTTTGATCTTCTCCTATCTACTTCTCATAAAGGAAAACGAAAGTAACTTTAATCTATTTTTTTCTAAGATAGCTACCCATCCTAGTGGGACTAGTAGCTCTGCATAGACACTAGATTTCCCGATAACACTTGGTAATCCTTTTGCCTAGATTATCCCTCTTTTTTTTGTTATGTCATTTTGATTAAAATAAAATTAATTGATCATGGATAACATCCTCCACATCACTCCTTAGTTGATCTTAGGTTGAGACATATGGCAACAACTCCGGAGTCCACCGATAAAAAATTCCTTTTGATGGGAATCCTAGTCCTTTTCCTCCTTTCGAAAATATTTGTGCTCCATATATGGCAACATTATCCCTTCCGAGATTTACCATTGGCTATCTAGTATGGTTGTTTTCAACCTCCTTGGTTCAAAATACTGTGATTTCTACGCAATTGAGTACTCCTCCACCTGGACAAATAAACCTCCAGTTGATCCTAAAGTTGATCCTTTACATTCTTTGTCAGTTGTTTCTTCCTCCCCTTCTTCCTCTTCACCTGGTGAAAGTATTGACACTAGTAACCAGGTGGATAAGAAGAAGAAGAAGAAAATTCAGCAGGGGGAAACCAAGCAACCATTGCTTCGAATGAAACTTCTGATGAGAAATCATCTGATAAGCCTCACCAACTTCAATATCCTTGCAAACTTTGTACGGGAGACCATCTTCTTTGAAACTGTTCTGGTATTCCTGATATCTTAGAAGAATGGTCTTCTTGTTCACATCATCTTGTGTCATCAACTTCTAGAGATCATGCTGGTGACACAACATCAACTAGTGGTAGTAAAGTTCATTGAAAGAAGGGTAAAGTTAAGTTTCCCTATAGGTTATGCAAATGGAATCACCCCATTCACCTTTGTCCATATCTGGATGAAGCCCAAAAAGTTTTCAATAACCACAATGCTTCTCTGTAACGGCTTCCATCTAGTTATAGGAGACTCTCCATTAATCCTTCACTAGTTGATGAAGTGACTGACGCAAATCAACTACCGGTCAAACCCACTCTCTCTGAATGTGAACCCCTTAAGTCTATACCTGACCACTCACAGGTTGAGGAAACTGTTGACCCGATTTCACCTTTAGTTAATCGTACTTCTCCCATAGAGAGTGAGTATGATACCACTCAGGTTCTTTTTGTTTGTTCATATTCCAATGAGCTTGGAGGCAACCCTCCTGTTCCATCAAGATAGGAGGAAAATCTTCCCATTCTCGTAACTCAATGGGGTAATTCTCCAGTTCTTACGATACACCCTAGAAGTAGTCTGGTCACTTCCTTTGATTGGAATCGATTGGCAGGATGTTGTCTTCCCTCTTATGTGCCATTCCAAATCATAGTACACGTTTATAATATGATTGTATCTGGCACTATTATAGATGAAGGTGCATCTATGAGTATCCTTTCTTCCACTGCTTGGCAGGCACTTGGTTCATTGCCACTTGTGCTTGTTACCTAGAATCTTTTAGCCTTTAACAAAGAAACCAGTAAAACATTACGGATACCTCCTTAATTTCCTATTACTTTGGGAGGAAAAATTGTTTATCTCAATGTGATGGCAGTCCCAGTCCCTTTAGATTACAATTTACTTCTTGGACGCTACTATGTTTATGACATGGGAGCTATTGTTTCAACACTGTTTCCTGTATGAAGGTAGAATTGTCACCATTAACCAACTTTCATTTCCCGACCCGAATATGGCATCTAGTCAACCATCTTCCCTAAATGGTCCTTTTGTCCCAATGGTATCTTCCCTGCCATGGGTCAATTATGTGGCAACCCATTCCATGCCTACATCAACTAACAATCAATTATGTGATGTTGTGCACTATGTACTCGGGGAACTGGAACGAGATCTCTCTAATGGATTCCTTGCTATGCATCCCTTCTAGAGCATTGTTCTCCCATTTGATGAGAAACTCTTGGAAGTCATGACCTCTTATGGGTCGTGATCAAGGAATCATGACCATAGTTCCTTGTCTTGTGTCAAGCTCATTAAAAAAGAAACAAGGAGGATGAGGATAGTTCCTGGTCTTGTGTCAACCTCATTAAAAAATGAAACAAAGGATATGAGCATAGTTCCTTGTCTTGTATCAAGCTCATTAAAAAATGAAACAAGGATATTAGGATAGTTCTTTTACTGTGTCAACCTCATTAAAAAATGAAACAGGTTCCAGAGCATAGTTCCTTGTCTTGTGTCAAGCTCATTAAAAAAATGAAACAAGGAATCTCAGCATAGCTCCTTGTCTAGTGTCAAGCTCATTAAAAAATGAAACAAGGTCCCCTGGAGAAAACTTCCAATTCGAGTATTTGAGTAGATCTCGTAAAACCCCAGTCGAGTCTTTCACTTGATCTCGTGAATGAACCTTCATTCCATCTACGTGATAGCCATGAGTAGTCTACTTAGGTGAATGCAATGAAGCTTGGGGGGCATGCACCTAGAATCGAGTCATCATTTTGGGGGCATGTAAACCAATCTCAATCATAGTTTTTGTTTCAAGTTTGGGTAAAAATGAAATTGAATCCAAGAATAGTTTTTCATTTCAAGCTTGTGTAAAAATGAAATTGAATCCAAGCATAGTTTTGCATTTCAAGCTTGTGTAAAAATGAAACTGAGTCCAAGCATAGTTTTTAGTTTCAAGCTTGTGTAAACATGAAACTCAATCCAAGCATAGTTTATCTTTTCAAACTTGTGTAAACATTAAATTGAATCCAAGCATAGTTCCCTATGGTTCAAGCTAGTGTAAAAATGAATGCATCTCCATTTTAACCCTCATGATTGCCATTCTATCAGCATCTTCCATCAGATAAGCCTTGGTTTTTCTCCTTCCATTGCCACCATCTCCTTGGTTGATCATACGATTTCACTTGGTTGTTTTACCCTTTCTAGGAACAATCACAATGAGTGGTATTATTAGCTAGCCTCTTCACATAAATCAACATGCTTTGAGAAGTTCCAACATCACCGGAACCAGTTGCTATCTTAGACACCACTCATTCCTCTAAGTGGAGTCCTCTTTAAACTCTTTTTAGACTCTTGAAACATGAATAGCTTTCTAGGCACTTGTCCTTTTCAGCTCGTAAATGGATTGGAAACAACATATACTCAGCATAAGTTTAACCCTTTTCCGGACTGAGATATATTACTTACGAAAAAGGAATATGTTGATCGAACATTATCAATAGGTTCTCTCTTATATTATTTTACACTTTTTCGGATTTGAGATACAAATTTATGAAAAAGAACTTGCGGAGTTTTCCTTTTGTCCCTTTTCAAACTCTCTAAACATGAGACTGACCAAGTTCTCATTTTCGTTAAACTCGATAAAACATCAAATAGCGACAAACTTTTCCATATGACAAGGTCAAGTTTCATCTTCATTAGGCTTGTTAAAACATCACATACTGATGGATTCACCCAAAGGGTGGAATTATACTACAAGCATATGTTATCCTCCTCAATCTTGTTAAAAAATAAAGAGGTACTGGTCAGCAGTGACTGGGGAAATGGGAAAAGGGATAAATCACTTTATGGTAGCAACTTGCTCTTGAACATAGCAATTTCAGTTCATCTCTGTGACTATTTGGGTTGGGTTATCTACTTGATGGTTATCATACCTATGGTCTACCACACCATCCATCACTTTGGTTTTGGGTCAATGCTACCAATTCATTCAGTGTCGTCGGCATGTTTAAGAGAAGTCATTCAGTAAAACTCATCCTTTGCAATACTCATAAACCTTCATTTTCATGACAACCATTCCTAAACCTTATGTCGCCAGTCACATTCCGTCTCCAAAAATCATTACACTCGTTTTGTGTCGTTGATGTGGGATAGATCAAGGCCCTCCTATGATGAATTAGTTCTTGTTGACATCATCACATTATCCAAGAAGATGACTTAGAAAAACCCTTCCAGTACATTGAGGCTTGCATACATCAATGGCAAGTTTCTCACTTTCAGCGAGAGGTTGACATCATTGGCCTTTGACCGAAAGACTTTGTATGGTTTTTGACATTAAAACATCTATTCACACAATGCATAATATATTGTACTACCTTGAGAATCATGATCATTATCGATGATCTCTCTTGCATCTGTTAACATCTTACATCATTGGCTTGTAATCAAATGATGTCTTCCCATGCTTGACTTCAGATCACATATTCACATGGTTAGACTTGTACTTGAGCAAACCATTGGATGAGATAGAGGACCCCAGATCTAGTTTCATCCATCTGGGTTGTGATTTCAGGAAAGTACTAAATCATCTATACGATGGATTTACACAAATGGTCATCCAATCATGGGTCTATATCTATAGAGGACTATCTGATTTATTTACATGTAATGAAAAGTTTATATGCTAAGTATGGGTATGCCTTCTCTCAGCAACTCATGAAAGGTTCAATGATATCATGATATTATATATTGTAATCGATGTAGGTCTTCACTTCAGATCCTCCTCAACACATCATAAAGCATATCACTTGACATTATCATTTTCGACTTCATGCTTTAGGGGGCAACTATTATAGGTCTATTTAGGCACATTACTCCCGACATTCAGAACAATACAATTAGGGTGCACCAAATCCTAATTCAGTTGTTACATGCCCTAGACAAGTCAACTCATTGAATTCCTCCTATGAAAGTTGCCTGGCCTGAAGCCTTCTTGGAATGCCTCCTTGGTACACCAGCGCAGTCGAAGCCTTGAGACAATGCACTGCAAAGTAGGCAGGCCCACTATGGTGTGTGCTGCAGTGCACTTAGGCCCTCTTTGACCTACGCTGGGTGATATTGAGTGAAATTTTCATAGGGTTTTTGGAATATTCATTAATTCTAGATGATTCTAGAAGGATCCCATCTCTTATCTCCTCCTATGAGATCGAAATTAGATAGGCTAAGGATCCATTAACCTCCTATCCTCTCATCCCTTGCTCCATGGAAACTAACTCCAAGTTTGGAAGGTCATTCAATACCCCCATTTATGACAAAACCACCTCCATTTCCTATAATTGAGCACTCATTATAGTGATCAAGGGGCTAGAATCTGAATTTTGTAAGGAAATTCTGTTGGTTTGAGAATTGAATTTATGTTAGGCAATGTTATGTTGCTAGAATAGTGAGCTTTTGATGTCGCGATGGTTGGACTGAAGCTGGAGGAGTGGCACAGGATCGAAATGTATTGGGTGAAACTCTTCCTTCTACATTAATAAAGTGTTTATTTCTTTTCTCATATTCTTGTTTATATCTATGATGATATTGTGTTTCAATGTCTTTGATTCCATTGGATTATAGTAGATATATCATGTATTCTTTGATCGTTTGTTGTTTCTGTTTCTATTGATACAGGTACCAATTGGATGGATTTAGTTCAAGTGGGAGAAACAGGAGCAATTCAAAGGGGATTAAGTAGGTGAAAGACTACAAGTAATTTCCTTCATCTCATCTATCTACTATAACAAAAGGTTAAAATACTTTCTTTCTGTTGTTCTAGGTGTCGCTACCCACCTAGGGAAAATGTGTTTATCCGTAGACAGAAATTCTCCCCTTCTTCCTCTTCACCTGGTGAAAGTATTGACACTAGTAACCAGGTGGATAAGAAGACGAAGAAAGGGAAGAAGAAGAAGAAGAAGAAAATTCAGTAGGGGGGAAAGCAAGCAACCATTGCTTCGAATGCAACTTATGATGAGAAGCCATCCGATAAGCCTCACAAACTTATATATCCTTGCAAACTTTGTACAAGAGACCATCTTCTTCGAAACTATTTTGGTATTCCTTAGATCTTAGGTGAATGGTCTTCTCGTTCACATCATCATGTGTCATCAACTTCTAGAGTTCATGCTGGTGACTAGTGGTATTAAAGTTCATGGAAAGAAGGGTAAAGTTGAGTTTCCCTATAGGTTATGTGAAGGGAATCACCATATTCACCTTTGTCCCTATGTGGATGAAGCCCAAAAAGTGATGGATAACCATCATGCTTCTCCGTAGTGACTTCCATCTGGTTACAGAAGACTCTCCCTTAATCCTTCACTACTTGATGAAGTGACTAACCCAAATCAACCGTTGGTCAAACCCACTCTCTCTAATTGTGAATCACATAAGTCTATACATGACCAATCACAAGTCGAGGAAATTGTTGACCCGATTTCAACTTTAGTTAATCATACTTTTTACGTAGAGAGTGAGCATGATACCACTCAGGCTCTTTTCGTTTCTTCAGATTCCAATGAGCTTGGAGCCAACCCTCGTGTTCCATCAAGACATGAGGAAAATATTCTCGTTCTCGTAACTCAAGGGGTAATTCTCCCTTTCTTATGGTACCCCCTCCAAGTAGTCTAATCAATTCCTTTTATTAGAATCGACTGGAAAGATGTCGTCTTCCTTCTTATGTGTCTTTCCAGATCATAGTACTGTTAGAAATTTATATATTACAGAGCAAGGAAACACATAAAATATATTGCAGAAATACAAACATATAAGACACATAAAACAAGAGAGACATAGATATGTGTGGTTTACCCAATTTGGGCTACGTCCACGGAGAAAAATCCAGTCCTTCCTTCTATATTATTCAACAAACTGAAGAGATACAACCTACATCAGGTCCGTTGCAATTCCCTCTTCGCTCTCACATAATCTCCTCTCTCTTTCTCATTCAAAATATAGGTCTACATAAACGCAATACAATTCCCTCATATATAGTGAGGTGTTGGCTTCTAGGGAAAAAAACCCCTAAATTAAACATAACTTCTACTACCAAATCTCCACCTAATGAATAGCCCAGGTTGGCTACGAAATTACAACATTTTACAAGGCAAATTTACATGTATTTTTAGCTTCAAGGGTGTTGCCCCCGATGGCCCTGCTGGGGGGGGGGGCTCCCAAAGGTCACAACTGCCCCCCCTCCTGGACCCCCCTAAAGCATATATGTTACGGATAGTGTTGCCGCAACATTACCAACTAGGGTCCAATTTGGTGATACCTCTATGTAAAGAAGATAATCAGTCTCCACACCCAACAAGTACAGGTTTATAATATGATTGTATCTGGCACTATTATAGATTAAGGTGCATCTATGAGTATCCTTTCCTCCACTCCTTGGTAGGCGCTCGATACACCGCAACTTGTGCCCGTTACCCAGAATCTGATGGCTTTTAACAGAGGAACCAATCAACCATTAGGGATCCTTCCTTAGTTTCCTATTACTTTGGGAGGAAAATTTGTTTATCTCAATGTGATGGTAGTCCCAGGCCCTTTAGATTACAATTTACTTCTTGGACGCGAATATTATTATGACATGGGCAGTATTATTTCAACACTATTTTGAGTAATGTGTTTCCTGCATGAAGGCAGAATTGTCACCGTTGAACAACTTTCATTTCTCAGCCCGAATATGGCTTTTAGTCAACCATTTTCCCTAAATGGTCCTTTTGTCCCAGTGGTATCTTCCCACCATGGGTCAATTATGTGGCAACCCATTCCATTCTTACATCATCTGATGATCAATTCCGTGATATTGTGCACTATGTACTGGGGGCATTGGAACCAGATCTCTCTAATGGATTCCTTGTTACGTAACCCTTCTAGAGCATTGTTATCCCATCTAATGAGAACCTCTTAGAAGTCATGATATCTTATGGATCATGATCAAGGAATCATGAGCATAGTTCCTTGTATTGTGTCAAGCTTGTTAAAAAATGAAACAAGGAGGATGAGAATAGGTCCTGGTCTTATGTCAACCTCATTAAAAAATGAAACAAAGGGTATGGGCATAGTTCCTTGTCTTGCGTCAAGATCATTAAAAAATGAAACGAGGAATATGAGGGTAGCTCTTTTACTGTGTCAACCTCATTAAAAAATGAAACAGGTCCTAGAGCATAGTTCCTTGTCTTGTGTCAAGCTCGTTAAGAAATGAAATAAGGAATCTGAGCAGAGTTCCTTGTCTTGTGTCAAACTCATTAAAAAATGAAACAAGGTCCCCTGAAGCAAAGTTCCAATTAGACTCTTTGAGTAGATCTCGTAAACTCCCAGTCGATTCTTTCACTTGATCTCGTGAAAGAACCTTCATTCCATCCACCTGATAGCTACGAGTTGTCTACTTAGGTGAATGCAATGAAGCTTGGGGGGCATGTACCTATAATCGAGTCATCATGCTAGGGGCATGTAAACTAATCTCAAGCATAGTTTTTGTTCCAAGATTTTGTAAAAATTAAATTGAATCCAAGCATGTTTTTTTGTTTCAAGCTTGTGTAGAAATGAAATTGAATCCAAGCATAGTTTTTTCGTTTCAAGCTTGTGTAAAAATGGAACTGAATTCAAGCACGGTTTTTCATTGCAAGCTTGTGTAAACATCAAAATGAATTCAAGCATAGTTCCCTATGGTCCAATATTCTATAAAAATGAACCCATCTCCATTTTAACCATCATGATGTCCATTCTATCAGCCTCTTCTGTCAGATAAGCCTTGGTTTTTCTCCTTCCATCACCACCATCTCCTTGGCCAATCATATTCTTTAACTTGGTTGTTTTACCCTTTTTGAAGAACAATTGCAATGAGTGGCCTTATTAGCGAGTAATCAACATGTTTTTAGAAGTTCCAACATCACCGAAACTAGTTGCTATCTTAGACACCACTCATTCCTCTAAGTGGAGTCCTCTTTCATCTCTTTTCAGACTCTTGCAACATGAAAAGATTGTCGGGCACTTGTCCTTCTCAGCTCATAAACGGATTGGAAATGGCATCTACTCAGTATTAGTTTAACCCTTTTCTGGACTGAGATAGATTACTTACGAAAAAGGAATACGTTGATCGAACATGGTCAATATGTTCTCTCTTGTATTATTTTATGCTTTTTTAGACTTGAGAGACAAATTTACGAAAAAGAACTTGTGGAATTTTCTTTTTGTCCCTTTTCAAACTCTCTAAACATGAAAAGGATCGAGTTGTCATTGTCATTAAACTCGTTAAAACATCAATTAGTGACAAACTTTTCCATCATGATAAGGCCAAGTTTCACCTTCGTTAAGCTCGTTAAAACATCACATAGCGATGGATTCACCTGAAGGGTGGAATTATACTACAAAAATATGTTATCCTCCTCAAGGTTGTTAAAAAATAAAGAGGTATTAGTCAGCAATAACTGGGGAAAATGGGAAAAGGGATAAATCACTTTATGGTAGAAAGTCGCTCTTGAACATGACACTTTCACTTCATCTCTGTGACTATTTGGTTTGGGTTATCTACTTGATGGTTATCATACCTATGGTCTACCACACCATCCATCACTTTGGTTTTGGGTCAATGTTGCCAAATCATTCAATGTCACTGACATGTTCAAGAGAAGTCATTCAGTAAAATGCATCGTTTGTAATGCTAATAAACCTTTCTTTTCATGACCACCATTCTTGAACCTTGTGTCTTCAGTCACATTCCGTCTCTAAAAATCGTTACACTTGTTTCATGTCATTGATTTAGGATACATCAAGGCCCTCATGCGACGAGTCGCTTCTTGTCGACATCAGCACATTATCCAAGAAGTTGACTTAGAAACACGCTTCCAATACCTTGAGGCTTGCATACATCAATGGCAAGATTCTCTCTTCCAGTGACACGTTGACATCACTGGTCTTCAACCAAAAGACTTTGTATGGTGTTTGACATCAAAACATCTATTCACACCATGGAGAATGTACTATAGTACCTTGAGAATCATGATCATTTTCGATGATCTCTCTCACGTTTGTTAACAGCTAACATCATTCGCTGGTAATCAGATGGTGTCTTCTCATGTTCGACTTCAGATCACATATTCACATGGTTAGACTCGTACTCAAGCAAACGATTGGACAAGATAGAAAACCCCAGATCTAGTTTCATCCATTCGGGCTGCGATTTCAGGAGAATACTAAATCATCTGTAGGATGGCTTTACACAGATGGTCATCCCATCATGGGTCTATATCTGTAGACGACTATCTGATTTATGTACATGTAATGAAAATTTTATATCTTGAGTATGGGTATGCCTTCCCTCAGCAATTCATTAAAAATTCAAATATATCATGATATTACGTATTGTAATCGATGCAGGTCATCGTCCGCTTTAGATCCTCCTCAACACATCATAAAGGATATCACTCGACATTATCATTTTTGACTTCATGCTTTAGGGGGAAATTGTTAGAGGTCTATTTTGGCACATCAGTCCTGACATTCAGATCAGTGCAATTAGGGATCATCAAACCCTAATTCAGTTGGTACATGCCCTAGAAAATTCAACTCATTGAGTGCCTCCTTCTATGAAATTTTCCTTTCCTGAAGCCTTCTTGGAATGCCTCCTTGGGACACCAGTGCATTCCCAGCCTTGAAACAAAGTGCTGCAAAGTAGGCAAGCCCACTATGGTCTGCATTGCAATGCAGTTAGGCCCTCTTTGACCTGTGCTGGGTGATATTGAGTGAAATTTGCATAAGGTTCTGGGAATATTCCTTAATTCTAGATGATTCTAGAAGGATCCTATCTCTTATCTCCTCCTATGAGCTCAAAATTGGATAGGCTAAGGATCCATTAACATCCTATCCTCTCATCCCTTGCTCCATAGAAACTAACTCCAAGTTTGGAAGGCCATTCAATACTCTCATTTATGACAAAACCACCTCCATTTCTTATAAATTGAGCACTCATTATAGTGATCAGGGAGCTAGAATCTGATGTTTGTAAGGAAATTCTGTTGGTTTCAGAATTGAGTTTATGTTAAGAAATGCTATGTTGCTGAAGTAGTGTGCTTTTGATGTGGCGAGGGTTGGACTGAAGCTGGAGGAGTGGAACAAGATCGAACTGTATTGGGTTAAACTCTTCCTTCTACATTAATAAAGTGTTTATTCCTTTTCTCATATTCTTGTTCATATATATGATGATTATGTGTTTCAATGTCTTCGATTCCATTGGTTTATAGTAGATAGATCATGTATGCTTTGATCATTTGTTGTTTCTGTTTTTGTTGATACAGGTACCAATTAGTTGGATTTACTTCAAGTGGGAGCGACAGGAGCAATTCAAAGGGGACTAAGGAAGCAAAAGCCTACAAGTAAGTTCCTTCATCTCATCTATCTATGATGAGAAAAGGTTAAACTACTTTATTTTTGTTGTTCTAGGTGTAGCTACCCACCTAGGGAAAATGTGTTTGTCCGTAGATGCAAATTCCATATAAAAACATGACAAAATCAAATGGGCAAATGTGGCCTAAGGAAAATCACAATTGAGATTCATAAGTGAAGGGATAAAATCCTTTAGTTCTTAGGTATATATATATATATATATGCATTAACAAGGTTACAAGAATCTCAAGGTTCAATGGAATATGAAGAGCCATTCACAAAAAAACAGTCACAAAAATCAAAAGGAAACATATAAATTGAAAATTTCAAGTGTGAGAGGGGTGATGTCTACCTAGAATAGTTGTGCGGGCATAGTCACACTTCAGAAAGGTAGATGATTTTTTTTTTTTTAAATTGTGCATGGAGCTCTTAGAGATGAATAGCTTAATGAAATGACTGATTGGGTTGAAGCCCTTTTATAATTTTCTCCACATGTGTGAAGGAATATGAAATAACTTACTTGATCGCGTTTTAATATGCGGTTAGGAGTAGGAAAGTGTGGAAATCCTTTAATGGAAGCTTACAACTAGGAAATGTGATGGCGCTAGTCAGCAATGTTCTTTTGAGATTATAAACTACAACCACGATTTTCTTAGGAAACACTCAACAAGACTTAGGACAAGAAAATATACTTGGAGAATTTTAGGAATCTTATCACTTGGCACAATAAAAAACCACAAGCCTGCATTTTCAGCAATTGTCAAAATAATCTCCGTAGCACGTATTCACATATGCTCTTCATCACATGTGCAAACTTAGTGCTTCAACATAGTTTTCTTGCAATTGAATTCTTTATTATGTCTTTCTTGATAGAATGATATGCAATGCAATATGTGAATTTCATAAACCAACCTTTTCCTCCATGCAGTTTAACACTCAAGCGTATGAGTAAGGATGGAATTTATATGCAATGGAATTCCTAACATGATGATACAATAATGTGACTGGAAATGCTATGAAATTTTCATGAAAACTCAAGCTTCAAGATGAAAATCAAAGAAAGAAGGAAAAAGTAAAGTAAGATAAACAACACAAGATGCATGCCTATAATTTTCAAAACATACAATGTGGATATAAATCTTGAGGGTGCCTGAGTAAAGAAATAATTTCCCAAGCCCTAATGCATTTGATAGAATGAGAACCATATAGACCAAATGATGAGCATGTGAAATGTCCTTTGTAAACATGAGAAATCATTACTTTTGATATCATCTAGGTCATCAGAGATCTAATAAATTTAGGACACAAACATAGCCATTGAAACCTTGAAAAGAAGAGCGGGACCCAAAATTTGGGTATCAGGCTAAAAATTTGGGTGTTGTTATAGTGGATACAACATCCCCATAATATTTGAAAAGAAATTCATCAATTGAAAACCATGGTAGCTAGAGACAAGTAGTCCTTTATGAATTCTAAGATTATGGAAGAAATTGGACAATAGATTCCTAACCTTGGTCATACCAGGAGCAGGAGGAAGTAGTATTTTAGTTCTCTCACATTTTATTGGAAAACAAAAAATCATACTTGGAATTATTCTCACAAAAAAGTATAAAGAACTATATAACATCTTTGCAAGCCTTAAAGATGTCAAACATGTCCAGAGAAACCAACTAGTATGCCTTGAACAAATGGATGCTAGGTTGGATCATACTGAGCGTCTTATCCACTGTGCCCATTTTCCTACAACTATTGGATTTTGGTAGCATCAGACATATGTTCTAGTCTTGATTTCTGTCTAAGAGAGCAAGGAACATGAGTTCTCAAAAAACGTAAAAAGTTTTTGTGAGATAAGCTTGAAAAAATTCTTAATTAAATTAACTGATCAATAATTAAAAAATTCCTAAGTATAACTTAGGAAGTTGACTAATTAATGGGATTTAATTAAGGATGATCGAGAATTTTCGAGAGAATCTCACTTACCGAGTCTAAGATTATCTTAGCCATTTGTGAGGATATAATCATGGTTGTTGGTGCTTCAGTGAGAGGTTGTAAGAGCATGTCAATGGGATGGAGAGAGAAGCAAGAGGAGAGTGAGTTACCATGGCAAATTGAGCTATATAGTTGTAGTGATTCAGGAAGGAAGAAACTTTCGAGCAAAAAAGAGAGCATCCGTGATTGAGGAGAAACATAGAAGATTTCCAAATAATTTTCCAATGTTGGAGGGCCAGGAAAAGGGAGGCTAAAATCCTCTATAGAGAAAGTCATCCAAGTAGTGTGAGTTAGCCAGTCTAGCTAAGAAACTTGTCAGGAAGGGTTTGTTTTAGTTGTTGAAACCTGGAAGGATCATCCATAATGCAGAGCCAATTTCTCCTGAGGCATAAGGAGGCTAGAAGACCTTGTTAGAGGTTGATTCAGGGTTGTATGACTTTCCTCAGGTTAATATTATGAGCAAGCCAAAGGGAGGCCATATTATTTTGTATAGGAAGAATTTTTCTCCTAATTATTCTTGCCAGATATTTGTTGGAGGATTTACAGTTGGGAATCTAGATTATTTTACTATGATAATTTGCTGCATAATAAAATAAATCCTCATTTTTTGCATTGATTTTCGCTTTGGGGATTTTCTGGGGACTATTAGTCCAAAAATTATTGTGTTGATTTCTTATGTGTGTGCATCTATTTCTTAGTTCCTGATTTTTATTTTCCGCAACATATTTTATGTTGAAGATTCAAATTGGAATTATTCGTTAATTATTATAAACAATTAATATGCTATCATTTCGGAGAATAGTACCCAGTAATTGAAATTAAGTAATTTTCACAACAACACCTCTACAGTCGAGTGTCGAGGACCCTCTACCTTTTACCTCTTCAGACTCCTAATTTTTGTAATGTGTGTTTGCATTTTTTTGTGTTTTAATTTGGTAGGTGATAAAAAATATTTATTTTCCCATTAGGTAGATTGACACCATCGACTGAATATCATGTTGAAGATGGATGGCTAACTGATATATTTGGGTTTCATGATTTTTTTAGATAATACAAAATTAATTTACAAAACAAAATAATTGTTCTTACTCTTTATTTTATCCACCCATCCTTCCTAATGATTTTAATCCTCATAAATTTTAGAGAAATGAATTTTTTATTCGAACATATCTCCAGTGAAGTCATTTTCATTTGGACATAGAGAGACTATTAGATAATTGAAGTAATTTAATTACTTCAATTTTGTAGATAATAGTTCTTAATTAGGCTATATATATGACACAACGTCCATATATGTCATGCCATTATTTTTTTTGAATGTCAACTTGGTCTTACTAGGAATTTAATATTTTTTTGTAAGAATCGAGGAGGACCATTGATTTCTTTTTTTATTTTGGAGGTATGTTGAATCATCAATGCTTCAAAAGGATCTAAGGGATTTGAACAACATTTACAACCAAAATGTTTCCCTTTATGTACAACCAAACTACCAATATGTTTTTATGGGAATATTGCTATTTAAGTGAAACATATCTTTTAATTAGAGACGCGAGATTTCTATAAGTTCTTATTGCCATTAAAAAAATAGGATATCTTATCACTCTAGTTCTTATTGCCATTAAAAAAATAGGATATCTTATCACTCTAATTACTTCTTGCCCTGAAGAAGAAGTACGTTTTGATAGTCTTATAGGTTTTGTGACATTGGAAACTCTTAACAATGAAACAAATTATTGGTGTAATTTATTAAAATCAAGTTAATATTAGTGATATATTTCCTAGTCCAAACACCATGCTTTCAATTTTCTTTTAATAAAAAATAATCTTAACTAGTACAAGCATAGTAAAAAAAAAATTATAAGAAAATATAAATTTGTAATTGGACAATATGAGAACTTGAGATCATATAAAAACCACTAAGCTAAGTATATGCCTGAATGTAATTTAAAATATGTGGTTTGTAAAAATTACACTGAATTTGGGATAAAACAAGGTTATAATGGCTAGAAAAGGCCATCATGCAACAAAGTTGCCTTTAATCCAACAATATCTAAAAAATTATATCTTTGGATTCTAGGATACCACAAGCGTTAGAGATATTTAATCTAGTATGCACCAAAGGATTTAAAGAAAATTTAAAAAGACCAATATAAACATACTAATAGCCTTTATGAAGTACATAATCAATATCTTCCTGTCTAATAATGGGAACATGATATGAAAATTTGGACAAGGAAACAAGAATAATGACATAAGTATACTTTATATGTTGAGAAGATTTAAAATTAAGCAACCAAGTCTAATTAACTTTACAACAAAGGAACAAAAAGAATATCCCAATTAACATCCAGAGTAAATTTTATTATATCCAATGTTATTATATTTTGATCATCTTGATTAACTATAATGTTATCTTGAAGAATACTTTGAGCTATCATATATAATAATAAGCTATTTGAAAGTTAGCAATAAGTGTCTACCTAAACAATTAGAATCTTTAAGGAAATTTTATTGTCAAAATATCTAAAAGAAATTAATTGGTTCCAGAAATTGTTTGTGTGTAGACAAACAAATTGGAAACCAAATAAATTGTATATTAATTGACTTCAATGAATGATGTAGAATTTGTACATATAAATACATACAAGAAACAATTGAAGTAGTTTCGAGGTCTTCTTGGACTCTAATAACTATTGAAACTAACCTAATATTTAAGCACGAGGGTTAGCTATCTAACATTCCTCCCTTAATCCGAAGGGATGTACCAAAGTCCAAGAATGGGAGCTCAAAATGAAAAAATGCATCTCACCCAAGAGCTCAATGTCCCTTAGAAATGGTTTTTAAGGATTCCCACAAACCAATATGGGAGAAATCAAAGTATCAACCAACACCAACTATGAAACCTTCATAGTAGTTTTTAGAACAACCAAAAATGTGGTTTTAATATGACCACAAACTCTGGAACTATCACAATAGTTCATAGAATAATTCCAAATATGGAAGTGCTCTTTCACAAACAACTCAATCAACTCAACTCTCACTCGGGCTCACTTGAAATCTCTAAATCGAACTTGTAGTAGACCATCAACAATTCCCCCCTTGTCAGATACAGGGTGAGAAGTATTCTACATCATTGCAAGGCTGGTCATCAATCTCGAACATATTCTTTGGTATGACTTGTAAATCTTCTTGGTTGTTTTCATCCAATGCCAAGAAGCAATCTATTCGAAATTTAGTTGTCTTCTTACAATAGTCTTCTTTCTAGAACATCTATTTTTATGGTGACTGCGCTTTCCACAATGTTCACATGGGTGAAGAAAAAACCCCTTATCTTTCACATGTCCAACAAAATAACAATGTTGGCATCGATCAACTTGTTATGGAACAACACCATATAGAAATCCAACACTACAGAATTGTATAGGTTTAACAAAATATGGAATGTGAAAAGATACATCCAGAATATCCTTGTTGTAACCCAAACTAGTTCTTTGTTTATTATGTTTAATCTCTTCCCATGGTATTATAACAGGTTTCATATCAGAACTACTAACCGAATTGAAATTTTCTCTTGAAATCACTTCACTTCTCTGATCATTCTCTGACTAATGGCCAAGCTCAAACAAGCTACTTTTCTAACCAAGAACAGGTTCAGAATTCTTCTTTTGTAATTCATGTAGTTAATCTCGCTGAAAGTGGGACTCTAGCTCCAAGAATTCGGTTTTTCTCTTAGCATTTTGCAAACATGATTGGATGTCAAAGAGCATGTCCTTTCTTACATGGACATATTTATGAATAACATACGACATTAGATTGTTTAATGATTGTAACAAATCATTGAGTTTGGCCATTTTCTCTAGCAATCAACTTTGAAATAGGGATGTCAACCACCACCGAAAATGCAATCATTTACAATGAAAATTCAAGAATAAAATAATGAATAATGCTATATAACTACAACTGCACAAGTAGGGAATGTTATCTTTGCTCCATACAATGATCACCAAAGGAATCTTAAAAACTCAAGTTTGTTGTGAGTTATTTCCAATATGCATGAATCATAAGTTGAAAATTCAACAAATAGTGATGTTCTCAAGTAAAAGTGAAATTGCTACAAAATAAACCCATGGAAAATAAAATCATGTTCTCCTCTTCCCATGGAACCAAAATGTCACAAAATCTATAATTATATTGTAAAAATAAAATTACCAAACATATCTATTTGAACTTGAACTTGTGACGTCATGATCTCTAACATACCAAAAGAGGTTTTATAACCATAATGCCCTTTTCTTTAATTTTATAATTGTATAATGTGCTTGCTTAAAATATGTATTTCATGGGAAGTTTCACCACAATTAACGCATACACAATCAACTCATACCTTCTTCCACATCACTGTGTCAACCAACACGTGAATCGAGAGTGGGACGCATGAGGATTGGACAGCTTCTCCAATGGCGAATTTACACACAACAAATGCTATCTATTGTTCTGGTCATGGGGTTTGACTGCAACATCACCTTGAACTTGTAATGTTTGGGATACAATAGTTATATGCCGCAAAGTGATATGACCTATAGATATGTCCCTGAATCTAATCCCAGAATTGAACAATATTATACAAAGGTTGGCATTACGTTGATCTTTCCAACGACTCATTCAATGCAACATTCCACCACTTCATGGAATTTTAGTGTCAAAGAAATTTTGTATAACTCTACTCAACCATCCACTTCTAGCATGCACATATGGAAACAGAACTTCGCTGTTGTATGACTAGCTAGACAGCCACAAAGAGTTAAAATTTTACTATGCAAATGAATATTTTTCAACCCGCGATTGACAATGCAATATCGTAGAAAAATCACCATATTGACGACCTCAAAGAACAAATGTTCATCAATGCTGACCAGTTAAAAATATGAAATATACTTAACCACATTCAATCATAGGCTCTGCTAGTCCCACTACACAAGCAATTCCCTCACACCCAGAAAAGGAATACAACTCAAAAATTCACACGTCTGCACTACCAAATTTTCGACAAAGTTCGATGTCAAGCATTGTGTTTTCTTATACTGTGAGATTGTGAAAGTAAAATAAAAAAAATTCTCCCAAATAGAAAAGGGATTAGACTTCAGTCGTGTGCCTCTTTTTACCATTTTCTAGAGGATTCATAGCCATTTTGTTTGTAATAAAATTTCAAAAGTTTAATACCACTTCCAATTTATAAATTTTCTATGTTCTCCCTGTGTAGTCGTTCATCTTCTTTTCATTTTTTCTTCTAGAAACGTGGACACTTTTAACTTAATTTAATTATTCCTCTTCTTTAAAGAATGCGACTCCATTTTAGTGCAAAAGCATCTCATAAATGACTTTTATTTTAAGGTGCCATGCTTTCATTTTAGAAGAACTTAATAAAATGCACCTCATTTTTTATATTAAACGAATTGAACCAGAAACAAGACTGCTTCTTTTTTGCATTGTAAATATACCTCTCTTTCAAAAATGCATACTGGGGGATTTATAGGGAAGCAATTGATTGCAAACCTTTCTCCACACGTCATGAGTCGCTTCGCTTGAACCCTACCAGCCAGTACCAGTGTCTTCCAGTCAGTACCTTCAAGCGATACTCGATTCACTATATCGGTATGCTCAATTACAAATATGGACGCTCCAGTGGGTTTACTATGCTAAACTACAAATATGGATGGGTGACAAAGGTCTAGCACACACACTTCTATTTCAACTAGACATACATTCTCTCTTGCCACAAAACTAAACTAGTGGCTCATTTCAATCAACAGGTGAATGAACTACCTGCTTTGATACAACTATAGACACACAAACTAGAAATCAAATAAACTGTATATTAATTGATCTCAATGAATGATGTACAATTTCTACATATAAATACATACAAGAAACAATTGGATTATTTTTTAGGTCTTCTTGGACTCCGGATAGGTACTCAAACTTATTGGCTCCTCATTAATGGCGATGTAGAAGGTCAATGTTCCCCGTGTGTTTCTTGGAATGTACTCAAATCTAGCAATGCGTCTGTTTACTAACACCTGCGGGTTTTGGTGTAACGCAATCAGAACTAACAGCTGGTATCAAAGCTAGGGTCGAATATCCACTGTGCAAGCCTCTTAGTGCCATCACCTTACACTGGCAGTGCTCGTTAAAACGTTGGTTGTTATCACTGGAGCTATTAAAGGATTTGTCCAGGAAATAGCTAAGGAACGCTGGAACTAAAAGACAGTTTCTGCAAGAAAAACAAGGTCATGGATCTATGTTGAAACATGTTGCTGGAGTTTGAAACGTGGAGATCCGTGGAGTTTGGAGTTGAAACATGATGTTCGTAAGTTTTTTTTCACCTCAAGCTTGCATGTATACGTCAAGTTTTTTCTCAAACCAACATATGTATGTGTGAAATGTGAAGATGTTAAAACATTATATACATTTTTATATTTATTATGAAACATATATAATTATATGTTGGAATTTTGTAAATTATATTTCGAAAAGGAGTGGGAATTTTGAAAAGGGTATTTTAAAAGGAGGAAGGTCATTATTACTAAATTTTAAAGAGTAATAATTAAAGTTTTATTTTTAAGTGGATATTTTGTGTTTTGGGGAGTGAATTTGATTGGAAATGGAGACAGCAGTCACAGATACAGAGAAGTTGAGCGGGGATAATTTTTCCCTATGGAAATCACAGATGGAGGATATACTGATTTTAAAAGATCAGTATTTGCCTATTGAGGGAACAACAAAGAAACCCTCATTGATGACAAATGAAGAGTGGAATAAGCTAGATAGAAAGGCGATTGCAACAGTCTGCCAATATTTAGTAAAGAATGTTTATTTCAATGTTTTTGGAGAAAATACAACAAAAGAATTATGGAAGAAGATCCATGATCTATATGAGAAGAACACAACATCAAACAAAGTGTTCTTGATGAAGAAGTTTTATAATCTCAAATGAAGGAGGGTGCTTCAATTGTTGAGCACTTGAATGCATTTAATATTATTACTCATCAACTTACCTCTGTTAAAATCATTTTAGATGATGAAATTAGAGCTATTTTGCTAATGTGTTCTATGCCAGACAACTAGGAAAATTTAATTGTAGCTATGAGGACTTCAACAACTGCAGGGACCCTGAAGTTTGATGATTTCAGTAACAGTTTAATGAATGAGGAGCTGCGACGCAAGACAATTGCGGAAAACCAGGGAGGAGAGGCTCTAGCTTTAGTTGATCCTGGTAGGAGAATGGATCAAGGCTAGCAAGGGAGATCAAGATCGAGAGGCCGATCAAAATCAAGGAGAGGCAGAATCATCTGCTTTCATTGTGGAAAAATTGGGCACATGAAGAAAGAATGTCGATTTTGGAAGAAAGGACAAAAGGATCAAATACCATCTAATACAAATCACAAGTCATCCAACACAAATGAAGGTGAGACTATTGCTGTAGCCACAGATGGTGATGTTTTGTTTACTGTTTCAGTAGAGGATGGATGTGTATATACATTTAGCAGTAGCTTTGATTGGATCCTTGACTCTGGGGCATCTCACCATGTAACCCCATGCAAAGATAGCTTTGTTTCATATAATCCTGGTGATTATGGTAGAGTGCATTTGGGGAATAATTATTTTTGCAGTATTGTTGGAGTGGGAGATGTCCAGATCAAGATGAAAGATGGACAAGATATATTGTGTTGGACACAGATTGTCATTGATGTCAATATGGCAATATTCAAGAGGAGGAGACAGAGCATATCGGAGCCAAGAGGAGCAGACCATATCGGAGGAGCAACATATATCAGAGCAAGAGGAGCCATATCGGAGGAGTGCCAGAGCAAGAGCAGCCATCGGAGGATCTATCGGAGCATATCGGAGCAAGAGGAGCCATCGGAGGAGCAAATGAAGCAAACAGAGCCATATATGCCTCAGATAACATTATCGGGAGCTGTTCAGGCGATCAAAACCCATATATGCCTTCATTAATACTATCGGGAGTTGTTCGGGCAATGGAAACCCACATATGCATGTATTAATGTTATCGCAATGGACCCGATTACAATGGACCCGATGGCATTTCATATTTGGTTTATAATATATCGCATCCGCAGCATAAAGGGCCGTCCACCCCAATCCTCTGATTGCGATAAGTGGTGGCGGACCCGATGGAAGCTTTAAAGGGAATATATATTAACATCGCATCCGCGGAGGACTTGAATCATTTCGGAGGTAGCAATCAACGAAATCGCCGAAGGACTCGGAGCTGAAATCTTATAGAGCAGAATATATAGCCACATCGGGTCCGCAGAACCCTTACAGCGCATCGGAGCAGCGGAGATAGCGATTAGCGAAATCGCCGAAATCATCCGGAGCCGAAATTATATAGAGGATGGTTGAATGGGAGATCGGGTCCGCGTTACATCGGAGGAATGGGTCTATTGTTTACAGCGAATGCCGATGTTCATCGGACCCGAAACAATATAGAGACGGGAGTCTAAAAGGGCATCGGGTCCGTGTTACATCGGAGGAATGGGTCTATTGTTTACAGTGAACGCCGATGTTCATCGGACCCGAAACAATATTAAAGGGAGTCTAAAAGAGCATCGGGTCCGCTCCTCATCGGAGGTCAGGCCTTAAGAGTTTTATTGTGATCACCGAAATCTGGACCTGCCGATAACTATAAAGGCGGGCGGATAAGATTTGAAATCCGCGAATGTTCAATTGAGCGGATTTACATGGGTTCCTGTGTAGTAATGTATATGTGACCGAAATCTTTATAAAGGGGTTTTATAATGGTTCCCATATATTATATGTGGTTGTGGGTTTAAGCCTTAAGACATATATTGAAATGCTTGTGTTAATTGTATGTGTGGACACGATTGGGCGGTGGCTTCCGATAGACATAAAAGCGGCAATAAAAGGGTGGCTCTGATTCTATAAGTGTGGCGGGTTGATTAAAGCGCTCGGTGATGGCTGATAAATCCTGTGTGATGGTTGAATAATGGCTCGGGTGGTGGATTCCGATGGGTGATAAAATGCTCAGGTGGTGGCTTCCGATAGTACTAAAGCGCCAATAAAAGGTGGCTTTTGATGGGTGATTAAAGTGCTTGAGCGGTGGTCTCTGATAAACATAAAAGCAACGCTATTACAGTCTTATAAATATAGTCCTCTGCGTTGACTCAATGCTTGCCATTGATACAACGTGTCCTGCGAATATTGGAACACTTGTATAGACAGAAGAAGCAAAGAAATGGGAAGCCGAAGTGCCAAGCGATCAAGTGAGTCAGAGGAAACGATAGCCACTGAGGAGGAAGCCAAAGAGCCATCATGTAAGAGGAAACGAATGGACAGGGGCATGGAGCATATAAAAGCAGCAAAAACAGAGAACTGAGGTTGTTGTTGGTAGATGGGATAACCTGAGTATGAGATAGTGGAAGCAGCAGAAGCAAACGGGGCAGCAGATGCAGTGGAAGCTGAAAAGAGTGCAGCAGCACACCAGTGTATACCAAAGAGGTTGGAGTCTCTAAATTAAACAGGATTGAAGTCCTTGGGAGTTGGTGCTCCTAAGTCCAAGATTGGTGTCTTGGCAAAATAGAGTTGGTGCTCTGGAGGTTGGAGCCTCACCAAAGTCCAAGTTGGAGCTTGGCAACAGATTGTGAACATCTATTTATTGTATTTATTTTACTGCACAGTTATATGAATAAAATTATTTATTCCTGCTTTTTATTTTCTGTTCTGAACATATATGTTTTAACTAGTAAAACAATAGTGAAAATTAAGAAATACTGATTCACCCCCCCTCTCAGTATTTCTAACAATTAGTATCAGAGTCGGCTTCTTCATTCTAGCCTAACAGCTTGAAGAAGGATCAGCAACCATGATGAGAAATCATGAAGCATCAGGAAAACCTCCTCTATTCGATGGCACTAACTTTGGTTTTTGGAAGAAAAGTATGATTTACTATTTAATGTCCCTTGGACCTGAAGTCTGGCATTTTTGTCAAACTGAATACCAGGTGACTTCTACTCTTCCAACAGACCAAGACGAGAGGAAAGCCTACATTGCAAATGCAAAGGCCATGAACTCCATCACTAATGGAATCACTGATTCCAAGTTTACCAAAATCATGCACTGTAACTCTGCCAAAGAAATGTGGGAGAAGCTAGTTGGCTTGTACGATGGAGACTCAAAAGTCAAAAAGGCAAAGCTTCAAACTCACAGAAGACAATTTGAAAGCTTGAAGATGGAAGATGAAGAAGACATTGCAGCATACCTCCTCCGAGTAGCTGAAGTGGTAAATTCCCTGAAAGGATTGGACGAAAAAGTTGAAGAAAGTACCATTGTTCAAAAGGTATTAAGGTCTCTTCCAGACAGATTCGACTCCAAAATAAGTGCTATAGAAGAATCAAAGGATCTTGACTCCCTCAAAATGGATGAACTCCATGGAATTCTCGCTGCCTATGAAATGAGGAAAGGTGGTCCTAGCTCCAAAGATGCAGCATTCAAGGCCTCAAAGTCAAAGAAAGGGAAAGAAAGGAATGACTGTAGTGATGAGTCAGATGTGGAATCCGAATTGGCTCAATATGTATGAAAGCTGAAGAGAGGATCTAAGCTTAAAGGCAAGTATCCTCTTATTTGTTTTAAATATGGTAAAATAGGCCATTATGCAGCAAAATGTCCTAATAAACATGACAGTGATGATGAAAGAAATTCTAAAAGAATGACATACAAAAAGAAAGGATTCAATAAGAAAAACCTTCTCTCCAAGCAAGATGAGTCTGATGAGGATGAGTTTATGGTCATCAAAAAGAAATCAGATGAGGAAAGCGATCATGATGAAATCCAAGAAGCATTATTCATGGCACTCACAAATGATGATGACTCGGGGCAAGAAGGAAATGTGGATGAACTGTTAATAAATGCCATTGAAGAGAACGAGAAACTACGGAACACTCTCTCAAAGTGGAAAATGAGGAAATAATAAGGAGAGAAGATCTCTTGGAAACAAAGCTTAAGGAAAAAGAAGAGACTTGTGAAGAACGTGAGGCCGAAGTAGTATCTCTGAGAAAGGAGTTGGAGCAAATTAAAAAGGGCTGTAAAAGCTCTCAAATACTTGATACTATTCTGAAAAATCAAAAACCTCAACATGATAAGTCTGGAATAGGTTTCAAGGGAGAATCCTCAAGCACTAAGAATAGTGCGAAAAGCTATGCCGATGCACTTTCCTGCAACCCAAAAGATGAAAAAGTATCTTATCAAAAGTGCATCCCAGATTCCAAGAATCAAGAAAGAGTTATTCCAAAGAAGAATGTGGAGTTGAATCATGGACACTACAGCAAATACAAACCTGTACTCCACCAAGGGCCCATCAAAAATCCAAAGGACGAGGGAGGAGTAATTCTCAGAAAGGGAGGCGAATTAAACCGTGGTTGCTTCAAAACCATATTTCTTGGACACTGTTTTCACTGTAAAAACTTCGGTCACCAAGCTAGACACTGCATGGCTCACAGAAGTGAAAAGACAACGCAAAAGGACTGAGTAATCAACTCAGATGCTCCCAAAAGACAGGGACAAATCAAAACCTTCAATTCATTCGATCCCTTGACTAAATTTGATCTGACTTGCTCTTTTTGCTACAATAATGGACACTATGAACAAAACTGCCCACTCAAAGGAAGAAAGACGAGTAGCAAGATCTCTGCAATGGACAAATGCGGCCTCGCTCTATTTGCGCAAAATAATGGAAACCAGTGGTTTGTGGATAATGGATGCTCCAGACACA
This sequence comes from Pinus tabuliformis, assembly GCA_031772625.1. Classification (NCBI taxonomy): domain Eukaryota; kingdom Viridiplantae; phylum Streptophyta; class Pinopsida; order Pinales; family Pinaceae; genus Pinus; species Pinus tabuliformis. Next base: position 282,032,117 of record CM062804.1, on the reverse strand, counting down.
TGACAGGAGACAGAAGGAAATTTATCTCACTGAGCAAAAAGGAAGGGAATGTGTCCTTTGGAAGCGGAACTGGCAAAATTGCAGGAAGAGGAACAGTTACTCTGATCAATGGAAAAGGAAAAGCTCAAGATGCTCTGCTGGTTGACGGACTCAAACACAACCTTCTGAGTGTCAACCAAATTTGTGATCAAGGACATAAGGTTGTGTTCATCACCAAGGACTGCGAAATAAGGAACTCTGTCTCTGGAAAACTTGTGGCAAAAGGAGTAAGAACACCAGACAATATTTATGTTCTGAACAAGATTCAGGAAAACAAATGCTACTTGAGTCAGGCAGATGAGAGTTGGTTGTGGCACAAAAGACTTGGACATACCAGCTTCGAAAATCTGGTCAATATCATCAAAATCAAAGATGTACAAGACATCCCAAGGTTGTCCAAACCAAAGCAAGCAGTGTGTGGTCCATGTCAACATGGAAAACAAACCAGAACTAGCCACAAGACAAAGGAACACTGTACATCAAAGCCCTTGGAGATCATCCATGCTGATGTGTGTGGGCCAACTAGAAATCAAGCACTCCAAGGAGAAAGGTACTTTGTGTTATTTGTTGATGATTATACTAGAATGATGTGGATATATTTCATAAAGTATAAATCTGAAACTTTTGAGTGTTTTAAGAATCTAAAAGCCCTTATAGAAAACGAAAAAGATTCAAAAATTAAGTGTCTCAGAACAGACAGAGGAGGAGAATTCACATCAAACGAGTTCAATGAGTTCTGCAATATTCATGGAATTAAAAGGGAATTCTCGGCTGCCAGAACACCTCAGCGAAATGGGGTAGTTTGTTGGGTCCCTATAATACTAGTGATTACCCCATTACTATTGTAGTTATACCCCTTATTTATATTGATGTACCCATGTAGTGCCCATATTGTTACTATTGTGCCACATAGAAGCCCACTATTGTTATTTTTGTGCCCTACAATATTATTGTTATGTAGGCTTTGATTGTATTGGGACCACTTAGACTCCTATATATAGAAAGGAGGTATTTTCATTTGTATCATCCAAGAATTGTTCATTTATGTAATGTAAAGGAGGTTTCCCCCTCGAAGAGGCTGAATTCTAAGGCGTGGATCTCTCTTTTCTATCTTTTTGTGAGCTGGTTTCATAACATTTGGTATCAGAGCTTTGGATTCTAGGGTTTCGCTGCTCCAAACAGGTCATCGTGGCATTTTCGCTATAACTTTGTTTCTGTGACGTTTCAGAAGTCGCAAAAAAAACCCATTTGAGAAGAATTGGCGCTGAACCTTGGGTCCGAATTTCAGAGCTTTTCTCGCGATATTTTCGGAGATATGATCTGAGGAAGTTGGTCTTTTTGCAGACTCCTGAATTACATTCAAAACAGGTGACCTGGGGAAATTCGTCATAACTTTCTCTCTGAGGATCGGATTGAAATTTCGTAAAAAGGTACATAAAGCAGACGGACGGTAGTTTCTTGTGGGTGAGTTTCAGATTCAAAGGTTGAAACAGTGACTCGTGGCACGTCGTACAAGTTCGCTCTACTGAACCAGTCTAAAAGCAAGTCACTGTGGGAGATTTCACATAACTCTTCCTTGGAGAATCCAATTTGGCTCAGACTTGTGGCATTGGAAAGAGGACGCAGAAGGCTACTACAGGTAGCAATTTCAGAACTGGATGATCCGAAATTACAGAGATACATCAGATTCAATATCAGGCCTCTATAAAGTGAAAAAAGGTGTGTAGTTTTTTTTTAAATTTTTGTGTAAGCTTGGTTTAACGGAATTCAAAGGGCATAGTAAAGCATTATTATCGGTAACTGATGCCCCGAGGAAAGAAAATGCAAACACCTAGTAAGGAACCTGAAAGCTCTAGCATGACTCATGAAGAAGAGGAAGAAATGCTACATGATATATCAAAATTACAAGAACAAGTGCAACAAATGTCACGCTCACAAAAGCTAACAGAAGCTAAGATAAGTGGCGTGGAATCTAAGGTAAATGGCGTGGAAGCTAAGATGGATGGCATGGAAGCTAAGATGGATGGCATGGAAGCTAAGATTGACGCTAAATTTGATGGCATGGATGATAAGATGGATGAATTGAAGAAGTTGCTACAAGAAAGGGTCACTAATGGTGAAAAGGTAGTAAAGGAAACTCATGATGAGAACAAAAGAAATGTTAATCATGATTCCATAGACTCTAATGTTGGATCGAAGACTCACCATGTTCCAAAAATCGATATGAGGAAGTTTGATGGCAAGGATCCCGCCACATGGATATTACAGATGGAGCAATTCTTCGATCTCAATAATGTGCAAAACACACAAAAGGTACGTATGGCAACTTTATATTTGGAACCAAATCAGTTTGTATGGTATCAATGGCTTTGTTCTCGTAAACAATTTATCACTTGGGCAATTTTTACGGAAGAATTGATAGCACATTATGAGGATACAAAAAGCAACACTTTTTTTAGCCAATTGATAAGTCTCAAACAAAAGGGTTCAATAATGGAGCACATTGAGGAGTTCCAAAAATTGAACATAAGGGTAAAAGATATTCCAGAGGAGCATAGGATTGATGTGTTCATAGGGTCTTTAAAGGATAATATCCAACATGATGTGCGCCTTTGGGAACCTGATTCATTAGAGAAGGCATTCAGGTTAGCAAGAAAAATGGAAAGCAAAATTATGGCAACTAGGAAGCATACCATTCACAACTATAAAGATGGAAGTGTTGTTGCCCATAGTCTTCCACAACCTACAAGGTTGACACCACAACAATTGGAAGAAAAAAGAGCAAAAGGGCTTTGTTACAATTGTGATAGCAAATACACAAAAGGTCATAAGTGTGCTGAGAAGAAATTATTCTACATAGATTGTGAAGAGGAAGAAGAAAAGGAGCAAGAAAGGTCAAAAGAAGAGGATATATTCCAGGAACAAAGCCTAGATGAAGAACAAATAAATCCGACCATATCTTGTAATGCATTGGCGGGAATTACCACTCCTCAAACCATCAAGATAGAAGGACAAATCAAGAAGAAAAAGGTAATAGTGTTGATTGATTCAGGAAGCACCCACAATTTTATTCATTGTAGGGTAGCAAAAGAATTGAATTGCTTCCTATATCCAGCACCAGAGTGTCAAGTGATGATTGCAAATGGAGGAACAATAAATTGCTCTGGAAAGTGCCATAATATCAAGCTATCCATGGGAGAATATGTATTGACTAGCCCAATGCTTTCCATTCCAATGGGAGGTGCTGATGTTGTACTAGGAGTCCAATGGCTACAATCCTTGGGTACAATAGCTTTTAATTTTCAAGAACTTTTCATGAAATTTTCTATGGAAGGAAAGGAAGTTGAATTAAGGGGTATTGCAGGGAAACCAGGAAAGATAATCAGCTCTAATGGTATGACAAAGCTTCTAAAAAAGGAGCAAAGAGGTGTAATTGCACAATTATGTTCGCTAGATGTTTCCACATTGGAATCATCTATTTCTCCAGATCTCCAAAAAGTCCTGGACAATCATTCCAAGGTATTTGAGACTCCCAAAGGTCTCCCACCTATGCGTGATCATGATCATGCTATTCATCTGATTCCAGGAAGTGTTCCTCCAAACATCAGGCCGTACAGATATCCCTATGTCCAAAAAAGTGAAATTGAACGTATGGTTGCAGAAATGCTAGAGGCTGGTATAATTCAACCGAGTCAAAGTTCTTTCTCTGCTCCAGTAGTATTGGTGCACAAGAAGGATGGATCATGGCGCATGTGTCCGGATTATAGGGAGCTCAACAAGCTCACTATTAAAGATAAGTTCCCCATTCCTGTCATTGATGAATTACTGGATGAATTGCATGGATCAATTTACTTCACCAAGTTGGATCTTCGTTCAGGATATCATCAAATCAGAATGAAGATTGAAGACATTCCGAAAACGGCATTTAGAACTCATGAGGGTCATTATGAATTTTTGGTCATGCCTTTTGGCCTTACCAATGCACCTTCAACATTTCAAGGTTTGATGAATTCAATTTTCAAACCATTCCTTAGAAAATTTGTGTTAGTATTTTTTGATGATATACTAATCTACAGCAAGTCTTGGAAGGATCATGTTGAACATGTTGACAGGGTGCTACAACTATTGGAGGAGAAACAATTATATGCAAAAAGATCCAAATGTTTCTTTGGAGTCCAGGAGGTGGAATATTTGGGTCATATTGTATCTCATGAAGGAGTTAAGGTAGACCCTAGCAAAATTAAAGCCATTAAGGAATGGAAAATCCCCACATCCATAAAGCATCTGCGAGGATTTCTTGGGTTGACAGGGTATTATCGCAAGTTTGTTAAGAATTATGGGAGAATAGCAGCACCTCTAACAACATTATTGAAGAAAGATGCATTTTCATGGACTCCGGAAGCAACAAAGGCCTTTGAACATCTTAAAGAGGCAATGTGCCAAGCACCGGTCTTAGCTACACCGGACTTCACAAAAACCTTTATTGTGGAATGTGATGCTTCAGGAAATGGAATTGGTGCTGTTCTAATGCAAGATGAAAGACCCATTGCTTTTGAAAGTCGTCCAATCAAGGGAAAGTTTTTAAGCAAAGCTATTTATGAGAAGGAAATGTTGGCAATACTCCATGCACTTAAGAAATGGCGACCCTACCTAATGGGAAGACACTTCAAGGTAAAAACGGATCATGATAGCCTTAAATACTTTTTAGAACAAAGATTATCCTCTGAAGAGCAACAAAAGTGGGTCACAAAGATGTTGGGTTATGACTTTGAAATCATCTACAAAAAAGGAAGCAAAATGTGGTGGCAGATGCACTCTCAAGAAAGGATGAGGATGTGGAAGCATTGTTGTGCGCCATTTCTATTATCCAACCAGATTGGATAAACGAAGCAAGGGAGGAATGGAAGAATGACGAAGAAGTGTGGGCACTTATTCGAAAGCTACAACAAGATTCCAGTACGTCTGATACATTTAGCTGGAAAAATGATTCGTTATGGTACAAAGATCGCTTATACCTCTGTAAGAATTCCCAGCTAAAACAAAAGATTCTTATGGAATTGCACACTTCTCCCTTAGGAGGGCACTCAGGATTTTTAAAAACTTACCACAGGGTTAAGAAGGAATTTTTTTGGGATGGCCTTAAATCAGATATTCAAAAGTTTGTGGCAGAATGTTTGGTTTGCCAGCAAAATAAAGTTGAAACAATTAAGACACCGGGTCTATTACAACCTTTATCCATTCCAAGCCAACGTTGGGAGGAGGTTTCAATGGATTTTATCACAGGTTTACCCAAGTCTGAGGGAAAGAGTGTCATCATGGTGGTAGTTGACAGACTTACCAAGTATGCACACTTTTGTGCATTATCACATCCATTTAAAGCCAGTACAGTTTCTACTGCATTTATGGAAACAATTCAAAAGCTACATGGAAACCCAAAGATTATTGTAAGTGACAGAGATCCCATTTTCACTGGAAATTTTTGGACAGAATTATTTTCTTGTCTTGGTACTCAGTTAGCTCATAGCTCATCTTATCATCCTCAATCTGATGGGCAAACTGAGATAGTAAACAAATGTTTGGAAGGATATCTTCGTTGCTTTGTATCTGATAAACAGACACAATGGGTCAAATGGTTGCCTCTGGCTGAATGGTGGTATAACACTTCCTTCATACAGCAACAAAAATGACCCCATTTATGGCACTTTATGGGTATCAACCACCATCCATCACATCATATTTAAGAGAAAATTCTAAGGTTCAGGCAGTGGAACATCACATCGAACATCAACAACAAGTCCTCCAACTCTTAAAGGATAACCTCGTGTTGGCACAGAATAGAATGAAACAACAGGCAGATCAACATCGCAGTGAAAGAAGTTTTGATGTAGGTGATTGGGTATTCCTACGGCTACAACCATATAAGCAAATGTCCCTCAAGCAAGCTAAGAAGGATAATAAATTATCACCAAAGTATTATGGTCCGTACAAGGTGTTGCAAAAGATTGGTACTATGGCATACAAATTGGAGCTTCCTGCAGCTTCTCGATTGCACCCAGTTTTCCATGTTTCATGTTTAAAGAAGGTTATAGGCGACAAGCTCCCAGTTCAAACAATATTGCCAGAACTTGACGAGAAGGAAAAATTATATTGGAACCGGAAGCAGTCACAGAAACAAGAACTCGACAGCTACGAAATCGATCAATTTCAGAGTATCTTATCAAGTGGAAGAACTTATCCGCTGAAGATTCCACATGGGAGGATGAGAATTTTATGCAGAAGTATCCAGAACTACTCAAGCGTTGAGGACAACACTTTTTTGAAGGAGAGGGGCATGTTGGGTCCCTATAATACTAGTGATTACCCCATTACTATTGTAGTTATACCCCTTATTTATATTGTTGTGCCCATGTAGTGCCCATATTGTTACTATTGTGCCACATAGAAGCCCACTATTGTTATTTTTGTGCCTACAATATTATTGTTATGTAGGCTTTGATTATATTGGGACCACTTAGACTCCTATATATAGAAAGGAGGTATTTTCATTTGTATCATCCAAGAATTGTTCATTTATGTAATGTAAAGGAGGTTGCCCCCTCGAAGAGGCTGAATTCTAAGGCGTGGATCTCTCTTTTCTATCTTTTTGTGAGCTGGTTTCATAACATAGTTGAAAGATGAAACCGAATTGTCCAAGAAATGGCAAGAACCATGCTGCTAGCAGCAGAACTACAACCTAAATTCTGGAGGGAAGCAATAGGGACAGTTGTCTATACATTGAATCGGACTCAATTAAGACCAAATTGTGACAAAACTCCTTATGAGCTATGGAAAGGAAGCCCTGCTTCGGTGAAGTACTTCAAAATATTTGGAAGCAAGTGCTTCATAAAAATAAATGATGGTTCACCTAGAAAATTTGATTCTCAGGTTGATGAGGGGATATTTCTTGGATACTCTCCACGGAGCAAGGCTTACAAGTGCTACAATTTTCAACTGAAGAAAATAGTGGAAAGCATCGATGTTAAGGTTGATGAAGATCTTCCAGAAAAGGAAATTGAAGAACAGGAAGATGACTTTCTCATTGAAGAAAAAGAATATAAAGAAGAAGAGATAGATGATGAAGAAGAAGAAGAGGAAAGAGAACCGTATCATACTCCTTCAAAGATGAAGTATGTAGAAAGATACCATCCAGAAGAACAGATCATTGGCGATAAAGATGAAGGTGTTCAGAATAGAAGAAGGATAACAACCTCACCCAAGAGAAAAGCCATTGCCCTCCTATCTATGATAGAACCAGAAACATTCACAGAAGCAAGTAAGGATCCTCATTGGGTAAAAGCAATGGAAGAAGAAATGTCCCAAATTGAGAAGAACAAGACATGGGAACTGGTACCTCGTCCGAAGGACAAAAACATAATAGGAACCAAATGGGTGTTCAAAAATAAAATGAATGAGGAAGGACAGGTTATCAGAAACAAGGCAAGACTTGTTTGCAAAGGCTATTCGCAAATTGAAGGAGTTGACTTTGAAGAGACGTTTGCACCAGTGGCCCGTATGGAAGCTATCAGGATGTTTTTAGCATTTGCTTGCTCGAAAGGATTCAAAATCTATCAAATGGACATGAAATCAACATTTCTAAATGGGGAACTCAAGGAGGAAGTCTACATGGAGCAGCCAGAAGGTTTTGATCTGACAGCGGGAAAGGACCTAGTCTGTAAGTTGAAAAAGGCTTTGTATGGGCTGAAACAAGCTCCTAGAGCTTGGTATGCAAGACTGGATAACTATCTCCAACAACAAGGCTTCAAAAAGGGAGTGGCTGGAAGCAATCTATACATAAAGACAGATCAAGGTAAGTTACTAGTTGCTCTTGTTTATGTCGATGATCTGATTTTTGCTAGTAATAATGATGAAATGAGCCATGAATTTTCTCAAAGCATGGCAAGAGAATTTGAGATGGCAATGATAGGTGAACTATCCCACTTCCTTGGACTTCAAGTATCTCAAACCAGAGCAGGATTGTATATATCTCAAGCCAAATATCTAAAATACATGCTCAAAAAATATGGAATGGAGGATTGTGCACCCATGAGCACCCCCATGACCACAAACTGCAAACAGAGCAAAGATGATGACTCCCCTCTAGTAGGTGCAACTCATTATAGGTCAATGATTGGATCCCTCCTATACTTAACAGCTACACGACCTGACATAATGCAAGCAGTAGGAATGGTGGGAAGATTTCAATCGGCTCCCAAACAATCTCATTTATTAGCTGTAAAAAGAATTCTCAGATATTTGAAGGGAACTTCTGATTTTGGTCTCTGGTACCCAAAGAGTTCAACATTGACTGTAACTGCATACACCGATGCTGATTGGGCTGGAAATATAGATGATCGGAAAAGTAATAGTGGAAATGCATTCTTCCTAGGAGACTATTTGGTATCCTGGCTCAGCAAAAAATAGTCATCCATATCATTATCCACAACCGAAGTCGAGTATATTGCTACAACAGACTGTTGTACTCAGATACTATGGATGAAGGAAGCACTAAAGGATGTAAACATATGTACAGATCAACCAATTACTGTTTATTGTGACAACACTAGTGCTATCAGTCTCAGTAAAAATCCAGTGATGCACTCAAGAACCAAACATATACCAATCAAGTATCATTTCCTCCGTGAGCAAGTAGCTGAACAAAACATCGCTCTGGTATATATAAGTACTAAGGAGCAGATAGCTGATATTTTCACTAAACCTCTTCCTCGGGAAGCATTCGAATACCTGCGACAAAAGATGGGGGTTATTTCTTTATCATCACTCAAGTCTATTCATAAAGATGCAGTAGGATAGGGGGAGCAACTTAACAGGGGGAGTTCGTATGCATTCCTTTGCCATTGATGTCAAAGGGGGAGAAAACAGAAGAATATTGCCATCAATAACAAAGGGGGAGATTGTTGGACACAGATTGTCATTGATGTCAATATGGCAATATTCAAGAGGAGGAGATAGAGCATATCGGAGCCAAGAGGAGTAGAACATATCAGAGGAGCCACATATATCAGAGCAAGAGGAGCCATATCAGAGGAGTGCCAGAGCAAGAGGAGCCATCGGAGGAGCTATCAGAGCATATCGGAGCAAGAGGAGCCATCGGAGGAGCAAATGAAGAAAACAGAGCCATATATGCCTCAGATAACATTATCGGGAGCTGTTCGAGTGATCAAAACCCATATATGCCTTCATTAATACTATCGGGAGTTGTTCGGGCAATGGAAACCCGCATAAACCCACATATGCATGTATTAATGTTATCGCAATGGACCCGATGGCATTTCATATTTGGTTTATAATATATCGCATCCACAGCATAAAGGACCGTCCACCCCAATCCTCCGATTGCGATAAGTGGTGGCGGACCCGATGGAAGCTTTAAAGGGAATATATATTAACATCGCATCCGCGGAGGACTTGAATCATTTCGGAGGTAGCAATCAGCGAAATCGCCGAAGGACCCGGATCCGAAATCTTATAGAGCAGAATATATAGCCACATCGGGTCCGCAGAACCCTTACAACGCATCGGAGCAGCGGAGGTAGCGATTAGTGAAATCGCCGAAATCATCTAGAGCCGAAATTATATAGAGGATGGTTGAATGGGAGATCGGGTCCGTGTTACATCGGAGGAATGGGTCTATTGTTTACAGCGAACGCCGATGTTCATCGAACTCGAAACAATATAGAGACGGGAGTCTAAAAGGGCATCGGGTCCGCGTTACATCGGAGGAATGGGTCTATTGTTTACAGTGAACGCTGATGTTCATCGGACCCGAAACACTATTAAAGGGAGTCTAAAAGAGCATCGGGTCCCCTCCTCATCGGAGGTCAGGCCTTAAGAGTTTTATTGTGATCGCCGAAATCCGGACCCGCCGATAACTATAAAGGTGGGCAGATAAGATTTGAAATCCGCAAATGTTCAATTGAGCGGATTTACATGGGTTCCTGTGTAGTAATGTATATGTGACTGAAATCTTTATAAAGGGGTTTTATAATGGTTCCCATATATTATATGTGGCTGTGGGTTTAAGCCTTAAGACATATATTGAAATGCTTGTGTTAATTGTATGTGTGGACACGGTTGGGCGGTGGCTTCCGATAGACATAAAAGCGGCAATAAAAGGGTGGCTCTGATTCTATAAGTGTGGTGGGTCGATTAAAGCACTCGGTGATGGTTGATAAAGCCTGTGTGATGGTTGATTAATGGCTCGGGTGGTGGCTTCCGATGGGTGATAAAACGCTCGGGTGGTGGCTTTCGATAGTACCAAAGCGCCAATAAAAGGTGGCTTTTGATGGGTGATTAAAGTGCTTGAGTGGTGGTCTCTGATAAACATAAAAGCAGCATTATTACAGTCTTATAAATATAGTCCTCTGCGTTGACTCAATGCTTGCCATTGATACAACGCGTCTTGCGAATATTGGAACACTTGTATAGACAGAAGAAGCAATGAAATGGGAAGCCGAAGTGCCAAGCGATCAAGTAAGTCAGAGGAAACGATAGCCACTGTGGAGGAAGCCAAAGAGCCAGCATGTAAGAGGAAACGAATGGACAGGGGCATGGAGCATATAAAAGTAGAAAAAACAGAGAACTGAGGTTGTTGTTGGCAGATGGGATAACCTGAGTATGAGATAGTGGAAGCAGCAGAAGCAAAGGGGGCAGCAGATGCAGTTGAAGCTGAAAAGAGTGCAACAGCACACCAGTGTATACCAAAGAGGTTGGAGTCTCTGAATTAAACAAGATTGAAGTCCTTGGGAGTTGGTGCTCCTAAGTCCAAGATTAGTGTCTTGGCAAAATAGAGTTGGTGCTCTGGAGGTTGGAGCCTCACCAAAGTCCAAGTTGGAGCTTGGCAACAGATTGTGAACATCTATTTATTGTATTTATTTTACTGCACAGTTATATGAATAAAAGTATTTATTCCTGCTGTTTATTTTGTGTTCTGAACATATATGTTTTAACTAATAAAACAATAGTGAAAAGTAAGAAATACTGATTCACCCCCCCTCTCAGTATTTCCAACAATGAACATGAGTTTAACCTCTATGGGACGACTGCATGATGAAGGCTATTTGACAAGATTTGGAAAAGGAGGCTAGAAAATTAGCAAAGGTGCATTGGTTGTGGCCAAAGGACCCAAGACAGGAACATTATACACATTGAAGGCACTGATAGGAAAATCAGATTTGGTTGCTGTCACAAAAGAAGGAAATTTAGCAAATCTATGGCATAAGCATTTGGGTCACATGAGCGAGAAGGGGTTAAAAATCCTTGTTGGTAAAAATTTATTGTCAAGATTGAAATCCTACAATCTTGATCTTTGTGAGCATTGTATATATGGTAGACTAAGAAGGGTTTCATTCCTTAGAGGTGGCCATGACAGAAATAAAAATGTGTTAGAATTGGTACAGTCAGATGTGTTTGGGCCTGTTAACATCAAATAATTAGGAGGAGCATCATATTTTGTAACATTTATAGATGATGCATCCAGGAAGGTTTGGGCATATCCTATGAAAAATAAAATTGAAGTGTTTGGATATTTCAAAAATTCCATGTTGCTATTGAAAAAGAGACTAACAAATTGCTAAAGTATTTAAGAATAGATAATGGTGGAGAATATTGCTCAAATGCATTTAAGGAATATTGTAACAGGTTTGGCATAAAGCATGAGAAGACTATGCCTGGTACTCCTCAACAGAATGGTGTCGTAGAAATGATGAATCACACCATTATGGAAAGGGTGTGAAGCATGTTGTCCAATTCTGGTTTGGAGAATAATTTTTGGGTTGAAGCAGTCAGGACCACTTGCTACCTCATAAATAGATCTCCAACTACAGCCTTGGATGGCGGTATCCCTGAAGAAGTTTGGAATGGTAAGAAGTTGAATTATTCTCACTTGAAACTCTTTGGATGTGAAGCATTTGTACATATTCCCAAAGAAAATAGAACTAAGCTATATGATAAATCTATGAAATGCATTTTTTTTGGATATGCGGATGAGTATTTTGGTTATCGTCTATGGGATTCAGTCAAACATAAAATTATTAGCAGCAGGGATGTTATATTTAATGAGTCAGAAATGTTCAAGAGGACTGTAAGTGAGTTGGAGGTCAAGAAGGTTATTGACAGGTTTGAAGAGCAACCGGAAAACATACCACCAATACAAGAAAATGAACAACAAATTCAGGAGCATGAAGAACAATAAGTGAAAAATGATGAACAACAAGAAGAAGGAATCTTGCAGGAACCTTTACACAAGATTGAACATGATAATGCACCACCACAGTTGGTTCGCAGATCTTCTAAGCCTCATAAGCCTTCACAAAAGTGTCCTCCTTCAAACTATATTTTGTTGACTGATGAAGGTGAACCTAATTGTTTTCAAGAAGCTTGCCAAGTCGAGCACAATAAAGAATGGAAAAAGAAATGAACTATTTGCTGGAAAATAAAACTTGGGAGTTGGTAAACATCCCAAAAGGTAGAAAGGATCTACAAAACAAATGGGTTTACAGGATTAAGCATGAAGGTGACGAAAAGAAGGAGAGGTATAAAGCAAGGCTGGTGGTGAAAGGTTTTTCCCAAAAAGAAGGTATTGACTTCACTGAAATTTTCTCACCTGTTGTTAAAATGTCATCCATTAGAGTCATTATTGGTCTAGTGGCTACTTTAGACTTAGAATGTGAAAAGTTAAATGTAAAAACTGCATTCCTTCATGGTGAATTGGAGGAAGAAATTTATATGGAGCAGCTAGAAGGCTTCATAGAAAAAGGAAAAGAAGACCTTGTTTGCAGGTTGAAGAAGAGTCTTTATGGGTTGAAACAGGCACCTCGACAATGGTACAAGAAATTTGATTCATTCATGTTGGAACATGGTTTTCAGAGGTTGGAACCTGACCATTGTGTCTATATGAAGAGGTTATGATCAAGGAAAGTATATCATATTAATGTTTTATATGGATGACATGTTGATTGTCGGGCATGATAAGAATAAGATCAATATGTTGAAGAAAGATTTGGGTAGCAAATTTGCAATGAAGGTTGGGACGAGCACAATAGATATTGGGCATGCGAATTATGCGTGACAAGAAAAACAAAAGGTTGTGGCTGTCACAAGAAAATTATGTCAAGAAGGTGCTTGACAGGTTTAATATGAAGGATGCGAAGCCAGTTGGTACACCCCTTGTAGCCCAATTCAAGCTGAGTACTGAATTATGTCTCACTGATAACAAGGAGAAGGAAGAGATGAGCAAGATTCCTTATGCTTCAGCAGTTGGCAGCTTGATGTATGCCATGGTATGCACATGACCAAACATTGCATATTCAGTGGGAATAGTGAGTAGGTTCCTTGCCAATCCAGGAAAACAACATTGGCAAGCAGTAAAATAGATTTTGAGGTATATCAAGGGTACTAGTTATTATTGTTTATGTTTTGGTCATGATGAGACTGTGCTTGAGGGATTTACAGATGCGGATATGGATACCAAAAAGTCCACTACAGGTTATTTGTATACATTTACAGGTGCAACGGTATCTTAGGTGTCAAGGCTACAAAGAATAGTAGCCCTCTCTACAACAAAATTAGAGTACATAGCTGCAACGAAAGCTTGTAAAGAGATGTTGTGGATGCAACATTCCCACGAGAGATAGGAATAAAGCAGGACAAGTATGTGTTATATTGTGATAGTCAGAATGCCATTCACTTGGAGAAAATCCCAACATTTCATTCAAAAACCAAGCACATTGACTTAAGGTACCATTGGATCCGGCATGTGTTGGAGGAAGAACAGTTATCATTGGAAAAGATTCATACAGATAGGAACCCTGTTGATATGCTCACTAAGATTCTACCATGAAATAAACATGAGTTATGTAGAGGCATGGTAGGACTCGGTGTGACCTGATGACTCTTATTTGGCTTCAAGTGGGAGAATGTTAAGTGTGAAGCCAAATTCATGAACCACATGCAGGATTCTAGATTCTTCTACGCCGCCATTAGTTTCTAGATCTCCAGGACTCTAGATCTTTCTACACCACCATTAGTTTCTAGATCATTCAAGATATCCATCTGAATCACATACAAGATTCTAGATCCTTCTTCTGCCTCTATAAATTTGTAATTTCTCTGGCCAGGGATTGCAAGCCAAGGTCTAGGCCTGTTACGTAATGCGAAGTGATTTCTGTTCTTCAGTGATTGTTTTATCTATTTCGCTGTTTCTGATTGAGTAATCTTATTGTTTCTCCATTTGTCTGTCTTTGAAATTATTCTTTGCTATTGCCATCTAAGTCTCTGAGTATAAATCTGTTGTGTGTTATGTATGCTTTGATACAACTGTAGACACACAAACTAGAATCAAATAAACTAAATATTAATTGATCTCAATGAATGATGTACAATTTGTACATATAAATACATACAAGAAACAATTAAATTATTTTTCAGATCTTCTTAGACTCCAATAGGTGCTCAAACTAACCCAAACTTTAATCACGAAAGCTAGCTATCTAACACTGAAAACCACACTTCTCACCAGAATTAGATGATTTACAAACTTAAGTGTTACAACAATTGATACCCACCCATCCTAAACAATAAGATATACACATCTTACTTACCATTATCACTATAGTTTGGCTTGTTTTAATCCAACGAAATATTAATTAACAAAGAATTCAAGCTCCTTTAACGGTAACTTGGCTTCGATATTAGTGAAAATTTAGATTAAATTTGGATTTTAATTTCATAATTATAATTCATAACATTATAAATAAATAAAAAAACCAACACTACCAGTGTATATGCACTTTTAAAATCGTGTAAATCTCTATGTCTATCCAAACCTTAATTTAGGACTTGAAAATCAGCGTTAAACTCCTGAATATCTTAATACTTCACATGAGAATAAAAACTCTATATAAATTTATTGATCAATTGAATAAAAAATGAGTAACATTTATGAATGAAAAGACTCCACTCACGAACGAAGGCAGGATAAGAAAAAACCAGCCTTACTTATATCATGCTCTTCTTTGTTTATACAAAAATTTCAACATTAAATTCACTTAGCGTTGTGAATTCTATGGATTTGGTAAGCACCCAACCCATAAAAAACGGAAAGTATAAAAGACAAAAAGTCTATTTGGCGACTCCTAAGACATGGAAAGGAAATTTAGAAGTCTGGTCACAAGCACATTTTTAGTATGACGTGGAAAACCATGTAACCCCAAAAAGGGGAGTTCCCACCTTTTTGAAATCTACAACTACCCAGAAAATCACAAGCACACCTTTTAGTGTCACGTGGAAAGCTACCTAACCCCAATAGGGGATATTCCAATCTTTTTATGTCAATATGCAAATCCACGAACAATTTTACAGGGTAGTTAGAAACAAGGCATGTATAACATTTGCAGTAGTATTAAACATTATTATATATTTTGTAAGAGAAATAGTATATTAAATATTACATAAGTTAGAAGATACTATATAAGTTATATAAGTTATTATGTAATTTGGGTTCAATATATAATACAATTTAATTTTGATGAGATTACATGTTTTTTTATTATTTAAAATGAATTTTTGAATTCACAAATATTATAAAATTTTAAAAATATTCCGATTAAACATATTGCACAACTGAAATTTTCTATTTTAGCGAATCTCAATCTTGAATAAAATTATAAATAAATAAATATGTTGCATTTGTAACAAAATATACAATATTTAACTCTAACTACATATATCTCAATTTATACCATTTTTAAGATTACTATTAACCATGCATTTTCTCTTATACTATTAACTATATTTCATGAAACGTAAATTCAATTCTCTCATATTCCAGTTTAGGGAAAAAATTTCAGCGTAAATCACAAAATAAATCATTTGTCAACGCTTTTCAAACCAACTAATATGATTCATCGTCAAGACAAATTAATCTCTCAGAATCCATCAAATAAACTCAAGCTAATAAAATCCGTTTGTGGGCCCCTGCGGGTGAAGCCTCCGATGCTTCCAACCTGGAAAAAAAATGCCCATGGGGGCCCCACCGTACTACATTATATATATCTCCTTGATTGTGATTAGTTAAATACACGTGTTAATTGAATAAAACACTTAGTGGATTTAACCCAAACAGCGTTCAGCTCCGTTTTGGATATGCTCTCCAGTCTTTTGTTTTATTGATTTAATACAAACCGAATAAACCACGTGCTACAGCACGCGGAGAAGCCCACTGTTTGCACAGCCCATTTGCAAATTGCAATTTCAAAGCCATCTGGTCCCTTTTTTTATCCCAGCCATGCCAGCGGCAGCAACTATGAGTCGGTTATCAGAATACGAAAAAGGGAAGCAACGTTTCGAAGAAGGAAGCCTAAGAGTATCGGCAGAGAAGAATACTAGCAGAGGTACTGTCCGATTCCAGTAATATAGCCTTCAAAGTAGCTATATCCCTTAGTATTAGAGCCTGTAATTAGCTAAGAGAAAATAGCGGAGTTGTTAATTTTCTTTCCCATTGAAAATCTTTGAGGAATTTATGGGATGGTTTTCTACACTTGGGAGGAATTTATGGGATGGTTTTCTACACTGGGTGGGTACTTAAGAGATTGTTGAATTGGTTTTCAACATTGGGAGAAAATGAAGGGAGGGTTTTTAACATTTGTGATTCACATTGAAGAACCATTCGTTAAACTAATCCTTTATATTTCGAAATATAACCATTTGGTTTAATCCAGTTTTATTTTTCTTCTTTACAAATTACAGCAAGTTGAATGTTTTTTTTCTATGAAATAAAATGCCTGTTTTAGTGTTTGTTGCAGCAATTTCAATGTTTTTTATTTTTAGTTTTCCTTCCTGAAATCAAACCTTTGTTTCAGTTTTTGTTACTTCTGATTAAATCAAGTGTATCAGCCTTTGTTTCAGTTTTTGTTGCTTCTGATTAAATGAAATGTATTAGTGGAATGTTACTATTAGAATCACTAAACATCCACAGAAGTGATGGCGTTTAAAGACATTATTGCTAACCATCCATATCTATTTATCTAAATCTAAAGTCTTTGAGCCTTTAAATAGGCTTTATTGGAGATAAATAACATAGCAAAATAATAGATTTTCGTAAAGCTGACTTAAGGCAAATATCATGACAAAACTATAGATTTTCATTAATCTGAACTCATGAAGCTAGTACTTCAGGATATGGGGAGTTTAGACTCATTATTCTAGTGTTTGTAGCATAAGTGTGGAATTAGGAGCAGAGCAGTAGCAACAACAATACAATAGAGTAGTAGAAGTAACACTATGAGTAGATCATATTTTTCCATGCATGCAACTATACCTCTAGGAGTGAGGTGGGGCGATGTAGATTCTTATTCCCAGAGTTGTAGAAATTTGGCCAAGGTTCATTGAGGTGTTCTCATCATGCGTTTATACCTTGCTATAGGGGACCACAATATTCAGTAGTAGGAGGATCAGTGTTAGTCAGATACTAAGGAATGCAGAGGATTGTTGACAGCAGAGCAAGAGTCTTAGTAGCAGAGTCAACATCAACACAATTGATTCAGTTTATTTTTCTTAGATGCTTTTTAGTTACAAATGTTGTAGTTGCAGCAACAACCATGAGATCTATTGCATGAAGTACATTCCACATGTGTAGGATATGGGTGGTTTATAATCCCTTTCTTGTTGAGAAGGAGTGTTGAAAATGAAGCAAGAAAGTCTCAATTTTGTTTTTTTTCCTTAATTAAAATTTAGAAAATTTGGATTTCCACAACAACAAACAAATTGGAGGAGTTAACTAAGGTGACATACAACTTGTCACTCAGTTAAGAACACTCAATTTGAGTTAATTGGTTGAATTTCATTTTGATTGAGTTGATTCCTAAAATATAGGTTTTCCACCTCAGTTAATTCAATTTAGGGACATGAAGTTTAGTTGCGTGTAGTCGGTTCCTAAATTTTAAGAGCCTAGGTTGAGGTAATTTTAGTAGTAATAAGTTAAACTAGTTCTAATTGTTAACAAAACTGGTTAGTTATTAGTTAAGTAGTGGGACTTAAGTCTAAGTCAAAGATCATCTATTCAACTAATCAAGCAACTAATAATTATCTCATGCGTACAAAGAATACAACTTGCCTAGCTTTGTTGGAGTTTCCAAGGTAGTTAACCAACACTCATTAACTAGTTGAGTGTACATGTGTTGCATGAGATCAGGTCATCAACCCTGAGGAATTGCGTAAGAATTTTGGATGAAATTCCCAATTAATAGGGGCATATTTCCTCGGGAATTGCACAAGAAAATAGGGGCTCAAGTAGAGGCAGAGATTGACTAAGTCTAGGCCATAGCTTCTCAGTGAGCAGAGAGATAGGTTATGCACTTGCAGGTTATGCTCAATTAAGCAAAGCAATTGTAATACATCTCTATTCATTTTATTAGTGCAAGCATGCATTGAGGTTTTTAGCGGTTTCATTTCCCCAGGAGAAATAATATTTGCATGTGTGTGATTTATTATTGCAACTCTGAGATTTTTGTTCTAAATTGTGAATTAAATTTTGTAGAGCAATAGAGTAGGTTTGTGTCTTGTGATTTTCATTGAAAATTTGTTAGCAATTTCAAATCTACAACCTAATTTCTACAATATATTTGAAATGCTTAGAAAAATATATCTATTTTCCTGTTATGCAATTTGTTTAAATTTTTTTCTTTCTTCTTTTTCTTTTTCTAAAATGGTTATGCTCTTTTTTATCAACATAATATGTTCGACCTCATGTGAAACTTGTGCTCTAAGTATTAGCTAATGTTGTCCATACTCATTGAACAATTAGAAATTAACAATTATTCATATATATTAATCCTTCAAATGAATGAAGGTGGTTCCTCTTTGTAAGAATAATTTCCATCCATATTTAAACTGTTTACTATTCCTCTCGAATTGTTTAGTTATGACCATAAAAGGTAAATGAAAAAATACTTCATGAATTATTGTTCAAGAATAATTAAATCATATTTCTTTTACTTTCCATTTGATAAATGAAGACTAAGATTCAGAACGAAATAAACAATCTTGTATACTATATATTAAGTAAGAAACACTGACTTGAAAATTTCTCCTGGGAAATTAAGGGTCAATACTAGGCTCTTACTAACCTTGACACAACTCCTATTGGTTCCCCCAAGCAATTATGTATGCAATTATCTTATATCTGTATTTCTCTTTCCTGCTTCTCACCAATCTCTCCTTTTTCCTTTTTCCTCTCTAGAAAATTATGAGACAAAAGTCAAAAAATTACAGAGACATTATCCATCTACCACTCATTAGGTGGTTATTAATTTCCTCGACCTCATCAACAAGTGTCAGGTAGTTAGTTTATTATTAATGAGCTCTTGTTTTCCAAGACAAATACTTTTCTTCTAGGAAACATTAAATTGGCCAATATAATAAAATCAAAATTAAATATAATCACCCATATTAGATGCCTAGGACTTGTTGATGGATAAAATAATTTTCTAAAAATAAATTGCAACCTTTTTCCTCTTTCACCCATTTGTACTTTGACCATTAATTTCCTAGTTTTTGTTTCTTTTTTTAATTCATAAAATAAAATATAAATACAAGTTTGCAAAGAACATCTATACATCAATTATTACCAGAAAAATTTAATGATAAGAAAATATCTATCTATATCTTAATGTAGCATACTAAAATAGAATTAAACTTACACATGTAATTACAAGGAAATCCTTAAGCTAGGCTATATCACATCCTCCATTGTTTAAACATTAGAGAAATTTTGAGGTAAAAAAAGGGCCCCTTATGGAACATTATAAAATAATAGTGGAAATAATCAAATAAGATTAGATTATGTCATCAAATTTTAGAGGGAAAAAAGAAAAGACTACTTTATCAAGTCATATTTTCAACTCATCTCCCTATGATTTTACTCAAATTCTGAGTGTGAGCACTCGTTAAATGCATAATTTAATTCCTCATCTAAGGAGTTCCCATGTTTCATATTTCGATGGATCTTGCTACACGAAAAATGAGAAAAACATGAATAACTTTATTGCAATCACATTTTTCATGTATTTCTCATTTTTCATGTCACATGGTCGATCCAAAGTATGCAACATGGGTATTAAATTATGCAAACAATGAGGGTTCTCACTTGAAATTTGAGTAAAATCGTAGGGAGATAAGTTGAAAATGCGAATGGAAATATATATATATATATATATATATATATATATATATATATATATATATATATATATATATATATTATTTATAATCCCTCTACATTTTTACTCCAAAAATGATGAATCATCCCCCATGGTTGATATCATCATCTTGAATCCTGTTTCTTCTTATAAAGCTGATTTTGGTTTTACACTTTTATTTTGAAGCCCATTTTAGACCTCAGAAATTCTCTAATGTTTGACATTGACTCAGTGTTCCAATCAACACTTTTTTATGGAAACCAGTTCATAATATAAACCATACAAGGATAAGATTATTTAAAATAATCCTCCAATTTCGAAGTTGCTTCTTCTAGACTTAAATGTTTCAATTGAACCTTCAACTACACTACTTCTCTATTCTGGATTGTAACAACCCTTTGGTCTAGAAATAGTGGTTCTGCTAAGAATTCTCTCTTTGGTTTAACCTATATAACAGCAAGTCAATCACATGAGAAGGATAACCTATATACCTTTTCAATAATGAAACATGAAACATATGTTGGCTGGTAGGGCTAGTTGGTAAGCAACAGGTCAAATTCTAGCTAATATTTCAAAGGGATGACAATATCTAGGAGATAGCTTAGCACAACTTCCAAACTTGAGCATACTTTTATTAGGTTTTACTTTCAAGTATACATGATCTCCTACATTGACTTATTTCTAAGTTCTCTTCAAGTATGGATAACTTTTCTAAAGATCTTAGGTTGTTTTCAAATTTTGCTTGACCTGCTTTACTATTTCTTCCATATCTTTTAATATGTCTGGACCCAATATTAAACTATATTCAAGATATTCCCATATTAATGGTATTTTTCACTTCCTTCCATACATAAATTGAAAATAAATAATTTTTAAAGAAGTCTAATAATCATTGTTGTAAACAAATTTTGCTAGATGCAAGTTGTATTCCCATTTAGTTTGCTTGTCTTTCACATATATCCTTAACATGTCCTATAGCATCTGATTGGTCCTTTCTATTTGACCATCAATTTGAGGATGATAGGATGTGCTAAAATATGCATTCATCCCCATGTTTTCAAATAGCCCTTTCCAAAATTTGGAGGTGAATTTTGCATCTCTGTTTGAAATCACAATCGTGGGTACCCCATGAAGTTTGAAAATTTTCCTCATAATATTTATGCAATGTTTATAGCCTTAGAATTGGATATGACTAGACTAAAGTGTGTTTCAATGCTCATTTTCTCAATGACAACCATAATGGAAACATGTTCTCTAGTTTTTGATAGCTGAGTAAAAAAATCCATTTAAATAGACTCCAATTTTCACTCAGGAATGGGAAATAGTTGTTCCGAAGGAATAGGAAATTGTTGGGATTCCTTAAATTGTTGGAATTCAAGAAATCTTGCCGCATATTTAGCTATCTCATTTTTCATATTTTGCCAGTAAATATCCTTTCTCAATACTGTAATCAACTTTTTATAACCAAGGTGACCAACTGTTGGTCTTATATGCAACTCCCCTAAGAAAATTTTTCATATTTAATTCATTTCGTATCTAAATTCTACCTTCAAACAATAATAAATCTTGGATGTTAACTGAAAAATAAACTTATTCTTCTTTCAACTTATCAGTTTTCTGTAGTTTTTATGTAATTTTTAGATACTACAAATCTGAATTTGCAGTTGTTTTTACCTTGTAAAATAGATTTTTTGACCAACTAATTACTATTGTACCACATATTTGAGTAAGCTTTCTACGTAAAGCATCAACAATCTCGTTTTCTTTCCCTTTTACATCTGAAATCTCAAAGTCATACTCACTAATTAATTTTAACCATCTTTCTTGTCTAGCAGTTAAATTACATCAATCAAATAGGTATTTGAGGGACACATTACCTATCCTTAATTGAAATTTTCTTCCTATCAGGTAGTGTCTCCATATTTTAAATGCATGAATTATTGTTGCTAATTCCATATCATGAGTAGCATAATTATTTTCATGCTATTTCATCTTTCTAGATTCATAGTAAATGACATGCCATTCTTGCATCAAAACTCCTCCTAATCTTTATTTTCTTGCATCTATGCATACCATGAATTTATTATTGGGATTTTCCAATTTTGATATTGGAGTTGTAGTGAAAAGTTGTTTAAGCTTGTCAAAATTGGCTTCACGCTTTGGACTCCACTCAAACTTGATTCCCTTATTTTGTGTATTAGTGATTTCATAAGAAATTATAGATAATCCTTCTATGAATCTTCTATTGTAGCCTCTGACACCCATAAAAGATCTCACTTCTACTTTTTTAGGTGTTGACCACCCTACAATTCCCTTTATTTTCTCAGGGTATACAACAATCCCTTTCTCTAATATTACATGTCCCAAATAATGTACTTGCTGTAGATAAATTGAAAGCATCTAGTTCATTATCTCTTGGAATTTTGAGAACCATCTTCAAGTATTGGTTATACTCTTCCTTAATTTGTGAATATACTACGATATCGTCTACGAAGACAATAAAAAATCTATTTAGGAATGGCCTTAATACATTTTTCATCATACAAATGAATGTAGAAGGTGCATTAGTTAATCCAAATGGTAATACCAAAAATTATAGTGCCCATAACGTGTACAAAATGTTGTATTATGTATGTCTTCATCATTAATCCTAATTTGATGATATCCTGACCTTAGATCAATCTTTGAGAATATAGAATCTCCCCTAACGTGATCAAATAAGTCATCTATTCTTGGTAAGGGATACTTATTTTTTATAATCATCTTATTTAACTAGTTGTAATTTATGCACAATCTCAACATGTCATATTTATTTTTCACAAATAACATAGGTTCTCCCCAAGGGGACACACTTGGTCTTATATATTTATTTTCTAGTAATTCCTACAATTAAATATTTCATTCCATTAGTTTAAGAACAATAATTTTGTATGGGGCCTTGGAAACTATGAACACACCAGGTATAATATCAATGGTGAAGTCAACGCACCTCCTTGGAGGAAGTTTTGGCATTTCTTCTGGGAGTTTGTCTTTAAACTCTTCTAGTATAGGATATTTAGCTAAAAATGGTTGTTGTTTATTTTTAGATAGCGCTTGCACTTGGTTAGTGAATAATTGACAACCTTTACTAGCATATTTAGACAACAAAAATTTGCCCGACAGATATTTTTCTTGGAATTCCTTGAAGCATGTAATATTTTCCTCCAATATCAACACATGTAAAGGACTTGTCTAAATAATTTAATATCGCTTCATGTTCTCATAACCATTACATTCCTATGAGGACATCATACCATCCTAATGGTCAAATATCAAGATGGAGGACAATTTTCATTCCATTAATGTTTATAGTGTAGTCCTTGCTAATTTTAGATACTTTGATTTTGGCTCGTGTGGCTTGTTGCATTAACCAAGGTTTATACTATATTTTCTAAGTTTATATTTCTCAATGTTTGTGTAAATATTCTCAGCATGTGTACGAAATTTTTTTCACTTAAGTCACTGGTGACAAGTGGCCGTAACAAAAAGATGTGGTTGTTCAAGCTTCAAATATGCAATAATAAAATGAGAACACCCTACAAAAAGGAGATCATATGCAATCCATAATAGAGAACAACAAGAAATATTTGATGTAATAACCCAATAGACGAAGACTTTTTAAATGAATAATGTTTTCTTAAAAACACCTGGTGAAAGAGATCTACAACAAAGTTATGTAAATTCCCCTCTGTGGGATGGGTCCTTTTATGTCCTTGTGCTTGAGTAATCTGTTTCTCTCTCTCAATATGTGAAAACCCAAAAAAAATAGAGTAAAACTCAAATGGGAGCTCAAACAAAAAATGACGATAGTGGTGACAATGATAATGATCATGAAGAAGAATGAATGGAAAACCCTCTTATTTATAACAAATTATTGTGTTGATCTCGAAAATGGAAAATAAAAAAATAATATTGACCAAATCAAGATCTAACACTTAGGAATGCTTTATGATATCTTTTGGAGAGGGAAAAGATATTCAAAATGGTCAAATATCTTTATTTATAAATAATTAAAAAATAAAATTATTTATTAATTATTTTGCAAGGATTAAGAAAGCTGTGAAATTGAAATAATTATTAAATAGTGATTTAACAATTATTCAAAAAATAGAATTAACGAATAATAAATAAATAGTGATTTATTTTATTATTCTTAAGTGATTTAGTCAAATGTGACAAGGTATAATTATCAATTAATGATTTAAGAATTAGTCCTAGAGAAAATTAAATAAATAATAATTTATTCAATTATTCTCATGGGATTTTTTTAATTTTAATCATAAATAATTTACTAAAAATGGTTTACTAAATTATTTCCCATGGTGAAAGTGATTTTACTATGGTAAAATTAATCATACATAGTGTATTTCAATCCACCTAGTTGAAATGGCTAGGTGATCATTTTTTAGGGGACAACAGATTGAAAGTATGAGTGCTAGAAGCAAATCATATGACCGAAATACTTTGTAGGTTACACTTCCATGAGACACCAAAGGGGAGTCACACACAGAGAGAGAGAGAGAGAGAGAGAGAGAGAGAGAGAGAGAGAGAGAGATACAACTGAAGCGATGCAAGGAAGTATGAAGGAATGGAGTGGGCGAGACCTACTAAACTAATATAAGCCTCCTTTTATTTTGGAGTACATGATCTCAAATGAGGTAGGGGAGGGATATGCATACCTTCCAAGATAACTGAGTGCAAGGAATAATGGTGCTCCCAACAATATGGGTCTTAGAAATAAAGTATATGATACATGATAATATGGAATTAATGGGCTAGAAAGTAATACAATGAATCCCATATACATAATGTGCCTGAAAATACATAGGCCAAGACTGAATACAATAATATTTCGTTATATGAGACATAATTCCCCTCAAACTGACATGTTAAGGGGGGGTCACAACCAAAGGGTCTCTACTAAATATGAAAGGGCTTTGAAGACAAGAATGGAGCATCTGAAGGAGAAATACATGTTGTGGGCACTGCAAGCAACTGATACAAAACCCATCAAATATGTGGAACTGGATCTAAGGCTAGATCATAATTTGCTGACATATGACAATGTGGGGGGATATCTGAAGGGACACCCCCTCATTAGGTCTGAAACATCTCAGACACACTTGGTAAAGACTAGTACAATCTGCTAGATCACCATACCACCAAGTGTACAATTCTCTGTCGTGCAATAATGAGCTAGAATTGAGAATGTGAGAAACAACCAAACTAAAGGGAAATGATGATTCCCCTTTACTTCATCAGAGAAACCGAGTAATGATGAAACATGGAACGAAGGTACACCACCCTCTAGACCACTCCCCTAGACTAAATGTCTTGAAGTCAAAAGAAGGGGGTCCTCTAGGGTTGAGGTAATGAGGAGTCCTCAACAAATGCATAAGGGATCATAGTAACGTGACTAATGGAATGACACCAGGAATGATGATGGAAGGAAAGAAGATGAGTGGTGGGTTAAGTAGTTCCCTTGTCAGAGTATAATAAGAATGGTTGGTTGACCTAGTTGCGACTGACTCCATTCCTGAGGGGATGTTTAATTACTCAAACATAGGCGTTTCAGAGACGGAGAAATGTGGTTGGAGGCCAATATGAGAAAATGGTAATGAATAAGACACAAATATGTATGGGACATTGTAACTGGACATAAGGGGACTCAGAACATACTCATTAGATGCAAGGGTGGCTCATCTCTGATGATTTGAACAACGGTGACTTGATTATGCTTCCACATGGGGGAGGCCCAAACGGGACCATAAAAGCATGAGTAGATGATGGTTACTCATGACGAAAATCGACATGTGAGTCAACCAGTGAAAAGGTAAATTGGTACGAGAGTATGGGTGAATCAAATGAAGAAATTTTATTTTAATAGGTAGCAAAGTGAGACCTCATGGAAAAACTGGCTTCTTGCTGATGTGTCAAATTACCAAAAAAAACATAGAACCATTAGAGAACTAGGTGAGAGATTTCGAATGGTGCCGATGGTTCGTCAAATTGAGCTACAGTTTGGTCGCAATGGGCAATGGAAAAACTAGGTTTTTCCTATAAAAGGTCTTCCTACCCTCCAAATCTAATTCATTTACATATTGAGTTTTTGGAGAATCTGGAGAGGAGGATAAGGCCCTAAATCTTGTGGAGATTGTAGCAGAGAAATCAATTTTGATGGATTATATTTTTAGATTAGGGCTTCAACTCATTGAGGAAAACCCCTGCTCCTCCTTATGGTTACAACGTAATTTTGGGACCCTGTTCTACATTTTGGAATGTAGAATCTGGGCCAATAAGTGCGTTCAATGTAGTTTTGAGGGAAAATACTGCATTCTGTGTTGAGGGGAAAAGTAGGACTAGGAGTCTCTATTGAGCTGAAGCTTTGAACCAGAGATGTATGCCTTTGAATATGAACTAATAAAACATAATGGTATGTTGTAGGTATGGTAGAGCTAAAGGTGTCATGGCTAAGAAGAGGATTTGGAAAAGCTTCATGCTTAGATTTAGGGGAACGAAGCAGTTAGAGGGCTTTTGGCATAGTAAAGGGTACTGAAGTTCTTGGAGAACCCATTGATGAGGGCTGGTGAGCTCCTATTGTCTAGTATTGTGATCTATTGGGATCTAGATTAAGAGGCCTTTGTGGTATAGGGGCACAGGATTGAGATCACTATCTAGGATATATACCTTTTGATAAGATTTTTTCCCCTAGGGGTGGTGGGGGCATATACATCCAGTGTTTCATCATGGGACGCATATAGGGGATTTTTGCATTGTCATTGTGTATCAGGCGTTCTTGAAAAGGGTATAACTGTCCATATCAGTGACTTAGAGATAATTGAGACAAGAGCTACAACTACAGCAGTGGTGAAAATTTTTGGTAGTCATGCATTTTATCACATCACTGGGTCAAAATGATGCTTGTGGAGAGTGTATTAGCATGGACCTAGTATGGATGGGACCATATGATGTTGTTAGCATTGAAATGATAGTTGAGTCTATCCAGGTGATAAAACAATGATAATTATTCATTTCTAATAGTTGTATGCTCATTCTTCTTTGAGAAGATCTTGACCATCTGACCACATGTACAGATCTGTGATGGGGGCCCATAAGAGCCCAGGATGAACCACTAGGGGGAACTACTATGACGAGGTAGAGGAGGGGGTTCAGACAGGTGTTTCGACATGAGTTTTTTGGACATTAGGACCAAATTCCATTGTACATAAATGACTATCCATATAGTGGAATGAACTGTTAGGGAGATCCTAACTTACCACTTCTGTGAGGATGAGCATGTGGTCCAGAATGTAAGTGAAAGTTTCTATATATAGGTTTCATGTAAAGTTTAGAAAATGTATGTATGTGGTATTGATGTCTAAACTTGTGGTATGCATATATAGCACCAATGAAGCCGACATGCTATAGAGGCTGGGCTACAATGCATGGGGATACAAAGTAGAGTGGTTCGACATCACAATAGAGATGAGATATTGATGCTCTAGTGGAGGATCTCTGCCATAGGTTTGACATGCTACTCAACAAGGTAACAGAGCGGAGATGGTATGAGTTAGAATATCAGTATATAGATGAGTGCACTAGTCTCTCCTCAGAATGTCGAGGTATCACAAGACACATAGCCATGGATGGTCAGGTAGTTCGAGAGTTACAGGTTGGTGGTGTGGAGCCATTAGCTCGGGAGCCTCTATATGATAATGACTAGGCATAGGGACATGTGGGTCCCCATTTTTTTTGTTGTTGTAACATGCTATAGGCATGTCGGATGTATTTCGAATAGTGGACTCTAAACATTATATGTTGGATATTATGATACATAATGTGGTTATGCATCTTTTGTGACGATTGTGGTTCACCATTTGTTTATGTTATGGATTCATTCTTGTATATGTATGTGATAAATGCCAATCTAGAATTTTATTTACAATGATATCTACATAATGATTTTATGCTATAGGAACATGATTAAATGTAATGGATTCAAATTCATGTCCCAAAAGCTTAACTCGTAGATATTTTCTAAATAGGACAGGAATATGCAGATGATAAATGTTGTTCAATTGCATGACAAGAAGTGAGGAATCAAGACAAACATGAAGGTGAAGGATGTGATGATCAAGGGAATCGACTAAAAAACCTATACAACATCATATTCGGTCTGGTTATTGGTGGCAGATCCAATGCAGACGTCGTTGGAGTGAAATAGTGAGTGCAAAGGTGTGAAAATGGCCCAAGCTGCAAAAGCTACATTCATGGAGAAGTGACTAGTTCCATCAGTATAACCGATATGAGGTGTGGATGATGGATCCATCTGAAAGGTAGAAGAAGATAATGAATGAGATGATAGGGATGTAAGCTACCTAAATGTAGAAAAAATAAAAAATATACTACCATTTTAGTGGGAAATGTTATGGGTTCAATCTCTTGAGGTAGGGTTAATTACGAGGGTTAGGAAGGGGTTCTCCTTCTAGACCCTCTAAAAGGTATGGCCCCCTTTCCAAACACTTACAAAGTATGGAAGGATTGAGCCATAATGGTTAAAACTTCCCATGCCCTTGGACATCATGAGCTTGGTCATAGACGAGAACAAGGTCTCCTTCATGAAAGAAACAAGGGTGGAATTTCTAGTCATACTGAGATTTGGTGTGCTTTTTGGCCACTTCGATGGTTTGTAATGCAACTCAATGGTCTTCATTGGTGCGCTCAAGCATGATAAGTTGTTTTTGTAAAGGTTGGGTTTCTGGGAGGATTTCTAAGGCAAGGTGGAGGGAGGGGATTTCACACTTCGTTGGTAAGACTGCCTACTCTCCGAAGAAAAGGTGGAAAGGGGTGAACCCAGTGGTGGTTTTGATAGAGGTTCTATAGGTTGAAAAAGTGGGGAAGAACATAAGATGCCAATTTCTCATATGTTTATTCACTCTCCCCTGAAGCATATTTTTAAGGATTTTATTGACAGCTTCAACTTCACCATTGCCTTGGGGGTAGTAAGATTATAAATATTGGTGTTCATATCCCAACAATAAGGATATCCCAAGCTAAATCACATCTTCAAAGTGTCATCCACAGTTGGAAACCAATTGTTTTGGAACACAAAATTGAGTGATAACTTGGTTAAAGAAGAAGAGGGTTGTAGTAGTTGTGATGTTCTTGAATGTGGGTATAGCCTCAAACCATTTGGTGATATAGTTGACGACCGCGATAATATACTTATGGTTATTAATATATGGGGTTTGACACTCGATAAATTCAATAGCCCATTTACAGAAAGGACCGGTTGCAATGGTAGGATGGTGGGGAGTAGGTGGAGCTCACACCTTAGGGGCGTATAGTTGACAATTGGGATAGTGTTTTACTACCTCAATGAAATTGCTAAAGAGAATTCCAAAAGTAGCCTATCTGCATGATTTTCTGGGAAGTAGCCATTCCGAAGAGGTGACCACCACAAGCACCACTATGATAGCACTTGAGCACTTTCTGTGCTTCAGCATGGGTGAGACAACGATGAAGGATAATGTCAATACAATGATGATAAATATTGTCATTGATGAGCATATAGTGAGGAGATTGATGTCGAATACATCTTCGATAATCACGATTAATATGGGGGGGGAGAATTTATTGGTTTGCAAATAAGTGAGGATGTCTCCATACCAGGGAACATCCAAGGTAATGGAAAACAATTGTTCATATGGAAGGCCATCATTTACTGGTGGATCAAGCGCACTAGTAGGAAATTCAAAAATGAATTCAGCAAGGGCTAAAACTTTCTTACTCTTGGGAGTGACAAATTCAAGATAAAATTATTAAAGGATAATGATTCAATGAGCATACTTCCCATATATGATATGTCAAATCAACAGGAAGGCCATGGGGTTGGAATTGGTAACAACTATGGTGGCACGCGTAAGGATATAATGATGAAGCTTTTGAGTAGATAACAAAAAATCCAATGATAAATTTTCTTTATGTTAATAGGACACACGGGGATCGTGAAGATTCTTATTGACATAATAGATGACATGGTCATTCCCAACAACCGAATAGGTGGAAGCTAAGATATAGAAGATGAAGTCCTTTCAAAGCTAGGTGGTCTAATCAAGGGAGAAGAAGTGAGAGAATATTTGAGAGAATCAAAAGGAAATTGAGATTGGTCATCCCAAGCAAATGGAATGTTATATCGAAGACGTCTAATGAACCCATGTATAGTGGTGGCATAGTCAGGAACAAATCGACAAAGAAAGTTAACTTTTCC
The DNA here is from genome assembly GCA_031772625.1 of Pinus tabuliformis. Taxonomy (NCBI): domain Eukaryota; kingdom Viridiplantae; phylum Streptophyta; class Pinopsida; order Pinales; family Pinaceae; genus Pinus; species Pinus tabuliformis. The sequence goes on along the minus strand of CM062804.1, from coordinate 282,001,517 downwards.
TTGAAGGATTTATAACTGGAAAAGGGTACACAGAGGAGGAAGTTCGATAATGGCTTGAACTTTGAGAGGGTCAAGAGTGAGACTATATTTGGACACAATGAAGCCCAAAATTTAGTCGACAAGAACACAAAGACACACTTAAGAGGATGGAGGCAAATCATATACTTGCCACATCGAAGGAATATGGTACAAAAATCATGAAGGTGTTGAGAGTGAAGCTTGGAATGAGCAGTGAGATCATTTAGGTACCCAAGGATAATATGAGCCAATAGGACATGATATGCTGAAAAGTGGCCCTAGAATTCTTTAAAATGAAAGGCATTACCCTATAAGAAAATATTCCCCATGGACTAGTGAAGTGTTGCACAAAATATCGTCACCATGACTTTCTGCAATCAGTGTGAGTCTATCACCACTCATACTATCCTCCTTTGCAAGTCTTAAACCTCATCTCTTCATGTCAAGCCTTAAAAATGAGAGAAAGTCCTTGAAAATCTCTAAAACTCTGGTTCCGCACTTTCTCTTAGCATTACCTGCGGTCCTACACCCCGTGGTCATGCCCCCTGCGGACCTGCCTGCTTGTCTCTAAAGGAAAGGGTGCGGACCCCTATAAAAGTAAAAAAGGCGCAAGTTTATTATTAAAAACTCACTTTGGGTTAATTCTGGACACTTCTAGAAGGAATCTTGAGGTGGCAAGTTCGCTCCTAGGTGGTTCATGCATCCCATAACTAAAGGAGCTAACCCCTTGATGTGAGGAGCTTATCCCTTTGAAGGAGGAATCTATACTTTTGAAGGTGGACCTGTTAACTTCCTTCCTCTGCACCATAAAATGAGGCATTGGTTTGGTTGCTAGGGAGGTTAAAAGATGAATATTTTTTAGGGTAAATGTTGTTGGAATTTAGACTTCCTAATTGAGCTTGAGAAGAGAGATTACATACCTTTTGATCTCCTTGGGAAGAGAGTGAAGCTTGTCAAGGTAGAGGAGATTCTTGTTGGACCCTGGGAGGAGCTTGTACAACATCAAGGCACCAAGGTTGTAAAGTTCTTCTTTGTTTAAAGTTAATACAATCAAGTTCATTTTTCTCAATAAGCTATCTTCTATGGTTTATTTCATGAATTCCTTGATCATCATGATAGATATGGTTTATTATATTGGCTATGTAGGTGTTATTTGATGTTTGCTTGTTTGTGTTTGTAGGTTCTTTAAAAGGAAGCTCATTTGGACGGTCAAAGCGTGGCTGCCACAAACTAGCGTTGGACTTGAGGTATGGTCTAAAACATCTCTTGGCTTTTATTTATAAATCGCAATATTTAGAGAAAGATAGAATTTGCTTGTCTTGCTTGTCGCTAGATATCAATAGATAATAGGGAGATCGGTCTTGTCTGCAAGAACGATTTATCTAGCCGACAAAATGGCGACTCCACTAGGGACTTGAATTTTGGTTTTTTGCCTTTACTTTTACTTTGACTTGAGAAACGTTTTCTCTGTTTCTAGTTTTCGCTTCATGTGTGTGGGATTGGGTAGTCTCTTTAGATTTTGAATTGTTTTTGTTTTTCACGCTTTTGAAATAGGACCGCACGTTCTGGCTGTAACACAGTGCAGACATCCCCGCACTGTTGCTTTACAACACAGAGCGGTACTGCACCTGGTTATACTGGGAGCCTACAGACCTTGTCAAATTTTTGAGAAACATAAAATCTTCTCATTCAGTTAAGCTTAGGATTTGTTTATGTTTTTTAGCCTCTGCCCAAATCTGCATGTGTCTTGTCAGAAACTTCTTGTAGGCGAATTCCATTGGAATTTAGGTTTTAGGTGAATTTCTAGAAGTTTTGTGTGCCTGGCTTGATTTTCGTTTGGTCTTTGTAGTAACTCAGATCTTAGAAGCCTAAGAAAACTCAGATCACCCTAGTTTTTGCTGGTCTTCTTTGTGAGTCTGACCAATTTGTAAGATCTGCCTTTGGTGAGGAATATATCTCATTTTTCTCTTTGCGAGCCTTCGAAAGAACTTGTTTTGAAATTTTTGCATTTCATTTTTAAAAAAAGAAAACATAAGCTAGTTGTTTTTTTTTATTAATTTGATTATTCTGAATGAATTAGTCCTTAGTTTGCTGATAACTAAGTAAAAGATCCTCAAAAACAAATTTTGTAAGCTTTTACTTCAATTAGGTTTTTAGAAATTATAAATCTCAAGATTAGATTTTTCATAGTTTTGAGTGTTTTCTAGAAATTTTAAAAATCTCTTTTGAAAAGAATTTGTTTTTGTAGTGTTTGAATGTTGAAAAGAAAGGAATATTTTTCGTGAGCATAATTAGTAGTCTCGTTTCTGATTTTATTGAAAAAGACAAAAAAGTTTTTCTTTTCATTTGATTGTTAAGGAAAGATTTGTTTTTCAAGCAATTGCATTCTCAACTCTTTCTTTAGCTAGAAATTCTTTGAAGAAGAAGGATTTTTTATCATCTTAGGTGCATTTTTAGTGTTTTAGAGTCGAGTCTTCACACCATAAAGTTTCATCTCCACACCTTTTGACTTAAGAAACAACCATAAAAATAATGCTTAAAGTAAAATTTATCTAGAAATATTTTTATTTCTAGGGCTCTTTATTACCAACATAGCTTAGGCTAGTATCTTGGAGTAGGGAGTAATTAACTCTGCAAGATAGTAAAAACAAACAAGTAGCTATATCTTGCGGTAGGAGATAAATTCCAATTGTTACATCTATGCTCTGGGAAGCTCCTCTTATAGGAGTCAAGCACGAGATCATATCCGAACTAGTGGGGTAATCAATCCTTCCTCATTGGGAACGATAGAAGATATACACGTATTAAAAATGGTAAACCTCGGATTAACCATTGTTGAGGATCCTGGGGTCACTTGTTGGTAAACCTTAGATTATGTCAAGGAGCATCCAAGGGGATTGAGCTTTGCTACTCTACCCTTGCATGTGTATCGGATCACAAACTGTTCCCCCAGGTATATTTGTTTCTGTTGGTAACCATAGTGACCATAATCTATAGGATTCTTTCCTAAGGTGACGGTGGAGGGAAGATCCCACTGTACCTGGAGCAGACGTCGACTAGACTCACTTGGAATCTCTGGGGGTTTCTCTTCACTCGAGACGATTTAGTGGAGAAACTTGTGCTAGTCTGTTTTATTAAGCAGGTTTTCGAGGTAACTCTTCCAACCGCCATTTCTGTATTGAATTCTGCGACGTTGGATTTCATCACCAACTAGTGTTTTCGGTACAGAAAGTTACTATTTGTGTGTGGTTTGATTTCCTAGATTCTTCAGGCATGAGATTCAAATTGTTTGGCTCTTTAGAGACTTTAGGTGGTTTTCATTGACATTTTTCTTTGTTTGCGAGTGAAGTAATTAAAATATTTAATCGTGGTTGAATTATTGAGACAGTCCCATAGACTTTGGGGCCAACCTCCTGAGTTTTCACCAAGCCAGCTTGAAGGGCTACGAGCTCTTGTAACTGCTAGTGACATTAGAGTTGGGTCACCCGAAGAAGGAGAATCTTCTTTAGTTGTGCATCCTGATTATCAAGTACAAGCACTAGAGTATATTATTGAACCTATTTCATTTTCCGAAGTTACTGGTAGTTTTTCTTTTACTAGTGAATTAGCCGAGGAACCTAAAATTTCTGAACCTGAAACTGAACCTGCTGTTACTCCATCATCAGGATTTGCTTCTCCAACTTTCAGTGGTCCTGGTTCACCTAGGGTAGGAAGAGTCATTACCCAAAATCTTCCTTCTGGACTTATTGCTATTGAAGAACTTGTCACTTCGGAAGAAGGTATATCTATCCCTAAAAATCAACCAACTATAGAACTTAGGGAGCGTGAATCGATCTTTTACAGTCCACCTAGGAGGGACACTTGGTATCTTTCATTGACCAATTTTCTAGAAAACCCGGGACTAAGTTTTTCACCACCTCGCATTCCTTTTCATCCAACACCTAGAGGTTATTATCCTCCTTTGAATATGTCGAGACAGTCATCCATGTTTTCTCAATCTCCAGAAACATTTTTATATGGTGGTCCTTCTGTCCCTTCTGGGTATCAGTCACTTACTAGTACCTTTTCAGGAGCATGTCCTCAACCTGTTGAACAAGGTTTATTAACTGGTAATAACGGAACTAAGCCATTGAGTGTAGAAGATATTCTTATGATGTCAAGTACCATTCCAAATCCGCAGCCTCAAGGTAGTCAGTTACCGCCTGGGGGGCAACCTCAAGGTCCTCAATTATCGCCTGGGGGACAACCTCAAGGTACCTAGTTACCGCCTGGGGGGCAACCTCAAGGACAGTACATACCTCCGGGATAGTACATCCCTCAAGGTCAACCCCAGACTCAGTACATACCTCAAGGTCAACCCCAGTATCAATATATGCCTCAAGGTCAAAACCAGTTTCAGTACGTGCCTCAAGGCTATCAACCTCAAGGTCAGTACCCAACCAAAGGTTTCCAACCACCTTCAGGTCAATCATTTGTTGAAGGAACTGGAAATGTACCTTTGAGTTATCAACCCTACCCTCAACCCGGTTATGGTCCTCAATATGCTCAACCTTCTATGGGTCCATACCCCAGAATGAACGTAGTGTGGGATCCATCTCAATCTCAACAGATCTTGCAACCGAATGTGCAGTTGTCATCTCAATCTGGACAACCCTTTGTTTCTAGTTCAACCCAGCAACCTATCCAGCCTACTATTCAAACTTCTGCACCTGGTGTAGTTTCTCAGCCCGGGCCTAGTTTGCCTCGAACTCCACCTCAAACGACTGCTACAACTGCTGCTACATCTATTCAATATACCCCACCTACTTCTGGAGTATCGGCAGCTCTAGTTTCTACTCTTCCTGCATCAACTCCTCAAGCATCTTTACCTCAGTCTGGATTCATAATTCAGACTTCAATTCAGATGCCTGCAGAACAACCTGGTCCAAGTACGGTTGTCACAAGTCAACCTCAGTTTACTAATCAACCATACCAGGGACAATACCAGTTCAGTCCTGCTATGCAGAACCCAGTCTATCAGTATCAACCATACCCTGGATATACTTATCAGCAACCTCAACAACCCCAGTACGGTCCGGTAAATCCTGGTTTTCTGGGAGGATATAATATCCCAAATGCAATTCCAATTCCAAGTTATCTGGGATATCCTCCTCCTGGGGCTGGTCTCATGACCCAGGGTTTTCAAGACCCTAATCGTCAGTTACCATTCATTGCAAATTTGGACTTGCCTGATTTTTCGCGCCTTACAAACGATACAATTAATTATTTTCCATTTTGGCCGCCAATGACGAATAAGTTGCCCAGTGATATCCCAAATTTGAAGGTTAATCAGGAGAGGATCCATCTAACCATGTGATGACTTATCACCTCTGGTGTGCATCTAACTCCATTTCAGATGATTCAATTCATTTACATCTTTTTCAACGCACTGTGATTGGTCTTGCGGCCAAGTGGTACATTGAGTTACCGCGAGCCTCCTTTCATAACTTTAGTAAGCTAGCTACTTCATTCTTAACTCATTTTCAGTTGCCTGTCAGATATGACAATGGCACGGAATTTTTAACTTCATTAAAACAATCAACGTCCACTTATATTTCAGATCACATTCATGAATGGAGACGTTGATGGCGTTTAGTGAAAGTTTTTATTCCGGATCAAATCTTAGCAGAATGGTTTGTTAAATCATTATCACCTAAAATCACTGAGGATTTAGCTAAGGTAGAAGTTGTTACTGAAGAGCAAGTAATTGCTCAAGCTTAGTACCTTGACCTCGTTTATACACAGTCGGGTACTTTACATGAGAAAATCCTCGACCTTCCTAAACAAAATCAAATAACTGCAGCTCCTTCAGGGTCTCATGTTGCTGACGGTATGATTGGTTCAGTTAATACCAAAAGTAAGAAGAAATCTTCCAAGAATTCTTCTCCTATCATAACTTTACCAGATTCCCCGACAAGAGACTCTTCTGTGCAAATTCCTGCCAATATTCATGTCGTAGAATCATCTACGGCCAAATCAAAAACCGGTGGTAAAAAGAAGGGGAAGAAGAAAAATAAGCAAAATTCGAAAGAGAAATCAGATAAAATGGAATCTACTGATGAGAAACGTAAACCTCGTTATCCTTGTCTCATTTGTGACAAAGAGCATTTTACAAGAGACTACCCTCATCGTGCTGAGGTTGCGAAAATCATCAAAGGTTCTCAAACGCCCGTTGTCTTGAAGGGTCCTTTTCCTAGTCAAGACAGTAAGATGATAGGTTCTTCCTCAAATGCCTCAGAAGAACCCATAATGATGATGTCCCATGTTAGGATTGTGACACGATCGCAAGATTATGGAAGTAAAAGTCCTGTTGATGGTAAGGAAGCAGAATCTTCTAATTCACACCCATCAACTTCAACTCCTGGTTCTGATCCACTACAGATCGAGAAACCTAACCCAGACTTAGTGATCAAACCGCCTGCAAAAGGTATACTTCGAAAGTCAGATTTCAATCCACATGCGAGAGCTGCTCAGAACTATAACATTGTTGAACATTTATCTATTTCACCTTCAGCAATGTCTGCTTTGGAGGTGCTGCAATCATGTCCAGCATAGCGTAAATTGCTATTGTCGGCTATAGGAGCTGTTTATATTCAGGACTCGAACCTTATAATCTTCAATTTAGAAAATAGTACGCCTCTCTTACCTCATCAAATGGCTTTTCAGATTCTAGTGTTAGTAAAAAATAGACCTTGCTTTAGGACTGTAATTGATGAGGGAGCTTCAACGTGTATTATGTCGATCCAGTGTTGGAGATCACTTGGTTCTCCTACACTTAATCAATCCCCGACGATTCTAAACGCCTTTGATGGCCATGGGTTCCATCCTTTTGGCATTCTACAGGATTTACCTATAAGGGTTGAAGGAAAAACTATTAATCTAGATGTGGAAGTGGTTGATGCCCCTCTAGATTACAACCTTCTCTTGGGTCGTAGTTGGTCTTACACTATGACTGCTATTGTTTCATCAGTCTTTCAGCTTATAAAATTTCCTCATAATGGAAATATCATAACTATAGACCAGCTAACTTACTTTTCATCCAACCCAGCCTCTTCTGAAAGTATTCAACATGTCAGCAAAACAACTATCCCTTATAAGGATGTTGGGGTAGGTTTCGTTAAAGATTATGGTTTCCTAGGAACTTTTTCCTTTTCTCCTCCTAATGTGTCTCCTTCTACTGCAACCATTCATATGATTTCATCAGACACTATTGTTTATGATGATCCTTGGATTGTACCTTCTGAATCTGAGATAGATTCATTTGGCGATGCTATGCCTTTGAGTCCCTATGAAATTGCGTATCAGGTTGTACAGTCGTTTTCCGACCCTTCTTCAACCAAAATTGACCCAACGAATGTGGTCCATGAAGAATCACTTTCAACATCAAACTCAGATTCAACAACGTTTTCTGAACTTGTTCATACTGATGAGCAAATTCGTGAAATTTTGTCTGTTGATGATTTACCATGGGAAGATCTTCATCATAGATCTTCATTCTTACCTGAGATTGATCATTTTGAAAATGATTTTTCATCTATTTTTACTATTGATTATGTCAAGGAACCACAGAATCCATTGCAAAATCTTGATTCTAAGTTAAATTTGGGAAATATTTCTCGAACGGTTCCTATTGACATTTCAGTTAAACCTGGAATTGTTGAGAACATTCATATAGGTGCCTCCTATACGGAAGATGAACTTCAAACATATAAGGCCCTATTTCAAGAATTTTGAGACGTGTTTGCCTAGTCATATGAAGAAATTCTAGGAATTGATCCAGCAATTGTTGTTCATGAAAACAAAACTTACCCGGATGCCAAACCCGCCCGGCAACGTTTGCTTCAGATTCACCTGCGAAAAGCTGCTGCTATTAAAGCAAAAGTTGAAAAATTACTTAAAGCAGGTTTCATATATCCAATTCCTTTAACAGATTGGGTATCAAATATTGTTCTTGTTAACAAAAAGCAAGGAAAAATAAGATTATGTATCGATTATAGGGATATTAACCGAGCCTATCCCAAAGAAAATTATCCCACTCCCTATATCGATCAAATCATTGATGATTGTGGCGGTAGTGAAATTTTCTCCTTTATGGATGGTTTTTCCGGTTATAATAAAATCAACATTCTACCTGCTGATCAACCAAAAATGGCTTTCATTTGTCCATGGGGGATGTTTGCTTATTGCAAATTACCTTTTTGGCTAAAGAACGCCGGAGCAACTTTTCAAAGAGCTATGTCTTATGCGTTTCATGACATCGAGCACATTGTGCAACCTTATCTCAATGATTTACCTACTCATTCATTACGTAGAGCCGATCATCTCATTCATTTACGAGCAATCTTTATGAGATGTAGGCATTATCGAATTAGTTTGAATCCACACAAATGTGTTTTCTGTATAGAAATGGGTCGTTTACTAGGATTTGTTGTTTTAAAAGCCGGCATTCATGTCGATCCCTCAAAGGTTGAAGCTATTTTCAAATTGCCTCCTCCTTCGACTCTTCGCCAACTCCAAAGTTTGCAAGGGAAAGCTAACTTTTTACGTCGATTCATCCCTAACTATGCCGAGATAACAAAGGGTTTTACCAGGTTGTTGAAACAAAATACTCCATTCTTCTAGGATGAGATAGCTGACAAATCTTTTGATGCACTTAAACATGCATTGACCCATGCATCGTTATTGCATCCTCCCAACTACAACCAGGATTACTTCTTGTATCTCGCCACCTCTCATTCCACCATTCAAATGGTGTTAGTTCAGGAAGATGAAATTGGTAGTGAACATGTGATTGACTACCTTAGTCTAACTTTAAAGCTGACTGAGTTAAAATATTCACATGTGGAGAAATTGGCTTTGGCAGCTGTTTAAGCTGTCCAACGATTTCGTCATTACATTTTACTACGCAAAACTACTGTAATTTCTGACTGCAACCCTATGATCTATATTTTGACCAAACAATTGCTAGGGGGCAAGTATTCCAAATGGATTGTTATCCTGCAGGAATTTGACTTGGAGTTTGAAAAATCTAAGTCAAATAAATCCTTAGTTTTTGCGGAATTGATGTGTGACTTCCCACGTGCTAATACTAAAACTGTGGCGGAGGAGCCCATTGCAGACGAATCCTTGTTTCTTATCAGCACTCTTGATCCATGGTATGGGGATATCATTGTTTATCTCCAAACCCAATCTTTTCGGCCTGAAATTTCATGATCTCATCGTTGGAAAATACGTTTCCAAGCCCAGAAATATAAAATTATTGGAGATACACTCTATCGTCATGGGGCGGACTCTGTTTTCCGACATTGTTTGAATCATGAGGAAGATGAAAGGGTTCTAAATGACTGTCACTCTGGAGCGTGTGGCGGTCATATGTCTGGGTATGCACGTTGGCTATTTCTGGCCATCTTTCTTTAAAGATTGTATCGACGCGGTCTGAAAATGCCACAATTGTCAAATTTTTGATCGAAAGATGTGTGCTCCACCTCCTCCTCTCCACCCTATAATTGTCGTCGGTCCTTTTGCAAAATGGGGTATCGATTTTATTACATGTAACCCTCACTCGGTCGGGGGGCATGCGTATATCATCCTTGCGGTAGATTATTTTACCAAGTGGGCCGAGGCGATGCCTACATTTTCAGCAGATAACCAAACTGCTGCGATTTTCGTTTTCAATCATATAATTGCTAGGTTCGATGTTCCACAAGCAATTATCACTGATCATGGGTGTCATTTTCGAAACATCATGATGAATGAACTAACAGATCAACTTGCCCTGCGTCACGATAGTTCTACTCCAGATTACCCACAGGCTAATGGTCTGGTTGAAGCCATCAACAAAGTTCTAGTCATTATGATCTGACGAATCATTGGGATCCATAGGTTGAATTGGCATAACATGTTATTTTCAGCGCTTTGGGCATATCTAACCTCAGTAAAAACATTAACTGGTTTCACTCCTTTCCAACTAGTTTACGGTTTGGAAGCTGTGTTACCCATTGAATGTGAAATCCCGTCATTGCAAATAGCCATAGAGTTACTCCCAACCACTTCCGAAGAGGAGAAACGTTTTTTGTACTTGGCTCAGCTAGATGAGAATCAACGTGATGCTGCACTAGCAATTGAAACTCATGCCAAATGTATTAAAGCTCAGCATGATCAAAATGTTACACCTTGTAATTTTTCAGAAGGAGACCTAGTCTTACTATACGATCAAGCAAATGATAAGCTAGGCACTAGTAAATTTGTACCTATGTGGCATGGTCCTTATGTTGTTAAGCGAAAGCTGGCAAAAGGGGCCTATGAATTGGTAGATTTTGATGGTGTCTCTTTAGGTAAGCCCAGAAATGGTCTTTACCTGAAAAGATATTATGCTTAAATCTGGGTGTGGAGATTTTAGTTAGGTTAGTTTTTTTTCTAGCTGGTGTGTTTTAGATTAGAAAAGTGTGCTTAGTTTAGAGAGTGTTTTTGTCATTATTCCTGCTTATCTTGATTTTACTCTTGATATTGCAGATGTCGACGTCACTTCAAACATACATTGGTTTTGCTAATGGTGCTTGTCGTAATACACGAAACATTTCTTCCACAGCCTGGGTTATCTATTCACCCTCTGATGAGTTGGTATCTATGCATGGGGTAAGCCTCAGTCAAACAACAAACAACATTGCAGAGTATAGTGCAGTGATTGAGTTATTATCTGAATCCATTTCATTTAGGATTTGGAGTTTGATTGTGAGGTTAGATTCTGAACTCGTTGTATTACAACTTAATAGAGTTTATGCCATTAGAAATCCAGTGTTATTAAGATTATTTTTGAGAGTTTGGCTCTTGGAACGTGAATTTGACTATATTGAATATCAACATATTCCAAGATATTTAAATACATTAGCAGATGCAATTGCTTCTCGAATGTTAAGTAGACATTTGCAATAATAAAACAGTAAATTTAAAAACATTTCATAACATGTTTTACAAGATAGCTAGTAATAGTGATATAGTATAGCATAGAAGTGTGTCAAATATACATCGTCTTCGATCATAGGTTGAAAAACACCTTATGATTGACAAAAATGATAGTACAAAAAGCAAAAATGTCATATGAGTCTACAATAGGCGATCATCTTATCACTGGTGATGATCACGATAAGAAATCACTGCACGAGCCACACTACAAAGGAACCTCCTGAAATGTCTTGGGACCCCAATCACATAGCGTTGTAGCCTAAGAGGAATTTCATCTATGCTAGTCTCTGGAATGTCTTCTGTCAAATGCTCTAGATGGTTTTCCAATTCGGCCAGGGTCTCTGTAGATTCGTCCTATGGGGCTGGTACTACTGCAGCTGGATGTTTCCTCTCATAGGGCTGGAGAGTGGCTGGTTGTCATGGACCTACATCTGCATTTGAAACCTTTTACTATCAATTTTGGGACGATTTAAAAAACAAAACAAAAAAAATAATTAGAAAATGTTGAAAATGATTTTACCTGAGTCATCCCATTGCTCTCCTGGTGGAAGAGCCATGTCGGGGTCACCACGATAATCCATCCCAGCATAAGGAAAATCCCGAATCGCAAAAACTTGGTTCTCTAACCAACGAAAATACTCAAGAGGAAATCTAACAACCTCTGAATCCTCCTTAGGATGATGGGCCATAACTGCAACCCAACGCATCAGCTTGGGCTCTCGGGGAAGTCCAACTTCACCGGAAAGATGCTATGGGACCAACATTGGGACCCTCTATAGACCAAAGCTCACAACTAAGAAACCATATCCAAAGTCTTTCAGTTTTCCGTTCTTGCTCTAGTCAGTTGGCCTTTTACATTACCCAACACAGCTTCGCACCAGTTGAAGACGGTGCCCCGATAACAGTATACTGCCATCCGCATTTGGGATCCGGTGGCCATATGCAGTGTTGCGCTTCCACAGAGTCTGATAACAGTAAAAGAAATCACTTTGAGTTTAGGACGGGAGATGGTTTTGCTGTCAATCCCTTTGTCCTTGGTTTGGTCGTTACAAAACTCTAGCCGAAGGCTATCGACAGACTGGCCACCTGGCCTAGTCCCGAATAGAGTCAATTGTTCACCTCTCTTGGGCAAACTAGTCAAAAAGTAAATGTCCTCTAGCCCCATTTCGAGCTGGTGGCCACCAATAATAAAACACTGGTCCTATACATTCCACCTGTCCACCAGCGACTGCAGAAAGTCTACTTGGGCCCTCATGCCAGGTATGGCCCAGAATTTAAATAACCTGCATGCCTTTAATGCATCTATTGAAGGTTGATGATTAATTGCGGCAAGGTCCACATCTTCGTGCTCCCATTCCCGCCAAGTAAGCATGGTATATACCCTACATTGAAAGAAAAGGCAAATTAAAACATTTTAAATCAAAGTTTTTGGGCGGAAATTGAAAAATTTTAAATTGTAAAACCTATGCTGTGGGGACCGCACTCTCTAGTTAGAGACAGTGCATAGGTCTGCTCTCTGCCCGAATAGCAGGTACGCGCCCCTAGCTCTTTCCTGTGTAAGAAAAAGTCGAGTTCCGCAGGTTTCACATGCTGCGCCTGCAGACCCCCACGAGCGGAATTTTAAACAAAATTCTTCCTAAAAATCAAAATAGAAACCTAAAAACAAAATTCAAACGATTGAAATGCAAGAGTAAAGTGATGTGGATTACCTAGAGGTGACGGTGTTCGATTCCAACAGACGGATTTTTTACAATCTTCATAGGAAGTTTCTTACCCGAAAGCTCTCTTTCTCACTTTGAAGTCAAACGGTAAAAATGAATTTACAAAAGCCCTTTTTATAAGCTTCTTTGAATAAATGAATTTTTTATTTTTTTTTTATTTTTCACTTTAAAGAGGTAACTTTTTGATGCATTTTTGTTTATTTTTAAACAGGTATGAGTAATGTTTGAGTTCTTGTGTAGAATATTAGATTTTTCAGGAAAAATTGATCATTTTCAACAAAAAAACATTAGAGTCATCTTTAAGCTCTTTTCTGAATCCTAAAATATGAAAAGATTGCCGAGTTTTTCTTTTTAAGCTCATTAAAATGGAATTAAAAAGACGGTCCGCTTACAACTCTTTTCTGACCGTATAAACATGAAAAGATTGTCAGATTTTTGTCGTTTCAAATTCGATATTGGTTATAAAACGACGTGTCATTGATTGAATTTTTACTTTTTCGGATCAGAGACACTAATTATGAAAAGTACTCCTTGATCGTAATGGTCAAGCGGTTCTCTCAAGTATTATTTTATACTTTTTCAGGCTTGGGAGACACAAATTTACAAAAAAGGACAACCATGGAGTTTTCTTAAGTTTTTCTTCTGACTCGCTAAAATTAAAAACGTCGAGTTTCTCCTATACTAGACTCGTTAAAATTTAATAGTAAAGGACTTGTTCAATTACAAACAGGAATGGACCACTCCTTCTTAGGATTTGAATTTTAAACTAAGTTGGACTCATCCGAAGGATGAGCTTATAACCAAGCAAACGTTATCCTCCTCAAGCTTGTTAAAAAATAAAGAGGTACTTGCCAGAAATGGTAGGGGAAAAGAGAGGAAATGAACCTATTTGTCATACTTTGTGTCTCAGAAAAGAATTCAACCACTCTTGAACACAACATTTTTTGTTCACCTGGGTTGGGAAATCCTTTGCCTAACAGTTAATCAAACCATATTGAAAGTCTTCAGCCGGTTTCTAGGTATTAGCTTTGGGTCAATTGTCACCAAACCATCTGCAGTGTCGTTATGTGTTCAAGAGGTCAGTACAAATAAACCATTCATCTGCAAAATATCTGTCATCCATTTTTACCATCCCTGAGTCAGTCCTTGCAACTATATTTCTTCAAACTTGATCTATGATTTCATGTTGTGGGCTTGCCTACGATGGATCACTTTCTATCAACTTCAGCTCATTATCTAGAAAGATGATCTAGGAATCGTCGGTACCTTGGAATCTGCATGCCTCAATGGCAGGTTTCTCCCTTTTGACGACAATTTGCATCATTTACCTTCGATCAAAGGATTCCGTGACATGTTTGACATCAACTCATCTATTCACATTTCATGGATTGTACTGAGTAATTTGAGAGCCATTGATATTACTAGTGATTTCTCTCACACTTGTTAACAATTTACATCATTGACTGGTAATCAAGTGGTTTCGACCATGTTCTACTTCCACACATTCATTCACATGGATAGAATCGTACTATTTCGGGAAGTAGAAATCAAGACCCTGGATCTAGTTTCCACCATCCAGGCTGCGAGGAATTTTGTTATTCATTATACAGTGGACTATTCATAAACAGATGGAGGCACCTATACTGTGTCTACATATGTCTATACTTGTGATGTATTACAAGATCATTCCTATATCAGAGCAGTTTAGTTAGTTTTCTAGTCAGTTTTGATCTGAGTATGGGAATGCATTCCTCAGCGATGATATGATCTCATATATATATTTTGTATTGAATGTTTTTTACAGGTTCCAACCGAGATCTCCACAGGACGATCCTCGAAATGATAAAGTACTTCACTCTTCTTAGATGAAAAATACTATCTATTACAGACTTCGTACTTTAGGGGGCAATCTGTTGCACAAAATATTGTCACCATGACTTTCTGTAGTCAGTGTGAGTCTATCACCACTCATACTGTCCTCCTTTGCAAGTCTTAAACCTTAGCTCTTCATGTCAAGCCTTAAAAATGAGAGAAAGTCCTTGAAAATCTCTAAAACTCTGGTTCCGCACTTTCTCTTAGCATTACCTGTGGTCTCGCACCCCCTGGTCATGTCCCCTATGGACTTGCCTGCTCTGTCTCTAAAGGAAAGGGTGTGGACCCCTGTAAAAGTCAAAAAGGTGCAAGTTTATTATTAAAAACTCACTTTGGGTTAATTCTGGACGCTTCTAGAAGGAATCTTGAGGTGGCAAGTTCGCTCCTAGGTGGTTCATGCATCCCATAACTAAAGGAGCTAATCCCTTGATGTGAGGAGCTTATCCCTTTGACGGAGGGCTCTATCCCTTTGAAGGTGGACCTGGTAATTTACTTCCTCTACACTATAAAATGAGGCATTGGGCTGGTTGCCAGGGAGGTTAAAAGCTGAATATTTTTGAGGGTAAATGCTGTTGGAATTTATACTTCCTAATTGAGCTTGAGAGGAGAGATTACATACCTTTTGATCTCTTTGGGAAGAGAGTGAAGCTTTTCAAAGTAGAGGAGATTCTTGTTGGACCTTGGGAGGAGCTTGTATAGTATCAAGGCACCAAGGTGTAAAGTTCTTCTTTGCTTAAAGTTAATACAATCAAGCTTATTTTTCTCAATAAGCTGTCTTCTATGGTTTATTTCATGAATTCCTTGATCACCATGATAGATATGGTTTATTATATTGGCTATGCAGGTGTTATTTGATGTGTGCTTGTTTGTGTTTGTAGGTTCTTTAAAAGGAAGCTCATTTGGACGGTTGAAGCGTGGCTGCCACAAACTAGCGTTGGACTTGAGGTAGGGTCTAAAACATCTCTTGGCTTTTATTTATAAATTGCAATATTTAGAGAAAGATAGAATTTTCTTGTCTTGCTTGTCACTAGATATCAGTAGATACTAGGGAGATCAGTCTTGTCTGCAAGAACGATTTATCCGGCCGACATGAAGGAAGTTTTAAGTTGATCATCATAACATACACACATCTGGTTATATCCAGTGAATCCATTCATAAAGGAAAGAACCTCATCTCCCACACACTCATCAATGATTTGGTCTACGAAAGGTGTGGGAAAGTTGTCTTTGAGACAAGCTTTGTTCAGATTATGAAATTCCATGCAGACATGAATGGTGTGTTGTGTCTTTAGAATGAGAATAGGATGGGAGACCCATGTGGTGTATTCAATGAGATAAATAAAACAATCCTTCTTCAGCTTATCGATTTTGGATTTGATAGTCTCACGTTTAGAAGGATGGATAGGCCTTTAGTTTTGGCAACCAAGAGTGGCATCAGGCCAATTGTCATTGTGATGTTAAAAAATGGCGGGATCAATCCTGGGCATCTCTAAATAAGACCAAGAGAAAACATCACAGAATTCCTTAAATAACTTAGCGTAAGCATCAATTTCTTTTGTGGTTCATTGAGCCCTTAAGGTTATATTTTATTTGATCCCTTGCTTATTTTAAATGTTGATTTTGATGGTAAGGGATATGTTATCCATATTTCATTATTCAAAAGCATCTAGTGCAAGAATAATATTTCTAAACCATTTGAATTCATCATGAATGAAGTTCTCAGACTCCACAACATATTGATCATTGGTTTGCTGTGGAAGGAAGTATTTACGATGGTGCATATCATCTCAAGCATACTCAGGGGTTGTCATGGATTCCATGATGTCTTCATTAGAGTGAAATATGGGAGGACAAGAGGAAGATAGACCACAAGATGAAGATGAACTACATGAGGCATCTTCATGAGAGACAAGGTTCATATGTGCATCATCGACAAGGGGAGACAAATGACTACTAGATGGGACATCTACCAATGTTGAGACCGAAGGGTTTTTCGAATAAGGTGTGAGAGAATCATAATAGCAGTTGTCAAGAGAGTCCCAATACATCAAACCCATGGATGATGACAGGTAGAGAATAGTGGCGATACTATTTGTCATCTTGACATTAGGAGGAGGGATCACGATGGGTGGTTCACAAACCTCTTGTTCTCATATATCAGTGGGACCAGTACCCACATGTAAAGTAAAGGTAGATTCACTACGAGCGACATATAAATCATGAAGCACTTGAAGTGTATCAAAAAATTCTTCAGGAGTAGGAAAATGATGAGAATAATGGCCATAGTTATCACACAAAGCACAAGGGTGATTTGTGTGAAAGGATTTATTATTCTTAGCTAACTCAGGTAAGGTGACATGGACCTTAGGAATGTTTGAGTCAGGAAATATATCAAAGACCACATTATTCATATGAGGGAGCTGAGGACAATTATTTGTGGCATGTCCAACATCATCACACAAAGCACATGGAGGAGTACACTTTGGTGGATTTTGAGGAGATGGAGTTAGTTGGGATACCTTTTCTTTGATTCCCTTTTTCTGGGCTTTTCCCCCTCACTATATTCTTTCACAATAGGAGTAGGTTCCTATTAAGGTTTTCATGCAACTGAAGTAAAGGAAGGGGGTAGGAACAATAGGTTAAACCAGGGTCAAATCAGTGTAAGGTTTGATTTGATCAGGAAGAGTGTTTGTGGGAGGATCAATGTATCAAACTGGGATCCCCAAGGTACTGTTAGGTAAACAAAACATACCCATTATAGGTGTAGAATATATTCTATGGGGCAGGAATAAGAAAGGTATCTGACCAGAACAATAATGGCTCATGGGAATTTCTCTTGGATGGTGAGTACACGGGGGAACGGTTCTAGGTTGGAAAGGACTAGGAGAGATACCAACAAAAGGAAATGGACCTTGAGGAATAATAATTGAAGTATGGGTGGAGTTGGGAGTAGTAGGTTGGAGAGGTGTTAGCTACTGGGAAGGCATACCAGACTACTTGAGGGCAACTTGTGATGCTTGGAGCATGCAAAGACTAGAATATCTAGGCTCTGAGGGGGTAGGTCGTGGACCATAATAAGAACCAAGAAATGTGGAATATTTATATACTCCTGGTGAAACATTCGTGAGGGATAAGGCAGTCTTATTACCAACCATCGAGGAGAGAGTGGACTGAGGGGAATATGAGACTTAGGATCATAGTAAGCCAACTGATCAATAGTGACAATATTTCCATTATGGGGAAAGTACATATTGTGAAAGACCACATATGTGACATCAAACATGGCATAGGTGTAAATACAACCCAAGAGAATGTTATAATAAAATGGGGAATTAATGTCCTTGATGTCAATGGATACTATCTTGCCAGAAACAGTAATTGAACAGTTGCAATATAAGCTAAGTGGCTGGGTAAGATGACCATCCTAAGAACGAAGAGTTATGGTGCATGGGGACAAGTTAGCTGAACCAAGTTTCTTCCAAACACTATAATCCATCACACATGTGGAGGCACCTTCGTCTATGATACACCACTAAACATTGGTGTTTCATATGGAGATTATTATTTGAAAGGAAACAGATGAAGGAAGGGGTGTATGTTCCGCTTTTTTAATGTCAACGACAATCATATGATCGTCAAAAATATTCACAACGCCCAAAGAATGCAATAGATATTTCCATTGCGATAGACATGTTTGGAGGACTTCCAATATTGAAATGGAAACAAGAGACTACGCCAAGTCATCTACTATGTTATAATATAGGCGTCTCTAGAAGAAGAAACATTTCAATGTAGTATACATTTGGGGATCTTAGGGAAAACCTTTACCTTAGGTGGAGGGATTTGTAAGGTACCATTTAATGATGACAAAGCCTGGGTGAAAACTTTATGTTGGGAATCAATCGTTGAATTTGCATGAGGCTTTTCGTATTGGCATGATAGAGTCTGAAGATTGACATTTTCGGTGTTGATTTTGTCGAAATTCATCATAAGAATCTGGTAATCATTGTGACCAGATTGTGAAGGTTGGGGAGCTGCAAGACCTTGTGTAGGTTCATCAATGATATATCCTTGATGAGGAAAAGGATTGGTAAGCATAGTCGATTAGTGTAAAGATTCTTAGCGTGTGTACCAAAAATACTTCACTTAAGTCACTGGTGACAAGTGACCCTAAGAACAAGATGTGGTTGTTGAAGCTTCAGATCTGCAATAATAAAATGAGAAAACCATGCAACAAAGAGATCATATACAATCCAAAAAAGTGAATGGCAAGAAATATCCAATGTAATAACCCAATAGACAAAGACATTCTAAATGAATAATATTTTATTAAAAGCACCTCGTGAAGGAGATCTACAACAAGGTCTGCAAATTTCCCTCTGTGGGATGGGTCATTTAATGTCTTTGTGAATCAACAGTCTATTTCTCACTCTTAATATGTGAGAAACCCAAAACAGAAGATTAGAACTCAAATGGGAGCTCGAATGCAAACTGACAATAGTGGTGACGATGATAGTGATCATGGTGAAGAATGAATGGAAGACCCTTGTATTTATAACAAAGTAGTGGTTAGATCTCAAAAATGAAAAATAAAAAAATAATGTTGACCAAATCAAGATCTAACTATTAGGAATACTTTATTATATTGATTGGAAAGGGAAAAGATATTCAAAATGGTCAAATATCTTTATTTAAAAATAATTAAGAAATAAAATGGTTTATTAATTATTTCACGAGTATTAGGAAATGTGTGAAATTGAAATAATTATTAGATAGTGATTTAATTATTATTCCAAAAATAAAATTATGGAATAATAAATAGATAATGATTTATTTAATTATTCTCAGGTGATATAGTCAAATGTGGAAAGGAATAATTATCAAATAATGATTTAATATTTATTCCTAGATAAAATTAAGCAAATAGTGATTTATTCAATTATTCTAATGGGGGTTTTTAATTTTAATCAGAAATCATTTAATAAGAATGGTTTACTAAATTATTTCCCATGGTGAAAGTGATTTCTCTATGGTAAAATTAATCCTACTTGGTGTATTTCGATCCACATAGTTAGAAATGGCTAGGTGGTCATTTTTTAGGTGATAACACTCAACTACAGTAGAGGAAACATAGCTCAAGGTAAATCGTAGATCTATACGAAGAGATACATTTTTGTCATAGATCTTAGCTTGTACTTCAACCATATTTCACTAGTGATTTTTGTGTCTCCCACCCAATGCAACACTGATTTTTGGTACATTACAGGCTACATCATTTACTATTGAATTTTCTTGAATATGATTTAACAATGTTTTGTTATTTAATGGATTTTGTGGATAGTCTCACCACAGGTGATTTTCACCACATGACCAACATTTTAAGGGTGGTCTCAGTGATTCACTAAACCTTTTGTGGCCTACAACAATTGTTATCATCATATTGTTCTCCCTAGGATTAGTACCTCTGAGTCATTATATTGTTGGAATTTTCCTGGTCCTTGACCACTCTTTTTCCCATTGTTATGCCCCAACTACATGCATCCCATCTTATGCATGTATCACGGATAAACCAAGATATGTGTAGTTGGAGTATAACACTGGGAAAAAGAGTGGTCAAGGCCAATAAAAGGTTAACAAAGTAATGAATCATAGGTACTAACCCTAGGGAGAAAAATATGCCGATAACAAGAGTTCCTCCCATCTTTCCAATATTTTTATGCTCATTAAAACTTCGTTTGTAATTTCGTGCTTGCAGACTTTTTATAAAAGAGGGATTTCTAATCCCCTTTCTTTTGCTATTGAATTTTTAAGGTTTCTTGGATACCCATCCTTTATAAATTTATTGTTTTTTCTTGCTCTAGTTAAAGCACGTTTTTTCTTTTCTAATGCTCTCATCCATTGGTTTTTCCTGATCAAATTCAATTCTTTCTCTATATGGGAAAGGTAAACAACTGACAGATCTTTGGATCATTTCTCTTTCTTCTTCCAACTATGAAACTTACCTTGACAGAAACATGAATTTGCTAACATAGCCATCCATGGTGAGTTGTCCTAAGCTTGACTTATGGAACTTCCTGAATTTCTCATCGAAATAACTTTGAGTTAAAAACATCTTTTCAAATTCCTTTCTGAATAATTTCCAAGTTAAATATCTGCTTCGAATCCTTTCAACTTTTTTGTTTCCTTCCCACCATAAGCCTACCTTACTAGTCAACTAGTAGGTGACCAAACTTTCCTTAATATTACTTGGATAATTGTAAACTTCAAATTATTTAGACATATTCAAGAGTCATGCCTGTACTCCTTCAAATTCACAATATAAATTGGGAGGTTTGGTTTTCTTGTATTGTCCCTAGAACTAAGAAGATGATTTTATTTTTCTGGATGAATAAATGATGCTACTTGATTTATGTTCCTATCTATTACAGGTCATTTTGTCACATTATCCAAAAAGGCCTACAAACTGGATCAATCAATATCCATGAATGCTTTTTGATAATCCCTTTCCAAAGCCCTAAGCCTTAATTCCCTAAAAAGTACGAGTTTATTAGTTTATCTCCTCAAAAACCATATTTTTAGGGCTAGCAAACCCTATCCTCTTCTTCATCGGCGTTGGGTGCAAGTTGCATAATTGAGCATTAGAACTGACTAACACAAGTTCCTCCATTCTAGAGGTGCATTGATTCTAGGAAATTGGGAAAAATAAAAGTTATCTTGAATCTTATCCTTCATAAGATTCTATGGTGGTTTTAACTATTTACCATAGATAGATATCTCAAATTCCTATCTATTCCTATCTTGGAGACCTTATCTATTATACCTTGATCTTATCCTCCCTCATAAGTGGATCTCAAGCCTAGAATGGTAAATCATAAACTACCATGTTTACCCTATAAATTTATTCCCTCCAATGGAGTCTGGGTTGGCTTTTGGAGATTGCTAGTGCCCTCATGTGCTTGCTTTGAGCTTAAGGAAATCATCATTCATTTTCTTTAGGGTTGAGTGTGAAGGTTTTCTTTCTGACAAGGAAGGACAATTCAATATGGGAGGCACATATCCAAATTCAACTTCTATATATGGTTTTAACTATCTCATTTATTATTAATACAAAAGGAATCCTATTTTCCTATACTTGTGTTATGATTATGCTCTTATATTTCAGTGTGATGTTGACTCATTGAATGAAGATATTTGATTATGCTATGTGGATGTTGTATCTTTTTTTCTTGTTTTAGTCATTGTTGCGGGTTCTATTTATAGTACATGGAGCTCGGATTGGAGCTTACAAGTGAAGAAGAGAGAAAGACTTGCTACAAATTCCAGGTAGGTTCATTTTCCTTACTCCAATCTCTTTAAGGAAAGTATTTGATGAGCCCCAAAAATGGACAATTATTTGGGCTCATTCAACCTCCTAATTTGACTTAATCCACCATTCTCATTAGTTTATTGCATGTTTTTTATTATATTTATGTTAATAGAGTGAATTTGGTTAGTCATTATGCCAACAAGTCTAATGGGTGCTTTGTGTAGCCTTTTTGGTCAATTTGGAGACAAAATTGAAGGTCTTAATGAGCACTTGGCAGCCAAATTCGTGGGAAGACAAGGGAGAGGATTTGTAGGAAGGTGTCCCCTTCATTTATGGGCCCTTACCTCGAATTCTCCACCATCAGCTCGGAGTTCAAGGGCCACTGAATCAATCAGCACAAGGGCAGCCAAGCAAGTCAAGTAGGACTGTTGTTAACTCCAAGTTTTGGGCAGCCGAGTCCCTAAAGTTTAGGAGGACTGTTGGGTCCTCAATTTGTATAAATAAGAAGGCTTAGGGCCTCATTTTGGTTAGCCAGTGGATGTTAGCTAGTTAGCCAGTAGATAGTAGCTGGTAGATAGTCATTTCGTAGTCTTGTTGTAGCTAGTTTGTAGTTCGATTTGTATGCAATAGATTAGCTTTGCTTTCAGCTCATTCTCAAGCTCTCCTTGTGGACAGTTTTGATGTAACTCTTCATTTCTTGATCAATAAAGATGAATCCAGCTTTTCACCAGCTCTAAATTTCTCTTAGGAGGCTGTAGCTCTTGGGGTTGGGCCCATCTCAAGCACCCAATACCTCCTTTGTTTATCTTTATGTGTTTGTTGCGTTCTTAAAATAAAGTCTGCTCTTTAGATTTAATTCGTGCTTTGTTACTTAGGTTGCTTTTGATGGTTGAAGTAGCTTTTGATGTTTAGGATGGATTGGTAGGAGTTATTCATGCGTTTATATCTCCTTGATAATGTTTGTTCACATGCTGTACGTGATTCTTGTCATGAATAAGGTTGTTGTTCACTGATCTCATTAAACTGTTAGATAGATCATCTAATATTTTGATTGTATGCAAGACGTAGTTGGTTTGATCAGGTAAACACTATGCAGGGAACCTTCATCACCTCCTCGTTCATCTGAGCCTCGTCCAGATCAGCTCCTCCATCACCAAGTCTGTTTCCTCATCTCCCATCTGCTCTTTTGCCACGTAACCCTACCTTCTTGCCTTTCCATTGCCTAAACCTTCTTTGATGCAAGCTAGACTTCCACACCCTCTCACCACCTCATCCCTCAGTCATTGGGTCATTCCAGGCCCCTACCCTACCTCCCTACCCATTCATGCATTCTCTCCCACTCACCTATCAGTCAAAAACCCAATCACGAAACATCCTGTAGAAATCCTGAACATCCTGTAGAACCCCTACAGACTTCCTGTAGAAGCTCATAAACACGGTTTCTTGGCAGCCAAACTTTGTGAGACTCTCTGGAAGGGTGTTAGGGACCCCTTAGACCCTCTCTGAACCTTCCCAACCTTTCCCAAGCATTTCGCCTCCTTGATCCACCTCTGCACAGTCAAAAATAGTTAGAAGCACATGCATGATAATTCCAACAACTTAAACAAAAATACAAAAATATGTTTTCTTCAGATAGAGGTAGTCTAGACACATGTATTTTACCTTCGTAGAAGTAATGGCATCTCTTTTAGTAGTTTGCATGCTCTCCTTTGTGTCAGTGGGACTAGCTGGTAGAATTAGGGTTTGCTAGGGTTTGCGTTTCTTTTTGGCTTTCAGTTTCTTTTTGCAATTAGATTAGCTCCCTTCGAGTTAGCTTTCATCCATCAATTAAAAAGCTTCTTCTAAGAGCTCATAGAAGTTGGCTTAAGCTCCTAGCGGACTTGTGCCAGCTGACCAAGTGACAGCTGCGGCAAGAGCTAGTACTTGTGCATACAGCACCGTCGCTTCCAAGTTTGTTACGAACTACCGGGTTGATAAAATTAAAGAAGGGAGTTCCAGGAGTTGTAGCTTCCTCAAGGGTTCAGAAGTCCTCATGTAATCTTCCTACTCCTCCTCCATCATCTCCATACCTGCATCACAGCCCAAGCTCAGTTTTTCCTTCCATGCAAACATTTGCAAAAAGCCTTGAGGCAAAAATCCATAGAACAAAATTTATTTTTGCCATAACTTGAAAACCATGCATCCATTTGACAAACCGCTTTATGGGGAATTGTACAAGGGTGATGAAAACATGCTTGAGCAGTTTCAGCCAATTCCGGTGCACGTTTTCCAAGAAATCAACCTCCATCACCATCAGCCATTTTTGCATTTTCTCCATAACCGTGCATCTCTTTCAAAACCTCTTTCATGGGGATATGCATATGAGTGATGGTAACCTGCCCAAGCAGTTTCAGCCGATTCTGATGCACGGCTTCCGAGAAATCGATCTCTGAAATCTTCAGCCATTTTCCATTTTTCTCGAAATCCGTGCATCCATTGATCACGATTTTGCTATGGGAGATGCATCATGATGATAGAAACATGCTCAGAAAGTTTCAGATCAATCCGCTTTACCGTTTGGGAGAAATGGCGAAAACAAGTTCTGGTTCTGTGACATTGCAGCAGCAGCAGCTTGAAGGTGCAGATTTGAACGTGGAAACAAATGCATGCAGCTTAGATCTGGTCAGAGGACACCTGCATAAGGAAAAGCAATCAAAAATCATCAGCCAAGCTCTCATGCAACCAAAGGATCCAAGCATGCAGCAGCAGAACATGAGCATGCAGCAGCAAAAAGCTTCACAAGCAGCCGTTTGACTTCAGGTACGTGACTAAACCTTGTTCATCTATTGCATGAATCTAGTCTAAGCATTGCATGAATGAATGGAATGGTGAAATTAAGCCATGAATGTAGCAAGACACCCAGTTCTCTAGCACTCACGAGAAAGTCACGCAGCATGCATGGGTCAGTCATGCACGTGAAATTTAAAAAAACACGGATAGTGTGGGTAGTCTAAACTCCAGTGCAACTGATGGATGAGATTACAGGCAAAGAACACACAGTTAACCACTGCAGTTCATGATAGCACAATAGTTGCATGGGCCAGCACACGTCTTTGCCACCTCACTCCAAAACAATCACGCAGAAATTAATGAGCGCTCAGCTGAAATTCATAAACTGTTAGTCAACTTGCACTTGCATCATGTTAAACTGAAGTATACATCCTCTGCTTCCACAATCAGCTTAACCTATCATCCTTCGCTGATTTTTTTTGGCCTGTTCAAAATTCTTCCGCATACCAAGATCGTGCAGAGGCGCAGAGACATCCTATGGCATCCGGCTAGCATTCTACAGGAAGACGTTTTACAGGAAAATACAGCAGAGTCTTCCAGAGCAGAGAAGCCTGAGTTTTTCTTCATCAAGTTTGGAGCTTGAAGAAAGGTGAAAATAGCTGAGGTGGATCATGCTATTGATTTTATTGTTCGTTCACTTGCACGTGATATTGCAGAGGGTATGAAAGCCGTGGAATTGCTTTTAGAGCTTTCAAAGGATATGGCTGTGTGTGAACAGATTGGCAAGGTACAAGGTTGTATCCTCCTCCTTGTAACAATGTCAAATAGTGACAATCCTAAAGCTGCTAAGGATGCAAACGAAGTTCTGGAGAATCTCCCATACAGTGAGCATAATGTAGTGCAAATGGCACAGGCAAACTATTTCAAGCCTTTGATACAGAACCTGAGAGAAGGGTCTGACACAATGAAAATTGTTATGGCAAGTAAGTTGTCAGAGATAGGTTTAACAGATCAAAACAACGCTGCATTGCTCAAAGAGGGAGTTGTATTTCCACTTCTTGAAATGATTTCAAATGCTAATTTGAAGTCAAAATTAGCAGCCATTGGGGCACTTCAGAATCTTTCAAGTTTACCTGAGAATGCTTTACAAATGATCAAATATGGGGTGGTCCGACCCATCTTAGACCTTCTATGCACAGCACTGTCAACTGTATTGGCTTTGAGAGAAAAAACTGCTAATACCTATGCAAACCTTGCTATGTCTACAACATTGCCCCAAAGAACAAATGACACAACAGTTGCGTTATTGGAATCTGATGAGATCATATACCAGCTATTATCTTTAATAAATTTGACACCACCTTCAATACATGGAAGCATTGTTCGGGAATTCCATGCCATTTGTTGTGTACCAGCGGCTGTTGAGGCAAGGACAAATTTAAGAGAGGGAGGAGCAATTCAAGTATTGCTTCCCTTTTTGTGAAGCTACATACTCTGAAATGCGAGCTTATGCTGTGAAACTGTTGTTTATCTTGTCTCAAGATGGAGATAAAAGAAAATTAGCAGAACATCTTGGAGAAAAATATATGAAATGTTTAGCAAAACTTATTTCAACATCTTCAAATGAAGAAGAGAAAGCTGCCGCAGTCGGAAAGTATTGTCATGTTAGGAACATAAATTTGAATTAAAGTTAACTAATGGAAAAACAGTGATTTTGCATGAAGTGAATCTACCATGAAACAAACTGGAAAGTTCTGGTGTTGTTCTGGTTAGATTTGTTTATTTCAATACTTTCCAAGGGGTTCACAAGGTCTTTTGCAATAGCCAGATTATTCCATGTGAAAGAATTCTTAAAAGTGTGATTCGGTATGAAGTTTTGCTCTACTCCTGGTTATACAGCAACTTGAAACAAAACTTGGGAATTCTCATTTTTGACCTGTTTTGAAGCAATTTCAGATTGAAGGGAAATGTTGATTCATAGCAGTGATATGTGAGCAAGTCATATTTTCTCTGCCCTTGATCTATCTTATGTTCTGTTCTGCTTCTGTTATCAATTCTTAGCAGAGTTCAAATCCAAGATTAAGAATGCCATTTGATTCAGTTAAAGGCCTGGAAACACTTTTTCCCATCCAGCTTTGGCATGCAATATCTATTCTCGGGCAGTTCATTGTACTTGTGTGCTTTTATAATACATTAGACTTGCCATTTGTGTTGGATTCGTCAGATTTCAGGCAGCAGCACAGTTTAAGGAGAAGGCACCCCCAGCCAAGCAAGCAAATTCAGAGAAAATTGGTTCTACAGGAAGTTAGCAGACTGTTTCTACAGGAAGCCAGCGAACTGTTTCTACAGGAAGTTTGAAAAGAGGGAAGCCAAAGGAGGAATCGGCTGAGATGTTAGCCAAAGAAGCCACCAGGGCCATCAAAGATGAGGAGAGAGATTGGTTGCTCAGAGGATGAGCAACACTTTCAGTAGGGGGGTGATGATGAGCCCCAAAAATGGACAATTATTTGGGCTCATTCAACCTCCTAATTTGAATTAATCGACCATTCTCATTAGTTTATTGCATGTTTTTGATTATATTTATGTTAATAGAGTGAATTTGGTTAGTCATTATGCCAACAAGTCTAATGGGTGCTTTGTGTAGCCTTTTTGGTCAATTTGGAGACAAAATTGAAGGTCTTAATGAGCACTTGGCAGCCAAATTCGTGGGAAGACAAGGGAGAGGATTTGTAGGAAGGTGTCCCCTTCATTTATGGGCCCTTACCTCGAATTCTCCACCATCAGCTTGGAGTTCAAGGGCCACCGAATCAATCAGCACAAGGGCAGCCAAGCAAGTCAAGTAGGACTGCTGTTAACTCCAAGTTTTGGGCAGCCGAGTCCCTAAAGTTTAGGAGGACTGTTGGGTCCTCAATTTGTATAAATAAGAAGGCTTAGGGCCTCATTTTGGTTAGCCAGTGGATGTTAGCTAGTTAGCCAGTAGATAGTAGCTGGTAGATAGTCATTTCGTAGTCTTGTTGTAGCTAGTTTGTAGTTCGATTTTTATGCAATAGATTAGCTTTGCTTTCAGCTCATTCTCAAGCTCTCCTTGTGGACAGTTTTGATGTAACTCTTCATTTCTTGATCAATAAAGATGAATCCAGCTTTGCACCAGCTCTAAATTTCTCTTAGGAGGCTGTAGCTCTTGGGGTTGGGCCCATCTCAAGCGCCCAGTACCTCCTTTGTTTATCTTTATGTGTTTGCTGCGTTCTTAAAATAAAATCTGCTCTTTAGATTTAATTCGTGCTTTGTTACTTAGGTTGCTTTTGATGGTTAAAGTAGCTTTTTATGTTTAGGATAGATTGGTAGGAGTTAGTCATGCGTTTATATCTCTTTGATAATGTTTGTTCACATGCTGTACGTGATTCTTGTCATGAATAAGGTTGTTGTTCACTGATCTCATTAAACTGTTAGATAGATCATCTAATATTTTGATTGTATGCAAGACGTAGTTGGTTTGATCAGGTAAACACTATGTAGGGTACCTTCATCACCTCCTCGTTCATCTGAGCCTCGTCCATATCAGCTCCTCCATCACCAAGTCTGTTTCCTCATCTCCCATCTGCTCTTTTGCCACGTAACCCTACCTTCTTGCCTTTCCATTGCCTAAACCTTCTTTGATGCAAGCTAGACTTCCACACCCTCTCACCACCTCATCCCTCAGTCATTGGGTCATTCCAGGCCCCTACCCTACCTCCCTACCCATTCATGCATTCTCTCCCACTCACCTATCAGTCAAAAACCCAATCACGAAACATCCTGTAGAAATCCTGAACATCCTGTAGAACCCCTACAGACTTCCTGTAGAAGCTCATAAACACAGTTTCTTCGCAGCCAAACTTTGTGAGACTCTCTGGAACGGTGTTAGGGACCCCTTAGACCCTCTTAGAACCTTCCCAACCTTTCCCAAGCATTTCTCCTCCTTGATCCACCTCTGCACAGTCAAAAATAGTTAGAAGCACATGCATGATAATTCCAACAACTTAAACAAAAATACAAAAAGATGTTTTCTTCAGATAGAGGTAGTCTAGACACATGTATTTTACCTTCATAGAAGTAATGGCATCTCTTTTAGTAGTTTGCATGCTCTCCTTTGCGTCAGTAGGACTAGCTGGTAGAATTAGGGTTTGCTAGGGTTTGCGTTTCTTTTTGGCTTTCAGTTTCTTTTTGCAATTAGATTAGCTCCCTTCGAGTTAGCTTTCATACATCAATTAAAAAGCTTCTTCTAAGAGCTTATAGAATTTGGCTTAAGCTCCTAGCAGACTTGTGCCAGTTGACCAAGTGACAGCTGCGGCAAGAGCTAGTGCTTGTGCATACAGCACCGTCGCTTCCAAGTTTGTTACGAACTACCGGGTTGATAAAATTAAAGAAGGGAGTTCCAGGAGTTGTAGCATTATTGCTACAAAACTGGGGCTCACCAGTATTGATTCATTTTCCCTCTGTTGTTATAGATCATACCATCAGTTCTAGGGAATTAATTTTTTTCCACGTAAGTTAAATTCCATATAACAAACTGGAAGCCATACTTGGGAACGATATTTTCCCTCACTGGTCTCTTTCACCTTAACATCTTTTCACCTCTCAAAGAGACCTCACTCGACTTATTCAAATAACGATTGACCTTAGGAAAATACATTTTTGAGCTTGGTTGGATTTCTTGTGTTGTTTTTTCACAAAAAAATCCCTAGCAGATTCCCTGTTCTGAGACAAAGCGCCCTAGTGCATATCTTTCTTCTTTGTACTTGCATTGCGGTGCACTAATTCCTGTTCTACGCCTGCACTGATCGTGTAGGAGGAAAAAAATTACATTCCTTTGCTTCTCTCTTTGCTATGCTTTCGTCCAATAGGTTTTCTGTATGTCTCTGAGTTTGCCTATACCTTTGAAAACCATAATTATGTTTGCCTTTGATATTATTATCCTTTTATGATAATTTCTTTGGATTTTTCTTTGTTCTTATCAATTAGGTCTTTTGTGAACATTTTGCTTGATCATTGATTGGCTTGAAGAAATTTGTATTACAGTCATATTCTGTGTGATTTCTTTTATAAGTGATCTAGTTGCATCTTAGTTTTCATTACATTTGAATATTAAGAGGAAATAAAAGAAAATTTTAATTATTTGCAGCATATAGGGTTTTGAACTTAAATTGGAACAATAACATTTAAAAAATCAAGTTAGGAAGATTTGTTTGCTACATTATTATATGTTGCATTACTCATTATTCCTTTCTTCCCCTAGATATATTTTCACTAGAAAGTAAATATTTCTTATTATCATGCTAGATTACATTATAGGGAATCTAGGTGAACTCGTGGTGAGCATTGGAATCAAAACATAATCGAATATCAGCTCTAAAATTTACCGAATCAACCTAAGGAGAATTTGTATTTTTTAACTATAAACATAGAGGTCTAGGCTAGAGACATGTTTCAATGTATTCAAACATATGAGATGTCGCTCTTTGTCTATGTTACATTATGGAGATATTTGTTATTCTACATACATAAGTGTATAGGATTGTTCTCCACATACCTTCGGGTATACCATATGGCGCTCCATGCATGATAAGTATATCAGAATGCTTCATATCATACAAAACTCATTAGATAACACTACCATATCTTGTGCTTCCACATACCTCCAGATATATTTTGGAAGTCCCCTGTATGTTTCTGTCCCACCATAGGTAACTTAGTTGGTTTCCCTGAACACTGTGATAGACCGGACACAACATTAGGGAATATTTCCTTCCTGTGCATAAATCGTTGGTTTACCAAGGTGGTATATCATAGTTCATAGTGACTTGATAAACCCTTTTTCCTATTTACCACTTTTTAATTTATTTTTTATTGTTAATTTCTAAAATTATTAAATCATCGTTGAATAAAAACCCCAAAAACCTCTTCGTTTGCATAGGATGCAAATATTTCCTCCTCTACCTCCTGAGGAAACTCCTAGTCATTGAAAGAATAGAAAGACGTAGATTATTGAATCTTGTACTTCAGAAGCTACCCCTTTCGGACCTAAATCTGAAATTAACCAGCTAAAATAATCCCTTCCTATAAGTACTGAACCTATGATCACCTCTTTACTAGCTAGTGAGTCTGATGCACTCGAAACTTAAGCACTAAAAATTTACAACCTGAGGTCATTGAACCTTAATTTCTTGATTCGGAAACACTCCATGAGGTTATATAACATTAGGAACCTCAGTTAATTACACTTGTTACTCCAGGGTCTCCCTCTTCTCTTCTTTTGTCTTCAACTCAACCACAACCCGTATTTTTCAATCCTGGCACTGAAGAACTTCCACCCGATATTTTGAATATTGAGGAAATTCCTCAAGAAGCATATCCATATTCTTCTCCTGTCCATTTAAGACAACTTCATATTTATCAAGTCCCTACTCCTCATACGCTAATACAAGCTCATTTGACTGATAATTCCCATTTCATCTCACCTTTGAGTTTCCCTCGACAATCCTCTTTGGGCCATTTAACCATGAGTGATTTTTCCATGGTTTCTCAGCTAGCATATGCTGTTATGAGTAAGCCAACCAATGTTGTAGCTACATCCATCTTTATAACATCACCAGAAAAAATATTGTATGGTCGTCCATCAATTCCACCTGCTTACCAATCATTGTCTGGAACCTTTTCGAGTGCACCAATGAGTACATGGACTTCTCCCTTGTCACCCTTTTCTTGAATGCCATCTAGTACATCTTTGTTGAGTGCCATGGAACCTAACCATCCTATTGTACCCCAACCTTGAGTGTAGCGACAATATGATTCGTATATCAGTGGATTTGGACATCTACAATAACCTAATCCACCTTACCCTAGGTACCCTCTTTTAGAAGGGAAGCTACCTCCATATTCTCCTTATCTTTTAGTAGGGAGGAAACTGGTTGTTGTAATGTATTAATCTATTGATCAAATACCATAACCTAGTGCTCTATCCTATTTGAATCCTCCATTTATAGGAATGACTGCCAATCCTTGGAATCCTACGTTGCCCATACAACTAGGTTCATCTTTGAATCAATTCGAAACTTCTCAATGTATTCTAGCTACACCAAAGGTTCTTGCTCACCAACCTTTATCCCTACTTGCTCAAGATTTATCTCAAGTGAGTCAACCTATGTAGGTTGCACCTCAAACTCAATCAATTCCACTGGTATCTAGGACCTCTCAAGTCCCACTTACCCAACCTTTTCAAGGTGTCTTACAACTTCCACCCATTGGTCAGGCTACACCTCAAATTCAAGTGAATCAACTTGTACATGGCATGGCATAGATATTGACTAGTCAATCTAATGTAGGCATGATGTAAAACACCTCAAGGAAACCGTATCAAGGTATTCCGTAACTACCCTACCGAGGTAAAAAAACTAAAACCCAACTGTTTAAACCCCTTTAAGGTTTTCTTTGAATTAGAAAACATCTTTACATTTACTCGGGCTACCAAAATCCTCCTTATCCTGGAGTGTAGATACCTATTTTTGAAGCCATTCCATCTTACCCATGATACCCTCCAACATAATTTAATAAGAAGTTTCCATTTTTTACAACTCTTGAATTGCTATATTTAACCCTGTTGACGAAAGATCCCATCTTTCATTTTCCTTTTGGTGAGCCATTCCTCAAAAATTTCCAAGCAATCTATCGAAATTCAATGGAAATAATAGAGAAGACTTGCCTACTCATGTTATGACCTATCATTTATGGTGTTCATACCACTCCTTAAATGATGATTCAATTCATATATGACTTTTTGAGTGAACGCTTACTGTTATGGAATCAAAGTCTATATAAAATTTTCATGAGTTTCATTTAACAACTTTAATTCCCTAACAACTATCTTTCTAACTCATTTTTTAGCTTGGGGGCTTCACTCAATGAACCTCTGACATATCACATGGGTTCATAGCATACTAAGCAATACCCCTAGTTTGACTACATATTGGGAAATACCTCTAAAAATCATGTTATTTAACACCCTACCAATATGAACCGAATACACCTTCCCAATTAAAAAAACCCTTACTTTAACAAGATATTAAATGTATCCATTTTTTCATTAAAATTGTGTGTGCCCATTTATATTTTTTCATTAAGTTTGATCTCCATTTCCTATAACCCCCCAATATAAAACCCCTTTACCCCCTATTATATCCTCAATATATTATGCCATTTTTTCTTTAATATATATCCCCCAAAATGAATGCACATGGTATGGTATTGCTCCCCTACTGAAGCCCCTGTGATTTTCAGTTGTCCATTTGTTATCAAACTAGAACCAAAATTTTGACCTGTTTCAAATAGTTTAACTCCATTCTTATATCAAATCATATTCATGTGCAGCCACATCAGCGTCAATTGGTCAAAAAAATTGTTCTCGATCAATTATTGGTTGAATGGTTTATCAAGTCTCTATTTCCATCTATAATTGAATGCATTGCTAAAGGCAATGTTGTCACTGAAGAGGAAGTCATCTATTGTTCCCAATACCTTTATCTCATTTATACTCAATCACAAACCATTTACAACAAAACATCTAATGCTCAAAGACCGCAACACATTGTTCCACAACCTCTGAGTAAATAATCACATGTCACTGATGGCATGATTGGTTTTGCTAGCCAATAGACAGTGAGTAAACCATCTGGTTCATATCCTATTGTAGCTACTAAAAATCTATCCTCTACTACTCCTATGCCTATTTCTAATATTAATGTCATCAAATCCATGAAAGGAGAATCTCAGGAAAAAGGAAGTAAGGAAAAGGGAAAAGCAAGGAAGAATAAAGATAAATCTTTGCAGGACAACAAAATAATCAGTCTCCTGAAGACAAATGGAAACCTCGTTATCCTTTCTTAACCTATAATGAGGAATATTTTACCCAAGACTATCCATATCGGGTGGAAGTTAATCAATTCCTTAAGTCATTAGCTGTCGTTCCTATTGTGTTAACGTATCCCTTTCCTAATTAGGAGAACAACATGGTTTCACAGGATCTAACTTCCTCTTCCTTGGTTATGATGCTATCTTCCAACAAACAGAAAAATGAAGTTATGGTGGCTATGAGAAATAAATACTATGTTAATGTGAATCCATCGACTTGTAAGGCTATTGATAAACCTACCCGTTCTACCTCATCTACTTCAGATCCTTCTCCAAATGTGGTTCCGACTGAATTAACTATTAAACCTCCTGAGGATGTTATTCACAAATTAACATTCAATCCTCATGTTAGAGCTGCACATAACTATATCATAGTTGAAGACTTGACTCAATCTCCTTTTTCTTTTTCCACTCTAGAGGGCTTACATAATTCCCCCTTACATAAAAATTATTTACTTACCGCAATTGGGGGCATCGACCCTTCGCGTTCGAGTCTTGTGGTCTTTAGTCATGAGAATCACACACCCAAACTTCCACCGCAACTAGAATTTATGTTCCAAGGGTGCTGTTCGAAATAAGAATATCCATTAGACAATTGTGGATGAAGGTGGCTTGACATATATCATGTCACTTTCATATTGGAAGGTTATTTGTTCTCCTCAACTCAACTAGTCGCCCACTACTCTTAAAGCCTTTGATGGAAGAGTCTTCAAACCTTATAAAATTTCGAATACATTGCAAATATAATTGGCTCGCAAAATGGTCTCAGTAGAAGTTTAAGTTATAGATGGAACATTGGATTATAACCTTTTACTGGGCCACACATGGATTTATGCCATGGCTTCTATCATTTCAACCGATTTTAGGATGATCTCTTTCCCTCATTAGGGGGCATTGTGGCCATCGATCAACTCATATTTTTTGCCAATAATTATTAGACTACTAGAAGTATCCCTCTTGTGGGTTAATCACCTTAGTCTTATCAACATATCAGAGTAGGATTTCTTAAAGATTCCTCTTTGATGGGAACTTTTTCTTGTCCTCGTCATGACAATCCGAATCTGATTGTCTTCATCAATATAATTTCTTCTTTTACTTTTCCATCCGATCCTTGGATATTGCCATATACTTCTAATATTGATGAATTTGGTCACCGTTTGCTGCTTATTCCTATTGAATTGGAATATGAAGCTATCTATTTGGCCTATTTGGCACATTTTGATTTCCCCTCGTCGATAGATTGGGTCAATAATTCACAATATTAAGGTTCATCTTCTGATCCTTTCTCTGGTACATTCTTGACTAATGAAAGCATCATGTAAATCATGATGTTAGACGATGTGCCATTAGACGATAATAATCATCGTTCCTCCTTACCTGAAACCTCTAAGGATAATCTTGGAGACATTTACTCACCCAATATTGTTTAGATATATACATATTCCCTATCTATTCATTATGTTGATTCTGAGAAAAATGATCAAATATTGAAGAGACTCTTTCTGTTGATATTTCAATTAAACCAATAATTGTGAAAATGTACACATTGGTGCATCTTGTTCTTGTGATGAGGTCGAGATCTATAAATCCCTTTTCCAGGAGTCTTTAGAAGTTTTCACCTACACATATGAAGAGATTCCAGGTGTTGATCCAAATATTGTTGTACATGAGATCAAAATGTATCTAGACACTAAGCTAGTTCGATAGCACTTACATGAAGTTCATCCTAAGAAATATGCTACAATTAAAGTAGAGGTTGAAAAAATTCTATGTGTTGGTTTCATTTACCCAATTCCTCTTACTGATTGGGTCTCAAAATTTTTTCTTGTAATGAAGAAACAAGGCACGATTCATGTTTGTGTCGATTATTGGGATATCAACCATGCATGTCCTAAGGACAATTACCCAACTGTGTTTATCAATCAAATTGTTGATGATTATGCTAGAAGAGAAGTTTCTTCATTTATGGATGGTTTCTCGGATACAAAAAAATCAACGTACTCCCATCAGAGTAACATAAAATTGCATTTATTTGTCCATGTGGCACGTTTCCCTATCGAAAGTTCCCTTTCGGTTTGAAAAGTTTTGGCGCAACTTTCCATAGGGCCATGAATTATGCCTTCCATGAGATTAAGAACATTTTACAACCCTATTTAGATGACCCACCTTCCCAATATAAACATCCTGAGGATCATCTGATACATCTCTGGGCTATTTTATTATATTGTTGGCTTTATAATATTAGGCTAAATCTGCACAAATGTGTGTTTTGTGTTCAATCCAGTCAAATTCTCAGCTTTGTTGTGTCAAAGAAAGGAATTCATATTGATCCACTTTAAGTGCAAGCAATCCTTGATTTTCCAACCCCTTCCTCACTTGTTCATTTACAATGCCTCAAAGGGAAGGCTAACTTTCTACGAAGATTTTTTCCTAATTATGCTAAATTGACCAAAGGATTTACTTAGTTGTTGAAGAAAGGGGTTCCCTTTCGTCGGAATGATACAGCCTAAAAGGATTTTGAAGCTTTGAAATATGTTCGGGTTCAGGCATCATTGCTGTATCCCCCCGATTATCAATGTGATTATTTCTTGTATATTGTTGCTGCAATTACTACCATTTCTATGTAGTTGGTCCAAGAAGATGACATAGCGGATGATCATCGCATTTATTATTTGAGTCAGAATTTAAACAAAATACAAACCAAATATACTCACTTTGAAAAGTTAGCTTTGGTAGTCGTCCAAGTTGTCCAAAGCTTCCGCCACTACATTTTGCTTTGTAATACTATGGGAGTTTATGATTGCATCCCAATGACATATATTTTGTCACAACAATTGCTAGGGGGAAAGTAATATAAATGGATTTTTTTTTCTCTAGGAGTTCAAATTGGAATTCATCAAGTCCAAACCTAAGAAATCCTTAATCTTTGCCAAACTGATATGCAACCTTCCCTTATCTGAAACTGATTCTACATATGATGATTCTATTCTTGAAAAGTCGTTGTTATTTATTTCTTCTTCCGATCCTTGCTATGGAGATATTATCATGTATCTCCAGACCTAAATTTTTTGGCCCAATACTGCTTGCTCTGGCCATTGATTTATCTGATAGAATGATAAAAATTACATTATAATTGGTGATGAACTTTATTGTCATGGTATCAATACCATATTTAGATAGTGCCTCCCTCATGAGGAGGTCGAGAAAGTTCTAAACAACTACCATGTTGGATCATGTGGCAGACATATGTCTGACTATGCCACCACCCATAATATTTTGTGTGTTGGTTATTTTTTACCTACTATGTTTTGAGATAGCACAATGTTGGTCCAAAAATGTCATTATATCCGTATTTATGATCGTAAAATTCATTTTTCACCTACTCCTCTACATCTTTTTATCATCATTAGACCTTTTGCAAAATAAGGCATTGATTTTATGACATGTAACCCTCACTTGGGTGGGGGGCATGGTCACATCATTCTGGTGGTAGATTACTTTACCAAGTGGGTTGAAGTGACGCCTATATAATAACTAGAAAACAACTTCTTTGTTTACTTTTAATCATGTCGTTGCTAGACTTGGTGTACCACAAGCCATTGTTACAGACCATGGGAAAAAATTTTAGAATCACATGATGCCTAAGCTTACTGCCAAGTTGGTCCTTCAACATGACAACTCAACTCCCCATTACTCATAGGAAAATGGGAAATTAGAAGCTATAAAATTGTTTTCAAAACAATGTTGCAACGCATGATAGGGATTCACAAAATGAATTGGCACCTCATCCTTTCTGAATCTTTGTGGGAATATTAAACCTATGTCTGGATTGCAACTAGATTCAAACCTTTCCAATTGGTGTATGGTCTAGAGGAAATCCTTTCCATTGAATGCAAGATTCCATCTTTGAATATTTTTGTTGAACTTCTCCTCACAACTTATGGAGAAGAAGAGTGTCTCTTGTATCTAGTACATTTTGATTAAACCCAATGTGATGTTGTGATAACCAATGAGGCCGACAAGAAACACATCAAAGCCCAATATGAAAATAATGTTAAACTTCTTGCCTTATCGTAGGGTGATATATTCCTTCTATACAATCAGGAAGTCAGTAAGTTAGTGGTTAGGAATCTTGAGCCAATGTGGCTAGGCTTGTGCATAGTTAAACCTGTCCTTGTTAAAGGGCTTACAATCTCTTTAATTTTGATGGAATTCCCTTGGTACAACCTATAAATGGGTTGTACCTTAAAAAATACAATGCTTATATCATATTTACGTATTTGTTGTGTATTTACTGTATAGGTGTGTTACTGTGTTTGCAGCCTATTTCCTTTGAGGTTTCCTACTATCTCTCAATTACTTTTGATTTTTAGATGTCATCATCCCTTCAACCATATGTTAGTTATGTTGATGGTGCTATTCATAGTACTTATAATATTTCCTTTGTAGCATGGGCTATTTATTCTCTAAGGGATGAGTTAATAAGTTTACAAGGACTTGTATCGGTTGCTCTATCAATAATATCACTGAGTATAGATGATCGAACTATTTTATGATGTTATTTCATGTGGAATTCACCATTTACTAGTCAGAATTGATTCCCAACTGGTAGTACGACATTGGAATAACATCTATTCAGTATGCAGTCCAACTATTCTTCACATGTTTTTAAGGGTTCTCCTTCTAGAAACACATTTAGATTACATTCAATATCAACACATTCCTAGAAGTCTAAACACATCAATTGATGCGTTAGCAAGTTATGTTTTAGACAAACATTTGCAGCATATGTAAAATTTCAATTCACATCACACATTGAACAATGTATAGAGCAAATAGGAAACATCGATAGGTAATTGTATATATTTTGAGAGAGAGAGAGTTTTATTTTACAAAAAATTATGTCCAAGACACGTATGGTCACATGACCTATACTATCAAAATAAATGTAGACAAAAATATGGCTCTATGGCCTCCTAGTAGACTAGTCCCGATGATGACTACGATATCAAATAACTGCATGGGAAACCTTGCATAGTAGCTGATTAATGTTCTCTAGTACTCCAATATTGTATTGTTGTAAGCACATGTGGATCTCATGGACCCTAGTCTCTGATATACTATGGGTCAAATCCTCGACATGGTTCTCGAACTTGGCAAGAGTCTTGAGCACATTAAGATCCTGCATATCCTCTTCTACTCCTCCAACAAGTAACTGCTATTGGTGCAAGTTGTGTCTCTCCTTACACTAAAGATATGAAGAGCCTACTTGTCATATTGGATCAATATTTTCATGTGAAATCAATAGTTAGTCTCTAATATATGAAAAATATCAACAACAAAAAAATTGTAAATTCTCAAAAATTAAGAATATTCCAAATGACATTGTTTTTACCTATATTACCCAATTTCTTACCTTCAGGTAAAATTAGCTCTCGATGTGCTCAGAAGTCAATTTTGACTTATCGATAGTCCTCAATCATAATGAGTTGTAATCATATCCATCGAAAGAAAGTAGGTGTGGAGCTCATTGAAGATACACCTGCAGGATGAGACATGAGATATACCCATTGCCTCATCCATGAAACTCTAGGATCTCGAAGTGCAAGCTCGATATGTTGAGGTCAAAGTAGTTGAATCTTCTCTAGAGAAAATCATATCCAAAGTTCTTCATTCCCCCATCCTTTTCCCTATTGAGTTTTTCCTTCATATTTTCAAACACCCCTTCAATCCAGTTAAATACAATAATTTTTATGCATTCCAATGGATACTACATGTGGGACTTGGTGGCCAAATTCAAAGTGGCACTGCAAGCCAACTGAACAATGAGAAAAAGGATAATATTGAGAGGCAGTCGAGTCACATCGTCAATCTCTATTTTCCCATCCTTTGTTGGCTGAGAACAAGCTCTATAGTGAGCAACTATATAATCCTTGATGGCTTCACCACCTCTTCTCATCCCATATAATGAGACATGAGCTCCTCTCCAATATAAACTTGTTAGAAAATAAATATCATCAACCTCTATCCTGAGAGTATGTGATCCTATCCTAAAGCATTGTCCTTTAATATCTTATGCCCTCACTAGATATTCCAATAACTCAAGTTGAGCTCTCATTGTTGGAAGCCAAAAACTCTTAAGGAGTCCACAATTCCTTAAGCATTGTATTGTTGTTGGGTCATTCGATGCTTCTAAATATTGGACTCATATTCTCTTTCCCTCTAAATCAAAACCATTTTTACCGTGGTAGATTCTTGTAACACCATGAGAGAGAAAATTAGAAAGAATCTATTGCAAAAATCTGAGAGAAATTCAAATGAAAACCACAAACCCATTTTTTGAACTATGCTCAGCACATTTGATTTTAAGGGGATAGAGCACCCCAATGCACCTCCCCTTCTTTGGAGGGTGCTCTAAAGCACTCCTTCCATCTTTAAAAGAGAAATCTCGGTGCACGTTTCAATAGAGTTGGGGTACGTT
Organism: Pinus tabuliformis; assembly: GCA_031772625.1. Taxonomy (NCBI): domain Eukaryota; kingdom Viridiplantae; phylum Streptophyta; class Pinopsida; order Pinales; family Pinaceae; genus Pinus; species Pinus tabuliformis. The sequence continues at coordinate 281,961,406 of CM062804.1, read as the reverse complement.
GGACCTAGGGCACAAATCTATGACCAAACATCACTAAAAACATAAAACCAAAAATGGAAACCATGAATAGAAAGAGAAAGGATAGAGCTTCTACCTGGAACTTATGTCACTCAAAATGGTCCACCCATTTGTCTGCAATCACTTGATGAATATCGAGGGTAAAAAGCACTTCAGAGTTCACTCTTAAGAGGTAAAAATGAATTTACTTTTTTCCTATTTATAGTCAATTTCACTATTACTTTATTAAATTTTTTTATTTTGACCTAATTTTAACATATTACATGTATTTTTAATCGTTTGATGATGTTTTGAGCAAGTTAAAATCTATTTGAAGTATCTTTTTATGATTTTAAGTTTAATATAGGTCATTTTGATGAAAGAGCATCTTTTATAGCTTTTCTTAGCTCTGCAAACTCATGAAAAAGGAACCCCATAGAGTCCTCTTTCAACTCTTTTTAGACTCCCTAAAAATGAAAAGATTGTCAAAAGCTTGACTTTTCAAACTTGTTAAAGTAAATGAAAAGGCGTCTTCCCATTATAATTTTAACCCTTTTCCAGACTTGGATAGATTATTTACGAAAAGATAATACTTTAGTCAAAGATGACTAAAAGGTTCTCCTGAGAATTATTTTCCGCCTTTTCAAACTGAAGAGACTGAATTTATGAAAAGCAACCTTGGGAGTTTTTTTTGCCTCTTTTTCAAACTCTCTAAAACTGAAAAAGGAGTCAAGTTACACCTTCCCTGGATGTGTAAAATCATTAGAAAGTTTTGGATTCATAGAACATGACTATATCGAACCATTCCTTCTCAAGGTTTGTTAAAAATACTAAGAAGGATTCATCCGAAGGATGAACTTATAAATTAAGAATATGTTATCCTCCTCAAGATTAAAAAAAATAAAGAGGTATTAACCATAAATGGCTGGGGAAATCGGGAAATCCGGATACTTAACCTATTAATGGTAGCAAGTCACTCTTGAACATTACACTCTTTCACTTCATCTCCATGATTGTTTGGTTGGGAAAACTACATCCTTTGGTTAATCACACCATATCAAAAGCCTCCATAATAAGATTTGGTTCAATGCTGGCAAATCCATAGAGTTTCATTGATATGTTCAAGAGAAGTTCTTTAGTTGATATATTATACAATACTTCTAAGCCTTCATTCATGTTTGTCATTCCTAAATGAACTCTTCATCAACATCATTTTTTCTCAAATCTTGATAATTGTTTCATGTTGTTGATGGGGGATACATCAAGGCCCTCCTGCAATGGGTCACTTCCAGTCAACATCAACTCATTATCCAAGAATTTGACTTAGAAACTCGCTTAGGTACCTTGAAGATTTCATACATCAATGAAAAGTTTTGTTGTTTTCGGCAGCAGGTCATCATGATTAGCCTTTGACCAAAAGATTTTTTGTGGTGTTCGACTTCATCTCATTAATTCACACCACATAGATTGTACTATAGTATCTTGAGAGCCATTAACATGCTTGATGGTTTCGCTCGCACATGTTAATAACTTACATAATTCGTTGGTAATGATATGGTGTGTATCATGTTCAACTTAAACTCATTTATTCACATGGTTAGAATCGAACATCAAGAGACTGAGTGAATGAGGTAGAAGACATCATACATAAAATATTAAAAAGCGTGATGGCTATTTTTAGCACTCTGCAATTTTCTTAGGCTAAGGAAGAAAACTACAAAGGTAACCACAAAACAACTTTTAAACATGGGATCTAGCCCTTCCAGCTTTAGAGAGGGATATCTCTAGATGATTTAGATTTCTTCTTTAGATTTTAGGCTATCTATTTGAGTTCGAGATGGTTTTTTTCAAAGGTTTGGTTGAAAGATGCAAGAAAAATCCATTGGGCATGGAGTCATGAACCCTTTGGGTAATCAATCAAAAAATGATAGAGGAGCTATATCAGGGGAGGATAGGCAAACTTTTGGATCTCTTAGAGTATTTGTGGGGTGAATAGGATGAATATGATTTGAGTTCATTTAAATATAGAGCATACTAGGATGACTTATATATTTAACATTAGAAAGAAAACATGGATATTGCTAACAAGCCAGAGCAGAGTACACTTAAGAAAATTCAGCCCTTAATCTTCTTGCAACAATAAAGAGAGAAAAAAACATATGGAAAGTGAGAAAAGAAATAATTTAACATAATAAACTACATCACCAATTGTTTGATGTGGGAATCCTCGAAAAAAACTCTTTGTACTTATGTAAATTGATCACTTTGGGTTCAATACATGACTTACATCAACGCATAGCCCTTTTCTTCATACAAATTCCAACCCTTTCTAAGTCTTATTACAAAGTATTTATTGACTTGCTTCTGAACTAACTTCGGATTCCAAAAGGAATTGATTACAAATAATATTTAACAAAATTACATATATTAATGAAATAGAAACTAGAAAATAGATATTCTGGACAAATTCGACTGTTTGTTGAAAATTTGAAGGGAATTTGTCACTTGCTGATGCTATTTTCCTGCTCCTTCTTTTTGTCTTGTGCCAAAATTGTAGGTATTATGTTCCTCATTATTTGACCAACTCTAGTAATTAGTCCCAGCATTCTTCCCCAGGGATAGAAGACTTCACCATGCTACTAAACCTTTGATCTACCTCAGTGTAAGTTTTAAAAGTTGGCTTATTCAAAAATAAATGATCAATTTCATGTTGTATGTTTAAATCCAACTGCATGCCGTTAAGAAAGGATTCTCCTTTGATAGCTCCCTTTTCCTTTGCAAACTTAGACACATTTGCAGCTATGTTGCATAACAGTTCCTGGTAATTTTCTAATGGAATCAGTTTTCCATTAGAATTTCTAAGAGTTAGAATTTCTTTCTCTTGCAACACAACAAACTTATTCTTAAATATTTTCGCTTGTAGCTCTAGTTCTTTAAAATTATTCTCAAACTCCACCATCAAATTCTTTTTAGTTAAAACTCTTTTGACTTCCATTATTGTCTTTGTTCTTTCCTCAATGTGAAGCTCTTCAAGTTCTTCTATGGTTTTAGAGTTCAACATCCATATTATCTTTTGTGCTTCTTCTAGCCTATGCTCAATATCAGCTTAAGTTTGCTCCAACTCTGCTTTAACTATCTGGACCAGTTCTTCCTATTAAAAAATGATTTAGATAGAAGGCCACAATTATGTAATATTAGCATTAATATTTTTCCAAATGATACATTTGGCCTCTTACAACATTTGATTAACGATGGACTAGTCTTCATACTTCTAAATTTTTTGAATTAACTTGAAGTTATTTTGTACTTCTGCCAAGTATGCATTATATAAATTTATCTTGTTTTCTTCCATCTTGGTGAGCGTTGCTGAAAATTTCTCCACCTCTTTATTTTTTAGTGATAATTCCCCCAAAGCTTGAGTTAGCTCTTCTAAGGAATCTATAACTGATACTTGTGCTATCAGCTGGGTTACAGTTCTTATTGTTGGTGTTCCTACTATTGATGTTCCTGTTGTTGTTGTTCATGTTGTTGATATTCATTCTATTGATGTTCCAACTATCTCCCATTGCTCCTTTTATTTTAGTAGTGCTTCCATGTCTAGTTCCGTTTTCTGGATTTGAGAATTCTGTTCTACTACTATTATAAACAACTTTTATTTCTCCATCTCCAAACTAGTGACTTCCTTAGCATGTTGGTGTTCTGTAGTTGGAAGTTTGAATTATTTCCTGAGAGCTTGAATGTCTGTATTCTTGCTTTTGATCAAATCCTATGATTCCTTGACATCACTAGGATCATATCCTAGTTTAATAAATAAATCTTCTAATTTCTTGATTCTACTATCTTTGACCATAGAGGGAATCCTCTCAATCTTCAGCTGTGAGTGAAATTTTTTATGTGAAACCTGAAATTTAAAATCAACCATGGTTAAGCTCGTTAGATTTGAGTAGATCATCTCATCATCCTACTTCTCAAAATAGATCTAATCTATTGCATGAACTTGTTTGTTATCAACTAAAAATATGGAGGCCTTATAATCTTCAACACCTTTGGGGGTTGACACTTTGGGTTCCAAAAAGGCCATTTGAAATTGTCCCTTATCTGAATCAAAAGAAGACAACAACTTGTGTTAAGTGGTGGCAATTTGTTTCCAGAATTATGAGTCTGTTGAAGCTTTGAGAGCTTCATTCTTTAATTTGATCTCCTTGTACCTTGTCAAAATATGTGGCCTTGGTGGAGCCTGAGAAGTAGAAGATATAGGAGACTCATTTGTCTCTTCTACATATGGGAAAGAGGTGCTAGGAGCGTTTATCAAAACCAATGTAGTCTACTCCTGTACATCCCTTTCTTATGAAGATTCTTCTTGAATGGTGATTACTTGAGGATTAGTCTTACTATCAATCTTTTTAGTGTTCTATGGATCCTTCTTCCTTCTCTTCAATAGAAGAAAATCTGCAACCCGTATTTGAGAGTCATTGGGAGACATGCTTTCCCTTAGCCTCTTTCTTTCTTTTTCTTTAGGAATAGGAGCTTGTAATGAAGACTAACTAAAAAACTACTCTTCAGCCTCTTGTAATGTGCCTTCTACCCATTCCTCTTGATTATCATACTACTTTATCTCTGGGCTTGTTGTATGTGGATATGGAGTACTTTTTTGTTCAATCCTCAACTTATAAATTACCCCCAAAGGATCATAGGAGCATGTGAAGTTGGGTTTGAATTTCATCTGTTTTAACATTGCTTCCACCTCCTTTGCTGCTGTTCTAGTGTTTAGAATGTAAGGGCCTACTTGTGACTTTATCTTGAATTGTGATTTCTTCTTATTATACACAAAATGTAGGTCATCCATATTTAACATCTGCCTGGCATACTCAAAAGAAAAAATCCTTACATGCACAAAGATTGGTAATCTATAAGGAGGGAGCTCACATCCATAAATTCTGATCTCTATATAGTTCTAGTATAAATACCAATCTCCAACCTTTGATTGTTTTGGGAGGTGCAAAAATTTCTTGATTTCTGGAAATATCCTCAGTATAATATCATTGCATAATAAACACAAAGATGTGTGAAGTAATTGGTCTAAAAAATTTGTATAAGTGTACTCCTCTGAATTTCTTCCGACCATTGAAGTCTAATGGATAACTAACAATGGGTTACCCTGCTCGTCCATCTTCTACATTCAAAGTGGAATCTCTTTGCGTGGTAAAATAACATGAGCTACACTAACACTGGCTAATATTTCAATATACCTCCAGCTTTAAATTTCATAAATTGATCATGCATGACATCAGACAAAAAATTGACTTTAATTAAATAGAACTAAAGGTTTTTGCCCAACTAAGGACACTGATAAGAACCCTAAAATGACCTCATCAACCCACTTGCCTATATAATATCTTTGTAAGTGAGTCACCATGGAAATTACTTGCTTTGATATTTCTGGGAAAATGGGAACAAGGTATGGGGGATTAGATCTGAGAAATTCAACATTTTTAGAGAGAAAACATTAAAAAATATGGGCTCTCTGGGGGAAAGTAAGATTTTTATACAATTCCATTAATGTATCAGTAGAAAATGGATGCAGGGAGGCTTGGGGATTTATTTGCAAAGCTTGGAAAATACTCTTAAGAGAAATAGAAAAGATAACTTCATCATTCTGGGAAATCACTACTTCTTTGCTTGAAAGTTATATGAGATGACACCATGATGAAAAATCAAGGAAGAAATGGGTTTGAGGGATAATAAATTGAGGGGGAAGGGAATCCCAGATGCTCAAGTCATCACTGTGATCAAGTTATTTCTGTTTCTCCCAATTATGGAGTTCATATAAGTCGAAGTCACAATCAGTCTGAGCAATTATGTATCAGGTGTTGACCAGAGGAGTTCTATCAAGGTCTGCGACAGAGGGAATCATGGGATCTTCCTCAGTCATATTTCCCTTTCCCTTTTTTCACTAGCATTTTCAATTACAAAGAAGCAGGAAAGAACGAGATTACGAGAGTGCTTATTTGGTCGAAGTTTGTAGAGGGATAGCTGACAGAGAGCACCTGGAAACTTTAGATTGGATCAGGATTGACCTACAAAGACTAAAAGAGAATGGAAAGGAAATAATTGCAGGCTTATGGGGGTTTTTATAAGAGAATTGGTGGGGATCATAACGAAATTACTACCATTTCAGGAGCGAAATAAATTAATTCGAAAACAAGTCATTAGGCTGGAGAGGAATTAATGTGAAACATTCTTCAGTAGGTTGGCAGGTGATTTGAACATTCAATGGTCGAATGATGTGGAGAGGGGATGATGTGGAAAGGAGATGACATGGAGGAATGACATGGTTGGTGGAAAGGAAGACAATTGGCGAGAGCGGATGGGAAGAGGTGATGGGTGAAATGAATGAGGAGGCGGTGATTTTCAGGGGGGGTATGCATGGTAAACAATTTTTGGAAGGGACCCCCTAAAAATCTTGAGGAGCTGACACGTCGCAAAAGCGGTGTTTGCGCAAACAGCTTTTTGGGATCCCCCCACTCCGTTAAACATCGATAGTGCGGTGGGGGGGGGGGGGGGGGGTTCGAAATACTTCTCCCACCATTGATCTGAATGGGAGTCATCACCATTGTTGATTGGCATTCGATAGTCATTCACAACACGACAAATTTTCATTTCATGGGCTAATAATTAATATAAACTAAAGTTATGAAAAAAAATTACATCAAACTTTATTTCGAAATCCAGGCGACATTTTGACTGGCACACCATATGGGGCTTTTGTTTTATTTTTATTTCTTTTAGACTTCATATCTATATATATATATATATATATATTCCCAATTTTTTTTGTCTTTTCATTTCTTTTTCTTTTTATGAGCCAAACAAATGTTAAAATATAATTTTTTTTTTTACAATATCATAGTGGGATGCATAACTTATTTAATTAAACAAGAATCCTATATTTATAGGAGCCTAACAACTATTATCATTCAAATAGTCATCCAAGCATGGGTCCACTCTCTATGATCAATGGACGAGACTATTTGATCATTGTACATGTAATATTGGCTTATATGGTGAGCATGGGTATGCCTCCCTCAACAATGACATCATGATGATCATATGTATTATGACAAATGATGATGTTGACCAATTTGTTCTTGATATAGACTTGTCACAAGGTAAAGCACTCCAATCCTCAGCCATTACTTCTGACTTTGTACTTTAGGGGGCAATTTGTTACAAGCCATTTTGTCACATCAACCCAAAAAATAAATATTGAATGTTCTCCTTCTAGAAGCTTCTAAGGTTGTTTTAACTATTTACCATGGATATAGATCTCGGTTTCCTATCTGATACTATCTTGGAGACCTTATCGCTTATCCCTTGAGCTTATCCTCTCTCATAAGCGGATCTCAAGCATAGATTGGTAAGTCCTAAACTACAATGTTTACCCTATAAATTGATTGCCTCCCATAGATTCGGGTTTGGATTTTGGAGATTGCTAGTGCCCTCATACTGCTACTTTGAGCTTAAGGAAATCATCATTCATTTGCATTAGGGTTGATTGTGAAGGTGTGCTTTTTGATAAAGAAGGACAAGTCAAGTGGGGAGACACATCTACAAATTCAACTTCTAATTATGGTTGTAAATATCTCCTTTATTATTATTCTTTCCTATACTTGTCTTATGCTTATGCTCTTGTAGTTCAATTCCATGTTGACTCATTCAATGAAGATATTTGATTATTCTTTGTGGATGTTGTGGTTCCTTTTCTTGTTTTAGTCATTGTTGCAAGTTCCATTTATAGCGTGTGGAGCTAGGATAGGAGCTTACAAGAAAAGAAGAGAGAAGGACTTGCTACGAATTCTAGGCAGGTTCATTTTCCATATTCAAATCTCTTTAAGGAAATAATTGATTAGTTTTTTCCTCTGTTGTTCTAGATTAGATGACTAGATCTAGGGAATTCATGTTTATCCACAGAAGTGAAATTCCATATAATCCTCTTTATCACTAGCCTCATACATTTTATTATCAATAGAAGTTTTTGAATTACTTCTACTTGTAGTATTAATAATTTTATTCTTAGGTCTCTTCCTATGAGTCCTTTTACTGGCTCTTGTCTTTCCTATATATATATCGATTGTCTTTCCTAATACTAGTTTACATATAGATAATCATTTATTCCCTATCGTTAAGGTTTTTCCACCTTGCAAAAGTTAACATTCTCATCACCAATTCTCATGTTTTTCTTTTATACTAACTAATTTTCCTTTTGTGAAATTTTATTTCCCAAATTCTAACCTAACATTATTCCTCATTTCACATTAATGTAATAGTTCGATCATTATTTTGAAAACTACCATTATTGTCTATGTAATATTTCAATAATTAATTGTCTTCACAAATACCTTAGATCGATAATTAATTTTCTTCACAAATACCTTAGATTAATGCTCAAAGTTATGTAATATTTCGATAATTAATTTTCTTCACAAATACCTTAAATTAATGCTCAAATTTATATAAATATTTGTATAGACAACATGATCATATGTTTTTTATAATAAAGAATTTTCCTTAATCTAACATTGTTCCTCATTTCATATTAATGTAATACTTTTACCATTATTTTTAAAACTTCTACCACTATTGTCTAGGTAATATTTCTATAATTAATTTTCTTCACAAATATTTTAGATCTACACATATACCTTAAATCAATGCTCACACTTATATAAATATTATATCAATGTTCACAGTTATCCTCATCCTCATTTCATATTAATGTAATACTTTTACCATTATTTTTAAAACTTCTACCACTATTGTCTATGTAATATTTCTGTAATTAATTTTCTTCACAAATATTTTAGATCTTCACATATACCTTAGATCAACGCTCACACTTATATAAATATTATATCAATGTTCACAGTTATATAAATATTTGTATAGACAACATGATTATAATCCCATGACTCCATCATTCACCAGTTTTCATTATATTTGATATGTGTGACTTGCGAATGTTTTAATATTTCAATAACCAATTCCCCTTCTTCATACTCCGAAATTAAAGTTATATTGTGACAATTATGTGGGATTATTCGTTATGTCTACAATCCATGTACGTATTCGACATGTTTTTAGATTATTCCTTCCATAAGCGGGAAAGCTTCTTTTATTAGCCACGTATTTAGTTTTTGTGATTATTCTATCAACGACCTAGATTTTACGACCCAAATCAATGGTTAATCTGCAACTAGGTTTACGGTGAGGGTTTAATGACCTCCCAAAGTTATTTTCTTCTTTTCATTTTTACACCAAGTAATTCTAGGTCATGTCACTTGCTACGTCTAGACTTTTGTTAGGGTTTCAATGGTATGAACTTACTATAGGTGCATTTTGAGGCACCTTCTCACATATATGGCCACCATTTGTCACATATTAAGGGTTGACCCTGTAATTTCTCAAAAGGAAGGATTTAATTGTCGGTTCAAGTTCAAAGAATATTCACAAAGATAATTATTACTTAATAGGTTGGTAATGGGTTATTTCACTTCAATTTAATTTATTTATTTGTTATTATTATTTAATTTATTTATTTTTTCGATTCTATACTTTGTTTGGTTAATTTACTGTACTTTGTTTGGTTAATTTACTGATATATTTTAACAGTTCTGTTAATATGTCTGCAAGATAGACATTTGAAATCTCATAATGGTACATAGAGGTTGTTTTTTCGAAACAGGCAGATATTTGCTAATAACCAATTACTAAGCATTGTCAGTTAAAAAAGTTTTATATTATTTAAAAAAATTATTCTTATTGTATAGTTATTGTGATTATTTTTTTATGTTTTGTTTTTTTTTTAAATCTTTCACTACCCTATGGTTATTTGAGGAGTGTTCCTCTTTGTTTGTTTTAGGTTTTTAAATATGATAAAGAGTTTTTTAATAACCAGTAGTATGTGTTTTCCTCTCTATAAAACATTCACACAGTCTCAATCTATTTGAGAGGTGTTCTTCTTTCTTTCTTTTAGGTTTTTAAATATGGCAAAGAGTTTCTTAATAACCAGTAGTATGTGTTTCCTTTTTCCTTTGTATAAAACATTCAGATAGTCTCAATCACAACATCCATTTTGTTCAGCACTGGAAAGTTTTTTGTTCTCTTCTCTTCATTGGACATTAATTTTATGTATAGCCAATAGGTTCTAGGAAAAGTTCTCTTCTTTGTAAACCCTTGTGGTTTCAGCTTCATTGAAGGGATTTAGCTAAGGTATCTTGTTTTTTTTCTGTGCTAACTACATGTAAATTAAACCCCAATTCAACTTTACAGAAGTCGTTTTGTTTACATGTCTTTCTATTAATCTCCATTTTTCTTCATTTATATATTAATACATGTCTTTTTCACTGTACTGTTCTCCATTCTGGCTTATGGCACAACTCTTATTTGTTGTTTTTCTTTTTTCTAGCTGGAATTCCAGAGTAGCTAAGAACCGTGTAAGGTACTATCTTCACTTCGTTTTTTTAATGAAACTCTTGTTACAATTTTTTCCTTTTATTAATATAAATAATAGTTAATAATAAATTTGTAATATTCAACTTGGTTGTTTTCAGGTATATTCCAGTGCACCTTACCACTTCATTATTTTCAGCCGCGCCTGAAACTGTTCTAGGAATTTTATTATTGACTTACGATTTACATTTTTCTATCCAGGCTGGAAATAATACTAAAAAAAATTCCAGTTCTCATGAGCAAGACAAATATGAGTTATTCAGGACAATTTTTATTGTCTTATTAGTTTCTTTTTCCTCATTTTTCTTATACCATGTGATGTAGAAGCTATGGTTTCCTTTAGAAAAATTCCGTTTTGATGTAATGACTGTCATAATGCCTAAATAAAATTAAGCACAGTTGTTTATAAATTTTCTACCAAAAGTAATTTTTGTTAAATTCTTGTTTAATTGAACTTATTAGTATAAACGGTTTATTTTGTAAAAGTTAACTCTATTCACAAGAAGTTATTCCAAAGAGGAATTACGTTTATAACTCTATATAGAGATACTTTCTAATTGTATATAGATACTTTCTAATTTTTATTAGTTATAATAGTTCTCAAAAGGCTATCTCTTATTAGTCCCTGCCCATTGGCTCTCTCTTATTATGGCAATGGGTCCCTGCCATCTGGGAATGGGCTGGAATGGGCAGGGACTATAGCAATCGAAATAGAGGTTCTAAGCATTAGTTTTAACCGTTCATTAGAAGCAATAAAACTCATAAGCAATGTTTCGGCAGGGAATAAGCATTGCTTTTAGGTTTAAGTGAATTTTCCAACAGCGCAAATTTTTTTAGCCATCTTATTTGGCCTCTTCTCGAGGCCAAAGGCTATTACCATAGGCCAAAGGCTATTACCATATAATATAATGGGCCATTTCCTTCGCATTTCCTTGGCATTCTCAAATCAGGAAACTAATGCTGGCATTACCTGAAAGCATTAAATGTTATGATTTAAAGCATTAAATGTTATGATTTAATGACTGAAAACATTAAATGTTATGATTTAATGACTTGCCTATTGACTGACTATATGTGACCAGGTTAATAGTGCAACCAGGTACCCCATATTTGCATGTAATATGACATCTACCAACAGTCACATTACATGTAATCTGACATCTGCCAAACAATCACATTACATGTAGTCTGACATCTGCGCCCTTGCATGTAATCTGACATCTGTGCAGTACTGCCCTTGTGTCTGGTCCTTGTCCTTCATTCTGGTCCTTGTCCTTCATTGGCATCTCCTACTGGTCCTTGTCCTTCATTGGCATCTCCTACTGGTCTTTGTCCTTCATTGGCACCTCCTAGATCTTTTGTTGGCTGCTTGGCTTTCGCTGTTGCTGGTTATGCTGGTTCAAAATGTGTTTCAGCTGGTTCAAAATGTGTTTCGGGGAGGGCTAATATAGAACCAGAACAAGCTAAGCTTACAGAACCAGAGCAAGCTAAGCTAACGAAATTCAGAACCAGAGCAAGCTAAGCTAACAAAATTCAGAACAAGTCAAGCTAACGAACATGGGTAAAAGTCAAGCTAACGAACATGGGTAAAGGGTAAGATCGATACGAACATGGTGTTGTGCTCTACAACAACCCCCCATTTCATATCATCTTTACTTATAAATATTAACGTATGAAATGGGTCCCTTCAAAATTTAATTGGTATCAATTCTTTAATTGTTCAAAAGAGGTCCGATAATCAAATGAATTCATTTCATAAAACCCGTTTTGAAAAGACCCTTAAAAGAGATAAGGCAAATCTTTGTTATTGCGATAAAGCGATCGCAAGATCGCATATCGCAATGACATAAGAAATATAAATAAGCGGCACATTGATTACCCCCGATGCGATATCGCAATCGGTGATCGGCAACACTTCATACACATCTTAAAAAACGCACATAACATAAGCCCCGACGCGACGCGATATCGGCGATCGGGTATCGGCGATACTTCATATGCGGTCAAGGCAGTTTAAGTCATTTACTCCGAGCCAATGCAATTGCGCAATCGGTGATCGGCTACATCCCATGCACATTAATAAGGCGCCCAGGTCTTACCCCCGATGCGATGCGATATCGGCAATCGGGGAATCGACAAATCACTCTAAATGCACCTTGTCATATTTTTTCGCGCTAATCCGATGCGACGTCGCAATCGGCGTTCGGGAGGATCCTATGCTTATGATTATATAATACCTACTCCCCTACTACGATGCGATATCGCTATCGGCGATTGGAATTTCAAAAAGCATAAGCTTGAAGATCTAAAGTATTATTGACATCCGATCAATACAGCGCTGATTTCGAAAAAGCCGTTAAATGGAGGGATAAGGTGATGTATTCATATTTAAAGTTTTGCCCCTTCGATTAACGATCACCTGCGCTCAACCGCCAAAATATCCATTGCACGCTTAAGGAAGTCATTCAACCGGATAATGGTGTAATAAGCATTTAAGGAGTAGCAGGCCTTAAACGGCCATTTAATATATCTGCAATATCTTCTCATTGATTGGATCCACAGCCATTTTTGAGAGTTAATCTCTCAGCACGCTTCAATTGATATATCTTGCCCACCATGAGTCCTCAGTATTATATTTCTATGTTACGGTTTTTCTTGCCTTTGTGCAGAATTCATCCTCCAAGACAAGCCTGAGCATGATGGGAAAGAAATCTAAGAATACCGCGGGTTCCGCTGCTACATCAGTTGCAGGACAAGCTGCCACAGATAAAAAGAAGGGCTTAATATCGGATACTACATGCACGGGCCTTACTAGAGCTACATGGCAAGGCACGTATAATTTGATTGAAGTTGAACAACCAGAGAAGGCAGTGACAGAAGCTACTGCAGATCCCACTCGCAAGTCTGATTCCACTCTCAAAGACTTAGCCGACTCTTTCCTTCACAGGATAGCAGCCAGAGAACAGATTCTCCCCTACACAGATGTCGTGCGATGGGAAATTGAGGAAATTCCAATCCTCGACAGAACTTTTTGCACCAGAGATGGGAGGATTTTTGGATCGTTCAAGCCAGAACATCTAAGGCAAATGTATCATTTGCCTGAGCGAGAGAAAGTCTATAACAAGACGTTCCTGGAGAAATTTGCAGCTGATAATGAAGTAGAATCCGAACCCATCCGGGATTGGAGGCAGAATCCAGCCAAACACAAGCACGAGTCTTCCGGTAAGTACTCAGTCGATTCTTTGGCTTCTCCCTATTGTTATGCGGGGATAATGATGTGTAGGCTATGGGGATTACATGACTCTGCTAATTTTACCATAGAGATGGTTCCTTTAATGGAAGCAGCAGTAAACAACATAATTATGGGTTGGGCTACTATTCTCTCTGATAAGCTAGCCGTAGCTGTTCGTGATTTTAGAAAAGGTTCTGTTGTTACTGAAAGGAAAATTCCACCGTTTTATTACAGTGCATACATTTTAGATACATTATGTTTTAATTCTGAGTTTCCCGTCCTCGGTTGGAGGTGGACTCCCCAAGACCCCTCACCCATTCATATCTACCACCAGAAATTATGGAAATCTTCTTACAAACACCATTTGTATCAAATCTGCAATGGCTTTATGGTTCCCATTCATTATTCTATTTTTGATAAGCCCATTCCCAGGATCTCCTACCTAGCTTCCTTTGACTTACCGGCAGTAGCAAGTTGGTTTGGAGAAGAGAGATTTACCTACATTAGGGTTTTTGGCAGCCAAACCAATCTGCATGTTCTCCCTTTGTATATTCCAGATAAACTGCTAGCAAGAGAAGTCTCCTATCAAATTATGGCAAAGAGTACTACACAGACTCTCAAGAAAGAAAAGAAGAGGGGCTGGCCCTCTTTTCCTTTGAGAATTGGTGTATATACTCTGCATGATCTCAAACACGCAGAAAAGGAAGCCACAAAGATGCAGTCCTTAACCCTGGCCACTATCCCGAATAGGCTATATGATCCAAACAAACACACCTATACTGCATTAGAACAGGCCAAATTAACAAAATGTGACCATCAAGAAGATTGGTTTGACGACCTATTCGTTTCAAACGAAACAATAGGTCAAGCTAGAGAACTTGCTCGATTAAAATATAATGATGAAGGGGTAACTGAGTTCAATAAACTTAGGGAGCAGAGGTTGCAAACTCTGCCTCTAGATTTACTAGCAACAACCCCAGCGACGTCTTCAAGCGAGCCTGGTCGGCAACAGTCAAGCCAGCATCCTGTTATAAAAAAAGATCAAAAGAAGCAACAGGAGGAAAATCAGAAGAAGCAACAGGCAGAAAGGCAAAGGAAAGAACAAGCAGAAAAACAACAGAGAGCACAAATGGAACAAGAAGAGAAAAAGAAGAAAGAGGTAGAGGAACAGCAGAAGAGGGAACAAGAAGAGAAACAGAAAAAAGAACTGGCAGATAGGCAGAAAAGGGAACAAGAAGAAAAACAGAGGAGAGAACAAGAAGAACAACAAAGGAAAGAGCAGGAAAAAGAGCAGCAGAAGCAAACCACCGATGTCAATGTGGACACTACCATAGACCCCAAACTATTTCAAGAATGGCAGCAATTTCATTCCATCATCAGTGGATTGGAATGTTCAAAAGATGGGGACACTTCCAAGACAAATGATACACAGGACATCACTTCTCCTCAGGTTCTAAGTGGAACCAGCGGCCCACCCATTTCATAGGATGTTGAGGTAATTCCTAAAGACCCTTCCGATCAAATCATTCTCCAAGTGGAAGATATTCCTCCCTTGGATGTTTTCTACAGCCCAAGGCATAGAGCAGTTGTGAAGCGATCAAGGAAAAGACGAAGGATTGATCAACCTTCTATCTTTCCAGAGAAAATAGTCATGGGTAATGTAGTATGGAAGGAGGAATTGGACCCCTCCGATGACCTAACAAAGCTGTCACAGTATGCAGGTGCCTATTCTGCAGCAACTATCGACAATGCATCGAAGGTAAGTCTTCTGCTGAAGACTAAGGACCAAGATATTTTTGCATTACAGGCAGAGGTGACCGAGGAAAAACAGAGGGCAGCGCAAGCAGAGGAGCAGTTGCTGGTACAACAACAAATGAATAATCAATTAACCCAGCAATTGCAGGAAGAAAGGCAGAAGATCGACCAAAGCGCGATCCAGAAACAAAAAGAGTTATCGGAGGCATTGGCACAGTTGAGGACAACAAACGAGCTAATGATGAAAACGAAGGAGGAGAAAATAGCTCAATTATCATCACGACTCGAAATCATAAAAGGCACCCAAAAGGTGGAGGATTTCAGAGCAGAGGCATCGCAAATAAACAGTGCTTTAATATCGCAGATTAGACTCATGTGTAATCAACTCACTGAGGCAGAACCATTGTGCGAGCTAACTACATCCATTAATCAGCAGGTAGAGAAGGCCAGAAATGAATTGGACCAGGCCGATGAGCTCATAAGTGGATATCTTGGCTGGCAAGATTCTGATGTGGGAAAAGCAGCGAAGTTGCCTGGAATCCAAGAAACATATAAGGACATACTCTTTACAGAATGGCACACTCAAGTGATGAAAGCAGAAAGGGCGGCTTCAAGATGTAAATTAACTGCAAGCAATATGATTGATCTAGTCAACAACACCCTCTACCTGGCAAACATGATCTCCCAGTGTACACCTGGAAGAATAACAACAACAAATGTGATTGAGCAAACAAGTTATCCTGACTTAGAGGAGAAGGGGAGATTAATCGCTGGGGTTAACACCTTGACTTTCGATGCATATTGGCTCTTTCTGATCAAGCCACACACACAAAGGTCTGCCCTCAAGTGTTTAACTGATGCACTCGGGTGTATAATTCCCGATATTCAAGATGCCACATACGCTGCTCAGCTCAGTTCGCGCCTCAACAAACCGCCTGAAGTAGAACCAATGCTAGCGATAAATCAGCTCAGGTTTAAAGGCAAAGAGCCTACCTGATGAATCATTGCTGCCGATTGCCAGATCGTTCCAAGAAATAGGATCAATATTTATTGATGCCAATTATGTAGGATTTCTGTTTATTAGATATTTAGATTAGCTTAGTATTTATAGACCCTTTCATTGTTTTGGAAAGGGTCGTAAAATTTTGTAATAGACTTAAAGACTGAAGTTTGCACTATTGTGCTTCAGCCTATATTCTTTTATGAAACTCGACCAATCGTTCTTAATTTGACAAGGAAGTTTCTTTATGCAATTGTGCACTACTGTCTTTTGTTGGGGATTTTCTCTGAGTCGAAGGAAGAACTGTGACATAACGATTGATATACGGGAGTGTTAATCAGCTTATATGGTACTTTTATCTGTATCTGTATTCATTCCTTTTGTATGAATTGTTGTGTAATTATTCTTGCTATTATTGAATACATGTATGTGCTGTAACATCAAATCTCTATCTCATTCCACTATTGGATGTTTTGCAATATGCCTTTTTCTTTAATCATGCATGTAACAATGATATAAATGATGAAATGTAGTAATTTCGCTGTTATCACTTTGCGTAACTATTTATGCACAGCAGTCTTGAATGATTTAATATCTATGTTTTAGAGATGGAGTCATCTATATGCCTGTCTTAAAGCACAGATCATCAAATGCTATGCTTTAGAAAACAATAAGTTCTCGGGATAGATCATAGTTATTATATTTTATTGATAGTTTTAGTTATTCGTTTATCGCCAGCATATTCTATAAGTCATTCATCCATCCTGCCTACCTATAATGTTTGGGAAACTGGTCCCATTATCCCCAGTCAGAGCCACTATTCCAAACGAAAAAGGAGTTGTATCAAGGTCTGGACCAGGTGGTTTCCCCTATGTTGTTGCAGCGATTTTCGAGGCATCAACATAATTGGCACTAGAAGGAGGGATATCAACTGTGAATGGCACATAAGCCAAAACCTATAAGCCATTCTAAGAGTAATTCTCCCTCTGAGGGGGCATCAACATAATTGGCGCTAGAAGGAGGGATATCAACTGTGAATGGCACATAAGCCAAAACCTATAAGCCATTCTAAGAGTAATTCTCCCTACGAATCCCCTCGATCTTCCCATTTGCATACTGGTTCGCCGGTATCCAAACAAGGAGAAGGGGAATCAACTACCACTGCTCAAACCCATCATACTCCAGAACAATTAAGTCTTGAATTACCTAAAGTCCAGTCTCTAATCCATAAACTTCAGAGCTTCTCGATTTCACCATAGAAATCTGAGGTATCAGAAAGCAGTGCGACTTCGCAGTTCAATCTAACTCATCCTCTCAACAGACTTCAGAGCGAGAAACTCAGTATTGAACCCACTGAGTTCCCTTTACCCAAAAGGAAAAAGGCGAAGAAAATTACCGAAGGATCTGATAGTGAAGAGCTTTCATCCACGTCCTCCATTGCATCTTCCCCTCTGCGAAGTCAACCATCCACTCCCCCATTACAAATTGTCGTTCACCAGGGATTAGAAGCCTCAACATCCCAACCTGTTCACTCCTCATCATTAATTCCTTCCCATACATCTGGAATCCCAACAATAGTATCAACCACTGTCGCTATTATAATGGCAGACCCATGGACTAGGCCAGGTGCAGTCAACATGCCTGTACCATTGCACCCTCTACCAGACGCTCCTGAAAAATGGCTGCCTAAATTTAACCCAGATGATGAAACCCAGGCTGAAGATGTTGTTGTAAGACTCTTCCCCTACACCTTGCAAGGATCAGCTGGATCCTGGTATTTTTCCTTACCCTCTGGTTCAATTACCAGTTGGAACACTTGCCAAGAGCAGTTTCTTACCAAATATGGAGATGACAGGTCCTTAGCTACCTTAATAAACGACCTCTCCAATCTGAGAATAGAGCATAGGGAACCAATAAAGGAATTTAACGCCAGATTTAATAAACTCCTGAATAAAATCCCTACAGCTTCCAAACCAAGTGAACAAATTCGAAGCGAATGGTATATTACCGCCCTACCTGCCAACATAGCCATTTTTGTAGACAGGGTCGGGAAACCTACCTTAGCTGAAAACATGAGAGAAGCACTTGCTGTGGAAAAGCGCATCAATGCTCTAGAGAAGAAGGCTGCTTTGGAAGATAGAAAAGCTAAAAAAGTCTCATTTAAAGAGGATTCCAAGAAAACCCCAAAGGACCCGTACGACATGGAGGGTTTACAAAAAGTCCTGAAAACATTGTCTAGCGAAATGGTCGAAATAAAGAAGCAGGTGGCCGAAACCTCAAACAAAAGACCATTTAGGACTTATAAGAAAACTGAAACAAAGCCGCCAAATGCCATATCTAACGCAGATTCAGAGCAAGAAGAAGAGGAAGAGGAAAAAACCTCACAAACTGATGATGAAGAAGAAGTAGCTGAATGCCACGGAATGTGGGATTTTATACTCCCAAACTCTGATACCGAGAATGAAGAAGAAGCCTTTCCTGTTACTACAAGAAGTAAAAGTACTTCTGAACGTACGCAGGAAACTTCAAAGAAATGGAGTGCAGGCGCTACCACAACAAAGGAAAAAGTTCCCCCAAAGAAGTCGCCTGTAGTAGTTCCCCAAAACCAGCCTTCAACTTCTAATTCTCCTTCAACATCCAAAACATTAGTGGTATCCGATTCAATGGAATATAATATCATTGATGACATGAAGAAAACTAAGGCAAACATAACGATGTTTGAGCTTAGTAAGTTAAAGCATCAGCAAAAATTACTTCTTAAAGAATTGAATGCTGTTCCCTCTACTCCCCTTCCCAGTGCAAAAGCTGCTAATGATTCAGGCCAACCTCTTCCAGGTATGGTTGAAGCTACCGATTCAGTTCTAATTGGAGATAGATCGAATTCTCATACTCCACCCTTCTTGCTGACCTATGATATTTATAACAGAAACCTGCACAACTGTTTAATTGATTCAGGGGCATCATCCAACATAATGCCAGCTTCAGTTTGCTCTAAACTGAACATTGAACCCCAGAAGTCTGTTATTCATATTGTACAGTTGGACAGGACTAAAGTGCAGGTTGTGGGAGAAATTAATTCCGTAACTATCAGGTTGTCTGCCGACCCCAGGATTGTACAGAGGATTGATATCTTAATTGCTGACATACCTGAATTCTACGGTTTAATTTTGAGCAGAGATTGGTCTGAAAAATTGCATGGGTATATTTCCACAGATTGGTCACATATGTGGCTTCCCTACAAGGGAAAGCCAAATCAGATAAGGATCGATCGAGAGAAGCATATGACCCACACAGTTACTGAATTTGAGTAAGAAAACCAACCTGTAGCGTTCAACAACAATATTTTGGGGAACTATTCTTCAGAGTCATTCTTTGGCAACTTTGTTGCCCAACCATCTCCTTTTTCAGTTAATCATTTTACATCTCAGATTGAAAATTTTCACAAACTGATAAGTCTAGATGTTTTAATGATGCTGAGGAAAATGTAAATATTTTTCTTAATACTCCTTTATTTTGGTCTTTATATTTTGATGGCTCTAAGTCCAGCGAGGGCTCAGGAGCAGGTTGCATTTTGGTTAGTCCACAAGGGGAAAAGACAATGCTGTCTTGTAGGTTAGAATTTGATTGCACTAACAACACAGCCGAATATGAAGCCTTAGTCCAGGGATTATATAAAGCAATCGGCCTCAAAGTGCAATATCTAAAAGTATTTGGCGATTCGGAAATCATTGTTAAACAGGTGAGGAATGCAATTCATTGTCTTTCAAATCACCTCAAGCATTATCAATCGCTAGTACAGGATCTTACCTCAAACTTTTCAGCATTTAACATTTCTTCCATACCTAGGTCGCAAAACTCGGCAGCCGACCTACTAGCCAATGTAGCTTCTAAGCTTCTACCTTCTGAAGACTACATCCTTGATAGATTTTCCGTAGAATTACTTTTTAGGCCTTCAATTCCTGACAATGTCACTAATTGGAGAGTATTTAACCACGATGAAGATATCTTGCAATTTCTAACTTCCGAAAAGTCCTATGACAATCAAATTATTGAGGAAAATGACCATGATCTATAGATGAAAGAGACACCTCAAGAAAATTCAATTCCTAAACCAGTGGTAAAGCTCGAAGATCTTTATGATATCAAAGACAGGTTTAAACCTGTAATTAATGCAAAGCTTCAAAGTTCTACCCTTAGGTTTGAATTGATAAATCTAGGTACTGACCATGCTCCTCAAAACATCAATTTAGGATTAGGACTTTCTTTGGAAGAGAAGGAAGCATTTATTAAACTATTAAGAAGAAACAAATAGGTCTTTGCTTGTAAGTATGATGATTTGAAGACATATGATACATCTATTATCCAGCATACCATTCCTATGCTTCCTGATCAGAAACCGATTCAGCGAAAGTTAAGAAAAATACATCCAAATTTGGAGAGGCAGATAAAGTCGGAACTTAACAAGCTCTTGAAAGCCAAGATTATTTTTCTGGTCCCACATTCAAACTGGGTCTCTAATATGGTGCCAGTCAGAAAGAAAAATGGCGACATTCGAATTTGTATTGATTTCAGGAACCTGAACAAAGCGAGCTTGAAAGATAACTTCCCATTACCTACTATGGAGCAAATACTCCAATCAGTAGCAGGCTCTGAATTGATTTCCTTTCTTGATGGATTCTCAGGATATAACCAAGTTCTAGTTCATCCTGATGACCAACTTAAAACCACATTCAGAACAAAATGGGGAACATATGCGTATCAGAAAATGCCTTTTGGACTTATAAACTCAGGAGCGACATTCCAGAGAGCTATGGATATAGCCTTTAGAGGGTTGATTAATCGAACAGTAGTCGTTTATCTAGACGATATTACTGTATATTCTAAGAAGAGGTATAATCATTTGCATGAATTAAATCAAATCTTTCAGCGATGCAAAAGATATGGTATTTCTCTGAACCCAAAAAAATCTTTCTTTGCTCTTGATCAAGGAAAACTCTTAGGCTTTATTGTATCCAAAGATGGCATTTATATCGATCCTGATCGGATCAAGGAAATTTTTGAAATCCCTTTCCCACATAATAAAAAGTCGATGCAGTCATTTTTAGGCCAGATTAATTTTGTTAAACGATTTGTTCCATATTTTTCTCAAATTATATTACCACTTCAGACAATGATCAAGAAGAATTCGGTCTTCAAGTGGGGATCAGAAGAAAAGCAAGCTTTTGATGTTATCAAGCAATCAATAATCAATGCCCCAGCCTTGAATACTCCAAATTTTTCTAATCATTTTACATTGTATACCATTGCATCCGATGTGTCTTATGCTGCAGTTCTCACGCAGCCAAATGCTCACAATTTAGAAGCACCCATATCATTCTTCAGCTCAAATCTTCAGGGTGCCGAATTAAATTACTCCGATGTAGAAAAACAAGCCTTTGTTGTATTTAAAGCGGTCAAACATTATAGACCCTTTCTTTTAAAAACCCATACAAAGGTAATAGTTCCTTTCCCGGCAGTTAGGCAACTATTAATCCAAAAAGCGCTGGGTGAAAAAAGGGCAAATTGGGTCACAGCGCTTCAAGAGTACGACTTAGAAATTAAGCCAGCAAAGATTGTTAGGGGCCAAGGTTTTTGCAGGATATTGGCAGTAGCATCCAACATTCCAGAATCAAGCGATACAGATCAAACTCAAGAAATTAATCAGATAAGTGTTACTGATTCTGGATCTCAATATGCAGATTTAATCTTTTATTTAAAGAATGGTTATGCGCCTCCGAATTTGTCTTATAAAAACAAAAGGGCCATTAGATTAAAAGCGAAGAATTTTACAATCATTGATGACGTGCTTTTTAGACAGAATTATGATTCTATCTTGTTAAGATGCCTTGAAAAACCTGAAGCCCAAAAGGTTTTGCAGGAGCTACATGACGGACCAGCAGGAGGACATTTCGGAGCTGACACAACAGCTCACAAAATTATTCATGCTGGTTACTATTGGCCTACTTTGTTTAAAGATGCTCACGAGTACGTAAGGAAATGTCTAAATTGTCAAACTGCTAGCGGAAGACAACGTAAATCAGCTTTCCCTCTGCAACCAATCAACATTGAGCAACCATTTGAGCAATGGGGATTGGATATCATTGGGGAAATTACTCCAGCATCTTCAAAACAGCATAAGTATATCCTTACTGCTACCGATTACTTTACAAAGTGGGTTGAGGCAATCCCTTTAAAGACAACAAATTCTGAAGCAATCATTGAATTCATAGACCAATTCATTATTACCAGGTTTGGTGTCCCAAATGCTCTTCTTTTTGATAATGCATCTTATTTTTCAGGCAATGCTATGTTTGATTTCGCTATTAAAAGAGGATTTAAGTTAAAATATTCTGCTAATTATTATCCCCAAGGAAATGGTTTAGCAGAATCTACTAATAAGAATCTGATTAAAATCATTAAGCGAACTATCGAACAAAATCAGAGAAATTGGCACAAATCCTTAGTGTTTGCATTATGGGCTGATAGGATAACACAGAAAGCTTCTATTGGAACTTCTCCATTTAATCTTGTCTATGGAAAAGAAGCAATCTTACCCACAAATCTTGTTCTTCCTTCTTTAGCCCTAGTGCAGTTTATTGAGGAAACTCCTTCCTCTTCTATTCAGTTTAGACATGACCAGATCTTAAAATTAGAAGAGGAAAGAGAAAAGACCAAGGTTATCCATGCCAAACATCAGCAAGTCATCAAAGCAGCTATTGATTCAGTTTCATCCGATTCAAAACAATTCCAAGTCGGTGATTTAGTTCTGAAATGGGACAAAGCCCATGAGGACAAGGGTAAACACTCCAAGTTCCAGAAGTTGTGGCTTGGACCATTTCAGATCTGTGAAAAGATAGGCCATTCAACCTTTATATTGCAAGATTTATCAGGTTTGAGAGATTCTCTCCCTGTTAATGGCCTTGTCTTGAAGAAATTCTTTCACTGAGGAGGTAACCCCTTCTCCTTTCATCTCAGTAGGATTTTATAGTTTGTAGGATTTTTGGAAATAAGGTTGTGAGATGTCTCTCATTGACCTTTTGCTGTGTTTGAAAAGTTGTCCCATAGAACGAATATGAACATTTGCTTTTAAAATGGTAGAACTTTTAACCAAAAAGGATAATTTCTAGGAAATTAGATATCTTTGTATTCTGAAATCACAATTCAAATTTTGTCAACTCCTCTCAAAGCATAGAAATATTGTAAATCATTTTCTGTTTTTAAATTGGTCTCTAAAGGTTATCCATACTAAGATAGAAATCAATCCAATCTCAGCATCTTCAACTCTTACCCTGTCATCCATTTACTCTTAAGGAGAAATTTGTTCACCCCATTCATTAAAGTTTATGATTACTCAGAGTGTAATTCTAAAATATAAGATATTTAAGATAAGAGGTCTTATTAAAAACCTGCTTACCATGTTCATAGAGAAATAGTTTATCTGACATTACCAATACTGCAAACCAAAACAGGGTAATGGCTTGAAATTACAAGACAAGGGGTCTCATCACGAGCCAGCTTGTTCAGTTAAACTACTATCAGTGAGTGGCATTGTCAACAGCTGGCCACCAAACCAGGACAATGGCTTTTTATCTTATCAATGACAAAGAAGACAAAGGAAATGAAGTACAAAATAAAAAAAAATATATATTTTGAATTCATTCTGTTAATCACACTCTTAATTGGATGGGACAATGGGCAATCACATGGTTGAAAGGTATCCCTGTCGAAACTATAGATGTTTGCTGGCAGCAGAGGCTCTACCTATGTCAGATGAGTTTACTATAAAGGCTGATTTGGAAAGGTATTCTATTTTATCATTATAAACCAATAAAGACCTATTTCAAAGCTTAGAATGTTTTTATTTTCTTAGAAAAGAGGAAGTCAACAAAATAGTTTCATTTTTCTCAGATATATAGAAATCTAGTTATATTAGAAATTTCCCCATTGATTGAAACTCTATTTTCTGAAAAAAAAGCTTAAATGTTTCTATTTTTGAAAGAGATAACTCGTTCTTCCAGCGAATCGCCAATTGTTGTGCTCTACAACAACCCCCCATTTCATATCATCTTTACTTATAAATATTAACGTATGAAATGGGTCCCTTCAAAATTTAATTGGTATCAATTCTTTTATTGTTCAAAAGAGGTCCGATAATCAAATGAATTCATTTCATAAAACCCGTTTTGAAAAGACCCTTAAAAGAGATAAGGCAAATCTTTGTTATTGCGATAAAGCGATCACAAGATCACATATGGCAATGACATAAGAAATATAAATAAGCGACACATTGATTACCCCCGATGCGATATCGCAATCGGCGATCGGCAACATTTCATACACATCTTAAAAAACGCACATAACATAAGCCCTGACGCGACGCAATATCGGCGATCGGGTATCGGCAATACTTCATATGCGGTCAAGGTAGTTTAAGTCATTTACTCCGAGCCGATGCAATTGCGCAATCGGCGATCGGCTACATCCCATGCACATTAATAAGGTGCCCAGGTCTTACCCCCGATGCGATGCGATATCGGCAATCGGGGAATCGGAAAATCACTCTAAATGCACCTTGTCATATTTTTTCGCGCTAATCCAATGCGACGTCGCAATCGGCGTTCGGGAGGGTCCTATGCTTATGATTATATAATACCCACTCCCCTACTACGATGCGATATCGCTATCGGCGATTGGAATTTCAAAAAGCATAAGCTTGAAGATCTAAAGTATTATTGACATCCGATCAATACAACGCTGATTTCGAAAAATCCGTTAAATGGAGGGATAAGGTGATGTATTCATATTTAAAGTTTTGCCCCTTCGATTAACGATCACCTGCGCTCAACCGTCAAAATATCCATTGCACGCTTAAGGAAGTCATTCAACTGGATAATAGTGTAAAAAGCATTTAAGGAGTAGCAGGCCTTACACGGCCATTTAATATATCTGCAATATCTTCTCATTGATTGGATCCACAGACATTTTTGAGAGTTAATCTCTCAGCACGCTTCAATTGATATATCTTGCCCACCATGAGTCCTCAGTATTATATTTCTATGTTACGGTTTTTCTTGCCTTTGTGCAGAATTCATCCTCCAACACAAGCCTGAGCATGATGGGAAAGAAATCTAAGAAGACCACGGGTTCCGCTGCTACATCAGTTGCAGGACAAGCTGCCACAGATAAAAAGAAGGGCTTAATATCGGATACTACATGCACGGGCCTTACTAGAGCTACATGGCAAGGCACGTATAATTTGATTGAAGCTGAACAACCAGAGAAGGCAGTGACAGAAGCTACTGCAGATCCCACTCTCAAAGACTTAGCCGACTCTTTCCTTCACAGGATAGCAGCCAGAGAACAGATTCTCCCCTACATAGACGTCGTGCGATGGGCAATTGAGGAAATTCCAATCCTCGACAGAACTTTTTGCACCAGAGATGGGAGGATTTTTGGATCGTTCAAGCCAGAACATCTAAGGCAAATGTATCATTTGCCTGAGCCAGAGAAAGTCTATAACAAGACGTTCCTGGAGAAATTTGCAGCTGATAATGAAGTAGAATCCGAACCCATCCGGGATTGGAGGCAGAATCCAGCCAAACACAAGCACGAGTCTTCCGGTAAGTACTCAGTCGATTCTTTGGCTTCTCCCTATTGTTATGCGGGGATAATGATGTGTAGGCTATGGGGATTACATGACTCTGCTAATTTTACCATAGAGATGGTTCCTCTAATGGAAGCAGCAGTAAACAACATAATTATTGATTGGGCTACTATTCTCTCTGATAAGCTAGCCGTAGCTGTTCGTGATTTTAGAAAAGGTTCTGTTGTTACTGAAAGGAAAATTCCCCCATTTTATTACAGTGCATACATTTTAGATACATTATGTTTTAATTCTGAGTTTCCCGTCCTCGGTTGGAGGTGGAGTCCCCAAGACCCCTCTCCCATTCATATCTACCACCAGAAATTATGGAAATCTTCTTACAAACACCATTTGTATCAAATCTGCAATGGCTTTATGGTTCCCATTCATTATTCTATTTTTGATAAGCCCATTCCCAAGATCTCCTACCTAGCTTCCTTTGACTTATCGGCAGTAGCAAGTTGGTTTGGAGAAGAGAGATTTACCTACATTAGGGTTTTTGGCAGCCAAGCCAATGCACATGTTCTCCCTTTGTATATTCCAGATAAACTGCTAGCAAGAGAAGTCTCCTATCAAATTATGGCAGAGAGTACTACACAGACTCTCAAGAAAGAAAAGAAGAGGGGTTGGCCCTCTTTTCCTTTGAGAATTGGTGTATATACTCTGCATGATCTCAAACACGCAGAAAAGGAAGCCACAAAGATGCAGTCCTTAACCCTGGCCACTATCCCGAATAGGCTATATGATCCAAACAAACACGCCTATACTGCATTAGAACAGGCCAAATTAACAAAATGTGACCATCAAGAAGATTGGTTTGACGACCTATTCGTTTCAAACGAAACAATAGGTCAAGCTAGAGAACTTGCTCGATTAAAATATAATGATGAAGGGGTAACTGAGTTCAATAAACTTAGGGAGCAGAGGTTGCAAACTCTGCCTCTAGATTTACTGGCAACAACCCCAGCGACGTCTTCAAGCGAGCCTGGTCGGCAACAGTCAAGCCAGCCTCCTGTTATAACAAAAGATCAAAAGAAGCAACAAGAGGAAAATCAGAAGAAGCAACAGGCAGAAAGGCAAAGGAAAGAACAAGCAGAAAAACAACAGAGAGCACAAATGGAACAAGAAGAGAAAAAGAAGAAAGAGGTAGAGGAACAGCAGAAGAGGGAACAAGAAGAGAAACAGAAAAAAGAACTGGCAGATAGGCAGAAAATGGAACAAGAAGAAAAACAGAGGAGAGAACAAGAAGAACAGCAAAGGAAAGAGTAGGAAAACGAGCAGCAGAAGCAAACCACCGATGTCAATGTGGACACTACCATAGACCCCAAACTATTTCAAGAATGGCAGCAATTTCATTCCATCATCAGTGGATTGGAATGTTCAAAATATGGGGACACTTCCAAGACAAATGATACACAGGACATCACTTCTCCTCAGGTTCTAAGTGGAACCAGCGGCCCACCCATTTCACAGGATGTTGAGGTAATTGTTAAAGACCCTTCCGATCAAATCGTTCTCCAAGTGGAAGATATTCCTCCCTTGGATTTTTTCTACAGCCCAAGGCATAGAGCAGTTGTGAAGCGATCAAGGAAAAGACGAAGGATTGATCAACCTTCTATCTTTCCAGAGCAAACAGTCACGGGTAATGTAGTATGGAAGGAGGAATTGGACCCCTCCGATGACCTAACAAAGCTGTGATAGTATGCAGGTGCCTATTCTGCAGCAACTATCGACAAGGCATCGGAGGTAAGTCTTCTGCTGAAGACTAAGGACCAAGATATTTTTGCATTACAGGCAGAGGTGACCGAGGCAAAACAGAGGGCAGAGCAAGCAGAGGAGCAGTTGCTGGTACAACAACAAATGAATAATCAATTAACCCAGCAATTGCAGGAAGAAAGGCAGAAGATCGACCAAAGCGCGATCCAGAAACAAAAAGAGTTATCGGAGGCATTGGCACAGTTGAGGACAACAAACGAGCTGATGATGAAAATGAAGGACGAGCAAATAGCTCAATTATCATCACGACTCGAAATCATAAAAGGCACCCAAAAGGTGGAGGATTTCAGAGCAGAGGCATCGCAAATAAACAATGCTTTAATATCGCAGATTAGACTCCTGTGTAATCAACTCACTGAGGCAGAACCATTGTGCGAGCTAACTACATCCATTAATCAGCAGGTAGAGAAGGCCAGAAATGAATTGGACCAGGCCGATGAGCTCATAAGTGGATATCTTGACTGGAAAGATTCTGATGTGGGAAAAGCAGCGAAGTTGCCTAGAATCCAAGAAACATATAGGGACATACACTTTACAGAATGGCACACTCAAGTGATGAAAGCAGAAAGGGCGGCTTCAAGATGTAAATTAACTGCAAGCAATATGATTGATCTAGTCAACAACACCCTCTACCTGGCAAACATGATCTCCCAGTGTACACCTGGAAGAATAACAACAACAAATGTGATTGAGCAAACAAGTTATCCTGACTTAGAGGAGAAGGGGAGATTAATCGCTGGGGTTAACACCTTGACTTTCGATGCATATTGGCTCTTTCTGATCAAGCCACACACACAAAGGTCTGCCCTCAAGTGTTTAACTGATGCACTCGGGTGTATAATTCCTGATATTCAAGATGCCACATACGCTGCTCAGCTCAGTTCGCGCCTCAACAAACCGCCTGAAGTAGAACCAATGCTAGCGATAAATCAGCTCAGGTTTAAAGGCAAAGAGCCTACCTGATGAATCATTGCTGCCGATTGCCAGATCGTTCCAAGAAATAGGATCAATATTTATTGATGCCAACTATGTAGGATTTCTGTTTATTAGATATTTAGATTAGCTTAGTATTTATAGACCCTTTCATTGTTTTGGAAAGGGTCGTAGAATTTTGTAATAGACTTAAAGACTGAAGTTTGGACTATTGTGCTTCAGCCTATATTCTTTTATGAAACTCGACCAATCGTTCTTAATTTGACAAGGAAGTTTCTTTATGCAATTGTGCACTACTGTCTTTTGTTGGGGATTTTCTCTGACTCGAAGGAAGAACTGTGACATAGCGATTGATATACGGGAGTGTTAATCAGCTTATATGGTACTTTTATCTGTATCTGTATTCATTCCTTTTGTATGAATTGTTGTGTAATTATTCTTGCTATTGTTGAATACATGTATGTGCTGTAACAACAAATCTCTATCTCATTCCACTATTGGATGTTTTGCGATATGCCTTTTTCTTTAATCATGCATGTAACAATGATATAAATGATGAAGTGTAGTAATTTCGCTGTTATCGCTTTGCGTAACTATTTATGCACAGCAGTCTTGAATGATTTAATATCTATGTTTTAGAGATGGAGTCATCTATATGCATGTCTTAAAGCACAGATCATCAAACGCTACGCTTTAGAAAACAATAAGTTCCCGGGATAGATCATAGTT
Source organism: Pinus tabuliformis (assembly GCA_031772625.1). NCBI lineage: Eukaryota > Viridiplantae > Streptophyta > Pinopsida > Pinales > Pinaceae > Pinus > Pinus tabuliformis. Next base: position 281,931,793 of record CM062804.1, on the reverse strand, counting down.
ATTATATTTTATTGATAGTTTTAGTTATTCATTTATCGCCAGCATATTCTATAAGTCATTCATCCATCCCGCCTACCTATAATTTTTGGGAAACTGGTCCCATTATCCCCAGTCGGAGCCACTATTCCAAACGGAAAAGGAGCTGTATCAAGGTCTGGACCGGGTGGTTTCCCATATGTTGTTGCAGGGATTTTCGAGGCATCAACACATGGGTAAGATCAAGTCAAGCTAACGAACATGGGTAAGATCGATACGAACATGGGTAAGATCGATGCATACCTGATCAGAGCCATCCCTTCCGAGACCCTGCTTTTTTGTTTCTCTGGGTTAGGGGGAAATCATTCTGTAACGCTGCAATTCAGAGAGAATGGGGAAATCATTCTGTAACGCTGCAACGCAGGGTCTAGTTAGTCCTCCTCGCGACCCTTTGAAAGTGATTGATTACTGGGGCGCCATGGGCACACCTTCAGGGAATGTATTTATTAACAACAAATGCTATGGGAAAGTAAGGTCCGGAGGGCTTGCGCTTCCTAGTGCAAGGTTTTCTCCATAGCCAGCACTGGCACTTTCACTTTACCAATAGCTGCGGGTATTGTGAAAAGAAAGGAATTGTGGGTACTGGCACTTCATCAGTAGCTGGTACTGAAACTACTTTATCCACTTACCTCATCAACGACTTAACTGTTCTGGTGGCGTTCGTTCCTATTGTGTCCTTCCAAGGTCACGATGTTGGTAATCTCTCGGCCGAACCAGACCTGCTCAACGCTCCTCGCTCTTCGGGGGCATTATGGCTTCTAGGGAATTGAAGAGGATGAAGTAATGGTTCAGAGATTTGACGAAACGGTCTGTGAAAGTGGGGCCGTTGTGGTCTGCTTCAAGTTCTGCCAGAGCAATCTCAAGCAAATCGAAACTATCAATGAATTTAGCTTGATTTCAAAGTTGTATTGAAATCCAGTAAATTAACGAACCTGTAAGATGAAATCTGTCCCTTCTTGTCCTTTTTCCCGTACCCTGACCACATACTGGCTCGCGGATCATCCCTTAATTGTGCACTTTAGATGGGATCACAACGCCTGGGGATCTTCATGGCCGTTCCTGCTCGGCTCTACTTCTCTATATATCTTCGCCACTTTGTTCCTCAAAATGGTTCTCATTTTCAGGAAGAAACCCTTGCCCTTGGGCCCAATTCCAGCATTTTATAATTTGGGACTACTAGCGATTCGGGTCGCCATTTTTGTGGGGTGTTTGGTGGCAACCTCTGTGGAAATTAAGGAGACGAGATGGATTTGGAGGAAATCCATGAGTTCTGCAGAGTGGGTGCTCTGTTTCCCTCTCGGAACTCACTCTGTTGGCCGAGTATTTTTCTGGTCATATCTCTTCTATCTCACCAAATACTGTGAACTGTTGATTACATTTATCAGGCCTCTTTTGATCTGAGTGACATGAAAAATGATGTAAACAGTTACAAGTCACAGACACTTTTAGAAAATAATAACAGTGAGGAAAATAATGGCGTCACACACACAGTTTCAGAAAACATTGGCATCGCACAAACAGTTTCAGAAAATGAGATAAACAATGGAATCACGCTGACAAATTCAGAAAACGGTGGCAGTGAGGAAAATAGACAGTTTTTTCATTTTCAAGCCACGAAAGGTAAAGCTCAATGAACATTTATTGCAGAATTAAACGCTGGCTTTCTGAACTGAGTTACATATGTTAGCTTGATGCAACATTTAAGTGGCGCTGTTACGGATTGCATGCTATGTAATGGTGATAGAGGATAGAGTGGTAAGGCATGTGGCTCTCATGCGAAGGCCCACATAGTCCACTAACTTTTTTTTTATTTTTGTTTTGTTCCACACATTATATTTATTTAAGTTATCAGGTTCGATCTACAGACGGAGCGGATTGAAGGAGGCCCAATCTGATCTGACTGAATGATGAGATACTTTTCTTAAGCTTACTTAGTTAGAGGGCTATTCTAACTTGTATTGGTAAGGGGTAAATTGAAAAAACGACTTCTGCTTTATATTGCAATCCGATCAGCGTCCCATCACCAAAAAACTCATTATTGAACTAATCATTATTTGAAATAGCACGGGGGTAAATGCTAGTCATTTGGCTAAACTATATATATATGCTACGAAATCGGAGAACCATAGTACTATTTAGTGGCTACCTAATATATTGATTTCCGTCGGTGGGCAATGTCTTACTTACTGTCGAAAGTCTAATAAAGTGAAACCACTCGGTAAACTGAATCTCCCACTAGATTATAAACCTACTTTGGAACTCAATGAGCGCATAATGAGCACCAATCATTTTGTAGATAATAATCATATGGTCGCTTTCAGTCATGAAATCCACCGGCTCAGGCTCTGTATCTGATAATGACTCCCCTATTCATAGTAAGGCTGCCTCTACCTCCTTCGCTGCTTACTCTGTCCCTGGTAAACGCTGATTCAACTTTGGAAATTGGTACTGCTTTCATTTGCCTATTTTATCACTTCCACCACCTACTTGATTAATAGATCATAGCATATTCCATAATGAAGGTATAGGTAAATCAAACACCTTACTATTGAGGCACACACTGCTCCCTTTTGTATTTTTCCCAAGAAATTGTAAAGGGGAAGTTTAATCTGCCAGGCTCCTCCTGCTCCCTTGCACAATGGCCTCATATTTTGTGAAGGGTAGTTTATCTGTTCTACATCTGTGTTTTGTTTTTTCAGGAATATGTGGTTCTTAGAAATTTGTTTTTTATTTTGGATGCTGTGCTTAAGCTCTTGACCCATATTTGTGTTAACAGCTTATCTGTTGTCTGTTTTATTTTATAATGTGCTGTTTATACTCAAAAATATTTTCTATTTTAATAGAATAATGTAGAGTATTTCCATAAACAAGCTATTGAGCAATTGAGGTGAGGTAGAAGTCAAAGGGTATCAAGGGAACAATTGGATGAAGGATCAATCAGATTAATAAAGCAACTGTAACCAGTGAAGAATAGATTAAGAAGCACCAATTCCACAGATATATTGATCAAAATTTAAAAACAATATGAGATGTATTTTCCAAAAATAACAAATATTGATCAAAAGTGAGTAAGAATCCATCTGAGAACGATTAGTAAATGCTGTTAATGCCAATAGAACCAAATGGGACATAGAAACAAACAAACAAAAATGTATGTATTAAGTTTAGAGTATATTTAGTTTTCTTTTTCTGGATTTTTCTTGTGCTTTTAATTTGACCTTTTTGTTTCTTCTTTTTTGTTTGGGAGGGCCTGTGCAGTAAACTGGCACAGACTGCAGGCCTGCCACTATTTAAGAAAAGACCATTTTTATTCTGATGAATCAATTTTGAAAAATTCAAAATGGGCAACCAAATATCATAAAGGTTTTTTTTCGACCTCTAACACCAAATGTGGTCCAGTTACCTAGAATCTAGATTTAAAGATTGTAATAGTGTGTATCAACATTGCAAGATTAAATTCCCACTTCACAATGGTTCCTCTGATATTCAACACACAATCATCTATTGATTGTGATTCTATTTTATATAACTCAATCAAAAGCACTAAAAATTCCAATTAGGCGCCTTTCTTGCTGTAAAGTTCAACTATTTTTGGCCATATTTCTTCAGTTCATAAAACTGCACAACCATGTTAAGACACTGAGAAGTCGTTGCTTTCAACCTAACTCATGTCATTTACTTCAAAAGGCTTTATCTCAATTGACCATTACACGCTAAGTGCCCCAAGACAGCAGAGAAACTAGCCAAGTCCACTGATATAGCACAATCATGCCATAGATATGCACATTTATTTCTTAAGAACTCCCAGGGGAAGGAAAGTTTTTCTGATCTAGGAATTTCCATGAGACAACTTCGAGGGTTGATCTTCGGTTGGATAGATGTGCAATGGCCAGGAAAATATAATCAATTCATGAAGTTCTAGATTTGTTTTGATGTTACTTCTAAATCATACACCAGCAACGCAAATAGAATACTATGTCAAGGTATTGACAATTGTAATCTCCTTTTTTAACTTGGTTGCTTATTGATTGATTTTTGCATAAACCACAGAGAAAGAACAGGTAAAATGAAGCTTTTCCATATCATGTAGATGTGAGATTAATTGAGTGTTTCCTTGTTAATAAAGTTGCTTCTTGATCAGATTTTGTACAAACCACGTAGGAAAAGTGGCAACATAAAGCTCTTCTAAATATTAGCTTACGAAGAAGTAGCCAAAGAGCCACCAAAAGAACAATACTTGATATCCTGAAAATACAAGCAAGAAACAGTCGCTTAAAGAACTTATTATACACACCATATAACACTACAAAAACAAATTCCAGCAGTTGACCTCTCTATCATGCAACATGCCTAAGAAAAATCAGAAACATAAGCCTAAACGCAATGTCGGGTCATGATTTTCTTGTTTAATCGCTGACAGAAAGTGGAAAGATTAGAAGAGACAAAAATATAATTAATAAGAAGGCTTGGCAAACTTCAATTTTCACACCAAAAAGCAACTAAAACCAATATTTCAAAATTAGCAGGAGTAAAAACATAAAGGAAAGAAGATTGAACAAAATTATTACTGCCTAAAATACAAGTTCTAATTAAAATTGAATCACTAATGAGATGGAAGGTTAATAGTACCAGGTCAAATTTTACAAGTGTTAAACTTTATAGCAATGACAAACTTTCTTCTTTTTCCAAAAAGCTATAATACTCACAGCAATGGTCGGACCCGAACCCTACAAAATGTAGTGAGTTGGTAATTGATGGAAAGTAAAGTGCATGACAGGCACACAAGTAGCATTCAAAGGCACTCTTTATGACTTGAACATTGGTTGAGTTAAGGAAATCATGTCCTTCCCGACAAACCTTAGCGCTTGGAAACACTTGCACCCATTACAATTCAGATTAATCCAACAAATTTTCAGAATCTAAATCATGTTAGTGAAATGGCATACATCATGTTACGGTTTAAAACGCAAAATACAAATAGATCTTGCTATTGAAAGGTCAGTGATGACTACCATATGAAGGCCTTCAACCACTCTAATATCCCACATTGTTGGATGTGCATCAGACTTTCTAGGGATGAAAAAAGAATTATGTGAGAATAAGTGTAGAAATTAGGCAAAAGTGTAAAGGACTAGTGCCAATTAAGAAAAAATAGAGCCACACAAGAAGTTTATTTTGCAAGAATTCGAGAGGCTTCTATTCTGTTTAGCCTCCAGGTACTTCTTTTCAATGCAGTAGAATTTGTCCACGTGGTACTTTTCCTTTTCTGTGTCCTCCGGGTACGGCTATCTGTTATTGTCCTCCTGATCCTTCTTCTTTTGAAAGCGAATGGGTGTAATTGGTAATGCGTTAATGTGTGAATAGGAAATAAGATGAATACCGCACACCGGCAATCTCCCATTAATCCCTTCAACTGCTCCTCCTGGCTTGTCACTATTATCTTCTCGCTGGATAACCAATGTTTCCTTGATAAAAAAGAATCTTAAAGGCCTCTTGAAGGTAGGTCAAAGGACCTGGGGCAGGGGCTTCTTGTATAGTCAATCTATTTACTAGGTCCACACCAGCCTCTATTTCCTAATCCAGACTTTGGCAGGGACTTGCTGCTCCACAGCCATCCTTGTTTTTCTTTTGTTTTCAATGATTGTTTTCCTTTACTTGCTGTTATTCGGTATGTGAATAGAATTGTTCTCTCTTTTCTCGGAATAACTTTAGTTTTTATGCTTTCCATAACTTCTTATTACTTTAACATTTCTATTATATACCTAGTTCATTCGAGTACATATGGTGTAAATCATTATTAGTCTATTATAAAGAAAATAAATAATTATTAGTTTATTCGAAATCTATATATATATATATATATATATATATATATATATATATATTCTTGTTCTGGTATTTATTTACATTTATTTATTTATTTTGTTTTTTTTTTCTAAAAAAAATAAAAAAAATACTCTTGTTTTTCAGATATAACTTGTGTTCTAAGTATTAGTTAATTTTATCCATACTATTTCAACAATTAGAAACTTACACTTTTTCATATATACTAATGCTTCAGATGAACATAAGTGATTCTTCAATTATTTCCATCCATGTTTAAACTATTTACTATTTCTCTCAAATTCTTCAGTTATGAATATAGAATTTAAAGGAAGAAATACTTTATGAATTTAGATTAATAACAATGAAATGATTTATTTCTTTTCCCTTCTATTTGATAAGTGAAGGCTATTAGGTGTGCAATTCTCTTATATTTATATTTATCTTTTTTGCTTCTCTTTAGTTTCTCTTTTTTTATTCCATAAAATTTTTGGAACAAAAGCAAGAAAATTACCTCACAATCTTGACACAATTCATGTTACTTTCTCCGAGAAATTAAGTGTGCAATTCTCTTCTATCTATATTAATTGCCTCCAATTGCTTCCACCTCATCAATAAGTGACAAGTAGTTAGCTTGTCATTAATGAACTCTTGTTTCCCACTTTTTAAGAAACTTTTTGTTTTCTTCTAAACATTAAATTGGCCAATATAATAAATTCAAAATGAAATCTTGTTTTCTTCCAAACATTAAATTGGCCAATATAATAAATTCAACATTAGATATAATCATCCAGATTAGATGACTAAGACTTGCTGATGAGTAATTTATTTCATAAAAATAAATTGTAGTCTTTTTTCTCTTTCAACCTTCTCAATTTTGTTATTTTTTATATTCATAAAATAAAACATAAATATAACTTTACAAAGAACAAGTATACATCAGTTATTACTAGTAAAATTTATTGATAATTTAATATCTATTTATCTCTTAATATAGCATACTAAATCAAAATTAAACTTTTAAACATGTAATTACAATTCTTCATGTTATCTCTTAACAAGTCTCCTTCTACTTGTGTCAGTGCAATATATATTGTTGCATCATCTGAGTCTTGGAACCCATTTTCTGTGGAATCCCATATATTTGAAATAAAATAAAATGTTAATTGTAATTTCCCAATAATTATGGTTCTTTCCATTAAATTGTAGAAAATTGTGTATTTTTCAAGCACATGTGATTGTTAAAAAACTTGACTCCATGCTGGTAAATCTACTCTAATAAATATGCTATCAACCAACCTTTAGGTCTGATAATTCTTGCACTTACTCTTATAAGTTTTGACACCTACTTTGTGACCACTGACAGAAAAGGTAATCGACAAAACAATAGAGATCACCGTGCTATACAAAGGAAAAATAATTTTAACGTGACAGTAAAACACTGTAAAAATTTCAGAAATCATGTGCAGTATGAAATGAAGTAAAACTAGTGTTTGTGCGGTAAAAATGGGAAATAAATTTACAGAACATGACCCAAAAAGTTGTTATTGTTTATATATTCATGAAGGAAGATAACATTTACAAAACATAAACTAGAGGGTTCAGCTCCATACACCATGATAAAACTGGAAATTTTACAGAGATTTACAGCTTCTCTGTTTTACACAATGAAAGACAATTTCTTTTAGGCACCTACCTATTTTTGCTCTTGAAATCCAGCTCCAGACATTCGAGCTTGTTGGCTACAAAAATTATAACTTCATATTTAACGACATAACTAAAATATCATTCATTGTTACATTAATTTCATAACAAGTTATACATCAAAATTGAGGAGGGGCACACATTAAAAAAAAATTCTGAACTTTCATACTCTGTGCTACATACTCCAGCCACAATGAAATCCTGACATTTACTATTTACCTGCTCTACGTAGTTATTTATTTTATCTTAATTGTTTCGATGTACTGTAGGAATGGAGGGGGTTATACCCTGGTTAAAAAACTCATTTACATTTATGTCCTTCAGCCTGAAACCAAAATTTGTTGTTTGATTTGTTATGTACTTCAAGTATGGCTGCACTGTCAGGCATTAAGTTTAGTTGGTATGGTTAAATCCAACAGAGTATCGTGGCTATTAAAAGGGTATTTTCCAACTACCCAATTTAGATATGTCTTTGTTATCCCCTTCAGAGTTGATGGTCTCCAAAACCTTATGTTTATAGGTATATGCTTGTCAGTTGCATTATTGATTCATTGGATTTTTTTAAGACTCAGTGGTAAATATTTTTAAGATTCCAATTTTATATTCCAATCAGGTCATCCATAGTGGGTGCCAAGCAAACACCATGTGCCCAAGTCACAATTTTCGATGCAAAGACAATGAATGTTTACGATGTTTCCGCAGAGAACGTATTGCATCTTTCCTGGAGGGGGTTATTTTACTGTTGTGATAGCTTTATTTTAATATTAAATTTAAAACATTTGGCCAACCAGTGTAGTAATCCCAATCGTTTAGGAATTTTTGTTGGGTTGGATTCTTGTGACACAGGAAATTAGTTTTATGTTGAAATTTTAATAGAACATTTGAAAATACGGGAGACCATTAAACCCAGTTATTAATAAACTTCCAAATTATTATTATTAGTTTTTTTGAGTGGTCCCAGATTGATCTCAGTGTGGTGATGATTAGTTTATATGATTGATTCCGATAAGGTTAGTTTGAATATTTAACACCCGCCTCAAACCAAATAGGGGAATTAACGTAGCCAAGGCTTTGATACTATTTTGAGATATTCTGTTACCCCAAAATTGGCAAGAATTACTAGATTTCCAAACAATTTTCATTTCTTTTTTGAGTAGTCTCATTTCTTTTGTGAGTGGTTCCAGGGTAGATCATAGAGTAATGGTTATTTCACCTGATCAATTCCCAATAAAATGATACAAAAGTCTAATAATTTGCATAAGTTTTGAACCATAAATTAACTTTGTGGAGGAAATGGTTAAAGTGGATGGATATTTTTGTACCAGTATTAAATTTATAATGAAAATCTAAAAATCTTAACATAAATTTTCAATTGATTGAAATATTGTTCATAATATTGAAATATTGTCACATTGTGGATGGTGCAAGTGAGGGCCACTCTGATGTTGGAAAGCATAATTACTCACCGCCTGAATAGTGGGACTCCCACATGCTCTTAGTTTACGCCTTCAATGCATCTCATATCCACGCCTTGTAACATGCACGCGGCTCCTACCTTCTCATCACCATCACCTATACTCATCCTCAAGCACATGCCAACTTCTCAAACAATAAAAATTGGTAAGAGGACCTCCAACTATTTAGCGAAAATTGATATAATTTGGTTGCAAAAGCTGAATGTACTAACTCAAATGGAAGGCATATATTTCACATCCAAATGCAATGTTTGTTACAGTGGATCTTCCAATGTCGAGAAAAATGTTTTATATAGAATGTTTGTTACAGTGGCTTTTCCAATGTGAAAAAAATGTTTCTATAGAAGTGGAATGAAAGAATCGATGGGAAGGGTCTTTACATTCCACCAACCCAAAAGTAGCATTTTAGAGAATATGATACTCGAGACAATCGAAGATTCCAAGAAATGGGAACTCACAATTTTATATCTTTCATATATATGTTGTCCATATGGAAATGGGAACTAGGAACTTGTAATTTTGTTTGTTGTTATATATGTTGTGAATATAAAGAAATCTTGAAATTTTTATAGTTATACATATTTCATTTTCATTGTTAAAGTTTAGTTTATGCTGGTATACACACTTTATTTTTTTGAATTTGAACTTATCATCTTTCACAATAATCATTAGACTTATTCAAGTTATCAACAAAGTATACTTATAATTTTAAATGCCAACAAAATATGTTTAAATGATAGTTATTAAGAAATAAAAGATTTAGTATAGATGTTGATAAAATATTTACTACAAGATATGTTGAGAAAATCAAGTTCTGCCGACATTCCATATAATTATTTATCTTGACCAATAATGCTTAAAGCAAATATCTCCTATTTTACTAAGTCCTCATCGAATAGAAAAAATTTAAGAATGAGGGGTTTGAAATATCCTCGTAAATTATTAGTCATTTGAGACTTGTTACATAAGGAGATTTAGAGGTTGTGGCATGACATGGAAAGAAAATGAAATTCTTCAACTTAATAACTATATACGATAAGCACTAATGCCTTCAAGGTAAGATATCTATTGATAAGAAACATTTAGTATTCGAAGTTTTCATATGAAAAAGAGAAATTGATGATGACAAGTATGTGATGATGCATTTCCCTATGTTTAAACAAAGAAAAATTCTTCAGCCACGCAAACTTTTGAGTGACTTATGGGTGCTTGGATGAAGCTAATGGTTGAAAAAGTAACAATGGTGTGACCAAGAATGCACTCACACATGAACACACTTGGTTTTTTAAAAACATGCACACTTTCCTTAGATTTTAGGCTTGACATGACCTAAATGACCATGGACATTGCCAAATCAAAACTAGGTATGCATTCTAAGAAAGTATGCATGTTTCTGAGAATGCGTTTGTGTTTCTACGATTGTGCACATATTCATAAGAATGTGTGAACATTCATAAGAAAGTATTTTTTCTCTAGGAATGTGCACACATGTTTGTGATTTTAAATTGGAAAAAATTAATGGTTAGTTCATTGTAACAACAGAACAGAACACATGTTTTAACGATTATTAAAAAAATTAAGAGAAAAAAATGAGGATTGTTTGGAAAAACCTTGAAAAACTATGTTGATGTAGTCATCAATTGGTTGATTTCATAGTTTTTTTAAATTATAGATAATAATTTTTCTATTATTAAAATACAACATCTTGAACTAACATAGAGTTTAGAAAAAACTCAAACTAAACATCATCAGAGGTTGACACCAAACTATAACATAGATCCAATAGAATAAACATTGAAATTGAAGCAAGGTAGAGATCTATGAGAATCCTTATATAGGAATTAAAAGATACTAGAGAGTGTTTGAATATTTTAGGATAGGTTTAGATAAAAATAAAGCTAAAGACCTCAATATTTTGAAACAAGAGTTGATGAGATTGTTTATTGACTTGAGAATTGAAATATACCAATAGTTACAAGGAAATGCATTTTTATGAGATGGTGTGCATTTACTAACAATTTTTAAGCAACTGGATGGATAGGTGATTTATGGTACTCAACAGACCTTCAAAAAATAATAAAGAGGTTATTTCATTTTTCCTAATGAAATTATAGGATTAATTTGTTTTAGTTCAACATGTAAACTACTTTGACATTGGTGAATTCTATGGGTTTAGTCATGGGTATATGCACGATAACCAAAATTCCATGTGAAACCCATTGGTAGGTCATCCTTTCCCTAGGAGGATCCCTAATCCCCTTGTTAAAAATCCTCCTATAGAAAAACATTAGTGAGGCGATTTTTTTCTATATCCAAGATGAATGAAATCACCACACTTAGATGACAAACTATTAGGTGCTTTGATGCTAAGGCGCTACCTCATCTAGCATGGAATTTTAGGTGATGTTGGGAAAAGGGTTTAGGGTATGGTTTTGATCTTGCACATGAATAAATTAAATGAGAGAGAGAGAGAGAGAGAGAGAGAGAGAGAGAGAGAGAGAGATCACCACACTTAGAGTGTGATTTTTTTCTATATCCAAGATGAATGAAATCACCACACTTAGATGACAAACTATTAGGTGCTTTGATGCTAAGGCGCTACCTCATCTGAACTGCACAGTAGCACATGAATAAATTAAATGTTCCCATCCTAGTTGTGTGAGAGAGAGAGAGAGATCCTAGTTGAGAGAGAGAGAGAGAGAGAGAGAGAGAGAGAGAGAGAGAGAGAGAGAGAGAGTTAGTTTTTTCTGTATCCAAGATGAATGAAATCACCACACTTAGAGTGTGATTTTTTTCTATATCCAAGATGAATGAAATCACCACACTTAGATGAAAAACTATTAGGTTCTTTGATGCTAAGGCGCTACCTCATCTGAACTGCACACTAGCACATGAATAAATTAAATGTTCCCATCCTAGTTGTGTGTGTGTGAGAGAGAGAGAGAGAGAGAGAGAGAGAGAGAGAGAGAGAGAGAGAGAGAGAGAGAGAGAGAGAGAGAGAGAATGTGATTTTTTTCTATATCCAATTATATGATGAATGAAATCTCCACACTTAGATGACAAACTATTAGGTGCTTTGATGCTAAGGCACTACCTCATCTGAACTGCACACTAGCACATGAATAAATTAAATGTTCCCATCCTAGTTGAGAGAGAGAGAGAGAGAGAGAGAGAGAGAATAAATTAAATGTTCCCATCCTAGTAGAGAGAGAGAGAGAGAGAGAGAAAGAATAAATTAAATGTTCCCATCCTAGTAGAGAGAGAGAGAGAGAGAGAGAGAGAGAGAGAGAGAGAGAGAGAGAATGTGATTTTTTTCTATATCCAATTGTATGATGAATGAAATCACCACACTTATATGACAAACTATTAGGTGCTTTGATGCTAAGGCACTACCTCATCTGAACTGCACACTAAGTCATGTCCCCAAAAGCCATGACAAGATGATATGATTAGGAGAAGCAGCCCTTTCATAAGAAATCCAACATTCATATCATAGAAAATGTGGCAATATGGGAAGAGGCGTAGAAAAATAGAATCATCATTAGCTAACTAAGATGATTTGATGACTTGAGTGGACTAAGCCAAGGCTTACCAAGACAAAACAAGCTAAGGGCATAAACCGAGATGGAATGATTTGAGGATGCCTAAGATGAGACGAATTGAGGGCGTCGACTGAGAAAAGATCGGTGAGACCAGGGCACAAGATAAGTTATATAGAATGAATTTTCGTGCCAAATGGAATGAAATTTGAAGGTGCTTGGGTAGATGGGGAGTTCATATGACCCAAAGCACCAACATGTAGGTGGTTTGGTCTACATGGATAGACGAGGTGACTATAAATGAAACCACGTGGAGGTAAGATGAGTCATATAAACACATGAACAACTCAAAGGAATGGGACAAAATATATCACTTAGATTGTTTGGAGTAAGAACATAGTGAAAGACAGATGAGGTGATCAGTATAGTGGCTCGGCCCTATGGTAGTGTAGGGCCTGAGGATAGAGACAAGCCAACTAAACTAACATGGCTGAGGAAAGGATGACCTACAATGGAAGAGGCATGACCCATGGTAGGGAATAGTGTGGCACAATGGGGTAAATGAGTTTGGTATTGTATTTATTTGTGCATTCTATTGGTTTTGGCTTTGATATTTTGTTGGACTAAGTCGTTGTCTCGAGGTAGTATTGTACGTACACATTTTAATAAAATTAAAGGATGGAGGACCATTTCCATTTAAATTTTGCATGCTTATGATGATGATGTTATATTTCATATGATGTTGATGATTTTTCTTAATGGAAGATGATGTGATAATGTTATTACTCCTTTATGTTTGGTCAATTCCACACATTAATAATAATATAGAGAAAAATATGGGTAATACATTGAGAGGCATAGTCTAGGTGATGTAACATTGTGCTAGACTAGGGAGCTATGAAACATGTCATTTACGTACACTCAAGGAATCGGGTGTGCCAAAGAGGCATCTTGTGATTGAAGGAGACCTTGGGGTCATGATAGGTGGTATCATATCTACTACTCAATTTAAGTGAAGAATTTCAATTGTGCAACCATGGTGGAGAGGTGCAAGTTAAGAGGCATGTCCATTTTTTGTGGTTCATGTTCAATTGAATATTTTGTATATAAGATAAGTGTCTTAGGGAAAGAACAAGAAAACTAAAGGCACATATTGTTCTTTGTGAATATGGATATTAGAAAGAGGGTAGTTACTTCACTTGTTGACACATGTGCCTTGCACAATCTTTGGAGGGAAACCTTGGTAAAGCAACTTGGGTTGAAAGTAACCGTGAGTATACAATGGTGAAGGAATTAAACTCTAAGGCTAAGATAGTGACATGGTTTATAATAGATTTGATATTTTTTATTGATGATTGGAACACACTTTTAGATTTCATAACATTCCCTATGGACGATTTTGAGTTGATATTAGGAAAATATTTCCTACAAGGAAGTTGGGTGGCCTTGACACCATTGATGAACTAACTCATCGTCTTGGATGATATAAATATGTGGGTTATGTGCACAATTACACAAGATCAACAAAGAGAGAAGGTGTAACTTATGTCTGCACTAAGCATGGCAAGAGAAACATGAAAGACAAATGCCTGAATGCAATAGTGGTCAAGGAAGTACTAGATGATGGATTTGGGAGGCCTATTCCACCAAAACATTCTAAGTTGTTAAAGTCATATGCAAAAAAGATGTTGGATAAGTTTCCAAAAGTGCTCAGACCAAGAATAGAAATGGACCATTATATTGAACTTGAGTCTATTTCTCTATCATCAACAAAAGCTCCTTATTGGTTGTCTAGATTAAAGCTAGGTGAGTTGAGGAGGTGTTGATAGTTGGTTGATGTTGGATCCATTAATCCTTCTTGATCGCTTTATGGTGCTCTTATACTCTGAGTAGAAGAAGAACATGAATCAGCTAAGGATGTTTATTGACTATCGAGCCTTGAACAAAAATATCACGAAGAACTGATATGCCCTTCCTCTAACAACATATTCCTTTGAAAATTTAGCTAAGGAAAAAATGTCCACAAAACTAGATTTGAGAGAGGATTACTATCAGGTATCAATTGTAGAGGGTGATGAACCTAATGTAGTTCTCCCTTCAACCTCCTAGAATTTTTCTAGGCCATGGAAGGTGTTACTTTTTAAAAACTTGACCTCTTTGGTCTCATTATGAAGATGTGGTTACAAAATTCCTTCCTCTTGAAAACTGGTAGAACTAAATTTCGAACAACACCATCACCTTTATCTCATCAATATATCTTTGATGATATAAATTTTATCTCAATATGACTCCTGTATTGAATATCATTGATGATATAAATTTTATCCCAATATGACTCTTGTATTGAATGTTATCCCATGTCAAGGTTTGACCAATTATATAGTGTCGCATTTGTAGTTCAACCACATCGTTTGAGGCATGTAAGATTCCTTACGCGATTTCCATGTAGCCTTACTAGGATTCTATGGCACCTTCCACCTCATCGTGGTCTAGCACGTCCCACATGGTTCCACCCTTTAATGCAATGAAATGATGTAATTTATATTTAGCTTTATGGGATATCTGAGTCTGCATGGATCTTTCACTTGGGATACCTCCTAGACCTATAGGCATTTGGATTTCCACATCTCTAAAGGATATCCAATCGTCACACGATTAATCCAACAAGTCAGTCACATCTTGAATGTATTGTACATTATTTGAGATCCAACTCCATTCCAATTTCAGCTCATGCAAACATTCCACCAGGCCAACACCACCCTAGATACACTAATGAATATGAAAATACCACTCGATGCATATCTAGCCTAACAATTACATTTTTATTATGTGGAACCTCCTAGATCACCTAATTCCAATTTCCTCTTACCAAATTTTATAACATATAGCTCCACCTAAGTGGGGCCCTCATTAGATATCACCTATTACCTTCTATCTCCATAAGGCATCTAGATTATTTCAAATTTGGTGCAATCCAAAAAATGCATAAGTATAAAATAGCCAAATCTATGGATTCCTTGATGCATTTTGTATGCATAAAGCACATCTCGCCTCGATATAAAATCCTACCAATAGCTTATCTAACCCCAGATATAAAATACTACCAATTAATATTCCAATCATGGATGAAAAATCTTCCTTATAACTTATCTCGCCCCAGATACATATTTGATATTTTTAATACTTAGAAATATAAATTCTAAGAACTTTAAGAAACTTTTCCATGGTTCTCCTTGAAGCTTATTATTTCTGAGAACACTAACTTCTACAGGAATGAAACCATTATTCAAACACTAACACTCCAAAAATTATACAATGCCATAATACAATCAATGGAGTTATTAACATTCCTAGTATATAGCAGTGAAACAAGCTAAACCATGTCATGGGGAACATGCCTTGATGAGACAACATGATTAGCAGTAACGCCAATGTTGCAAGAAACATAACCTTCATATCATAGAAAATGTGATGATATTGTAAGAAGTGTAGAAAAATTGAATCCTTTTTACCCAATTGAGGCAACTTGGATGGAAAGAGCCAGGTGTTCCAAAGAGAAGATAAGATGAGTGAATCAACTAAGATGGAATGAGATGAAGGTACCTAAGATGAGATGAGAAGAGGGTGTTGGCTGAGATGATATGGGTGATCCTAGGGCACAAGATGAGTTGGATAGAATGAATTTTGGTTCCAAATGGGGTGAAATTTGAGGGCACTTGGGTAGACAAGGAGTTGGCTTAACTCAAGGCACCAAACAATTTGGTGAGTTGACCTGCACAGTGAGAAAAAGTGACCAGAAATGAAACCACATGGAGGGGAGATGCAAGACAAATTAGGAGTTTAATATAGTGCCTCATGCCTGTGATAGTGTAGGACTGAGGGAAGAGACACACCAACTAAATAGGCTTGGCTAAGGAAAGGGATGACTTGTCTTGGAAGAGGGAGGATCCATGGTATGGGATTAGGGTGGCATGTTAGGGTCATTGAATTCAGTAATGATATTATTTGTTAATTCTATGTACTTTGGATTTGAGATTTGATTGGATTGAGCCACTGTCTTGAGGTATTATTGTACATATACATTTTAATAAAGTATAAAGGCTAGAGGACCATTTCCATTTAAATTTTTCATTCTTATTCATCATTTTTCTTAAAGTAAGATGATGTGATAATGTTATTAATTGTTTATGGTTGATGAATTTCACATATTAATAATAGTATTGAGAAAAACATGGGCAATGCATTGTGAGGCATAGTCTAGGTGAAGTAACATTGTGGTAGACTAGGGAGCTATGAAACATGTCATTGTCATACACTCATCGGTTGTGCCCAAAAGGAACCTTGCGATTGTAGGAGGCCTTGGCGTTGTCACGCGTGGTATCTGAGCTAATACTGAATGTAAGTGAAGTAGTTTAATTGTGGACATATGTGGAGATGTGCAAGTTAATAGGTATGTCCATTTAATGTGGTTCATGATCGATTGAATATTTTTTTAAGAGGATAGGTGTCTTACGGAAAAGAAAAGACAACTGAAGGCACATATTATTTTTTGTAAACATGTATATTGGAAAGAGGGTAGATACTACAATTGTTGGCACATGTGCCTTGCACAATTTTTGGAGGGAAAATTTTGTGAAGCAGCATGAGTTGAAAGTAACCATGAGTAGTACAATGGTGAAACAAGTCAACTCCAAGGCTAATATAGTGACAATATTGATAATATATGTGTTATTTTTTATTTATGGTTGGAACGATTTTTTTTATTTCATATTCATCCCTATGGGCGATTTTGAGGTGATATTAAGACAATATTTACTAGGAGGAAGTTGGGTAGCCCTATTACCATAGATGGGTTGAATCATTACCTTGGATGATAGAAAGTTGTGGTTTATGTACAGAACTGGAAAATATGAACAAAGGAAAAAGGACCAACTTATATATATATTGAGAATGAAAAGTGCAATGTGAAATCTAGATGCACAAATACATACAATAGTAGTCAAGGAGATAAGAGATGATGGAGTGGGGGTGCCTATTCCACCAAAGCATTTTATGTTTCTAGATTTGTAAGTGAACACAATTTCAGATAAGTTTCCAAAAGTGCTCCTACCAAGAAGTGAATTTGACCATTATATTGAGGTTGAGCTTATTTCTCTACCATAACCGCAAGCTCCTTATATGTTTTCTAGACCAAAGGTAGGTGACATGCAGAGGGAATTGATAGTTTCTTGATTCTAGATTCATTCATCCTTCTCAATTACCTTATGATGCTCCTATACTCTGAGAGGAATAAGAACATGAATTAGCTAAGGATTTGTATTAACTACCAAGACTTGAGCAAGAAGATCATAAAGGACTAATGCATGTTGGGCATCGGATCCCCCCACAGCATGCTTTGAGGCTCAAAGCCCAATTTTTGATCAAATGTATTGTAAGACTCTGTGAATTGTGGGCGCGGAGCGTGAAGCATAGGTTGAGTCATAGGGTTGTCTGCCCTAAGTTTTGTAATGTAATATAATGTCAAGTTGGCCTACCCATGGTCCACGGACCATGGGATTGTATAAATAGAGTGAGGCTCTAAGTTTTAAAGATAACAGAACTGGAGATAGATGAATACAAATGGTTCAAGCATAGAGTAAGAGTCTAAGTGTATTAGTTCGTAGTAGTAGGAAGCGGCTCTACAGCTGAGTGCGCAGAGGCCTAGTAGAATCCCCAGCTGAGTGCGCAGGGTGAAGTTGAGTCCGTAACCCAAAAATAAGAGTAATAAAGAGAAGTTTGATTCTAAATACTGTGTATCTGGTTTTGTATGATTTTCTATGCATTTATACTATTTTTTTATCGCGCGCACTTATATGAATGTTGGATATACTGTTAATTATCACTAGACTTACACAAATAAGTTAAGTAATAAGATAATAACAGGTTAATAGTAAGGAACTTGGGTAATAATACGGATTGTGACTTGAGTATGGTTGCGTGAAGGCAGCATCATAGGTTGCAAGGGACTGATAGATGTGCGTAGCAACGTCCGCGTAGGGTCAAACTGTGGACCACTGCCAGAGCTCAGCAGACATCCCCAAGATGTGGAAACCTGGTTCTAGCACCCTCCTGTACTACTTCGGGTGAGACATCAGTCCGCGCTCCGTGGACTGTTGCTGAAAGGGCCAGTAGTACCAGGATTTATTTGGCTTAATCACCTTTGAACCTGGGTCAGGCCCCTACAAGCCAACAAATGGTTCCATTTCCGAGACCGAGATCTGTATAAGGAATGTCTGATGTCGTGCCACTAAAATCCAACAAAGAAAGAAATTGAAGGGTGGTTAGACAAGAATATTCATGAGTTCACAACGCAGGAAAACAGAAATCCACAAGTATCTATGGAACAGTGGTTGGAGCGCTACTTGTATATGGAAATCCACAAAATTTTCTTTGCATCCTTTCCTTTTGAGCTATATGAGTAGATTGCAAAGCTACCAGACAGTCAGCGAAGGTGTAGGCTTGGCAAAACGATCATGTGGACTCCAAAAATAGTGCGCAAACTAGAAGCATCACGAGATAAGATCACACGAGCTGTGGACCATTGGCTCAACTGAATTATAGGAGGATTTATCACTGAGTTCACAGTAGATATGACCGTCAGCTACAATGATGCGGAGCGACATTTCCTCAAGGGATTGTGAGGTAAGTATATTAAATCTTTGAACACTTGGATTAAGATTCTATTGTGTGAAAAGTGAGTTATGCCAATAGATGAATGTTTGGGACTACGCGAAGTGGGAAGATCTACAAAAGTGAAAGTAGTGAAGAGTTAGAAACTAGTCCCTTAGTTTCCCCCTCATGGGAAAGCGAGGAAGAGCTCGCAATTTTTTTTCCAAGAAGCGCGGTCAGTCTGATAAGGCAGTGAATTCCGCACTTACCTCCTCCACCTACACCGCCACCCATCTCACCCTCCTTACCTCCATCTCCACCCACCCCACCTCCGCCACCACCAAAGTTCAGTATAGTGAGTGCAATCAAACTACTGGTATTCAGAGTAGTAGGGAATGAAGATCCAGACAAATTCTGGTTCATGGTAAGGGTGGTATGGGAAGCACAAGGTGTCGTGGATGACAATATCAAGAATGCTATGCTACTGAGCACATTGCAGGATCACGCATTAACGTGGTACATCAATCATTCTAATGACCATCTAAATGTAGGAATCGCAAAAATTTAGACTGCACTGAACATGGAATTTAGTAGGCCAAAGTCAGAAACACAATCACTCATCAGGTTTAAATAGATTGTGATTCTCCCAGGCGAGACCCCCTGGGATTTGGACCAAAGAATAAAGGGTATGATTCACGAAGCTTATTGGGCAGCCAAATTAACATCAATTTTCACTCCATTTTCACCTTTATCCTCATTTTGTCACCTCATTTCATCATATTATCATTACATAACCCTATATTTCCATTACCATATGAGTTTATATTTTCATTTTCAAAAGTTATTAATTTCATTTATTTAGAGTGAATTTATGATTAAAAGTTAGACAAATAACATGTATTTGCTTATACCTAAAAGTTTCTTGAGTTTGATGACATGTGTAGATCATTTGGAAGTTTCCAAGGCACCCTTATGTGGCCTCCCAAGATCAAATTCGAATTTCAACTCAAGAGGTGGACCATATTCCAAGGAGAAAGATCATGGAGATTTTGATGTGTCATGGGATTTGTATCTAGTATTTAGGGATAAGTTGAGACAAGTATGGGTCTAGTATATATTTAAGGGATCTACATTTATTGAGTAGATATCCCTAATTCATGTATAAATAAGAAGAGCATCCTTCAATGGAAAAGAAGGAGGGAGAGAAAACAATTATCAGTTATTCATTAGCATCAGATTTATGTTCATTCAACATGAATAATACCACTTTCTCCAAATCATGAGTTATGAGTGTTGTTTGATTCTTAAGGTGTGATAGTTGTTCATGTGTGCTCATTGAGGAATGGAAGGATCCCCATACTGAGATAAGTGCACTTTGTTGTAAAGTAATGTTGTGAATATACTAATTTTAATTATGATGTTCATCTTATTTCTTTCTTGTAAATACTTGTAGATAATTTTAGTATGAATTCATGTTGTGGCCATGTTTTGTTGTGTGAAGGTTGATCTCCTTTCAGTAGCTAGTTTTGATGTGAGAAGGACAGCCAGGAACTCCTAAGTTAGGAGTCTCTTCTCCATGAGCTAGATTAAATTGAAATAAGATTTACTTTCTCATATGCTTTCTTAGATTACATTTATGTGAATATTGATTCCCTTTCATTATATAGTTTTTATGTGAGAAGGGCAATCAAGTCCTCCTAAGTTAGGAGACTCTTCTCCATGAGCTAAGAATTGAACTGAAAACAATATTTACTTGCTTTCATTGATATGATTTCTTTCTTGCTTTCTTAGGTGTTTGGTAATGTTATTATAGGAAGACTGTAGAAGGACAATCAGGACTCTTGAACAAGAGACTCTTCTCTATCTTCTAAAGTAAAATAATTCCATTGATCGAACATTTTTTATGCTTTCATAAAATAGATCTGATAGTTTAAATTTGTAATATGCATTTCCATTCTAAACAAACTTCCTACACGTGTTTCATCTGAGGTCCCATATATTTTGGTTTGCTTCTAAGTTTACGATACCCCGGGTTGACAAATTAAATGACAGGGATTTAGCAGACAACTAAATGGCCCAACATTTTGGCGCCGTTGGCAGGGAAGCAAACTTAGATGTAAGTTAGTTAGGAGGATTGTGTAGGAAGAATTTTTATTTAGGATCATTTAGGGTTAATCGCATTTAGGAATTTTCATTTAAGTTTATTCTCATATAGAAAACATAGAAATAGAACACAAATAAAAAACCCCCCATTCACTAAAAAACAAAAACACAATAAAAACGATGAGTATAAGTTTGGAACAACTCGCTCAGATCCTAGCAAGTGTCAAGATCTCCTCTTGTTGCAAAGAAGAAATCTTGACAGCAGCCAAAAGCTTAACTACTCCTCTAGAAGAAAACAATGAATTAACATTTGAAGAATCATCCCATATATCTAATGATGAACAATTATTTGAACAGGAGAATGAGGAGGACGAAGAGAAGTTGTCGCATGATGTGAATCAGAGTGGAAATCATGCCTATGAAGGCCTTATCGACAAGTGGTTTCGATGGTTTCAAACAAGTACGAGGTTAGATCGATTTTGTTTTTATTTCATTAAATCACATTCAGAAAAACTAGATTCGATCATCCTTGTATATTTTCATTTTAAATTAGCGAAATTGAAAATGAATATGTTTTTACTACTATTGCGTGAATGGTTACATTGGAAATTTAATTACACGTAATAGTTTGTGATTTTCAATTAGCATAGAATAGGTAGGATGATATTTTCAGTTCAAATAAGTATGCTCTCCTCCTGCGTTTTTGGACGATCTGGAGGATCAGAAAGTAGGATGTTTATAAATGATTTCAGGGTTTGGAATATAATTGTCTCCATTTGCTAAAAAAATTCATCCTAAATCAATAAAAAAATCCTAGAATGTTTTAGGGTTAAAATAAATTTAAAAACTTTTTATAAGATTTTCATTTTAAAACAATATAAAAAAGTTAGAATAAAATTCAATTTCTTAAAAAAGATTTGATAAAAAATAAATAAATAAATTCGGATAAAATTCTTTTAAAAAAGATGGAATAAAAAAAAATTAAGAATAGAATTTTTTTTTTTACTTAAAAAAACCACATCAACAACAACAAAATAAATCAATTTTATTTTAGTTTAAAAAAAAACAGCATAAAATTAAAAAAATTAAGTATAGGATTTATTACTTTATAGTTTTTTATACCATACAAAATAAAACAAATTTATTTATAAAGTAAAATAAGAATAGGATTTAATTCCTTGTATTTTTTTATACCATAAAAAATAACCCAAAAAAACCATAAAAATTAAAAACAAAATAAGAATAAAAAAACATACACACCAAAACATAAAACAAGAAAAAAACAACAAAATACCAGCCAAATAAAAACAAGCATTTGTCACTACGACAGGAAAAGAGAAAAGAGAGTTGCCTTGGATCTGCAAGGTTTTCCACATTTCGTTGGTTTTCCATCAACATTTCAAGCCCACAGGCAACGTGCAGCACCCCGAGCAGATTCAAGAGCTGGCCATGGCAGGATTTGAATTCCTTGTGGCAGAGATGATGACCGATCACAACATCTTCAGCCAGGGCGCATTATACAATGGGCATTGAGTTGGCCTAATTGAAACGGTCAAATAAAATTCAAATGCTCTGAAAAACAATTACAGTGCTCTGTATTACATTTTTTTGCATATTCCAGACCTGCATTACATATCTCTTTCACCATCACAGCTCAAAATAAGCTCAGGAAAGAGAGTTCAACGTTGTTATTAGTCAAAACCTTGTGAGAGAAATCAGAATTGAGAGAAATGCATTGTACAATGTTGAAGAAGAAGTGTGGAAATAAGTAGGGAAGTTGAAAATTGGTTTTAACGAAGAGGATTACAAGTCAAGATCTTTGCTAGCCAATTTAACCAAGCTCACCAACAAATTCCAGAAAATCCGCAGAATGAAGAGGAACACGAGTTAATAACTCAGAAATGTTTTCAAGTCGCTGCCAGAAATTTTAAAAGCAGAATTTTGTGAAAAATGGAGCAAGCGGAGTTGACTGGGATTTAAGCCATCAATTACGAAGAGAATCCCTTGAATCAGGCAGAGAAATCCCAGGGAATGTAAGCATCTATCCCTCAACAATTAAACTAAAACGATTTTGGAAGTCATATGAGACTTCAGTTCCGGAATCGTTTGCTATTTGTTGTCATTAAAATCTTCTGCCACCTGTAGGAGATAACTATTTCTCAGGAAGCAGTTTTGATGAATTATATCACTAACGAGAGACTCATTACTCAATTTTCAAATCTTCAAGGATGTACAGGATGCAATTAGAAAGGTGGATACACTAATTTCTTGTGAGATTGACTGTGTGGATATCAAACGTAGACGGCTTAAAAACAAGGATAAGCCTGCTACTGTCAATATTAATATTGGAACCACGGTTAAGGGAGCTGTAGATGAAAAGCATATATACATGGTCTCATAGAGCTTGTATAATACCCAAATTAGAGCATTTAAGGTATGGTAAATTTCAAGATATTCAACGCCTTTACTCTAAAAAAAAAGTTAGATAAAAAAGCATATATACATGGTCTCATAGAGCTTGTATAATACCCAAATTAGAGCATTTAAGGTATGGTAAATTTCAAGATATTCAACGCCTTTACTCTAAAAAAAAAGCATATATACATGGTCTCATAGAGCTTGTATAATACCCAAATTAGAGCATTTAAGGTATGGTAAATTTCGAGATTTAGATATGGTGGGCTTTATGAAAAACCGATTTTATATCCATTTTGAGAGGGTTTCATTTGGCTTACAAAAAAAAAGCAGAAGAAATTTTATTTCGATTTTTAAGAAGATAGGGTGAGTTGCTTTTCATTCCTATCTTAAAAAATGGATTTCTCCAAAAATCGATTTCAAGACAGAAAAGAATGATAATTGAGGGGCAGATTTCCACTGCTTTAAAGCGGGTATAAAGCCCAAGTGGGAAGACCTTACATGTGCTCACGGAGGAAAGTGGACTGCCACTAACAACCGAGGCAGCAAGGCTGGATTGGAACAACTATGGCTTAACACTCTGTTGGCCATGATCAGTGAACAATTTGACGAAGGCGATGAAATTTGTGGTGCTGTGACTAGTATGAGAGCTAGACAAGACAAAAATTGCCATGTGGACCAGAACTTCCACCAATGAAGCTGCCCAGATGTCAATTGGTAAGTAGTGGAAAGAGTTCCTCGACTATAACGAAAAGATCCATTACATGTTCCATGAAGATGCAAAGAAGGATAAATCTGCAAGAAATAGATATACATTATAAAGTTAAATTTTGAAGTATCTATTTTGCCTTTGCACCTGTGAGAAACCATATATGCACTGGGAAATGGTTCAGCACTGACTGAAGTGTGTTGATACATTCTTATAAGAAAGATAAAGGCAGCTGTAGTGTGTTAGTTATTGTCAACTGTCCATGATCCAATGTTGTCTGCGAAAAGTGTATTTTCATGGAAGACACGTTTATTTAGCATCTGTTTTCCCTTTTGAATATTACAATCATAGTACCTGTTGTAATTTGTTACGTCACCTCATTTAATATTTTGAATGTTGTGTAGCAACCGTGAGGACACGAGGACACCGTTATAAGAGTTAAGTGGCATTTAGAAAAAATACGGTGGCATTAAGTGGCATTAATACGGTGGGGACTGTGGTAGATGTAGCAAAAATACATTTTTTTTCCTGCAGTAGGAGAAGTTAATGAGTTTTATTACTAGGGACAGGAATAAATTTCAAATAATTTAAAAAAAAAATAAAAAAATAAAAATCAAAAATCAAAACAACAATTTTTTTTAATAAAAACAAATAAAAAATCAAAACAATTAAAAAAAAACAAATAAATAAAATTAAACATTTTTGCAAATGGACATATCATAACAATTGAAAACATTTTATGCTAACTTGTCTTTTTGGAGATACTTCAAAGGAGCTTGCGTGTAAAGGCAATAGGGAAAAAATTTCATTTCACTTTATTTTAGTTGCTAAGCATTCATATTCATTCTTGCATTTTATATGTTTCAAAAAGCTCTTACAATTTTCATGCAGGATTTGTACTAAGCTTTTACAGGTGTGCGATGATCCAAGTCCATGCAGATGTGATCTCTCGAAATCACATTCATTATTGAAAGCTTGAAGGAGTTAATTACAAATGTCGTGACATTTGTCACTACAAAGAGATCTTTTGCATCATGATGCGTTACCCACACTTCTCTTTCAAAGCCTCATCAGTCATCCATGTTAAAGTCCACTGATTCATTGCCTTATCCATCACGATCTCATACATGTCTACTTTTCTGAGTCGCATACATTTTTTCCTACCTTTCAGTTCATCTTTTTGCCTCATGAATAAACCATCCATCTCTCTACATTGCCTTGCTTTCCTTGCCATAAAAACTATTTCGCCATAACATCTTGTATCTATAGTCCTACCAATCATTTTATATGAACTCGCGTTGACTGATGTGGGATTCCTTAAGGCTCACCTTTCAACAAGTCTTGACCCATCGACCTCAACACCTTATCTGGGACAAAGACTAGAGTCATTATTAGTACCTTGAGGCTTGCATGCCCTAATGGCAAGTCTTCTCGCCAATGAACAATGGGAATACATTAATGTCTCTTGTTTGTTGGATCTTGTAATTGGCTTGACATCAGCTCATTCATTCGCACTTCGCAAGATGTACTTGGATACCTTGGCACTCATTGAGATTAATGGTGAGTTTTCCTCGCATTGGTTAACAACATTCATCAATGGTCGATAATCCAATGACTTCTTTCCATGTTCGACATGGACACATTCATTCACATGGAAAGAATTGCGCCACGATATAGGGCGAGATGAATACTATATGATTCAGGAGTAGATTCAATAGATTCAGTAGTAGTAATAAAGGATCTACATTCGCGACTTCATCCATCATATATGCAACCAAGACACAGATCACATTCTTGTATTCTTCATTCCATGATTCAACAACAGAAGCTACACTTTTCTACATATACACAGTTTGTCCACTCAGGTAAGTAAAGGTATGTTCTTTTCTAGCTTTTTATCATACAATTCCTTTAATACTAAAATTATAATTTTTGGAAAATGTTTCACCATGTTCATATTCAAATTCATACTCCATTATCACCTTCCATATGTCATATATGTCCTTTCTACACATATCATCCTAACCAACATACTTTTTCCAAACAACTACTATTGCATTATGATTCAAATGTTACATGTTTTGCAAATAATGATCAAAGAAAGAATGGTTGATTAAATGTTTTCAAAGTCTTTTGATGCAACACAAAAACAATGAAAGTATTGTTACACAAGAACCAATACTAATCAAATTTTGGTTGTCACACAAGAACCAACCAAAATAATATGTTGCAATCAAATGTTTTTAAGAGAGAAGACTTTGCAAAAAGGAACAAAGTTGTCAAAAAGAAAATTATGTGAAGTTAAAAAATCGATATCAGCCAAAGTTCATGTAAAAGCAAGACAATTCAAAAGATCAAATCATGATCAATGTAATAGATTGCATGAGGACATGCAATAACTTAAGTTGGGGGGTATGTTGGGCCACCAAATTAACATCAATTTTCACTCCATTTTCACCTTTATCCTCATTTTGTCACCTCATTTCATCATATTATCATTACATAACCCTATATTTCCATTACCATATGAGTTTATATTTTCATTTTCCAAAGTTATTAATTTCATGTATTTAGAGTGAATTTATGATTAAAAGTTAGAGAAATAACATGTATTTGCTTATACCTAAAAGTGGCTTGAGTTTGATGACATGTGTAGATCATTTGGAAGTTTCCAAGGCACCCTTATGTGGCCTCCCAAGATCAAATTCGAATTTCAACTCAAGAGGTGGACTATATTCCAAGGAGAAAGATCATGGAAATTTTGATGTGTCATGGGATTTGTATCTAGTATTTAGGGATAAGTTGAGACAAGTATGGGTCTAGTAGATATTTAAGGGATCTACATTTATTGAGTAGATATCCATAATTCATGTATAAATAAGAAGAGCATCCTTTAAAGGAAAAGGAGGAGGGAGAGAAAACAATATCAGTTATTCATTAGCATCAGATTTATGTTCATTCAACATGAATAATACCACTTTCTCCAAATCATGAGTTATGAGTGTTGTTTGATTATTAAGGTGTGATAGTTGTTCATGTGTGCTCATTGAGGAATGGAAGGATCCCCATACTGAGATAAGCGCACTTTGTTGTAAAGTAATGTTGTGAATATACTAATTTTAATTATGATGTTCATCTTATTTCATTGTTGTAAATACTTGTAGATAATTTCAGTATGAATTCATGTTGTGGCCATGTTTTGTTGTGTGAAGGTTGATCTCCTTTCAGTGGCTAGTTTTGATGTGAGAAGGACAACCAGGAACTCCTAAGTTAGGAGTCTCTTCTCCATGAGCTAGATTAAATTGAAATAAGATTTACTTTCTCATATGCTTTCCTAGATTACATTTATGTGAATATTGATTCCCTTTCATTATATAGTTTTTATGTGAGAAGGGAAATCAAGTCCTCCTAAGTTAGGAGACTCTTCTCCATGAGCTAAGAATTGAACTGAAAACAATATTTACTTGCTTTCATTTATACGATTTCTTTCTTTCTTTCTTAGGTGTTTGGTAATGTTATTATAGGAAGATTGTAGAAGGACAATCAGGACTCTTGAACAAGAGACTCTTCTCTATCTTCTAAAGTAAAATAATTCCATTGATCAAACATTTTTTATGCTTTCATAAAATAGATCTGATAGTTTAGATTTGTAATATGCATTTCCATTCTAAACAAACTTCCTACAACTGTTTCATCTGAGGTCCCATATATTTTGGTTTGCTTCTAAGTTTACGATACCCCGGGTTGACAAATTAAATGACGGGGATTTAGCAAACAACTAAATCGCCCAACAAAGCCAACATGACGTTGACGGATGGACAACACTGCGCATGGTTTTTAGCGTCACTAACACCGCACTTAAGGACGACGTTGTCACAATAAAAACTTTCCACCCAGGTTGAAGCTTTGGAGATGGAAATGAGATTGCATGAGACCCCTATACAAGACCCTGGTCTGGGAGTCCAATAGATGCATGTGCAACTGCAAAATCTATGTCTAGAGATGCAGAGTTTGAAACAGGACAAGACACCTCTACTAGAGGCATGCGAGGCGGTATGGTGCATAAAATGCGAAGACCAGGGGCATGACAAGGACCATTGTCTAGTGTTCGCGAATTACTTGGTAGGACGAGGGCCGATGGTGTTAAGACCTGAGGCACAGACAGGACCTAGTGTAGTGCCTACATTATGGTGTGTGATCTGTCAGATAGGAGGAAAACACACTATAGATAATTGTCATCTATTGCAAAAGTACACACAAATGTCCTAGCAATTGTTTTGCAATTTCTGCAGGTCGGTAGGCCATGATGAACGCACCTGCAAAAGCTACGAACTAATGATGGATCAAACTCCTGCCTACAGGCTGTAAACTGAAACACGAGCCTTGGACCCAAATGCAGGAATGGCGTGTGCTGGATTTCAGGGGCGCAGTCGAGGTCGAGGTGGAATGGGACCAGGAACGGGTTGTGAATAGCTAATTTGTTAAAATTGAGGAGGGCCAGGGCACTATGCCCGCAACTGTACAAACCCGAAAAGGACATCATGTTTGTACTGTACTCAGTTTGATCATGAGGAAGAAGACTGCCCTACATTGGTAGTGAGACTGTGTGGCAAACGGGTACTTCAACCCCCTCTGACTTAGACTTTGCAGATGATGAGGTCTGAGCCGCGCAAAGAAGAGCTAAATGTAAACGTGATGCTCAGGAGCGACATGACCACTGGTGATGATAAAGGTAAGCAGTCAGAAGAAAGTGTGTGGGTTCACAAGACTCCTATAAAGGAACCTAAATTTGATTTAGAATGTGTAAAGGAGACATTCATGGAAGCTAATAAGAGTGTCATGGAGGCCTCCACTTCAAGTAGTAAGGATCAACTAGAAGCAGCGACGGATCCTTCAATGCTCACTACCTCTTTGGAGACATGCATGAAACTGCTATGCAACAACAAGGTAGTAAAAGGACTACAGGAACTTATCACTAGGTGTGCAGGGTTAGGAGAACCGTGCATGGTGCGGAAACTTGGAAAGCATGCATTGCGCACAAGAAAGGAAATGAGGTTGACTGTGCAAATCGGCAAGTATGAAATGGATTAGGTAATCCTGTATCTCAGATCGGGTGTGAATGTACTACCGAAACAAACATGGGAACCCATGGGCAGACCCGAGCTACAGTGGTCTTCTATTCAGTTACGAATGGAGAACCAACAGAAGGTCTTGCCCATGGGAATATTGCAAGGTGTAACAGTAGATCTTGAAGGTGAAAATGCGCAGGCAGATTTTCAAGTGATATAGATTGTCGATGATAGTAATCCCTATCCCACGCTACTAGGAATAGACTGGGCCACTGATATGAATGGAGTCATAAATTTGAAGAAGCACAAAATGATCTTTGAAAAAAAATCAATATGCATATTAGTACTGCTAGATTCGGCCAAAGGAGCACAATACATTGAACTGGTGTGTGATGATGATAGTGATGATGATATCGATTGTATTTATAAGATAACAGCGTGAGAAGAGGATTGGGTGAATCCGACCACAGATGGAAGGATTTCGTGGGAGCGCGAAAGCTCTTGCACTTCGGATTCAGATGAAGAGATAGAGCGATGGACGAATTGGCTATACAAAGTAACAACGCTTAATTGCAACATGATGGTTAGATCACTGCGCTGCGTGACCACATGTTGGCTTATTGGGCCTTGACCAAGGTTCAGAAGAGTTTTTAGCCAAACAAATCCTACACTACCGGCCCTTTCGGCAACAATCAGCATAGCGCGGACTGAAGTCTCACTCGAGGTAGTATGGGAGGGTGTTGGAACTAGGTTTCTACACCCTAGGGATGTCTTGATGAAGTCTAGAGGGGTCACAACCCAATATACGCACTTACGCTATTCCACACAGCTATCTAGCCTTCACGAAGATCTGCAATGGGGTTTCCTTAGATCCTTAGTATTATTGCAGTTATTATAGATCTGATTTATTCTTTAAGGTCTTTAATCGAGCATTTAATAGTTAAACCTAGTGTGTGAAATCATAAATCTTAAATATACTTGCAAAACCATAACATAAGCATAAACATTCAAATCTGCAATCAGTTACACAATAATTCCAAAATACTTATCTTTATTAATCTTCCATTCAGTACAACCCAATTCCACCCTGCGCACTCAGCTGCAGGGATCTGCACACACAGTTGTGAACTCTACCAGGCCTCTGCGCACATAGCTGCAGAGCCTACTCTAACCACTACTACCCACGACTCAGACTTACAAACACAGAACACTTTCTCTTTTACAAACCCATACACTTTAGATTTCTAACCAAGCTACTATTCCAAAACTGCCTTCTAAACCTAGAACCTTGCTCTATTTATACATTCCCATTGGTTTTGGACCATGGGCAAGCTGACACATTCTAGATTATCCTATAATCTTTTAGGGTGGACTACCCTTGGACTTGGCTCATTACAATTAGCGCTCCGTGCACTTCACGGACCCTTTATGATACTTTTTCCCATAATGTTGGCTTTGAGCCCCAAAACCATTATGCATGGGATCCGCTGCTCAACAGGCCCCCAACACAATAATCGTGGCTCGTCCCGAGTGTTATAGACATTTTTGTGCCTTATAGCATAGAGCATGAAATGTCAATAATCTAAGGGATCCAAAGTCCCTAAACATGTTGTTCTTACCCTTAGAGGAACAAGGTCAGCAAACCACAACACTGCAAATTAGTTCTCCACTGAAAAACACTCAAAAACAGGTCAGTTTTGGATCATTGCAGCTGCTCCACTAGGCATCTGCGCTGCATAGCAGGTACAACAAAGGCTACCTGCGTTGCATAGCAAGTAGAACAAAGGCTACCTGCGTTGGGCGTACTTGGACATGTGGAGGAATCTTTTTCTCAAAGTGCCAGTGCCCAGGAAGCTTCTAAAAAGACACTTGATGATAAGATTCGCCTAATGATGAGTTAAGAGCTTCTAAAACTCCAAGTGGAAGACAGAAACTCCGAGTGAAGAACTGAAGAACAACTGGAGTTGAAGAGGACAACAAGTCACACATCAAGCTGACTTATCTTCACTCCAAAACTCTATATAAGGATCTCATCCTATGGGATCTAAAAGGCCGGAATTTTGTGCAAAGAATTGCTGTTGGTTTACAGTTGTGAGCATTGGGTGATTGCTTGAGGGAGGTGAAGAAGAGATTTCTCTCCATCGGGAAGGTGATGCTGGATTGGACCTCTCATGGTTGTATCACCGCCTGAACCTTACTTCCATATATTAATAAAGCATTTGAGGTTCTTCTATTCATATGTGTTTCAATGGTGTATTGTCTTACTTGCGTCTTTGATTTATGCTAATCCTTGAATCGATTATGAATGAATGCCTCTTGTAGTTTCCTTTTCTTGTCTTATTTGCAGGATCTCGTGTAGCTGGGCCCGTGAAAAGACTTGGATCTAGGAGCAAGCGGCAAACGAAGGAGATTGGATCGACCATTTGCGCAAGACATCGGTAAGTGGATCTCTTCCTTCTATCTCTTGCATGTCATAAAGAAGAAACTTTAGATAGCTTTGCTTTCAGCTGTTGCTAAGGAACTGTCACCCTTAGAGTGGGTTAGGGTCATTCCGAGTTGGATACTTTCCCCCACAACAGACTGGCGACTCCACTGGGGAGCGTGTCTTGTTGGTAGCTTGTGTTTCTTGCTATTCATTTCTTAAACAAAAGAGTACCGAATCGAACTGCATGCGAGTCCTTCGAATGCAAAGTAGAGGGCAGCTACTCTAGCCCAGTGCTGGGCCTGTTTATGATTTGAAGAGCAGATCTACAAGGACTCTTTTTAGCTCTTTGTGATAGTGTTCATCTTCCTTTAATCATCCTCTAGTGTATACTTGACTGACAGCCTCTGATTTGGCCAAAAACCGCTCATTTTTGAGCAAACTGTGACCCGGAATTTGAGAGAGACGTGACTTGTCTCATCAGTGCAGCTGCCACAAAGGCTACCTGCACTGCAACGCAGGTCCCGAAGGGGCTACCTGCGCTACATCTCAGATTGACAGTGCAGCACCTGCACTGATCCAGTTTTGCCTTGTGCAACTGGGATTCCCCACTGTCTGTTGCCCAGTTTTCAGTATTGTTTTTGCAGCCTGTTGTCAACCTGTATACCCAGCTGAAACCACTTCTCTTTGCCTTCATTCTGCCTCAGTTGTATGAAGAAACCGTGATTGTTCTTATTGTATTTCTTGCTGTCATTCACAGTTTCCCATAGCGAAAGTGAACTAGTCTTGCTATGACCTCTTGAATCTAGACCTGTGAGAAAGTGTCGTTGTGATTCTAAGAGTTAGTTTATTGCTGTTCATAGCTGCTTGAGCATTTGCTTTCGTTATATGGTTCGAATTTCAGTATTTCTTGTGTTGAAACGAGTGAATCTTAAGGTGTTCTTTTGATTGTTGGACAAAAACTTGTTTTCTTTCACTTGAAATTGAATTCGAGATTATACAACAGCTTTCTTTTTGTAATACATCAACATTAAGGAAGAAGAAAAGAAATACTTGCATTGTGCATGTGCATTTTGACAGTTTGCATGTCGATTTAGGAAAAGTGCATCAGTGTGTGCTCTATGATCTGTTTGAAAAGATGATGTCTTTCTTTTCCTTCAGTAGTTAAGGTTTTCATAAGTTGAAAGAATTGAAAAAGCTTGCTTATCATTCTTAGACTGCATTTAGGAGTTGTATCATACATCACGTGGTGATCCGTAAAGGCAAACTGCTAAGCAAGATCAACCTAAAAAGAACTGAATTTATCTAACAACGCTTTGAAACATAACGAAACACAGTAGAGGTCTAGGTAGAGACGTGAACCGGCGTCGTTAAACATAGTGACTGTTGATCTCTACGAAGGTGGGTGATTCCTCCTGAGGGACGATAGCACTAATACGGACTTGTGCCCCCGCGTACCGTCGCGTATATTGGGGGACCCCTATAGGAACAAAGCGTTTATCCATAGGAAGCCGTGTCGGCCGCCCTACTGATCGCGATGCAGTGAACACAGCATTCACGAAGATCGACCACTCGTACCGTAAAACGTATTCTGTGGTTTCGCGAAAGGTTTGGCACACCCTTGCCTAGAACTCCAGAGTAGTTTCTTTTGGCCTTTTTCAAACTCTATAACTGAAAAAGTCCATCCGAGCATTTGTCACTTCGAGCTCGTTAATACATCGAAGGAGACTAGAGTCATCTTTAGCTTTTTCTCGACTCTTAAAAAGTGAAAAAGCAAGTTGTGTCTAAAAGCGTCGTCATATAAAATTCATCTTAAACGGAACATAATCACCCCTAATTCCTACGTTGATCTTAAGGTTGAGAACATGGAACACACCAATCAAGGGATTCCACATCATGGGACCCCTAGCCCTTTCTCCTCTTGGGGAGAAGTTGGTGCGCCCCACATGGCCACATTGTCGCTTCCAGGACTGACAATTGGCCTGCCAATTTGGCTATTCTCAACCGCTGTAGTTCAGACCACCACGGTTCCTGAACAGTCGATTCAACAGTTAGACCAGTCTAGAGCTACCCTCCAGCCTTCCACTTCTTATGAGCCTTCCTCCGATCCTTCTTCTTCGAAAGGTCAAGCCGCCAAAAGCGGAGCTCCCATAGAAAAGAAGAAGGAAAAGAAGAAGAAAGAAAAGAAGCAAAAGGAGCCAAAGGCGCCTGGGGGCAAGCAAAAGGCATCTAACGAAAACCCACACACAGCACGGACCGGGCCCAAATCGCCATGTGTCATATGTAGAGGAGACCACCTCCACCGTGATTGTCCCGGTATTCCCCGGATACTAAGGGACTGGTCCCCTCGTTTGCACGATTCGGAAGCGTCAACCTCTGACAACCAGGTTGAATGCTTACCGTCGACCAACGAAAGTGAAGGTCGCAGATGACGAAGAGGGATGAGATTCCCCTGCGAACTGTGTGAAGGCGATCACACCCTTCACCGTTGTCCTTTTTTAGACAAGGCAAAGAGAGTTTTCGAAGATCAACCGGTGGCACCGGTGCTACTTCCTCCTGGATATCAAAAACTCGCGCCAGGTCCTTCGTTGGTCGAAAATACAGCTGTCTTGCTCAGAGGGCCAGCTGAAGTGTTAGTCATTGAAAGTGAACCTACTGAATCCAGACCGGACGAAAGTCCAAAGGTCGAAACGGCAGTTGACCCGGTTCTCCCTTCAGAAGTTTCATCTTCAAACACCACAGTCACTGAGGATTCATCTTCAGTTGACACCCCCGCCGAAGAGAATAAGGATGACACCGTCCATATTCTTTTCGTGAACTCCGATTCTGATGAGCATCTGGGCGAAGCGCCCACTCCTTTATCGCAGGAAGGAGCATTGTCAGGATCATATCCGGCCGTATATTCGGTCCCACCACCAAGCAACCTAGTTGCGTCCTTTGATTGGAACCAACTAGGCAGACCCCGGTTACCAGCCAGTATACCATTTAGAATTATAGTCCAAATATGCAAAATGGTGATGGCTGGAACTATCATCGATGAAGGGGCGTCTGTGAGTATCCTGTCCTCTATTGCTTGGAAAGCACTGGGTGGCCCGGCGCTTTTGCCCGAGACAAGGCGTCTCTCGGGTTTTGACAGGGGAACCAGTCGACCATTAGGGATTCTACCTAATGTGCCTATTACCTTGAAAGGGAAGGCCGTCAAGATGAATTTGATGGTCGTCCAAGGACCCTTGGATTATAACCTACTCCTTGGACGGGACTACATATATTGCATGGAAGCAATAGTCTCCTCACTCTTTCGAATAATGTGTTTTCCATACGAAGGAAGAATGGTCAAGCTCGTAGACCAACTTTCATTTCCGGGATCACGCATCGCAAATAGTCACATACCTATCTTGAATGGTCTATTTGATCAAGAAAGGTCTCTACCTCTGGTGCTTCTTCCTGATGAGCGCGAGTGATTCAGGAAAGGAAGGCCGGAACCCAGGGGGCATGCGTCCTGGTCTGCTCTGGAGGCAGAAAAAACCTTGGGTGTAAAGTAGAATTTCCGCGGGAGAATATGACTAGTCCGTACCCCATCCCCCCCTTCATCTTTGAGAATCTTCCTCTGAGCCATCTTCATGGAGAAGAAGGACAAGAAGACAAAGAGAGAGATGGGCTCTCAGAAGGGGTAATTGGGATTGGGGTTGTTCTAGAATAAGATTCTTTTGTTAAAGTTATGTGGGAGGACGGGGGCCCGTTACTCACCTTTGTCTAAATAAGTAGGCTCTGCCAAAGAAGGGGATCCGTTTGCGGCAGCAAGTAGTAACCATCTTTGGATAAAAGGCAAGCCTCACCCATTAAAACAAATGTTTTAGAGGATAAGTAGGGGCAGCCTCCAAAGAAAGAGATTCTATTGCTGCAACAAATTGTAACCATCTTTGTGTATCCTAATGATAGACATCGCCGAAGAAAGAGTTTCCTTTGCGCCAGCAAATAAAACCAATCTTTGGGTAACCTGAAAGAGGTAAGCCTCCCTCAAACCCACCAATGTTTTGTCTATTGAGAAGTGTTCTTCTCTTGTCGCAAAGATCAGTTAAAAACTGGGCTGACGAGAAGACAAGTACCGCGTAAGACCCACTAAAAATAACGAGAAGACAAGTATCGTTAACATTAGGACTGACAAGACGACAAGTAGATGAGAACACCCAAAGAAAAACAGAAGTGGAGGAGAGGAGGGGCAACCTTGAAATTATACTTTATACCTGGGGGCATGCAAACCTCTTGGAATGCAAGCACGGGCGGCTATTTTGTTTTTAGTTTTTTAGGTCCTCCCTTTAAACCTGGAGGTCTAACCCGTTAAACTCGTAGGATTAGTCGATACCCAGCTTGCATAAAAAGAGGGTATGGGGCAAAGCGCAGGAAGATGAAGCTCTTTAAAAAATAGGAATCTTCCATGAGACCTTACTACTTTATGACTGGTAAAAATGAGCAGTTTTGGCAAAGTTCATGCTCGTTAAAAAATAAACGCAAAACCGAGCAGTTTTCGCAAGAGTTCATGCTCGTTAAAAAATAAACACACATGTGAGCAGGCTTCCCCCCAGTGTTCAAGCTCATTCAGAAAAAATGAACCGGTAAATAACCATTTGAGACCGTAAATTCATTAGCCATAAAAGCCTTGGTCGCGTTTGTGCACCGTCACCTCCACTTTTCATTTGGCCGATCATTCACATCCACTTGATTGTTTGCCTATTTTGAGGAATAGCTGCGAAGAGTGATTTCACCTAGCCATCCTTGTAATACTGCCGTGATTGGAAAATTCCAACCTGTACCTGGAATCTGCTGCTATCCCTGTTTATCACTCGTTCCTCAAAATACGAGTCTTCTTTGAGCTCTTTTCACTGACTCGTAAAAAAATGAAAAGTTTGCCGAGTTTTGGCCTTCCAGCTCGTTAAAAGGACCGGAAGAGCTATCCCTCCTCTAGATTTTAATCTTTTTGGACCTGAGGGATTAGTGCACAAAAAGATCGAGCGCTTGTCTGGTCCGGCTCGATAAAGATATCGAACATTCATCCCTTCTGTATTGTTTTATACTTTTTCGGACAAGGGATTAGATGACGAAAAAGGACCCCTGGAGTCCACTTTATGTACCCTTTTCAGACTCTCTAAAAATGAAAAGGACCGAGTTGTCTTTGTCGCTGGGCTCGTTAAAAATATTAGATAGCGACAAACTTGTCTTTAGACAAGAACGAGTTTCCCTATCGCTAGGCTCGTTAAAACATAGCGATGGGCTTGCCCGAAGGGCAGGTTATAGATCAAGCATATGTTATCCTCCTCAAGCTTGACAAAAATAAAGAGGTACTGGTCAGAAATGACTGGGGAAAAATTGGGAAGAACCTCAAAGCTTAATGGTAGCAAGTTGCTCTTGAACATGACACTTTTGGCCTCCGTAAATATTGGGTTGGGTTATTATCATTCACCGGTCCCTTCACCATGGTCTCGCCATACCATCCATACATGGGGTAATGCTACCGATCCATCACATCAGTGTCGTTATATGTTCAAGAGATGTCATTCAGAAAGTGTCAACCGGGTCCCATCCACTACCATACATCATCTTTCATCCTTCCATGACCGCCACCCTGAATCATATTTCACAGATCGTTTTCACCATCATCACTAGCTCCGTTCTGTGTCACTGATGTGGGATTCATTAAGGCCCTCCTTTGACGGATCACTTCTTGTCGACATCAGCTCATTATCCAAGAAGTTGATCTAGGAACACCCCCTCAGTACTTTGAAGCTTGCATGCCTCAATGGCAAGTTTCTCACTTCCGGCGATAGGTATACATTAATGACCTTCGACCGGGAGACTTTGCGTGGTGTTCGACGTCAGATCCTATATTCACGCCACGTGAATTGTGCTGCAGTACCTTGAGGGTCATCATCATTATCGGTGATTCCTCTCGCGCTTGTTAACAGTTTACATTATTGACTGGTAATCAAGCGATGTCTTTCCATGTTCGACTTCAAGAAATTCTCACATGGATCGACTTGTACTAGAGTGAAGATCGGACAAGTTTGAAGACCCCGGATCTAGTTTCATCCATCCGGGCTGCGATATATATTCAGGAGATAAAAACATAGACATGTGCAGCAGATGAGCATCCTACTAAAAGGATGATAATTAAAAGCAGAGAATTATCCGTCTCTTATCAGACGATCGTCTGTTTATGTACGGCAAATGTATTTATAAAGCTGATCATGGGAAATGCCCACATCAGCTAGATCATGAAAAGAAAATATGAAAAGATAATGTATTGTATTGTATTTTGTTACAGGTCACCTCCCGACGATTGAATGAACTTTGGATCCTCCTAATAAAGCATTTCACCCGATAAACGACCTCATACTTTAGGGGGCAACTATTATAGACATTTTTGTGCCTTATAGCATAGAGCATGAAATGTCAATAATCTAAGGGATCCAAAGTCCCTAAACATGTTGTTCTTACCATTAGAGGAACAAGGTCAGCAAACCACAGCACTGCAAATCAGTTCTCCACTGAAAAACACTCAAAAACAGGTCAGTTTTGGATCATTGTAGCTGCTCCACTAGGCATCTGCGCTGCATAGCAGGTACAACAAAGGCTACCTGCGTTGCATAGCAAGTAGAACAAAGGCTACCTGCGTTGGGCGTACTTGGACATGTGGAGGAATCTTTTTCTCAAAGTGCCAGTGCCCAGGAAGCTTCTAAAAAGACACTTGATGATAAGATTCGCCTAATGATGAGTTAAGAGCTTCTAAAACTCCAAGTGGAAGACAGAAACTCCGAGTGAAGAACTGAAGAACAACTGGAGTTGAAGAGGACAACAAGTCACACATCAAGCTGACTTATCTTCACTCCAAAACTCTATATAAGGATCTCATCCCATGGGATCTAAAAGGCCGGAATTTTGTGCAAAGAATTGTTGTTGGTTTACAGTTGTGAGCATTGGGTGATTGCTTGAGGGAGGTGAAGAAGAGATTTCTCTCCGTCGGGAAGGTGATGTTGGATTGGACCTCTCATGGTTGTATCACCGCCTGAACCTTACTTCCATATATTAATAAAGCATTTGAGGTTCTTCTATTCGTATGTGTTTCAATGGTGTATTTTCTTACTTGCGTCTTTGATTTATGCTAATCCTTGAATCGATTATGAATGCATGCCTCTTGTAGTTTCCTTTTCTTGTCTTATTTGCAGGATCTCGTGTAGCTGGGCCCGTGAGAAGACTTGGATCTGGGAGCAAGCGGCAAACGAAGGAGATTGGATCGACCATTTGCGCAAGACATCGGTAAGTGGATCTCTTCCTTCTATCTCTTGCATGTCATAAAGAAGAAACTTTAGATAGCTTTGCTTTCAGCTGTTGCTAAGGAACTGTCACCCTTAGAGTGGGTTAGGGTCATTCCGAGTTGGATACTTTCCCCCACAACACCGAGTCACTCGCTAGTGTGGTGAGACGCACGTTCCAAGCTTCGTAGTTCACCATCCCTATGAGTGACATACTGCGCCTCATTGTTCCATCCTTGCTTCTTGCAACACTTCTTCAAGCTCCTACTACATTGCCCCTACTAGTTCGCCTTATCGATGATGCTCATTCTGATCTGCTCGGTTAACACAAGGCAGCTCCTCATAAGATTTTTTCTCTAGCTAAGATACGAGAGCCATGATCTCTTTGTGTACGTACAATGAATTTGCAATTTCTAGTCCCGTAGACAAAATATCTGTTGTATCTTATGTTGCAATTTTGTAAGAAATATGTTGTTGTCCACGAGATCCCAATCTTCAAGGCTTGTCAAAGATGAACTTTTAAGCAGAATTCCATCGTTTGTCTCAGTATCCACCATATTTCTCGTATATTTCATACATCGCTTGTCAGACCGTGGTTTATGGAGTGGCATCTGGATTGGTCCTGCTACTTGTTTGAGAATTTCTAGTACATTTCCCACCATCGGCATTGGGCGTAGCATGGCGCCCCTAGCTTTTGACATTACACTGTTCAGAAGGTCCTGCTTCTCTTTTGAAAACATCCAGGTTACTCCCCCACTATTGAGGTTCGGCAGTTCCATATCTAGTGGAGTGCACAACAACTTCATTCTCCAGATACTACAGTTTGTGTGGGAGGTACCCCACTATAATTTATAAGCCTGTGTAATTTCAAATTCAATTGTTCCCTCCTTTTCTAGTCCATGAATGATAGATTGACCATAGGTCGCTCCAAATCGGGCCCATACTTCATAACTTAAATGCTTGCTACCCATTCCTTTTCACTATAACTCGGACATCCTGTCATGAACAGTGATGGCAATAGTCACTTCCTTTCTTGTCCATGCAACAACGTAGCCCCTTCTGCGCAACCACAAACCTTGTGACATATCGATTCTATGCGCACCCCTATTGTCATGCAGCTCCCTCATAGACTGCTTTATCATCCCGCACTCTCTTCCAACTGTTCAAAGTGGTGAGACTATAGTTTGATCGGTTAGTCAGGTAGCCAGCCCACCCATGTAGAGCTTCAGGCAACTGCCATTGACTCTTCCTGGGAAGGGTTCTCCATTGAGTTTGTTAAGCTGGACCGCGCCCCCATCTGTGACATCTTTGACAACATATGGTCCTAACCAATACATTCAGAGTTTTGTGGGGAATTTCTCAAACTTACTATCATACACCAATACTAAATCATTTTCTTTGAACATGCGCAACTTGATATGGCGATCATGCCAATATTTTTCGCATTGCTTCTGTACCTACTGATGGAATCTCACTAGAAATCATTCCTCCTCTAGTTCTTCCAATTGCATGAGCCTTTCTTCCAACACTCCACTGTCTGCCATTCCTGTCATTTCTACTATTCACAAACTGGGTACAATGTACTCCATTGGCATGATGGCTTCCATGTCGTATACTAACCGAAAAGATGTCTCACCCATCAATTTCTTGCAAGTGGTTCGGTATGCCCATAGCACAGCAAGTATGCACAAATCCCAATTGTTGCGCTACGCATTACAGATCTTAGTCAACGCTGTCTCTAAAATCTTGTTGAAAGCTTCGACTGTCCCATTTTCTAGTGGATGATAGAGCGTACTTTGTTGATGATATACTTGGAATTCCTCAGTGAGTGCACTGATAGTTTCATTTAGGAAGTGCATTCCATGGTCGCTCATTAGAACTTTCGAGCATCCAAACCGTGTGAACATATTCTCGAACAAAAATTTCACAGTTGTAGTGGTCGTGCAGTCCTTAACTAGTTGTGCTTCCACCCATCGAGTTAAGTATTCTGTCGCGGTGATGATATAGTGTGCACCCATCTTTCCTTGAGGCATGATGAGCCCTACAAAGTCGATCACCCATTTTTTGAATGGTTGCAGCATCACCTGTGGATTGAGCAACATTTCTTCCCTTCGTGATGGTTTCCTAGTCCGTTGACATATGTCATAGGCCCAACAATACGATTTTGAATCTTGATGTAGAGTTTGCCACCATAGTCTGACGCGAAGAATCTTCTATGTTGTCACCCATATTGCATAGTGTCCCTCTACAACCCCTTCATGTGCTTCTACGAGAATCTATCATCGTTCAAATTCAGGTACATATCATCATAATATTTCGTCATTTCCCATTTTGTAGAGGTGCCCAGCGATAACAGTGAAATCTGTCGTGCGTACCACCAATTATTTCTTCTATTGAACTGAATACCCCTGTGGCATGGTCCCTGTGGTTAAAAAGTGGATTATATCTTTGAAGTGGCCATCCGTGACATACACCACATAGAGTTGTGCATCAGGTAGTCCTTCCTCCAAATTCATTGGCTCTTGCATGAGTATGATGCCCAATGTGATACACAATGCATCCACGTGTACATGAAATTCAATGTCCCATTTTGGGAAAACCAAAATGGGGACAGATGCCATTTTATCCTTTAGAATCTCCAAACTCTTCTTATAGTCATCATTCCAACAATATGTAGCATCCTTTGTTAACAACTATTCCATTGGTGCTATGATTTACGCGTAGACCTTAATAAGCTTTCGGTAGTACCATGTGTGTCCCAACGTGGTACAGAGTTGTTTGACACTGCGCAGTGCTTGCAGATTGAGGATGATAGCAATTTTTGCAGGATCCACCATCGGGCCCTATTTGCAAACGACATGGCCGAGAAAATTTCCGAAGGGAACGAGGAAGTTACACTTCTTAAGATTTAGCACAATCTGGTGTCATTGACACGTATACAGCATCAACCATAAGCTTGCCACATGTTTCTTGACTAGCTTGAATACAGTCCAATCATCAAAATAGACCTCCAAAAACTTATGAATGAACTCTTTGAACACAGCCACTACTACAAGCGAAAATATCGTTGGTGCATTCTTCAAGCCGAAGGGCATCACACTGTACTAAAAACATCCCCATTGAGTCGGGAAGGTGGTTTTCCTCCTATCTTCCGATGTGATCTTGATTTGGTGATATCCTGAGAACCCATCTGTGAATGAGTATGCTTCCTGTCCACCAACATTATCAGGGAAAATTTTAAGAAACCCCCCTAAATTTATAAATATAATAAATGGGCGAATCTCCATGGTATATAGGAAAAATGGAAGGTGATTTTATCAATAATATAATATGTATATATAATTTTTTGGCGAATCTCTCACGAGGCATGGCGAATATTTTACTCAATTATAAAATCTTGTAAGATCTTGGCGAGTCTTTCACTAAATAATAAAACTTTGTAAAGTCCTAGTGAATCTTAGCATAGGCTACATGCTGGTTTAATTCCCCCATTTAAATAGGCTACAGTCCAGGTGAATACCATGGGTCAATACCATGTGCCATTTTGGTGAATACCATGGGTCAATACCATGTGCCATTTTTATTTTTATTAATTCTAATATTAGGGTTAATAATGGTTTTTTGCATGGTATTAATAACAATCTACTCCATGGTATTTGTCCCATAGTATTTTGGCCATAGGTTTCACCTAAATATAACCCATTTTTTGAGTGTTTGTAAATATAAGGTGACTTATGGAGTAAATATAAAAAAATGTTTTATTTGTTTACCATACCTCTTGTTTATTTATATTTTTATTAAGTTACCATACCTCTTTTACAAATATGGTATTTGGCCCATAGGATTCACTTAAATAAAACCTCTTTCTTGAGCCTTCATAAAGAGAATGAGGGTTATGGACTAAATATAAAAAGAGGTTTTATTTATTTACGATACGTCTAGTTTATTTATATTTATATTTATTTACCATACCTTTTGAGTAAGTATAAAAATACGTTTTATTTATTTACCATACCTCCACTTTACTTATATTTTTATTTGTTTACACCCTTACATGTATATAAGGTGACTTATGGAGTAAATATAAAAAATGTTTTATTTATTTACCATACCTCTCATTTATTTGTATTTTTATTAATTTACCATACCTCTTTTATAAATATGGTATTTGGCCCATAGGATTCACTTAAATAAAACCTATTCTTGAAAATGGGCGAATGGATTCACTTAAATAAAACCTATTCTTGAAAATGGGCGAATGGAAGGTTGTAAGTCCTAATTTCAAGGGCTAAATTTACCTTTTCTACCCTCTCCCTTAAAATAAGGTGGGCTATTTGAGGTGATTTGTAAAAATGTACTATGATACAAAATATTCGCCCGCTAAAAATTTAAAACCCCTTAATTTCGCCAAAGGGCGAACATTCGCCCCTAAAATTATCCTTGAACATTATCCAAGCCTTCATCTGTAAATGGGGTTGGGAACGGGTCATGAATGTGGGCATCATTCAGTTTTCAGAGATCCACGCAGATTCGAATTTCATCCTTTTTTTTTCTCTTGCACTATCATAGGACTCACCCAGTTAGATTCTTCAACAAGTTCAATAATCCCTACTACAAGCATCTTGTCCAATTCTTCGCCGATTTTTTCCTTATATTTTGAATTCAAACGGTAGGGGCACTGCTTAATTGGCTTCACGTTCGGCTTCAGAGTTATCTTCATCACCCCCAGGTCACCGAGAATCCCCTTCAACTCTATTAATTTGGTCGGGAATAAGTCTTGATATTCATGCAGTAATTCGACAACTTTATCCACCGTGGCATCATCCCAATAGTCCCCTAGAGTTTCCTACTTCAGCTCCTCATCTATACCAATGTTCACCTGTTTCATTTTTAGTGGCACTGTGATGTTAGGTTTCTCGATCGACGGTCATCGAACTTCACGGCTTCCTTCTATTTCCAGGATGTTAATGTTTTGGGGGTCATCATCATCATCATCCTCCACTTGTAGGTTGTAACATTATAGGGCATGGCTTAACTGATGTGACCATTGTGGTTGAACGATTTTTTCTGATTCTTGTGGTAGTTTGAAGATAGCGGCTTTCACAATTTGTAGCACATCATCAGCGGTGTCCATCCATTGGTCTTCAAATAAGAATGTTAATACAAACCCTTCGTGCAAGATATCCCATTCGCTCATGCCATGTCAGAGCTCTGTCTTAGTATACCAGTTTCTAGGGATGACATCTAGGGTATGATAACATAAATGTACCCATTCCGACTGGGGCTCCTCTCCATAGGCTTTTGTCCATTTTGCGAGGTGCCTACTCGAGTAATTGTGTCCATCGTATTTCTCGATTATTCATAGTTTTGGCTCCCCAAATATTAGCTACATCATCTTTATGCAGTCATACCAACTTTCAAAATTCCCTTCATGTGTCCCCCACCAACACGTAGGAGTCGTGCGCAACACCCATTTTAATGCATCGAACCTCTGGTTTTTTGGTACTGTACTCTCAAATTGGTGCAAGAATTCATCCACCGTCATTAGTCTGTCATAAGTTGGTAGATCCAGTGCCTGGGCGGTTACGCAACGTAGGGATTTGGTCATCATATTACAATTCAGCATCGTCACTTCCCTCAATTGATTGCGTCATCACTCATCA
Organism: Pinus tabuliformis; assembly: GCA_031772625.1. Lineage (NCBI taxonomy): Eukaryota > Viridiplantae > Streptophyta > Pinopsida > Pinales > Pinaceae > Pinus > Pinus tabuliformis. The sequence continues at coordinate 281,886,880 of CM062804.1, read as the reverse complement.
TCTTCGTTGGAATCCGACAGGCAAGATTCTACGTGCCTCCACAGGGTTCTTTCATCTACAATAAGGTGTAGCTGATCTTGGTTTCATGCAGTTATTTTTTAGATATAATCTAGCTCTTCGTCGCTTCCATCATCAATCACGAGCTTTGTGTAACGTTGTCCTTCAGAAGGGTCTAACAGAATGATCACACGTAGGGAGTTTGTCTCAAAAGTCATTTTGCACTTCTTTAGATTAATAACTCCATTCATATCTATTTGCTAGTCTATTCCGAGTAATGCAGGGTAACGTTTACTATCATCCACAATTGTTATTACCTCAAAATCTGTCTACGTGGTGCACCATCAATATCCATTGTTACTCCTGTCAATCTTCCCATGGGCAAGATCAATTATTGGTTTTCAATTCATAATTGAATGGGAGACCATTGTAGTGTGAGACAGCCCATGCGCTCCCAAGTCTGCTTCGGTAATACGTTCGCGTCTGAACCCAGATCTAAGATTACATGATCCATCTCATATTCGCCAATTTGTGCTATCAACCGCATTTCCCGTCTAGTGTGCAGGGCATGCTTCATCATTTTTCGGATTACGTGTGACTCCCTGGACCCTACACACCTAGCGATCAATTCTTGTAGTCCCTTAACTGCCTTATTATCATACAACAATTTCATACATGTCTCTAAAAAGGTAGTTAACAGCAAGGGGTCTAGGTCCATCTCTGGTTGATCCCTACTACTTGAAGTAGAGACCTCTGTGAAGCTCTTCTTAGCTTCCATAAACGTTTCTTTTGCGTAGTTCAAGTCAAATTCAGGTTCCTTTGTAGTAGCCTTACGTACCCAGGTGTATTCTTTTGGATTCTTCTCCTTATCTTCCCCCGTGGTCATGCCACTTCTAAGCATCATTTTCATGTTGGGGTCCTCTTCGCTTGGTTCAGACCTCGTCATCTAGATGTTTTGCATTGGAGTGGGTTGAAGCACCCCTTTTTTGAGCATTTGTGTGATCAACTTTGGACAATTTATCATTTCATGATGAAACTCTTCATAGTACGGGCAAGATACTCTTTTCGAGTTGGTACAATCATGAGCGTAGTGCCCAAGACCCCCACAATTGTAACAAATTAGTAGTTTGCAACCCCTCTCGAGCCCCATCCACCTACGACCTCGGCCTCACCCTTGGAAGCCACCACGCGCTATTGCTGCAGCTAGATCGGGCCCTAGCATTTCTATCTGCACTCGATAGGTTGGAGTTCTATCCATCATTATTTCATAGCTTCGACATGTTCGCTCATCATGACCCACCAAGCTACAAAAATTACAGTACAACTGTTGTGGAGTTTGGGTATATTTCTGCAATAGGTGATAATTGTTCGTCACGTGCTTTCCTCCTACCTGAAAAATAACACACTAGAGAGTGGAAGACGCACTCAGGCACACATTAACGAAGAGTTGGTTGCCCATACCCAGGAGATTGTCACAACAGTCAATACAACTAGCATGCTAGAAGAACCTCCCCAAACAGAAATTTCAGATCTGCCCACTACAAGAATGACTAAAACTCTCGGTACTAAACACAAGCAAGAAATCACATGGCATTTAGAGTTTGATGGCTCGGTCAACAAATTAGGAGCAAGGGCAGGTGTATGGATTCACAACACATTTAACAACCATGCAGAAGGACATGCCTACAAACTGAATTTCAAATGCACAAATAATATGGTAGAGTATGAGGCTCTGCTTTTAGGCCTTAAACTGCTCAAAGCTTTAGGAGTTGCAAGAGTGTCTATTTTAGGGGACTCTGACTTAATCATACAGCAGATGAAAGGTAGTTTTGTAACCAATGACAATAGAATGAGGGCCTATAGGACTGCTACCACTAATATACTCAATGCATTTACTGAATCCAGCCTGGCCAAGATTCAAGAAAGCATAATATCCATGCACACAGCCTAGCCACCTTTGCTAGTACATGTAAGCTTCCTTTTGAGCCAAGCCATCACTTTACTGCTGAAATAAAACATAGGCCCGCTGTCCCAAATAACGTTAAAGATTGACAAGTTTTTGAAAATGATGTCCAGATCAACAATTTCGTCACCCTTGAGCAGGAGTTTTTGAATATCAACATTGACATGGATGCTAGGAATGACTCCCAACAACAAACAAATGAAAACCAACAGGCTGTAACAGCTGCAACAACCAAACAAATCCTAAACCCGACTGTTTTTGACAAAACAAACATAGAACAGCTGAAACAAATGCATTTGGAAGAAATTACCAAAACAGAGGCAGAGATCATTGAACTAAAGGATAATTTCCTGCCTGCTGGCCTAACCCCATTAGAAGACATGTTTGACGCCAATGATGTTCCCAGAAAGCCAAAATTACAACCATTGAACACTGCTATAGAAGAACACAACATTGGGACAACAGAGAATCCCAAAATGATCAAATTGTCCAAAAATTTACCACCTGATCAGAAGCCCAAGTACATTGATTTATTTAAAGAGTTCCAAGATGTATTTGCTTGGAGTTATGAGGACTTGAAGTCCTATGATACTTCAATCATTCAACACACCATTCCCATAAAACCAAACCAGAAACCTTTCAAACAGAAACTTAGGAGAATTAACCCTATGCTTCTTCCCATGATTGAGAAGGAAGTAAAGAGGATGTTCGAAGAAGGCATAATAGCACCCATCATATTTTCTGAATGGGTATCCAACCTCGTTCCTACAAGAAAAAAGACAGGTGAAATTAGACTTTGTGTAGATCTGAGAAATTTAAACCAAGTCTCCCTAAAAGACCACTATCCTTTGCCCAAGATGGATCACATCCTACAAAGAGTAGTGGGGTCATCTAGAATCTCTTTCCTAGATGGCTTTTAAGGTTTCAATCAAATACTTGTTCACCCATATGACCAAGACAAGACAGCCTTTACCACACCGTGGGGAACATTTAAGTATGTTAAGATGCCATTCGGACTTAAAAACGCTGGTGCTACCTTTCAAAGAGCAATGGATATTGCTTTTTCCAAAGAAATACATGACTTCCTAGTTGTCTATCTTGATGACCTTACCCCATTTTCCAAATTTGATCAGGAACACCTCAAGCATCTTAGGCAAATATTCATGACATGTAGGAAATATGGCATTTCCTTGAATCCCAAGAAGTCCCTGTTTGGCCTTGAAGAAGGCAAACTACTCGGCCACATCATATCAAAATATGGGATTAGAATAGATCCTGAAAGAATTCAAGCCATCCTCCAAATCCCATATCCCAGAAGCATAAAAGAGCTGCAAGCATTCCTTAGAAAAATCAATTTCCTAAGGAGATTCATTCCAAATCTAGCCGAGCTGATAAGATTGTTGAGCAACATGGTAAAGAAAGATGCCAAGGTAAAGTGGTCTCTTGAAACCAAACAAGCATTTGAGAGTATCAAAGCGGCCTTAACCCAAACCCCTGTCCTCACCAGCCCACAATTTGACAAAGGTTTTATCATTTTTTCCTTTGCATCAGATCATACAATAGCTGCGGTCCTTTTAAAAAAAAAGAACAGGGAGCTGAAAATCCAATTGCATTTTTCAACCGAGCCTTAAGAGATGACCCTTTGAAGTACCCAATCATGGAAAAGCAGGCTTATGCACTCGTTAAGGCCATCAAGGATTTCAGAGTGTACATTTTATATTCACATGTGATTGCCTATGTCCCACACGCTGCTGTAAAAGACATATTGACCCAAGAGGGATTAGAAGGCAAAAGAGGAAAGTGGATAGCAAACATCCTTGAGTATGACATAGAAATAAAACCAACCAAGCTGATAAAGTGACAAGGTTTAGCCAAACTGATGTCCGGAACAAACTTTCGAGCCTTAGACATTAACCAACTGGACAATGAACAGGAGCTGGCGACTCCACAGATCAGTGAGACCTTTTTGCAATCTCCGTGGTATGTTGATATATGTTTTGTACTGTTAAACCTGTTTTCTCCCCCAGGATTGTCCAGAACCAAGAAAAGATTTTTGAAAATGAAGGCTTTAAAATTTTGTGTCATAGATGGTGCATTATTTTGGAGAAATCATGAAGGTATATTGATTAATTGTTTAACCATGAATGAAACTAACAATGTCATGAAAGAATTCCATGCAGGTGACTATGGAGGACATCTATATTGGAAGTCCACTACTGATAAAATTTTAAGAGTTGGTTTTTAATGGCCCTCTCTTTTTGCAGATGTAAAGAAGTTTTCCATGTCATGTCACAAATTCCAAATCTTTGAGGGCAAGAGAAAGTTGTTACCTTTGCCCCTGAAGCCCATCTCAACCAAAAAACCTTTTCAACAATGGGGTCTTGACTTCATTGGAGAAATCCATCCCTCTTCCTCAGGCCAACACAAATGGATCTTAACAGCCACCGACTATTTCACTAAGTGGGTTGAAGCCATCCCCTGCAGGCAAGCCAATGACACCATCATTATCCAATTCCTTGAGTGCAATATCCTTTCTAGATTTGGCTGCCCTGAGAAAATCATCACTGATAATGCTGCTGCCTTCAAATCCAAAAATATGATCAATTTTTGCCACCAATTTCATATTACCTTGGGCCACTCTACGGCCTATTACCCTCAAGGTAATGGCTTGGCCGAATCCTCCAACAAGAGCCTCATCAACATCATAAAGAAAGTGCTGGAAGAAAACAAGAAGAACTGGCACAAAAAGCTGGTAAATGCCCTATGGGCAGACAGACTTTCAACAAATAAATCCATTGGGATGAGCCCTTATGAGCTAGTATATGGTATGGAGGCTAGATTTCCTTCATCCTTGGGGATCCCTACTATCAGACTGTTACAAGAAATTCAGGCTGAACCAAATGACATTCAAAGGAGAATTAATTAGACCATTCATCTTCAGCAAACTAGAGAGCAAGTTTATCACAGAGCTCAAATTTTGCAAGAAAAACTCAAAAAGATGTTTGATAAGAGAGTTAAGGCTGAGGATTTCTATATTGGTGAAAAAGTTCTAAGGTGGGACTCAAGAAGAGAAGACAAGGGAAAACATGCAAAGTTTGATTTTTTATGGAGAGGGCCATTCGTTATTTCTGTTGTTCAGGGAAATAACACTTATTTTGTCAAATCCGTAGAGGACAGCACTGCTGAGGAAGGCCCTGTGAATGGCCATATGCTGAAACATTACCATGACCCCTTTTAGGGGATACAGTGCAGCTTTGTATATATCTTTTGTACAGTGATATTTGTATATATCAGCACTTTGTTTTCATTTTTATATAAGCAAACCAAGTGTCTAAGGAACAGCAGTAAATTTTGTGAAGACACAACCAATACAAGTGTTCCAGTTTTAAAAGCTTTGTCTCTGCACTAACCTCAACAAAACAGCAAAGAGTAGCACAGTCAAATCACAACAATTCATGGTAAAGGGAAGACGTTTGCAGTATTTAGTCTAAAAATATCAAAACAGAGCAGTATTTTCAGTCCATATCAGCACCCTTGCTCAAAGCAAAAACAAGGCAAACATATCAGTTTTGATCCATGTTTTGAGAATGTTTCAAACGTGCAAAGCTCAAGCAACATTCTACATAATAGCAAGCACGCAGAAGAAAGCAGGCAGTGCTATGCATTTCACAGTATTTCGGTTGAGGAGAAGGTTGTTCATATTACAAAGTTTCAATTATCTAACAGCCAGCACAAAGAAGTTTTTTCAATCTACAGCAACAACAGAAGATCAGGCGTTCTGACCTGCTGTTCTTGGCTTTTCACAAGGAAAAACCATCCCCAAGTGGAGCCACTGCTAGCCTCCTGTTGCAATAGGTGTTCATGTTTCATGATTGACATTTTTACATGCCAAACATGTCATCTTTCATGCTGCAAGGTTCCATATTTCCAAAAGAGGTCAAAGAAGATACTATGAAAGTGTGCCAGTCCAAATGCCACTGCTAAATTCCAATTTTGATAACTTAACCATTTTTAAAAGAATGTTCTATAAAAGTGAGGGCCAAACAGCTTAACCTTGGTCTCCCTAGGTTTCAATTTCCTGTTTTTAAATATAGAGAATGATATCTGTCCAAACAGTTTAATCTTGGCAGATTTGTAGATACGTAGAGAATCAAAGGAGCCCAACTACTTAATCTGGGTCCTTGGCAGAAATAAGTGTAGGCTTAGATAGGAGAACACAAAAAAGAAAAATTTGTAAAGCTGGGTTTGCAAGTCTAAGTGCACCCAATCCAAAAAGAAGAAAATATGATAGGAAAGTAGGCTGGGTAGGTAGTTTTTGAGGTTGCAGAATGTTCATGCATGATCAATTTTGTATTTCTAAAGTGTTATATCTTTTCAGATCATAGTCATGATGCAGTTTTTCATATGGAGGAACTCAAACTGGACATAACTAACTCCCCCTTCCTCTTATTCCCCAAATCACTCACTAACTTCCTTGAAGAGATCAAGATATGCTTGAGCCTCTTAGTTTCATCATATTCTATAACATTGGCCTTGGTGAAGATTTTCCTCACTCAAGGATTTCCATTCTTCTGTTACAAAGTTCTATTCCCCCAAAATAGCCCAAGGTTCCTTACCTTAGCGCTTTCTCATCATCTCCATATTGACTACTAATTCTATTATCTAACTCCCTAGATTCTTCCCCTTCCCCTACTAAAACTATGTATAAAAATCCCCAAAAAATATATTAAATATCCCCTCCCTGGCACTATAGCCCTATTCTCCTAAGTCTGGGAGAAAACAGTCCATCTGGGGCCGTTTTTAACCCATCCGTGTCCTAGCAGGAGTTACTCTGACACCTGGTCAGAATAACAACCTTCACCGCCCCTTTACCCCTTAAAACCCCACATTTTACCCCTCCGCAGTCTTTTTCTAAAGATTAAAGTTCAAAAGCTTGATTAGATGTTAAGTTATGCCCCCACCCGCCTAAACTAACCCACGAAAACCCGCATTTCCTAAGTTTTTACCCTCCCCGCCACGCTATATCAAAATCCGAATATTCGCGCGGCCGTCCATTATTCCCCCACCGATTCACTTGTTTCGTCCACCGTCGGATCGGGCCCTCCCCATCCGATGGCTCTCAGCGATTTCGAAGGCACCCCGCTGCTCGGCCGTTAGCTTCCGATGGCGAGGCGGCTTCTCCGCCGTACCAAAGACACCTGTCCGCCTTCTATTGCATCGGAAGGGCTCTGATGGATGCTGCTCCCGTACAGAAAGCGGTCCGATGAAACTGCTTTCCGCCTTCTGTGCGCGCACTCCATGTCACTTGTCATGTTCTACGTGTATGCCTCGTCACCGCGCCACGTCGTCTGCACAGTATTGGCCTCCTGCCGAGTCACGCTTGCCATGTCACTGCCACCATGTCACTGCCACGTCACCCACCGTACATGTTGACGTCATCCTGCTGACATCACCATGCTGACATAATCCGTCGTACTGGGTCCCACCTGCTGACGTCATGCTGACGTCATCATCAATTTTTGGAGCGAAAGGTGAAAATCGTGCTTAGGAAGCCCGGATTCAAATTCTGAGGCAGTTTTTCATGCGTGATTAGCATGGCTACGGGAAAAGGGCCGAAATGGAAAACCCCTCATTACGCAGCCCCCAGCAAGCCCGAAAGGCGCCGAATGACCCGTTTTTCTTCGCGAGGCATGCAGAAGGGATCAAAAGACAGTTCTAAAGGAAACAGAGGGCCGAACAACGGCCATTAAGTTTTGATTTGACCCACAGCGAAGAAGAGAACCGACCCGATTCATTTGTCAAAGAGTATCAGTTGAATTTTTAATAGAAATCTTCAGTTCCCAAAGCAAGTCAGCATTGAATGGCCTCCAACAAAGTCAAATCAGATGGTGCAAGCCCATCCCAGCTCTCAAATCACAGTTAAAGCACTTAAAGCCACCGAACTACAATGGAGCAGAAGTCCATGCACAGTTATTGCAGAGGCACTGCACCAAGCCAGCGAGGACAATGCATTTAATTCAGTTTTGATACGGCTGCCCTCAGCGCAACCCATAGATATTTTCTTGCATTTATTCCTGATCGGTTTAGGTTAAAGTAACCTTTTACTTTCAGACCTATTTAGGTCACAGCTGTAATAAACAATTTTGGAGAATTTTCCCTATATATACCACCCTCTGCATTGTTTCAAGGGTTGGTCGATTGATAACTTTTCATTAGAGACTCGCACTGTATGTCTGATACTTTTTCTTTAATCAAGGATTGCTGAAGAGATTGGAGGAATGACTATCTGATGTGTTGTTAATGGTCTCTGGAGACTGAATGATGGAATTCTTGTGCTGCAACATGAATCAATAAGTACCCCTTACCTCTGTTTTCATTTTTCACCCTATAAATAACAGAAAGAATGATTAGCTTAGAATTTGTTTAACTGCACTCTAGGCTCAATTTCTGCTGTTTCTTTTTATTTTCATCTGAAATGAATTGGACATGAATATGAATTCCCCTTGGCTCATATTTACCCTACTTCACATGTGTTTGACAGTTATCTAGGGATTCTTTACTGCCCTTAGATAGAGCTCATCCACCCTTCTCTGTTAAGCTGACTGAGATATTCTTAATTGCCTCTCCTCCCTTAGCATTCTTTCCATCCTTTAAACTTGAAAAATTGTTCCATGTGCAGCTGCCTTGCTCCTTATTCCTCCTGTGACCAAGAAAATGCACTAGCAGTCTTACTCATTGACTCCATGCCCAATGGTTTGAAAATTACCAGAATATGCATTGCCTCTTTACCTGAAAACATTAATCTTCTCACCAAAACACAAACAAAACCCCTGAGCTCAATAGCTAGCCTAAAATCATCATCAACAAAGCTAAATCAGAAAGAGAGAGCCCTCTCTGATTGCAGGTGGGCTAGAACCTGCAGTCCAAAGTTGGTTTGTGGTTACCTCGGCCATATCCCTTTACTCCAACCTAAGGGACAACCTGAGTGATAACAATAAGCATAAACATTCAAAGCTATAATCAGTTACACAATAATTCCAAAATACTTATCTTTATTAATCTTCTGTTCTGTACAACCCAAATCCACCCTGTGCACTCAGCTGTAGGGTTCCGTGTACATAGTTGTAGACTCTACCAGCCTTTGTGCATATAGCTGTAGAACCTACTCTAACCACTACCACCCATGACTCGGACTTACAGACTTAGAACACTTTCACTTTTACAAACCCATACACTTTAGATTTCTAACCAAGCTACTATTCCAAAACTTCCTTCTAAACCTAGAGCCTTGCTCTATTTATACATTCCCATGGTCCATGGACCATGGGAAAGTTGACACATTCTAGATTATCCTATAATATTTTAGGGTGGACTACCCTTGGACTTGACCCATTACAATTCACGCTCTGTGCACTTCGCGGACCCTTTGCCATACCTTTTCCCATAATGCGGGCTTTGAGCCCCAAAACTATTATGTGGGGGATCCACTGCCCAACACCAGAGAGGCAAGGAATCTACCTACATATGATGGGTTGATAGCAATCGATGAATTCCTAAATAAATTTGAAAGTGAAGTACCAGAACAGCAGTGGTTCGATGCTCTAAAGTGGGCACTGCGCGCAATGCCTGCATGATGGTTGGGTATGCATCAAGGAAGTTTTGAGGATTGGTGCAGATGCAGAAGGATGATGAGCCTACGAGTTGGAAAACCCCAGCTCAGGATGAGAGCCAGTAACCGGGGTGGAACAACTTGCGTACCAACCTTTCCTGATGGGTATGGACATATGTCGTACAACCCGCACAAGCGCATGCCACTCCCAGAATAGAGAATCAGAACAAAACGGAGCAAAAGGAAAGGTGATGCATGCTAAAATTTATTTGCGGAGAAGCATTCGATAGGGTGTATGAAGTACTGAATAGGTTTCACTAGGAAAGGCGCACTAACTGGGACTTTTGTGTACCAGTAGTTCGATGGACCTATAGGACCATGTGCAAAACCTTGACTACAGAAATGATTCTAAAGGTGCAAAATAGAGTAAGGACCATAATTTCTGAAGAGAATGAAAAGGGGAATCCGCAGGTAATCGCACTCACAGATATGATAGTCCACAAAGCCCAGGACGAATAAATCGCACAGCTACGCGAGGTCTAACACATAAGGATTTAGGAAGCCATTCGGCGTGGGAACCTTAGACTTCGTGAACTCGAAAAAGACCAGGTATTATTGTGGAAGAAAATAATTTTGATGGAAGCAGAGGTCAAAAGTCTAGAAAACGAGATTAAGCAAGTATGTCTCGTCGATAAACCAAGGATGACAATGCAAGGTGTGGATGATCATACCATTGAATTAGAAGACTATCACTGAGAATTTATGACTCTGCTGCCATGGATACGACTACAACTCACCAAACACAGTAACCAGGGAAGTGCACAACATATGAGAGAATGCATGGTGCCAGCTATTGCGAGGGTAATTGAGGATTTTCCATGGACTATACTGGAAGGCGAGTTGAAGCCTCGCGTAGGTGGTGCAACAATTTGACTAGCCGTAGAAAGCACAGTCTCAAGGCTCTAGGTAGTTGAAAGAGAGCACGGGACTATAAAAGAGTTTGTTTGGGAGTTGCATGATAAGGTAGGTGTGCACAGAATCAACATGTCACAAGGTTCTTGCCCACACACGGGGGGTTGCGCTGCCACATGGATAGGCTGAGAAGTGACTGTTGGTGTCACTGTTCATGCCGAGATGTATGATTTAAGGCCAAATCGAGTGCGCGATGGGCATTTAAGACACAAATTATGGGCAAGATCTGTGACAATCTACTGCCAAGAAAGCATTGACGGCCCAGAATTGGGGGGAATGGTCGAATTTGGGGGAACGGTCGAATTTGAATTGAAAAGGCACTATAAAACTCTAGGGGCTAGCCGTGAGACAACACTTGTTCACTTGAGATTTGAGTAGTTGATTAGAGCACAGAGTGTTGAGCACTGAGCAATATTCAAGCCCCTAAGTTCGCAAAAGACCACATATAATTCAAACAAGATGGTGGGTACCAGGAGAAGTTTGGTCTTTGCAGAAGGAACCACCGGTGAGGCTATGTAGAACCCCACAGTACACGATGTTCCCGATGGTATTGGGGTTGCGCAGGAAATACCGAAATCACCTTGAATGTTGAGACTGAAAAAAGATAATTAGGTAGCGGGACTAGTCTGCATGTCCCTGAGGAATTTGTGGTTCGGTAAGCTCTCAATGGAAGAAAAGGGAAAGGCTATCACCATTGAGATAGATGAAGAGGAGGAGAATCTACAAGCTCTGATTTCCATGGTAGAGGAAGCAGAGGACATGGAAGAGGATATCCAGCTGGTGCACTCTGCAGTGAAATTTCCTGAGTACATCCCTCCATGAAAAGGGAAAAATAAGATACCAAAGGATCTGGATGCCACAAAGAGTGCACTCCAAACCCCACTCCTCCCTAATGGAATTGTGTTTGAGGGATCACACCTAGGCCATGTGCCCACAATGAAGTTCGAATATTGGGACCTCTCCGACAGAGAGAAGTTCCCACACTTAGATATGGACAACCTCATGATGCAGAGCATGAAGGGGCTAGTAATAACATTAGAGCCGCGAAAATGGTTGCACGGTGTGGAGAAGGCTAGATTACTTCATCTGCTTTGGATACCACACTTTCACTGCATACCCATAACCATTTTCGTCATCAGGCAGCTGCTTTGCCTGGTGCATGATGGGTAATTATGGCTGGAGGAGCCTATTCCCATCATGGCGACTCTCATCCACAAAATTTCTCGGCTTCCCTGTAAGGGAAAGGGCCCTGTGATAATAGAAGGAAAAAGCAGTGTTTTGTCTCTCGCGGAAGCCATGAAGAAAAAATATAAGCTCGAGAAGAAAAAGAGGCGTTACGCCATCAACAGTATCAAGGATAAAGGGGTGTGTGTAGCCACCCAACTCCTGGCTGGGAAGGTAATGAGAAAATGTCGTGGCAATGAAGTACCAGTGCCGGTAGTTGTGTTGGTAGAACAATGCGCAGAGGGGTCCAATTCAGCTAGGTTGAGCTCCTCTACGAGGAATTCTGGATCAACTGCAAGGAAGCCCAGGAGCAGGGTAAGACCTTAGACTACGCATGGTTGCCCTTGTCCATATTGTTGGTAGCAGGAGAACTACCAGAGGATAGTTAGTTCCCAAGCATTGAGCATTAATTACCAAAGGCCGTGAAGTACGCATCACTCTGGGCTACCAAGAACGTGAAGCAAATTCGCAATAAAAAGATCTTCTGGGTGCTCATGGAGGTGAGGATCCAGATGTGGATTAATAGGAGGCCGCGCCTATCCCCCATAGTGCACAATAGTCCGCAGAGCTTTGCAGAGTTCAAGGTGGACATGCACAATATTTACATCAAGGTGTGAAAGGATCTAACACAGTAGTGGACAAATCTCCCATTCATAGCCACTGACGACGCGATCTTTAAAGTGTTAGAATCATGGCCTCCCGAGTGGTGCACCCCGGATTTGGCAGAGTTGGATAAGACAATAGCACAGAAGAATAAGGATGATGCCAAGTAGCATGTCACCCAACTAGTCAAGAAAAGGCACAACAAAAAGTAGCAGCAGAGGTAAGGACAGTCCACAAGGCAGCACAGGCAGCCACAGAGCAGACAAAGACCGTTGAAGCAGAAGCAACAGTGTAGAAAATAGGGGCCACAACAACATAGGCAGAGGAGGGCCAGGAATTGTCTATAGGACAGGAGGTAGAGGACACAAACCTTGTAGAAGAGGGTGTGGACCTAGCCACAACTTCCACCCAACTGAAAAGTCTGCGTGTCACAGAAAGATCGGGTCCATGGAAAAAGGTCAAGGACTCCAAATCGGCCATCAACACGATCACGTTAACGAAAGGTGACCTCTACGACATTGGAAAGATGGTTCACGATGTCACCAAGGAAGCACTCCAAGAAGTCACATTGGAGCAGCAGACTGTGTTGGGGGCCCTAAGGGCACAGTTGCAGGAACTATAGATGCAGCCCCCACAGGAAGGAACCGTAGCCACCTACGTCACAGTAGGCACATCAGTAGCAGAACATATGCTACGCACAAGGATGACCAATACCATAATGCTACCGGAAGGGGCGCTAGCAGTAGAGAATGAGATCGACACAGCCATAGTTGGCGGGATTAAGGGAACTGGCCTTAACTTGGTTGCCCTTCCGCGATACACACTGTACCAATTGCAGGATGGAGTAACTGCAGAACTCTGTGCCAGGGAGGGCCACACAATACAAGTAATAAGTGAGCAAAAGATCAAAATCGAACATCTTAGCCTGTAGCATGACAAACTGGTGTCACAAAACCAGCAGCTAGTACAGACAGTTGATGAAGCATGCCGGTGCATCCTACAACTTTCCATCATCGCAGAGCTACCAACAGAAGTACCAATCCACTATTTGGCAAGTGGAGTTTGAAACGCGCATGAGGAAACAACACGAGTGTAGCTGGAGCTAAATCTCTAGATTGCTGAGTTGCGGCTGAAGGCACAACCTTCCACTCCCCCGAAAGTTTTATAGTAGCACGTTAGCACTATCCAAAAAGGGTTGGAAGAAATTGGACAGGCACTGCAAGACTGTACCAGTATGTTGGACCAAGCCTTTGCTATCCTCACATCCTTGCAGGATGACCCCAACATACAATGCCTACAAACGAAGGTGTGTGAACTTCAGGAGCAGTATGACAGTGTCTGAGGAACTGCGTAGACAGTCGTCCTAATTCAATGGCACACAAAGATGTATCAAGCAAGTGCACTGAAAGAGCAGGTGGATGCCACAAGATAGAAAGAGGCGCTTCTCAAAGCACATGTCTAGCCATGAATAGATGAGGCCTTCACCATTACGATAGATATCGAGGGCAAGCTCGTACAAATGTAGGCGCTCTACGTGCTAAGGCAGGGATTTGATACTTATAAAGAAGCATCAGAAGAGCACATGCAGTAGGTCCAACAAACCACTGAGCAGTGTGCTACGACACTAAGTAATCTGGGACCTGTTGGAGAGACTCCATGCCAAGATCACCACGCTGACAAAATGACTTGAGGGCGAGTCACGATGTTTGTGTTGGGGGCTTGTTGGGCATCAGATCCCCCCCACAACATGCTTTGGGGCTCAAAGGTTAAGTTTTTTTCAAATGTATTATAAGACTCCATGAATTGTAGGCACCGAGTGCAAAGTATAGGTTGAGTCATAGGGTTGTCCGCCCTAAGTTTTGTAATGTAATATAATGTCATGTCGGCTTACCCATGGTCTATGGACCATGGGATTGTATAAATAGAGTGAGGCTCTAAGTTGTAAAGATAGCAGAACTGGAGATAGATGAATACGAATGGTTCGAACATAGAGTAAGAGTCTAAGTGTATTGGGTCGTAGTAGTAGGAAGAGGCTCTACAGCTGAGTGCGCAGAGGCCTAGTAGAGTCTGCAACTGAGTGTGTGGACACCTACAACTGAGTGCGTAGGGCGAAGTTGAGTCTATAACCCAAAAAGAAGAGTAATAAAGATAATTTTGATTCTAAATACTATGTATCTGGTTTTGTATGATTTTCTATGAATTTATACTATTTTGTTTATCGTGCGCACTTATATGAATGCTAAATATACTGTTAATCATCAATAGGCTTAGACAGATAAGTTAAGTAATTGGATAATAACAGGCTAATAGTAAGGAACTTGGGTAATAATACGGATCACACACCGAGTACGGCTGCACGAAGGCAACATCATAGGTTGTGAGGGACTAATAGATGCGCATAGCGACGTGTGCGCAGAGTCAAACCGTAGACCACCGCTAGAGCTCATCAGACATCCCCACGGTGCGAAAACCTAGTTCTAGCACACTCCCATACTACTTCGAGTGAGACCTCAGTATGTGCTCTGTGGACTATTGCCAAAAGGGCCAGTAGTACCGAGAATTGTTTGGCTAAATCACCTCTGAACCTGGGTCAGGCCCCTAGAAACCAACAATACACCCTTCCATTAACAATAGATTACTTTCAAATTTTAACTAAGGAAAAAGTGTTCATAGAGCTAGATTTGAGATAGGGTTACTATCAGGTTTAAGTTGAAGAGGGTGATGAAGCCAATTTAGTGCCACATTTAACCCCCCCTTCGGGTTCCTCGGGCTATGGAAGGAATTATTTTTAAGTAAGCTAAACTCCTTTGTATTATTATGAAGATGGGGTTACAAATTCCTTTTGTTTTTAAAGCTTGAAGAATTAACTTTGGAATAACACCATCACATTCAACTCATCAAGATATTTATGATGATATAAGTTTATCTTAATTTAATTCTCGTATTTAAAAAATTTCCCTTTCAAAGTTTGACCAATTAAATAGTGTTGCATCAACATATCGACCACATTGTTTGAGCCATGTATTCATGGACTCCTTATGTGACTTCCACGTAGCCTTACTAGGTTTTAGTGACCCCTGACATGTCATCCCGGTCTAGTGAGTCTGACATGGTTCAACCCTTTATTTTGATGAAATGATTTACTTTGCATCTAAATTTATGGGATATTCGAGTGTGCATGTAATTTTCACTTCGCATACCTCCCGGACCTATGGACCTTTGAATTTCAACATCTCCAAATGATATCTAGTCCTCATGGGATTAATCCAATATGTTATTCTTATCCCAAATGTATTATAAATTCTACGAGATCTAGCTCCATGCTAGTCTGGGCTCACATAAACATTCCACTAAGCGTAGTCCCACCCCTAATACATTAGCGAAGATGTAGATTCAAATTAACAAATACCTAGCCTCAAAATTACTTTTTCATTGGTTCAACCTCACAAATCACCCAGATCCCATTTTCATTTACTAGATGATACAACAACTAGCTCCACCTAAGTGGGGCCCTCAACATATATTACCTCTTACGTACTATCTCTGTAACATATCTAGATTATTTCAAATTTGGTGCAATCCAAAAAATGCATAAGTATAAAGTAGCCAAGTTTCGAAATTGCCAAACACATTTGCTAGGGATAAAGTGCATCTAGATCAGATATAAAATCCTTCCAATAATGTATCTAGATTTGGTTACAAAATACTACTAATTACTTGTCCAACCATAGATTCAAAATATTCCTTTTAACTTATCCAACCCCAGATATGAGTTTGGTCTTTGTAATACTTAAAAATTATATAAACTTGAAGGAAATTTTCCAGGGTTCTCCTTAAACCCCAACACTGCTAAGAAGACCAACTTCTATAGGTATGAAACCATTATTCAAACATTAATACTCTAAATACTATGCATAGCCATAATACAATTAATGGATCTATCAACATGCCTAATATATAACATTGAAAAAATTTGAAAATTCAAATACAAGAGCATTGTACAGGGTCACAAGGACTATCCCAAGCAACCACTACCCAATCCGCTGATTTTTCATGCACTTCACCAATCATAAACCTTTATAATGAAATACATTCACACTATTAAAATAAATAGACAATGATGTTATTCATAACTCTTTAGGAAATGTAAATCATAGTCTATAGTACTTAGTTAGTCACATCCAATAGTCATACATGCCCATATAATTAGTCATGCACTTTGTGAAAATATCAACAATAACAAAGGCCTCCAAGCCCCTCATTATTACGAGAACATACATATAAGGAATTGCATCATAGATGAATAGCAATGGGACATTCCTCCACTAACAATGTTGATACATACATTGTCATAACACATAACAATCATCATTCATCATTCATAGTGCAACAAATATATATATGTATATATATATATATATATATATATATATATATACATACATCCATACAAGTCAATGCACTTATAAGCATATCTTAAATGGCTTATAGAATCGAAGGGAGGGACTTCAACTCTCCACCTAACCATGGTCCAACTTCACTACAATAATTCTTACATATGACCACCCCTAAGATGGATTTAGAGTCTAAGGAGAAAATTTCTCAAGGGTATTCACACCGATAATTTAGTCAAATAGATAATCAAGAAGAGGATTCTATTATCTAGGTGGTTTGTCAACTACCTCTATTAGTAAGCATAAAAATGACTCTCTATCCCAATAAAAGTCAATCACATGGATTCACCCAAATCTTAGTGAAGCACTATTCAGTTCTAGGAGGATGAGTACTCTATAAAGGTGGTTTATAAACTAGGTTTCCTAGGAAGGAACTATAGAATTCAAGAGCCTACTATCCAAGTGGTTCATTAGCTTACTTATCTTCTTTGGTTAACTTGATGCAACTGAAAATAAACTAACTTGCAGAGACCACTTCTACTATTTGGGTTATGAGGAATAATTGGAAATTGTAGGAAATCACAAAAAAATGTGTAAACCTACTTTAACTTAGCAGAAAAGTGAAGGATAGGAAGTAAACCTACTCTACTTGTAGAAAAGTAAAGGAAAGAAGGTAAACCTAATCTACTTTTAGAAAATTAAGGGACATAAACTAAACCTACTTTACTTGTAGAAAAGTAAAGGATAGAAAGTAAACCTATTCTCACTACAGGGAAGAAAGAAAAAACATTTGAATAATGTTGGAGCAAGATCAGTCTATTCCATGATGTGTGAAAATCCAACTTGCAGCTGAAAGAAGACATTCAAACAACAAACCCTAATTATACAAAATTTTGCAGTTTTGTTAAAACAACTATGTTAAGGATTTTAGGGTATCTTAAATTCTAAATTCCATCTTTAGGCTATTTTCTATGATGTAATATTATAACGAATGTTTAACATGCTTTGGGTTCAAATTTGGAGGTTTTTTGATGCATTTTGTGGACTACTACATGATGCCCATATTTTGTTATAGGAAATAGATGAGATAATTGTTTTTTGTTCTACTTGCAATTTGAGAGATGAATGAGGTGAATCAAGGATAATAAGAAGTTAATAATTCCTTCCTAAGTCCTTATGCCGATTATGAATCAATATGTTCCTCAAGAGAGTAAATCTAGAGGCTCATGTAGGTCTGCAAGACATGAATTTATGTAACACAAAATGCATAAGTATGTGAAAAATAATTAAATAACATTAGTCTCAAGAGGTTAGTGCATGAGAAAGGACACAAATTGCATAAAATAACTATGGATAAAATCACTGAGACAATACGAATAAAAAACTCATAAGTAAATTAATTTATCAATCTTGCAAAATGCAATATTAAGAACTAAAATTGTAGAAATAGATATAGTTGAACTAATGCATGCAAAGTAAAAAGATAATAAGGGGCTTGAGAGCTTGGGTTGCTCCCTTACCCATGGAGAATCACATCCCTAAGATAAAATTAGACTAGAAATTGAAGAGTTATTTTCATTAATCAGAAAATATGCTCATACAAGAAATATTACATTACTGAAATGTCAAGAAGCAACCCTACACTACTACTAACTCTAATCTCACAAAATTCCCCATAATGGGCTACACAAGCCCCTTATTTATGCAAAAATATGTGAGGGGAATCCTCCTTGAAGATAGGACTGCTTCTCTCCAAAAATCCTAGAAAATAGGATTTGGTTTCCTATGACCTCACAACTATGGGGACGAGTAGTAATTTCTCTAAGCTAACTAACTTTTCCTCATCCTTTAGTAGGAGACAAATCCCATATTTTCCTCTTTACTACATTATCTATGATTTGTATAGAATATTCTCAATACTATACACAATAAACACATTAGGCACACAAGCTATTCTAATGAGCTCTAAACCTTCCTATGAACATATGAAAGTTGGAAAATAAATTATTAAGTGTAGAAATGAAGTATAACGTTTCTAGGAAAGCTTAGATGGGCCCTAATTTGTATCTAATTTGGAGGTCCATAAAAGATTATGAAAGACAATTTCAGGTGCAAACATATGCATTTGATTTCATGGTAGGATGAATTTTGATGTAGGATGGACACCCTATAGATTTTCAATGATGGAAGTTACAAGATCAAGAGAGACAATATCTCATTCATGAGAAGGAGATGAAAATGGGAGTACACTATCTTCAAGTGTAGAGACACTATCTATTGGGGAATCTATTTATGGTGAAGATAAATAACATCACAATGAGCTACTTTGCTACCAAACCCAAGTTTTCACTAAGGTAGATTCAATGGAAAGACTAAGTTTGGTTGAGTATTACATGATGATTGAATATAGGCTAGAGAAATGCAATGAAGTTGTTAATTCCTCAAGAAGGAAGGAATAGTTGGCAGTGGTTGAGGAGGAAGAGGAGAACCTACCTAGTATAGGAGAGAGTAATATTCAGTTAGTTGAAGAGCTATAAAGAATAATTTATGATGGATTGTAGAGTGACACAACTGTGAAGAACATAATGAAGAAGTGAAGGAAGGGAAGATGAGGAAGTTCCTATTGTAGGATAGTCACTTTTTCTATGTATCTTGCATCCATGTACCAAGAGAAGAACATAATGAAGAAGTGAAGGAAGGGAAGATGAGGAAGTTCCTATTGTAGGATAGTCACCTTTTCTATGTATCCTGCATCCATGTACCGGGAGTTGGTGGAATTAGGAGGTAAAGGTTAAAGGAGTTCTATGACTTGCCTTAGTCTAGCCACCCAAGGATGATGTAATTATTGGAGAGAGGATAGTTTTGGGGAAGCATGAAGCATGATGTGGAAGAGTATATGTATAATTATGCCATATCTAAATAGGATAAACCTAACAACAAAGGATGGGTAGGATTGTTGCACCCTTTATTGATTCCACAGTGACCTTGGAAAATTGTCTCATTTGAATTCATCTAACAATTGGCAGTGGTGCAAGGGTATAATGGAGTGTTCGTCATTATGGATAAATTTTCCAAGTATTCCATCTTCATGCTTGAAAAAGTACCATGCAATGTAATAGAGATAGTAGAGAATTTCTTCAAGAATGTGCTGAAGTATATGAGAAGTTTTAGACCTCGTTATTTAATCTTAAGAGGATAGTTTTGTTGGATATAATGTCATCTTCAGATAATAGATGGCTTACTTTGGATTACCTCAAGAATTATATGAGCGTTGATCAAGAGGATTTTCCATGTCTGATGGTTGCATCTTAGTTCACTTAAAAGCAATATAAGAGTGCTTCTATAGGATATAGTATATTCAAGTTAGTTAATGGGAAAAATCCCATTACTCCACACATGGTCATGCAAGGCTACTATGGGATGAGTAATTTATCTCTAAAGTTCATAAATCGTTGGTAGCCGATGTTGGAGATTGCTTGAGCATTCTTGACAGAGGCACCGAAGAGGATGAAGAAGTGGGAAGACAGGAACAGGAGAGATGAAAAGTTCAATGTTTGTGATATGGTATTCATTAAGATGACCAAGGATCAGTTCCCACCACCTATTAGGATATCTATGTCACCTTTTAGGAGGCTCGAGGTGCCATTTCAAGGTTTGGAGTGGATTGGTTAAGACGCCTATAAGCTCGATCCTCCATTCCATTTGTGAACCCATCATTTATTATTCCATACTAGTCAGTTGAAGAAAGGTATGATGGATACAAAGGATGTGTGAAAAGCAGAGACACCACATGCCTCTACATTGATTTTTGATCATCCAAAGTTAGTTCTTGAAGAAATAATAGGATACCAAACACTGGGCATTAACAATAATAGGAAGAGAGAATACTTCATGAAATGGAGGGATTCTCTATAAGATAATGGATGGGAGACCCATGTGTAACAAACCCTCCCATATTTACCAATTTCACAAACCTTCTAGGGTAAACTTGAGACAATTGCCACTATGACATTACCCAACATCTCAGTTCCATTGAAAGAAATGGTGCTTATAGAATGACCACAAACTCACATCCTATAGATAATACAAATCACCCAAGAGATGAAGAAACACCCCAAGTGGTCAATATTTATGTTGGAACCTTGTTTTACTAACCTAAACTCCCAACTACACCATTGGAACTGATTCCATGTGGTTATGCGGCTAGAACCACACTCAAAGACTTGCCTCCACGTGGTTATGCCCTCAAATCCTCACTTCTGAGTATGCAATCTTAGGATTTGCGATACCTTTTATGGCCAACCTCCATTCCACTACCCAAAATTTCCTAATAAATTCCAGAATAATTATTAACATGATTACCAAGCTAAACATTCAATCTCAAATCGAAAACTTGATGTAGACTCCTTAGAACACACAAAATGTTTCATGAAACACATGGAAAACATGTAAGCTATAGGTCATAAATGCATATCTCATCAAGATAGTTAGAGATTCATCTGATAATCATCTTGAAGGCCCTATTTCCTCTCAACAAAGCTACAAAAAAACTTATTACTCCATACATTCATCAACAAGTCAATAACTAAATAATTCATGACAAGATCCATAGATGGTACACATCATATAACCAAAATATAAGCAGAAAATGAATAAAGTATAAACCATAAAAAATCAACCATTATATAATCACCAACATAATCACTACAAATTCTCATAGATCACAATAGGATAACATCTCAAATTGACATACGAAAATATCAACCAAGTCAATGACTTCCACATACCACTCAACCATAGATTGGGTTGAATGTGGGATCTCATGGAATAAACCAAACAAAACCAAACCAAGGCTTCCAAAGGCCAAACCACCTCAACCCTAAACCATATTGATTCCACCTCCATGGTCAGACATCACTAACACCAACTAGATCAGTCTCTATCGAGCTGTCTAGTGCTCGAGGAACTTGTAACTCAACCCACAGCCTTCGAGGGCTCTAGAGCATTTTTCCAACTCGGCTCCTAGGAATATTAGATTAACCCACCAAGGTCTCCATAATGCTTATCACAACCTAGGCTCCAGGAGTAGTGGCTCAACCCAAACTGTTCCATTGATTCCAGAGCATTTCGTTCGACCCACAACCATAAGGAACATGAACACCAATCAGGAAAAATAAAAAAGAAAATAATAATAATAATAATCAAGTGGAAAAACCCACATCACCATGGCTATATAAAAAATGGCAAGGCAAGGCTAAAACCACTATTAATCTAGAAAATCTCCATGTGAATGATAGCACATAACCATAAAATTACATGCATATAACATGCATCTACACATCAACAAAGAAATCACACATGGAACCTATTACCTACAAAGCAATCCAACTGTATTTGTTGACCCAACTATACCCTTATACTTTCCTACTTTCCTTTTGCCTTATTTCTCCAAATCCAATTGAATACTAGAGTGTTTTAAGCCTGCTCTAAGTGTGCAAGAGTATAAGAGAATGCAAGAATGGAAGATATTTCAATCCAAAAATTACTAAAAGGATTTCAAATGTTAATAACTAACCCTAAGAAGCCTTTTTATCATTGAGGCCTCTATTTTCTTTATTTTCCTTGATTTTTCCTTTAATTTCCCTCTCTTTAAACTTTGTGTCTCTTCACCTTCCTTTTATATTGTTTCCTTTACTTTCATAAATAAAATTCCAATTATGCACCTTTGCCTTTTTCCATGCCTTTTCCAATTTCCATAGCCATTAATCAATAAAAAGTGATACCCATCACTATGTTTTTCTCAACATTCAGCATGGAACATATGTCCCATGAACTTGGATTTATTTTATTTACATAGAAAATAAACCAGGGGTTGTTACAAACTCCTCCCCCTTGGGGGAACATCATCCTTGGTGTTATCTAACTCCAATGGCCAACAAACTGCTGAAGACAAGTTGGCTTCGGGGGTCTTGACGGATGTTTAGAGTTAGTTGCGCCAAACAAAACCCTACACTACCTTCTCTTTCAGCAACAACCCGCATAGCGTAGGTTGAAATCTCACTCGAAGCAGTATGGGGGTGTTATATGGAATTTATACCCATGGATAAGTACGTCTTCCCTAAGTGGGTAGTTACACTTAGAAAAATAGAAGTAAATATGTTTAACCTTTTCCTACAATAGATAGATAAGATAAAGGAACCTACTTGTGATCTTTCGCTTCCTTTGATCTCCTCTGAATTGCTCCCGTCGCTCCCACTCAAACTAAATTCACTCAATTGGTACCTACCAACATAAATAGAAGACAACAACAATCAAAGCATATGGTCTACCTAGTATAAAAAAATGGAATGACAACATTTGAACATACATTCATGATTTGAAAATATTATCTTAGACTAATAATAAGGTATTGTAGACTCATGTCCATGGATTTTCCTATATTACTTAGTGCAATGGATGGATAAGATTGCAAATAATATAGATAGTGAAGTAGTTAAAGAAACATAATAGACAAACACACATAACACAACAAGTTTAATATGGAGTTCACCCAAAACTCCTGGGCTATGTCTCCTGGTCAAGCCTTCAGTGGTGACCTCTCTATTATGTCTTCAAGAGTAGAGTTCTACAAAAGTTGAGCTGAAATTGAGTCTCAACACAGACAAATAGTAGGAGCTTGCTTGAATCCCTCAAGTCTTACTCAGTACATAGACTCTCCCTCTGAATTTATGTCTTTGTCTTCTCTCTGTCACAACATTTCCTACCTCTGTCTCTATCATTATGTGGCTTTTAAGCCAGTCGACACTAGTCTATTCATTTTCCCTTTCGGGTTCTATTGCTTTTGGCCTCTATTCGTTCAAATCCCCCTCTAAGCGTTAGTAATCATTTCTAAATGCCTTCAGGGATGGTGGCCACCTATTTTGTAACAAAAGGACCATTGGCGCCTTTGAAATCCTCAGAATAGTCATTCTCTGTTTACACAAAGAAATACACTAGAACACAGGAAAATCTGCCCAAACGCACTCTATCAGACCTGAAATATTCTCAATTCTACCTTATAACTCCATCAGGTCCATCTTTATATCACTATCGCATGTCTAACATTGATCTGAGTGATCCTGATCCAACAGTTGAGATTCATTTTGGGCAGCTTATCGTACGGGGGTCAACCACCTGAAAAGGGTGGTTTTCTCTCTCCGGCGCTTGCCCACGTGGTGGCTAGTGTATGCGCTTGGGTGGAGCCTGTCTAGTAGCACTTACCTCCTAAGGCCCGCCCGAAATCATGCTCGTTTCGGAACTCAAAACACATATCACCACATATAAAAACCCTTTTGGTTTCGTTATATCGCCCAATTCGCATTTCCTTTTTTTTTGTAAAAATACATTAAAACACTGAAAATACCATCGAATGGCTTCATGGAGGATTTCAAATAATATGCATTTGCATTAATAAACCCTTTTAGGTCTGGATTCATCACATTGGGTGCATTCCCTTTGTATTTCATTTATTTGGTGAAAATGTGAAATACATAGAAAAATATTGTTTTTCGGATCTGAAAATATGTTAAATATCACCTCTAACCCCATCGGGTCCAGCTATCGCAAGTCATATTTATATCAGCCCCACTCCGTTGTATTACTCTGATGTGATATTGCAATGCGATTGATCGTAATAACATATCACATAGACCCCGAGCTGTTTGTAAGCTCCCCTTTCTAATTTGCTGATTGTGATATTATGAGTTAACTTGGGCCGTCGATCTGGGCACTTGATCGATGGTCCTTGTTGACCCGCGCTGATCACTATCACATATTTCATATGGTAGCCTCTGATAGCCTCCGATATCTTGTGCTGATTGTGATATGCTGATCAAATCTGGGCCATTGATCGGCCAGATCCAATAGCTCCTGTGCGTCATTCCTTTGACCTCTGATACGCCTGTTTTCCACTATTTCTTCATGTTTTTTGTTTCCCAATAGTGTTTTCTGCCATTTTGTGAAGGTTTTCCTTTTGCGATAGTTTTGGTTTTTTTGAAGACTTAGAGGGTTTTCCCGATCCATTTTAGATCATGCCTTCCCACTGAAAAAGCTTTTGGATCACCAAAAGTTGGTTTTTAAGCATTGATCAAGTGGGGATATAGCTTCGTCACTTGTTCAATCTCTATCCATCTTGCACTGCTCGGTTTTGAACCTTTGAGTTCGATTCTCAAGTACTCAACATCCCCTCTATGCGTAGTCCTCACCTTCTTGTCCATAATTTTGTCTTCCTACAACTGATTCAGGTATTTAGGCAACAGATCATCAATAGAAGGCAACTAACTTTTCTCTTCAAGATCTTCAATTAATGAAGGTTCATATAGTCTCAAGTTCTCTGCATTAACGACTGAATAGATATGCATATAAGCTGGAAAATCAAGGTGAAAAGAATTTTCACCAATTTTCTCAAGTATCTTGAAAGGCCCATACCTTATTGGCTTCAGATTCTTATCTTCACCTTGAATTCTATCTTTGCTAATGTGCAGCTAGACTTGATCACCAACTTGGAAGTTATGCTCAATTTGATGCTTGGCATGCCTTGCCTTGTACTTGGCCTGGCTTCTTTCCAATTATTCGTACACTACCTTGTGAATTTCTTGGATATATTCAATGAACCTGGTTGCTTTATCCACATCCCTGTGTCCATCAACTGCTATGTCTTTTCCAAAGCCAAAATCCAAGGGAGACCTTGGTGTAAAATCAAAACAAGTCTCAAAAGGAGATCTCTGTGTACAAGAGTGCTTGGCACAGTTGTAAGTATGTTGTACATAACAAAAATGTTCATCCCAAATCTTGGGATGTTTGCTGTAATAGCCCCTGAGAAATTGGATGACTGTCCTATTGACCATCTATTTGTGGATGAAATGTTGTGCTCTTCTTCAATCTGGTGTCCATCAACTCACATAGACTTGACCAAAACTTCCCAACAAATCAGGAATCTTGATCAGATACAATGGAAGTGGGTAACACAAAATGAACCCATACATGCTGAAAGAACAACTTCTTTATTTGTTCAGCTATAATCTTCTTGTTACATGGTATTAAAATAGACATTTTGCTGAACCTGTCCACAATAACATATAAATAATCATGACCTTTTCTAGATTTTGGTAGTCCCCCAACAAAGTCCATGGAAACACTTTCCCAAGGATGAGAAGGAACTGGAAGTGGAGTGTACAAGCCTAATTTTCTATTACTGGGCTTGCTTGTAGCATGCACGGTACACCCTTTAATATATCTAGAAACCGTTTCATGCATTCTTGGCCAAAAACAAACCTTTGCAGTTGTGCAACTATTTTACTTACACCAAAATGACCCGATATTAGAGAAGTATGCACTTCTCGGATTATGTTAACCTTTTTAGTTTCAGGAAGGTATAACTTTCCCAAATGATATAAGAGTTGGTCCTTAATATGATAATCCAATTCTTCTACTTGTTTTCCCTGACTTAAAGTTGCATATACATTTTTAAAATCTACATCTTGAGCATATTGCTCAATGTAGCTTTCATGCAATACTGATTTATGCTTATGTATAGTAGATGCATTTATGATTGGTCTTGATAACATATCTGCAACTTTATTGTGTATGCCCTTCTTATATCTGATGACATGATGAAACTACTGTAGAAAACCCATCCACCTATAGTGTCTTGATTGTTGCAATTTAGTTTGTGAGTGAAAATATTGAAATGGTTGATGACCTGTATGTATGATCGTTTCTTTTCCCATTAGGTAATGTTTCCACTTTTTCACACTCTGTACTAATGCATACAATTCTTTATCATATGTGGGATAATTAACTACTGCAGAAGTAAATTTCTCAGAATGACAACATATGGGTTAACTATATTGCATCAACGTTGCTCCCATGGCATAGTCACTGGCATCTGTTTCAATCTCAAATGATCTTTGAAGATCTGGCAATGCTAGTACTGGTGTTGTACTAATTTTTTCTTTCAAGGTGTCAAAGGATTTCTGTTGTTTGCCTCCCCACTGAAACACCTTGTTCAATCCTGTTAAAGCATGTAAGGGAGCTAAAATCAAGAAAAAGTTAGCAATAAACTTTCTCCAATATTGTGTTGCTCCTACGAAACTCCTAACTTTTGTAGCAGATTTGGGTTTAGGCCAGTTCAGAATGACATCAACCTTAGAGGGATCTATCTTCAATTCACCACCCCCTACAATATGACCCAAATAATTTAAAGATGTTTTGCCAAATTCACATTTTGATATCTTCACATAGAGATTTTATTTTTTCAAAACATCTAGAGTTCGCTTTACATGCTTCAAATGTTCTTCCCATGCTTTATTGAAAACAAGAATGTCATCTAAATATACAATTATAAAATCATCAATAAAAGGTCAGAATACATCATTCATAACTCTCATGGAAGTGGTAGGAGAATTAGTTAAGCCGAAAGGCATAACCAACCATTCATACAACCCTTGCTTTGTTTTGAAAGTTGTCTTCCATGCATCTTGTTCTGCAACTCTGACCTGATGATAGCCACTACGCAAGTCTAAATCAAAAAATTAAACAACTTCCTTCGGCTGATCTAATAGATCATTAATGTGAGAAAGGCGATAACGATTTTTGATCGTTATTTTATTTAGTGCTCTATAATCAATGCACATCCTCCATGAACCATCTTTCTTTCTCACCAACATGTTTGGAGATCCACATGGTGATGTGCTTGGTCTTATGAATCCTTTGTCAACTGGCTCCTATACCTGATTCTTGATCTCTGCATTCTCTAAAGCAGATAACCTGTACATTCTGATGTTAGGCAATGGAGCATCTTGCTGCAAATGAATATCATGTACTATTTCCCTTTTGGGTGGTAGACCTTTAGGTTCTTGAAATAGGATATCATATTTTGAAACAAATTTATCTAAATCAGCTTTTTGTTTAGCATCACAGCCTTTAAATACATTGGTTTTATCAGGGTTATTTTTCTTTACAACCATTAGTAAAAATTGCTTGCATGAATTTACAATTCTTTTCATCTTCCCTGAGTTAATCAGAGTGTATTTATTTTTGAGCTGATGAGCTCTTACAATATATTCTATTCCATGTTTTGTGAGTTGATACGTATTTTTAGTTCTACAGAAAATGGATTTTCTATCATACAAGTAAGGACTTCCTAAAACAATACCACATATATCCAAGGGAACTATATCTAACTCAACCTCATCTACAAAAGTTGACCCAATAGCAAACCTAAGTTTACATTGTCTAGTCACTTGTAGCTTTGCTTTATCACATACCCAACCTAATCGATATGGCTTCTATGACGTGTTGTTGGTAAGCCTAACTTCTTTACAGTTGTTTCAGAAATCAAGGTTACTTGTGAACCACTATCAAATAAAGTATCAATCTTTTGGTGCTTGGAAATACCTCTAATATGAAAAATCTTGTGCCTTATCCTCTCATTATCTTCATTATCAATAGATTGTGCAAAATTACTTGTAGATGCTTCATAATTTTTATCTTTTATACCCGTGGTTGTGACTGTTGTTTCATCACCTGAGTCTGACCTGAAATCTTTTTGAATAGCAGCAGCAATCTTCTTCTTCTTACCACCAAATTTCATGGGTTTCAGCTCTGGATGCAAATACCAGTAGTGTTCATCATCGTTTCCATCCTTCTTGTAGTGAGTACATGAACATCTGTCTTTCTTTACAATGTTTGCCTTCCTATCCTTCCATTTCTGCTTCTTATTTTCCTTATTTTTGCGTGCAGATGGTTTTGATGATCCCCCAATCTCTGGGTTCAAATTCTTGCCTCTAGCCTCTAGATGTGTAGCCTAAACTGGTACATCATCTAGGTTAGTAGGGTTAAACATGAGAATGGTGTAACTCAAATAGCTATGCCAACCACCTATATACTTCAACAAAGTTTCAGGTGAGACTAGAGAAATGCCTAGAGTTAAAGCTCTTTTTCCAAATTTTTGGGTATAACTTTGTACACTTTGGCCCTTTAATTGGCGAAGAGTTTCCCAACTCATAATTGCTTGATACATATAAGCTAGTGGATGTAATTATTTTTTAATGGAATAAACAAATTCATTCCAGGTAGAAATAATTTTACCATGTCACTTTAGATCAGCTTGTGTCTTGCCTTCCCACCACACTAGGGCAGTTCCTCCAAGGCGAAGGCTAGCCAACTAAATCTTTCTCCTTTCTGAATTAATGTTCTTCACCCCAAAATATACATCAATCTGTCTAATCCAGTTATCTAGATTTTCTACATTTAATTCACCATCATAAATTGGTAAATCAAATTTCACATCTAGTTTAATCACAATAGTTTTCTTCTTTTTCTTTTCAGGGCTAGTTTTATGTGAAGAAGATGATAAGGATGGTGATGATGGAGTAGATGGTGGAGAAGTCCTCTGTTCTTTTATTTTTCCTTCTGGATGGGCATCTAGAACAGGTTCCTCTGTTCCTTTGTCTTGTTTGGAGGTTGAAGTACTTTCACCTCGACCTTTCTTAAATACTCGATACATCTCTTCCACCATAGCTCTCATGGTCATGAAACTGTCCATGAACTGAGGTTCTGCTCCGAAGGGAATTTCTTTTGCCATTTTTCTCCGAGGATAGACTCTTTCGATTTCTGGATTGGCCTCAACAAGTTCTCATTTTCTCCGTTTGAGCTTTGACCTAGCTAGCATTCAAAAAAAATCCAGCACAAGCTTGTCTAAACTTAGCAAACCTAAAGCTCTGATACCACTTGATCTGAAGATATTATATTAGACTAATATTAAGGTATTATAGACTCATGTGCATGGATTTTCCTATATTACTTAGTGCAACATATCGATAAGATTGTGAATAATATAGACAGTGAAGCAGTTAAAGAAACATAATAGACAAACACACATAACACAACAAGTTTAATATGGAGTCCACCCAAAACCCCTAGGCTACGTCTCCTGGTCTATCCTTTAGTGGTGACCTCTCTATTATGTCTTCAAGAGTAGAGTTTTACAAAATTTGAGCTCAAAATAAGTCTCAACACAACAAGAACAAATAATAGGGGATTGCTTGAATCCCTCAAGTCTTATTGAGTACACAGACTCTCCCTCTCACTTTCTATCTCTATCTTCTGTCTTTCTTAGCACTACCTACCTCTATCTCTTTCATTCTATGCTTTTAAGCCAATCGGAACTGGTCTAGTTGTTTTCCCTTATGGGCTTTCTGGCTTCTGGCCTTTGTCCATTTAAATCCCCCTCTGGTCATTAGTAATCTTTGCTAAACACCTTCAGGGATGGTCGCCACCTATTCTGTAATGGAAGGTCCATCGACGCCTTTGAAATCCTTAGAATATTTATTCTATATTTACACTGAGAAATACACTAAAACACGGGAAAATCCACCCAAATGCAGTCTATCGGACCTTAAATATTATCAATTCCACCTTATAACTCCATTAGGTTCATCTTTATATCATTATCGCATGTCCACTGTAGATCTGAGCGATCTTGATCCAACGGTTGAGATTCATTTCAGGTGGCTTATGCGTATGAGGATTAACCGCCCGAAAAGGGTGGTTTTCTCTCTCTGGCGCCTGGCCATGTGGTAGTCAGTGTACGGGTTCAGGCGAAGCCAGGGAAAATTTTAAGAACCCCCCCTAAATTAACATGTATAATAAATGGGCAAATCTCCATGGTATATAGGAAAAATGGAAGGCGATTTTATCAATGATATGATATGTATATATAATTTTTTGGCGAATCTCTCACCAGGCATGGCGAATATTTTACTCAATTGTAAAATCTTGTGTTTATTGAATACACAAATGAAATCATTGCATTTCTTTAAAATATCTTTTGAAATCAAAATTACCGAAATTACATATCGATAACCTAGTGGGTGTAGGATAAAATTCACCCGTGCCATTCACAGAAAGCATGAGAAAACACCTAATACTATATATAAAACTAAGAAAAATTCAAATTCATCACTTCTAGGGACCTCGTAACCATCCTGCCAATACACAAGCATGTTCCTGTTTGCAATTAGAAAAATTACCCAAATTACAATCTGTTTACTCCACTTAGAAAAATTACCCAAATTACAATCTATTTACTCCAGCATATGTTGGAAAGTTATAGAAGGATGACTAGTGTAATCAATCCATTCCTTTTAGCCCTGGATTTGTTTCAGTTTAAAAGAGAAGTATACAAATATACTTGTCCAATGTCTATGCTTTAACCATTCACCTTAAGATGTTCTTACAATATAATTTCCTAAGTCTATTTAATATCTTCATTATCATAAAAACCAACCTATATCCATCTTAACTCCACATCTACCACTCTTAGGGGGATGAAATCTATTTATCCCTCTCAGCACTTGGTAGACCCAGAATTAAGATGGATAGATAGAATTTCCCCTTTAAATAGTCTATTCTCACATGAATACCATGGGTCAATACCATGGGTTATCATAAACCTAGAGCTTAAAAATTACTATTAGTAATTTATAAAAATTAATAAAATTAATAGTTGATTTTCATTTTATTTTTTATTTTAACCAAGCTAAAATGTTTAACATACATTAAATTAAAACATCCATTTTTACTCTTGATCGGATCAAATATTTTTTGACTCTATGCTATTTTGCATATCACGATATTTGATACCTCTCGGGGGTTAGTAGATCCAGAGTAAAGATGGATCTATGCTGGTTTAATTCCCCCATTTAAATAGGCTACATTCCAAGTGAATACCATGGGTCAATACCATGTGCCATTTTGGTGAATACCATGGGTCAATACCATGTGTCATTTTTATTTTTATTAATACTAATATTAGGGTTAATAACGTGTTTTTTCATGGTATTAATAACAATCTAGTCCATGGTATTTGTCCCATAGTATAAATATAAGGTGACTTATGGAGTAAATATAAAAAAATGTTTTATTTGTTTACCATACCTCTCGTTTATTTATATTTTTATTAATTTACCATACCATTCACAAATAAAAGGTGACTTATGGAGTAAATATAAAAAAATGTTTTATTTGTTTACCATACCTCTCGCTTATTTATATTTTTATTAATTTACCATATCTCTTTTACAAATATGGTATTTGGCCCATAGGATTCACTTAAATAAAACCTCTTTCTTGAGCCTTCATAAATAGAATGAGGGTTATGGACTAAATATAAAAAGAGGTTTTATTTATTTACCATGCGTCTAGTTTATTTATATTTTTATTTATTTACCATACCTTTTAAGTAAGTATAGAAAGACGTTTTATTTATTTACCATAACTCCACTTTACTTATATTTTTATTTGTTTACACCCTTGCATGTATATAAGGTGAGTTATGGAGTAAATATAAAAAATGCTTTATTTATTTACCATACCTTTCATTTATTTATATTTTTATTAATTTACCATACCTCTTTTATAAATATGGTATTTAGGCCTTTGGCCCATAGGATTCACTTAAATAAAACCTATTCTTGAAAATGGGCGAATGGAAGGTTGTAACTCTTAATTTCAAGGGCTAAATTTACTTTTTTTACCCTCTCCCTTAAAATAAGGTGGGCTATTTGAGGTGATTTGTAAAAATGTACTATGATACAAAATATTCGCCCACTAAAAAATTAAAACCCCTTAATTTCGCCAAAGGGCGAACATTTTCCCCTAAAATCACCCCTAGGCGAAGCCCATCCAATACCGCTTACCGCCCAAGGCCCGCCTAAAATACCACTTGTTTTGGAGCTCAAAACACATATCACCACATATAAAAACCGTTTCGGGTCTGTTATATCACCCAATTTGCATTTCCTTTATATTTGTAAGTAAACATTAAAAAACTGAAAATACTGTCGAATGGCTTCATGGTAGATTTCAAATAATATACATTTGCATTTATAAACCCTTTCGGGTCCAGATTCATCACATTGGGCACATTTCCTTTGTATTTCATTTATTTTGAAAAAATGCGAAATACACAGAAAAATGTTGTTTTCCTAATCTCATAATATGTTAAATATCATCTATAACCCCATCGAGTCCGTCTATCGTGAATCATATTTGTATCGGCCCCACTCTATTGTATTACTCCGATGCAATATTGTGATGCAATTGATAGCAATCACATATCACATAGACCCTGGGCCATTTGTAAGCGCTCCTTTGTAATTTACCGATTGCAATATTGCGAGTTACCCTGGGCCGTCGATCTTCGTGCTTGATTGACTGTCCTTGTTGACCCGCATTGATCGCTATCACATATTTCATATGGTAGCCTCCAATAGCCTCTGATAGCCTCCACAGATTGTGATATGCCGATCGAATCTGGACTGTTGATCGGCCAGATCCAACGGCTCCTATGCGTCATTCCTTTGACCTCCAATAGGCCTGTTTTCCACTGTTTCTTCATGTTTTTTAGCTCCCAATAGTGTTTTCCTTTTTTCAGAGTTTTTATTTTCTGAAGACTTAGAGAGTTTTTAGGATTCATTTTGGATAAATTCATCTTAGATATAGACAGGAATATGGGAAAGGGAACAAACAACTTTATTGATTGATAGAAGGAGGAGTTACACCCAATATGGTTCAATCCTATGTCCCTCATCCAACTTAGTCCAAACCCGCATCACACCAATAACATGTCAATCCAACAACATAACATTACTTGGAACTGATCTCAACTCTCAAACCAACAATATTTCTCTACAATCTTAAAATTCCAGCCTCTTGACCACTATGATGAATGGTCAATTTATAGGGAAATGCAAGTGGTTTTGTATAAATTGGGAATTGAATGGTTTTCCATAATTGGAGTTAGTTTTCATGGATAAATGGATGAGAGGATAGAGGGTTGAATGATCCATAGCCTATCCAAAAATGAGCTCATAAGATGAGATTAGAGTTGGACATCCTTCTAGAATGCTCTAGAATTAAGGAATATTCCTAGAATCCTATGTCAATTTCGCTCATTCTCACCCAGCATAGGTATAAGTGGGCCTAAGTGCACTTAGTGTAGGTCTGAATGGTCCTACCTACTATGCAGCGTAGTTGCCCCTGACCAAGGCTGCATTGGTGTCCTAAGGGGGAATTTCAACAGGGTTTCAAGCTAGGAATCTTTCATGGTCTTAACGAGTCTAGCAAAGGTGAAACTTGGTCTTATCATGATGGATACGTTTGTTGCTATTTGATTCATTAATGAGTTTAACGACAATGAGAACTCAGTGCTTTTCATGTTTAGAGAGTTTGAAAAGGGACAAAAAGAAAACTCCACAAGTTCTTTTTCGTAGATTTGTCTCTCAGTTCGAAAAAGCATAAAATAATACAAGAGAGAACCTATTGGCCATGTTCGATCAACGATTCCTTTTTTGTACATAATCTATCTCAGTTCGGAAAAGCGTTAAACTTATACTAATTAGATGTCATTTCCAATCCATTTACGAGCTGAAAAGGACAAGCGCCCATCAATCTTTTCGTTTTTAAAGAGTCGGAAAAGATCTTGAAAGCAGACCCCCATTTTTATTTTCTTTTAACAAGTCAAAAAGGAAAATACTCAACAATCTTTTCATTTTTTATGAGTTAGAAAAGAGCTTAAAGGTGACTCGTCCTCGAGGAATGAGTGGTATAAAAGATAACAATTGGTTCTGGTGATGTTGGAACTTCTCAAAACATCTTGATTTAAGTGAAGAGGGTGGCTAATAAGACCACTCATTGAAACTATTCCTTAAAAAGGGTAAAACAACGTATTGAAAAAGTATGATCAGCCAAGTAGATAGCGACGATGGAAGGAGAAAAACCAAGGCTAATTTGACAGAAGAGGCAGATATAATGGAAATCACAAGGGTTAAAATCGAGATGGGTTCATTTTCACATAAGCTTGAACCATAGAGAAATATGCTTGGATTTAGTTTCATGTTTACACAAGCTTGAAACGAAAAACTATGCTTGGATTCAATTTCATGTTTACAGAAGCTTGAAATGAAAAACTATGCTTGAGATTGATTTACATGCCCCCAGCATGATGACTCGATTCTAGGTGCATGCCCCCCAAGCATCACTACATTCACCTAAGTAGACTACTTGTGGCTATCAATTGGATGGAATGATGGTTCATTTACGAGATCAAGTGAAAGGCTCGACTGGGATTTTACGAGATCTAATCAAAGACTCGAATTGGAACTTTTCTCTATGGGACCTTGCTTCTTCTTTTTTTAATGAGCTTGACACAAGACAAGGAACTCTACTCATATTCCTTGTTTCATATTTTAACGAGCTTGACACAAGACAAAGAACTATGCTTTGGGACCTGTTTCATTTTTCTTAATGATGTTGATAGAGTAAAAGAACTATCCTCGTATTCCTTGTTTCATTTTTTACCGAGCTTGACACGGGACAAGGAACTATGCTCATGATTCCTTGATTAGGACCCATAAGAGGTCATGACTTCTAAGAGGTTCTCATTAGATGGGAGAACAATGCTTTGGAAGGGATATGTAGCAAGGAATCAATTAGAGAGATCTAGTTCCAATTCTCCCAGTACATAATGCACAACATCATGGAATTAATTGTCAATTGATGTAGGCATGGAACGGGTTGCCACATAATTGACCCATGTTTGGGAAAATACCATTGGGACAGAGGGACCATTTAGGGAAGATGGTTGACTAGAAGCCATATTTGGGTCAGGAAATGAAAGCTGGTCAACGGTGATAATTCTGCCTTCATGCAGGAAACGTATCACTCGGAAGAGTGTTGAAACAATAGCTCCCATCTCATAAACATAATTGTGCCCAAGAAATAAATTGTAATCTAAAGGGCCTTGGACTACCATTATATTGAGATAAGCAATTTTTCCTCCCAAAGTAATAGGTAACTAAGGAAGGATCTCTAATGATTGATTGGTTCCTCTGTTAAAAGCCAACAGATTCTGGTTACAGGCACAAGTGGCGGCGAGCCAAGTGCTTACCAAGCCATGGAGGAAAGGATACTCACAGATGTAGCTTCATCTATAATAGTGCCAAATACAATCATATTATAAACATGTACGATGATCTCGAAAGGCACATAAAAAGAAGATGACATCGTGGCAGTCAATTCCAATCAAAGGAAGTGACCAAATTACTTGGACGGGGTACCGTAAGAACGGGAGAATTACCCCCTTGAGTTATGAGAACGGTGATGGAATAGGAGGGTTGCCTCCAAGGTCATTGGAATCTAAAGAAATGAAAAGAACCTGAGTGGTATCATACTCACTCTCTATGGCAAAGGTACGATTAAATGAAGGTGAAATCGGGTCAACTGTTTCCTCGACCTGTGATTGATCAGGTATAGACTCATGGGATTCACATTCAGACGGATTGGGTTTCACCGACAGTTGATTTAGGTCAGTCACTTCATCAACCAATGAAGGATTAAGGGAGAGTCTCCTGTAACTAGATGGAAGTCACTTCGGAGAAGCAGGATGATCATCCAACACTTTTTGGGCTTCATCAAGATAGGGACAAAGGTGAACGGGGTGATTCCCTTCGCATCACCTACAGGGAAACTTATTTTTACCCTTCTTTCCATGAACTCTACTACCACTAGTTGATGGTGTGTCACCAGCATGATCTCCAAAAGTTGATGATAGAGGATGATGCAAATGAGAAGGCCATTCTTCTAAGATCCAAGGAATACCATATCAATCTCGAAGAAGATGATCTCCTATACAAAGTTTGCAAGGATATATAAGTTTGTGAAGCTTATCGGATGGTTTCTCATCACAAGTTTCATTTGAAGAAATGGTTGCTTGGTTGGTCCCCTCATAGATTTTCATCTTCTTCTTCTTCTTCCCTTTCTTCTTCTTCCTATCCACCAGGTTACTAGTGTCAATACTCTCACTAGGCGAAGAGGAAGAAGGGGAGGAAGAAACAACCAATGAAGAAGGTAAAGGATCAACTTTAGGATTAACTGGAGGTTGATTTTTTCCTATTGTAGTAATATTTAGTTGTGGGACCAAGGAGGTTGAGAACAACCATACTCGAAAGCCAATGGTAAGTCCCAGAAGGGACAATGTAGCCATACAAGGAGCACTAATATTTCCAAAAGTAGGGAAAAGAATAGGATTCCCATCAAAAGGGATTCCTTGATCGGTGGACTCTAGAGTTGCTGCCATATATCTCAACCTAAGATCAACTAAGGAGTGACATGGAGGATCTTATCCATGGTCAATTAATTTTATTTTAATCAAAATAACATAACAAAACAAAAGAGGGATAATCTAGGCAAAAGGACTACCAAGTACGTGGACGAGCTATGATATACTTACATACGTGGAATGAGGTATCACACTTGGAATCTATCATAGACCATTAGCGACAGTTGCTATGTTTAATGACACCAAAACACATCTGTAGCCTAAACCTCTAAATTCTATGTGTTAAGTTACAATGCTCCATTAGGTTAATTGAGATAAAATTTAGTTGATCTTGTTTAAAAGATTTCCATTTTTAGGTTAACCACGTGATGCTTCTGAAACTCCTAGAATGCAAATAAGATGAGAAACATTCTTTTCATTTGATTTAAACAATGAAAACCATAACTAAAATGGATAGAGGAATCAGAATCCTTAAACAAAGAGCATAGAGCACACCTAATGCAGCTTTCCCTATACCATTCCTACAAGAACACACAAACTTCTAAATACATTATGCATGTTTTTATTTTCATTCATTTAAGGTTTAGATTAACATAAAGAAACTAAATTCACAAACGATCAATCAATGCTTTTCACAAGAAACAAAGACTTTACGAAATTTTCTTTTTCAGAAAAGTAAAGACTAATCAATGTAAGCTAAATTTGACAATGAATTAA
The DNA here is from genome assembly GCA_031772625.1 of Pinus tabuliformis. Classification (NCBI taxonomy): domain Eukaryota; kingdom Viridiplantae; phylum Streptophyta; class Pinopsida; order Pinales; family Pinaceae; genus Pinus; species Pinus tabuliformis. The sequence continues at coordinate 281,849,240 of CM062804.1, read as the reverse complement.
TAATGATAAAGAAATCTCTTAAGAAACACTAAACTATCAAGGTCAAAGTAGGGCTAGGGAAAGAAATGCAAATCGATTTCGGAGCCATAGAAAACATTGATCTTTTAGCAAACACCATCAGAAGCAAATTTGGAAAAAATCAAGCGAAAGATGGGTTTTTTGGCTTAACAGGGATCAGCGCAGCCCTGAGTTGGAGACAGTGCATTGCATAGCATTGTCTCTAAGCCAAGGGTGCTCTACAACGCACTATGTCAAGACCAACACTACGCTGATGCAAGAGAGCCTAATGAGGAGACATTTAAGCACATATTTTTACCAAAAATACTTCAATATCACTGAAAAGAGATCAATGAAATCAAGTAAAGTCTACTAGGATGTAATATGATAAAGGTAAATTTCCAGGAATGGTGGTCGGTCCCCAATGGAGTTGCCAATTTTTTATATGGAATTTATACGTACGGATGAGTACATCCTCCCTAAGTGGGTAGTTACACTTAAAACAACAGAAGTAAAGATGTTTAACCTTTTCTTACAATAGATAGATAAGATAAAGGAACCTACTTGTGATCTTTTCCTTCCTTTGATCTCCTTTGAATTACTACCGTCGCTCCCACTCCAACTGAATTCGCTCAATTGGTACCTACCAACATAAACAGAAGATGACAACAATAAAGGCATATGATCTATCTACTATAAACAAATGGAATCAACAACATTTGAACATACATTCATCATAGATATACACAAGAATATGGGAAAAGGAACAAACAAATTTATTGATTGATAGAAGGAAGAGTTTCACCCAATATGATTCGATCCCATGTCACTCATCTAGCTTACTCCAAACCCTCATCAGACCGATAGCACATCAATCAAACAGCATAACATTACTTGAAAATGATCTCAAGTCTCAAACCAATGATATTTCTCTACAATCTTCAAATTCCAACCCCTTGGGCACTATGATGAGTGGTCAATTTGTAGGGAAATACAAGTGGTTTTGTCATAAATTGGGCATTGAATGGTTTTCCATAATTGGATTTAGTTTCCTTGGAGAAAGGGATGAGAGGATAGAGGGTTGAATGATAGCTTATCCAAAAATGAGCTCATAGGATGAGATAAGAGTTGGGCATCCTTCTAGAATTCTCTAGAATCAAGGAATATTCCTAGAATCCTATGTCAATTTTGTTTATTCTCGCCCAGTGCAGGTATAAGTGGGCCTGAGTGCACTGCAGTGCAGGTCTAAATGGGCCTTCCTGCTATGCAATGCGGTGTCCCCTGACGAAGGTTGTGCTGGTGTCCCAAGGGGGCATTTGAGTAGGGATTTAATCTAGGAAAGTTTAATGGATGAAAGCATTCAATTTGATAACTTGTATAGGGCATGTAGCAACTGAAATAGGGTTTGATGAGCCCAAATTTTACTGAAATGATTTTCTGGATTGATGTGCCCAAATAGACTTGTAACATGGGCGATGCTGGAACCAAGGTTTCGCATCCAAAGATCAGTGTGACGCCTTTTAGCACCCTATATATGCCTACGTGAAGATCTATAAGCCCCTAGGGCTCGACATTGCAATTCCCTTTAAACAATCCTTACACCTTCGTGAAGGTCTACGATTAGATTTTGCAGACCCTTAACAATCGACTCATCTACTTACACACCTCAGACAATAACCTTAGAGCTAAGCTCGCACAGATCTACTTAAGTATTTAATAAACATAACGGAATGTATCACAATATTCGCGAAAGTACTTAGCTTGCATTGTGTACAGTTATCAAGAATTGTTCTATAGTTTTGCACATTATTAGATCAATATTGCATAAACACATTATTCATCCACAACATATATCACAAGAATAAATAAATGGAGATAACAGATAAACACAGGAATTCCTTCAGCAATCTTCTTTATTGATCTTCGGTTCAGGTTTACAAACTCAAAACTACCCTGCACACTCAGTTGCAGGTGTCCATGCACTCAGCTACAAACTCTACCTAGGCCTCTCTGCAGTCAGCTACAGGGGTCTGTGCACTCAGCTACATACTCTACCTAGGCCTCTACGCACTCAGTTGCAAAGACTTCTCTCCTATCTGACCCACTTCTTTGTGCTAAGACTTCCAAGACTTCATTCATTATCCATAATGCTATTATTATTAGACTCTCTAAAGCAGACCTATTTATAGCTTTTTACATTCAATCCCATGGCCTGCGGACCATGGGTAAGTCTCAAACTGACTCAATTTTTACATAAACAAAGGGATAAAACCCCTTCGACTCCTAACCATCTATGTGCTCTGCATCCATAAATCGTGGAGAGTTTACAACATTTACAACATTTACATCAAAACTTGGGTTATTTGAACCCCAAAACTAACCTAGGGGACCCCATCCCAATAGGCCTCCAACACAAAGATTGTTACTCGCCCTCGAGTCACTTGTCTAGCGCTACGATCGTGTTGCGAAGATCTGCCAGCTCCACTTGAACTACACCAACTTCAACAACACTCTGAGTGGCTGCCTGCTTCACCTCTTCCACTAGCATCTCTATAGTTGGTCCTTCTATAACCAGCTTCATCCTGTGTTGCATCTACTGCAAGCCTATGAGCTTCTCCTGAATTTTTTTCATAACTTGGTAAGCTTCGTCTAACTAGGGTCCCAACCTGTCCTTAAGCAAAGTGTCCTTCTTTTGTGCTACTTCTACCTCTGCGAGGAGCTTCTTCCACTCTTGCAACTTGGCTAGGCAGTGTGCTAGAGAAATGGAGCGCGTCGTTGCCCTAACTTCATCATATTGCTTATGTAGCTCCCTCACCTCTGTATTCAATTTCTGTAGGTTTGGGTCATCCTATAGAGTAGTCACCAACTCCATTGCCTACTCAAATAATGTTGTACAATCTGCAACTGTCACATCCAGAGTGGTTAGTCCTTCCTTGATCACGGCTCTTCCATGCTCCGGGATTTCCGACGGAGTCGATGGCTGCATCTTCAATTGTAGCTTGGTTATCTTCATGTTGAGTTAAATTGAACTAGACTAATCTCATCTTCTGCCTCGCACACACCACCAACTAATTTTCTAATCTTTTCTTCTGGCTATGCATCCTTGAGAATACGAAGTTCAGGCATAGTTCTGCATGACTCCAGTAGTGAACTGTGCACCTGAAGCACCTACTTTTATTCCAAAATTTATGTCCTCTTGATGAACAATTGCTGATTAGTCAACTTGATCTCATTGATAGCACTAAGTGCTCGTTTTTCTTGAAGGAGAAGCTTTCCCACAATTCCTTGTAATAATTCATGCAATGTATCCAATTGCATCGCGGCAAGGATCAAACCCATATTCGGGATGCTATAAAGGATGGCGCATTGTTCCTCAATTGTGGCGCATACTAAACCTACAGGCTAGGGGAAAAATATCACATCCATTGTCAGCCAAAGAACTAGCTCTGCACTGGTACTTTGGTCTCAGGCAAGATTGCCCCCGACACCACTCACTTTGTTGACATCTACATGGAGCTTAGTTTCTTGGAGTTGCAGCTCTCAAAGATCCTTCTGCACTCCTCCCAAGGTTTGAATGTATAGTTGTTCCAATAGTTGCAGTACTTCTGTGCCAACATCCCTGAATTTATAATAAATCTCATCCATATCATTTTTTGTGAGCACCAGGGGCTCAACCTATGTTTTGTGCACTTTTTTCTTCTTCCTTGAGCCCACTTGTTGTTCCAAATCTTGCCTTTTTACAATGAAGTGGGTGCACTACCCTTCCTCGCCTCCAACCCCTTTCCCTATAAGTTCTTCATTTTTTGTTTATGGCGAAGGTGACTTGTCACCGTTTTGAGCCTCATGCTACTCTTGCTCTGTCTTCTCCTTGGCAGAACATTCCTACTCAATCTGAGCCTTCTCAGCAGCACCTTTCTTCTTTTGCATGACTAGATTCTGTGCACCCTCCTTAGCTGCCTCCTTCCTTTTCTTCGTAGTTGCACTCTCTGCACCTGTACTTGGTCCAGCAATAAGATCTGATGTGGCATGGCACTCAGCTGGCTAGTGTGCCACTACCTCCAACACATTGGTCTCTATCACCATGTATGGCAAATCATGTCACTTCTGTGCGGGATCCTTCCATGACTAAATATAGACCTGATGGAAGTCAGCCTTGAATGCTACATAAGATGATAATTGCATGTACAAGGTTGGGGACAACCCTAGGCGTTGGTTAACTACCATATGGAAACTTTCGTCCATCAAGACCCAAAAAAATCTTCATCTCTGTGATGCACACGGAGCCCTTTGTAGCCCATAGGGAGGTGAATTGCACTGCCTTCGACAATCCTTCTTCCAGCAGTGAAAACTGGATGTCCTCTGGCAGCTCCCATGTAACCAAAAAAATGGAGATATCTACCAAGCGTAATGGAATGGATTGGCTTGATCTTGCACCTCATGACAATTCACGAGGAATTCTTGGCATAGGTAGCTATACCAATTTAATAGCATGCCTTTCATGCACTGAGCCGCTAGAGACACGATGGGCATAGAAACTTCATCTGCATGGCACTTTCTCATCACTTTTCCAGCCAATATCTGAGTAGCCAATTGAACCGCAGGGTCATTGATTGACAAGATAGAAAACCTGCATGCCTTCTTCCCATGTTCATAGTTTTTTTTCATATGCTCTACCAACTACTTCTCTCTTTCCTTTCTGTAAAACTCCTTGGTTTGGATCATATCTTCATGAGGCAAGTGCATAACTCTGTGAATCAACATATTAGTGATGGGGATAGGTCCTCCTAGCCATAGGTACCCATCATGCACTAAATTGAGCAGCTGGCATATGCAAATAGTGTTAATTTGGGTGCGGTGGTAATGTGGGACCCATAGCAAGTTGAGCAAGCCTGATTGCTCAACACTACGAACCCACTCTTTTGTTTCCAGTGTTGTGACACCTATTTCTTCATAGAATGATCCAAGTTTCCAGATCTAGAGATGAGTGTGATGTCTTTTAGCACCCTAGATCTACCTTTGTGCAGATTTATAAGTCCCTAGGGCTTGGTACCGCAATTCCCTTTAAACTATCCTTAGGCCTTCACAAAGGTCTATGATCGGATTTTAAGGACCCTTAACAGTCGAATCATCTACTTACACACCTCAAACAATAACCCCAGAGCTAAGCTCGTGTAGATCTACTTAAGTATTTAATAAACATAACAGAATGTATCACAATCTTCACAAAAGTATTTAACATGAATTACGTACAGTGATTAAGAATTATTCCACAGTGTTTCACATTATTAGATCAATATTTCATAAATACATTATTCATCCACAACATATATTGCAAGCATAAATAAACGAAGATAACAGATAAACAGAGGAATTCCTTCAACAATCTTCTTTATTGATCTTCTATTCAGATTTACAGCCTCGAAACTATCCTGAGCACTTAGCTACAGTGGTATGCGCACTCAGCTATGGACTCTACCTAGGCCTCTATGCACTCAGCTACAAAGCCTTTCTCTCCTATCTGACACACTTCTTTGCGATAAGACTTTCATGATTTCATTCGTTATCCATCATGCTATCCTTGTTCATACCCCACCACCATGCAAGGGTAGCGCAAAATGCCATATCTAGTGCTTGGACGCAATGATCCTGAGGGATTTCATGCTCAAATGCATCCAAAAGCTTATCCATGTCAGTTAAACCATCATAATAAGGTAAATTCCTTACCACTGATGACACACATCGCAGTGATTTTGTCATCATATTGCAGCGCACCGTAGATACTTCATGCAACTGATGCTGCCAATGCTCCAACTCTTCATCTCAACCATATGTACAAGAGCTCTCCTAGTCCCATGAAATCCATCCATCTGTTGTCAAATTGATCCAGTCTTGGTCTCATTCTAATATTTTGTAGGTATGATCTAGTTCATCTTCACTCTCTTCATAGTCGTGGACTGGTTTAGTGTAGTGCGGACGATTTGTAGGGTCCAATGGCACTACAACTCGAAGTGATTTCCTCTCAAATGACATCTTCATCTTTTTCAAATTGGTGACCCCATTCATGTCAATGGACCAGTCAAATCCTAGGAGTGCAGGGTATGGATTATTGTCATCAATGATTTCTATCACCTCAAAGTCAATCATCATGCTCACACCTTCTATATCAAGCATGGCTCCATTTAATTTTCCCATGGGGATGATCTTCTATTAGCTTTCCATTCTAAGAAGAATTGGATACCATTGTAGTGCAGGTCTCCCCATCCTTTCCCATGTATGCTTCAGAAACATGTTCAAATTCGATCCCAGATCCAAAATGACTTGATCCATTTCATTGTCCCCTATCTGCACGGTGAGCCTCATCTTGGACCCTATTCTTGCTTTATGTTTACCAATTTTTTGATTACGTGGTCTCCATCAAGGACATTCTCCTTTCCAACACATTTTTTTATTAACTCTTGCAGGCCTTTCACAACATTGTTGTCGTGAAATGACTTCATGCAGGTTTCCAAGAACATGGTGAGCACAGAGGGATCAATCTTTATAGGCACATTGGTCTCTCTCATCTTGTCCTAACTTCCTGAGTTAGATGCCTCAGTGAATCTTTTCTTCGCTTCCATAAAGGTTTACTTCGCGTGCTCCATATCAAAACCCATTTCCTTTTCTAGGGCCTTGTAGACCCATCTATCCTCTTCAGGTTGTTTTCCCTTATCATCACCAATCGTTATTCCACTTCTCAACACTATATTTACTTTCAGATCCTCCTAGCAGGGCTCAATTCTCATCATCTGTAAGTTCTGTGTAGGTTTCTGAGGTGGCGCCTTCTTCTCCTACATCTTGGCTATCAACACAGGGCATTCTTCTATACTGTGGTCAAACTGACTACAGTATTGACATGATGGGCATGTCCGATTCTGACACTCTCGCGCGTAGTGCCCTGATGTTCCACAGTTATAGAAAATGACCTTTTCGTGACCTCTACCAGGTCCTCCTCCTCCGTGACCTCACCCTCTTCCTTGATATCCTCCGCACACTGCCCTTGTGCCCTAATCTAGAGGCCGTGTTTCTGATTGCATCTAATAGGTAGTTGTTCTTTCCATCATCAATTCATAGCTATGACAGTGATGCTCATCATGGCCCACATATTTATAGAAGTCACAAAACAATTGTTGCAGTGTCTGAATGAACTTTTGAAGTGAATTACAATTATCAGTTTCTTGTTTTATAGCCACATGACAAATAGCGCACCATAGTGCAAGCCCCATGCTTGGTCTTATTGGGGATTCTAGCTTCAGGGGAATTGTTCTACATCCTATAATATAGTTCACAAATATGGGACAGTGGTCTTTGTCGTGCCCCTGGTATTTACAATTCAGACAACACACTTCCACGCACATCTCTGGTTTAGTCTCCTTCTCTTTCTTCAAGCTTTTCATTTCCAAGTAGAGGCTTTGCAACTGGGAGTGAATCTATTGTACCCCCAATATTGGATCCTAAATGGGCATTGCATGCAACCTCACCGCAATTTCCAAGGCTTCTTCCTGAGTTTCTATCTTCTATTGCGACAGAGGAATATTAAGGTGAGGTAGAAGCAAAGCTATGAACCACTCGCAATGCTGACCATCTGTGAGATGCATATTAGCTTCATGAATTACACACTTCAACTTTTTATCTAACTCCCATGATGTCTAATCAACCCTCATCATGATCTCCTTAAATCCAACAATTGACTATGAGTGAAACTTATCCTTACTAAACTCTTTGTTTAAAGCATCCTTAGTTTCTTCTATCATTGCCACAGGATGATCAAAACATTACTTGATATACCACATCAGTGCGCGATCCTGTAGAGCGATAACCAACTATGCCTTCTTTATATTGTCATCAATAATCTGCTATGTTTCCCACATATCATTCACAACAAGCCAAAATTGATCTGTATCTTCACTCCTTATACCCTTGAAAATTGGCAGCTTCATTGTATTTGACATGTTGAATGGTGGTGGTGGTGGTGGTGGAGGTGTGGGCGAAGGTGTATGTGGTGGAGGTGGAGGCAGAGGTGGAGTGGATGGATGATTTATTCGAGGAAACCCCTGAGTGATTAGCTAAACATCGATTTGCGGCGTGGTTTGTTCCACACCTTCGTCGTCACTCACACAGAGTCCAATCAAAGGACTATACTCCGGTCTTGATCCTTCACGATTTCTAAAGATCCTTCCACTTCACGTCGATGTGAACATCAAGGCAATGGAATAACCTGTCTTTCACACAACAACATTTTAATCCAAGTATTCAAAGATCTTAAATACTTACCTTACGGTCCTTTGAAAAACCTTTGCTCTGCCTCATTGTAGCTGATTGAGGTATGAACCGTGAATTCTATAACAAATCCTCCTATAATTTGATCAAGCCAATGATCAACAACACACATTATCTTATATTCATAGGCTTCTATTTGTCGCACCAGTTCTAGGGTCCACACTATTGGACCGTCATGCTTCCACCTCCCTTGTCCATTTGCCAATTTAGCTAGCCACTCATATAACTCGATCACGAAGGTGTAGAAGAACATTTCATGTATCTCTTTATACAAATACCTATCCAACCACAGCTCCTTTGATAGGCGCGAATTCCTATTTTCCTATGTTGCGAATTCGTGAATTTTTTGTCCAACCACTTTCCAATTTCCTTCTTGGACATATTCCAGTGATGCGACATCACACATCTCCTTAAGTAGTTCTTGGTCTCGAAAATGGAACCATTTGTTGGCTTAGGGGGTCCTGACCTAGGTTCAGAGTTAGTTGCGCCAAAAAACCCTACATTACTAGCCCTTTCGGCAATAACCCATGTAGCGCAGGATGAAGTTTCACCCAAAGTAGTATGGGGGGATGTTGGAACGAATTTTCTGCATCCAGAGATCAGTGTGATGTCTTTTAGTTCCCTAGATCTACCTCCATGTAGATCTATAACCCCCTAGGGTTCAGTATTTCAATTCCCTTTAAACTGTCCTTAGACCTTTGTGAAGGACTACGATCGACTTTTGCAGACCCTTAAGAGTAGAATTATCTACTTATACGCCTCAGAAGATAACCCTAGATCTGAGCTCACCCAGATATACTAAAGTATTTAATAAACATAACATAATGTATCACGATCTTCGTGAAAGTACATAGCATGCATTGCATATAGTTATTAAGACTTATTCCACAAAATCGCGCATTATTAGATCAATATTTCATAAATACATTATTCATCCACAACATATATCGCAAACATAAATAAACATAGATAACAAATAAACACAGGAATTCCTTCAAAAATCTTCTTTATTGATCTTTAGTGTAGGTTTACAGACTCAAAACGACCCTGTGCACTCAGTTGCATGGGTCCATGCACTCAATTGTGAACTCTACCTAGGCCTCTGCGCACTCAGATGCAGAGCCTTTCTCTTCTATCTGACCCACTTCTTTGTGCTAATACATCCAAGACTTCATTCGTTACCCAACATGCAATTATTCTTAGACTCTCTAAGACACACCTATTTATAGCCTTTTACATTTAATCCCATGGTCCACGGACCATGGGTAGGTCTCAAAACCGACTCAAGTTTTACATAAACAAAGTGCTAGAACCCATTTGACTCCTAACCATCTATGTGCTCTGTATCCACAAATCACGAAGACTTTACATTATTTACAACAATTACATCAAAACTTGGGTTATTTGAACCCCAAAACTAACCTAGGGCACCCCATCCCAACAACAAGAAATTCTGTCCATGGAGCTTTATAACATAGTTCTTCACAATATTTACAATGAACAACTACTGCAAAACATGACAACCATAAAAAACATTACTGTCATACTATTTGTTGGAGCTTTACAACAGAGCTCATTATGAAATCTACAACAACATCCATATATATATATATATATATATATATATATATATATATATATATATATATATATATATATATATATATATATATATATATATATATATCTATATATATATATATATATATATATATATATATATATATATATATACTAAAAGCTCATTTTCTCAAACTGGAAAATAATGAAGGATACATAGATTGCATCTAATCATCCATCTCCCATGTAGCCTCATCAGGCCCAAAGTGCTTCCACTGCACTTTAACATGCTTCATTTCCTTGTTCTGGAGCATGAATTGTTTCCCCTGCAATATGCATTGTGGTTCTAGATAGAATTCTCCCTCTTGTTCCACTTGCAATATAAACTTGTCAATCAAAATATCAACATCTTAGAAATACTTCTTAAGTAATGAAACATGGAAATTATCATGGACTTTCAATGTTGGAGGAAGTGTAGGTTGGTAGGCCACTAGTCCAATCCTCTCAAGGATCTTGAAAGGACTGCAATATCACAATACCAACTTAGGACACGATTCAATCCTCAAGGAGGTCCTGTTGCACTTGATGGACAAATATACATACTCCCTAACCTAAAACTCCTTAAATTCCCTATGTTGGTTTTCATAACTCTTTTACATGTCCTATGATGACTTCAAGTTCCCCTTAATAACCAACATTTCCTATTCTATCTCAACCAACATGTCTAGTCCAATCAACCCCTTGATCACTGGATCACTCCAAATTATAGTAGTATTACAACTCTTCCCATAAAGAACCTAAAAGAAATTCATCTTCAAGGACTCTTGATACCCACTGTTATAAGAAAACTCAACTAGTTTAAGATACTCTTCCCACTTCCTCTATTGATGCATGACACACATCCTCAACATGTCCTCTAAATTCTTGTTGACCCTCTTTATCTAGACGATAAGTTTTACTAAATTCCAACACTATCCCCAAACTTATAAACAACTCTTTCCAAAACCTAGAAGTGAACTTGGCATCACTGGTAGATACAATCTTCTTGGGAACACCATGTAATATCATTATCTCCCTAATGAAAATTTCAGCTACCTCATTGGCTGAAGTCGTGGACTTAATTGAAATGAAGTGAGCTACCTTAATTAATTTTTCAACCAACAACCATGATGGAATCATGCTATTTCGATGTCCTCGAAAAACCTGTAATGAAATCCATGGAAATTACCTCCCATTTCCACTCTAGAATTAAAATTGGTTGTAATGGACGACCTAGATTCTTATGCTCTACTTTTACTTAATGAAAGACCAAACATCTCACAACAAGCTTAGCCACATCTTTCTTAAAGTTTGGCCAATGATAATTTTTCTTTACTCATGTCAAAGTCTATTGATATCATGGGTGACATAAATATGGCTTAAATGAAAATCCATCAAGATAAGTTTCTTGAGCTCACTATTATCTGGTACATAATCTTATTCCCGAATTTGATGAAGCCATCTTCCATGAGATATACTCCTTATCACTATCACCTTCACCCTTCTACTGCAATATGTACCTCAACTGTGGATACCGATCATCATGTAGTCATACTTGCAAGATCCTCTCCTATAAATATGTTCCATAAGAACTCACTACTGCAATGTGATCCACCTACATTCTTCTACTAAGAGCATCTACAACCCAATTCTCCTTTCCCTTAATGTACCCGATCTTGAAGTAAAACTCACTTAGAGTATCCAACCATATATATTGTCTCACATTTAGATTAGGTTGGGAAAACAAGTACTTCAGCCCATTGTGATCACTCATCAAGATGAACCTCCTGCCAATAAGATAACGTATCCACATCTTCATGGCATGAATGATAGCTACGAACTTAGGATCATGTGTCACATAGTTATGCTTGTGCTCATTCAACTTCCTTGAATCATAGCATACCACTTGTCCTTCTTGCATAAGGACTTATCAAATCTTCTCTTACAATCACTTTGATATACTGAAAACTGTTTGACTACATCTACAATATTTAAGGCTGGAGGATTTGCAATAAAATGCTTTAACTGCTCAAAGCTAGCTACATACTCTTCATTCCATTCAAGCTTCTTTCCTTTTCACTACAAATATGTAATAGGATAGGTAATCTATGAGAAGTTCCTGATGAATCACCTGTAATAACCTACTAGTCCCATGAATGATATGACCTCATCCACATTTCTAAGAGCTTCTCACTCCATTATAGATTTGATTGTTTTCGGGTCCACTTCTATACCTTCCTTAGAAACAAAATATCTCAAGCAATGAACTTCTTTATGAAATAAATTTCACTTAATAAGCTTGGCATACAAATGATACTCTCTCAATAATCTTAACACTACTACTAGGCATTCTTCACGATCTACCTCATTCTTAGAATATATCAATATGTCATCAATGAATTCTATAACAAACTTATCCAAATAAGGACACAACACACTATTATTCAAACACGTGAAATTATCTAGAGCATTAGTAAGACCAAAAGGAATCATAACAAACTCATAATTCCCATACTTGGTACAAAATGTGGTTTTGTAAATGACCTCTTCTTTGATATGTACTTGATGATATCATGATCTCAAATAAATCTTGGATATATTGTTTCTCCCTTCAACTAATCGAACAAATCATCAATCCATGATAAAGGACATTTGTTCTTGATCATCACCTTGTTCAACTGCCTGTAATCAATGCACATATTCAGAGTACCATCCTTCTTGTTCACAAACAATATTGGTGCACCCCAAAGTGATGCGCTTGACCTAATGTATCCCTTATCAAGCATTTCCTTAAGCTACAACTTCAATTCCACTAATTCTAGAGTGCTCATCCTATACGGTTTTATTTGATGCTAGTGCCGCTACCAACATCAACTCAATAGAGAATTCCACTTCCCTATGAAGGGGTAACTCTAAAATATTTCTTGGAAACACATCCTGAAACAATTGCAAAACATAGATACGTCTTCAAGACTTCAGCGTCCTCAACATCCTTTCCTTTGTCACTAGAAATATGAACTGCAAACCATGAACACCCTTTCCTTCTACTACGTTTTTCTTGCATCGTTGTAAAAATTCTCATTGATGTAGGCTTCTTCTTACCCTGCAAGATTGTTCTCTCCCCATCATCATCTTGACATTTAATAGCCTTATCATAGAAATCTACCTTACTCATGTGAATATACAACCAATCCATACCCAACAACGTACTATATTATCCCAACAAAAGCACATTTAGATGTGCTAATTTAGACATACCATTCAAACCAAATGAAAAATATCTCACCAATGGTGATTTCTTTTCTTAGTACCTATAGCCAACTAGATTAACCAAGAATATGCATTGACTTCTTTATTCAAGAAACACTTATCCACTATTTCAAGACTAATATAACTATAGTTAGATCCAAGGTTAATAAAAATAGAAATAACATGATCATAAAGCTTACCTTCCATCTCAGTAACAGATCCCTGATGATCAACCTTCCTATTATCCAATGTTGCATCAATACAAGGAATACTCTGTCAAACATCTCCAGCTGTTTGTGCCTTCTAAGCACTGGAAATATGAGGTATTCCACCATGATGTTGTGGGAAATCTCTCTTACAATGCTCTCCACCACAAGTCCAACACTATAAAGGCTTCTCACCATCACTATTTTTCTTACCCTCAAATTGAAATCATTATCCTTTGTCAATTTCATTGAATTTCTTATACAACCCTACATTCTCCTTGTTAGCTACACCCCTATGTCTTCCTCACTTCTTATACCATTCTCCCTTTATCTTGTCATTACCTTTCCAACCCTACTTCGCTTCTAAAAAATACTTATATTTCTAATAACAATGTTTCAAATTTTGAATGACTTCCTCCAATATCTAAGGCTCATCATAATCAATACGATCCTTGAATGCTAAAGGAAATCCACTAACAGATATTTGAACTTTAGTATTATCATCATTAAGCTATGATGCATACCCTAATAGCTCCAAAAATGTAGTTGTATATTTTTCATCCATTATAGATCCCATATTCAACTCATAAAACTTCTTAGCCTTACCATCATAGTATCTCTCTAACAAGTACTTCTTCCTAAAGAGTCTCTTAAACTCATGCCAACTCAATTCCTCTATCTTGATGCCTTTGACACACTTCACATATTCCCATCAAATGTTTTCTTTTCCTTTGAAACTGAAAATGGCTATCCTGGATTTCATGTTCTCTGTAAAATCATGCAGCTCGAAGTAATTCTTCATCTCAAGAAACCATGCTTCTGCATCTTCTAGTTTCTTCAAATATCTGTCAAAAGTAGGAGGCTTGACTTTCTTGAACTCATGTTGATCTAGGTGGATATTGGTGGCCAATTGCTAATTCCACTTGGACCCCCACCATTGTTTCTTTCAGTTTTTCAATTTCCTTAATTGTAGCACAATTTACTATTTTTAGCAATTTTTTCGGGTCTTGAACTTCTGGAGCCATTTTTTGGCCCTAAACAACATTGCTTGGGAAAACTGGGAGCAACATGGGTTCATAGACTGATGTTTCTCATCCCAAATTTGTAGTCCTCGGCTAGATATTTTTAACGGGGTATTGTGCACATCAAATGGAGATCGTATGCCAAAGTTATGACCCCGGGAAGTTGACGTACCAATTTACCCAAAATGGGGCCCGTAGTTTGGCGCTTCATTTCCTAGGGTTAGGTTTTTGGATTTTTAATGTTTTCCATTGTTTGTCAACAATAAATAGGCCTTCAAGCCTCATTGTAAGATAGTTCAAAGGCATGTAGCTGCCACATCTCTTCTCAGAGATAAGCTACTTGTGCCCTAGATAGTGTATTTCCATTTCTATTTGTAAGCATATTTCAATATTTTACATTCATGAAATGAAATATTATTTCTACTGAATCTCTTTATTTATGGTTATTTCTGTAATTTGTTGCGTCCCTGTTTAAATTCAGTTTAGTGGTATCAGAATGGTTTTCTCTTTTTGTGTTTTTGTTTGCATGTCCCCAACTAGGTCGGGATACAAGGAGTTAGGGCTTGAGCTGGTCAAACCTTCGCAAGACCAGCCTCACAAATCCTGATGGCCTCCCATGGTGGATGAAAATAAAGATGCGGGGGTAGGAGATCCTATCAAAATTTTGCTCGAAGAATCCCTCAAGCAACAGAGGAACGCGATGATGGACAACTTTGCCCAGATCCTTCTGCGGCTACCCATGGGCAATGCATCTACTTTCAACAACTACTCTGGAAGCACCACACCCTTTAAAGTACAAGTTAACTTTGACATTCCCATATTTGAGGGTCAGATAGATGTAGATGCTATAGATAAATGATTAAATATTTTAGAAGGATATTTTTCTGTTCATGATTTTTCCAGCCAGGAAAAGATTACTTTCACTCTTCTCAAAGCCGCCCCCCACAGTAAGGGCCGGTGGGAAACCTACTACGAGAAAAAGGTGGTGGGCTCCAGTATTGTAGCAATAATGCTACAACTCCTGGAGCTTCCTATCTCTAATTTTATCAACCCGGTAGTTCGTACAAACTTGGAAGCGACGGTGCTGTATGCACAAGTACTAGCTCTTGTCACAGCTGTCACTTGGTCAGCTGGCACAAGTCCGCTAGGGCTCCAGCCAAATTCTATATGCTCTCAGAAGAAGCTTTATGAGTGATGGATGAAAGCTAACTCAAAGGAGGCTAATCTAATTGCAGAAAGAAACTGAAAGCCAACAAAGCATGAAAACCCTAGTAAACCCTAATTTGACTAGCTAGGCCCTTACAATGCAAACCGTGAATGAAACTTCTACCAATGATGACATTACTTGTAGGGAGATGAAATACATGCATCTAAGCTACTTGCATCTGAAAAGACATGTTTTTGTATTTTTTCATTAAGTGGTTGGATTTATTGTGATGATGCTTTTGATTAGGGTTTGACTGTGCAGGAGCGGTTCAAATGGAAGGAAAGCATGGGCAAGGTCAGGGGGGCTAGGAGAGGCCCTAGAGGATCTCTAGCATCAGTCCACAGAAGTCTACCACATTCAGATGTTCATCAACCGAGTTTGCAGGCTTCTACAGGAAGTCTGCAGGGGATCCTACAGGAAACTCAGGGGTTCTACAGGAAGTCTGTGAAATTCTACAGGATGTTCGACCGTGGGAGTTTTGGGAGATGGTGAAGTGATGGAGTGGTATGGGAGGATAGGTGAGATGGAGATGGAACTGGTGATGGCTCAGGAGCAGAGAAGTCAGATGGAGAAAGAGTGCATGTAGTGGGTTGATGGCTGGAAGGATGGGATCAACGAAAGGTTAAGTAAATGGAGCTACATGAGTAATGGAAGAGCTGGAAGGTAAACGAGCTGAACAAAGGTCGGTTGAGTGGCTTTAGGTGTGGTGGACAAGAAGAGGAAGGTAATGGAATGGTGTGGAGCAGTGTAGATGAAACAAATTGTCTATGAATGTCACCAAAAACGAGAACTCTTTAACCTATGTTAACTGTGCTATTTTGAACCAATGAACAGCAGTGCAATTTGTGAAAGAAACTCGTGCATAGAAGTGGAATGAAGAAGTAATGATCAATACCAAAGTGCATGGATGGATCTACGACTAAAGTAACTGTTGCAGCTTGCATGGACGTGAAAAGAACTGCGTTTGGTTTTGGTGGTTGGTTCAGACTACACCCCAATCCCTAACAGAGATGGCAGTGAGGTCCTTTCAACCTTTTTCTGGAGCTCCAATGAATTATAACTATCCTCTTCTAACCTAAGCAACTGGAAGAAAATTCACCATAAACTAATCCTATTCAATCTCATAAAAACTAAATCAGCAGACTGTAAATTCGAATTGCATGTCAAAGTAAAGAAACGAAGTGCTGGAACGAAAGGCAAATAACATTACAACACAGAGGAGGTCTATTGCTCTCAGGTTGGGCCCTAACCTGAGAGCTATAGCTCCCTTAGAAACTCAGAATGAGATCAAAATCTGCCTGCCTTTATTCATAACCAAAAATCTGATGTCATGCCAAAACTGGCTTACAAAAAGAACCAACACCGAGCTGTAGCTCGTACTTCGATATTACAATAGTAATGCAAAAGTTCAAAAAGATCCTATCAAAGTCTACGGCCTCAGTATTTATGCAAAATGATAATCCAACAGGTTTCCTTGATTTGTGGAGCTCGGCTGTCCAACTGAAGGTTAAACTGTTGATCCCGTAGAACAGTTGTAACTGCTGTTCCTGTAGAACGGTTGGCTGCCTCTAAGTTCGGTGGGGAGATTGGTTGGAGCTCGGAGCTATGGTGGGAATCACGAGGAAGGTCCCCAAGACTGTGGACATCCTCTCCTAAAAACCAGCAGTGCCACCTTACTGTCTCCTTGTCTCCTTTTTCGTGGTCTTTGCTCCCTTTTAATGCCAAAAACCTGAAATCATCATGTATTAGTCACGTAGATAGAATGCCTACCCTTCTTCCTACAAGCAACATGAATAAACCAAGAAATGAATGCATAAGCAATAAAAGATGAATGGTTTGAGCAAAGAAAGTAGGCCAAATGAGCCCAAATTGTACCAAAAATTGGGGCTCATCATCACCCCCCAGCTAAACTATTTGCTCATCCTTGAGCAACTTAGTCCAAATCTTCATCCTTCATTGCTTTCACTGCTTCCCTTACATCCCAAGGCTCTGTGGTAGTTTCCTCTTTGTTAATATGAAACCCTGCTTTCCTGTTCACTTCTTCCCATTGTTGACTGTCATCCTCCTCTGTATTGCCTTCAGTCAACCCTAGCACCAGTGGTGGGCTGAGTTTAAGGCCAATCCAGCTGGCCTGGAGGCTTTGCATGGATTTCTTGTAAAGGTCAACCCTTGCCAAAGCTTCCCTCATTCGAATGGGGGTATGGTACTCCTGGATTTTCAAGCTGTGTGCCAAGGTACTCCATCTGCGTGCACATGCTTGGGCAGCACTTTCTCCTAATAGCCTTTCCATGTCTTCAAAGTGAGCTATGGCTTGTTCCTGTTGGTCCATAAATCTCAAGGAAGCTGTGGGATCAGTAGCCAACTGTTGGTGGGCTGAGATGAGTGCCACCGGATCCTCTGGTTCTGCTCGAATGAACAATGGCTCGCTCACTTCTCGGTTCATGACCGATTTTTCTTCAGCTGCTCTTTGATCCTCATGGTTTAACCATGAAGCGAACGCCATCAATTGCATATCACCCAAGGCAATATTGGGATCCCAGGAGACTTCATTAGGAAAAGCCAAATTGTGGAGGTAAAACTCTGCTAATTTGGCTTTGTCTTCTGACGAACTAGTACTGCACAATTCAGAAAATTGTTGTGGGTTTTGGATATGTGAAATACCTCTTTGTGCCAAGGTGTTTATTTGGAACTGCAACCATTGATCTTTTAAGTACAATCCATAGGATTTTGCAGGTGGTCTGTACTGTATTGCCTCCATGGCCCAACTGGCCATGCAGGCCAATTTTGCTTCCTTTTGTTGCAGCTGTTCTTTTAGAGCTTGCACTTAAATTTTTGTTTGCTGTTCTGCTTCCTTTAGAAGTGTCATTGGCTCTTCAAGACCGGTGGTTAGCTCCTTTTTGCTTTGTTTTTCTTTTGTGATGTCTTTGGAGGATGTTCCTGCCCCTGCCCTTAGTTCCTGTAGCTGCAATCTCAGCTTCTGATTTTCTTCCTGTAGAAGCACACGTTGGCAATTAGCCACATGTTTAGCCATGGTGAATTCACTCCTGACCTCCTTGAGTTGCTCTTGTAAAGGGCCTATGTCCGCCACACCCTTTGATTTGGCGATCTGCATCCATGTGTGGGAACAGACTCTTTCTTCCTCTAGTGCAAAAAATAGAGGCACAGTAAATTTCTGCTGTATGATTTTGCCCGCCTCTAAAAAGGTGTAGTATGAACTCAGATTAGGCGAAGGGCTAGGTTCTGGTATATGTTCTCTTTCTATCTCTTCAGGCGGTTCTACCTCACCCTCCCTTGGTGGTGATGAGGGTCCTTCTCCTTCCCTCTTTTCCGTTTCCTGTAGCTGGGTCAGAGTGTCCTGTAGAACATTTTCAGCTTCCTGTAGCCAAGTTTTTTCAGTCAACAGGTTTAACCTTTCTTGCCACGTATTTTTCTTTGGACTCCCCTTCTCGTAGGTGACTGTGATCCTGGAGGGTGACTTTTCCTTGGGAGAAGCAGGTGTATCTTCGATGACAATCGGGCTGCTGGACTGAGGCTATGGCTTGCCCGTCTTTATCCTAACACTTCTTCGAGCTTTAAAGTATAGAGGGGTCTCCCTCTTCCTCTTTTTGGGCTTAGGTGGCGTGCTGAGGCCAGCTAATACAACTGCTGCCTCCCGTGCCAGAATATCCACCTTCTTCTCTTTGGGTTTCACCTTTCTGGGGCTTCCTATAGAAGCCCCTGTTTTGGTAATTTTCGGGCTTCCTGTAGAAGACCCTTTCTCTGTCTTCGGGCTTCCTGTAGAAGCCTGTTTCTGCTTTCCTGTAGACACAGGTGTCTCCACCTTTGCTTGCTTAGCTGCCTGAGTTTTGCTTTTTGCTTTGGTTGCAGGTGCTGATGAGGTACTTGGGCTGACGTGGACTACCTCAGCTTTGTCCATTCTGCTCTTCAACCTCTTCTCTCTTGCTGACAAGATGGGTGTGCCACCTTTTTCTTTGTCATCCTTTTCTTCATGCTTCTTCTTTTGTTCCTTCTTCTGCACTGTGGTCGGGGTCTTCTGGCCTTTTTCTCTCTTTTCCTCGGCCACTGCTTCTTGTTCCTCACTGCTGGAGGACCCCGTTTCTTCAATCAACATTTTAATGTCTCCATCTCTTGTCAAATTCCGGAATGATTCCCCTGAGAGGGGAACCTTATATGAATGCAGCGCATCCTCCACAAGAAGCTTTATCAGCCCATGGTGGGCTATTTGATCTGGTATGCCCTCTTTTAGCTTTGTGGCACATTCCATTAGAGACTGCAATAGGAAATAAGGGATGCTTAGTTTTTGTTCTACAGGAAGATCAATCTGGTGCCTCAATTCAGTGAGCAACCGAAAGTGATATGCATACACGGTGCTAAAAGGGCCTTCACAAGTTATATATTTCATGATTTGCAAACTGACTTCATTCCATGGTGGCAACAGACTCGTTCTTCGCACCCCATTTTTGTCCTCCGAGAATTCCTCCTCAGGTGGAAAGAATTCTTTCTTTGCCTGCTAGCTCAGCTTTCTTTCTTCCTTATCCCACGACAAACCCATAGGAAGTTCTGTAATCCGACAGATATACTGTGGGGTGAGCTTGAGGCTTAGGCCCCTGAAGGTTACTGTAGCCAACGTTTTGGATTTCGGCCTTAGAGCTTGCAGAAATTCTTCGGCCACTTCATCATCGTAACCCTGCAATTTATCACAAAAAGATATCCATTGAACCCGTGTGAAGAGTTCTACCACTTCCTGGTTTTCCCTTAATTTGGTTGAATCAGTGGGTTCCCGTCTTATAAACCCACCCGGCATGATGAACACGGTTGTTTTAACTAAAGGTGGCAAGTGCGAAAGAGATTTGGTCTATTGAGACAGAGCATGCACATAATCCACAAAATTTATCCCTGCGGATCTCAACACAGTCTAATTACACTGACATCCTGTAGAACGACAGTATAGGCACAACAAACAACAATTTCACCGATATCTTTATGACCAGACTGTGGACGATGATCCTGCCACCTTTGAAAACCAATTGCATGAAGAGTTTCAGGGTTACCTTTTTCTGCCACCTTTTTTACGTGGGGAACCCGCCTTCCTGTAGAACTGCGTCCCTGTAGAGACTGCGTTCCTGTAGAAACTGTGTTCCTGTAGGAGCAGTGCGCAAATTTCGAGGAGGAATGTAGTTGGCTTGCGCTTGAGGTGTGCTTCACCGGCGTTCTGGTAGCCAAAAGCTCGGTGTATCAAAGTGCAGAAGAGATCAGAATAGCCACTCGAGTTTGAAGTGGTGGTTGATAAATGCATGCGCACAATCTAGCCGATTAGATTTTGAATCGGCGCAATCCGTGGCGCGGGGGGTGAGCTGTCCCCGCCGGACCGTTGGGCGACGCCATCCATCATTCGCCTGCGTATTCACTTGCTGTCGCATCCATTCCCACAGATCTGCGGCCGCCTCTTTCTGTTAAACTCATTGCTTCCAACGGGAGTGTTCTCACATGCGTGCTGCTCATTCTCTTTATCGTGGCCGCCACCCAAACATCCAACTATACCATAACTAGCCGACGTGGCCAGTCGACTGGCCATACAGCCGCTCAACCATTCACTTTTACACTGTGCAAACAATTCAAAGTAAAATTCATGTGATTTGATGGAAGGAAGAGTCGAGACACTTACCTGCATGGCTGCACACGATTTTTCCAGTTTTTGGACGATGGTGAGTGGATCTACCTGCTGCATGCGAACTTACACAGACCCGGAGGCTCATGGTTACAGGCTGCCGATGATGGAGTGGATGCTTTAAATGCATGTTTCCGCATTTCATTGTAGATGGCGGTGCTGTGAATGGTATCCACTCTAGCAGGTTTAACTGTTACAGGATTCCCGCGGGGTGTCTCGTAACAGTTCTTCCTCCTTGGGTGCATGCTGCACGACGGAGGATCTGGTCTTTCGATCACGCTCCCGGAGCTTCTGATGCCTGTGGTATGAGATGTCAGCACTTGTTTATCTTTGAAAATGGCTTTTCCCGCGAGAACTCATCGATCTGCTTTGTTGGTGCGGGGAACTTGGTTGCATGTCGACAAGGATGGTGGAGCAAGGTAACAGCAATGTGCAAGGGTGCCAACAGAGGCTTGCATGCGTCCAAACCGATCCTTAGTCGCTAGATCTCCTTTTAAAATGAATTCTGGGCCGTCCCAAACTTCTACAGGAAGTTTCCTGTAGAACACAGAGCTTCCTGTAGAAAGTTCGGGCTTCCTGTCGAAAGTCTGCACTTTCCTGTAGAAAATCTGCGTCTTCCTGTAGAGAGACTGCATCTTCCTGTAGAAGATTCAAACCATGATAAAATTGCACATACCTTGAAAAAACATGGGTATCCTTGGAGGAGGTGTTGGTGAGGTCCCTTGACAGCATGATAAGGACCCTTGGCTTTGAGTTGAGAGGCTTCCTCTCCTCCATAGAACATCTGCAACCTGCATGCAATTTTACCATATTTTGCTTATTGTTTTGTCTTTTTTTTCCCTTTTTTTTTCTCTTTTTTTTTTTTTGAAAGATAACACGGGCGCCTCAAAGAGGTTATCACCCGTGCCATCTGCCTTGAGCGCCTCAGAGAGGTTTTCACTCAAGGATCTTTTTCAAACCTTTTCCCTTTTTTTTTTTGAAAGACAATAGGGGCGCCTCAATGAGGTTTTCACCCCTACCACCTGCCTTGGGCGCCTCAGAGAGGTTTTCACCCAAGGATCTTTATTATTTTTATTTTTTTTTTATTTTATTTTTTAAATCCTTCAGGGTATGCCCAAAGCAGAGGCAGAACCCTTCTCTATGATCAATACAGATTTCTCCATAGTTTTGATGAACTCTTGTCTTGAGAGAGGTCTCCTGTAGATCTTCAATCGATGCCCATTGACAAGCATGGGAATGACTTCCTCATCAATGGTTCGAATAAGGACAGATCCATTGTCATGGCATTTTTCCACTGCATATGGTCCTAGCCATCTAGTTCTCAGCTTCCCCTTGAAATCTTTGTATCTGGAGTCATACAACAAAGCCCAATCTCCCGGCTGAAATTGCTTTTCATGGAGATGTTGGTCATGCCACACCTTTCTCTGAAGTTGAACCACTTCTGAGTGAAGGAGGGCCTGCATTCAGTGCTCATCTAGGCCATTCAGCTGCAATAGCCTTTCTTGTTGTGCATGGCTGAGATCTAGGTCCACCTGAGCTGCCATCCTCAAAGTGTTGTATTCAAACTCAATGGACAGCAAAGCTTTCTTCCCATAGACCAGCTCATAAGGTGTGAAGCCGGTGGTGGTCTTCCAAGTGGTGTTGTAAGCCCATGTGGCTTCAACCAGGTGATCTGCCCAGTCCTTTCTGCTGCTGCTCACCACCTTAGTCAAGATCCCTTCTAATGCTCTATTGGTGACTTCCACCTGCCCATTTGCTTGAGGGTGATAGGGGGTGGAAGTCCTATGCTTGATCTTGTGATGAGCTAGTAAGTCTTCAACCAGGTTGGATGTGAATTGGCTCCCTTGATCGGTGACCAGCTCTCTTGGGTAACCAAACTTGTAGAAGATGTTCTCTCTTAAGAACTCGACCACCTTTTCTTCTGTTGCTGCTTTGATTGCTTTAGTTTCTGCCCACTTTGTCAAATAGTCAGTACACACAATGATGTAAGACCTTTGCCTCGAAGAAGGGTTGATTGGGCCCACAAAGTCCATGCCCCACTTCTCAAATGGCTCAAGAGTCACTTGAGGTTGGAGAGGCATCTCATCCCTTTGGGTCGGTCTCCCCATTCTTTGGCATTGGTCACACTGGCTGACATATCTTCTGACATCTTGATGAAGTGTGGGCCAATAGTAGCCTGCCTGCAGGATCTTGAAGGCAGTTCTCTTTGCTGCAAAATGACCTCCACAAGGCCCATCATGACAAGTGAGGAGGATATCAAAGACTTCCTCCTCCCTTACACAACACCTTAAGATCTGATCGGGGCCAAGCTTGAACAGATTGCCTCCGATCCAAGTAAATGAGGCACTTTTTCTGATGATTCTGCTCTTCTCTCTGGAAGATAGGTGCGGAGGGAACTGTGCTGAAACAAGGTAGTTTTCTATATCAGCAAACCATGGAGAGAGTACTGAAATAGCAAACAGATGTTCATCGGGCATCTGGTCATCCACCGTTCCATCCTCATCTGCAGACAAATCCAATCTAGATAAAAAGTCAGCAACAACATTTTCTCTACCTGGTTTGTCAACAATGGTCAAATCAAACTGCTGCAATAAAAGTAACCATCTAATAATACGAGCATTCACATCTGGTTTATTCATTAAATATCTGATTGTAGCATGGTCAGTATGTACAAAGGTCTGGTAGCCAGTAATATAATGTCGGAACTTGTTCAGTGCATGGACCACAGCCAAGAATTCTTTCTCGGTTACAGTGTAATTCAGCTCAGCTTTGGACAAGTTTTTGCTAACAAAGTAAATGGCATATGGAAGTTTTTGCTCAACCTGTCCTAAAGCTGCACCTATGGCTTTGTTCGAGGCATCAGTGTGGATGTGGAAAGGTAGGGCCCAGTTTGGACCTCTCAGGATTGGGGCTGACACCAACTTGTCCTTCAATTCATTTAAAGCCCTCTGACAATCGTCAGTCCAATTAAACTCCACATCTTTTGCCAACAGGCCAAACAATGGCGAGGCTAGCTTGCTGAAATCTTTAATGAATCTCCGGTAGTATCCTGCTAATCCCAAGAAACTGGACATCCCTTACCTTTTGAGGAGGTGGAACCCTCTTGATGAGAGCAATTTTGTTAGGATCCACCTGCAACCCTTGGCAAGAAATGGTATGGCCTAGCACGGTCCCTTCAGTCATTAGGAATTCACATTTTTCAGGACTAAGGGACAAGTTCATCTCGATGCATTTGGTTAGGACTTTTCCCAGATTGGACAATGCTTCCTGGAAGTTGGCCCCATAAGGAGTAAAGTCATCCATATAGATTTCCACTGCATCATGGACCAGCTCCGAGAAGATGCTCAAGACAGCTCTGTGGAAGGTAGCAGGAGCATTGCATAGCCCAAAGGGAAGGACTCGGTAGGCAAAGGTACCCCAAGGACAAGTGAAGGTGGTCTTATCTTGGTCTTCCGGGCTGATTTGGATTTGGTTGTACCCGCTAAACCCATCCAGGAAAGAGAAGAACTTCTTCCCTGCCAGTCCATCCAACACTTGATCTATGAAAGGTAGAGGGAAATGGTCTTTCTTGGTAGCTTTGTTCAATTCTCAGTAGTCCACACAGATTCTCCACTTCCCATTTTTCTTGGGAATCAACACCAGAGGGGACACCCATTCACTATCTGAGATGGGGTAGATGAATCCTGCATCCAACAGTTTTTGCAATTCTTCTTTGACAATGTCCTTAAGAGCTGGATTCATTCTCCTCTGGGGTTGCCTAACCGGTTTACAATCCTCTTTGATGTATATATGATGGGTACAGACCGAAGGATGGACTCCTTTCATTTCCTTATAGCTCCAAGCAAAAGCATCTAGGTGGTTGGCCAACAGACTACACAGCTCCTTTTCTTGGGAAGGAGATAGGGAGGAGCTAATCTTCAATGTTTTCTCAGGGCCGAACTCCACATTCTTGACTCTGGGAGTAACAGGGTTGGTTGTACAAAGATCCACTAAGGTGCTAGCTTGGGCATCCTCCACCAATTTTTCTAAGGGTAGTGCACTGGAAGGTGGATTCTGGATCAAGGTCTCGATCAAGTCATCCTCGGTTGGGGGGTCTCTTCTAGTGGTATCTAAGGTGCACAGAGGTGTTGAGTACACCTCGTCTTCCTCTCCTTCTTCCAACCAGAGTGGTAAGTCATGCTCTAAGGAGGGTTGGGCAGGAGGGTATAGGACTAGCTGCTTGGACATGGGACCATTTTTGATGGTCATATTTCCTGCACGGCAACTAATGTAGGCATCTGCAGTGGCTAACCAATGCCTTCCCAAAATGAGGGGATATCCAGTAAGCTTTGCCTTTGGCTGGAGAACCAGGAAGTCTGCAAGGTATTCCCAAGAGTCAATAGAGACCAAGACATCCCCCACAATCCCTTCGAGAGTCACGGTGGAGCGATCTGCCAGTTGCAGTACTGTCAAGGTCTTCCTCAAGGAACCCTGAAGATTGAGTTTGAGCATGGTATCCCTGGTCATCACATTAATGGCAGCCCCCAGATCAATCAAGGTGTGAGGTATAATGGTGCCATTGATGTGGACATCTACTACAGGACTTCCAGGATCTAGGTACTTTGGGCAGATGACTTGTCCTAACATAAGGTCAGACAGTTGTCCTATGACATTGATAGTTGAAGCATCTTTCTTCCGCCTACCTGGGTGTTTGAAGCACTTTTCCTTAACCAGTTTATTGTATATTGGCACATCCTTGATGGCTTGGAGAAGTGGTATTTTTACACACAACTGCTTGAGCTCACCCAGAAGCTCATCCTCCTCTGGGTTGGGTTGTGTGGTGGCTGTTAGTCTCTCAGGAAAGGGTGGAATAGCCTTTGGTTCACTTTCCTATTTATCTTCCTCATCCTCTGCGGGAGGAGGTTGGCGATCTGGTAGAGTCTTTCCAGATCGAAGATTGATCTCCTGGATCTCCACAGCATAGGTAGGGCATGAGGTTTCCCCAGTGTATTCCTGCTGGGCCTGTCTATTGTTGGGGTTCAGGTTCGGTTGAGCAGGCATTTGAGGTTGCCTTGGAGGAGCAGGAGGTAATGGCTGAGGTTGAACTGGTGGTGGAGGCAAGATGGCAGGAGGAGTGTTGTATTGGGGCCTCCACCCCGACTGAGGTGCATTCCATTGAGGTTGTGGCTGGGCATGTGAATGATATGAATGAGAAGTAGGTTGAGTGGGGTACTGAGGTGGATAAGACCATGGAGGAGGCATGGACCATGAAGGATGAGCAGGGGGACCCCAGGAAGGCATAGGAGTCGATTGGTTGGGGCTGTAATAAGCTTGAGATGCCCCTTGCATCCCCTGCTGATAAGGTCTAGATCCTTGTGGCCTCCTTTGGTTGAGGTAATAGAGAGGTTCAGTGGGAGCTTCTGTCCCTTGGTACATGGCTTTAAACCCAGGTAAGGTTGGACATTGATTTTTGGGATGGTCCTCCTCACAAATGAAACACACTTCAACCGAATGCAATGGACATTCGTTCTTAGGGTGTCTCCTTGTGCACCTAGGGTAGAAGACAACCAAGGCTCTCTCAGCTTCTTCTTTCTTCTGCTGGATTTTGAATGTGTCCAGCTGCATGGCAATGGTCTGTCTCACCTCACTCTTGAGATCTTCTAATTGATTTGCAAGCTCATGTTTCGAGAAAGGGACACTAGTTGAGGGGAGGTTTCCTCTACCTCGTTTCCGAGCTGCTCTGGAGTGGTTTCTAAACACAGTTTTGATGTCCTCATAAGGCAGTTGGTAAATGTTCCCCCCAGCTAACATGTGAAGGGTATCTAAGAGGTCTTCAGGGACTCCTCGGAGCAGGACCAACTTGAGGGATTCAGGGTCAAGTGTGCACCTGGCCCGCTTATAGCTTAGTTGGAACCTCTCCTCATAATCCTCTAAGGACTCATCATTTCCCATGGTCATCCTAAAGATTTCTCCCTTGGTTTCCTTAGACCTACAATAATCCCTGTACTTGGTATTGAAAGCTTGCTGCATCTGAGACCAAGTGGTGATACTATTCCCAGGTAAGCCCATGAACCAGCATAATGCTGCATCCTTAAGAGTTGAAGGGAAAAGTTTCATCTTTTGCTCATCTTCAGTATAGTCATAGGTTCTACAAAGGACAACAAACTCAAACAGGAAGGAAATGATCTTCAGTAGTCAACCCATGGAAGTGATGTAAGGCAGAGGGGCTAATGTTCTTCATTTTCATCTCTCCATTGGTCTCTCGGATGGGGAAGGCACCTTCTATTCTCTCATCTTCTCTTCTATTGTTAGCCATAGCTTCAGATGGAGTGGTCTCTAACTCTTCTTCTACTATAGGATCTTTGTATATCTCTGGATGTTCACCTATAGGTTCTTCTGGGTCACTGTCACCAAAGAAGAGAGAAGGGTGACTCAGTGATGTGGTGGGGGTGTTTGGTAGGAATTTGCCTGATCTATCTCGGTTCCTACAACTGAAACAGATTGATCTACAACTAACTATGAAAGATGCAGAATTAAACTGAAAGCAGGAAAGAACTAATCTACTTTGCTCAAATGAAATTGCAAGAATGGAAATGCTAGTCTACGCTTGCAGAAAGGAAATGCTAATCTATGAAAGCAGGAAATGCTAATCTATGAAAGCAGGAAATGATAATCTATGAAAGCAGGAAATGTCTATGCTACTTTTGCAGAATGGAAATGAAAGAAACTACTTAGCAGAAGGCAAGAGTAAGAAAATAGAAGAAAAGCAACAATTACTAATACTCTGACGCTTCCCCGGCAACGGCGCAAAAAAGATGGTGGGCTCCAGTATTGTAGTAATAATGCTACAACTCCTGGAGCTTCCTATCTCTAATTTTATCAACCCGGTAGTTCATACAAACTTGGAAGCGACGGTGCTGTATGCACAAGTACTAGCTCTTGTCGTAGCTGTCACTTGGTCAGCTGGCACAAGTCCGCTAGGGCTCAAGCCAAATTCTATATGCTCTCAGAAGAAGCTTTATGAGTGATGGACGAAAGCTAACTCAAAGGAGGCTAATCTAATTGCAGAAAGAAACTGAAAGCCAACAAAGCATGAAAACCCTAGTAAACCCTAATTTGACTAGCTAGGCCCTTACAATGCAAAACCGTGAATGAAACTTCTACCAATGATGCCATTACTTGCAGGGAGCTGAAATACATGCATCTAAGCTACTTGCATCTGAAAAGACATGTTTTTGTATTTTTTCATTAAGTGGTTGGATTTATTGTGATGATGCTTTTAATTAGGGTTTGACTGTGCAGGAGCGGTTCGACTGGAAGGAAAGCATGAGCAAGGTCAGGGGGGCTAGGAGAGGCCCTACAGGATCTCTAGCATCAGTCCACAGAAGTCTACCACGTTCGGATGCTCAGCAACCGAGTTTGCAGGCTTCTACAGGAAGTCTGCAGGGGATCCTATAGGAAACTCAGGGGTTCTACAGGAAGTCTGTGAAATTCTACAGGATGTTCGACCGTGGGAGTTTTGGGAGATGGTGAAGTGATGGTGTGGTATGGGAGGATAGGTGAGATGGAGATGGAACTGGTGATGGCTCAGGAGCAGAGAAGTCATATGGAGAAAGAGTGCATGCAGTGGGTTGATGGCTGGAAGGATGGGATCAACGAAAGGTTAAGTAAATGGAGCTACGTGAGTAATGGAAGAGCTGGAAGGTAAACGAGCTGAACAGAGGTCGGTTGAGTGGCTTTAGGTGTGGTGGACAAGAAGAGGAAGGTAATGGAATGGTGTGGAGCAGTGTAGATGAAACAAATTGTCTATGAATGTCACCAAAAACGAGAACTCTTTAACATATGTTAACTGTGCTATTTTGAACCAATGAACAGCAGTGCAATTTGTGAAAGAAACTCGTGCATGGAAGTGGAATGAAGAATTAATGATTAAGACCAAAGTGAATGGATGGATATACGACTAAAGTAACTGTTGCAGCTTGCATGGACGTGAAAAGAACTGCGTTTGGTTTTGGTGGTTGGTTCAGACTACACCCCAATCCCTAACAGAGATGGCAGTGAGGTCCTTTCAACCTTTTTCTGGAGCTCCAATGAATTGTAACTATCCTCTTCTAACCTAAGCAACTAGAAGCAAATTCACCATAAACTAATCCTATTCAATCTCATAAAAACTAAATCAGCAGACTGTAAATTCGAATTGCATGTCAAAGTAAAGAAACGAAGTGCTGGAACGAAAGGCAAATAACATTACAACACAGAGGAGGTCTATTGCTCTCAGGTTGGGCCCTAACCTGAGAGCTATAGCTCCCTTAGAAACTCAGAATGAGATCAAAATCTGCCTGCCTTTATTCATAACCAAAAATATGATGTCATGCCAAAACTGGCTTACAAAAAGAACCAACACCGAGCTGTAGCTCGTACTTCGAAATTACAATAGTAATGCGAAAGTTCAAAAAGCTCCTATCAAAGGCTACGACCTCAGTATTTATGCAAAATGATAATCCAACAGGTTTCCTTGATTTGTGGAGCTCGACTGTCCAACTGAAGGTTAAACTGTTGATCCTGTAGAACAATTGTAACTGCTGTTCCTGTAGAACGGTTGGCTGCCTCTAAGCTCGGTGGGGAGATTGGTTGGAGCTCGGAGCTATGGTGGGAATCACGAGGAAGGTCCCCAATACTGTGGACATCCTCTCCTAAAAACCAGCAGTGCCACCTTACTGTCTCCTTGTCTCCTTTTTCATGGTCTTTGCTCCCTTTTAATGCCAAAAACCTGAAATCATCATGTATTAGTCACGTAGATAGAATTCCTACCCTTCTTCCTACAAACAACACGAATAAACCAAGAAATGAATGCATAAGCAATAAAAGATGAATGGTTTGAGCAAAGCAAGTAGGCCAAATGAGCCCAAATTGTACCAAAAATTGGGGCTCATCAGAAGGATGAGAGTACGACCTCATTTTTTCAGTCACACCCACTTGGAATTCATTCTCGAATGCCATTAAGGAGCAATACTACCCTGTCAAAATCTATGAGGATAAATACATAGAGTGGACCACGCCGCGGCAGGGAAGGGACCAAGATGTGCCAGTGTTCACCAATATTTTTCATACCCTTCAAAAAAAGTTGGGTATCAAATATTTTAGGATGAATTTGGTACTCAAATACTACAGCTACCTACACATGTGCATCTAGGATGAGATGGAGTTCCTCAACATCTCCTTGCTCGGCACGGCATACAGATACACTATCAAGATCGAGCAAAAGTTTAAACAAAAGAAGTGAGACTTTGGATATGTGAATCTGAAGAACAAAGGACAAGCCAAGGTGGGGTGACCTAAGACAACCTGTCGAAGCCACAAGAAAAGAACAACACCACGAAGTCAAAGAAGGACATAGGTGGTGTGAGTTCCATAAGAACACCACTCATAACACAAGTGAGTGTTGGACAAAACAATCGTTGGTGGCCTAGTTGAAGGCTTCAGAATCAGATGCATGTTCCGACCCTGAGTTAGAACCCAACAAGGGGAATGACAAAGGGAATAAAATCATTGATGCAGAGCCGAGTGCCACTATTGCCACTGCCAAGGTCCAAAAGAATGAACCCAAAGATCTAGAGGAGGGGGAGCGACTTTTCCACTCACAAATGTGGGGGAAGGGTTCACCGCTGCAATTCGTTGTTGACAATGGGAGCCAAAATAACCTCATTTCAGCAGAGGTCGTGAAGTGGCTAGACATACAGACCATACCACATCCACAACTGTATAGCATCAGGTGGCTTCACCAATGGCGAGATCTCCGAGTCCGCCCGCAGTGCCGCCTTCCCTACAACATCAAGCCCTTTGCATATGAGGTATTGTGTGATGTTACACCTCTTGATTTTTGTGATGTATTATTAGGCAAACCATACTTGTGGAAGTGACATGCTATGTATGATTCAAGGCCTTGCACTATTATTATTTCTTTGGGTAATTCATTATATAGGATACCAGAGGTAGCCCCACCAACTGCCACCTCTTTGATCTCTGCTAAGAAATGCAGCAAGATCATCTCCTAGACTAGGAAATTAATTTTCTGTCTAGTTCACTCCCAAAGTAAGTGAAAGATCATCACCACATCCGTGACCCCCATGAAGGTTTCCTCCACATAGCAGCAGCAACAGATGGATATAGTCAAGAAAGAATACAGGAACATCTTCTCCTCACCCATAAGGGTACCGCTACAATGTCAGGTCAAGCATTCATTCGATATGACTCCTAGAGCACCTTTACCCAACACACCGATATATCACTGCTCCATTATGGAAAATACCAAGTACAACCAGGAACATGATCAACATCAGGTACCACACAAGTTTCAAGTGGGTGAAAAGTCTAGTTGCATTTGCAAAAAAACACCTTCCAAGAGGCCATCAGAAGCTCAAACCACTTAGATATGGTCCTTACACCATTACCAAGGATGTGGAAAACAATGCTTTAGAGCAAAAACATTCCCCCATTCCTTTGCTTGCACTGAGTTTTCAATGTGGACTGCCCTCGACCATGCTTCCCACCATTACTTGACACATCAAAGGTTGCAGAACAACTCACGAGGGACCAAGTTCAACAGAAGTTTCCTCATATAATGAAGGAACTCAACGCAATGGGGGCCATTGTTTCCTAAGGGGGGAGGAATGATCTAGGTGGATAGTGTTGGCCACCCGCCAATTCCATTTAGACCCCTAGCATTGTTTCTTTCAGTTTTTTAGTTTACTTAATTGTAGCACGGTTTACTATTTTTGGCAATTCTTTGGGTCTTGAACTTCCGGAGCCGTTTTGAGGCCATAAACGATGTTTCTTGGGAACAATGGGAGCAACATGGGTCCATGGTCTACTTTTTCTCATCCCAAAGTTGTAGTGCTTAGATAGATCTTTCTAATGAGTTATTGTGCATGTCAAATGGATATCGTATGCCAAAGCTACAACCTCGGGAAGTTGATGTACCAATTTACCCAAAACGGGGCCCATGGTTTGGCGCTTCATCTCCTAGGGTTAGGTTTTTGGATGTTTAGGGTTTTCCACTGTTTCTCAATAATAAATAGGCCTTCGAGCCTTATTTTAAGATAGTTCACAGGCATGTAGCCACCACATCTCTTCTAAAAAATAAGCTACCATCGGCCTAGTTGGTGTATTTCCATTTCTGTTTGTAAGCATATTTCAGTATTTTACACTAATGAAATGAAGTATTATTTCTACTGCATCTCTGTATTTATGGTTATTTTTGTCTTTTGTTGCATTCTTGTTTAAATCTGGATTGCATGTGGAAAATACTGCTTCTCACTCCTATAAGGATGATAGTGATGATGACCATGATGCCTCTCTGATCCGGAACTAGAATAAAACACATAACCAATATATCTCTTATTAGGTGTATATATCCATATACCAACTCTAATTGTGTCATCCATGTCCAATGTTTGTCCTCCATGAGATGTGCTACCATATGCCCCATTTGTGCTTTCCTCCTGTCCATAATTAATCTGTAATTATCTCCTTCTCTACAAACATGATAAGCTCTGAGGGATCATTCTATTAACTTCTGATTTATTTTCCTATGCCATAGCAAGTCTTTCCTGTTACTAAATGATCTTGTTATTATCTTCTTTGCAACTCCAAAGTTTTTCCTTTAAAATTCTCAAGGTGTTTTCTATGTTAGGAGATTAATCATCTATTTGTTGCTCATATAATCTATAAGGAGAGTCACATGAGTTGTAATACCCCATTTTTCTTGTCATCTCTGATCTTCTATCTCTTGCAAACATAACATGTCTGATAAACTAAATATAAACATAATCCAACATACCTCATTGAAGTTCAAGGGAGGCTCTCTCATCTGGAAAACTCAATACATATTAGCATGATATACATGTATAACATGAATATATAAATTGTCTTAAGATATCAACATCATGAAGACACACAACCATAACAATGATCATCACAATGGATGCATATCAATCACATTAAAAACTAACATGCACACATAACAATCACATCCCACCCATTCAGTCCAAGTGTTTGAACCTAGAAGCTTTGATACCAACCTATAACCACCCCTCCCACATTTACCTAATTTTACAAGCCTACTAGGGTAAATGTGAGACAAGTGTCACTATGACATGACGTGACTGCCCAGTTCTAGTTAAGGAAATGGGCCCTATAGACTGACCACAAACTAACATCCTATAGGGACTAGAGACCACCATAGAGTTGAAGAAACACCCCATGTAGTCAATCCCTGAGATATGACCTTATTTCATTGACTTAGACTCCCAACCATAGCCTTGAAACTACTTCCCTGTGGTTATGAGGCTATAACCACACTCAAAGGCTTGCCTCCATTAAGTTATGCCCTAAAATCCTTATTTTTGAGCATATGGTCTCAGGATCTATGCCACCTTTTTAGGCCATCCTCTAGACCACTTCCCATAATTTCCTCATACTTTCCAGAATCATTATTAACATTATGAAAAAGCTAAACATTCAATCTCAAATAAAAAACTTGACCTAGACTGCCTAGAACACACTAGACATTTACTCAAACAGATGGAAAACATGTAAATTAGAGGTCATGAAAGAACATTTGATCATGATAGTTTGAGATTCATCTGAGAATGATCAAGAATGAGCTAAGACCTCTCCACATATCTACAACAACACTTTTTATTCTATAAATTCATCAACTAGTTAAGAACTAAACAATTCATGAAAAGGGCCATAGGTGGTACACATGATATAACAAACATATAACCAAAAGATTACCAACATAGAAACCATGGAAACTCAATCGTAATTACATGAACATAATCAATACAAATTCTCATATATCACAATAGGAAAATGTCTCATATTAAAAAATGAAAATGCCAACCATGTCAGGGACTTCCATGTACCACCTGACCATATATTGGGTTGAACCAAACCTCTCTTTCATCCAATTACTATCGTGCCATATTCCAAGCATGAATGTGATATCTTATGGAATAAACTAAGACCAAGCCAAACTAGGGCTTCCGGAGGCTAAACCACGAACCACACTGATTCCACCTCCATGGTTGGACATCACTAACACCAACTAGATTGGTCTCTACCCAAGCTATCTAGGGCTCTAGGAACTACTAACTAAACCCACAACCTTCCAGGACTCTAGAGAATTTGTCCAACCTAACTTTAGGGACTTGTAACTCAACCCACCAAGGGCTCAAGAGGTTTTTTCCCAAATTAGGCTCCAAGGCGAGAAACTAAACCCATGTTGTTCCAGGGCTTCCAGAGCATTTGTTCCAACCCACAACCATAACGAGCATGAGAACCAATCATAAAAAAATCAATTCAAAAAAACCCACAACACCATGGCTATCCAAGAAATTGAAGTCCAAGGATAAAACCATTATCAATCCAGGAAAATATTCATGCCAATGAAAAAAAAACCAAAAAATCACATTCATATATGATGCATCTATACATCAGCAAGGAAATCACACATGCATCTTGTTACCTGTAGAGAAATCTAGTTGTAGCTATTGATTCAACTGTTCCCTTGAAATTTCCTAATTTCCTTTTTCCATATTGCTCCAAATCAAATTGAATACTAGAGTTCTTCAATAATTATATAAGTGTGTAAGAGTATCAGAGAATGAGAGAATGGAAGAGAGCCTAATCTAAAAACTATCAAAAGGCTGTCAAAAGATAGCAATCGATCATCAAAATCATTTTTATTTGATCTAGTTCGATCTTGGTGGCCATGCACCTATTCCACTTGGACCCCCACCACTGTCTCTTTCAGTTTTTTAGTTTCTTTAATTGTAGCACAATTTACTATTTTTGGCAGTTTTTTGGGTCGTGAACTTCCAGAGCCATTTTGAGGTCCTAAATGATATTTTTTGGGAAAGACATGGACCAAATTGAACGTTTACTAGCATTGGGTGGTAATAAGTTGTATTCCTTTGATATATCTTTCTAACGAGGTATTGTGCATGTCAAACAGAGGTCGTATGCCAAAGTTACAACCCCAAGAAGCTGATGTACCAATTGACTGAAACAGGGCCCATAATTTTGGCTCTTCCTCTCCTAGGGTTACTTTTTTGGATGTTTAGGGTTTTCAATTGTTTCTCAATAATAGATAGACCTCCAAGACTCATTGTAACATAGTTTAGAGGCATGTAGCTGCCACATATCTTCTCAGAGATAAGCTACCATCGCCCGAGGTAGTCTTATTTTCATTCTATTTGTAAGCATATTTCAGTGTTTGATATTAAGGAAATGGAGTGTTATTTTTGTTGCATATCTATATTTATGGTAATACATATAATTTATTTCATTCATGTTTAATTTCATATCAGTGGTATCATAACAGTCCGCTCTTTCTATATTTTTCTTTCCATGTCCCTACCGTGGTCAGGATATAAGGAGTTAAGGCTCGAACTGGACGAACCTTGGCAAGACCAACCTCGCAAATCCCAATGGACTCCCATGGTGCAAGAAAATAAAGATTAGGGGGCAGGATATCCTTGCAAAATTTTGCTCGAAGAAGCTCTCAAGTGACAGAGGAACGCGATGATGGACAACTTTGCCCAGATTCTTCAGCAGCTACCCAAGGGCGACAAATCTCCTTTTAGCACTTACTCTGGAAGCACCACACCCTTTAAGGAGAAATTTAAATTTGACATCGCCATACTTGAGGGTCAAATAGAGGTATATGCCATATATAAATGGTTAAATATGATAGAAGGATATTTTTTTGTTCATGAATTTTCCATTTGGGAAAATATTACTTTTGCACTTCTCAAGGCCACCCCCCACGTCAAGGACAGGTGGGAAACATATTGTGAGAAGAAGGATGAAAGTACACCATCACTATTTACATCTGCACCCACTTGGAATTTGTTTTGAGACACCATTAAGGAGTAGTACTACTGTGTTGGGAGCTATGAGGATAAATACATAAAGTGGACCACACTGCAGTAGGAAAGGGACCAAGACGTGCCATAGTTTACCAGTTTTTTTCATACCCTTCACCCAAAGTTGGGTATCAAGGATTCTAAGAAACATTTGGTACTGAAGTACCACGAGTGCCTACATAGGCACATCCCGGATGAGATGGATTTCCTGGACATCTCCTTGCTCAGCACACCATATCAATAAGTTGTAAAGATTGAGCATAATTTTAAACAGGGAAAAGTTAGATTTTGGATCTACGAGTTTGAATCAAGGCGGGGTGACCTAATACAACTCGTCAAATCTGCAAGAAGATAACAACACCACGAAGTCAAAGAAGAACACATGAAAGTGGTGTCAGTTCCATAAGAGTCCCACTCACAACATAAGTGAGTGTTGGGCCAAGTAGTTGCTGGTGGCCGAGTTGAAGGCTTGAGAATCATATGCATGTTCTAACTCTCAGTCAAAACCAAACAAGAGGAATGAAAAATGGAAGCAGATTATTGATGCAGAGCCCAGCGCCATTGTTGCCACCACCAAAATCCAAAAGAATGAGCTCGAAGGTCTAGAGGAGGGGGAGTGTCTCTACCACTCATAGATGTGGGTGAAGGGTTTTCCACTACAATTCATTGTTGAAAATGGGAGCCAAAAGAACCTCATTTTAGTATAGTTCATGAAGCGGCTAGGGTTATTAACCACACGACACCCACAACCATAAAACATTAGGTTGCTTCACCAAGGACAAGATCTTTGAGTCAGCTAGTAGTGTTGCCTTCCCTACAGTATCAAACCCTTCACAAATGAGGTATTTTGTGATATTGCTCCTCTTGAAGTTTGTGATGTATTATTAGGACAACCATACTTATGGAAGTGACATGCTATATATGAGTTGAGACCTCACTCTCTTATTATTTCTTTGGATAATATGTTATACAGTATACTAGAGGTAGCTCCACCTACCACCACCTCTTTGATCTCTACTAAGAAATGCAATAAGCTCATCTCCCAGAATAGGAAATTTGTTTCCTTTACGATTCACTCTCAAAGTAAGGGGAATATTGTAGCCACATCCATGGCCCTCAGGAAGGGTTCTTCCATGCAGTAGAAGTAGGTGGATACAGTCGTGGAAGAATACAAGGACATCTTCTCCTCATCCATAGGGGTACCCTTGAATTGTCAAGTCAAACATTCATTTGATATGACTCCCAGAGCACGTATACCAAATGGGGTGCTATATCATTGCTCCATTATGGAAAATTCCAAGTACAATCAACAACATAATCAACATTGTGTGGCACACAAGTTTCAGGTGGGCGACAATGTTTGGTTGCATGTGCAGAAAGGATGCTTTACCAATGCCAATCAGAAGTTCAAAACACTTTGATACTATCCTTACACCATTACCAAGGGCGTGGGACACACTACTTTTAAGCTCAGCATCCCCCCATTCCTAGGCCTACACCCAGTGTTCAATATGGACCGCATTCGACCATACTTGCCACTATTACTGGAAAAATTAGACATTTTATAACAACTCACACCAAAAAAGTTAAACCCAGATTGCATGGAACAAGCCACAACTAATCGGATTATGGACACATAAGTAAAGAACACTCGCCAGTAGAAGATCCAACTATATCGGCTTGTCAAAGTTGTCCAACTCTTGCACCAAGGCAAGTGGTTCACTAGGGACCAAGCTCAACAGAAGTTTCCCCATCTCATGGAGGAACTCAATGAAATGGGGACCATTGCTTCCTAAGGGGAGAGGAATGATGCAAGTGGATGTTGGTGTCTACCCATTTGTTCCACTTGGACCCCCACCACAGTCTCTTTCATTTTTTCATTTTCCTTAATCGTAGCACAATTTACTAAATTTCGTAGTTTTTCAGGTCCTAAACTTTTGAAGCCATTTTGAGGCCCTAAATGATGTTTTTTTTTTGGGAAAACTAAGGCCAAAATGGTTATTTATCTAGTCTTGTCTAGTTGGAAGTTGTATGTTCAAATAGATATTTCTAAAGAGGTATTGCGCATGTCAAATGAAGATCTTATGCCAAAGTTATGACCCCGGGAAGTTGATGTACCAATTTACCCAAACGAGGCCCATAGTCTTGGTGCTTCATCAACTAGGGTTAGGTTTTTGGATGTTTATGATTTTCCAGTGTTTCTCAATAATAAATAGGCCTCTGAGACTCACTGTAACATAGTT
The DNA here is from genome assembly GCA_031772625.1 of Pinus tabuliformis. Taxonomy (NCBI): domain Eukaryota; kingdom Viridiplantae; phylum Streptophyta; class Pinopsida; order Pinales; family Pinaceae; genus Pinus; species Pinus tabuliformis. The sequence goes on along the minus strand of CM062804.1, from coordinate 281,810,821 downwards.
CATAGGTATATAGCTGTCGCATCCCTTCTCATAGATAAGCTACCATCACCCGAGCCAGTTTTATTTCCATTATGTTTGTAAGAATATTTCATTATTTGATATTAATGTAATGAAGTGTTATTTGCGTTGCATCTCTATATTTATGGTAGCACCTGTAATTTTTTGCGTTCATGTTTAATATTGCATCATTATCATTGATGCCTCTATATTATTCATTTTCCTTCGTTATTCCTTCAATTTACCTCTCTTGCAAATTTGTGTCCCTTTGCCTTCCTTTTCTCCTATTTCCCTTATTTTCGTAAATAAAATGTCAATTATGCCTCTTTTCCTTTGCTAACGCCTTTGACAATTTCCATAGTCATTAATTCATTCAAGTTATACCCATCACTAAGTTTTTCCTAACATTCAACTTAGAATACGTGTCCCATGGCCTTCGTTTTACTTTATTTACATAGATAATCAACTAGGGCTTGTTACACCATGAGCCCTTGCGCAGATATGAGAATGATCTAAGAGCTTATGGGAAGACACATCAATTAGAAGTTCTATGGTTACTAAGGATGGAAAAGACTGAGTGTGGGGGATGACGTTAGGCCCTAAGGTGCTAATACATGCCCTTGAATGCCATGGCGAGATGATTTGACCAAGGGTCACAACCTCATAAAAAAAGTAACCTTCATATCATAAGAAATGCAATGATGTGGGAATAAGTGTGGAAAAGCCAAAGATGTATAAAAAATCCAAGACTACATAGATTGAATGAGATTAGGTAACTTGAGATAATATGAGATGAGGGAATCAACCAAGACAAAACAAGTCGATGGTGCTTGAGCTGAGAGAATCCAAGGGAATTGGTGTAGATGAGATACATAGCACAAGGGCATGAGAAAATTCATCTATAAAAAAATTTGGTACCAGGTGGGATGAAATTTGAGGGCGCTTAAGTAGAATAGGTGTTAACCTAACACAAGGCACACAACAACTAGGAAAGTTGACCTACATAATAAAACACAATAACTAGACATGAAACTACAAGGAGGTGAGATGAGTCATAAAAATGTATGACTCACTCCATGGAACATAACAAAACCTAACAAAATTGAAAAAATATTACACATATCATTTGGACCAGGAACAAAGTATAATAAAAATGAGGAGCTAATCATAATGTCTTGGCCCTATGATAGTGTAGGGTTCAAGGCTAGAGAGAAGCCTACTAAACAAGCCTAGTTGAGGAAAGAGATGACCTGTCTTGGAAAAGGAACAACCCATGGTAGGGGAGTAGGGTAGTCTGATGGGGTCTACAAGTTTGGTATTAGTTTTCTTTTTACATTTTGTAGATTTTGGCTTTGATATTTCATTTGACCAAGCCATTGTTTTAGGGCATTATTGTACATGCACATTTTTTTAAAGTAGAAGATTAGATGGTCATTTGCATTGAAATTATGCATGCTTGTGATGATGATGTTGTCTTCATTATTATGTTCATGATTTCTATTAATGCAAGATGATGTTACAATGTTATTTTTTCTCTATGTTTAATGAATTTTTCACATTAATAATAGTATAGAGAACAATATGGGTAGGACATTATGAACTGTAGTATGACTGAAGTAACTTTATCGTACACTAGCAAGCTATGAAATAAAGTAGTGCCACACACTCAAGGGATCATAGTGCACCTAATAGGAACTTTGTGACCATAGGATGCCCTTGCTTGGTGGCATAGATAGTCAACATCTTTAGATGCATCATTGCCATTTTTTTCCATTGATATAATAGTAGTAGTGGCCTTCTCATGTAGTGTAGTTCACATGAAATCATTGTGGAATGAATTCTTCATGGAATAAAATGGTCATTCCTAAAAATGTTTGTCATATGTTTTTATTCCAAGTTCAAGATGCTTTGGGTTTTAATTTGCATGTGTTGCACAATAAATGTTGATTTGGTCTTATTTAACCAACCAAATAGTTCTATTTTGTTGAACTAGTTATATTTTTAGGTATAATTGTGGATTTCAATTAGTTTTTAGATTCTGCGCTTCCTGCCTGAAATATTTGGTCATAGAATGAAGAATCATGACATATTTTCGATTTTTCTTGCACCAAGTACCTCATTTCCTCAACAAAATTTCCTCCATATCTTGCTTAGTAACATAATATTGGAATCTAGTCTTTGATATTGTATTTCATTTAATTGTTTTGTTCGTTTCTAAAGGAACCAAACAACAACAAAAATACGTTGAATCTCTAATACCATTTTATAGTTTTATCCTTTTTAACTAGAATGAGAAGTTTTGAAGGATTGATAACTTCAAAATATTGGATGTCACTATTACTCTAAAAAAAATTATTTTATAAATTCAACAAACAACCTAGTTACAACATGTCTTTAGGGAGTTGGACCCATCCAACTAAAAAAATGAACTGTTCACCAAAACACATGAGCTAAGATCTTTTGACAATACTGATTTGTAGTCTTAGAGAATGAAAAATAGAACAATTATTGAAACTTTAGAAAATTCAAATATAATTAAGTATTGAGGGATAAAGAGAAGGAGAAAATGAGGGAATTTACACACCCAATGGTTCCTTTCACCTACAAATTTGAGTTATGCAAGAATATGCCTCAAATAATAAAAATAATACCCTACTACTAGTTGGAGTTATCCATTCCACTTTTTCAACAATACTACCTTGCACATATTGGAGTTGCATTTAAAATACAATGCCTACCCAATCTTCCTTCACTTTTTTGAGCTATAATTATAGGAGAAATATTTCTACTATGAAAAGAAAATGGTTCAAGGATGAACATGATGACACCTCTTCCATTCATTCAATCCCCAGTAATTAATTGGAAGTTGAATGAAACAAATAGCATTAAGCAATCATAAAGCTTTGAAACATTTTATCAATGTATAGAAATTTAACATCAAATTAAACCTCTCACACAGAAACAAAGAATAACAATTTATGATATATTTTCATTCTATTTTATTTGAAAATGAAATTTGCACCCTTATTCTCCTCTATGGGCTAATAATAATACAAAAAAAGGGTTAATCCAAGCCTCTTTGCTTTCACAAGATGCCAACTAATCTATGTCTCAAATAGACTTACAAATTTCACAACAACATCATAATAGAAATCCCTAATTACATCAAATATTTCTATAATTATTGTTATTTACCACATTTTTGTGGGTTCTTCTTCGATTTTGTCCACCATTCAAAAGCTATGGTACTTCTACTCTCTCGTGCAAGCTACATGTTGTATTTTTACAATTCCTATCTTTACTATATATTAAATTTTAAGATACACTTTGGCTAGTGAAGATAAGAAATCATAGTCTTTATTTGAGATATATTAAAATTATAGTGAATTTTCTTGGAATCAATCCTTACTCCTTGAATTTAATCTCTTAAGTCCTTTTTTTTCTTAGGATATAAGTGGTAGCAACTATGGCTTCAAAGAAATTGTCGAAGTCCTAAAAGACAGAAAAGAAATTAGACTTCAAGAAATGCTTATAGAAGAGGAAACTAAAATTGAAATAGTGTCCTTCTAATTCTTGCAAAATTAATGGTTGATTGATAACACCATGGAAAGTGTGAGAGAAACGTTATTTCTCATTCAAATGAATTATAATATGTTATGAAACTAGCTCAAGAAAAGATAGAAAATATAGATCAACGCCTTATAATTCAGCCTCTTCGAGGGGGCAACCTCCTGTAAATTACATAAATGAACAATTCTTGGAATATACAAATGAAAAGACCTCCTTTCTATATATAGGAGTCTAAGGGGTCATAACATAATCAGAGTCGACATAACAATAATAATGTAAGGGCACAATTATAACAATAGTGGGCTTCTATGTGGCACAATAGTAACAATATGGGCACTACATGGGTACATCAATATAATAAGTTGGTTGTACTAATAATAATAAGGGGTTACACTAGTAGTATAGGGGCCTAACATGCCCCTCTCCTTCAGAAAGCATTGTCCTCAACTCTTGAGTAGTTCTTGATGCTTCTGTATAAAATTATTGTCCTCCCATGTGGAATCTTTAGCGGGTAAGTTCTTCCACTTGATGAGATACTCTGAAATTGATCAATTTCGTATCTATCGGGTTATTGTTTCTATGATTTCTCCAAGTTCCAATACGATTTTTCCTTCTTCTTCAATTTCTAGCAATATTATTTGAATTGGGATCTTTTGCAACTTTTGAATAAATGGCGATACTTCTTTGTCCTTCTTCCATTCATCCCTTGCTTCGTTTATCCAATCTGGTTGGATAACAGAAATAGCACAAAACAATTCTTCCACATCCTCATCCTTGAAGAGTCTTCCCATTTGGTAAGGTCACCATTTTTTAAGTGCATGTAGTATTGCCAACATTTCCTTCTCATAAATAGCTTGCTTGAGATGTAGCAGTAAAAATACCCAATCACCTACATCAAAACATTTTTCACTACGATGTTGATCTACCTGTTTTTTCGTTTTATTTTGCACTGAAGTGGCGTTATCCTTTAAAAGTTGGAGAACTTGTTGTTGGTGCTCGATGTGATCTTTCTCTGCTTGAACCTTTTTCTTCTTGATATATCCTTCTATCTCTAGATTTTGAGGAGTGGTAATTTCTTCCAATCGTTTACAAGATATGGTCAGATTCATTTCTTGATCCTCGATGTGATCTTTCACTTCTTGAACATTTTTCTTCTTGATATGTCCTTCTATCTTGATAGTTTGAGGAGTGGTAATTTCGACCAATGAATTACAAGATATGGTTGGATTCATTTCTTCTTTCTTGATGTTATCTTTCACTTCTTTCACCTTTTTCTTCTTGATATGTCCTTCTATCTTGATAGTTTGAGGAGTGGTAATTTCGACCAATGAATTACAAGATATGGTTGGGTTCATTTCTTCTTTCTCAATGTGATCTTTCACTTCTTGCACCTTTTTCTTCTTGATATGTCCTTCTATCTTGAGAGTTTGAGGATTGGTAATTCTTGCCAATTCCTTACAAGATATGGTCTGATTCATTTCTTCTTTCTTTGGGGTGGGGTCCTGGCGTATATCTTCTTATTTTGATGTTTCTTGATCCTTTTCTTCCTCCTCTTCATATTCTATGGAAAATAATTTCCTTTCAACAAACTTATGACCTTTAGTTAATTTGCTATCACAATTGTAACAAAGCGATTTTTCTCTCTTTTCTTCCAATTGTTGTGGTGTAACCCTTGTAGGTTGTGGAAGGCTAGGAGAAACAACACTTCCACCTTTATAGTTGTGAGGGGTATGCTTCTTGGTTTCCATAATTTTTCTTTCCATTATGTCACAAATCCCTTTTACTCTTTCCAATTGTTGTGGTGTTGCTCTAAAGAAGGTGTTTCTCTTTGTACCCTCATAATGTGCTCTCATTTCCTCCGTGAAAATTGACCACATAACAAGTTTTTTACGAGAAAAAAGCCCTTCATACCATAAAAATTGATCCAGTTATAAATATGAAGACGCAATACATACCTTTTGTAATAGTGGTACACCATGTAGGTCAAAATATTGCTCCATCTGAAGTATCCAATTTATCAGATCCTTGCCATCAAACTTCCTCATCTTGCTTTTTCTTGATTTTAGGAGCTTGATCTTGAAACGACTGTAACTCTGTACTGTTGGATCTTTAAGCTCTAGAATTGCGACCTATAATAGCCCTCTGTGTGCTCTTTCCAATGCCACAAGTCTGACCCAAATTGGATTCTCCAAGGAAGAGTTATGCAAAATCTCCCACAGTGACTTGATTATAGACTAGTTCAGTAGAGCGAACTTGTACGACATGCCATGAGTCATTGTTTCAACCTTTGGATCTATAAAATTCATACAAGAAACTATAGTTTGTCCTCTTTCTGTACCTTCTTACGAAATTTCAATCTGATCTTCAGAGAGAAAGTTAGGACGATTTTCCCCAGGTCACCTGTTTGGAATGTAATTCAGGAGTCTGCAAAGATACCAACTTCCTCAGATCATATCTCCGCAAATATAGCGCGAAAAGCTCTAAAATGCAGACTCGAGGTTCAACGCGATTTCTTCTCAAATGGGTTTTTTTTTTGCAACTTCTAAAACATCTCAGAAAAAAAGTTGTTGTGAAAATGCCACGATGACCTATTTGGAGCAGCGAAACCCTAGAATCCAAAGCTCTGATACCAAATGTTATGAAACCAGCTCAAGAAAAGATAGAAAAGATATATCAACGCCTTATAATTTAGCCTCTTCGAGGGGGAAACCTCCTTTACATTACATAAATGAACAATTCTTGGATGATACAAATGAAAAGACCTCCTTTCTATATATAGGAGTCGAAGGGGTCATAACATAATCAGAGTCGACATAACAATAATAATGTAAGGGCACAATAATAACAATAGTGGGCTTCTATGTGGCACAATAGTAACAATATGGGCACTACATGGGTACATCAATATAATAAGTGGGTTGTACTAATAACAATAAGGGGTTACACTAGTAGTATAGGGGCCTAACAGAATATTGCTATAAACAAAAATATGTACTTGTGGTGGAAGGGTTCCTTGATGAAGTGATGCCCAATAAGTGAGGTGTTTGTAACATTCTTCCAAAAATTTATTTCCTCATTCTCAATATCTTAGGGAACATGGGAAACATAGGGGAAAATATATTGGACAAATAATCAATAACATATATATCCAAAAACATTAGTAAAAGTTAAGTGTCTGTAGGGGAACTAAAGGGTTGTGTCTTGAGGATAGTGGTCAATGGTCTCTAAATGACATAGTAAAAATTTAAGAATGAGTATCCATTTGTTTAGCATACATATCTAAAGTAAAATTTTCATCCATTCAAATATTTCTTGATGCTTAAATACACAACAAACATCACTTGAAGCTTTGATAAACATTCAACGCTATACATGAGGGTAGAGTTTTTCTTCACTCTAAAAAAATCATTGAGTGTTCCCATATGATAGCATGTTCATGAGAGATTCTTCACCTTCTAACAAGTTATCATTCTTGAGAAAGGGAAAAACATATGTTTTCAACAAATTTCATGATAAGGGGTTCCTTAACAAAAATGACTGGAATGATTGGGTTATTGTCATTTCTAGCACTAGGTTATCCTTCACCCAATTCAAATGTTCATTGTATTATGGTAAATGTATATTAGAACCACTTTTGACTAGTTTTCATCACCTTATAAACATTCCCTACACTTTAGTGTCTCTTTCTAGTTTTAGTAATTCTATTTTTAGCCTGGGTGACACTTAGGATGTCATGTGGGATTGAAAGGGAGCTAGTTGGGCCACAAAATGGATATTTTATATCATTACTATGATAACCATTTTTTTAATGAATGCATAATTTCACTCCAATTTTTGGAAACTACCTTATCCACGTAACTTATCACCTTATCCTCTAAATTTTATTTGTATCTCTATGTTTTTATTGTTATTCTTAGGTTAAGAGTTGAATGGTGGATTTATTACACTACTTATAACTTAATTTTCACTCATATTATCTTTATCGAACTCTATTAATGGTTCCTCCCCTATTTTAGGCCCTAAAACAACATTGTTGGACTAGTTTACTAAATAGGGGAACATGATTGTCTAAGTTTGATGTGCATGCACTATGGAACCCCAACAAGTGCACATTAGTTCCCTCTCAAGGGAGTTCTATATATAAGTATTCATGTGGATAAATAAAAAAAAAATATTTATGAAGTAATCCAAAATGGTTCTTTGAGCTACTTTTGTTCAATTTCGTTCTCTCTTCTTTCTTGTCTACCAATTACTAGTGTAGTATTTTTAATACAACTATATCTCCCGCTTGTGCTTAAAATGAAATAATATCATCCTTATCAATAAAAAAATTCTCATACATGGATAGAAACATGGGAATAATATGTATATTATAGGAGAAACATTAATGGAATTCTAGTGATACATAGTGAGGTTGTGTTAAATGTAGATATGAGGATGTTTTGCACCTATAGGTTTTAGTAATGAAAGAATATGTTTCCAATAAATACCATAAATTACTTTTATATGTTTATAAATGATAATATATACATATGACATGGGAGAAAACTTTATTTTTAATACCCCTAAGTACCCCTGTATCATATTGTACATATTTATATTGTCTTGGTGAGCTAGATTTTATTTGGTCTTTGTGCTTGTACTATGTGTTTTGGGGCAAGAGATCTAGTGAAGTAAAGGGACATGAAGCTAAGGAAATGTCGTAAATAATTGCACGAGTAATAAAAAAATAACCATTTTTGTGAACTAATTTATACATGAGAAATAGGGGGCTATAACTCCAAAAGAGGAAAGGAAAGGAAGGGATGAAACCTAAGAATAAGTGTTCACACCATGAAATTCCATAAATGACTTAGGCACATGACTCCTTGGTTAGGAAATTAGAATATAGTTGAAGTCTCCAAACCATGGGAGGGCGGTTTTCCATTTGACACTTCAAATGTTTCACACATGCATAAAAAAAAAATTCCTTCCCTTTTCATAGTTATTGGACTCATTCTCATTCAACCTACATTGTCTGTGAGTGACCAAAACCATCTCTGAGTGACCCATACTAACTAAGAGTAGAGATATTATCCTAGGGAAGAAAATTGTATGTTGGGGAATCTGGGGTTGGTGCTATGATATTAGGATTTATATGCAAAATTAAGAGTCTAAATAAACCGAATCCCGTGGTATGAAAAATTGGCATGGAAAACTATCATAAAATTCCATAATTAAAGGTTTTTTCTTACCTAGGGAAAGATTGGAACCAGAAGGAAAATTGGTGAGAAACATTAGCCAACATAAGGCTATAAGAGTGCCTAACATACCCCCAATGGCTAATAGAACTTCCAAAGCCATAAATTTTAGAGACTTCATGACCATTTTTAACTTGAAGCCCAATAGGAGTAGCAACATGAACTAATGGATTATAGAGGTAGTCAAAGGGAGCTCTATCATTGTTGTGTAATTTGGGTATGTAAGACTATGGTTAGGTAGGTAGATAAAATTGGAAATTGGTCCAGTGATTGAGTAGTACTTACTACATGTTTTAATAAGCTCTAGTTGATCCCTTACCCCTCTGGAGTCATGACTCTAGATTGTGGTGACCCAATGTTGTGACTTCAATAAGAATTTTACTTTTGGATAGGAGTAACATCTAAGTTCTGCCTCTAGTTGGCATAAATTGTAGAATAAAATGCTTCTTTAATATGTCATTAATGAATGAATGTGGCATACATGTTGACATATCCCTATTATACATATATGCTCTAAATTATTATGGATAATTCTAGTCATGTTACCTATTATTGGTGTATGAATATCACACATGCACCCAAATATATACATATACATAGATATAATTTCTCATATAGATTTGTGGGTCATGATAGATGCAAAATTGTTTGAATATGTTAATGATATATAATAGGGAAAATCATATGATTTAACTATGGGAATATAACTTCTAGTAATTGTGATTGATAATCCTTGAAAATCTTTGGAATTTTCAGATACTTTTATTAAAATGGTTGTAATATTAACCACTATGTTATGTTCCTATTTAAAGCAAAAGAACTTCGAATGTCTTCTTGATGGAAGACTTTGAAGTATTTAACCATGAAGGCTTAGGGTAGTATGGTTTTAAGGACAAGTGAGTCATAAATCATATAAAACAATATATGATTGAGTACATGTTAGTGAGATAATAGCTAAAGTATTATTGAGGTAATGGTGTTATTTAAGAAGGAAGCGAGAAAAATGACCTTCTTAGTTTCACTATTAATAGGATTGTAATATGACCATTATCAGACAATTTCAAGGGAAAGGTGTATCCCTTAGTTAAGCCAAGCTACAATTTGGATCTTTAGCGATTCTTTATATCTTGAGAATATCTCCTAGTTTTAGGTGGTCTATGCATGGCAAAGAGAGTCATATGTGGTTATCTGCATTCTCAAAAGTCTATAGTATGATTTTCCTTATTGAATTCATAATAAATCTAGAGAATATGGCTAGATATTCTATGGGGCCTATAGTTATTTTTAGAAATTCGGAGCTTCTGTTATAAGAAATTAGGGATTGAATGTTTTCATCTCAATCCCCTGGTGACATGGGTTAACAAAAGCCATGACTAAGAGATTAATTATAGAGGGGATTTAGCATGAGGAAAAATATTAGGTAAACAATAGTAAGTGAAGTATTTTTGAGTTCTTAGTTTCTTCATGGTTAATGGGCTAGTGGTATGTTAAAATAGACTAATTACAATGTAAGGAACACCCTTTAGATTGATTGGGGGCTTGTTTTCCTAGCAAGTGTTAGCTCTGTTATACAATTCAGCATTTACAGGCTCAAAGGTACCATGGACAATGCTGGTTTTGGTTTCTAAGGTGCTCGCAGCTGTTGGTTTCCTTTTCTCCCTCGCTCTCATTGTAACTCCATAGCCCTGCCTTCGTTTCTTTCCCCGAAACCTTTTTGTTCCCAGTTTAAGTATTCTTGTTCTCCTTTGTTTCGCTGTGTAAACCCATGTTTTTTAAAGCCCCGAGCACTTAGCTCTGAGTCACCATATGACCCGAGCATATAACTCCGCGCTCTATTTTAAACCCAGATCCCCGTTATAACCTCCTTTAAATGCATCCTTCATTTAATCCCAAGCATTGACCTCTTAATCCATTATAATCCATTTGCTTTAACCCTCGGGCACATAACACACGAACCCGCGCTATTTTAACCTCTCTTCGTTTGCTAAATCTTTACCGTTGATCGCCACGATCCAACAGTTCTCATCCATTTTCCCGCATGTTAAAGTTCACGCTCGTTCCTTGTGATCTGACCATCCATCACAGATTTGACGGCTGACGCATCCCCCGATCGTGTGACCTGTGCACACGATAACTCGCGGGGGCGGTGGTTTTTGGATGCCATGCGTCACGAATCTGTTGGATCGTGCCTTCATGTATGTAAACCGCTTTCTGCCAAAAGCAGTGCGGGGAAACTGCTTACTGCCCTTCCGGTACGGTCCCTCGCCCGTTAATCATCATGCATCTTCCCTGTCATCTGATCGTCCATCGTTGATCGGACAGTGGATTCTCCCCCCGATCGCGCGACTTGCGCGTGCATTAACCCGCGGGGGGGTGGTTTCCGGCTGCCACACGACGCTGTTTCATTGGATTGCGCCTTTGTATACAAAAACCGCTAATGGCCGATAGGTGGTGCACGGAATACCACCCGCCTCCCTAAACCGCCTTTCCCCGCCGTTTAAACTCTACGCAAATCTCACATGTGATCACCGTTGGATCTACCCGACGGTGATCCAATGTCCCTCATCGAATCTTCTTTGTCACCTCCTGATAGTTCCTCCTGCGTGATCTCTACCGTTGATTTTTATGATCCAAAGTCTGGGATTATTTCCATTGTTTAACTCGCCTGTCCTCCTGATAATCCCTGTCAGTTGATCACAGTCGTTGATCTCTACGATCCAATGGCTGAGATTTATTCCCGGTTGGCTCTTAATCCTGCCATGAAATCTCATTTCCTTTTGACTGTCTTGAGCTCGTGATGGAGGAAGGAAGCCATCATCCTGTAACCTGCAGTTAATATCTCAACAACCACATATTAAACAATAGAATGGCCGAAGGAAAAGCAAGTGACTTCAAGCAGTGAAGAACATTTATCAGGCATGGAGTTTAATCTATAATTCATTCCAGCTACCAGAGAAGGACATCAGACAATCTAAAAAAGCTGATTTGTCCATTAAATCTCTAAGAATTACAGCAGAGGCCCATTTCATATTGTAAATGTGGTTGGTGGTCATTTATTGACACCTCCACGCATAGCCTAGTAGAGCAACTTTGTAAACATATTCTATATATATCTAGAGACACAATGTAATCAAGTTGATGAGTGTTGGATGAGTGTTATTTTGCTATAAGGTTCAACTTCTGGAGATTGTAACTGCTGTGATACCTGCAGCGTCTGGTCTTTGATCATAGACAAGGTTTGAACACATATTTTGGTTGTAATCATCTATCTGGCGACTCCATTGGAGGAATACCATCATTTGGTGACTCCACATTGCAGTTCTGGCGCAGTTGGTGAAGCATGCTCGTAGAAATCCTTAGAAATTATCAGTTGAACCAGTGCCTGATTCTGAGAAGACCGTTAAGCATATGAAAATATTGCAGAAAGAAGCATTAGGATCAGGTAAACCTTGAAATTTTTATGTATCACTGCTAGTGTAGAAATACCTTCATAGATTCATATAGCTACGTGTTATTCATTTCCCTTTTGGACCTCAGTTCACAGAAAGAAGCACCATGTTGTCCATCATATTCCTCTATCTCCATTATCCTTTTCATTGATTCATTCCACTTATTCCACCAGTATCCCTTCCGAATACCTCTGTCATGGCAGGCCAACAAGCCCTTACAAAGATGGAACTAATAGTTGCTGCTAGGTATGGACTGTTGTAGGGAAACGTATCCGACTCGGATGACCCTATCCCACTCTAAGGGTGACAGTTCCTTAGCAACAACTGTAAAACAAACTACTTAAGGTTTACTTCTTTATGAAAGCAAAAGAGAATGGAGAAAGCACTAACCGTTGCCTTGCGCTTAATGTCGAATCCAAACTCTTCTCTTTGGCCGCTTGCTCCTAGCTCTTTGTTCTTCTGCTTGCCCAGCTACGATGAGATCCTGCAAAATAACAAAGAAGGAAACTACAAGAGGCATGCAATCATAACTGGTTCATGGATTAGTGTAAACCAAACATGCAATCATCACAATATATAATTGAAACAAGAGCACATAGAAGAACCTCAATAGCTTTTATTAATGAAGAAATAAAGGTTCTGAGAGCATTACAACCATTGAAGGCTCCAACCCAGCAACACCTCCCAACAGAAAGAATTGCTCTTCTTCACCTCTCTCAAACAATCACCCAATAACTCAATAGTGAAACCAACAGCATATCATTACTTTGCACAAAATTCCAGCCTCCTGAGCTCATAGGAGAGAGCTCAATATATAGATGAATTGAGAAAGGACGAGTCAGCTTGCAACTGATGTGTAGCTGCCTTGTGTCCTCTCTCTCTTCAGTTAATCTTTAGTTGATCTTCAGTTCTTGAGTCCACTTGGAGAACTTTGCTTCCACTTGGAGAAACAGAGCCTCTGACTCATCACAAGGCGAAATACCTGATCCAAGTGTCATTTTTGGAAGATTCCAAAGCAATGACTCACTGTGCCACTTGTCCCTTCTCGCTCAGCGCAGGTGGCCTTTGTCCCACTTGCTTTGCAACGCAGGTACACCATGGAGCAACTGTGTTTCAGCGCAGAAACCTAGTGGAGCACCTGCTTTGATTTCAGGATTGCTTGTTTTTGAGTGTTTTCAGGTGGAGAACTGATCTGAGAGCTGTTGGTTTGCTGACCTTGTTCCTCTAGGGGTAGGAACATCATGTTTAGGGAACTTTGGATCCCTTGGATTATTGACAATTCATGCTCGTTGCTGTAAGGCACAAAATTGTCTATAACAGATGCCCCCTAAAGTATGAGGTCGTTTATCGGGTGAAATGCTTTATTGAGAGGATCCGAAGTTCATTCAATCTGCTGAGAAGTGTCCTATAATAAGATACAATACAATACATTATTTTTCATACATTTTTCATGATCTAGCTGAGGCGGGCATTCCCATGCTCAGCTTTATAAATACATTTTGGTACATAGAACAGACGATCGTCTGATTGTAGACTGATAATTCTCTGCTGAAATTATCATCCTTTGAGAAGGATGATCATCTGCTGTAATGGTGTACATATCAAATGTCTTTATGTCCTGAATATATATCGCAGCCCGGATGGATGAAACTAGATCCGGGGTCTTCAATCTCTTCCGATCTTCACTCGATGTACAAGTCGATCCATGTGAGAATTTCTTGAAGTCGAACATGGAAAGACATCGCTTGATTACCGGTCAATGACGTAAACCGTTAACAAGCGCGAGAGGAGTCACCGATAAGGATGATGACCCTCAAGGTACGGTAGTACAATCCACATGGTGGGAATAAAGGACTTGGCGTCGACCACCATGCAAAATCTTTTGGTCGAAGGTCATTGATGTATACCTGTCGCCGGAAGTGAGAAACTTGCCATTGAGGCATGCAAGCTTCAAAGTACTGAGGGGGGTGTTCCTAGATCAACTCCTTGGATAATGAGCTAATGTCGACAAGGAGCGATCCGTGAAAGGAGGGCCTTAATGAATCCCACATCAGTGACACGGAACAGAGCTAGTGATTGTGATGAGGTGAAAACAAACTGTGATGTATGATTCAGGGTGGCGATCATGAAGTGGATGAAGGATAATGTATGGCAGTGGGTGGAACACGGTTGACTCTTTACAGAACCACATCTCTTGAACATATAACGACACTGATGTGATGGATTGGTAGCATTACCCCAATTGTGGATGGTGTGGCGAAGACGATGGTTATGAGACCGGTGAATGAAACAACCCAACCCGATGTGATACGGAGGACAAAGTGTCATGTTCAAGAGCGACTTGCTACCATTAATGCTGTGAGGTTCTCCCAATTTTTCCCCAGTCATTGCTGACCAGTACCTCTTTATTTTTGTCAAGCTTGAGGAGGATAACATATGCTTGTTCTATAACCTGCCCTTCGGGCAAGCCCATCGCTATGTTTTAACGAGCCTAGCGATAGGGAAACTTGTTCTCGTCTAAAGACAAGTTTGTCACTATTTAATCATTTTAACGAGTCTAACGACAAAGAAAACTCGGTCCTTTTCATTTTTAGAGAGTCTGAAAAGGTACGAAAAGTTAACTCCAAAATTCCTTTTTCGTCTTCTAATCCCTTAAGTCCGAAAAAGTATAAAACAATACAGAAGGGATGAATTTTCTATTTCTTTAACGAGCCGAACAAAACAAGCGCTCGATATTTTTGTGTAATAATCCCTCAGGTCCAAAAAGATTAAAATCTAGAGGAGGGATAGCTCTTCTTGTCCTTTAACGAGCTGGAAGGCCAAAACTCGGCAAACTTTTCATATTTTACGAGTCAGTGAAAAGAGCTCAAAGAAGACTCGTCTTTTGAGGAACGAGTGATGAACAGGGATAGCAGCAGATTCCAGGTACAGGTTGGAATTCTCCAATCACGGCAGTGTCACAAGGATGGCTAAGTGAAATCACTCTTCGCAGCTGTTCCTCAAAATGGGTAAACAAACATATGGAGGTGAACGATTGGCCAAATGAACGGATGGAGGTGGTGGCATATAAACATGACCAAGGGCTTTTAATATGGCTTTCAAAGGTTACATTTCTCGAGGTTGTTTACCGGTTCATTTTTTCTGGATGAGCTTGAACTGTAGGGAAAGATTGCTCACAACTTGTGTTTATTTTTTAACGAGCATGAACTCTGTACAAAACTGCTCGATTCTTGCGTTTATTTTTTAACGAGCATGAACATTGCTAAAACTGCTCGATTCTGATGCCCCCAGCATAAAAAATGCGGGCGAGGCATATGTCCTCTAATTCTTAAGGGGACATTTCATTTTTTAATGAGGTTGACATCGTGAAGAACTATCCTCTTTACTCTTTATTTCATTTTTTAAACGAGGTCGACTTGAGATAGGAACTATCCTCGAAACTTTTAGATCCATTAAAAATAGAAGGCTTCATATCCTGTTGCACTCATCTCCGCAAGATTACTCGGCGGGGTTGGGGCAAAAGTGCCCATTAAAGAAGGGCCTTTTGGGAAAATTACTCCGATATATTGGAGAGGATGATTGCCTCCATGGATCAATGGAATGCTTCTCGTGTTGGATGGCGGCTCAACTTCTGTCGAAGTTGTTGTCGAACTGTCCGGTCGACCTTTTCTTTCGCTATTCAACGGCTGTAGATTCCCATGGCTTTTGTTTAATGTTGCAATTAAGGCATCATCTTGGCGCTTAAAACTTGACAACATCATGACTTGTGATGGGGAAGCATTTCCACTGTCAACCAGATTCTGACTTGGGTCGGGAAATGGATCAGTCAATACGGCTGGAGTGTGCGGATTCTTTACGAATCTCTTAAACTCAGCTTTGTATGGGCAATCTGACGTCCAATGATCATCGTCACATATGTGACATCTCCTAGGTGTTTTCTCCTTTCTACGAGGATTTTTTCGAGGAGATGACTTTCTTTGATCTTTCTTCCCTTCGTTTTGATTCTTCTTGCTTCCTGGTTGATTGGTTTCTTTGCCCTTATCTGTCGATACGGCATTTACTTCCGAAGCAAGAACTTCTTCATGCGCATTTTGATTCGAATCCTTACGGGCCTTCTTTTGATTGGTCCTTTTCGGATTCGTGTTTGCCGTGCCAATCACGCCATCACCGGCATGAGAGTCACTGTTTGATTTAGGAGGAGGAGGGATTGAAAATTCTGGTCTAGGGGCATCTGGTATTTTGTCATAGAGCGTGCCGGACTGAGTATATACTAAATCCAAGTATTGTGCACGAGCGATAACTTGCTCTTCTGTTACGACTCCCCCCTTTCCTACATCTTCCGTTATAGCCGGAAGTAATGACTTTATAAACCACTCAGCTAAAAGCTGATCAGGAACGTATGTTTTAACCATTCTTCGTCGACGTCGCCACTCATGTATATGATCTGATATATGAGTTGCGGTTGTCTGTTTGAAATTAGTCAATATCTCTGTTCCCGTTTCATACCTTATTGGTAATTGAAAGTGGGTCAAGAATGTCGTGGCAAGGGAGCCAAAATTGTCGAACGAAGCTCTAGGCAATTCTATATACCATTTTGCCGCTGGACCTGTCAATGTCCTCTGAAAGAGGCGAAGCCTTATCGAATCGTCATTTAAAGTGTTCGACGAACACCATAGATGAAACGTCATCACATGATTCGACGGGTCTTCACCTGGATTTCCATTGAATTTAGGAATGTCGGATGGAAGTTTGTGTGGAATCACTGGCCACCAAGGGGCGTAAGCAATTGGATCGTTGGTTAACCTATGTAAATCAGGCAACTCTAAAGTCGCCACAAATGGTAACTGTTGGTTCAAGTTAGGTGAAGCGTAACCAGGATACGATGGAATCACCTGAACAGTCGGTCTTTGCATACCAGCATAATGGAGTTGATGTTGGTATGATGAATACGGTTGATGGACTTGACCACTATAAAGTGGTTGATTTTGACCATTTTGAATATATGGTTGTCCAGTATTCACAAATATTTGTTGTTCAGAACCTTGGTACACTTGTTGGAATTGCGGCTGTTGGTATTGCATTATCCACGGTTGCGACACCATGGGTTGTTGCGCTACACTAACCATTGGACCAAGATGTGGGGTAGTTGTACCCAACTGTACTTGTGTTGCCCCACCAGTAGGTGATTGTGGTTGGGTCGCAGGGTCAAGGGGCTGTTGCATGAGAACCTGAGAAATCTGAGGTTGACATACAACAGGCATTGTTTGAACTTGCGACACGGTCACAATAGCCGGTGTAGTTGGGATGTTTGTCACAGGTACACACTGTTGCATAGAATATACAACTCTTGGTGGCTGGGATATCATAGGTACCCAACTACTCGTTGCAATTCCGCCATAACTTGAATAAGGTTGAGAACTCCCGTATGGGTACCCTCCCGGAGGGGGTAATGAAAGGGCATACTGCCCCCCATACGGTAGCAATCCAGAACTCAAGGCAATTGATTGTCCTGGAGGATTGGATGGCCTAATTAGATTCCCAAAAGGGTCAATTTGATGAGTCTCACCATGAAAGTTACCAGACATTACTCCGGAACAAACAGGAACAGACCATACTGTCGAGATAGTCTCTTGGTGGACTCCTTCTAGCGACTGAGAGCTAGTTGGGACAGATGGTATGCCGGCGAACATTGTTGGATTTGCAACAGGTAATTCTGCTGTCGCCGTGTCATTTGACACAGTCCTAGATGTCGATGGTTGTTCAGTCATTTTTAGTCTATCCAATTGATCACCTAGTGATTCTACAGGAACTTCCACTGGTGATGGGCAAACTTCTGTTGTAGCAGGAAATAGAGTGACCCCTACTCCAAATTGAATTGGAGTGGATACTTGCGGTTCCTCTATAATTTCTTCTATTGCAATCAGACCAGGTGGAAGAGGAAGATCGTCAGGTCCGTAAAAGATTTCCGGTGCCGAAGAAGGGGTTGTATCGATCGCGATAGATGTTTGAGGAACAAAACTCTCTGGACCGGTTACAGATGGAACTGGTTCAGTCATACAAGTATTTGCCCCCAGACTAGGATCAGTATTACTGTCCCCCTGTGGCGATTGAACTTCTTCTATGGAGGCAGGGTTTCCGGAAATGTTTGGAGTGACCAGAATCTCAGATGTTGTTGGAACACTTGTTCTAACTTTTAAAGGAGATTTTGAACTGGTTCGACGAGCTCGCTTTGTCCGGATTGTTTTCGATTCCAGAGACAAAGACGGTTGACTCGCAAGCCTCCGAGAACGATGGATATTCAATTGACTTTCTTCCACGATTGCGGATTACTCGATCAACTAAAATATAAAGGGGAAAATTTGTGTTTCCGATTTGAATGAATTTTATTGGACGCTTTTAAACATAACTTTGCTTTTTCATGTTTTAAGAGTCGAGAAAAAGCTAAAGATGACTCTAGTCTCCTTCGATGTATTAACGAGCCCGAAGTGACAAATGCTCGGTTGGACCTTTTCAGTTATAGAGTTTGAAAAAGGCCAAAAGAAACTGCTCTGGAGATCTAAGCAGAGGGTGTACCAAACCTTTCGCGAAACCACAGAATACGTTTTACGGTACGGGTCGTCGATCTTTGTGAATGCTGTGTTCACTGCATCGCGATCAGTAGGGCGGCTGACACGGCTTCCTATGGATAAAGGATAATTTCCTATAGGGGTCTCCCAATATATACGCGACGGTACGTGGGAGCACAAGTCCGTATTAGTGCCACCGACTCTCAGGAGGAATCACCCACCTTCGTAGAGATCGACAGTCACTATGTTTAACGACGCCGGAACACGTCTCTACCTAGACCTCTAGATGTTTGCGTTATGTTTCAAATGCGTTGTTAGGTTCATTCAGTATATTTTAAGTTGATCTTTTTTAAAGTTTGCCTTTCAAGGTTCACCACGAGATGTATATGAAAAATTCCTAAATGCAGCCTAAGATGAGAAGCAAGCTTTTTCAAATCTTTTTGACTGATGAAAATCTTAACTACTGAGGGAGAAGAAAGGCAAATTCTTTTCACACAGTTCATACAGCACAAACTAATGCACTTTCTCCTAAATCATCATGCAAACTTTTTCAAATGCAAAATGCATGTATTTTCTTTTCCCTTTCTTAATGCGGATGGATTACAAAAAGAAAGTGGTTATATAACTTTGATTTCGATTTAGAGCGAAAACAAACAAGTTTGTCCAAAATCAAAAGACACCTTAAGATTCACTTGCTTAATCACTGGAAATACATGAAATCAAACCATACTGACGAAAGTAAAATGACTAATCAGCTATGGATAGCAAACAAGCTAACTCTTTAGACCAGCAAAATGCCTAAAACGGGTTCAGATCTAAAAGGCAAAAAGCATGACTAGTTTACTTTTCGTTATGGGAAATTGTAAATGAGTAAGAAATACAAAGAACAAGTACAATTTCGTTATATAACAGAGGCAGAATGATGGCAAGTAATATTGGTTTCAAAACAGGCACAAGACTGACACCTAGCAGCAAAACTAAGTGAAAACAGGCAAGAGAAAGGAGGAAACCCCAAATGCACTAGGCAAATTTGGGCCAACGCAGGCTCTGCACAACCAAACTGGCTCTCAGCGCAGGTAGCCCCTTCGAGACCTGTGTTGCAAAGCAGGTAGCCTGTGTACTACCTTCTTTGGAAAACGAGAATTGCGTTTTCACAGTTTCCGGGTCATAATTTTCTCAAAAATGCACGGTTTTTGCTCAAATCAGAAGCAATCAGTCAAGCACACTCAAAGGGATGATTAAGAAGGTGCAAAGCTATCACTAAGAGCTTACAAGGATCCTTGTAGATCAGCTCTTCAAATCATGAATTTGCTCAGAAAATGAGCAAGAGTAGCTGCCCTCTACTTCGCTTTTGATATAGTCAAAAGCTTTTCGATTTGGTACTCTTTTGTTCAGGAAATGAATAGCAAAATACTACAAACACAATCAAATGGATACGATCCCCAGTTGAGTCGCCATTTTGTTGTAGGGAAAAGTATCCGACTCGGATGACCCTATCCCACTCTAAGGGTGACAGTTCCTTAGCAACAACTGTAAAACAAACTACTTAAGGTTTACTTCTTTATGAAAGCAAAAGAGAATGGAGAAAGCACTAACCATTGCCTTGCGCTTAATGTCGAATCCAAACTCTTCTCTTTGGCCGCTTGCTCCTAGCTCTTTGTTCTTCTGCTCACCCAGCTACGATGAGATCCTGCAAAATAACAAAGAAGGAAACTACAAGAGGCATGCAATCATAACTGGTTCATGGATTAGTGTAAACCAAACATGCAATCATCACAATATATAATTGAAACAAGAGCACATAGAAGAACCTCAATAGCTTTTATTAATGAAGAAATAAAGGTTCTGAGAGCATTACAACCATTGAAGGCTCCAACCCAGCAACACCTCCCAGCAGAAAGAATTGCTCTTCTTCACCTCTCTCAAACAATCACCCAATAACTCAATAGTGAAACCAACAGCATATCATTACTTTGCACAAAATTCCAGCCTCCTGAGCTCATAGGAGAGAGCTCAATATATAGATGAATTGAGAAAGGATGAGTCAGCTTGCAACTGATGTGTAGCTGCCTTGTGTCCTCTCTCTCTTCAGTTAATCTTTAGTTGATCTTCAGTTCTTGAGTCCACTTGGAGAACTTTGCTTCCACTTGGAGAAACAGAGCCTCTGACTCATCACAAGGCGAAATACCTGATCCAAGTGTCATTTTTGGAAGATTCCAAAGCAATGACTCACTGTGCCACTTGTCCCTTCTCGCTCAGCGCAGGTGGCCTTTGTCCCACTTGCTTTGCAACGCAGGTACACCATGGAGCAACTGAGTTTCAGCGCAGAAACCTAGTGGAGCACCTGCTTTGATTTCAGGATTGCTTGTTTTTGAGTGTTTTCAGGTGGAGAACTGATCTGAGAGCTGTTGGTTTGCTGACCTTGTTCCTCTAGGGGTAGGAACATCATGTTTAGGGAAATTTGGATCCCTTGGATTATTGACAATTCATGCTCGTTGCTGTAAGGCACAAAATTGTCTATAACATGGACCTTTAGTCTTGCCTACCCCTTTGAATGCCATGCCTGCAGGAGATTATCAAGAATTTATGCAAAAGTTTACTGGTTTAGAAGAAGTATCAGATAAAGAGCACCTTGAGTCCTTTTATAGTTGTGCTGATAACCTGGATATCAATGAAGAGGATGTCTGGATGAGGGTTTTTTTCCAAAGCCTAGATGGGGAGGCTAGAAAATGGTTTAGAGAATTACCCCCTAGGTGTATTGCAGATATTGAGGCTTTAGATAATGTATTTTTAAAGCACTAGGGGAATAATAAAGATCCGCTCTTTTTTCATGATGAATTTGGGAACTTGCAGAGAGAATTTGGTGAGCTGTTGTCTGATTTCAATATTAGATTTAATCATATGTACAGTAGAATGCCAGCTGAAGTTAGACCCATCCTTGCTTCTACCATGATAACTTATGCTAATGCCTTCAATTCTCAGTTCTGCCTGCTGTTAAGAGAAAGAAGATGCACTTCTTTGGCTGATATGCAAGCTCCAGCCTTTGAAGTAGAAGCAAATATCATTGCTGCAGAGAGTCTCAAAGATGATGATGAAAATAGAAGACAGGGAGAAGAATCCTTATCATCCTATGATCCCGAAATAGATGAATTAGCTAGGATGATTGAGTTTTTTTCCTTTGAAGTTTCCAAACAAAAACCTGAGCATCATTTTGAGGAGGCAGGAGCTCATTGTTCCATTTCTTTTCCAACTCCAAACTTATGTAGAGGAACACATGAGCATGTACAAATTTTGCAGAAAAGTAGAGATACAAATGAAGATCAAAGGGTGAAGACCCTTTGCCAAAATATAGTCATGGAGGAAGAGCATCCTGATGAAGAGGAGGAGGTCCATGTTTTGGAAGGTGCCCCTTTCCTAACAAGGGTTGCTTATGAGAAAGAAATGTCCAAAGGCACTGCTCAACAATTTTTTGTAGCTGCAGAACAACAATTTGGCCAGCAGTGCCAGATAGCAGCAGATCCCTTCCTCAAAGAATTCAAGCTGGAAGCCAGCTCAGCTTCACATGGCTATGCAGATCTGCCAATTTTTCAGCCTGCTTTTTTCCCCAGTCCAGTGATTAAAAAGAGAGAGGACAACTCCCCATCATGTTTTGTTTCTCTGTCTGATCAAATAACAATCCCTCACAGTTGCCCCTTGAAAACTGAGGCAGAACAAAATTCAATGCTCAAGGCTGAAACTGATCATCTCAATCTTGATATTTTAATACTTTCTCAGATGGACTCTACACAGACTGAAAGGGCATCCTTTCAGATGAAAGAAGAAGCAAATGTGCATTATTCGAATCCCTCCTTGGATGAGGATTGTTCAGAGCAAGATGAAGGAGAAGAAAATGTCTTTGTGTCCCCTACATAGGAATACAATAGTGCATCTTTCATATTAGTTGTGCAGACCACAAATGACACAAATAAGTACACAACAACACTGATTATTCAACAGATGTACAAAGGCTCCTCTAAAGAACATCCAAGGAGGAAAATACTTAGAAGGGAAATGAAAGTTGATCCCTATATACCCATCAAGGTCAAACCTCCTAAACTCTTTGAGGTAGAGGATCAAATAAATCCTATCCTGCTGATCTATGATGAACCGGATGATAGGCAACAATTTTGATGGCCCAGCAAATGGGCAATTTTTGAAGTTTAAGTTTTTCAGGTTTTAGTGATTGTAAGCAGTTTCTTGTGCAGTTCTTAGTATATGCTTAGTTTGACTCCATGCCCAATGGATACTGGGTAGTGTTTTTAAGCTGGTTCTGCATGAAGGCATTGGTCTATAGGTTCTTGAGACCTCACAGGGAGGATCTCATCCCCAGAAGGAGCCAATGTTAGCTCTGCTATACAATTCAGTGTTTACAGGCTCAAAGGTACCATGGAAAATGCTGGTTTTGGTTGCTAAGGTGCTCGCAGCTGTTGGTTTCCTCTTCTCCCTCGTTCTCATTGTAACTCCATAGACTTGCCTTCATTTCTTTCCACGAAACCTTTTTGTTCCCCGTTTAAGTATTCTCATTCTCCTTTGTTTCGCTGTGTAAACTTGTGTTTTTTAAAGCCCCGAGCACTTAGCTCTGAGTCACCATATGACCCGAGCATATAACTCTGTGCTCTCTTTTAAACCCCAATCCCCATTCTAACCTCTCTTAATCGCATCCTTCGTTTAATCCCAGGCATTGACCTCTTAATCCATTATAACCCGTTTGCTATAACCCCCGGGTGCATAACACACGAACCAGCGCTATTTTAGCCTCTCGTCGTTTGCTAAATCTTTACCGTTGATCACCACGATCCAACGGTTCTCATCCATTTTCCTGCACATTAAACTTTGTGCTCGTTCCTTGTGATCTGACCGTCCATCACAGATCCAACGGCTGACACATCCCCCGACCACGCGACCTACACACGCGATAACTCGCAGGGGCGGTGGTTTTAGGCTGCCGCGCATCACGAATCTGTTGGATCACACCTTCATGTACGTAAACCACCTTCTCCCAAAAGCAGTGTGGGGAAACTGCTTACCGTCATTTTGGTACGGTCCCCTGCCCATTAATCGCCATGAATATTCCCTGTCATCTGACTGTCCATCGTTGATCGGACCGTGGACTCTCCCCCCAATCGCGCAACTTGCATGTGCGTTAACCTGTGGGGGATGGGTTTTCAGCTGCCACATGGCACTGTTTCATTGGATCACGCCTTTGTATATGAAAACCGCCAATGGCCGATAGGCGGTGCGAGGAATACCGCCCACCTCCCTAAACCGCCTTTCCCCGCCATTTAAACTCTGCACAACTCTCGCGTGTGATCACCGTTGGATCTGCCTGATGGTGATCCAACGGCCCTCATCGCATCTTCTTTTTCACCTCCTGATATTTCCTCCTGCGCAATCTCCATCGTTGATTTTTATGATACAACGACTGGGATTATTTCCGTTGTTTAACTCGCCTGTCCTCTCGATAATCCCTATCAGTTGTTCGCAGCCATTGATCCCTGCAACCCAATGGCTGAGATTTATTCTCGGCTGGCTCTTAATCCTGCCATGAAATCTCATTTCCTTTTGACTGTCTCGAGCTCACGATGGATGAAGGAAGCCATCATCCTGTACCTTGTAGTTAATATTTTAGCAACCACATTAAACAACAGAATGGCCGAAGGAAAAGTAGGTGAATTTGAGCAGTGAAGAACATTTATCAGGCATGGAGTTTAATCCATAATTCATTCCAACTGCCAGAGAAGGACATCATACAATCTAAACAAGACGATTTGTCCATTAAAGCTCTGAGAATTGCAGTAGAGGCCCATTTCATATTGTAAATGTGGTTGGTGGTCATTTTGTTAGAGTCAGTCTGGTCAGCCCTCCTTCAGAGATCAAACCTCTTTATGCATTTAATTTTTAGGTGTCCCGCTCCCTTCACTCAGCTGCATTCCACTAGGGGCATGCCATAATCTGATGGAGAAGGCCATGCTAGCTATTTCCCTCATGTTTGGCTCCTGCTGGCTTATGTCCTTGTGTCAAATAATCAAAAAGTCCATAACAGTCTAGGTCTGGTCCTTCAACGGAAAAAGGTCATTTTTGGTCATTAGGTCTAGGAACTGGTAAGTTTGGTCTCGAAATATGTCCAGTATAGCCATGCAGGCCAGAGGGATGTTCTCGCAAAGTAATGATCCACAGAGTTTCACCATCACATTGACAGACTTCGACTATTCTTCAAAACTTTGTTTTGAAGAAAAGTCAAATAGTGTCATTTGTGACAAAAGTTTCAAAAAGAGTCGACAATTGATTTCTTCAGGTGCAGTCATGGTTTCTGTGGCCAAAGTGATCTGTCATGCAATCCCTGTGAAATAGTGTAAAACATTTCATCATTTGAGCCCAAAATCCAAAGAAAAAGTGAAAATCAGGGTGTATTAAAGTCAGTGAAAAAGTGTTGAAATAAGACATTGGAAAAGTGGGTTTTTTAAAAAGTTAATTTAAAAATAGGACCTCCAAGCCTATATACACAAATATCATCATAAAACAAGTTCATTGTGCAAGCAAAGCATTGGAGGAAGGTTGCAAGGTCGTGAGTGGAAGATTGAAGCAATTTGGACCAGCTTGGAGGTAGTTTCACAGAGTGCGGCGCATATACTCAAGGGTGCGACACACTCACCGGGAACGGCGCACATAGAGCGCGCCCATAGTTCAGAATTAACACAGGCGCAACGCATACCCAGCGCATGGCGCACTACGTTTTGCGCGCGACACACAGGGAAAAACGCCCAGAACATTGCCAAATCCCCCCAAAATTTTTGTGGAGCTCTTCTATTTGCAAGGTAGGCCACCTAAATTCAATTGTGCACCAATTTTTATGGGTGATAAGATGATTTTATGCCTGTGATAAATTGCAAATTTTTTTCATAAAGCAAGAAAAATGAAGACATCAAGAAAACCATGACGCTAGGGTTTGTGCTACAGTGATATTGCTGCCAAGGTGTTTTTCCTACCCTACCCCTATTACTCATTCCCCTATGCCATTTTCCCCATATTCACTACCCTAACACTTCTAAGATCATACTCCCTTCCCCCTTCTCCTATTTCTCAAGAAAACCCAAACCCTACCTTTCCAACAACACAAACACTACCCTATCAAATACCCCAAAACCCCTTGTGTATCCCTAAATAAAATTTCCCTATAAACCCCTATTCCCATTATATTATCCCCCATCCTAATGCTCCCTCTTTAACTGTCCCCTTGCTGGCAGATTGTCAAAGCAAACTCCAACTTCACTATAATCAAAGGGCAGCCTAAATTCAGTGTGCAAACAACAGTCATGGCATCCAAGGTTTCATCAGAATATGAGGAGGAGACCCACAGTGATACAGCTTCAGGAGAACATCACCAGAGTGGCAAACATGTTAGGGATGGGCCAAACACCCTCATCGAGTTGTAGGCATGCCCTCTTGCTATGTCATGCATCCAACACTTAGCATGTTTCAAATTTTTTTAGAGGGTGGAAAATGTCAGAGTTCATCATGAGTTGGCCCGTCTTTTTGCACTTCACCTACATGGAGGATAGTCTATCTTGGCTGGGGTCACTTTCACATTGACACCCGAAACCATATCAATGGCAACAGGCATATCGAACATTGGAGAACAGTGGCATAAGAAGAAGAAGGTGGAGAGGCATCATTATTAGCCTTACATTAAGGCCAGCTGTTTGAGCCAGCTCACGAGAGTTTTTCCCTTCAGATTTTTGAGAGATGAGTATGCTCCGCTCATGAAATTGATCATGAAATGCTTCAGTTGTGAGGAGAGGTTTTCTCGCCTTTATGCCTATGACATCAGGTTACTCGTGCACTTTACCAGGGTACGAATTATGAACCTCCCATTTTTCATCTGCGGGAACATAGAGAAGATGAAAAATTTCATGCAGCACAAGACCCCTCGACAACAGCTCAACAGTGTTTATCACTTTGCTCTGATCCGGATTTTGGTGGACCATCAGTTGGGATTGCAGGGTATTGCTTGGGAGGACTTCATCTCCCTTGACTTCTTCAGCGCTCCACAGGTAGTATCAAAGGCAGAGCATGAGATAGGTGGCACATCCCATCAGTATGAGCGACATGAGACTGCTACTATGCCAGTATACATTACCTATTAGAGAGGCAGTAGACCCTTATTTGCAGCAGAAAAGCGAGTGTTATCTCCACCCGGGGTGGAAAGGGCCTCTCTTTCGACATCAGCATCACAGGAGTAGGGAAAGGGTAAGAAGCCAGTGCAAGAGGAAGGTCCATCAGGTGAATGGGAGACCGAATTCGTTCTCCTCCATGATGATGAGATAGATGCAGAACCAACAAATGTAGAGCTTACAGAGATCATCCAGGAGTAGCAATCTGTGATTGAGTCCTTATCCCTTGAATTGGAGAGGGCCAAGTGGAACATGAAGTACTTGGAGTAGAGAAACAAGCAGCTTGAGGACCAACAGACGATCATGGAGCTGCAAAACATTCGTGAGCATCACCAAGATGCTCAAAGAAGAAGGGTTGAGCTCACATATTTAGAGCAAGAAATGAATGAGGATCGGGAGGGAACCTTGAGAGGGTCAACATGCATTTGGAGAGGCTGCTATACAAGGCCGACCAGGACCCTGCTCTACTGAGACACATGGCTTTCCGCTACAGGGGGCGAAACATGAGTGCACAGGCCCGAATAAGGAGTTTGAAAGTGAAATTGAGGAAAGCAACAAGAAAGGCAAAAGAGGAAAAAGAGCAAGATTGGCTTTGAATCTTGGCCGAGGCTTCCTTGGACCATCACAACACCCCATAGGGAACCTCCAGCCCAAATTTCAATAAATTTGGGGAATTTTTGGTCACATGGTAATTTTTTAGGCAAAAAACAGGGATTTTCTCCCTGCTAAAATTCTAGAGCTCCAAATGAGGAATGGCTTGCATTTTTGGATTCAACATGGAAAATCACGAATACTGGTGTCCAGATAAGAAATTTGGCAAGGTATGGGTCTTCAAAAGGTCAAAAAACACCCAAAAATGGCCTCTCTGCCACTTTTTTGACACACAGGAAGCAGTCCTGGGAGAATGAAGATTTGGAGGGGAAAATGAGCACCAAATGGAAAAATTCCAGTGGGGTTAGAAATGAGACAAGACAGGCTTTCCAACAAGCCCACTTGGGCACATTTTGGACACATAAAAGTGCCCCAAAACAGGCCCCAAATTAGCACGGTGCACAGAGGAAAAATTGCCCATTTTGCTTCTGTTTCGCGAAATTTCGGTTCGCGACTTCTCCAAGTGGCCCACTCATTTACACTTTCGTTTTTTTGGCACCAAAGGAAGTGGCGAAGGAAGGAAAATGGTCACCCAAGCCAAATGTCATGTTTGTAGGGCTGCACCTATCGCTGATGGTGGGCTCTCCATCTCCATTTTGCAATGATTTGAGTAACTCCCCAACCCTTGGGCATTCTATCTCTTCCTTACACATTCTATATATTTTATGCAAACTATTTGCAAAGGGTTGGTTGGCTTGTAACTTCTGGGAGACTGTGGGAAAGAAACTTTGTTTCTTCACTGTGTATTTTTGACAGAGAATTAATGAAAGGCAGCGGCTATGTTTCATGAGATTCTTGTGGTTGTGAGTGTAGCAAATGTGTCTCTTATGTTTTCATATGTATTTCTTTATGTTTCATAATTCAATTCATGTTCATTTCCAGTGAAATTTTCTGAGTGAGATTAGGTAGAATTCAATTTTATTGCTCTGCTTGTGGGAAAATTTCATGTTCAGTGTTATTCTTCTATTGAAAAGGATTCATGTCACTATGCCCTTTTCACTTTCTTCAGCAATCTATTCATGCTGCGGTACCTCAAACTAAATTGCTACATTTTCCACCTACCTTGCCTCACGGAATAATCTGTGCCTTTATATTAAATTCTCTATTCTTTGCTGACCGTTGGTCCCATACCATCCCAGAAGCTCGGTCATTCATGAAAATTGTTTCCAGAATCCCTATTCACTTACTAGCGTAAGGTAAATATTTCATTGTAAGTCATCTCAGACCGTTTTCGATTATCTATTCACTGAGCATGACTCGGAGAGAGCCCTCTCCTGCTCTCGTAGGGCTAGCTACTAGATTGAGCATGGTTTATGGTTACCCTAATTTTTGCCTTCCTTCAGCCTAAGGCAGATTTAGGTGCTAACATAGTGGCGACTCCATTGGGGAACAAATTGAAATCAAATCCCCTTGTTTCATAATAATTCTAAGCTTCCAGATGATGAGCTTAGGATTGGAAAGGCTGACTAAGTCGGTTGTGTCTTGTGACTTTTCTCAATAGCACACCCGCTTCGAGACGATATACCAGAGCCAATCCAGACCCGAGTCCTCCTCATATTTACAAAAACCCCAATTTGATTCCAAGACTCCTTCATCAGGAAAGCACCATAAACTCCCGTGTTCAAATCCCATTCATGTCCCGACATTTTTGAGTATCTTGAAGAGCTTGAGTTTGGCGAACGGTTTGAGATATCATTGTTTGAGTCTAAATTTGAAAGGGCTGTTGATTATACTGTCCCCAATCCGAAATTTCTTGTAGACCTCGAAACAAAAAGAGCTAATAGGTTAATTGATAATTATATTGCAACACGGCCCCAAACTCCAATTGCAATCCCCTTACAAACTATTCACACTCCTCCAACACCTCTAAGGCCAAATCCACCAAGAATGATGGCTACCCGTTTTGCACCCCTTGTTCTGCCCCAAGTTCTAGATGATATGCCAACAGATTATCAAAGTAAAATCCCGTTTTTGATGGCACTCCTAACAACATTACTGCTCAGAAACATGTAGACAAAATGGCAGACTTCTATGAACTTCATGAGATCAATGTGGAGAACGTGGCAATGAGGCTCTTTGTACAGACATTTGTAGGTGATGTGAGGAAATGGTTCGGAGGTTTGTCGACAGCAAGTATCACTACCTTGGCTGAATTACAAAGGAAATTTTTAAACCAGTGGGAAGTGTAAAAGAATCCCCTTCAAATTCTGGCCGAATATGAACAAATCAAACGAAACGCTAGTGAGCCGGTCCAAGATTATTGTGTTAGATTTAATGCAGTTTAGAACGAAATTCCAGATCATCTAAATCCACCTGTAGGACTAGCTATGATGAAGTTTCCAGATGATTTTGATTCTGACATGGCCTACCAATTAAGAGAGAAAGAACCGGCCACAATGGAAGACATGTAGAAAATTGTGGTCAGCGTTGAAGCAAATCTGCTGTCCAAAAGAGCTAGAGAAAAAGCAGAAGAGAAGATCACTGTGAAAGAAGAATCTTCTTCAATGGATCAACTACTCAAAAAGGTAGAGTAGATGCTTGAAAGGGTGAAGCTCGACAAGCCTGAGCCACAAGTTAGGAATCCTAACTTCCGTGGCCAGCAGCAGCCACAATATAGAATAAGACAGAGAGATCAGCGAACCCAAGAGCAGACAGCACAACAGTCGGGACAAACACCTTGGCAATAGAATTTTATGCATGGACCGGAGTCAGATGAGGACGAGAATGTAATAGGCGAATAAAACCACCTCTTTACTCCAGATGAGCTGCCTACTTACATTGCCGAAGAAGAAGAGTGTGCGGTGAGTTTAGCTGCACACCAAGACACGGATTTCATTCTAGCTAGTGACACTGTTTTAGAAGAGGAATCAGAGGAGTATCAAAGGGGATATATGAATGCTCTGTTCGCACAGCAACATCGATATTCACTTAGAAACAGAGATGTGCCGGCCAAACCAATTCAGAAAAAGAAGGAGGTTGAAACAGAAAAGAATGATTCATCAGCTACACAAAGAAAAGGAAAGGAGGTGGTTGGTCCGGAGAGCAACAAATAAAAATAAGCAAAACAATCATAGCAACAAGCTACATCAAAGGAAAAAGAAAAGAAAGAGATCCCAGTCAAAGAGGTAGAAAATACTCCCGCTTTTAGCTTAGAGAATGAGATTTCTAAGTTAAAGGTATCCATCCCCTTGACTGAAATAATGAAGAACAAAAGTTATAGAGGACAAATATCTAAGATGTTGAATTTGGACCCAATGTCCAACATGGTAAATGTAGAAGATGATCAACCTGAAATGATTTTTGGACCAGCATCGAATGGAGAGTCGCCTCATAGCGATGTGCCACCTTTCTATATCAGTGTAAGATTGCATGATTTCGTGTTACAGAATGCCATGTTCGATTTTGGAGCTTCTCATAATCTCATGCCCAAGGCTATCATGGATAATCTTGGTCTGGACATCACCCGGCAATATCATGATCTCTATTCTTTCGATTCCAGTAGAGTAAGATGTATAGGACTCATCAAAGAGTTGGTTGTGAGCTTGGATCAGCTTCCAATGAAAAATGTTTTGATGGATGTGGTGGTAGCAGATATTCCTCCAAGGTTTGGCATGCTTCTTTCTAGGTCTTGGGTAGCGAAATTGAAAGAGACACTATAGCTGGATTTCTCCTATGCAACAATCCCGGTGTTTGGACAAATGAGGAAGTTATATCGGGAACAAAAAATGAAATATATGATCACAAGAAAGGAGAAACCTATAAATCATCCTATTAACTATGTATATAGAGATTTAGAGTCTTCTGTTTTTTTTTTCAGATAGTTTAAATGATATAGATAGTCAAATAGTAGAAGCAGATGATATTCTGGAAATAACAGAAAATTTCAAAAAAAAATTGAAGAAAGAAGGACAAGAAAAGCAGAAAAATGTTGGGCAATCAGCTGAAAGTAATGGACAGCAAGCAGACAAGGCATAGTAAATAGATTTCCAACACTTACAAGAGGAGGAAGAAGGCTTGTGGACCATGGATTTTGATGGAGCAGAAGGAAATGATGGCGCTGGAATTGGATATTGGGTACATAGCCCTTTCTCCGCCCCAAACAAAGTGCCTAGCAGCGTGAGGGTTTGCTCTTACAAGCTGGCCTTTGAGTGTTCAAACAATGAAGCTGAGTATGAAGCTCTGATTGCTGGCCTGAAGATTCTTAGAAAGATGAATGCAAAAAGGATTTTGATATATGGCGACTCTGAATTGGTAATAAAGTAGGTCAGAGGTGAGTATCAAGCAAAACATCCTAGGATGCGGGCCTATCGTAATGCAGTTTTAGACATCTTAAATTTATTTTCAGAATACACCTTGACATGTGTGCCTCGTATACAAAATAGTATTGCTGATGCTCTTGCCAAGGTAGAAGAAGTTTGAAGATCCCCATGAACTCCAGCAATAAATTTTCAATCCATGTCATGCATCGTCCAACCATTCCAAAAAATCAACGATATTGGCAAGTGTTTCAAGATGATGAGGAGATTAAGGATTTTCTGCTAAAAAAAGGCAAGTTCAAAGAAACCTCAATTGATTTAGAAAATGATGATGGCAAAGGGAATGGTATAGATGAAGTGCAGATCAATGAAATGGATGTGTTGCAGCTGAAGAATATCATCATTCCTAAAGGCTTGATACCTCTAGAAGAAATTTTTGATCAGGATGATGTAGCCCACAAGCCAATATTGCAGCCAACAGAGAAGGGTGTAGAAGAGGTCAACATTGGAATAGCTGCCAATCCTAAGTTGGTAAAATTGTCTAAAGCATTGCCGCCAAATATCAAGGACAAATATATCAGTTTGATGGCTTCATTTGCAGATGTGTTTGCTTGGGACTATTCTGATTTAAAGACCTATGACACCAATATTATTCAGCACACGATACCCATCAAGCCCAATCAAAAACCATTTAGACAGAAGCTGAGAAGGATAAATCCAAAGTTGTTGTCATCTATCAAAAAGGAGGTAAACATGTTGTACAAGTCAGGTATCATTGTGCCCATCAAATTTTCAGATTGGATCTCTAACTTAGTTCCCATACGAAAGAAGACCGTGATATCTGCCTATGCATTGATTTCAGAAATCTAAATAAAGTCTCATTGAAGGACAATTATCGACTCCCCAAAATGGACCATATACTTCAGCAAGTAGTGGGGGCATCTCGTATTTCACTGCTTGATGGTTATTCCAGATATAACCAAATTTCTGTCCATGAGGATGACCGAGACAAGATGACATTCACCACTCCATGGGGAACCTTTCATTATGCTAAAATGCCTTTTGGTTTAAAGAATGCAGGTGCCACATTTCAGCGTGCAATGGACTTGGCTTTTGCGAATGAGAAGGATGTGTTTCTGGTGGTGTACCTGGATGATTTGATGGTATTTTCCAAATCCGATGAAGAGCACATGCATCACCTAAAAAATGTCTTTCAAAAGTGCAGAAAATATGGTCTATCGCTGAATCCTAAGAAGAGCTTGTTCGCCATGGAGGATGGCAAATTACTTGGGCACTGTTATAGACATTTTTGGGCCCTACAACTCCAAGCATGAAATTTCCATAAATCAAGGGCTCCTAAGTCCCTAAAAGTGTTGTTCTAACCCCCAAAGGAACAAGGTCAATAGATTACAGCTTCTCCCAGAAGTTCTCCATGAAAAACTGCTCAGAATTGGTCAAAACAGGATCATTTCAGCTGTTCCACTGGCCAAGTGCGTTGCATCTCACCTACATACACTATGAGGGTGCGTTTCATTTCAAAAATCCCTTCTGTGGGGTGCGATGGGTGAGAAATGACAAATGGCAGTGTCATTCCGCGAGGTGGAGAGGCAATGGAAGCTTCCAGAATCTTCTACTGTGACACTTGCCTCACTGAATTCGACCAAGGATGAGTAAGAGACCATCAATCTCCAAGTGGAAGCAAGAACTATCAGAGGGAAGACACTAATAAAATCATGAGCTGACTCATCTCCATTACAAACATCTATATATGGATCCCTCATCCCAGAGATCCAGAGGCTGGAATTTTGCATATTGTAAGGAATTTTTGTTGGTTTCTTGAGACAAACATCAGATTGTTGGGTGACCTAAGCTTTGTTTGAGGTGAAGAGGGGCTTCTTTGCTGGGAGGTTGATACTGTGTCAGAACAATTGGTTGTAACTCCTCTTGGCTCTTTCTTGTTTTATCAATAAAAGCTATTCAAGTTTTCCTCCATGCTTTTGTGTCATTGATGCTGGCTACATTTGTATGGTCAATTTACATCTGATCCTAGATTGTTTATGATTATAGATCCATGTCTTTGTATATTGCTATGCTTCTGTGATCTTACAGGTACTTTGTGAAGTTGGGCATGCAAGGGAGCAGGTAGCTAAAGACTATCAAAGAAGAGGGGAATCAAATCATGAGATTAGCGCAAGACAGAGGTTGGTCTTTCTGTTCCTCTCTATCTATAATTCATAAAGGAAAAACGAAAGTAGCTTTTCTCTGTTTGTTTCTAAGGCAGCTATCACACCTTAGTGGGATAGAGCAGTTCTATATAGACACTTTTCCCTGTAACAAAATGGCGACTCCACTGGGGAGATAATTAGTTTGTTTGTTTATCATTCTTTGTTGTTTGTTTCATAAACCTACAGGTAGCATTCAAACTGCATTTGCCATAACAAATGCAAAGTAGATAACTGCTACTTCAATCCATCTACTGGATCTGTTTATGATTTAAACAACTGATTCACAAACTATCTGATTGCCATTGTGATAGCACTTAGATCCTCCTTAGATCTACCCCTGATTATTGCATTACTGATTGCTTTTTGCTCGGCCAAAACCCAAGAGCTAAACTGCAAAATGTGACCCGGAACCCAAACAGAGTCTCGTTTCTGGCCCAACGCAGGTACTGTTCAGAGAATCTGAACTTCAGCGCACTTCCCGAGTGGACAAGCTGGACTGCATTTCAAATTCTCTGTGTTACAGGTGCGCTGATCAGACTAGGCTCTGTGCAGTTTTGGTTTCTGTGATTCATTCTTTCCAGTTCTATTCCTGAATTTTGCTGCCTGTGATCAGTATATGTCTGTTTGAAACCCCTTTTCCTTGTCGTTATTCTGCCTCCTTTGTACAAAAGAACTGTAGATGTTTTTGTGTGTTTGTTGAGTCATTTACAGTTCTCCTTTGCAAAAGTAGCATAATCGTACTGTCGTCCTTTGATTTGAAATTGTCGCAAGTGTCATTTTCAATTGTAGGAAAGAGTTTGATTGCTGTTGATGGTTGATTATCCTGTTACTATTGTTTTTGGTCTGAATTTGTAATTTTCTAGTGTCAAGAACAAGTATTCATTTCAAAATCGTAAGGTGTTGTGATCGTCTCCATTTTCGATTTCGAAAAGAAACTTGTTGATATTTGTCGTTTGAAAAGAAATTCAGATTTGTGCATCAACTTTCTTTTTAGCATTCATATACTAAGAAAGTCGAAAACAAATACATGCATGTGCATTTGCATATAGACAGTCTGATTGGCTTGATTTAGGAAAGTGCATTTAGAGTGTGCTCTTTGCTCTTTGTGAAAAGATTCTATCTTTCTTTTCCTTAGTAGATAGGATTTTCATTGCACAAAGAAGATAAAAAGTTTGTTTATCATCTTAGATTGCATTTTAGGAATTACATCTGCATCTCGCGGTTAACCTGAAAGACAAACTTCATAAACAAGATCAAGTTAAAATAAATTCAATGAATCTAACAACGCTTTGGAACTTAACGCACAACATTTAGAAGTCTAGGCTAGAGACGTATTCCGGCGTCATAAAGCCTGGTAACTGTTGTTCTCACTGATGGTTGGGTGATTCCTCCAGTTTGGGACGATAAGTGCAAGTACGGACTTGTGCTCCCACGTACCGTTGAGTATATTTTGGGAGACCCCAATAGGCTTAATCCTTTATCCATAGGAAGCCGTGTTTGCCACCCTATCAATCGCAATGCACTGAACATAGCATTCGGGAAGATTGACTGCCGTACCATAAAAAGTATTCTGCAGTTTTGTGATTGGTTTGGTAATCCATCTACCTAGATTTCTAGAGCAGTCCCTTTCGTTCCTTTTTAGACTCCTTAACAGAAAAGGTCCATCTGAGCACTTGTCACTTCAGGCTCATTAAAAATCGAAGGAGACTAGAGTCATCTTTTGTTTTTTCTCGACTCTTAAAAATTGAAAAAACAAGTTGTGTCAAAGCGTCTAAAATTCATTTAATTCGGAAACATACTTCCCCTTTATTTTTAGTTGATCGAGTAATCTGCAATCGTGGAAGAAAGTCAATTGAAACCCCATCATTCCCGGAGGCTTAGGAGTCAGCCGTCTTTGTCTCCGAAATCGAAG
Organism: Pinus tabuliformis; assembly: GCA_031772625.1. NCBI lineage: Eukaryota > Viridiplantae > Streptophyta > Pinopsida > Pinales > Pinaceae > Pinus > Pinus tabuliformis. Next base: position 281,774,745 of record CM062804.1, on the reverse strand, counting down.
CTAGTACGGACAAAGCGAACTCATTTAACCGGTTCCAAATCTCCTGTTAAAGTCAGAACAAGTGTTCCAACAACATCAGAGACTCCGGTTACTCCAAACATTTCTGGAATCCCTGCCTCTACAGAAGAAGTTCAGCAGCCACAGAAGGATAGTAGTACTGATCCTAGTCTGAGAGTAAACACTTGCGTTACCGAACCAGTTCCATTTACAACCGGTTCGGAGAGTCTTGCTCTTCAAACATCTGTCACTGCCGATTCCATACCTTCTTCGGCACCAGAAATATTCTACGGACTTGACGGTCTACCCCTTCCACCTGGTCTGATTGCCATAGAAGAGATTGTAGAAGATCCTCGAATTAGTACTCCATCGCAATTTGGAGTCGGAATCACTCTGTATCCTTCGTCATCAGAAGTTAGTCTACCGCCAGCGGAAGCTCCTGTAGAATCGCTAGGTAACCTTTTGGATAGACTAGAAATGTCTGAACAACCGTCAACATCTAGGACTGTGTCGTCTGACACAGCGACAACAGAACTCCCTGCTATCACTCCAACAATGTTTGCCGGTATACCATCTGTCCCAACTAGCTCTCAACCGCTAGAAGGAGCTCACTCAGGAGCCATTTTGACAGTATGGTCTGTTCCTGTTTGTTCATCTGGAATAATATCCGAGAACTCTTATGTTGAGTCTCAACAAATTGATCCATTTGTAGGTCAATTTGGGCAGTCCAGCCCTCAAGGGCAAACCATTCCCTTGAGTTCTCGATTACCACCGTATGGGGGGAAATATACCCTTTCATTATCCCCTCCGGGAGGATATCCATACGGGAGTTCACAACAACATTCGGGTTGTACTGGAATTACCTCAAGCGGTTGGGTACCAATACTACCTCAACAACCAAGAGTTGTATACTCGATGTAACAATGCTTACCTATGTCAAATATACCAACTACGCCGGCTATTGTGACAGTGTCGCAAGTTCAAGCACTGCCTTTTGTATGCCAACCTCAGGTTTCTCAGGTTGTAATGCAACAGCCCCTTGACCCTGCAACTCAACCACAATCGCCGACTGGTGGAATGACACAGGTTCAGACGGGTACAATTACCCCTCATCTTGGTCAAACTGTTAGTATCGGGCAATAGCACATGGCTTCACAACCATGGCTAGTGCAATACCAACAACCGCAATTCCAACAAGTATACCAACGTTTTGAGCAACAAATCTTTGCAAATAGTGGACAACCATATATTCAAAACGGTCAAACGCAACCATTTTACAATGGTCATGCCCACCAACCTTACCAAAGTTACTAGCATCAAATGCATTATGCCGATATGCAAAGACCAACTGCTCAGGCAATCCCATCTTATCCTGGGTATGCTTCACCTAACCTGAATCAGTAGTTACCCTTTGTGGCAACTTTAGAGTTACCTGATTTAAATCGGTTAACAAACGATCCAATCGCTTACGCCCCTTGGTGGCCAGCGATTCTGCATAAACTTCCATCAGATATTCCTAAATTTAGTGGAAATCCGGGTGAAGATCCGTCGAATCATGTAATGACCTTTCATCTGTGGTGTTCATCAAACACCCTAAATGATGATTCAATAAGACTTCGCCTTTTTAAGAGGACGTTAACGGGTCCAGCGGCAAAATGGTACATCGAATTGCCTAGAGCTTCATTTGATAACTTCAGTACCTTAGCCACAACCTTTTTAACCCATTTTCAATTACCAATAAGGTACGAAACGGGAACAAAACTCCTTACCAACTTCAAACAGATGACGGCCACTCACATATCTGATCATATACTTGAGTGGCGACGTCGTCGTAGAATGGTAAAAACATATGTTCCCGATCAGCTCTTAGCTGAATGGTTTATCAAGTCATTACTACCTTCCATCACGGAAGATGTGGCAAAGGAGGGAGTCGTAACAGAATAGCAAGTTATTGCTCGTGCGCAATACTTGGACTTGATTTACACTCAGTCCGGCACGCTCTATAATAAAGTACCTGATGCCCCTAGACCGGAATTCTCAATTCCTCCTCCTCCTAAATCAAACAATGACTCTCATGCCGGCGATGACGTGATTGGCACAACAGACACGAAATCGACAAAGGCTACATCCAAAAAGGCCCGTAAGATTTCAGGTCAAAATGCAAAAGATGAACTTCTTGCCTTGGAAGTAAATGTCGTATCGATAGATAAAGGCAAAGAAACCAAACAACCAGGGGGCAAGAAGAAAGGCAAAGGGAAGAAGAAGAAACAGGAGGAATCATCACCTGAAAAATCTTCTTCAAACCCTCCTGGAGACAGGAAGCCAAAAAATCCATGCTTTATATGTGATGAGGATCATTGGACCGCAAATTGTCCACACAGAGCTGAGCTTAAGAAATTCTTCAAGAATTCAAAAACCTCCGCAGTGTTAACTGATCCGTTTCCAAATCCAGGAACAAATCTTGTTGAAAGTGGAAATGCTTCCCCGTCTCAAGTGCTAATGTTGTCGGTTTTAAAACAACAAAATGATGCTTTGATATCGACAAGGAACAAAGATTATGGGAATCCACATCTATCGAACAACAAGGATAAAGAGCAACCTAGTAGTTCGACAACAACTTCAACATAATTTGCACCGCCCATCATTCCTGAATTGACAATAAAACCGCCAAAGGGAGTAGTACACAAGTCAACATTTAATCCCCACGCTAGAGCGGCACAACATTATAATATAGTGGAAGATTTGGCCCAATCGCCATCTGCTATGTCGACTCTTGAAGTACTACAGAATTTCCCATCCCAAAGGCAGGCTTTATTATCAGCCATTGGTGGGATAGACCCAAAGGATTCCAATCTTGTATCCTTCGACCATAAAGGATACGATCCTCAATTACCAGCTCAACTAGCTTTCCTTGTTCAAGTGAAAGCCCTCAACAAAACTATTCATCGAATAATTATTGATGAGGGGGCATCTACATGCATTATGTCGATGAGTTGCTGGAAAGCTTTAGGATCTCCAACCTTGTCACGATCTTTGATGACATTAAAAGCATTCGACGGAAGGACATATACCCCATATGGTATTCTAAGTAACTTGAAAGTTGAACTAGGAGGGAAAATAGTAGAAATAGATGTTGAAGTAATCGATGGAAATCTTGATTACAACATCCTACTAGGAAGACCATGGATATATGATATGGCTGCTGTTGTGTCGACCAATTTTAGAAAGATTGCATTTCCTTTTCAAGGAGGGATTACAATCGTCGATCAACAAAACTTCCTCCCCAATGGTTCTCATGTTACAGGAAGCATTCCCATGATCCATGGAAGCCCCCATTCGCTTCAAAATATCGGAGTAGGCCCACTAAAAGATCCTATATTAATGGGAACTTTCACCCTTCCACCTCCAATCAATCTGGAAGAAGTAGCATCGGTAGGAACCTGCAATATGATGTATTCTAAAAAGATCTCAGAAAACGATATCAACATGGATCATGCAATGGTTTTTCCCCCAAGCCCAACGAAAATATTGTAGCAATCAATGTTCCTAGCCTGGATGGCAAACCCAAATCAACACTCATCAAGCGTTTGGATAGATAGGTCTAAAGAATATGGTACCCCTTTAGATCCTTGGTCGCGAGTGCATGTCACCGATGAAGGAATTGTTCAATCAATGGTAATTGAAGGAGCACAATGGAATGATTCGCACCATCGTTCCCTTCTTCTGGATTGTGGAGAAGATACCCCTGATGACCTTTATCATCCTTCAGTTTTTGATTTTCTATCAAATACTGTAAACACGGTGGATTCCGAGTGAAACTTGTCCAACATTAAAGAGACTATCGCCATAAATATCTCGACCAAAACAGATGTTGTAGAGAATATTTATGTTGGCAAATGTTGTTCTCCTTCAGAACTGGAAATATATAATGCTCTTTTTCGCGAATTCAGAGATGTCTTTGCTTGGTCATATAGTGAAATGCTAGGCATTGACTCGAGTATCGTTGAACACGAAATTAAGATGTATCCAGATGTCAAACCAGTACGACAACGACTACGGCAGGTGCAACCCAAGAAAGCTGTTGCCATTAAGGCAGAAGTTGAGAAACTTCTCCATGTTGGTTTCATTTACCTGGTTCCTCTAACCGATTGGGTATCGAATATTGTCCCTGTTATGAAAAAACAAGGAACAATTAGAGTGTGCATCGATTATAGGGATGTAAATCAAGCTTGTCCAAAAGACAACTACCCTACACCCTTCATCGACCAGATAATTAATGAATGCGCTAGATGCAAAATCTTTTCATTCATGGATGGATTCTCCGGGTATAATCAAATAAATATCCTCCCACAGGACCAGTCAAAGACTGCATTTATTTGTCCATGGGGCACATTCGCATATCGAAAATTACCCTTTGGTTTAAAGAACGCAGGGGCGACGTTTTAGAGGGCAATGAATTATGCCTTCCACGACATCAAAAACATCGTTCAACCATACCTCGATGACCTTCCGGCTCATTCACGAAAGCGGACTGATCACCCACAGCATTTAAGAGCGATATTTCTACGTTGCCGACACTACAAGATACGACTCAATCCACACAAATGTGTATTTTACGTTAGTTCTGGTCGTTTGCTTGGCTTTGTAGTCTCAAAGGATGGGATTCGTCTCGACCCATGTAAGGTCCAGGCAATCATAAATTTGCCTCCACCTTCGAATTTGCTTCAGATTCAGAAACTCCAAGGGAATGCAAACTTTCTGAGGAGGTTCATTCCAATTTACGCCAAACTTGCTAAAGGTTATACTCGTCTTTTGAAAAAGGGAGTACCCTTTGTCTAGGATCAGGTTGCGCTAGCTTCCTTTGATGCTTTAAAAGAATCTCTAATGAAAGCATCATTGATGTACGGTCCTGATTATCAAAAAGATTTTAACCTGTATCTGGCTGCGGCGAATACGACCATCGCAATGGTTTTAGTTCAAGAAGTCAATGGAATTGAACATCCTATATATTATTTAAGTAAAAACTTAAATGATACAGAAAATAAATATTCTTATGTTGAAAAGCTAGCACTCGCAGCTGTTCAAGCGATACAGAGATTTCGACACTATGTCCTCTTTCGAAAAACTACCATTCTGTCAGATTGCAACCCCATGACTTATATATTGTTGCGACAATTGCTGGGGGGAAAATACTCAAAATGGATAGCAATCCTACAAGAGTTTGATCTGGAATTTGTAAGATCCAAGTCAAAGAAAGCTCTGGTTTTCGCAGAATTATTATGCGATCTCCCATCGTCATCCAACGATGAAACATCCGATGAAACAATCATGGACGAAAGTTTGTTTCTGATATCTTCAAGCAATCAGTGGTATGGAGATATAATCATTTATCTCCAAACCCAAAAATATAGGCCAAATACATCACGCTCCGAACAAAAATGTATTCGATACCAAGCAAAAGACTACATGATCGTCGGTGATACACTTTACCGTCGCGGTATCAATACAGTTCTGAGAAGGTGCCTCACCCATGAGGAGGCCGAAAAAGTCCTGAATGATTGTCATTCGGGCGCATGTGGGGGGCATCAATCCGGTTATGCTACAACACAAAAAATCTTACGAGCAGGATACTTCTGGCCAACAATATTCAAATATTGCATAACCGCAGTCAGAAGTTGCCATGCTTGTCAAATTTTCGATAACAAAACCAAAAGACCACCCGCACCTCTGCAGCCAATAGTTGTTGTTGGGCCATTCACCAAATGGGGCATCGATTTCATGACATGTAACCCCACCTCGACCGGGGGGCATGGGTATATCATAGTCGCAGTTGAGTATTTTACCAAATGGGTCGAGGCGATGCCTACATTAGATAATACTCGTGAAACAACTGCCCTCTTCTTTTTCAATCATGTAGTCACCCGATTCGGCGTACCACAAGCTATAGTCACAAATCATGGATCGCATTTTCACAATCAAATGATGGTCGAATTAGCTGCCAAACTAGGGTTGTCTCACGACAGCTCTACTCCATATTATCTGCAAGCCAACGGACAAGTTGAAGCAATCAACAAGGTCCTGAAACACATGCTGCAAAGGATGATTGGAGTTCACAAGAGAAGATGGCACCTAATCTTGTACTCAGCTTTGTGGGCTTACCGAACATCGGTAAGGAATGCAACCGGGTTTACACCTTTCCAACTGGTATATGGCCTGGAAGCAGTCTTACCAATACAGTGTGAAATCTCGTCTCTCAAACTCGCAATTGATCTCCTCCCCGGAACTTCAGAAGAAGAAGCTCGTTTCCTGGAATTAATCCAATTGGATGAAACCCGTCGTGACGCCGCTTTGGCTAACAAAACCCATAAGAAATGAGTCAAGGCGCAGTTCGACAAAAATGTCAAACCCCGTGTCTTCTCAGAAGGTGACTTGGTCTTGCTTTATGACCAAGAATCCGATAAATTGGGAGCAGGTAAATTTAAGTCTTTATGGATGGGCCCCTATATTGTTAAACGGGTGTTAGCAAAAGGAGCCTACGAGTTAATGGATTATGACGGAATTCCACTGGCGCAACCTCGTAACGGGTTGTACCTCAAGCGTTACTATGCGTAATGGTAACCTGTATGCTTTTGTTATGTTTTTGTTTTCGCTAAAGTGTTTATTTTGGTCAAGTAATCCACCTTTTACATTTATTGCAGATGTCAAACCTATTGGAGTCATGTGTTGGATATGCCGACGGAGCGAGTTGTAGTTCGCGGAATCTATCTTCCGCGGCTTGGGCCATTTTCTATCCAAGCGGCGAGTTAGTAAGTTTCAGAGGGGTATGTATTGGTTGATCAACAAATAACATCGTTGAATATAGCGCGTTGATAGAACTTCTCTCTGATGCCATCACACATGGTATACGCCGAATGATTGTTAGGCTAGACTCATAACTCGTAATACTACAACTCACTGGTATCTATTCTGTCCGAAATCCAGCTATTTATCGCATGTTCCTAAGGGTTAAGATTTTGGAAAGACAATTTGATTTTATTCAATATCAGCATATTTCCAGAAACTTAAACACATTAACTGACTCATTGGCAAATTATGTGTTAGATAGACATTTGCAACATTTATAAAAAGAAACATACCATCAATGTTTGCATTTGGATCATGTAACTTCACCAAAATAAAACTCCGAAAATCAAAAATATATATAATTGTTTGTGGTTTACACATAATGTTCTGTAACCAAGACAAAATCGGTAAAGTGACCAAAAACTCAAAATGCTAGGGGGCACCCTAGCCTAATGATGCTCATGATAGCAAGTCACAGCATGTGCGATCATGCGTAAGAGACGAGTCCATCGTCTTGGAACACCAGTAGTATGCCGCTGCAACCTCAAGGGCAGCTTGTTAGTCCTCACATCTGGAATACCAAGAGTGAGGCCTTCAACCTGCTCCTGTAATGCTGTGAGAGTCTCGGCCACATCGAGGTCGCGAAGGATAGCCCTTCCAACAGCCTCTCCTGCTGGGGCGGCAGCTGGCACTCTCAGGCGTGCTACGGGCCGAACAGGACCAACATCTGCATGTACACATGAGTTTGATTAAAGTCTTGATAGAATAAAGCACAAGGACATTATAAATGAAAAATGATAAACAGGAATATGGTCAAAGGATTTACCAATGGCGCCCCACTGTTCGCCATCCGGCAGTACTAAATCTGGATCACCACGGAAGTCCATGCCAGCATATGGATACTCAAAATAAACCATCTTCTGAAGGTCAAACCACCTGAAGAAGGTATCAGAAAATGAAATCTGAGACTGACCAGCATGCCTAGAAATATGGTCAACCCATCTCTGCATACGTGGTTCAGTAGGTGAAGGTAAATCAAGTGAAATATACTGTGGCTGCATCAGTGGTATCTTCTCCAAGGCAAAGGTGGTCAAAATAGAACCATACCCAAAGTTCTTCAACCTCCCACTCTTTATCTTGGTCAACTATTCTTTCATGACAAGAAGTACTGCGTTGCACCAGTTGAACACCTTCGGTTGGAGGCATTCCAAGGCATACTGCATATAAGATGGGTTGGCTACATGAAGAGCCGCACCACCAGCCATCCTACCAAAAGTAAACAGAATAGTCCTGAGGGACCTGTCAATGACATCAGGGATGATGATCTTGCCATCTCTACTCGGCTGAGATCCCTCTCTGCAGTACCGGCGAACATAATCTCTCACAGAGTCACCTCCTTGGGCCAAACCTGATAAAGAGATGGGGGCACCCCACCTCGACAAGCCAGTCAAGAAATAGATGTCTACTACAGTCAAGGGGATAGATTTGCCCCTGATCTAGAAAACCTGGTTGGTAGGATCCCAAGCATCGAGCAAATACTGCAGTAAGTTGATCTGCTGTCTCATGCTACAAATGCGGAAGAACTTCTGCAAGCCACAGTTCCGCAGTGCGTTTACTGTAATCGGATCATGAAGGGCAAGCATGTCCTCTTCTTCATGCTCACGTTCTCACCATGTAATGGTCATCTTACTCCAAAGATCTCTGAAAAGCAAACAAGAGAAGAGTTAGATCCTGATTTTGGTAAGAAACAAGCAAAATTTCCATCAAAAACTGTGCACAGAATTCCTTCTCTACGCCCATCGCACCTACAGTAGTGCTCTGGGTGCGTTGCATGTAAGATGGCCATTAGACAGGCCAACATCCAACGCACCTTTCGATACACAGAGGGTACGCTGAAGGCAAAATGAGTTTTTCAAACCCCAGAGGCTCAGAAAAACCAGGAATCAAGCTCAGAATGAAAAATGGAAAACATGAAATGAAAGAGCTTAGGTTTAGCTCCTACCTGGTCCAGACGGCGCCGAGAATCGTCCACAGAATCTCCCGAAATCGGCTGATGAAAATCAAAGGGGGAAAGCAACTCCAAAGCTCCAACAAACCAAAGTTCAAATGAAATGGTAAAATGAGAGGTAAAAACACTTTTTCATTACTTTTTACGTAGTTCAAAGTAAAATATTAGTGTTCTAACTCGTTTTTCAAGCATATATTGTTCATTTCTGACTAGTTTGATGAAGCATTTGAAAATACAGTACAATCATTGAAAGAACAAAGCTATTTATGGTAAAGTCAAAAAGGGGACGATTCAATCGAGCAATGTTACCACAAGGTTCAAGCTCGTTAAAAAATAAACCCGCATCGAGCAGTTTTAGCACATAGTTCAAGCTTGTTAAAAAATAAACATAAGCCATGAGCAAATGTTTCCCCTCGCGTTTAAGCTCGTTAAAAAATGAACTATTCCCTGGTAAATAACCATTGTGAATGTAGTACTTCAGCCATTAAAGCCTTGGTCATGTTTGCACCGTCACCTCCACTTTTGCATTGGCCGATCATTCACCTCCATTTGATTGTTTACCCATTTTGAGGAACAGCTGCGAAGAGTGATTTCACTAGCCATCCTTGTAACACTGCCGTGATTGGAAAATTCCAAACCTTACCTGGAATCAGTTGCTACCCATTTTATCACTCGTTCCTCAAAAGACGAGTCTCCTTTAAGCTCTTTTCAACTAACTCGTAAAATATGAAAAGATTGCCGAGCCATTGGCCTCTCCATCTCGTTAAAGGGACAGGAAGTGCTATCCCTCCTCTAAATTTTAATCTTTTTGGACCTGAGGGATTATTACACAAAAAGATCGAGTGCTTGTTTTGTTCGGCTCGTTAAAAGTATCCAAAATTCATCCCTTTTGTATTGTTTTATACTTTTTCGGACTTAAGGGATTAGATGATGAAAAAGGAATTTTGGAGTTACCTTTACATTCCTTTTCAGACTCTCTAAAATTGAAAAGGACCAATTTATCTTTGTTGTTAAACTCGTTAAAAAGATTAATAGCGACAAACTTGTCTACAGATGAGAACGAGTTTCACTATCGCTAGACTCGTTAAAACATAGCGATGGGTTTGCCCGAAGGGAAAATTATAGAACAAGCATATGTTATCCTCCTCAAGCTTGACAAAAATAAATAGGTACTGGTCAGCAATGACTGGGGAAAATTGGGAAGAAAACTTGAAGAAACTTTGTTGGTAGCAAGTCGCTCTTGAACATGGCACTTCCACTCCGTGTCCAAGCCGGGTTGGGTTGTTTCGTTCACCGCTCACATCACCATGGTCCCATCATACCATCCACATTTGGGGTTAATGCTACGAATCCATCACATCAGTGTCGCCGATATGTTTAAGAGAATTCATTCAGAGAATTCACCTGTGTCTCACCCACTACCATACATTTATACTCCATTCTTTCATGACCACCACCCTGAACCTTATATCATCAGATTGTTTTCACCTCCATTAAAATCATTTGCTCCGTTCCATGTCATTGATGTGGGATTTATTAAGGCCCTCCTGTGATGGATCACTTCTTGTCGACATCAGCTCATTATCCAAGAAGTTGATCTAGGAACACCCCATTCAGTACTTTGAAGCTTGCATGCCTCAATGGCAAGTTTCTCACTTCCAGCGACAGGTTTACATCAATGGCCTTCGACCGAAAGATTTTGCGTGGTGTTTGACACCAAGTCCTTTATTCACACCACGTGAATTGTACTGCAATACCTTGAGGGTCATTATCATTATCGGTGATTCCTCTCGCGCTTGTTAACAATTTACATCATTGGCTGGTAATCAAGCGATGTATTTCCATGTTCGACTTCAGAACATTTCTCACATCGATCGACTTGTACTTCGAGTGAAGATCGAACGAGATTGAAGACCCCGGATCTAGTTTCATCCATCCGGGCTGCGATATATATTCAGGGAAATAAAGACATCAATGTACATCATTGCCGCATAGATAATGATCCAATCAAAAGGATGATGGCTCTATCAGAATCATCAGTCTACACTCAGACGATTGTCTGTCCTATGTACATGAAAATGAATTTATAAACTGAGCATGGGAATGCCCGGCTTAGCTAGATCATGAAAATGTTATGAAGATAATGTATTATATTGTACCTTATTACAAGTCTCCTCTCAGCTTGAAAGAACTTCGGATCCTCATAATAAAGCATTTCACCCGACATCAAAAGATTAACGACCTCATGCTTTAGGGGGCAACTGTTATAGACATTTTTGGGCCCTACAACCCCAAGCATGAAATGTCCATAAATCAAGGGCTCCTAAGTCCCTAAAAGTGTTGTTCTAACCCCTAAAGGAACAAGGTCAACAGATTACAGCTTCTCCTAGAAGTTCTCCATGAAAAACTGCTCAAAATTGGTCAAAACATGATCATTTCAGCTGCTCCATTGGCCAAGTGCATTGCATCTCACCTAAATACATTGTGAGGGTGCGTTGCATTTCAAAAATCCCTTCTATGGGGTGTGATGGGCGAGAAATGACAAATGGCAGTGTCGTTCCGCGAGGTGGAGAGGCAATGGAAGCTTCCAGAATCTTCTCCTGTGACACTTGCCTCACTGAATTCAACCAAGGATGAGTAAGAGACCATCAATCTCTAAGTGGAAGCAACAACTATAAGAGGGAAGACACTAATCAAATCATGAGCTGACTCATCTCCATTACAGACATCTATATATGGATCTCTCATCCCAGAGATCCAAAGGCTGGAATTTTGCATATTGTAAGGAATTGTTGTTGGTTTCTTGAGACAAACATCAGATTGTTGGGTGATCTAAGCTTTGTTTGAGGTGAAGAGGGGCTTCTTTGCTGGGAGTTTGATGCTGGGTCAGAACAACTAGTTGTAACTCCTCTTGGGTCTTTCTTGTTTTATCAATAAAAGCTATTCAAGTTTTCCTCCATGTTTTTGTGTCATTGATGCTGGCTACATTTGTATGGTCAATTTACATCTGATCCTAGATTGTTTATGATTATAGATCCATGTCTTTTTATAGTGCTATGCTTCTATGATCTTACAGGTACTTTGTGAAGCTAGGTGTGCAAGGGAGCAGGTAGCTAAAGACTATCAAAGAAGAGGAGAATCAAATCAGGAGATTAGCGCAAGACAGAGGTTGGTCTTTCTGTTCCTCTCTATCTATAATTCATAAAGGAAAAATGAAAGTAGCTTTTCTCTGTTTGTTTCTAAGGCAGCTGTCACACCTTTGTGGGATAGAGCAGTTCTATATAGACACTTTTCCCTGTAACAGGCACATCATTTCAAAGGGTTCCATTCGTATTGACCCATCACGTGTGCAAGCAATTCAGCAAATCGATCTGCCCCGGAATAAAAAGGAGATATAATCGTTCAATGGTAAGAAGAATTTTTTGCGTCGCTTTGTGCCTAGTCTTGCTGAACACTTAAGAGAGATGACCAACATGCTCAAGAAGGACAGCCAAGTGAAATGGACAGAGGAGGCTGTAAAATCTTTCAACTTGGTCAAATTGGCCCTTTCTTCAGCTCCAGTTCTTGTCAGCCCGGACTGCACTCAGGATTTCATATTGTTTTCATTTGCTTCAGAGCACACTATGGCAGCAGTATTATTGTAGAAAAGAGATGATCATGAAAGACCCATTTCATTCTTCAGCAGGGCTATAAGAGATGCAGCGTTAAATTACAACATCATTGAGAAGCAAGCCCTAGCACTTGTGAAGGCATTAAAGGATTTCCGGGTATATATCCTACATTCTAACATTCTGGCCTATGTTCCTAACGCTGCTGTAAAAGATGTTTTAGTGCAGATCGATCTGGAAGGAAGAAGAGGCAAATGGATCGCAGCCTTGCTGGAATATGATGTGGAAATAAAGCCCATAAAGCTAGTCAAAGGACAGGGGTTGGCGAAGTTAATGGCCGAATCAAATTTGCAATGCTTTAGACATAAATCTGATTGTTGCCATGTCCGCCGAGAATGAGGAAGGAACTTCAATTTAGGTATCTGAAATGTTTTCTTTGTCCCCATGGTATTCAGATATAATATATGTGCTGAAAAATCTGTCACCACCGCCCGACATGACTAGAAACAAAGCGAGAACACTCAAATTGAAGGCTGCCAAGTTTTGCATTTTGAATTCTGCACTGTATTGGAAAGATCCCGGTGGCATTCTGTTAAATTGTTTGGTGGAAGAGGAGGAAAAGAGAGTCATGGAGGACTTCCATGGAGGAGAGTGTGGTGGTCACCTTTTTTGGAAGTCAATAGCGAACAAAATTTTGAGAGCAGGGTACTACTGGCCTACTTTGTTTGCTGATGTGTATAAGATGGTAAAGCACTGTCATAAATGTCAGATTTTCGAAGGAAAACAGAAATTACAGCATTTTCCACTTAAGCCTATTGAGGTGAGCGCTCCTTTCCAGCAGTGGGGGTTGGATTTCATTGGGGAAATTCATCTCGCCTCTTCCGGATAGTTTTAGCCTCCTGTTGCAACATGTGTTCATCTTTCATGATTGACATTTTTTACATGCCAAATATGTCATACTTCACATGCTGCAATGCTCCATATTTCCAGAAAGAGGTCAAATAAGAGGCCATGAAAGTGTGCCAGTCTAAATGTCACTGCTGTATTCCAATTTTGATGACTTAACCATTTTTTGGAGAATGTTCTGTTAAGGGAAGTCCAAACAGCTTAATCTTGGCTTCCCTAGGTTTCAATTTCTTGCTTTAGAAATAGAGAATGAATATCTGTCCAAACAGCTTAATCTTGGAAGATTTGTAGATAGGTAAAGAACCAACGGAGCCCAACTGCTTAATCTGGGCCCTTGGCAGAAATAAGTGCAGATTTAGATAGGAGGGAAGTCAAAAGAAAAATTGTAAAGTAGGGTCTGCAAGTCCAAGTGCACCCAAAACCAAAAGAAGAAAAAATGTTAGGTAAGTAGGTTGGGTAGGTAGTTTTGAGGTTGCAGAATGTTGATTTATGATCAATTTTGTGTTTCAAAGTGATATTTTACTACAGATCACAACTGTAAGGCAGTTTTTCATTTGGAGTAGGTCAAGCGAGGCATGTCTAAACTTGCCCTTCTTCTAATTCCCTAAATCACTCACTAGCTTCCCTGAAGAGGTCAATATCTGCTTGAGCCTCTTAGTTTCATCATGTTTCATAAAACATTTGCCTAAGTACTGCTTTACTTAGGAGTGCTGATATCTCTTCTACAAGTTCTATCCCCCCTAATAGCCTAAAGATTCACATACTTAGTGCTTTCTTCACACTTTCATATTAACTACCAATTCTTACTATGTAGCTCCCTATATGTTCCCCCTTCCCCTACTAAAAATATGTTAACAAATCTCCCTATGTACATATTCCCATCCCCTGGCATTTTAGCCCTATATATATCAGTTTGGGAAATGCTGAGTTCATCTGGGACTCAGCATTAGCCTACCGCGTCCTAACCCTGGGATTAGCTTGACATCTGGTTAAGTTAAAAAACCTTTTTCTCACCCCTTTACCCATAATGTTTCATGCCTTTTAACCCCTCACGCTCACAGGTTTGGGTTTAGTTTAAAAAATATTTGATTAAATTATGATCCCAGCGCTCAAACCCTGAAAAACCCACAAAACACCCAATAAACCAAAGTCTAAGCCCCCCCATGGCATCATACAAATTCGAATATTCGCACGGGCCCCGTCCATTATCCCTCCACCGCCTCATCTGTTCCGCCAGTCGTCCGATCGCCCGCGCCACAGATCTACGGTGGGCGGGTCTTCTCATCTCCGAAGCCGCCGAGGGTTAATGCCCGGGAGATCAGCAGTTTTCCCGCCGTACTCCCGCCATGCGTCTCCCTCTCGGCTATGGCGGAGCCCCCTCTGTCAAAAACACCTACGCGGAAAGGCAGTGTGCCCGAAACCAGATACCGGTCTCGCCCCTCCTACGTCACTGTAACGTCACCCTGCCACGTCACCATCCCGCGTCGGCCTCCTGCCACCGTGTCCTTGCCACGTAGCTGCCACCGTACTACCATGTCACCTCCTCCGCCGTACCGCCATGTCACCCGGCTATACTGCTGACGTCACCCCGCTGACGTCACCCTGCCACGTCACCATCGTACTGGGACGCATCGCTGACGTCATGCTGACGTGACCGTCAAAAAGTGTGAAAGGCACAAATCGCAGCCTAGGAAGCCCAGAATTAGAATCTGAGGAAGTTTTTCATGCATGATTAGCGCAGCGCTAATCGCGCATGGCTACGGGAAATAGGCCGAAATGGAAATCCCCTCACCGCTCAGCCTCCAGCAGGCCCAAAAGGTGCAAAACGACCAGAATTTCTTCGCGAGACATACCGAAAGGGGCAAACACAATTTTTAAAGCAACAGAGGCCTGAGCAGGAGCCATAAAAGGTCAATAGGACATTCTAAAGCACTCAGAAGACATTAAAGAGGCCAGGTTCAGCGCCAAAGTGTATCAGAGGAAAGATGAAGCGGCAAAGAGTATCAGTTTAGCAACATCAAAGCAGGTGAAAATTAAAAGCCTCCATCAAAGTCAGCAGAGCAGTTAAGGCCATTTAAAACTTATCTGGTCAGGATTAGTGCACATTAATGGCACTGAACAGCAGCAGAATCAAGTTATAGGTGGGGATAAAAGACAAATCACAGTTATTACAGAAAGACTCCACCAAGCCACCTAGGACAGACATTAACTCAGTTTGATACAACTGCCCTCAGCGCAGCTCAAAGATATTTTCATGCATTTATTTCTGGATAAGATTAGGTTAAAGTAATCATTTTATTTTTTAGACCTATATAGGTCGGCTGTAATAGATTAATTTTGGATAATTTTCCCTATTTATACGACCCTCTGCATTGTAAAAAGGGTTGGTTGGTTGATAATCTTTATTATAGACTCGCACTGTATCTGAGATGTTTTACTTAATCAAAGATTGTTGAAAAGCTTTGGAGGAATGACTATCTGCTTTGTGTCTAATGGTTTGAATAATTGAATGTGGAATTCTTGTGCTGCAGTATCAATAAATAAGTGTTCCTTACCTCTATTATTTCAATTTCACATATGCTCAAGTCACTGAACAAAGGGTTGGTTTATAATTTGCTTAGTTGCACTCTATGCTCAGTTTCTGTGGCTTTTTAATGTTTTCCTCTTGATTTAGGCACAAATATGAATTCTGTTATGGCTCATGTTTGATCTATTTCACATATGAATGACTGTTATCTAGGAATTCTTAGCTGCTCCTAGATAGGGCTCATTTATCTTCCTTCTGCTAACCTGAATGAGAGAATCTTAATTGCCCCTTGTTCCTTAGCCTTTAATCCATCTCTTTTACCTTGAAAGATTGTTTCATATGCAGCTGTCTTGCTCCATAATTCCCTCTTGTGACCAGGAAAATGCACCAGCAGTCCTACTCCTTGACTCCACGCCCAATGGTTCTAAAACTTTCATGCTATCTCTGCCTCTTTACTTGAAAGCATCATCCTTCCCACCAAAATCAAAACAAAACCCCTTGAACTCAATAACTAGCCTAAAAACCTTATCAACAAAGCTAAATCAGAAAGAGAGAGCCATCTCTGATTGCAAGTGGGCTAGAACCTGCAGTCCAAAGATTGGTCTATGGTTACCTCGGTCGTATCCTTTTGAGCTGACCAGGAGGACAACCTGAGTGATAAAATAATGGCGACTCAATTGGGGAACATCCTCTGTTAATTTCACAAATCAAGTTGGAAAAAATCTATGGGAACAAAGATCAGTTGTTCAAGTGCTGTCTATTCCTTAAAACTACAGATGAAGTCTGAATGTCGGCCAGGAAGCCTTTGAAACTGTTCTTGCTTTGCATTTACAGCAGTAAATAAATGCTACTTCAGTCAATCTTCATGTTAGTTTTAAACTGCAGATAGCTATTCCAAAAATTTGATCAGTTCCTTGCTAATTCTAAAAAAACATTCACAGAAAATACCAAAACAAATTAGAATCTAGTTCCCAAAAAGAATTCTCATTATACTAGGTCAAATCCAGACCCAAATCCCCCGGTTGCTTTTGAAAATCCGAACTTAATCCCAAAGATCCTTAGGAAGCAAGAACAAAGAGAAGATTTTGCTGATAATAGTCCTGAAGCAGTTCACACAAGCAGTGTTCCAACCCCTGTCAAAGTTTTATTTCATTCAACCCCTGCTTCCCCTTGTTCATCATCTACTTCCCAAAGCACTCCTTCCACACCTCCATTCACTGCACATACTCCCATGACCACTACTATTGTTACAGCTGTTCCAGTTGTCCCTGCTGTTCTTGTTGTTCCACCTATCCCTGTGAATATGGCTAATAGATATGCACCCCTGCAATTACCTGCAAATCCTGGGGCTATGCCTCAGGATTATCAAACTAAAATCACATATTTTGATGGAACTGGTACTTGCACAGCCCTTCAGCATACCAAGAAGATGCAAGACTATTTTGAGAACTACGAAATAGATGATGATAGTGTGAGAATGAAAATTTTTGTTCAAAGTTTAACAGGTGATGTAAGAACTTGGTTCAGATCACTTGCTCCAAATTCTATAACCACTCCGGATGAGCTTTATCAATCCTTTACCAACAGATGGGAAAAAAAGAAAGACCCATTGCACATACTAGCTGAATACGATACAATAAAAAGAGGCCCTCAAGAGTTTGTCCTAGATTACTGTGCAAGATTCAACAATGTCTATAATGCAGTACCACAGGACTTAAGACCTCCACCTGACCTTGCCTTGTATAAATTCCCTAATGGATTCGACCCGCATATGGCATACCAGTTAAAAGAAAGATCCCCTCAAACCCTTGCAGACATGCAAAATGTTGCTGTTAGCGTAGAGGCTAACATCACCTTCAAAGAAGAACCCTTAGCCTTAGATCAGAAACTTGATGCTATTATCAGTGGCATGCAAAGGTTGGGAGACAGAGTAGAAAGTGTTGAGAGGAAATCATCATGGGAAGGACAACAGTCCAATACCATAAGGAACCCAAACTTTAGGAAAACGCAGAACACAAATGCTGGTAGGTCTAGCCCAGACCCTGATATAAGACCCCCTTTTCATGAAAATTATGTGGAAGCATCTACATCTAGTGAGCCCACAGAGGACACTCACATGAACTTAGTGGATTCAAGGGCTGAGCAACAAATTTTCCTAACTCAACAAGACCAAGATGAGCATGACTTTAATCAATTTCAGACTAAGTCTGGTGAGTCTTTTGATTTTAAACAAGGCTATGATACTACTGTCTATGAGGTCCACAAACAATATAAGCTGAGAACTAGGACCATTGATATTTCTAAACCTAGCAAACCAAAGGATGGCAAACAGCCCAACAAGACTAAAGGCAAGGCCGTCATAACAGAACCAGCTGATATACCTGTCCCAAACCCGCATCAAGTGACTATAGAGGACATAACAGAAATGCAACCTTCTATTGATAAGCCTCTGCCACCTTCTTCCTCAAAAGAGAATTTGAACAGCATTCCAAAAAGCCCTCCTAAAACAGAAAAACCGCAAGCAATTACTTCCCTTAACGCTGATAAACAAGACCAAATTGTTGATACTCCAATGGAAAAAGGGAAACCTGCCTCTCACAATACTAAAACACAATCTGAAAAATCATTTGACTTAGAGGCAGAAATAGGTAAATTGAAGATATCCATCCCCTTGTCTGAACTTGCTATACATGATGTATATAGGCAACAAATTCAAAGATCACTTCAAATGCCAGAAGTCAAGGATGATGTAAATATTCTTGATGATCAGCCTAAGCTACTGTTCGGTCCAGAAATGGAAAATCAACATATGGACCTGTCTTACCCTTTTATGTCAGTTTACATATACATGACAAAGTCCTGCACAATGCTATGTTTGACTCAGGTGCCTTACACAACCTTATGCCCAAAGCTGTAATGGAAAAACTGAACCTTGATGTTACAAGACCCTACAAATATCTATTCTCCTTTGACTCAAGTCAAGTCAAGTGTTTAGGCCTCATCAAAGACCTGTGTGTCTCCTTAGTCCAATTTCCTAACAAGACAATCCTCATGGATGTGGTGGTTGCTGACATTCCACCAAAATATGGCATGCTATTGTCAAGATCTTGGGGAGCAAAACTCCAAGGATCCCTCCAATTAGATCTCTCTTATGCCACTATATCTATCTTTTGGCAACCAAAGAGACTATATAGAGAAACACTGATGAAGTATGTGGTAACTTGTGAGAGGAAGCCTGAAGATTTTCCCATTTACTCAATCCATTCTGATATGGATTCTTTTATTTTATTTAATGATAAAACAAGTCCTCCCATTGATGGCAAGCCGTTGGCTGTAGAACTGAACACACACATCAATGAAGAATCGGTTGCCCATACTGATGAAACTGTCGAAACAGTTAATGCAACTAGCATGCTAGAAGAACCTCCCCAAACAGAAAATTCAAATCTGTCCACTGCAAGAATGACTGAAACTCTTGACACTAACCACAAGCAAGAAATCACATGGTATTTAGAGTTTGATGGCTCTGTCAAAAAGTTAGGAGCAGGGGCAGGTGTCTGGATTCACAATACACATAACAATCGTGCAGAAGGCCATGCCTACAAAATAAATTTCAAATGCACCAATAACATGGCAGAGTATGAGGCTCTCCTCCTAGGCCTTAAATTGCTCAAAGCTCTAGGCGCTGCAAAAGTGTCCATTTTAGGTGACTCCAATTTAATCATACAAAAGATGAAAGGTAAATTTGTTACCAACGACAATAGAATGAGGGCCTATAGGACTGCTGCCACTAGTATACTCAATGCATTCACTGAATCCAAGCTTGCCAAGATTGCAAGAGAGCATAACCTTCATGCACACAGCCTAGCCACTTTTTCTAGTACATGCAAGCTTCCCTTTGAGCCAAATCACCATTTTACTGCTGAGATAAAACATAGGCCTGTTGTCCCAAATAATGTTAAAGATTGGCAAGTGGTCGAAAATGATGCCCAGATTAACAATTTCTTCACTCTTCAGCATGAGTTTTCAAAAATTAACATTGACATGGATGCTATGACGGATGAACAACAGTGAACAAATGAAAGTCAGCAGGCTGTAACACCTATAACAGCCAAACGAATGTTGAACCCAACTGTTTTTTATAATACAAACATAGAAAAGCTGAAACAGATGCATTGGGAGGAAATAGCCGAAACAGAGGCTGAGATCGTTGATCTGAAAGATAACCTTCTCCCTGCTGGCCTCACTCCATTAGAAGATATGTTTGATGCTAATGATGTTCCCAAGAAGCCAAAAATGCAACCCCTAAACGCTGTTGTAGAGGAACATAACATCGGAACAGCAGAGAAGCCCAAAATGATCAAATTATCCAAAAATTTTCCACCTGATCAAAAGCCTAAATATGTTGATTTATTCAAAGAATTCCAAGATGTATTTGCTTGGAGTTATGAGGACTTGAAGTCCTATGACACCTCAGTAATCCAACACACCATTCCCTTAAAACCAAATCAAAATCCCTTCAAGCAGAAACTGAGGAGAATCAATCCCATGCTTCTCCCTCTGATTGAAAAGGAATTGAAAAGAATGTTTGAAGCAGGTATCATAACACCCATCAGATTTTCTGAATGGGTATCCAATCTTGTTCCCACAAGAAAAAAGACAGGTGAGATTAGGCTATGTGTAGACCTAAGAAATTTAAACTAAGTCTCCCTAAAAGACCACTACCCCTTGCCCAAAATGGATCATATTCTGTAGAGAGTAGTGGGGTCATCTAGAATTTCTTTGCTAGATGGCTTTTTAGGTTTCAATCAAATACTGGTTCACCCGGATGACCAAGACAAGACTGCCTTTACCACACCGTGGGGAACATTTAAGTATGTGAAGATGCCTTTCGGACTTAAAAATGCTAGTGCTACCTTTCAAAGGGCAATGGATATTGCATTTTCCAAGGAAATACATGATTTCCTAGTTGTCTACCTTGATGACTTAACCCCCTTCTCCAAATCTGATCAAGAGCACCTAAAACATTTGAGGCAAATATTCATGACATGTAGGAAATATGGCATTTCCTTGAACCCCAAGAAGTCCCTCTT
The DNA here is from genome assembly GCA_031772625.1 of Pinus tabuliformis. NCBI lineage: Eukaryota > Viridiplantae > Streptophyta > Pinopsida > Pinales > Pinaceae > Pinus > Pinus tabuliformis. Next base: position 281,753,763 of record CM062804.1, on the reverse strand, counting down.
CGGCCTTGAATAAGGCAAGCTTCTTGGCCATATCATATCAAAAGATGGGATCAGAATTGATCCTGAAAGAATCCAATCCATCCTCCAAATCCCATATCCAAGGAACATAAAAGAGTTGCAAGCATTCCTTGGGAAGATCAAATTCCTAAGGAGATTTATCCCAAATCTAGCTGAGTTGATAAGATTGTTAAGCAACATGTTAAAAAAGGATGCCAAGGTAAGATGGTCTCTTGAAACCAAACAAGCCTTTGAGGGCATAAAATCTGGCTTAACCCAAGCTGCTGTCCTCACAAGTCTACAATTTGATAGGGACTTTATCATATTTTCTTTTGCATCTGATCACACCATAGCTACTGTCCTTTTGTAAAAGGATGATCAGGGAAATGAAAATCCAATTGCATTTTTCAACCGAGCCTTAAGAGATGCCCCTTTGAACTACCAAATCATGGAAAAGCAGGCCTATGCCCTTGTTAAGGCCATCAAGGATTTCAGAGTCTACATTTTATATTCACATGTGATTGCCTATGTCCCAAATGATGTTGTAAAAGACATATTAACCCAAGAGGGATTAGAGGGCAAAAGAGGAAAATGGATTGCAAACATCCTTGAATATGACATAGAAATAAAACCAACCAAGCTCATAAAGGGACAAGGTTTAGCCAAACTGATGTCCGAAACAAACTTTCAAGCCTTAGACATTAACCAATTGGACAATGAATAGGAGCTGGCGACTCCACAGATCAGTGAAACCTTTTTGCAATCCCCATGGTATGCTGATATATTCTTTGTATTGTTAAACCTGTTTGCTCCCCTAGGATTGTCCAGAACCAAGAAAAGATTTTTGAAGATGAAAGCTTCAAAGTTTTGTGTCATAGATGGTGCTTTATTTTGGAAAAATCATGAAGGTATATTGCTTAATTGTTTAACCATGAGTGAAACTAACAACGTCATGAAAGAATTCCATGCAGGTGACTGTGGAGGACATCTATATTGGAAGTCCACTGCTGATAAAATTTTAAGGGCTGGTTTCTATTGGCCCTCTCTTTTTGCAGATATAAAGAAATTTTCCATTTCATGTCACAAATGCCAAATCTTTGAGGGCAAAAGAAAGTTGTTGCCCCTGCCCCTTAAACCCATCTCAACTGAAAAGCCTTTTCAACAATGGGGTCTTGACTTCATTGGAGAAATCCATCCCTCCTCCTCAGGCTGGCACAAGTGGATTCTAATGGCCACTGACTATTTCACTAAGTGGGTTGAAGCCATCCCATGCAGGCAAGCCAATGACACCATCATTATCCAATTCCTTGAGTGCAATATCCTTTCTAGATTTGGCTACCCTGAGAAGATCATTACTGACAACGCCGTTGCTTTCAAATCCAAAAAGATGATCAAATTTTGCCATAAATTTCATATTACCTTGGGCCACTCTACGGCCTATTACCCTCAAGGTAATGGCTTGGCCGAATCCTCAAATAAAAGTCTAATTAATATTATCAAGAAGATCTTAGAAGAAAACAAGAAGAACTGGCATAAAAAGCTCACAAATGCCCTATGGGCAGACAAACTTTCAACCAAGAAATCCATTGGGATGAGCCCTTATGAGCTAGAATATGGCATGGAGGCATGATTTCCTTCATCTTTGGGCATCCATACTATCAAACTGTTACAGGAGATTCAGGCTGAACCAAATCACATTCAACGAAGAATAAATCAGACCATTCATCTTCAGCAAACCAGAGAGAAAGTCTATGACAGAGCTCAAATTTTGCAAGAAAAGCTCAAAAAGATGTTTGATAAGAGAGCTAAGGCTGAGGATTTCTACATTGGCGACAAAGTTCTAAGGTGGGATTCATGAAGAGAAGACAAGGGAAAACATGCAAAATTTGATTTTTTATGGAAAGGGCCATTTGTTATTTCTGCTGTTCAGGGGAATAACACATATTTTCTCAAATCTCTAGAGGGCAGCACTGCTGAGGAAGGCCCTGTTAATGGCCGAATGTTAAAACATTACCACGATCCCTTTTAAAAGGATACAATGCAACTCTATACATATTTCTTTGTACATTGATATTTGTATATATCAGCACTTTGTTTTTATTTTTTGTATAAGCAGTCTGAGTGTTAGAGGAGCAGCAGCAAAATTTGCGAAGACATAGTTAATGCAAGAATTCCATTTTTTAAGGCTCTATCTCTGCATTAATCTCTGTAAAACAGCAAGAGTAGCACTCTCATATCACATAAATTCTTGGTAGAAGCACAACAGTCTGCAGCTTACAGTCTTCAGTCAAACAGTATCAATAGAAGAGGAGCAATCTTTCAGCAACTGTTTCTAGACCAGAGCTAAAAGAAACACATCAGTTTTGATCTATATTTTTCAATGGCACAATGCTCAAGCAATATTGTACATAACATTAAGCACGCAGAAGAAAGCAGGCGATGCTATATAGTTCACAGTAATTCAGTTGAGGAGAGAGCTGTTCATATTTCAAAGTTTCACACTCTTAACAGCCAGCACAAAGAAGTTTTTTCAGTCTACAGCAACATTAGAAGATCAAGGCAGTTTGACCTGGTGTTCTTGGCTTTTCACAAGGAAAAGCCATCCCCAAGTGGACCCACTGTTAGCCTCCTATTGCAACAGGTGTTCATCTTTCATGATTGACATTTTTTACATGCCAAATATGTCATACTTTGCATGCTGCAATGCTCCATATTTCCAGAAAGAGGTCAAAGAAGAGGCCATGAAAGTGTGCCAGTCTAAATGCCACTGCTGTATTCCAATTTTGATGACTTAACCATTTTTTGGAGAATGTTCTGTTAAGGGAAGTCGAAACAGGTTAATCTTGGCTTCCCTAGGTTTCAATTTCTTGCTTTAGAAATAGAGAATGAATATCTGTCCAAAAAGCTTAATCTTGGAAGATTTGTAGATAGGTAGAGAATCAAAGGAGCCCAACTGCTTAATCTGGGCCCTTGGCAGAAATAAGTGCAGATTTAGATAGGAGGGCAGTCAAAAGAAAAATTGTAAAGCACGGTCTGCAAGTCCAAGTGCACCCAAAACCAAAAGAAGAAAAAATGTTAGGTTAGTAGGCTAGGTAGGTAGTTTTGACGTTGCAGAATGTTGATTTATGATCAATTTTGTGTTTCAAAGTGATATTTTACTACAGATCACAATTGTAAGGCAGTTTTTCATTTGGAGCAGGTCAAGCGAGGCATGTCTAAACTCCCCCTTCTTCTAATTCCCTAAATCACTCACTAACTTCCCTGAAGAGGTCAAGATCTGCTTGAGCCTCTTAGTTTCATCATGTTTCATAAAACATTTGCCTAAGTAGAGATCTGCTTTACTTAGGAGTGTTGATATCTCTTCTACAAGTTCTATCCCCCCTAATAGCCTAAAAATTCACATACTTAGCGCTTTCTTCACACTTTCATATTAACTACCAATTCTTACTATGTAGCTCCATATCTGTTCCCCCTTCTCCTACTAAAAATATGTTAATAAATCTCCCTATGTACATATTCCCATCCCCTGGCATTTTAGCCCTATATATATCAGTTTGGGAAATTCCGAGTTCATCTGGGACTCAGCATTAGCCTACCGCGTCCTAACCCTAGAATTAGCTTGACATCTGGTTAAGTTAAAAAACCTTTTTCTCACCCCTTTACCCATAACGTTTCATCCCTTTTAACCCCTCGCGCTCACAGGTTCGGGTTTAGTTTAAAAAATATTTGATTAAATTATGATCCCGGGGCTCAAACCCTGAAAAACCCACAAAACACCCACTAAACCAAAGTCTAAACACCCCCCCGCGGCATCATACAAATTCGAATATTCGCACAGGTCTCGTCCATTATCCCTCCACTGCCTGATCTATTCCGCCAGCCGTCCGATCACCCGCGCCACAGATCTACGGTGGGTAGGTCTTCTCATCTCCAAAGCTGCCGAGGGTTAACGCCCGGGAGATCGGCGGTTTTCCCGCCGTACTCCCTTCATGCGTTGCCCTCTCGGCTGTGGCGGAGCCCCCTCTGCCAAAACCACCTATGCAGAAAGGCGGTGCGCCCGAAACCAGATAATGCTCTCTCCCCTCCTGCGTCAGCGTGACATCACCCTACCACGTCACCATCCCGCATCGGCCTCTTGCCATCGTGTCCTTGCCACATAGCTGCCACCGTACTACCACGTCACCTCCTCCGCCGTACCGCCACGTCACCCGGCTGTACTGCTGACGTCACCCTGCCACGTCACCACCGTACTAGGACCCACCACTGACGTCATGCTGACGTCACCGTCAAAAAGTGAAAAAGGCGCAAATCGCAGCCTAGGAAGCCCGAAATCAGAATCTAAGGCAGTTTTTCATGCGCGATTAGCACCGGCTACGGAAAATAGGTCGAAATGGAAAGCCCCTCACCGCTCGGCCTCCAACAGGCCCAAAAGGCGCAAAATGACTAGAATTTCATCGCGGGACATAAAGAAAGGGGCAAACACAATTTTTAAAGCAACAGACGGTCGAGCAGCAGCCATAAAAGGTCGATAGGACAGTCTAAAGCACTCAGAAGACATTAAAGAGGCCAGGTTCAGCGCCAAAGTGTATCAGAGGAAAGATGAAGCGGAAAAGAGTATCAGTTCAGCAACATCAAAGCAGGTGAAAATTAAAAGCCTCCATCAAAGTCAACAGAGCAGTTAAGGCCATTTAAAAACTTATCTGGTCGGGATTAGTGCACATTAAGGTTCGGATTAGTGCACATTAATGGCACCGAACAGCAGCAGAATCAAGTTAGAGGTGGGGATAAAAGACAAATCACAGTTATTACAGAAAGACTACACCAAGCCACCCAGGACAGACATTAGCTCAATTTGATACAGCTGCCCTCAGCACAGCTCAAAGATATTTTCATGCATTTATTTCTGGATAAGATTAGGTTAAAGTAATCATTTCTTTTTTAGACTTGTTTAGGTTGGCTGTAATAGATTAATTTTGGATAATTTTCCGTATTTATACGACCCTCTGCATTGTAAAAAGGGTTGGTTGGTTGATAATCTTCATTAGAGACTCGCACTATATCTGAGATGTTTTACTTAATCAAAGATTGCTGAAAAGCTTTGGAGGAATGACTGTCTGCTCTGTGTCTAATGGTTTGAAGAATTGAATGTGGAATTCTTGTGCTGCAGTATGAATCAATAAGTGTTCCTTACCTTTTTTATTTCAATTTGACATATGCTCAAGTCATTGAACAAAGGATTGGTTTAGAATTTGCTTAGCTGCACTCTATGCTCGGTTTATGTGGCTTTTTAATTTTTTCCTCTTGATTTAGGCATAAATATGAATTCTGTTATGGCTCATGTTTGATCTATTTCACATATGAATGACTGTTATCTAGGAATTCTTAGCTGCTCCTAGATAAGGCTCATTTATCTTCCTTCTGCTAACCTGAATGAGAGATTCTTAATTGCCCCTAATTCCTTACCCTTTAATCCATCTCTTTTACCTTGAAAGATTGTTTCATATGCAACTGTCTTGCTCCATAGTTCCCTCTTGTGACTAGGAAAATGCACCAGCAGTCCTACTCCTTGACTCCATGCCCAATGGTTCTAAAACTTTCATGCTATCTCTGCGCCTCTTTACTTGAAAGATATCCTTCCCACCAAAATCAAAACAAAACCCCTTGAACTCAATAACTAGCCTAAAAACCTTATCAACAAAGCTAAATCAGAAAGAGAGAGCCCTCTCTGATTGTAGGTGGGCTAGAACCTGCAGTCCAAAGATTGGTCTGTGGTTACCTCGACCGTATCCTTTTGAGCTGACCAGAAGGACAACCTGAGTGATAACAGACAGCATAGATGGATCCTTACAGCGATAGACTACTTCACAAAATGGATTGAGGCAGCTCCCACTAGACAAGCTACAGATACGGTAATCATTTCATTTCTTGAAAATAACATCTTGTCTCGCTTTGGTTGTCCAAATAAGTTAATCACCGATAATGCAGCAGCTTTCAAATCAAAGAGGATGGTAGAATTTTGTCATAGGTATCACATCATTTTGGGTCATTCAACTTCCTATCATCCACAAGGAAATGGATTGGCGGAATCTTCGAATAAGTCATTGGTCAACATCATCAAGAAGCTACTAGAAATAAATAAAAAGCGCTGGAATAAGAGGTTGGTCCATGCGCTTTGGGCAGATCGGATCAGTCAGAAAAAATCCATTGGTATGTCACCGTCTGAGCTTGTTTATGGAGTTGACATAGTATTTCCCACCTCTCTTGCTGCCTCGGTAGTTAGACTTCTTCAGGACGCCGGCAGTGAAGAAGATCCCATGCAGAGAAGGTTGAATCAAATGATCCACATGCAGCAAACGAGAGAAGAGGTTTTCAAGAACGCATCCAACTTGTAGGAGAAAATAAAGGAAATCTATGATAGAAAAGAAAAGGCAGATAAATTTCAGTTGGATGATGCGGTGCTGAAGTGGGATGCAAGGAATGAAGAGAAAGGTAAGAAAAGAAAGTTCGAGAATCTTTGGAAAGGCCCTTTCAAGATTGCAGCATATAGGGGTAAGAATGCCTTTTTTCTGAAGGAAATGAACGGGGAAGATTGTCCTGGAGGGTCGATCAATGGTCGGCTGCTCAAGCGGTACCACTGCTGATTTATGAACGCTGCTTCCACTGTCATTGTAAATACCATTTTTATTTCAGTTTGGTTTTAGTCTGTTAAGTTAGTTTTTGAGTCATTTCAATGTCAAGTTTGAGTCAATTTCTTGGTCATTTCAGTTTCATAAATAAGTCAGAGTCATATGTTGTTTGTCAAAATGATGACTCCATAGCCCAATGGACAAAAGGCACTGTCTAGCTCCTCTAGAGATGTGTTTTTCTTGGAACCTCCAAGGAGCTACCATCCCCCATTGGAGCCAATGTTAGAGTCGGTTTGGTCAGCCCTCCGTCAGAGATAAAAACTCTTTATGCATTTCATTTTTAGGTGTCCCGCTCCCTTCACTTAGCTGCATTCTGCTAGGGGCATGCCATAACCTAACGGATAAGGTCATGCTAGTTATTTCCCTCATGTCTGGCTCCTGCTGGCTTATGTCCTTGTGTCAAATAATCAAAAAGTCCATAAGAGTCCAGGTTTGGTCCTTCAACGGACAAAGGTCATTTTTGGTCATTAGGTCTGGGAACTGGTCAGTTTGGTCTCAAAATATGTCTAGTATAGCCATGTAGGCCAGAGGGATGTTCTTGCAAAGTAATGATCCACAGAGTTTCATCATCACATTGACAGACTTCGACTATTCTTCAAAACTCCGTTTTGAAGAAAAGTCAAATAGTGTCATTTGTGACAAAAGTTTCAAAAAGAGTCGACAATTGATTTCTTTAGGTGCAGTCATTGTTTATGTGGCCAAAGTGCTCTGTCATGCAATCCCTGCGAAAAAGTGTTGAAAATTTCATCATTTGAGCCCAAAATCCAAAAAAAAAGTGAAAATCAGGGTGTATTAAAGTCAATGAAAAAGTGTTGAAACAAGACATTAGAAAAGTGGTTTTTTTAAAAAGATAATTTAAAAATAGGACCTCCAAGCCTATATACACAAATATCATCATGAAACAAGTTCATTGTGCAAGCAAAGCATTGGAGGAAGGTTGCAAGGTTGTGAGTGGAAGATTGAAGCAATTTGGAGCAGCTTGGAGGCAGTTTCATAGAGCACGACGCATATACTCAGGGGCGCGGCGCACACAGAGCCCGCCCATAGTTCAAAATTAACACAGGCACGATGCATACCCAGCGCACGACGCACTGGGTTTTGCGCGAGACGCACAGGTCAAAACGCCTAGAACGTTGCCAAATCGCCCCAAAATTTTTGTGGAGCTCTTCTATTTGCAAGGTAGGCCACCTAAATTCAATTGTGCACCAATTTTTATGGGTGATAAGATGATTTTATTCCTGTGATAAATTATAAAAAAATTTCATAAAGCAAGCAAAAAGAAGACATCAAGAAAACCATGATGCTAGGGTTTGTGCTACAGTGATATTGCTGCCAAGGTGTTTTTCCTACCCTACCCCTATGCCATTTTCCCCATATTCACTACCCTAAAACTTCTAAGATCATACTCCCTTTCCCCCTTCTCCTATTGCTAAAAAAAAGCCAAACCCTACCTTGCCAACAACACAAACACTACCCTATCAAATACCCCAAAACCCCTTGTGTATCCCTAAATAAAATTTTCCTATAAACCCCTATTCCCATTATATTATCCCCCATCCTAATGCTCCCTCTTTAATTGTCTCCTTGGTGGTAGATTGTCAAAGAAAACTCCAGATTTACTATAACCAAAGGGCAGCCTAAATTCAGTGTGCAAACAACAGTCATGGCATCCAAGGTTTCATCAGAATATGAGGAGGAGACCCACAGTGATATAGCTTCAGGAGAACAGGCTCCCAAGAGACATCACCAGAGTGGCAAACATGTTATAGATGAGACCAACACCTTCACCGAGTTGCAGGCATGCCCTCTTGCTATGTCATGCTTCCATCACTTAGCATGTTTCGAATTTTTTCAGAGGGTGGCAAATGTCAGAGTTCATCATGAGTTGGCCCGTCTTTTTGCACTTCTCCTACATGGAGGACAGTCTATCTTGGCTGGGGTCACTTTCACATTGACACCCGAAACCATATCAGTGGAAACAGGCATACCGAACATTGGAGAACAGTGGCATAAGAAGAAGAAGGTGGAGAGGCATCATTATGAGCCTTGCATTAAGACCAGCTGTTTGAGCCAGCTCAGGAGAGTTTTTCCATTCAGATTTTTGAGATATGAGTATGCTCCGCTCATGAAATTGATCATGAAATACTTCAGTTGTGAGGGGAGGTTTTCTCACCTTTATGCCTATCACATCAGGTTTCTCATGCACTTTACCAGGGTGCGAATGATGAACCTCCCATTTTGTATCTGCGGGAACATAGAGAGGATGAAAAATTTCATGCAGCACAAGACCCCTCGACAACAGCTCAACAATGTTTATCACTTTGATCTGATCTGGATTTTGGTGGACCATCAGTTGGGATTGTAGGGTATTGCTTGGGAGGACTTCATCTCCCGTGACTTCTTCAGCACTCCACTGGTAGTATCAGAGGCAGAGCATGAGATAGGTGGCCCATCCCATCAGTATGAGTGACATGAGACTGCAACTATGCCAGTATACATCACCTATCAGAGAGGCAGTAGACCCTTATTTGCAGCGACAAAGCGAGTGTTATCTCCACCCGGGGTGGAAAGGGCCTCACTTCCGACATCAACATCACAGGAGCAGGGCAAGGGTAAGAAGCTAGTGTAGGAGGAAGGGCCATCAGGTGAACGGGAGACCGAATCCGTTCTCCTCCATGATGATGAGACAGATGCAGAACCAACAAATGCAGAGCTTACAAATATCATCCAGGAGCAGAAATCTATGATTGAGTCCTTATCCCTTGACTTGCAGAGGGCCAAGTGGAACATGAAGTACCTAGAGTAGAGAAACAAGCAGCTTGAGGACAATCAAACGATCATGGAGCTGCAAAACATTCGTGAGCATCGCCAAGCTGCTCAAAGAAGAAGGGTTGAGCTCACATATTTAGAGCAAGAAATCAATGAGGATCGGGAGGCCAACCTTGACAAGGTCAACATGCATTTGGAGAGGCTGCTGGACAAGGCTGACCAGGACCTTGCTCTACTGAGACACATGGCTTTTTGCTACAAGGTGCGAAACATCAGTGCACAGGCCCGAATAAGGAGTTTGAAAGCGAAATTGAGGAAAGCAACAAGAAAGGAAAAAGAGGCAAAAGAGCAAGATCGGCTTCAAATCTTGGCTGAGGCTTCCTTGGCCCATCATAACACCCCATAGGGAACCTCCAGCCCAAATTTCAAGAAATTTGGGGAATTTTTGGTCACATGGTAATTTTTTGGGCAAAAAACAAGGATGTTATCCCTGCTAAATTTTAGAGCTCCAAATGAGGAATGGCTTGCATTTTTGGATTCAGCATGGAAAATCACGACCACTGGTGTCCAGAAAAGAAATTTTGGCAAGGTATGGGTCTCCAAAAGGTCACAAAACACCCAAAAATGGCCTCTCTGCCACTTTTTTGACACACAGGAAGCAGTCTCGGGAGAATGAATATTTGGAGGGGCAAATGAGCACCAAAAGCAAAATTTCCAGTGGGGTTAGAAAGCAGAAAAGACAGGCTTTCCAACAAGCCCACTTGGGCATATTTTGGACACCTACAAATGCCCCAAAATAGGCCCCAAAGTAGCGCGGTGCACAGAGGAAAAATTGCTCAATTTGCTTCCGTTTCACGAAATTTCGGTTCGCGACTTCTCCAAGTGGGCCCGCTCATTTAAACTTCGGTTTTTTTGGCACCAAAGGCGGAATTTAAAGTGTTTTTTCTCCAGATTGGCTTCTATCCAAGTGGCGAAGGAAGGCAAACGGTCACCCAAGCCAAATGTCATGTTTGTAGCGCTGCACCTGTAGCTAAAGGTTGGCTCTCCATCTCCATTTTGCAATGATTTGAGTAACTCCCCCACCCTTGGGCGTTCTATCTCTTCCTTACGTATTCTATATATTGTATGAAAACTATTTGCAAAGGGTTGGTTGGCTTGTAACTTCTGGTAGACTGTGGGAAAGAAACTTTGTTTCTTCATTGTGTATTTTTGACAAAGAATTAATGAAAGGCAGCGGCTCTGTTTCATGAGATTCTTGTGGTTGTGAGTGTAGCAAATGTGTCTCTTATGTTTTCATATGTATTTAGTTATGTTTCATAATTCAATTCATGTTCATTTCCAGCGAAATTTTCTGAATGAGATTAGGTAGAATTCAATTTTATTGCTCTGCCTATGGGAAAATTTCATGTTCAGTGTTATTCTTCTGTTGAAAAGGATTCATGTCACTATTCCCTTTTCACTTTCTTCAACAATCTATTCATGTTGCAGTACCTCAAACTAAATTGTTACATTTTCCGCCTACCTTGCCTCACAGAATAATCTGTGCCTTTGTATTAAATTCTCTGTTCTTTGCTGACCATTGGTCCCATACCATCCTAGAAGCTTGGTCATTCATGAAAATTGTTTCCAGAATCCCTATTCACTTACTAGCCTAAGGTAGATATTTCATTATAAGTCATCTTAGATCGTTTTCGATTATCTATTCACTGAGCGTGACTCGGAGAGAGCCCTCTCCTGCTCTGGTAGGGCTAGCTACCAGTCTGAGCGTGGTTTGTGGTTACCCTAATTTTTGCCTTCCTTCAGCCTAAGGCAGATTTAGGTGCTAACACATTTATTGACACCTCCACGTATAGCCTAGCAGAGAAACATTGTAAATAGATTCTATATATATCCAGAGACATAATGTAATCAGGTTGATGAGTGTTAGATGAGTGTTATTTTGCTGTAACGTTCAACTTTTGGAGATTGTAACTGCTGTGATACCTACAACGTCTGGTCTTCATTTTCAGCTAATGCAAGCTTCTTTTGTTGTTAATTTCTCACTGTCCACTTCTTCATCTTGTTCCAGGCTGTGCCTGTCTTGCATTTATTCATGTGTTGTTAATGTTAGCATTAGAGGGGATATCATCCTACCTCTGTGTTAGGATTTAGCATGTATCATTGAATTTGTATGCAGAATTATGTTCTTTTAGTGCCAGAGAGTTGTCATCCTGTCTATGTATTAGAAAATAGATTTACAGACCTTTTAACTAGTTTCCATCACCTTATCCTCAAACTGAGTAATTGGTGGTCTAAAGACTTGTAGTCTGGGGGTGTTCACCCATGTCTAGGGTCAATCATAGTAGAAGTGGTTATCTAGCTTGAATATGCAACATTTCTTTCATTCATCCACCATTTTTCCAACATTTTTGTTGAATTTGTAATGTTCTCGAGCATCTCTGATATAAAACCTAGGAGAGTTTCTTGGGGTGATAACAACGAGATTATTAACCATATTATGCTTAAGTCATAATATGATGTCATAGGAATTTTGATGGTGCGGTTCTCAATTAATAGAACAAATGGTTGATGGGAATTCATTTTTGTTAATTTTTGTGCCATCCATCAAAATGACCTCTAGTTCAAAGCATATATGTGGAGAATGCCAATGGACTAGTGGCCAGTTGGTGGAATGTTAGTTAATTGATTGGAAATTCCAAATATATTGTTTTTCAACAAGATAAAACTAAGTTAGTAGGATATTATGTTATTTTTTTATGGCTTTATTGTTAGTTCAAACAAATTTCAAATAATAGAGGGCATGGTTTTTTTTGGTTGGAATTCCATCAACTAGACTAGTCTATGTGAATAGAAGGTTATGTTATGTATCACCGTGGCTGGTGGTTTAAATGATGGAATATCGATTTGGAAATTTATACTTTCCTTAAAAGGAACACTTATGGATTATTCTCTTTGGATGTTAGTATTATTTATCCCAATACTAGGTAAAATGGGTCTGTGTGGCTAAGAAGAAGAGCTTAGATGGAAATGGGGTAGAGAGGCGGGCATCTAGATATTTGGATTTTTACATAAAGGGAAACTTAAATATTTAGCTAGATTCAAATGTTCACCATTGATGAGACTTGTCATCTTGTTAAATGAGATATAGATTTTCATCAATGTCATACTCTAGTAGCAATCTTATTCCTATTGATAGTTTTATTTAAATGAAAGAAATTAGATCTAAAAATTCATATCTCTAGAAATTTGGAACTATTGGAAATTTCCCTTTCATTAAAACCTAGTTTTAGATGCTAGCATGGTAAATAACACAGCTCATGCCATGGCATGTTAACATGGCTAGAAAATAAGGCTAGAGGATGTGGCATGTTGATGTAGCTTGGATGTCAGAAAGGAGATAATATGCCTAATTGGTCATGGATATAACATGGAATTCATGGTATCTAGAAGGTTGACTTGTTGACACTAACAAAGGTTTAGAGATATAAAAAATTTAATAATTCACACTTCTAGAATAACTTGAGTGGGGAAAAAACTAGGATATAAGTCATTAGTTTTTGGAATGTTAAGTGTTGAGGTCCTTTTTCTATCTCTAGATAGGTTCTATATTAAGGGAATCTAGAACTTGTTACTTACCAACCCCATAGGAATTTGCCATTCTCAAACAATGTAGAAAATTAACTATGGACATATTAAAATTATTGATAGGAAAAAAATTGACGCAAATAAAAAGCATAAAACATGCAAACATAACACCAATTTTACCCTAGGAAAACCCCAAATCTGATGAAAACACCACCCAATGGAATTCCATTAGTACTTGTGCCAAAACCAAGACAAGCCAGTGAAGTGAGCGTTCATATCCCACCTCCATGGTCCCATTACAATGAAGTATTTGAAGCCTTTTAAAGGCCCCATCACATGAATTCTATGGGAATATTACCATAGAGAACTGAAGAACAATGGGCCTCAAACCCCCACTAATGACTCATTCAACTTTGACTCATTCCCCCAAGTGAAGTTTACCTAACATTTACCGCTTAAACCTTTTCTTTTGGTTTCCTTGACTAAACCCATCCAAGCCTTCCAAGTGAGTCAACCTCGGTCAATTTAGTCCTTACCCCCCTCAAAGGTTATACCTTGGGTATCCCCATGCCCCAAAGGAGCCCAATTCTAAAACTAAACTTTACCAGCAATTTCTGTGGGGTACACATGCCTTACGAGTATTACAATAGTATGCCCATTTACATGAAATAAATTTTTGAGTTAATTATATTTTTTCCTTTTTTCTTAGTTGTCTTGACCCATCCTCTTACCTTGTCCTTGCTCCACACATTGATCCCTTTCCTTATGATGCTCTCCTCTTGCATTTTCTCTCTCCATGAACAACCCATGGACCATTTCCATAAGCCCCAATGATACTCAATTATCGAGGTGCCAACACAAGTATCCCACCCATTTCCTAACATGATCTTGTTGCTTCTATCCACCAGTTGTTTTTCCAATTTCTCACCACACCACTACTCATATGAAAAATTTCTTGTATTATATAATTAATTGGTCCATTATTTCACATGATTGATCCATGGTTTTCCCTACATCACATTGATCTTGGTAGCCACTTGCTTCTTAGCCATGCATTATGACTCATAAACATGAACATGAACCAAAAATTCATCATGTGGCTAACCTGATGGCTTTTTCCATCTTCGCATGTAAATAATTTTGTAATAAATGAATATCCTTCCATGCATTCTTTGGTCGATTAGGGTACTTCTTATCATCCTAGCCAACATTTTATTTTGATGCCTTTCATAGTGGTGACCCTGAATTTCTTCCCTATCCATTGACATAACAACAACACTAACCTACCACCCATGGTGTTGAACTTGCACACCATACTAGAGATCTCATCATTCAAGATAATGCACATTTTTAGTATATTTTAAAACCTGAAACATTATTTTTTTTGCATAATTTATATAATTGGAAATAATAGGAACACATACAAGATTCTTTCGACTAGTTGAAACGAGCTTGAGAGCTCCTGGAGGCTCACAAACATGTGGAAGAGATACATAACTCCTCTAACTTATGCAACCCTTTGGTTTCCTCATGAAAATATGATGGACTTAGTTGGGTCTCGTATGTTTAAAACTTCATCGACTAGCTGAATATTATTCAAAAGTGAGACAAGGCCAACATTGAATAATTACACCTAGTTATTTACCCAATCAATGAAAAGTCACGAATCCCCCATGACATGTAATCTAGATCAACCTTGTTTCTTAGTCACTTCCAATATGAACCACAAAGCAGGAAATTCTACCTTGTTGTTTGTTACCCTGCTTGGTGCATAATGGAAATACATGCAATGTCTATGGCTAAAATAAAGGACCACCCCAATGTCACAATGAGGATGGTGGTCTTGACTAGTGCCGTCACAGTAACCATAGGGGGTATCATAATCCAAATTTAATAAGATCAACATCCCCTCCTTGATTGGCTTTGAATCCAAATTGAATTCATAGGCCAATGTAGCTAGCCTTTGATGAAAGAGCATTAGGAAAAGAAAACTCCATTTCCACATTTTTAATTCATTTTGTTTTCTTATAGTTTTGTCATTATGATAAGTAAGAAAAAAAATAGGTTGTTAAGATGAGTTGTACTCATGGTATAATGCACATATTTAGTTTAATGAGGTGGCATTCACCCTCTAGAATAGGAAAACCTGTAGGAATCTTCACGAGATGTTGGCTACAACTCCATATTTACTCATGGAGATATTTTGGAATGTTGAGATATATAAAAATAGAAGCGGCCTGATGCTTAAAAATCTATCAAGACATGAAATTCTTTTCCACTTATGTAATTAATAGAAGTAGAGATTATAATTTATTGTGTGCTACAATTTGATTATTTCCTTCCCATGTTATATTAATTTATGGAATAAATCACGATGATTTGAAGCCCATATCAACAAATCTATGTAATGCAATCTTGTTTATATGATTGTGTGTTGTACAAAATACATATGAATTCATTTGATCCTAGTTTTTGATAGGATAGTTCTATGTTTCATTTACACCTATGGAGGAATGTGTTGGCCATAAATTGTGTAGAAGGCATCTGTGGTGGGAGGACCACTAAAAGAGTCACAATCGTAAAAAAATTATGGGAACAATAGTGTATCCCTTGGAGAGTGGAGAAACCTAAAAGTTTTATGGTTGCAATTCTTTTTACACCTAGACCAACCTAAAACATGGCACCATGATGAGTAATATAACATTTGATTTGGGGAACGACTATGTTAATTTTCATGAGGGTGGAGTTTAAACCTCAAAAATAAGAGGCTAGAATCATGATTGCGACCCTAGACTCTTTGAAATCAATGGTCAACCGCCCCCCCCCCCAAACACCCCAGTGGAACCCATGAGGATATTGGATTTTTGATAAATCATTCACTAGGACTTGATCATTTTGAGGGAGAGGCCAGAACATCAAGGGTGAAAGAATAATTGCAGTTCTTCCTTGCAATCAATATACACTCCCTATAAATGTTAATGATCATGGCCATAGAACTTGTGCCCCCCATACTAATAACAACACTAAGTCACCAAGATTTAAATGGGGTATTGGGAGTAATCCCTTCACCAAGGACTTTGATTCTCTAATAATGAGTGGAGCATTAGGTTTTAGGTCCTCTAGGTAAACAAAATAATCATGCGCTAATTGAGAGGGCTTAGGAACCACAAGAAAATAAAATAAAGGCCCCATAATGTATATTTCATCGCATTAAGTGGTATCAAAGTAGGGAACTTTTATAGGTCCAAAGGTTTGAGAAATTTTGGAAAGACTAGAGAAAAACAACTAGCAAGAATGCAACCGAGAAGAGAAGAATGAGAGAGAACTATGACATGTTAGAAACTAATATTAGAGTTGAGTTATATCCAGGGAAGAATGGAAGGCCTGAAGACAACATATATAATAGGACCTGATGTGGGAGACAAGTGAATATATGAGACCGGAAAAGGAGCTCTAAGAAGAGAGCTAACCTAGAAATAGTTGTGAAGATACTTACCAAAGTAGGCTCTAGGAAAAATATGGAGGTGTCACTATATGATGGAAACTTAAATTTGGAATATTTGATCGATTGGATAAACACATTGGAAGAGTAATTTGACTATGAAGACAAGGAGGATGACTAGAAGGTAAAATATGTAGCAAATAGAAAAATGAGACATGCAACATCATGATGGGATAAGCTACAGGCAAATTGGAGAAAGAAGGCAAATAAAAATATTAAGAGATGGGACAAAAGGTCAACCATGTTTAAAATCAAATTCATTCCCAAGGGTTACAAGTTGAATTTGTTTAGACAATTACAAAACCTAAGGCATAAAGCCATGATAGTGAAAGAAAATATTGAAGAATTATACATGTTGAACATTAGAGTAGGCCACACAAAGGAAGGTATTGAGAAGGCATCTTGATATATAAATGGATTGATGTATGATATTCAAGAAGAAATTGGTCTCTTTCTCCTAAAGATAGTGGAGGATCCCTACCAAGAAATGTTAAACTAGAAGAAAATTGGCTAGAAAATAAAGCCAAATGAGTAAAGGAATAATTCAATATTCTAGAGGAAGAGAAAGAAGGGGAAAACATTATTATCAAGAGGTAGATGTAGAGGAAGATAAACTAGAAATTGTATATGTGTGAAAACAAGACATATTCCAGGGGACTATCCTGAGAATAATTCAACAAATCAGAGAGGGGAATCTATTGTAGAAGCTAAATATGAGATAGGAAAGATAAGAAACTTATGAAAGATTTGAATCTTTCATCTAGAAAAAAGTTTTAGTTCAAGTAGAAAAACAAGTTCGCGAATTAGCATAACAAAGAAATGTGTTTAGGATAGTATACAAATCGGAACGAAAATGTTGCAAAGTGATCATTAACAATGGTAGTACAAATAATATAGTTTCTACATAGATTATCGAAGATATGGGATTTTAAATAATGGAGAATCCTACTCGATATCAAGTGTCCTGGTTGGAGAAAGCACATTAGACCTTGGTAAGTGAAAAAGGTAGATTTCCAGATTGGTAGTTGTAAATATGAAATTTTATGTGACATCATGGCTATAGATGTCCATCACATATTTTGGGGACACCATGGAAATATTATAGGAGAGATGTTCATGATGAAAGGAGAAACACTTTCACTTTTTAAAAGGACAACTACAAACATGTCTTATTTCCCTTGGAAGATAAACAAGTCAAAGATGTAGCAAGTTTAAGTACGGTAGTGATGAGTGGGAAATAACTTCTACAATAAATCAGTAAAATGGAAGAGGTGCAATTTGTTTTGATTGGTAAGCCTAGAGTTGTAACTACTAATATATACTTGAGTAAAATTCCTATTGAAATTCATGCAGTATTTGATCATTTTTTTAACATTATTGTTGATAAGTTTCCAAATGCCTTTCCACCTATAAGGCACATCAATCACCACATAGTTGTAACTCGAGGAACAAGTTTACCAAATAAAATGTACTATAGGATGACACCTAAGGAGAATTAAGAAATCATAAATGAGGTTCAAGAGTTTTTGAATAAAGGACTAATTAGAGAGAGTATAAACCCTTCCATTGTACCTATAGTTTCGATTCCAATGAAGGATGGAGGCTAGAGAATGTGTATATATTCCAAATAAATAAATAATATAATGGTAAGGTATACATTCCCTTTACCTCGTATGTATGATATAATGAATTTTTTGAGTGGTTCAAATTATTTTCTAAAAGTAGATCTAAAATGTGGATATCACTAGATTAAGAAGAGAAAGGGAGATGAATGGAAGAATGTCTTTAAAACCAATGGAGGTTTATATGAGTGATTGATTATGCCTTTTTTTACTAATGCACCCAATACATTCATGACACTCATGAATGAACTCAATAATGATTTTATTGGAAAATTTGTAATTGTATATTTGGATGATATTCTAGTATTTAGTGAAACTAGGGAAGAGCATTTGAGGTTTTTGAAGTCGGTACTAAAGAGCTTGTGGTAGGAAAAACTCCTTAGAAACTTGAAGAAATTTTCTTTCATGAAAGTATATTTAACTTATCAAGGTTTTATAACCTCTCTCAAAGGGCTAATGATGGACCCACAAATGGTGAAATATATCAAGGAATGGCCTACACTAAAGAATATGCATGAGGTAAGAAGTTTTCATGGGTTGAATAACTTATATAAAAAGTTTATTAGGAATTTTAGCCATATATTTGAGACTATAGTTGAGACAATAGAAAAGGAACATTAACCATTTAATTGGATTGTAGCTAATATAGTGATTGAATTGTTGAAAGAGAGGATAACTAAGTAGTTGATTTTAGCCTTATCTAATTTTCAAAATGTTTTTCGAGTTAAGTTTGATGTAAGAAAAATGGCCATTGGTGTTGTTCTATGTCAAGAGGATAAACCCATTTATTATTTTAGAGTGAATTTGAATGAAACTAAACAAGAAAGTTCCACCAATGACAAATAATTTTATGTAGTGATACAATCAATAAAAAAGGGGGCATTATCTCATGCCTAGGGAGTTTATTATGTAGACTGACAAGCATGATTTGTGGTTTATAAGCAAGCATGATAAGTTAAATTAGAAGAACACCAAATAGGTTTAGTTCATGAAAATTTTTATTTTTGTTCTTAGACATATAAGTGGAAATACTAATGATGTTGTACATCCTATGAGTAGGAGATGTTTTTATTGTAGGAATTCCAAGTGCGGACTTTGGGATTTGAACGTCTAAAAGAAATGTGAAATGAGGACCTAGAATATATAGAAGCTTATGAATCATGTGAGAATCTAGTGTTGAGTGATAGAAATTCTTGGACTGAATATATAATTCTATTGACGGTGCTTGATGTTTCCACCAATAGGGTGTATCCTCCATGTGAAGTCCCAATTAGATAATAAACCATTTAGAGTAGGAGCCCCATCCAAAGTATCATCATGCCTACCAAAACTTAAGGTTTTCCTTAGGTTAAATGAATAAAATAAGAAAGTATGCACACAACCTTTGAAATCAGTAAGCAAGTTGATACTATGAAACACCAATTGCAATGTGTAAAAGGAGGCTTTCACAGGAGGCAAATAAAAAGTGAATCCATAGAAGGAAAGTAATAATACTATCCTATGGGAGGCACACAAGAGTGGTGAAATATTTTTTAATTATCTAGATAAGTAGTTCACATAGACACAATGATAATTAAATAAAATACATCATACATCCAACAAGATAAGCATCCAAGATAATGAATTAGTTGATTTCTTTAGTACATATGAACATAAAATATACTACAAAAATCTAAAGAATTTCCTTACAACATTTATGATACATGAACGAAAGTGTGTTGGCTCAACGAGCTTCTAATGTTTAAGTGAGATATCTAGGTACATAGTTAGAATGGTGAGAAATTAGGTCCAATATCATAACATTAAGTCATGTCTTGCTTCTCCACAAAATGATCTTTTCTCCCATGCCAAACTACAGAAGCCAAGCTTATCTCTCCAAAGTCTCTGACTCCAAAATACCATTGATTGAGTTGTGAGGTTTCTTTATATCCCCTACAACTCTGAGTTACCCCCATGAATCTTGGTCTCCTAAGTGACCTTTTAACTTCTATTGACTCTTTGCTCAACATGTGAATTTTCATATTCCGCATATGACTCTTGGACTTCCACACATTTACATTTTTTCGTTTTTAAAATACATGATTACACCCCACAACATGTGGGAAAATATATGGACAACATAGGACTATGTGATGACACTTTGAGAGGCCATGAGTTGGACACCATGCCATAAGAATTCATTGTGATGTATCCACACTAAGTGCCTCTCCTTGTTACCATGTCTTACATGATATATTTGATGTATACTCCATCTTCACCCTCTAAAGGGTCTTGGATCAGTATTGGAACCTTGTGAGTTATCATGAGATGTCATCACTTTATCATGGTTTAGGATCTCTCCATCTCTTCATGATGGATCTTCTTTGCGATTCTTCTCTACTAGTGGCTCTTTTTTTCTTCTCCTTCACATCTTCCTTGAGCATCAACTTGCCATGTTTAAGTGGTACACCTGCCAATGAATTTCACAGATGAAAAGGAAATATTAGTCTAGAAATAATCTATTCTATCCCTAATTTTCTCATGGAAAAAGTTGATTGTTACTGGCCTATGTGAGGGCAGAGAGAGGAAGTATTTTATATATTACATAGTTTAGCTTAGTAGTGCATGAGGGAGCACCACTGATCAATAGAAATGCATAATGTATATAAGGAGGGACACTTCAAGGACTAGAGTAGTGAGAGAGTGTAAGAGGTAAGGGTGATGAGCTTGCTAACTGAAAGTGCACAGTGTGTAGGGTTCAATGGAGAGAAAAGCAGGGATAGTGAAGTTTAGATTCACAGTGATTGTGGGAAGGCCTCACTATGCACAATAAATACATAATGCACATCAGAATACAATAAAATGCAAGGCATAACATATTGAGGGGTTCTAGTCAGTATAGGAAGTAAGACTGGGCACTAAAACTACACAATGTGAAATTCTTAAGGGGCATACTCGAATATTACATAGTTGAGGGCTATGGATTCTTAGAAGTGGAATAAATATCCACTATAAATGTGAAATGGGTAGAGGTATTATAATTGCAAGATAGGATTGCGTAGATGGCTTAGGAAAGTAGAAGAAGATAAAGTCACTTTTCCACGAAGACTCTTACTAGACTTCGAGGGAAACAGAGCCTATGTATTGCACAATTTGTCATCTCAAGGGTTTGAAGAAGGTCCCTTTTTCCAATTAGAGTCCACGCACTATAAAAGGAATAAATGATCAATTCTTAGTGTAGTAATTCAGTATAACTAACAAGGGTTAGTGACTGTGATTTGAAGGTGCTCAATATGCATCATAGGAGCTGACATTGAGAAAGACTTAGTGCACAAGTATAGGAGGGATATATTTCATAAATAAGGTTCATGTATAGGTAGTTCTCATCACCTTGTGAAATATTAATGTTTTCATAAATTGCACCTCACAAGAAAACCAAGAAGAGCTTGAAAATGGCTAAGTGTGGGGCTATTAGAATAACAGGGAGAAAAGAATATGAATGGGACTAAAAAAAAAAAATGTGAATTCCATCAATACAATACAATGGAATTCATAGGAGTAATGATTGAAAATCACACCTTGAAATTAAAACAAAGTGACACTTATTTGTAAATGTGACAGTTGAAATGTAGCTTTACGATACTTAGACACAAATTGCGACAAAAGTGTATATTGTGACTAGAAAGTGTGCTAAGATGTGGGAATGTGTCTATCACATATTTTTATGATATATAAGACCATATAATTCCAAAAAGTATGTTGGATATTCCTCTAGTGATGTTTGAATGTGTGACAGATACAAGAGTGAAAATAGCTAAAAGAGACACTTACGATAGTAAGAAAAAACGAAAATGGAACTTGCAAAAGTTAAAGGAATTGAAAGAGAAACATGTCAGAGTGAAGATATAGTGAAAAAGAAACTTCAAGTGAAATAAGGTAAAAGTGACTAGCACGAAAGGGAAAGTGACACTTCTGAAACTAAAGGTACACAAAAGCGAGAGTTCAGAAAAATCATTGGAATGATAAAACAATTAAACAAAAGTGAGAGGGAATGTAAAATGATATTATGAACTAACAATCAACGTAGGTTTTGCAGTTTACTATATTGACCATTTCACAAGCATTGTTCCCAAATATTGTGATGGGCCCTCGTATTGCAATAAGAAAGATGTAACTTCAAAGGCCACCAAATTAAATTATCAACTTAGGGTTCGTACAAACTTAAGAGGTGTTGGCACTATATATGCATCATGAAATGCATCCTTATTTCATTGTTATGATGAAATGAAGTTAATATCATGAAATAAAGCACTAAAATAATTGTACAATGTCAAAGGTGCATTGAAAAGGAAGCCTAGTCTATGGAGTGAAAATAATAGTGCTTGAAATAGAAACCCTAGCTTATGAATAAAGAGAGTAAACTAACCTAACATGAATGAAAGAAAGAAAATTTAATCAATCACTACATTCTAAATAGGTTATATCAATTGACATAGTTCATTAGGTACTTCATGTGGTAATCAAGGAAATCATTCGTGTGCTATCCAATTCATAAATCTGTCAATTAACCCAAATTGTAGAAATGTGTTGCGGGGGTAAAAAGGAAAATACTAAGTGGTATTTGGTCTTCCTAAATCATGGATTTAGAGCCTAGGTGTGATTATTCAAGCCTAAGAGAAAAAAGACAAGATTTTGGAGCAGAAAAGGTAAACTTTAGATGTGCTATAGGAGTGTTACATGACTACTACAAAAAGTGCTACACGAGGTACTGTTTTGATACACGAGTGAGAAAAATTACCAAATCCCCAAGTAAATTAAATTAAATTGACATAGGAATTTTTTATTTATTAATTAGAATTCCCTAGGACTACATTCCAAGTGGCATTAATCTAAAATACCATTGTTAACATGTGCTAAAAAATAGTATAAAATGACTACTGTAAAAACCATAAATTCAAGAACTAGTGAGCTAGTTAACCTACCAAATGCCTAACCTAATAAAGTGAAAATGATATGGAGTGAGTTTTGTTAATAAATTTAATTATTTATGGAACAATACAGTGGAATGAAATAAAATGAAGCTCACTAACATGCTCTAAAAAATAGCAGAAAATTACTACTATTTTTCTATAAGGGACCTCTAGAAATTCTAGATTTGTGAACTAGTAAACCAATCCAAACAGATCAATGATGAATATAAATTTTAAAATATGTTATAAGGATTCATCATACTTTTGAATATGTAAACAACCTATAAAACAACTCACTTCAATCATTTAACCAATATGACCTACAACAAAAGAAGCATGAATAGTAAATGCATAAATAAGAGATGCAATTGAAAAACACATCCAAAGGAAATAAAGAAATTGTACAAGGGTGATATGAGGTGCCTAGGATGGCCAAGCCCATGGAAAATTAGAGTCCTATGAATTAAAACAAGCTTCAGGAGTTGAAAATGACAAAAAACTTCATTATTTTATTCAATCCAAGTACATCCCTGCTAGAAATGAAAGTGAGCTGCTAATAACATGTTTCCTCCACAAGAAGAGTAAGAAATGCATGCCCCTCGACATAAATTCGAACTAGTACTTATAAAAGTATATGAGGAAGCATTGTCCTTGAAAGGAGGAAAATTTCCCCTCCAAAATCCCTCAAAAAGTGGATATGGTTCCCAACAGTAGGAATCTTCATTAAATGATAGGGAACAAATACCTAGATTTTCTCAATCAGTGGAGCTCTAGAATCTGTCAATAATTGCATGATATTGTGTTCACTTATTATCCATTTTTGTTCCATCCTATAGTAGGGAGAAATTCCCTATATTATCTCATTCAAAATTTACTCAATATTGTCTCAATAGTCTACAAAAATAAACAATATTAGGCACATAATAAGCAATGATAAACCAAATTCCTAAGGACCTATTAATACTACTAATTAACTCTATGATGTGCAAGTAATGGGGTCAAATACATGTGGTCAAATACATGTTTTAAGTTCTATAAATAATAAAATGGGCCTAATAAAATGGACAATTCTGGGGCACATCATCTCCCCCTACTGAAATTGTTGCTCACCCTTGAGCAACTTAGCCTTCATCCTCTTCCCTACCTTTCTCATGGTGTTATTTGGTATCTTCTTGATATGTTAGGCAGTTATAGAGGCAATTTCTTCTGAATAGAACTCAACCATAGATGGTCCTATTCTAGGCGGCTACTCTGATCCTGATACCAGTTTGATGGGCAGACCTGGTGTCGTTGTCCCGTATTGTCTACCTTCTTTGATTTTAGAATCTGCATCCATCTATGAGTTCTTTGACTCTTTTTTTCAATTCAAATAAGATGGGTATTGCAAATTTCTCGGGAATAGTCTTTCCTACTTCCACAAATTGATACTAGGACTCCAAGTCAGGATATGGTTTAGGCTCTTGGAGCTCCTGGGGGGGAATTTCTACCTCTTTTGATGTTGTTGCCTCCTCTTGTAGCACTTTTTCTTGATCTTGTAGCATTCTTTTCTAAAACTGTTCCTTCATGTAGCAATTCAAGTATTCCTGTAGTAGTGGTATCCAGTGCTGTAGCACCTCTTCCTTCTCCTGTAAAAAGGTTGTTTGTGCTTTTAGTTTCATTTTTGTGGTCTATCTAGAGGTTGTCCTTGTCATGCATGTCACACAATGTTTAGCCTTGGCTTTGGGGTAGGTGACCACCTCAAATTTATGTTCCCCTGGCCTCAATTCTTTTCATTTTGGCTAAGACGAATTTCCAATTTTGATGGGGACTATACAAGGAGGTTTAGGGTGATGAAAATGATTCTAGATAAAAATGAGACTAATGGTGATGAAAACAAGGTTAGTGTTGATGAAAACAAAGTTAGATGAAAACGAGGCTAGATAAAGATTGAGTTTGGTGAAGTTTTCAGTTTGTGGATGTATGACTTTACTAATCCCTGAAACTTAGACAGACAAAAGAGAAAGTACATAGCACTCATGAAGCCCAAAGGATTCAATTGCATACCTTGCCTACATATGGAGCTACTTTTTGGTGTTGATGTTTTGGATTAAAGGCTTGTTCTGTAGGTCTTTTTGGATCCAAAGACTTTGCTGCAAGTGTTGGATGTGACCTAATTAATGGTTGATGTCTATTGTAAGAGTTTTCCTACTTATGTGATGATGTTTTTTATGACTGCATAGTAGATATGGAAATGATCGAGTTTAGTTTTTTAGTGTCTTTTGTGAGGTAATTTGTTTTCCTCCTTTATTTCCTGCAATTTATTGAGAAAAATATGAATTTTTTATGTTCTCTATTGGCTGAAACTTGACGATGTAAGTCTTTTTCTTTCATGTAGGTGCTCCTGGAACTAGCCACTATTGATTTGCTAAGTGGTCAAGAATTTTGTACCAACTAATCAGGAGGACTTGTAGCTATTGAAGGATCAGGTTGTAATATTTAGATGTCGATGGTGATTGATTTCCAATTCTAGAGCTCGGGTTGCATTCATGTCTGCATGTTTCTCCAAAAAATGGAAGTTAATTTGCTAACTGTTTGAGGTGATTTGTGTCCATGTAGTAGCCGTGCATAAGTTTTTTGGCTAGTCAATGTCGAGGGTATGATCTCTCAATGCTTTATGATGGTCAATTCTTCATTATGGTGCTTCCAAGTGTTTTTGATTATGGTTTTGGAGTGCTTATGTAGACTGCTATAGGACTGCATTGTTTCTTATAGAAGTCACATAGACCTCCCTATGATCCTAATAATCTTCAGAAAATGCATAAAACAACTCTAATAATTCATGTTAAACTGATGGAAAAGGATTAAAAGCTTTCTTTGTGGTGAAAATTGTAGGAGAAAGGGTGAAAATGGGATTTTTTTATGGATAGAGATAAAATTATGGATGGAAAAATGGCTAAATAGTGCAGATTATGGATGATGGAGGTGTAGTAGAATTTTATTTTTTATTCCTTGAAGGAAACATACACTTTGACCCCTCTTTTTATGCCGATCATAATCGTGTAGCAATTCTAGTCACTCTTGTAACAATTGTAGAACACTATTGTAGAAGAATTGTTTTATCCATATCTCTCAAACGGTAGATTGAATTGACCTAAAACTTTGTGAGCATGTTTCCATCATCCTTATTCAACTCCCCATCAAAAAACCTTGCATAATGGATGCACAAATATTGAGAGAAATAAAAAATGGTTGTAGGTGATGGATGCCAATTTCTTGAAAAGTGTGCACTGGAATTTGCTAAAATTCCTTGATCATATTACCATCATCCATATGCATCTCCCCATGAAAATCTCAAAAAAATAATGCACAGTTTTTGAGATATGGCAAAAACAATTTTTTCCCTGTGTATTTTAGTAGTCCTGTAGAAAAACAGAGCCTCCGTTTGGCACTTTAGGACAATAAGGAAAATGAATGGGAAAATCTTGGGAATTATTGGCGAATGTTGGAAATGGATAAGCATGATGGACTGACATGGCATTGATCCTGTTGGAACATCTGAGAAAAGGGGGAGAAAGCCCAATTTTGACTCTTTTTGATTAAGTTTTTGATCAACTTTTTTCTTTTGGTGCTAACTTGTTCTTGTTGCTTGTAAAGGTTGGAGAGCACTTACTCATAAGAGAGATATACATGGAGAAAATGATTTTTTTCCTTTTTTATTTTTTCCTTAGGCCTACAAGTTGCATGAATGAGGTTTTTAACTAGTAGTTATGCCTAGGCGCCTCAATGGAGGTTTTCACCAAAGATATTTTCTTTTTCTCTTTTTTCTTTCCAACCCACTAATAGTCTCAAGGAGATTTTCAATAAGTGAGCCAATATCAAGCACCTCAAAAGAGGTTTTCACCAAAGACTTTATTTTTTCCCTTATTTTCTTTTTATTCCTCTATCCTACCATACTTGAAAAAACCAAAATATCTTTCAAGTGTAGGAATACTTCCAATGGAGCCATGTGAATAACAAGATGACACATACGCGCATGTGTAGGTTCAAAATGTATGCTTTAAGGTGCACCTGAATATTAGAGATTAGATGCTTTGTCTTTGATTATATCAAGCATTGTTGAAGAAGAGTGTGTTGTTGCAGCTTAATGATTGATTGGAACTATATTTCAATATAGTTATGATGCCCCTAGTCCACTCTCACATTTAGATATCTTTTTGTGTCCTCTTCTACCATGGCATTCAAATCTTCCTATTTTTGCAGATTATTCTTTTGCGCACATGAGGATTTGATGGTAAACATGAGGGAAATTTCACAATCTTTGATTCTGGTGTCTGTTCTTCATCAAGTGTAGCCCACAATTCTTCGGCCTTCTCATTTGAATCTTCTTTTTATTAATGTTTTCCTTAAATTACATCAAGATAATTTTTTTTTGCAGTACACTTCTTCAGAAAAATGTATATCGTTTATATTAAGAGGATATCTTTGGAAGTGTTCTACATCAGCATTGTAAGCGGGTTGAGTTGCTTCCTTGTGTGGGTTTGGAAATGGTCTAGCACATATAGTTGAGTGGAACTGGTACTTTGAGATGGATGTGATTGAGGTTGTGGTTGTGCTAGTGGTGGATGATAACATGGAGTTGGATATGGAGGATACTGAGGAAAATATTGAGGATATTGTGGTTTTCTCCCATAATTTCCTTTCCAACCTTGTTTCCAATATTTTTTTTGGGGTTGAGATGGCTAAGCTTGGTAAGGAAAGAGTGTGTTCCAATTACTTTGAGATGGATGTGCATAAGATTGAAATTGTGAATTAGATTCTTGCATCATACAAGCTTCACTAGGATGATGTTATCTTCTTGGAGCTACATAACAAAGCTTCTTTGGTGATTGACTTGCTCCATTGTATTCTTGGTGAAATTCCTTAAACCTTGGTAATGATGGGAAATATTTAGTAGCATGTGATTATACATGGATAAAACAAATATCATCATCTTCTTTTTCCTCATTGCTCATTCTAAACATTTCTACTTGTTCACGTAGATTTCTAAGATTTTTTGTTTTAAAGTTATGAAGGAAATTTCCATGTTCAGCTTGACTTACCAATCTTGATGTTGATTTACTTACTCTTGCCCTTACTCTTGATATGCGCTTGCATGTTTCAATTTTTGTTTCAAATGATAATTGGTATACATCACCTCTACTCATGAGATCAAGGATATCAATCCACTCATTTGTAATTTTTCTATGTAAGAGGGTTTTTAGTGTGTCAAATCCTAAATGGTGCAATTTCTCCCTCTTAAAATTATACATAAATCTATCTATTAGATCCTGTTATGAAACCAGCTCAAGAAAAGATAGAAACGATAGATCAACGCCTTAGAATTCAGCCTCTTCGAGGGGGCAACCTCCTTTACATTACATAAATGAACAATTCTTGGATGATACAAATGACAAAACCTCCTTTCTATATATAGGAGTCTAAGGAGTCACAATATAATCCAGCCGACCTAACAATAATAATATAAAGCCACAAAAATAACAATAGAGGGATTCTATGGGGCACAGAAATAACAATATGGGGGTAATAGGGGCACAACAATATAAATAAGGGGTATAACTACAATAGTAATGGGGTAATCACTAGTATTATAGGGACCCAACATGCCCCTCTCCTTCAAAAAAGTGTTGTCCTCAACGCTTGAGTAGTTCTGGATACTTCTGCATAAAATTCTCATCCTCCCATGTGGAATCTTCAGCGGATAAGTTCTTCCACTTGATAAGATACTCTGAAATTGATCGATTTCGTAGCTGTCGAGTTCTTGTTTCTGTGACTGCTTCTGGTTCCAATATAATTTTTCCTTCCTCGTCAAGTTCTGGCAATATTGTTTGAATTGGGAGCTTGTCACCTATAACCTTCTTTAAACATGAAACATGGAAAACTGGGTGCAATCGAGAAGCTGCAGGAAGCTCCAATTTGTATGCCATAGTACCAATCTTTTGCAACACCTTGTACGGACCATAATACTTTGGTGATAATTTATTATCCTTCTTAGCTTGCTTTAGGGACATTTGCTTATATGGTTGTAGCCGTAGGAATACCCAATCACCTACATCAAAACTTCTTTCACTGCGATGTTGATCTGCCTGTTGTTTCATTCTATTTTGTGCCAACACGAGGTTATCCTTTAAGAGTTGGAGGACTTGTTGTTGATGTTCGATGTGATGTTCCACTGCCTGAACCTTAGAATTTTCTCTTAAATATGATGTGATGGATGGTGGTTGATACCCATAAAGTGCCATAAATGGGGTCATTTTTGTTGCTGTATGGAAGGAAGTGTTATACCACCATTCAGCCAGAGGCAACCATTTGACCCATTGTGTCTGTTTATCAGATACAAAGCAACGAAGATATCCTTCCAAACATTTGTTTACTATCTCAGTTTGCCCATCAGATTGAGGATGATAAGATGAGCTATGAGCTAACTGAGTACCAAGACAAGAAAATAATTCTGTCCAAAAATTTCCAGTGAAAATGGGATCTCTGTCACTTACAATAATCTTTGGGTTTCCATGTAGCTTTTGAACTGTTTCCATAAATGCAGTAGAAACTGTACTGGCTTTAAATGGATGTGATAATGCACAAAAGTGTGCATACTTGGTAAGTCTGTCAACTACCACCATGATGACACTCTTTCCCTCAGACTTGGGTAAACCTGTGATAAAATCCATTGAAACCTCCTCCCAACGTTGGCTTGGAATGGATAAAGGTTGTAATAGACCTGGTGTCTTAATTGTTTCAACTTTATTTTCTGGCAAACCAAACATTCCGCCACAAACTTTTGAATATCTGATTTAAGGCCATCCCAAAAAAATTCCTTCTTAACCCTGTGGTAAGTTTTTAAAAATCCTGAGTGCCCTCCTAAGGGAGAAGTGTGCAATTCCATAAGAATCTTTTGTTTTAGCTGGGAATTCTTACAGAGGTATAAGCGATCTTTGTACCATAACGAATCATTTTGCCAGCTAAATGTATCAGAAGTACTGGAATCTTGTTGTAGCTTTCGAATAAGTGCCCACACTTCTTCGTCATTCTTCCATTCCTCCCTTGCTTCATTTATCCAATCTGGTTGGATAATAGAAATGGCACACAACAATGCTTCCACATCCTCATCCTTTCTTGAGAGTGCATCTGCCACCACATTTTGCTTCCCTTTTTTGTAGATGATTTCAAAGTCATAACCCAACATCTTTGTGACCCACTTTTGTTGCTCTTCAGAGGATAATCTTTGTTCTAAAAAGTATTTAAGGCTATCATGATCCGTTTTTACCTTGAAGTGTCTTCCCATTAGGTAGGGTCGCCATTTCTTAAGTGCATGGAGTATTGCCAACATTTCCTTCTCATAAATAGCTTTGCTTAAAAACTTTCCCTTGATTGGACGACTTTCAAAAGCAATGGGTCTTTCATCTTGCATTAGAACAGCACCAATTCCATTTCCTGAAGCATCACATTCCACAATAAAGGTTTTTGTGAAGTCCGGTGTAGCTAAGACCGGTGCTTGGCACATTGCCTCTTTAAGATGTTCAAAGGCCTTTGTTGCTTCCGGAGTCCATGAAAATGAATCTTTCTTCAATAATGTTGTTAGAGGTGCTGCTATTCTCCCATAATTCTTAACAAACTTGCGATAATACCCTGTCAACCCAAGAAATCCTCGCAGATGCTTTATGGATGTGGGGATTTTCCATTCCTTAATGGCTTTAATTTTGCTAGGGTCTACCTTAACTCCTTCATGAGATACAATATGACCCAAATATTCCACCTCCTGGACTCCAAAGAAACATTTGGATCTTTTTGCATATAATTGTTTCTCCTCCAATAGTTGTAGCACCCTGTCAACATGTTCAACATGATCCTTCCAAGACTTGCTGTAGATTAGTATATCATCAAAAAATACTAACACAAATTTTCTAAGGAATGGTTTGAAAATTGAATTCATCAAACCTTGAAATGTTGAAGGTGCATTGGTAAGGCCAAAAGGCATGACCAAAAATTCATAATGACCCTCATGAGTTCTAAATGCCATTTTCGGAATGTCTTCAATCTTCATTCTGATTTGATGATATCCCGAACGAAGATCCAACTTGGTGAAGTAAATTGATCCATGCAATTCATCCAGTAATTCATCAATAACAGGAATGGGGAACTTATCTTTAATAGTGAGCTTGTTGAGCTCCCTATAATCCGGACACATGCGCCATGATCCATCCTTCTTGTGCACCAATACTACTGGAGCTGAGAAAGAACTTTGACTCGGTTGAATTATACCAGCCTCTAGCATTTCTGCAACCATACGTTCAATTTCACTTTTTTGGACATAGGGATATCTGTACGGCCTGATGTTTGGAGGAACACTTCCTGGAATCAGATGAATAGCATGATCATGATCACGCATAGGTGGGAGACCTTTTGGAGTCTCAAATACCTTGGAATGATTGTCCAGGACTTTTTGGAGATCTGGAGAAATAGATGATTCCAATGTGGAAACATCTAGCGAACATAATTGTGCAATTACACCTCTTTGCTCCTTTTTTAGAAGCTTTGTCATGCCATTAGAGCTGATTATCTTTCCTGGTTTCCCTGCAATACCCCTTAATTCAACTTCCTTTCCTTCCGTAGAAAATTTGATGAAAAGTTCTTGAAAATTAAAAGCTATTGTACCCAAGGATTGTAGCCATTGGACTCCTAGTACAACATCAGCACCTCCCATTGGAATGGAAAGCATTGGGCTAGTCAATACATATTCTCCCATGGATAGCTTGATATTATGGCACTTTCCAGAGCAATTTATTGTTCCTCCATTTGCAATCATCACTTGACACTCTGGTGCTGGATATAGGAAGCAATTCAATTCTTTTGCTACCCTACAATGAATAAAATTGTGGGTGCTTCCTGAATCAATCAACACTATTACCTTTTTCTTCTTGATTTGTCCTTCTATCTTGATGGTTTGAGGAGTGGTAATTCCCGCCAATGCATTACAAGATATGGTCGGATTTATTTGTTCTTCATCTAGGCTTTGTTCCTGGAGTATATCTTCTTCTTTTGACCTTTCTTGCTCCTTTTCTTCTTCCTCTTCACAATCTATGTAGAATAATTTCTTCTCAGCACACTTATGACCTTTAGTGTATTTGCTATCACAACTGTAACAAAGCCCTTTTGCTCTTTTTTCTTCCAATTTTTGTGGTGTCAACCTTATAGGTTGTGGAAGACTAGGGGCAACAACACTTCCGTCTTTATAGTTGTGAGTGGTATGCTTCCTAGTTGCCATAATTTTGCTTTCCATTTTTCTTGCTAACCTGAATGCCTTCTCTAATGAATCAGGTTCCCAAAGGCGAACATCATGTTGGATATTATCCTTTAAAGACCCTATGAACACATCAATCCTATGCTCCTCTGGAATATCTTTTACCCTTATGTTCAATTTTTGGAACTCCTCAATGTGCTCCATTACTGAACCCTTTTGTTTGAGACTTATCAATTGGCTAAAAAAAGTGTTGCTTTTTGTATCTTCATAATGTGCTATCAATTCTTCCGTAAAAATTGCCCAAGTGATAAATTGTTTACGAGAGCAAAGCCATTGATACCATACAAACTGATTTGGTTCCAAATATACAGTTGCCATACGTACCTTTTGTGTGTTTTGCACATTATTGAGATCGAAGAATTGCTCCATCTGTAATATCCATGTGGCGGGATCCTTGCCATCAAACTTCCTCATATCGATTTTTGGAATATGGTGATTCTTCGATCCAACATTAGCGTCTATGGAATCATGATTAACATTTCTTTTGTTCTCATCATGAGTTTCCTTTACTACCTTTTCACCATTAGTGACCCTTTCTTGTAGCAACTTCTTCAATTCTTCCATGTCTGTCTTCAAATCTATCTTCAAATCATCCATCTTACCTTCCATGCCCTTTATCTTAGATTCCACGCCATTTATCTTAGATTCCACGCCACTTATCTTAGCCTCTGTTAGCTTTTGTGAGCGTGACATTTGTTGCACTTGTTCTTGTAATTTTGATATATCATGTAGCATTTCTTCCTCTTCTTCATGAGTCATGCTAGAGCTTTCAGGTTCCTTACTAGGTGTTTGCATTTTCTTTCCTCGGGGCATCAGTTACCGATAATAATGCTTTACTATGCCCTTTGAATTCCGTTAAACCAAGCTTACACAAAAATTAAAAAAAAAAAACTACACACCTTTTTTCACTTTATAGAAGCCTGATATTGAATCTGATGTATCTCTGTAATTTCGGATCATCCAGTTCTAAAATTTCTACCTGTAGTAGCCATCTGCGTCCTCTTTCCAATGCCACAAGTCTGAGCCAAATTGGATTCTCCAAGGAAGAGTTATGTGAAATCTCCCACAGTGACTTGCTTTTAGATTGGTTCAGTATATCGAACTTGTACGACGTACCACGCATCACTGTTTCAACCTTTGAATCTGAAACACACACACAAGAAACTGTAGTCCATCCTCTTTCTGTACCTTCTTACGAAATTTCAATCCGATCACCAGAGGGAAAGTTCTGACGATTTTCCCCAGGTCACCTATTTTGAAAGTAATTCAGGAGTCTGCAAAAAGACCAACTTCCTCAGATCATATCTCCGCACATATCACGCGAAAATCTCTGCAATTTGGACCCGAGGTTTAGCACAATTTCTTCTCAAATGCGTTTTTTTTGCGACTTCTGAAACGCCACAAACAAAAAGTTATAGTGAAAATGCCACGATGACCTGTTTGGAGCAGCGAAACCCTAGAATCCAAAGCTCTGATACCAAATGTTATGAAACCAGCTCAAGAAAAGATAGAAAAGATAGATCAACGCCTTAGAATTCAGCCTCTTCGAGGGGGCAACCTCCTTTACATTACATAAATGAACAATTCTTGGATGATACAAATGACAAAACCTCCTTTCTATATATAGGAGTCTAAGGAGTCACAATAGATCGTCATGGATTTGATCTTATTTCTGGGTCATTCTAAATATTTCTTCTTTAAGATCATCATATTTATATTTTTCTAGAAATATCTTTTGCATGTCATTCCATGACCATATTGAAATAGTCCCTAAACTCATGAACAATTTAAGAGCTCTATCCTTCAATTTTGTTGGAAAAAATCTCAAATTTTGTGTTTAGTAAGTAACCATAAGATCTAAAAAGGATTTCAAATTCAAAGAGAAAGGTTTCTAGATTCTCTGACCTCATACCATGGAATTCAGGAAGGAAAGATGGAGGGATGCTATTCATATGAACACCTCTATCAGTATCTTGAATGGGAAATCTAGGAGGGTCTTCCTCATTGTCATCATCTCCATCCATTTCTCCTACCCTTTCTCTCACCTCCTCTTCTTCTACCCAAAAAAGTGGATGGTGATGTGGCTCTTGTTTCACCATGTGCTCAAGTGGGGGTGTGGTATTGATGAAATTTTTTGTCTTTATGATTATTTTTGAATGAAAACACTAATACAATGTAATTTTCTATTTTGAAAGATGCCTAGTGAAATTTCTGCATAAAGTAAAAGAAATGAAGCAACTAGGCAAGAAAAATATGCATAGTTTGAAACCTCCCTTGCAATGATGCCAAAAAGGGATGATCCCTAGTATTGAAACAAGAATGTTGCAACTCCCAAGGATACCAACTCAAATTATCAACCCGAGTTTCGTACAAACTTAAGAGGTGTTGAAATTAAATGTGCAACATGCAATGTATCATTATTTTGTTGATAACATGAAATGAAGTGAATATCATGAAATCAAACACTAACCTGATAGAAAATTGTGAGAGATCACAAAGAGACATTACATATAGCAAACCAAGATTCAATGTCTTTATTGATTATCAGAGATACAAATATATAGGGCATAGATTACTGACTTTGACACATCTAGATCATGACTCCAACTCATGCATTGGAATCAACAACTTTTAGACTTATGCCTAGGGACTCACAATGACACCTACACATGACATGGAAGCATTACTTCCAACACCATCCCTTAATGATTCCATGGAAAACATTAAAAACACATATTACAACAACAATACGATATATGTCTTCCTGTTCTTCATCAACACTCACATCCACCCTGGAATATCGCAAGCATCACTCTTTCTTCATCACCACATCTTCGGGATGTCACTTGACCTCCATTTAAAGCATAACTTCCTTAGACCATCTTTGACATGCTTTGCAGAATTGACGCTTCTTAACCTCCTGGAGCATGATGGGTTAGTCTCGATCTGAACCATCCTTTGGACACACCTCCATCTGTTGAACACATGGTCTTCTGCGATATTCCCTAGTTATCTAGGATGGTAGTTTGAGTACCGAATGTACTCAGCAGTAAATTTTACAAGATTACCTCTTAAACACTTAATCAAATTAACCTCTAAGTTGATGTTCCTGGCTCCACATGATGGCACCAACTTAGAATATATTATACATAATAAAATTAGTGATATGTTCTTGTGTCACCATATGCATCAAGAACCACCAATTTGAAAATATGCTCATCTATTGTATAATTACTCCTTCATTTGATTTTTCACACATTACACTTGTGCAATAACATACTATAATTTCAACTTATATCACAAACTAAAAAAAACCGATAAACAAATATTTTATGACAGATTTAACATTCCAACTTCCTTCAATTACTTACATCCTCGTTCATGTGCAACATATTTTGAGTGACATGAAACTCTTTTGGAATAAATTTAACACTAATTGGCTTTCCCATAGTTATTGTCAACAAGCTACTATTGCAGAGAAACAACCATCTCACTTCCTAACTCTCGGCCTTCCAATCCACGTGACCAAATTCTCTTTTTTTCTCTTTTACAAATTCTCTTTTGTTGACCAATGAGCTACCCTCAAAGAAGTGGACTTCATAATGGATTGAACTATTACAAATTGCACCATTCACTAGTCAAAAGGCTTCCATCTACTTGACCATCGTCATTTCTCCAGCATGCATGCAGATCTCACACATGGATCTAGGAGATAGACCGATCATTCACATTTTCCACACCGTAACTTCAAAAATATTTCATGTTAATTACTCAAGTCTTGTTAGGAGAAGAGTTTTTCAGAGATGGTCTTGCAGATTCATATTTAGTCCCCAATGCAGTCGACCCAATCACATCTTTCTCAGGTGCAAACATTGTTGTTGACCCCTCCCTTCAAAAATAATGATGCTGTGGATGCTCCTTGGCTTTCCACAACAACCAGATCTTAGATCTAGGAACCAGATCTCAGATCTAACAACTAGTTCTTAGATCCAGATATGGTTTCACGCTCCACAATTATGCCTTCGTGGGTTTATTTCACCTTAGATCTGACCTGTCCTCCTTTTATTCAAATTAATTCACTTTTTCCTCATTGTTCATTCCACAGGGAAATATCGTCAGCTACCTGTGCTTTTATCTCGCACGGATCCAGAGGGAATCAATGCATCTTTCTCTAATTTGATTTCCTAGCAACTACAGGGGAGAGGTATATAATTCCTTATTTATCCCTGGTGAACCATGGCCCTCTTCCTGCAAATTGAATTATTCACCGTGTTCCCAAATACAGTTGTCTCCTCTAGAAAATCAACAAGATTACTAGAGCTACTAAATCACAGCGGTGACTCCTCTTTTGACACCGTGTAGGAAAATTCACTCCTGACAGTGGAGTTACAACTATCTTTAATTGAAAAAGTAGGGTTTTTAATCAAACAAGGGTTTGAAAACAACACACCCACTAAAATCACTCACACAGGAAATAATCTATAGATCTACACTAATAAGGAAATTAAACACTAAACTAATCTATGTACAAAGTATTCACTTTCATGGCTCTCACATTTTCCTGGCCTTCACATAAGGGAATCAACCTAGAATAGGCTCTGATACTATGATAGAAATTTAAATAGAGCAGTGAGAGGCAATGGTTGCACACCACATAAATTAATCGCACACCTTGTTTTATTATTGATCTCAATAGTTACAATATATAGCACTTAACAGACTTCGACACATATAGATGAGAACTCCAACTCATTACACAGGAATCGAGAGCTTCTAGATTGAAACCTAGGATCTCATATTGACAACTAGACATGAAATGGAAAGAACATGCAATGTATCATTATTTTGTTGATAAAATGCAATGAAGTGAATATCATGAAATCAAACACTAACCTAAATTCATAATGTGAAAGTTGCATTGAAAAGGAAACCTAGTCTATGGAGTAGAAATAATAGTGCTTGAAATAGGAACCCTAGCTTATGAACAAAGAAAGTAAAATAATATAACATTCATGAAGGAAAGAGAATGTAATCAATAAACGAATGCCAAATATTTTAGATATATTGAAAAATTTCATTATATACTTCATGCATAAATCAAGGGAATCATTATTGTGCTATCTCATTCATAAATCTATCCATTAATTGAAATTATTGAAATGTATTGCAAGGGTAAAAAGGAAAATCTAAGTGGTATTTGGTCTTCCTAAACCATGGATTTAGAGCCTAGGGGCCATTATTCAAGCCTGAGAGCAAAAACCAAGCTTTTAGAGTAGATATGGTTAAGTTTACACATGCTACAGGAGTGCTATAGGACTGCTATAGAAGGTGCTACAGGTGGCGCTACAGGAGGCCCTATTTTGCTTTAGGAGAGAGATAACTTGCCGAATGCCAAAGTAAACAAAATAAAAATGAGATGGAAATTTTTTTTTTAAGTCGGATTTCCTAGGACTATGTTGCAAGTGGAATCACTCCAAAATACCCCCATTAACACATGCTGAAATATAGAAGAAAATTACTACTCTAAAAACCGGAAATTCAAAAACTAGTGAGCTAGTTAGCCTACCACATGCCTAACCTACTCAACTGAAAATTATATGGGGTAAATTTCTTTATTAACTCAAATATTTTTATGACCAAATTAAAATATAATCCACTCAAATGAATATCATTAATATGTTCTAAAAAATAACAGAAAAGTACTACTATTTTGCTACAAGGGACTTCGAGAAATTCTAGATTTGTAAACTAGTAAACTAATTGATGTAGCTTAATGATGAACATAACTTTTAAAATATGTTATAAGTATTCACCATGCTTGCGAGTATGTAAATCACCTGAAAAAAGCTCACTTCAATCATTTAACCAATATGGCATACAACAAAAGAATCATGAATAGTAAATGCAGAAATAAGAGATGCAAGTGAAAAATACATCTAAAGGAAATAAAGAAATTATACAAGAGGGATCTAAGGTTCCTGGGATGGTTAATCCCAAAGAAACTCAAAGTCATGTGGAAGAATCCAAGCTTTAGAAGCTAAAAATGATGAGTTTTATCCACAAGAAGACTAAGAAATACATGTTCCTAGAGGAAAATTCGAATTTTTACTTATAAAATAGATGAGGAAGCATTTTCCTTTAAAGGATGTAGTTTTCCCTTCCAAAATCCCTCAAAAAGTGGATTTGGTTCCCAGCAATAGGAATTGGCATTAAATGACAAGGAACACATTCGAATATTTTCGCAATTAGTGGAGCTCCAAAAGTTGTCAATTATTTCATGATATTTTGTTCATTTATTATATAATGTTGGTCCATCCTATAGTAGGGAGAAAGTCCCTATATTATCTCATTCAAAATTTATTCAATATTCTCTCAATATTCTGGAAAAGGAAAAAATATTAGGCACATAATAAGCAAGGATAAACCAAATTCCTAAGGACCCATTAATACTACAAAAAATCTATGATGTGAAATTAAGGGGGTCAAATACATGTTTTAAGTGTTTATAAATAATCAAATGGGCCTAATAAAATGGACAATTGTGGGTCCCATTAGATTGCACAAGCCTTACTTTCAAGAGTTGCACAATGCCTATCTGAGCTTGCATAGAAAGAAGTGCATGTGCGAATTTATCAAGGATTGAGGATGCATGAACAAGTGAATTTGAAACTTAGAACCTAAGAAGAAGACTTAAACTGACCATGAAGTGACCATGGAACAATAGATCACAGGATTCTCAGTAGGCTAAAGAATTCTAGTGTAGGTAAAATTTTGGAGGGTGTTTGATGCAATGTCAATAGATTCAGAAGGGACTATTTTTCAAGGGAAGCTGATTATGAATTCTAAATCATTTACGAGAGGAAATTTGTTGAAAAAAATAGAGTGGAGAAATAATTGGTCACTTCAACCATGATAAAGAATATGCTAAGCTCGAATCATTTTATTTCTAGCTAGGAATCAGATCTGGTGTCAAACAAATTATGGATAACTACAAAATTTGTCAAGATGCTAAAGGGAAGAAATAAAATGTTGGTTTATATCAACCATTACCCATATCAAGTAGACCGTAGAGATGATCATGCATCCGACGAAGTTCCCATGTGGTTGTGATCTTTTCCATTACTTGGTCTCTTGGTCCTTCTCCTCAAATCCATGGGAGTGATCTCAACATGTCACATTTTCCTGTTGTCGCTGAGCAATAGGTTAGCATTGTTTCAACAGGAAATTACTGCTACTAGAATGTGGCCCTAGAAATCCCATCTGTGTAGTTTCTTCATGCAAGATAGATAGGGAAGCTTGGTCAACTCTACACAGTTTTGAGGCACAGGACACTGCTACAGGATGGGGGTTGTGGGAGGAAACCTCTGTGCAATTCCTCACATTAGGGCTGGCTCCCTAATTGCTCTATGAATTTATGGAGAGAAGTGCTGACAGGGGTCTCTGCGGGCTACAGGATTTCAACAGACCAGGGAGGAAGCTTGGTGGTTGTAGAAGCAAAGTGCAATGTTTTGGGAAACTGAATGAGGCTAGGTTTCTTAGGAAATGGCTAAGTGTGAGATCAGTGACACAAATGTAAATAGTGATAGGACTCAACTATGATCACACATAGACACTTAGTCACACAATTTAGACAATCGAGAATGCATAAGACATTTTTGTCTTGATGTGGCAACCTTCATGACAAGAGTGCATGAAGTGAGTATGAAACATATCTATGTGATGACAATCATGCATACACACACAATTCAATTGAAGCATAAAACATTTCCTTTGCAAGAAAAACAACAACCCCTATGCCCAAAGATGACACATGCTACACAAATTTGAGAACACAAAAAAATTTTAGGATCAAGGAGGGGAGCTTGAAATCATTAACTTACCTACAAGTGACCAAGGATGATCAATTGTAGGATCCAAGGTAGCCTCCAAAATTTGTATGCGAGCCAAAATTTTGGATCGTGGTTGTAGGTGCTACAACATTGGTGACACAATGGTAGAACTCCAGCTCTTTGTATGTACCTTGTTTCGTGAAAAGCGAGTCTAACCCTTTCGGAAGTATTTTTTTGTTTCCTTCATCTTGATGGCTTCCACACTAGCTTGTGTGAAATATGTAGTCCCTACTATTCTCTTGATTGGTCAGAACACATTCAAAGCCAAGTCAACTTAGTTGTTTTGATTGGGGATGAGGGGTATATGATGGACAAGTAATATAACTTTCAAAGTTTAATTTTATTCTTTGGTGTTGCTCGTCTACCAGCAGGACTGGAAAGTACCACGGTAGATTCACACAATAACATAAGCATCACTCAACTGCTAGTGAGCCTGGTCAGTACCTCAACGAAATTACCTGCATCACCTCTCTGTGTAGGAAGCCTTTCCCTCCTTTTGCCTTATTCATTTTTCATTTTTTTATTTTCTCATTTTTGAAAGAACTATGCATAGGAACTTATTTATTTTAGGGGCAGAAAAGGGATCTTGACTTATTGAGGGCTGAAGAGGTTTTTCCTTCACAAAATTATGTTATATATACCTCTGATATACTTCTTAAGGTTTTCCCCCTCACCTTACGACTGAGCTGACAAGGGTTAAACCAAAAGAACTGATTAGAGTAGGTGGTACTAGTTAACAGTGCAAACATTGTGTTTTCACAAAGATTCACTCTGAACATAACATATTTTCCATCAAGCCATCATTGACTGAAGACAATAAGCTCTTCATAAAGAGAGAGGACAATAGATAACCAAGTGTTGATAGTTGTACAACTCCTCTTAGATTTTCCCAGCTTGTCTCAAGAGCCAAACACGACTTCACGAGAGGTTAAGCTATGGGTACAAGAAAGCAAAGAAAGAAAAAAAGAAAAAAGCAGAATTAAAGTGAAAGAAAAAAAAGTAAGAAAAGCAAGCAAGCAAGCAAGCCAAGCCAGGTAAGCACGAAAGAAAACATGCAAACCAAAAGAAAAGCAACGAATTAAGTATAGAGTACTCCTACTCCGATGCTAAATAATGCATGGGCTTACTCAAGCTAAGTGATATTTCCAATGTAGCCACTGGCGCATTGGATGGCCCATTTTGTTGAAGGCATGAAAAATATGCATGTAAACTAGTGAATTAGAAATATTGATCAGCAAAGACCAACAAGCTCCGATTTCTGAAACATCCACAGAAAGGAAAGAAGTGAATGCACAAGGCAGACATTCTATAGACTTAACATGGTGTTGTGACACACTCCATGCAAATGATAAGCATGCACACTCTCTCCACAGTGACAGATAAGAAAAAATGAGAAAGAGAGACAACTTATGCCTTGCAAGTGTGCTTGTTGTGTATGATTCCTCCCGTGCATAAGCGATGGGATCATGTGATTCAAGTGGAGGAAGAGAAATATGTGTGTTTAGTTGATCTTCAATGAAAAGTAGAGAGTGATGAGGAGCCTTGGGTGTTTAAAAAATTTTCTAATCAGAAATGGAACTAACCTTAGGAGAGCGAGGGCCTCACATAACCATCAGCTCAGGCTGAAGTGCCTCGACAACCTGTGGGGTTTCTGCTCTATTAATAGATAGATAATCGAAGACCAGTGGCTTAGATAGATTAATAATGAGTGAATCAACGTTGCGATAAAATGAATATGTATAGAGATAATGATAACCACGATCATAAAGTTTGGGATATTCATTGGCATCCTCATAATTTGATGAATCGTATAGAGGGGTAGATGAGAAACAAGGAGGTTCACCCTCTATTTTTTCAGAAATGAAATATGACAGATAGGATGGATTTTCAGAGGAAGATGTGCCATCTCCATAATGTAATGATAAGTTGACATCCAGATTTTCCTATCAATGATTAGAAGTAGAAACATCCAGAAATGAGTTTTCACAGGGAGAATCAAAAGTGGTAGAATCACAAGGATGTCATGATAGAGCGAATGAGGCACGGATGGAAGGGAGTCATCGTTCACCACGGGTTCTTGTTTATATTCTCGCACATGCTCATCATGAAATATAACGTAGGTTGGTTGCACAACACCAACTCCATCAACAACTTGATCCTTGTTCACAACAAGTGTGGAGTCCGGAATAGAAGAACAAAAGATAGTATAGCCTAGGGGATCAATGGAATGCGGGGACGCAGGTTGAGGGAATGAATCAATGTGACAACAACATGCTTGCAAGCCAAACTTGTAGAAATATTGAGCGAAGGTGGGGTGGGAGGATGTGGTAGTTCAAGGGTCGTGCACCTTCTCCCACCTCGCACTATAGAGCTAGAACTGTTTGATGAGAAGAGGATGAATAGTCACTTGTGACAGTGACCTTGTCTGTCACAAATTTGGCATCTCTAACACTGAGGTATGCTGTGAGGGGTTTGAATGGTTCTAATAATTTCTGATTTTCAGATATGTAAAGAAGATACTTAAATATTCCATTGAGAAATTCCCAATCAATCTCGTCTTCAAGAAATCAGTACATAAGATTACAAAAGTGTGTGTGAAATTGCTGAACGGATTCATTGGGTGGTTTTCATAATTTCAGAATTTCTTTATTGAGTGCTTTATGGTCAAAATGACTGAAACCATAGTCTATCTCTCTGACTAGATGAGGGAGAGAGTGAATATATTTTTCAGGTTGTGTGGCACACCAATGTAGTGGGTGCCCTCGAAGCGTGTATGTGAACAATGAGTAGGTCATGTAATATTCATAGATTTCATGCCTTTCATAGGAGCCTATAATGCCAACTGGGTGTCTAAACAAGGGTACTTGGACTCCACCATCATATGTTTTACGTGACAAGTTATTTGAGATCTCTTCCGAGATTTTAAGGTTGTTTCCTTAAGACATAGACTGTAGAAGGTAAATTATGTGGTTCTTCATGATAAGTATGCAAAGCTTCAAAATAGATTGTGAGGACTCAGCTTGTCATCTAACCCTCCTTTTAGTGTTGTAAATGTTGACAGTGTTGGACCTGCAAACATTCAGGTGATATCCCCAATATGAAATCCCAACTAGACCTCACACCGCTTGGGGTAGGAGTCCCATCCAATATGATGACCCGGATGCCCTTATCTTAAAGATACGCCTTAGCTCTTGCTTATCAATACATGATAGTAGATTACTTTGCATTCAAACAATGAGGTTTGTGTGTTTCGTGAGTGCTTAGTGTTGCTTGTGTGAACATTATTTCACTGTGGAGGGAGAGGGTGAGAGTGAGTCTCAAGTTGAAAGGGAATAGTCCCAACTCTATTAGAGGCACACATAGTAGGACATGCAGATCTTCCAATAGAGTAATCCACATGGATGTGGCAGTCACAAACACAAAGTGAACAAATAGCACGTACAATACCCCACGGAATAGTCAACACAAGTGCGACGGTCGTTATAACAAGTTTACGATAATGAATATGTCGAGTGTCCGGCGGAATAGTCCACATGGGTGTGACAACATTAACAACTGATACAACACATTTCTGAAAGCATATGTACTAGAAAAATTGAAATAGTTCAACTGCCTTAATACAGATTA
The DNA here is from genome assembly GCA_031772625.1 of Pinus tabuliformis. Lineage (NCBI taxonomy): Eukaryota > Viridiplantae > Streptophyta > Pinopsida > Pinales > Pinaceae > Pinus > Pinus tabuliformis. Next base: position 281,709,800 of record CM062804.1, on the reverse strand, counting down.
AAGCAACATGCATTACAAGCATCCAAAGAATAATATTACAAACGAATATAATACATGTGTGAAAACGTGCTGGCATGTTAACATGCTTCTAAATTAAGTGAAAGTTCGAAGACACATCCATAGAAAATTACATCACTAACCTCAATAATGTGGCATTGGAGCCACTTCTCACTCCTCAAAGAAAAGACTACAGACTCCCAAGGCTATGTGGGAGGCGCCAAGGTGAAAAATCTCTTGCATGTACAAATGAGGGGTATATATATAGCCAAGGGTGAAACTGACCCTTATGACTGTTCGACTTCCCTCATCACTGTTCAACTTACATGACTCTTCGATTTACATGAATCTTTGACTTCATCCGTGGGTCTCTTGGACTTCCACGTTACATTACATTGATTGCACAATTATGACCTAAACTAGTGATGTGGTTGAGGTGATTCATGAAACAACTTGACATGATACTATAGGTATGCACATGCTGTTTGTGTTGTTCATGTCGATTTGTTGTGCTGCTAAGTAATGAGTGTGCCGTGGTGTACCATAGCTTCACCTCCACATGGCAGAGTGTGTAGAGTCTTTAATGGTCTTAGTGTTCTCTTTATAGTTCATGCATGTGCATGTGTCTCCTTCACTTGCTAGTTGGTATGCTTCATGTGTTCATCCAACCATGAGTAAGTCTTCTAGCATGCACTTCTTTTTTATCCCGTTCATCGTCGCGCCATGCCTCATCCATGTACCTAATTTTGCAATCACTCATGAGGGTATGACATCAAATCTAGAAATCGCCTAGTCTACCATGATGCATCATCTTTCATTTTTAGGTGTAGGTGACTGAGAGAGAGGACGAGGCTCCAAAACAGTGCAAAGAACATGTGAAGCTGGGATGCAGGGCTATAAAAAAAATGTGCATAGTTCATGGGAGGTTGGGATGATTAGTCTAGTTCAGTAGTGACATTCTGCGGGATCTGGCTCAGCTGGGAGGCAGAGCTACACAACTATTTGGGGGAAGGTAGTGCAGGGAGCAGAGGTCATTAGCATTGAAAATTGCGCAGATTTTCATGGGAGGCTGGGAATGGGCTATAGGATCTTGCTTGACAAAATTGCATAGGACTGGGAGATAGTCATGTTGAACATGCCTGTGTAGTTCCTGCGCTGATCAGTGTGTCAGGAAGTTGGTGGACATTCCAGGAATACTGCACAATTTTCAGGAGGAGAAGTAGGTTGGCTGACAGGGAAACTGACTAACAAAATTGCGCAATTTTTAGAGAGAGTGTAGTGACAAGATGCAGGTGTTTGTCCGTCTTGTCTATGCAATTTATTTAGTCAGTGGAGGTAGGCATGCTGAGAGCTTTTGCACAATGTTTTTGAGGAGTGAAGCCCGGGGTCACTGCCCGGTCAAACTCTTTGGTTGACCAACGAGAGGCTTCATGGATTGGCTTGTGGGTAGCGCATATTGAGATGTCCTCTTGGGCAACTTCTATGCCATTCTAGGTGACAATCAGCTAGGTCAATTATGTTATTGCATAGTGCAGATTGCCTAGGAGGTAGCCTCAAGATCTGTGCAATTCTGGGAAGTAGTACTTGGTCACTGAGTGTTGAAACTACATAGTGTAGCTCAATGGAGGTTTGACTGATGGAGGGTGGTCTGGTTGAAAAACTTTCAGAAAAATGGTTAAGTGTGTGAGCGAGTGAACTTGTGTATACATGACCTTGCAAACACATACTCAACATGACTTGACGATAAGACAACTTGATCCAACAAGACAACATATGTTAAGTGTGACTGACTGCGAGACTCTCTAATGATGAAAGTGACAAGTGCAAGACTTTGAATAGAACTTCGAACGATTGTGATGATACTTGCATGAAAGTTCTTACAAAATTGTGTGTGAGTATGATAGATGTCTACATAGCAAACAAAACTCAAACACAAACCTTTAACATCACCAGAACTAGGTCATAATCATGACATAGCAATCAACATGTCGAAGTCGATACTTGACCAAACAAGTGAAAAGAAAGCAAGAAATGTAGAGGAAACACATGAAATGACTTTTTGTGTTTGTGCACATGCATGTTATTGAGGACACGATGATATGACAATGACAAACAATCTTGCAAACTCAACTAAGAGGTGTACTTCAAAAGGTGTTCATTGCTTACAATACTTACCCTCGAGATGATCATGCATCCGACATAGTTTGCACACTGTTATCAGGAAAACTAGTGTCTATTTAGAGTTGCTAGTCCCACTAAGATGGGTAGCTATCTTAGAAACAAACAAACTAAATTCACTTTTGTTTTCCTTTACGAGAGATAGATGAGAAAGAAGCAGAGAGTACCAACCTCAGTCTTTCGCTTGGCTCCTTGCTTGTTTCCTTTCCCCTTTGACAGAATCTCGCCACTCCTTCCTTACTTGTCCCACTTCAAAGAGCACCTGTAGAGTCAAAGTAGCATAATACCATCAAATCATAGAGATTTATCACCATAAACAATATAGGATCAGATATATATTGACCATACAAATGCATATATCAACACAAAATTCAGAGATATACAAGAATATGGAGGGAAACGCAAATAGCTTTATTGATAGAAGTAGTAGAAGAGGGGAGTACAACCACTTGGTTTGACCCAACACCATCCTCCCAGCATGAAAGCCCTCTTCACCTCATACAAAGTAAGATCACCCAATAATGTCTTCAAAGAGAAACCAACAACACTTCCTTGCAAATTACCAAATTCCAGCCTTTGGATCTCTGGGATGAGGGATCCATATATAGATGTTTGCAGGGGGGTGAGTCAGCTTCTGGGATTTTTATTAGTGTCATCTCTCTGATAGTTCTTGGTTCCACTTGGAGATTTCATGATCTCCTACTCATCCTTGGGTGAATTTAGAGAGGCAAGTGGCAAATGAGCAGCTTATAGAAGATTCTTAGCGTCTCCACCTAGCAAACTGCTTGTGCCATTTGTCTGCTCTTGCTCATCGCACCCTACAGAAGGGCTTTCCAGTATGCATCGCACTTTTTGCATGTGGTAGGTGAGATGCATCGTACCCTTAGCACTGGGCAGTCTATATGGTCCTGCTTTGACCAGTTCTAATTAGTTTTTCATGGAGAACTTCTGGGAGATGATGTAATCAGCTGACCTTGCTCCTTTAGGGTATGAAACAACATTTTTAGGGACTTAGAATCCCTCGGTTTATGGACATATGATATTGGGGTTGCAGTGCCCAAATATGTCTATAACAGTTGTCCCCTAAAGCATGAGGTCGTAAATATTTTTGATGTCGGGTGAAATGCTTTATCACGAGGATCCGAGGTTTTTCGAATTGGAAGGTGACTTATAATAAGATACAATATAATACATTATCTTCATAATATTTTCATGATCTAACTGAGGCAGGCATTCCAATGCTCAGCTTTAGAAATTCATTTTCATGTAAATAGGATAGACAACCATCTGTGGAGCAAACCGATGATTCTAGTAGAGCCATCATCCTTTGGTTTGGATGATTATTTGTGCAGCAATCATGTACATTTGATGTCTTTATTTTCCTGAATATATCACAGCCCAGATGGATGAAACTAGATTCGGGGTCTTCGAAACTTGTTCAATCTTCACCCGAAATACAAGTCCGTCCATGTGAAAAGATGTTCTGATGTCGAACATGGAAAGACATCGCCTGGTTACCAACCAATGACATAAGTTGTTAACAGGCACGAGAGGAATCACTGATGATGATGATGACCCTCAAGGTACTGTAGTACAATTCACGTGTTGTGAATACATGAGTCGATGTCGAACACCACGCAAAATCTTTTGGTCGAAGGCCATTAATGTAAACCTGTCACCGGAAGTGAGAAACTTGCCATTGAGGCATGCAAGCTTCAAAGTACTGAAAGGGTTGTTCCTAGGTCAACTTCTTGGATAATGAGCTGATGTCGAGAAGAAGTGACCCGTCATGGGAGGGAATTAATGAATCCCACATCTATGACACGGAATGGAGCAAATGATTTTGTGGAGGTGAAAACAAACTGATGATACAAGGTTCAGGATGGTGGTCATGAAAGAATGAAGCGTGAAGGTATTGCAGCGGATGAGACACAAGTTGGGTAGGTGAATTCTCTGAACGACTCCTCTTGAACACATCGACGACACTAAAATGGATTGGTAGTGTTAACCCCAAAAGTGGATGGTACGGTGGACCAATGGTGATATGAACGGTGAACGAAATAACCCAACCCGACTAAATCATGGTGATGGAGCGAAAGTGTCATTTTCAAGAGCGACCTACTACTAGTAAAGTTTCTTCAAGTTTTCTTACCAATTTTCCCCAGTCATTTCTGACCAATACCTCTTTATTTTTGTCAAGCGATAGTGAGACTCGCTCTTGTCTGAATGGACAAGTTTGTCGCTATTGTTTTAGCGAGTTTCACGACAAGGATAACTCAGTTCTTTTCAATTTTAGAGAGTTTGAAAAGAGACAGAAAGGAAACTCCAATATTCCTTTTTCGTAATATAATCCCTTTAGTTCAAAAAAGTATAAAACAATGCGAAAGGGATGACTTTTTGATAATTTTAATGAGCCAAACAAGAAAAACGCTCGATCCTTTTGTGTAATAATCCCTCAGGTCCAAAAAGATTAAAATATAGAGGAGGCATGGCACTTCCAATCACTTTAACGAGCTGGAGAGGCCAATTACTCGGCAATCTTTTCATATTTTACGAGTTAGATGAAAATAGCTTAAAGGAGACACATTTTTTGAGGAACGAGTGATGTTTTTGGATAATAGCTGGTTCCAGGTAATGTTTTGAACTTTTCAATCACAATAGTGTAAATAAGGTGGCTAATAGGATCACTCGTTGCACTTATTCCTCAAAAGGGGTAAACAATGAAACGGAGGTGTATGATCAGCTAAAAAAGAGTGGAGGTGATGGCAAGAACACGAACAAGGCTCAAAGCTGATAATAATGCGATCGAAATGGTTATTTACTGAAGGTGGGTTCATTTTTTAATGAGCTTAAACTCTGGTGGAACATATGCTCATTGCTAGGTTTATTTTTTAATGAGCTTGAACTTCGCGTAAAACTGCTCGTGCCAGTCATATAATAAGGATGTCTCATCAATAGGTTCATTTTTTAGGGAGCTTGCCCCATTTGAAATTTTTCTCCGACTCCTTTTATTATGTAAGCTATGAATGACCAATCCTACAAGTTTAAATGGTTAAGGACCTACAAACTAAGAAAATAAATGATCACTTTTCACTTTCATGCAAAAAGGTTTGCATGCCCCTAGGTGTTGTGGGGAAAAATGCCTATGCAGGACGATCCTATCCACCTAAGGTGTGACAGTGCCTTAGCAACAAACAGAGATAGCTATTATAGTATTCTTCCTTTATGAATTAAGAATGAAGAGAGATGGATGGACTAACCGGTGTCTTCCGCTTGTCCCTCGATCCGGTTTCTCTTCTCTTTGGGAGTTCCCAGCTACTTGCCTTCTCGCTCGCCCAACTTCAATAGGTTCCTACAAGATCACAAGAAGAGAACACTACACAAAGACATAGATTCATATTCATAACTAGTTCAGGATTAGAAATAAACTAAACATACTAATGCAATCATACATCAAAGATACATCAGTATATAGGAGAAACCAAGATAGCTTTATTGATGAATAACAAGGTTCAAGAAGAGATACAACCAAGAGGGCTCCAATCCAGCATCTCCTTCCCAGCAAATGAAATTCCTATCTTCACCTCCCTTCAAAGCATTAAGCACCCAATGATTCCAATCTCAAACCAACAACAATTCTTTGCAATAACAAAATTCTAGCCTCTAGATCTCATTGAGGAGAGATCCATATATAGATGTTTGGAGAGAGGATGAGTCAGCTTGAGATCTGACTAGTGTCCTCTCCCTCTGTCAATTCTTTCCTCCACTTGGAGACTAAGAGCCTCTTACTCATCACTAGTCGAATTCCTTGAGGCAAGTGTCATTGGAGAAGATTATGGAAGCTTCCAAGGTCTTTCCACCTCGTTGAATGAACTTTCCATTTGTCACTTCCCGCCCAGCGCACCCTGGTAGTGCTTCTACCTGCGTTGCAGTGTACCTAGCCAGTGCAATCTCTGTATTTCAGCGCAGACAGCTAGTGGAGCCTCTGAATTGATCCTGAATTGACTTGTTTTTGAGCAGTTTGTGGTGGAGAACTTCTGTGAATTGCTGTGGTTTGTTAGCCTTGTTCCTCTAGGGGTAGGAACAACATGTTTAGGGACTTTGGATCCCTTGGATTATGGACATTTCATGCTCAATGCTGTAAGGCACAAAAATGTCTATAACAGTTGCCCCCTAAAGTATGAGGCCGTTTATCGGGTGAAATGCTTTATTAGGAGGATCCGAAGTTCATTCAATGCTGGGAGGAGACCTGTAATAAGATACAATAGAATACATTATTTTCATACTGCTTTCATGATCTAGCTGAGGCAGGCATTCCCATGCTCAGCTTTATAAATTCATTTTTCTGTACATAGAACAGACAATCGTCTGATGGTAGACTGATAATTTTGATGAAATTATCATCCTTTGGGTAAGATGATTATCTGCTGCAATGATGTACATGTCAATGTCTTTATCTTTCCTGAATATATATCGCAGCCCGGATGGATGAAACTAGATCCGGGGTCTTCAAACTCGTTCGATCTTCACTCTAAGTACAAGTCGATCCATGTGAGAAATGTCCTAAAGTCGAACATGGAAAGACATCGCTTGATTACCAGTCAATGAGGTGAACTGTTAACAACCGCGAGAGGAATCATCGATAACGATAATGACCCTCAAGGTACTGCAGTACAATTCACGTGATGTGAATAAAGGACTTGGCGTCGAACACCACGCAAAATCTTTCGGTCGAAGGTCATTGATGTATACCTGTCGCCGGAAGTGAGAAACTTGCCATTGAGGTATGCAAGCTTCAAAGTACTGAAGGGGGTGTTCCAAGATCAACTTCTTGGATAATGAGCTGATGTCGACAAGAAGCGATCCGTCAAAGGAGGGCCTTAATGTATCCCACATCAGTGACACGGAACGGAGCAAATGATTTTGATGGAGGTGAAAACGATCTGATGACATATGATTCAGGGTGGCGGTCATGAAAGGATGAAGGATAATGTATGGCAGTGGATGGGACACGGTTGACTTCTCTGAACGACTTCTCTTGAACATATGGCGACACTTATGCGATGGATCGGTAGCGTTACCCCAAATATGGATGGTATGGAGAGACCATGGTGATGTGACCGGTGAATGAAACAACCCAACCCGATTGTGGTACGGAGGAAAAGTGTCATGTTCAAGAGCGACTCGCTACCATCAAAGTTTTCTTGAGTTTCTCCCAATTTTTCCCCAGTCATTGCTGACCAGTACCTCTTTATTTTTGTCGAGCTTGAGGAGGATAACATATGCTTGTTCTATAACTTGCCCTTCGGGCAAGCCCATCGCTATGTTTTAACGAGCCTAGCGATAGTGAAACTCGTTCTCATCTAAAGACAAGTTTGTCGCTATTTCATGCATTTAACGAGTCTAACGACAAAGATAACTCAGTCCTTTTCATTTTTAGAGAGTTGAAAAGGTACGTAAAGTTAACTCCGAAAGTCCTTTTTCATCATCTAATCCCTTAAGTCCGAAAAAGTATAAAACAATACAGAAGGGATGAGTTTTTGATAGTTTTAACGAGCCGAACAAAACAAGCGCTTGATCTTTTTGTGCAATAATCCCTCAGGTACAAAAAGATTAAAATCTAGAGGAGGGATAGAACTTCCGGTCGCTTTAACGAGCTGGAAGGCCAAAACTCGGCAATCTTTTCATATTTTACGAGTCAGATGAAAAGAGCTTAAAGAAGACTCGTCTTTTGAGGAACGAGTGATAAAACGGGTTAGCAGCTGATTCCAGGTACGGGTTGGAATTTTCCAATCACGGCAGTGTCACAAGGATGGCTAGTGAAATCACTCTTCGCAGCTGTTCCTCAAAATGGGTAAACAATCATATGGAGGTGAACGATCGGCCAATGGAAAAGTGGAGGTGACGATGCAAACACGACCAAGGCTTTAATGGCTGATGATATTACATTCACGGTGGTTATTTACCGGGATAGTTCATTTTTTAACGAGCTTAAATGCGGGTGGAAACATTTGCTCAATCTTATGTTTATTTTTTAACGAGCATGAACTATGCGCTAAAACTGCTCGGATCTTGCGTTTATTTTTTAACGAGCATGAACTGTGTGCTAAAACTGCTCGATAACATGGTCTAATTTTGATTTTTTACCATAACTAGCTTTGCCCTTTTCAAAGATAGTACTGTACCTTCAATTGCTGCATCAAACTAGTTAGAAATGAATAACATTGGCTTGAAAATGAGATTAAAACCCTAATATTTTGCTTTGAACTACGTAAAAAACAATTAAAAAGTGTTTTTACCTCTCATTTTACCATTTCATTTGAACTTGGTTTGTTGGAGCTTTGGAGGTGCCTCTTCCCCCTTGATTTTCACCAGCTGATTTCGGGAGATTCTGTGGACAATTCTCGGCGCCGTCTGGACCAGGTAGGAGCTAAACCCTAGCTCTTTCTTTTCATGGTTTCCTTTTTGCATTCTGTGCCTCTTTTCCTGTTTTTCTGAGCCCCTGGGGTTTCATGAGCTCGTTTTCCTATCAACGCACCTTGTGCCTAGCAAAACCTGCGTTGAATGTCAGCCAGTATGAAGGCAGTTTGACATTCAACCCAGGTGAACCACTCCTGCAGGTGCGTTGGGCGAAAAAGAGGAACTTGTTGCACATTTGTTTGATGAAAATTTTGCCTGTTTTGGATCAAAATCAGGATCTTACTCCTCTTGTTTGTTTTGCAGGGATCTTTGATCAAAATGACCCTTACATGGCGAGAATGAGACCATGAAGAAGAGGACATGATTGCCTTACATGATCCTGTCACGGTGAACGCGCTACGGAACTGTGGCCTGCTGAAGTTCTTCTGTATCTCTAGCATGAGACAACAGATCTCTCTACTGCAGTATTTGCTCGACGCTTGGGATCCTATCAACCAAGTATTTCAGATTAGGGGCAAATCTATCCCCTTGACCGTAGTAGACATTTACTTCTTGACTGGCTTGTCGAGGCGGGGTGCCCCCATTTCTTTGTCAGGTTCGGCCCGAGGGAGTGACTCTGTGAGAGATTATGTCCACCAGTATTGCAGGGAGGGATCTCAGCCGAGCAGAGACGACAAGATCGTTATCCGTGAGATCGCTGACAGGTCCCTCAGGTCTATCTTGTATACTATTGGTAGGATGGCCGGTAGCGCGTCTCTTCACGTAGCCAACAGATCCTATGTGCAACATGCCTTGGAGTGTCTCCAACCGAAAATATTCAATTGGTGTGATGCAGTACTTCTTCAGATGAAAAGTCAGTTAACCAAGGTAAAGGACGGGAAGCTGAAGAACTTTGGATTTGGTTCTATTTTGACCGCCTTTGCTTTGGAGAAGATACCACTGATGCAGCCACAGTATATTGCACTCGACTTGCCTTCTCCTACTGAACCACGCATGTAGAGATGGGTTGATCACATGTCTAGGCATGCCGGTCAATCTCAGATTTCTTTCACTGATACCTTCTTCAGGTGGTTCGAGCGTCAGGAGATGGTCTATTCCGAGTATCCATATGTTGGCATGGACTTCCGGGGTGATTCGGATTTGGTACTGCCGGATGGCGAGCAGTGGGGCGTTATTGGTAAAATCTTCGACCATACCACTGCTTACTGTTTTTATTTATAATGTCCTTGTGCTTTATTCTATCAAGACTTTAATCAAACTCATGTGTGCATGCAGATGTTGGTCCTGTTCGTCCAGCAGTTCGCCTGAGAGCGCCAGCCGTTGCCCCAGATAGGGAGACTTGCTGGGAGGGTTATTCTTCGTGACCTTGATGTGGCCGAGACCCTTACAGCTGTGTAGGAGCAAGTTGAGAGCCTTACTCTCGGCATTCCAGATGTGAGGATCGACGAGTTACCTTTACAGTTGCAGCGGCATACTACTGGTGTGCCTAGACGATGGACTCGTCTCTTACGCATGATCGCACAGGCTGTGACGTGCTATCATGAGCATCACTAGATTAGGGTGCCCCCTAGCATTTTTGAGTTTTTGGGTCATGTGACCGATTTTTTCTTGGTTACAGAACATTATATGTAAACCATAAACAACTTATATATATATATATATATATATATATATATATATATATATATATATATATATATTTTGATTTTCAGGGTTTTATTCTGGTTGAGTTATGTGATCCATATGTACAACATTGATGATGTGTTTCTTTTTATAAATGTCGCAAATGTCTATCTAACACATAGTTTGCTAATGAGTCGGTTAATGTGTTTACGTTTCTGGAAATATGTTGGTATTGAATTAAATCAAACTGTCTTTCAAAAATCTTAACCCTTAGAAACATACGATAAATAGCTGGATTGCGGACGGAATATATACCATTGAGTTGTAGTATTACGAGTTGTGAGTCTGGCCTGATGATTAGTCGGCGTATACCATGGGTGATGGCATCAGAGAGTAGTTCTATCAACGCGCTATACTCAGTGATGTTATTCGTTGATTGCCCAATACATACACCTTTGAAACTTACTAACTCGCCGCTTGGATAAAAAATGGCCCAGGCTGCGGAGGACAGGTTCCGCGAACTATGACTCGCTCCGTCAGCATATCCAACACATATCTCCAAAAGGTTTGACATCTGCAATAAATGTAAAAAGGTGGATTACTCAACCAAAACAAACACTTTAGCGAAAACAAAATACAACAAAAGCACACAGGTTACTATTTAATCATAGTAACGCTTGAGGTACAACCCATTACGGGGCCGCGCCAGTGGAATTCCGTCATAATCCATTAACTCGTAGGCTCCTTTTGCTAACACTCGTTTAACAATATAGGGGCCCATCCATAAAGAATTAAATTAACCCGCTCCCAATTTATCGGATTCTTGGTCGTAAAGCAAGACCAAGTCACCTTCTGAGAAGACACGTGGTTTGACATTTTTGTCGAACTGCGCCTTGACTCGTTTCTTATGGGCTTCATTAGCCAAAGAGGCGTCATGATGGGTTTCATCCAATTGGATTAATTCCAAGAAACGGGCCTCTTCTTCTGAAGTTCCGGGGAGGAGATCAATTGCGAGTTTAAGAGACGAGATTTCACACTGGATTGGTAGGATTGCTTCTAGGCCATACACCAGTTGGAAAGGTGTGAATCCAGTCGCATTCCTTACCGATGTTCGGTAGGCCCACAAAGCTGAGTACAGGATTAGGTGCCATCTTATTTTGTGAACCCCAATCATCCTTTGCAGCATGCGCTTCAGGACTTTGTTGATCGCTTCAACTTGCCCGTTAGCTTGCGGATAATATGGGGTAGAGCTGTCGTGAGACAACCCTAGTTTGGCAGCTAATTCGTCCATCATGTGATTGTGAAAATGTGATCCATGATCCGTAACTATAGCCTGTGGTACGCCGAATCTGGCGACTACATGATTAAAAAAGAAAAGGGCAGCTGTTTCACCAGTGTTATCTAATGTAGGCATCGCCTCGGCCCATTTGGTAAAATAGTCAACGGCGACTATAATATACCCATGCCCCCGGTCGAGGTGGGGTTACATGTCATGAAATCGATGCCCCATTTGGCGAAAGGCCCAACAACAACTATTGGCTGTAAAGGTGCGGGTGGTCTTCTGGTTTTGCTATCAAAAATTTGACAAGCATGGCAACTTCTGACTACGGTTATGCAATCTTTGAACATGGTTGGCCATAAGTATCCTGCTCGTAAGATTTTCTGTGCTGTAGCATATCTAGATTGATGCCCCCCACATGCGCCTGAATGACACTCATTCAGGGCTTTTTCGGCCTCCTCATGGGTGAGGCACCTTCTCAGAACTGTATCGATACCACGACGGTAAAGTGTATCACCGACGATCATGTAGTCTTTTGCTTGGTATCGTATACGTTTCTATTCTGAGTGAGAGGTGTTAGGCCTGAATTTTTGGGTTTGGAGATAAACGATTATATCTCCATACCACTCATCGCTTGTGGATATCAGAAACAAACTTTCGTCCACGATTGATTCTTGGGATGTTTCATCGTTGGACGACGATGGGAGATTACATAATAATTCCGCGAAAACTAAAGCTTTCTTTGATTTGGATTTTACGAATTCCAGATCAAACTCTTGAAGGATTGCTATCCATTTTGAATATTTGCCCCCCAACAACTGTCGCGACAATATATAAGTCATGGGGTTACAATCAGACAAAATGGTAGTTTTCTGAAAGAGGACATAGTGTCGAAACCTTTGTATCGCTTGAACAGCTGCAAGCGCTAGTTTTTCAACATAAGAATATTTACTTTCTGTATCATTTAAGTTTCTACTTAAATAATATATAGGGTGTTCGATTCCATCGACTTCTTGAACTAAAACCATCGCAATGGTCGTATCCGCTGCAGCCAGATACAGGTTAAAATCTCTTTGATAGTCCGGGGCATACATTAATGATGCTTTTACTAGAGAATCTTTCAGAGCGTCAAAGGAAGCTTGCGCCACCTGATCCCAGACAAAAGGTACATCCTTTTTCAAAAGACGAGTATAACCTTTAGCAAGTTGTTCGTAATTTGGAATGAACCTCCTCAGAAAGTTTGCTTTCCCTTGGAGTTTCTGAATCTGAAGCAAATTTGAAGGTGGAGGCAAATTTATGATTGCCTAAACCTTACAGGGGTCGAGACGAATCCCGTCTTTGGAGACTACAAAGCCAAGCAAGCGACCAGAGCTGACGCAAAATACACATTTGTGTGGATTGAGTCGTATCTTGTAGAAATATCGCTCTTAAATGCTGCGGATGATCAATCCGCTTTCGCGAATGAGCCGGAAGGTCGTCGAGGTATGGTTGAACGATGTTCTTGATGTCATGGAAGGCATAATTCATTGCCCTCTGAAATGTCGCCCCAGCGTTCTTTAAACCAAAGGGTAATTTTCGATATGTGAATGTGCCCCACGGAAAAATGAATGCAGTCTTTGACTGGTCCTGTGGGCGGATATTTATTTGATTATACCCGGAGAATCCATCCATAAATGAAAAGATTTCACATCCGGCGCATTCATCAATTATCTGGTCAATGAAGGGTGTAGGGTAGTTGTCTTTTGGACAAGCTTGATTTACATCCCTATAATCGACGCACACTCTAATTTTTCCTTGTTTTTTCATAACAGGGACAATATTCAATACCCAATCAGTTAGAGGAACTGGGTAGATGAAACCAACATGGAGAAGTTTTTCAACTTTTGCCTTAATGGCAGCGGCTTTCTTGGGGTGCACCTGCCGAAGCCGTTGTCTTACTGGTTTGACATCAGGATACATCTTAATTTCATGTTCAACGATACTCGAGTCGATGCCTGGCATTTCATCATATGACCAAGCAAAGACATCTTTGAATTCGCGAAAAAGAGCGTTATATATTTCCAGTTCTGAAGGAGAACAACATTGCCAACATAAATATTCTCTACAACATTTGCTTTGGTTGAGATATTTATGGCTATAGTCTCTTCAATATTAGATAGGTTCCGTTCGGAATCCACCATATTTACAGTATTTGATAGGAATTCAAATACTGAAGGGTGATAAAGGTCGTCTTGAGTGTCTTCTTCACAATCCGGAAGAAGGGAACGATGGTGGCTATCATTCCATGGTGCCCCCTCAATCAACATTGGTTGTAGAATTCCTTCGTCGGTTCCATGCACTCGCGACCAAGGATCTAAAGGGGTACCATATTCTCTAGACCTGTCTACCCAAATGCTTGATGAGCGTTGATTTGGGTTCGCCTCCCATGCCAGAAACATTGATTGCTACAAAATCTCTATTGGGCTTGGGGGAAAAACCATTGCATGATCCATGTCGATATCGTCTTTTGAGTTCTTCGTGGAAGATATCATATTGCAGGCTCCTACCAACGCTACTTCTCCTATATAGATTGGAGGTGGAAGTGCGAAAGTTCCCATTAATGTGGGGTCTTTCAGTAGGCCTACTCCAATATCTTGAAGCGAATGGTTGCTACCATGGATCATAGGAATGCTTCCTGTAACTTGTGAACCATTAGGGAGGAAGTTTTGTTGGTCGACAATTGTAATCCCCCCTTGAAAGGGGAATGCAATCTTTCTAAAATAGGTCGACACAACAGCTGCCATGGCGTAGATCCACGGTCTTCCTAGTAGGATGTTGTAATCAAGATTCCCATCGATGACTTCAACATCTATTTCTACCATTTTTCCCCCTAGTTCAACCTTCAAGTTATTTAGGATACCATATGGGGTATATGTCCTTCCGTCGAATACTTTTAATGTTGTCCAAGATCGCGACAAGGTTGGAGATCCTAAAGTTTTCTAGCAACTCATCGACATAATACATGTAGATGCCCCCTCATCAATAATTGTTCGGTGAACAGTTTTGTTGAGGGCTTTCACTTGGATAAGGAAAGCTAGTTGAGCTGGTAACTGAGGATCGTATCCTTTGTGGTCAAAGGATACAAGATTGGAATCCTTAGATTCAACCCCACCAATGGCTGATAACAAAGCCTGCCTTTGGGATGGGCAATTTTGTAGTACTTCAAGAGTCAACATAGCGGATGGCGATTGGGCCAAATATTCCACTATGTTATAATGCTCCGCTGCTCTGGCTCGAGGATTAAATGTTGACTTGTGTACTACTCCCTTTGGTGGTTTTATTGTTAATTCAGGAATGATGGGTGGTACAACTTCTGTCGAAGTTGTTGTCGAACTTCTTGGTTGATCTTTTTCCTTGTCGTTCGATAGCTGCGGATTCCCGTAATCTTTGTTCCTTGTCGAAATCAAAGCATCATTTTGTTGCTTGGAAATCGACAACATAAGCACTTGCGACGGGGAAGCATTTCCACTATCAACCAGATTTTGACCTGGATTTGGAAACAGATCAGTTAATACTGTTGAGGTTTGCGAACTCTTGAAGAATTTCTTCAGGTCGGCTTTGTATGGACACTCCCTTGTCCAGTGATCCTCATCGCATATACTGCATGGATATTTCCTATTTCCAGGAGGGTTTGAAGAAGTTTTTTCAGGGGATGACTCACCCTGTTTCTTCTTCTTCCCTTTGTTTTTCTTTTTCTTGCTCCCTGGTTGTTTGGTTTCTTTGCCTTTATCTGCCGATACGGCATTTACTTCCGAAGCAAGAATTTCTTCTTTTGCATTTTGATCTGAAATCTTACGGGCCTTCTTGGAGTTGGCCTTTGTCGATTTCGCGTTTGTCGTGCCAATCACGCCATCGCCGGCATGAGAGTCATTGTTTGATTTAGGAGGAGGAGGAATTGAGAATTCCGGTCTAGGGGCGTCAGGTATTTTGTCATAGAGCATGCCAGACTGAGTATAGACTAAGTCTAGATATTGCGCACGAGCGATAACTTGCTCTTCCGTTACGACTCCCCCTTTTGCCACATCTTCCGTTATAGCAGGAAGTAACGACTTGATAAACCATTCAGCTAATAGCTGATCGGGAACATACGTTTTTACCATCCTACGACGACATCGCCACTCATGTATATGATCAGATATGTGAGTGGCTGTCGTCTGTTTGAAGTTGGTTAAGATTTCCGTTCGCATTTCATACCTTATTGGTAATTGAAAATGGGTTAAGAATGTCGTGGCTAAGGTGCTGAAATTGTCGAACGAAGCTCTAGGCAATTCAATATACCATTTTGTCGCTGGACCCGTTAACGTCCTCTGAAAGAGGCGAAGCCTTATCAAATCATCATTTAAGGTGTTTGACGAACACCATAGATGAAAGGTCATCACGTGATTCGATGGATCTTCACCCGGATTTCCATTAAATTTAGGAATGTCTGAAGGAAGTTTGTGAGGAATCGCTGGCCACCAAGGGGCGTAAGCAATTGGATCATTTGTTAACCGGTGTAAATCGGGTAACTTTAAAGTTGCCACGAATGGTAACTGTTGATTCAGGTTAGGTAAAGCATACCCAGGATACGATGGGATCGCCTGAGCAGTTGGCCTTTGCATACCAGCATAATGTAATTGATGTTGGTATGATTGATACGGTTGGTGGACATGACCACTGTAAAGTGGTTGATTTTGACCATTTTGAATGTACGGTTGTCCACTGTTCGCAAAGATCTGCTTCTTAGAACCTTGGTATACTTGCTGGAATTGTGGTTGTTGGTATTGCACCAACCATGGTTGTGAAGCCATGTTCTGTTGCGCTATACTAACCGTTGGACCAAGGTGTGGGGTAATTGTACCTGTTTGGACCTGTGTCGCCCCACCAGTAGGCGATTATGGTTGAGTCACAGGGTCAAGGAGCTGTTGCATTACAACCTGAGAAATCTGAGGTTGACATACAACAGGCAACGTTTGAACTTGCGACACTGTCACAATAGCCGGTGTGGTCGGGATGCTCGACATAGGTACACATTGTTGCATAGAATACACAAACCTTGGTTGTTGAGGTAGCATAGGTACCCAACCACTTGATGTAACTCCAGTATAACCTGAATACTGTTGTGAACTCCCGTATGGATATCCTCCCGGAGGGGGTAATGAAAGGGCATACTTCCCCCCATACGGTGGCAATCCAGAACTCAAGGGGATTGTTTGTCCTTTGGGACTGGATTGCCCAAATTGACCTCCAAATGGATCAATCTGGCGAGTTTCAACATAAGAGTTGCCAGATATTTTTCCAGAGGAACAAACTGGAACGGACCACACTGTCGAAATAGTCCCTGGGTGGACTCCTTCTAGCGGTTGTGAGCTAGTCGGGACAGATGGTATGCCAGCAAACATTGTTGGAGTGACGGCAGAGAGTTCTGCTGTCACTGTGTCATTCGACACAGTCCTAGATGTTGACGGTTGTTCAGACATTTTGAGTCTATCCAAGAGATTACCTAGCGATTCTACAGGAACTTCCACTGGTGGTAGACTAACTTCTGATGTCGAAGGAAATAGAGTGACTCGTTCTCCAAAATGTGTTGGAGTGCTTGCTTGCGGATCTTCTACAATTTCCTCTATCGCAATCAAACCAGGTGGAAGGGGAAGACCGTCAGGTCCGTAAAATATTTCTGGTGCCGAAGAAGGGGTTGAATCAACAGCGACAGATGTTTGAAGAACAAGACTCTCTGAACCGGTTACAGATGGAACTGGTTCAATAACACAAGTGTTTGTTCTCAGACTAGGACAGTATCACTATCCCTCTGTGGCTGTTGAACTTCTTCTGTAGAGGCAGGGTTTCCAGAAATGTTTGGAGTAACCGGAATCTCAGATGTCATTGGAACACTTGTTCTAACTTTGATAGGAGATTTCGAACCGGTTAAACGAGTTCGCTTTTTCCGTACTGTTTTGATTCCGGAGACAAAGACGGTTGACTCGTAAGCCTCCGCGAACGACAGGTTTTCAATTGACTTTCTTCCACGATTGCGGATTACTCGATCAACCAAAATACAAAAGGGGAAAGTGTGTTTCCGAATTAAATGAATTTTTTAGACGCTTTAGACACAACTTGCTTTTTCAATTTTAAAGGGTCGAGAAAAAGCTAAAGATGACTCTAGTCTCCTTCGATGTTTTAACGAGCCTGAAGTGACAAATGCTTGGATGGAATTTTTTTGTTATAGAGTCTGAAAAAGGCCAAAAGGAACTGCTCTGGAGTTCTAGGTAGAGGGTGTGCCAAACATTTCGCAAAACCGCAGAATACTTTTTAAGGTACGGGCGGTCAATCTTCCTGAATGCTGTGTTCAGTGCATTGCGATCAGTAGGGAGGCCGACACGGCTTCCTAAGGATAAAGGTTTTATGCCTATAGGGGTCTCCCAATATATACTCGACGGTACGTGGGAGCACAATCCGTACTGGCGCTATCGTCCCTCAGGAGGAATCACCCACCATCAGCGAGATCGACAGTCATGAGGCTTTACGACGCCGGAACACGTCTCTAGCCTAGACCTCTATGTTGTGCGTTAAGTTACAAAGCTTTGTTAAGTTCATTCAATTTATTTTAGGTTGATCTTTTTAGAAGTTTGCCTTTTGAGGTTCACCACGAGATGTATGATACAATTCCTAAATGCAGTCTAAAGATGATAAGCAATATTTTATATCTTTTCAACAATGGAAATCCTAGCTACAAAGGGAAAAGAAAGACACCATCTTTTCTCAAAGAGCAATCAGCACACTCTAATGCACTTTTCCTAAATCAAGCATGCAAACTATCAAGATGCAAATGCACAATGCAGGTGTTTGTTTTCTGCTCTCTTAATATTGATGCCTAAAAAGAAAGCTTTTTGTACAACTTTGAATTTGCTTTTAAATGACAAATACAAACAAGTTTACTTTTTCGAAATCAGAAAGGGTAGAAGGGATTACAACACTTAACGATTTTCGAAATGAATACTTGTTTTGACACTCAAAAGAGACAAACTCAAACCAAAAGCAAAAATGAATGTATAACCAACTGTAAACAACCAATGAACTCTCTCCTAAGATCACAATCAACAGATCTAAATCAAGGGCTACAGGATGACTATTTCACTCTTGCAATGGAAAACTGTAAATGATGCCACAAACACATAAAAACACTCACAGTCTTTTTTTACAAAAGGAGGCAGAATTTAAGCAGAGAAAAGGAGTTATCAGACAGGTACCTATGCTGGTTAGAGGCTGCAAAAATCAGAGATCAAAACAGGGCAAATTAGAGCAGAGAACCCCAGCTGCACAAGGCCTAACTGGATCAAAGTACCCTCAACACAGAGGTTTTGACATTCAGCGCAGGTAGCCTTCACGGGACCTGCGTTGAAATGCAGAACCTCTTCACAGAGTCTGCGCTGAAGGAGAAACGAGAGTTCCTCACTGGGTTCTGGGTCACAGTTTGCTATTTAATCTATAGTTTCAGACCAA
The DNA here is from genome assembly GCA_031772625.1 of Pinus tabuliformis. Lineage (NCBI taxonomy): Eukaryota > Viridiplantae > Streptophyta > Pinopsida > Pinales > Pinaceae > Pinus > Pinus tabuliformis. Next base: position 281,690,785 of record CM062804.1, on the reverse strand, counting down.
ATCAAAGCAACAAGCAAGGTACAATCAAAGGGATGCTTTGAGGGAGGACTAAGATCTATCACAAAGGATCATCAAATCATTTGTGAGTCCATTTTTCAGATCATAGACAAATCCAGTGAGTGGATCAAAGCAGCAGCTGTCTACTTTGCATCTGAAAATAGCAGATGCAGTTCGATTGCTGCTCTTGAGTCTATGAAACAAACAATGATAGAGACACCAATAAAATGACTAAGAAGATCTCCCCAACGGAGTCGCCAATTTTTTGTGGGGAAAAATGCCTATTCACGACGATCCTATCCACCTAAGGTGTGACAGTGCCTTAGCAACAAACAGAGACAGCTATTCTAGTATTCTTCCTTTATGAATTAAGAATGAAGAGAGATGGATGGACTAACCGGTGTCTTCCGCTTGTCCCTCGATCCAGTTTCTCTTCTCTTTGGGAGTTCCCAGCTACTTGCCTTCTCGCTCGCCCAGCTTCAACAGGTTCCTGCAAGATCACAAGAAGAGAACACTACACAAAGACATAGATTCATATTCATAACTAGTTCAGGATTAGAAATAAACTAAACATACTAATGCAATCATACATCAAAGATACATCAGTATATAGGAGAAACCAAGATAGCTTTATTGATGAATAACAAGGTTCAGGAAGAGATACAACCAAGAGGGCTCCAATCCAGCATCTCCTTCCCAGCAAATGAAATTCCTATATTCACCTCCCTTCAAAGCATTAAGCACCCAATGATTCCAATCTCAAACCAACAACAATTCTTTGCAATAACAAAATTCCAGCCTCTAGATCTCATGGAGGAGAGATCCATATATAGATGTTTGGAGAGAGGATGAGTCAGCTTGAGATCTGACTAGTGTCCTCTCCCTCTGTCAGTTCTTGCTTCCACTTGGAGACTAAGATCCTCTTACTCATCACTAGTCGAATTCCTTGAGGCAAGTGTCATTGGAGAAGATTCTGGAAGCTTCCAGGGTCTTTCCACCTCGTTGAATGAACTTTCCATTTGTCACTTCCTGCTCAGCGTACCCTGGTAGTGCTTCTACCTGCATTGCAGTGCACCTAGCCAGTGGAATCTCTGCATTTCAGCGCAGACAGCTAGTGGAGCCTCTGAATTGATCCTGAATTGACTTGTTTTTGAGCAGTTTCTGGTGGAGAACTTCTGTGAATTGTTGTGGTTTGTTAGCCTTGTTCCTCTAGGGGTAGGAACAACATGTTTAAGGACTTTGGATCCCTTGGATTATGGACATTTCATGCTCAATGCTGTAAGGCACAAAAATGTCTATAACACCAGGTATAATGAAGTAGAGTTTCCAGGTTACCCTTCAATTTGCAGACAAAACATTTGTTCTGTCGGGAAAGGCATACCTTTTGACAGAGGTATCTTATTCCAGTCTAATCCCATTTTCCTAAATGTACGGGTGTGTCAAACTAGTCATATATCCTCCGCGGAAACCCACCCTATACCTAAAGTTTTCATGCCGAAGTAGACCAGTGTGCATGCCACCTAGGTTTCAGTCACAACCACCCAATCACGCGTGCTCATCAGGCAGACAGACTGGAGATTGATGAGACATTCCTTGCGCAAAATGACCTATTAGGGATGGCATTTGACTATTAGCTATGTGTGAACCGGGGAATGAAAGCTGGTCTACAAGCTGGACCACTCTGCCTTCATGCGGAAAGCACATCACTCGAAAGAGTGAGGAAACAATAGCTCCCATGCTATAAATGTAGTCATGCCAAAGGAGTAGATTTTAATCTAAAGGTCTTTGGACTACCATTATGTTCAAATAAATGGTTTTCCTTCTCAAAGTTATAGGAAAATTTGGAAGGATCCCTAATGGTCGACTAGTTCCTTTGTCGAAGCCTGTCAAATTTTGCATCTCAGAAAAAAGCGATGGCAAACCATGCGCTTTCCAAGCAGTTAGGAAAGGATACTCACATAAGCCCCTTAATCTATGATGGTACCAACCATGACCATTCTGTAAGTTCGCGCTATGATTCGGAATGGTACATTAGATGGTAGATGGAGTCTGCCTAGTAGATTCCAATCGAAGGAGATGAGTAGGTTTCTTGGAGGTGGGACCGAATAAACGGCTGGATACATCTCTGACGAACTTCCTTCTTGTGGTAAAGGAATGGGTAGATTGCCCCCATGTTCATCGGAGTTTGTGTTTACGAAAATAATTTGAACGGTGTCGTTCTCATTCTCTTTGGTGATTGTATCATCTAAAAGTAAATCCTCTGAAGACAAGATGGGGTCGACTACCGTCTCGACCTATTGACTTTGGTCCGATGTGGACTCAGAGGGTTTATCTTCAATGATAGGTGCTTTGACCGAAAACAAAGGTGTGTCAGTCGAATTTTCAATTAGCAATGGACTCGGCAAGAGTTTCTTGTATCAAGGAGGAAGTCACTGCGGTGATGCAAGACAGTTATCCAAGACTCTTTTAGCTCTTTCCAAGAAGGGACAATGGTGGAGGGCATGATTTCCTTCACACAGTCTCCAAGGAAATTTAGATCTTCCTTTTTGTCTGGTGACTTCGTTTTCACTAGTTGACAGTGTACTCTCAACATGATCGTCAGAGGTTGACGACATCGGATTGCGCAAGTGGGGAGACCAGTCCCTTAAGATCCATGGGATGCAAGCACAATATCGATGATAGTGGTCCCATTTGCAGATGACACATGGAGATTTAGGTTTGGATGGTGTAGTGTGTGGATTTTCGCTAGACGATGTACGATTTCCCCTTTTTGCCATTGGCTCCTTCTTCTTCTTCTCCTTCCCTTTCTTCTTCTTCTCAGTTACTTGGTTTTTAGTTTTACTAGCTTCACCAAGCAAAGAGGAAGAAGGAGAGGGAGAAAAAAATGAAGTAGAAGGTTGGGTGGTAGCTCTAGTAACATCAAGTTGCTGATTTGATTGCTCAGGAATCACGTTGCTTTGAATGACAGAGGTCGAGAAGAGCCATACTGGCAGGCCAATTGTCAATCGTGGAAGGGACAATGTGGCGATATGAGGCACACTAACATCTCCCCAAGAGGAGAAAGGACTAGGATTTCCCCCAAGGGAAATCCTTGATTGGTGGACTCCATTTTCTCAACCTAAGATCAACGAGCGAAAAATGACATTATTCTAATTAAAATAAATTTTAGACACTTTGACAGAACTTTCTTTTTCAATTTTTAAGAGTCGAGAAAAAGCTAAAGATGACTCTAGTCGCCTTCGATTTTTAGTGAGTCTGAAGTGACAAGTGCTCAAATGGACCATTTCCTTTAAGGAGTATGAAAAGGAACGAAAGAGACTACTCTAGAAATCTAGAAAGGGATTACCAAACCAATCACAAAATTGTAGAATAATTTTTACAATATGGCAGTCAATCTTCTCGAATGTTGTGTTCAGTGCATTGCGATCGATAGGGCGGCAGACACGACTTCCTAAGGATAAAGGATATATCCTACTGTGATCTCCCAATATATACTCAACGGTACGTGGGAGCACAAGTCCGTACTGGCACTTGTCATCTCAAAGAGGAGGAATCACCCAACCTACGATGAAAGCAACAGTTACCAAGCTTTACGATGCCAGAATACATCTCTAGCCTAGACTTCTAGATGTTGTGCATTAGGTTCCAAAGCATTTTTATGTTCATTGAATTTATTTTACAGTTGATCTTCTTAAGAATATTTCCTTTAAGGTTCACCACGTGATGTAGATATACAACTGCTAAATATGCAATCAAAGATGATAAATAGTCGTTTACTCTTCTTTTTGCAATGAAAATCCTAGCTAATAAGGAAAGAGAAGCGAAATCCTTTCAAAATAGAGGAGAGAGCACACACTAGATGCACTGTCCTAAATCAAAATCAACAAGCAATCTAAATGAAAATTCACATGCATGTATTTTTTTCCACTTTCTTAATGTGTGAATGACAAAAATAATGCTAAATACAAATCTGAATTATCTCTTCTTTCAAAGCGACAATACTAAAGATTTTTTTTTCAAAAAACAAAAGGAAGACAAGACGACACTTTGCGATTTTGAACTGAAAACTACTTTTGACACTTGAAATACTATTAATTCAGATCAAATACAAGAGTAACAGTGTAATCGACTATCAAAAAGAGGAGGATTCTTTTCTTTGACTGAAAATGACACTTGCGACACTTTCAAATCAAAAGACGACAGTTCGATTAAGCTACTATTTTGTAAAGGAGAACTATAAATGGAAAAAAATACACAAAAACATTCACAATTCTTTGTATAATAGAGGCTGAATAATGCAAAGGAAGGGGGTTTCAACAGTGGTCTACTGATCACAAACAACAAAACTCCTGAATAAAGCTGAAGACAATGAAGAAAAAACCAAAATCTGGAGGCAGAAACAGTCTTACTTGATCATCGCACCTGTAACATAGGGAAACAAGGATGCATCCCACCTACTGCACACGGGAGGTGCGATGCATCCAGTCTGCCAAAAGGAGACAGTGCAATGGTCTAGGGACGAGACTTTAACTTGGTTTTTGGTCACAGTTTGCAGCTTAGTTTAGGGATTTAGGCTGAGCTAATGATAGTCAGTAAATACAAAGTATAGGGGCTGATCTAATGAGGTTACTTGAGCTACCTCTAGGGCACTTAGGATGTTTGCAAGTTAGTTGTTCACTTCATAAACAAACCCGGAGATTGACTAAAGTAGCGTTGATCTACTTTGCACTTGCATAGAAAATGCAGTTTGAAGGCTAGCTGGCTTAACTTCAGGCTCTGTCTGTATTTTATGAAGCAAAAAAATAGAGACAAGCAATCAAACTATTCGCTCCCCAGCAGAGTCGCCATTTTGTTATCGGGAAAACTAGTGTCTATTCAGAGCTGCTAGTCCCACTAAGACGGGTAGCTATCTTAGAAACAAACAAACTAAAGTCACTTGTGTTTTCCTTTACAAGAGATAGATGAGAAAGAAGCAAAGAGTACCAACCTCAGTCTTCTGCTTGGCTCCTCGCTTGTTTCCTTTCCCCTTTGATAGAATCTTGCCACTCCTTCCTTACTTGTCCCGCTTCAAATAACATCTCTAGAGTCAAAGCAACATAATACCATCAAAGCATAGAGATATATCACCATAAACAATATAGGATCAAATATATATTAACCATACAAATGCATATATCAACACAAAATTCAGAGATATACAAGAATACGGAGGAAAAATCAAATAGCTTTATTGATAGAAGTACTAGAAGAGAGGAGTACAACCACTTGGTCTGACCCAGTGCCATCGTTCGAGCATGAAAGCCCTCTTCACCTCATACAAAGCAAGACCACCCAACAATGTCTTCAAAGAGAAACCAACAACACTTCCTTGCAAATTACCAAATTCTAGCCTTTGGATCTCTGGGATGAGGGATCCATATATAGATGTTTGCAGGGGGGTAAGTCAGATTCTAGGATTTTGATTAGTGTCATCTCTTTGATAGTTCTTGGTTTCACTTGGAGATTTCATGATCTCTTACTCATCCTTGGGCGAATTCAGAGAGGCAAGTGTCAAATGAGCAGCTTCTAGAAGATTCTCAAGGTCTCTAGCTAGCAAACTGCTTGTGCCATTTGTCTGCTCTCTCTCATCGCACCCTACAGAAGGGCTTTCCAGTATGAATCGTACTTTTTGCATGTGGTAGGTGAGATGCATCGCACCCTTAGCACTGGGCAGTCTGTATGGTCCTGCTTTGACCAGTTCTGAGTAGACTTTCATGGAGAACTTCTAGGAGATGATGTAATCAGCTGACCTTGCTCCTTTAGGGTATGAAACAACATTTTTAGGGACTTAGAAGCCGTTGGTTTATGGAAAAATGTGATTGGGGTTGCAGTGCCCAAATATGTCTATAAAACACATGGTCCTAATATTTTCATGTACTTGGTCTCTTGGTTCCTCTCCTGAACTCCTTGGGAGTGATATCAACATGTCACCTTTTCCTATTTTCACTGAGTGATAGGTCAGCGTTGTTTCAACAGGTAGTGACCACTGTTGGATTGAGGTGCTAGGAAGCCAATCTATGTAGTTTCGGCATGCAAGATAGAGAGGGCAGCTTGGACAACACTGTGCAATTTTTAGGCACAAGAAATTGTTGGGGGATGGGGGTCCTGGGAGAACACCTCTATGTACGTGACTTCTAAGAGCAGTGTTGGCTTCCTAATTTCTCTGTGCGTTTCTCGAGAGTAGTGTTGGCTAGGGTCTCTATGGGTTGTGAGATTTCAGCACGCAAGGAAGGAAGGTTGATGGTTGCAGAAGCAAAGTGTAAAATTTTTGGAAGTTGAATGTGGCTTGGTTGCTTAGGAAATTACTATGTGTGAGATCAGTGACACAAATGTAAATAGTGATAGGACTTGACTGTAATCACACATGGACACTTAGTGACATAACGTAGACCATCCAGAATGCCTAAGACATATTATAATTGATGCAACAACATTCATGAGAAGAGTGTGTGAAGTGAGTGTGAAATATGTCTATGTGATGACAACCACTCATATGCACACAATTCCCTTGAAGAAAAACAAAATTCCCTCTGCATGACAAACAACAACCCTTATGCCCAAATATGACACATTCTTCATAATGATGAGAACACAAACAACTCTTAGGATCAAGGAGGGAAACTTGAAATCATTAGGTTACCAACAAGTGATCAAGGATGATCGATCTCAGGACCCAAGGTAGGCTTCGAAATTTGTACATGAGCCAAAATTTTTGAGGGTGGTTGTAGACACTATAACAAATAAATAAGAAAAATTAATATGTTTTTAGGTTGTTAAACTAACCAATCCTCATGAGAAATATGTGCATATTTTGTTTAATGAGTTGGTACTCAACCCTCTAGAATAAGGAGACTTGTAAATATCTAAGAGCCATTGGTTACAATTCCATTTTCCCTCATGGAGATATTTTGTAAGGTAAAGAGATATAAAAAAAAGAGACTTGATGCTTAAACAAAAATTCATCACCTATAATTGTGTTCCAACTTATGTAACTACTAAAAATAGAAACTTGTTGTGTGTGATAATTTTATTACCGTTATCTTATTTCATATAGATATTTGTAAGGAATGGCAATGATTTGAAGCCCATATCAATAAATTTATGTAACACCACATTTTTTATATGATTGTGCGTAACAAAAAATGCATAAAAATTTGTTTGTTCCTAGTTTGTGATAATATTTTTCTCTATTGCATTTATGCCTATGGAGGAAGGCATTGGTTAGAGACCACATTGTATAAACTATGTAGAAGGCATCAGTGGGATAAGGACAACTAAAATAACTAAAAGTGTCTAGACATATGAGAAGGAAATTGTATCCCATGGAGAGTAGAGAGACTTGTAACTTTGATCGCAATAATGCTTCATACTTCGATACCAAACTAGAACATGGAACCATAAGGAGAAATATAACATTTGGTGCATGTATTCATCTTTATTCATGTGAGGGTGGAGCTAAAATATCAACAAGAATAGGGCCAAACCATAGTTGTGGACCCCCCCTCAAGCTGAATTCAAGGGACACTCTTCCCCATTATCCATTATGACCTTGAAATTTTTGTTCGCCATTCACCACCATTTGATAATTTTGGAAGATACGCCAAACCTTGAGCATATAACCATGATTACAAACCCCTTCCCTTTGCGCATGTAAGTGGTATGCCCCCCTGCAATTGATATGCACCGTTGATCCACTTGAGTGTACTATGTTGGGTTGTGTTATATTCTTTCCACGACTAGCTCCCCTAGTCAACCCCCCCTTCGTTGCGCTAATTTTGTAGCGGGGGGGTCATAGGGAGTTTGAAGGGGGTGGGTAGCACCCCGGGGAATTTTTTTTTTTTGGACCCTATATTAGATGGGGCGAACCTACCTATGGTTTTGTGCATGGTTTTCACACATGGTTTTGGGCGCAATGGTTTTCAGTCCATGGTATTGGATGCTTCGGCATGTATATATATGTATTGTAACATTGAAAGGAACATATTGAAAAATCAATTTGGTTGTCTGGGTTTCGGGATTCAGGAGAAAATATCTGTCTATATGTGTTTTATGTGCTATTGTCTCACATTGTTTATTTTATATGTTTTAGATTTCATATACAAGTAATTTCTGTATGGGGTTAAAAACTACATTTGGTATCAGAGTTGTTTTTGCTTCAAGGAAAAATGCCTTTGTTGTTGAGGGGTTTCACTTAGGCCTATGGTAGTGGGAGATATGTGGGATCAATTTTGTTGGTGAAAGAAGATGGTGAGCAGTGGAAAGAAAGAGATCAAGAAATTTAATGGTCAGAGTTTTGAGTTGTGGAAACTCAAGATGGAGGATCTGTTGGTGGACAAACATCAGTGGATCATGGTAGATCCGAGTACTAAACCAACGGGAGTGTCCGATGAAGAATGGAGGAATTTGGATCAGAAGGCAAAGAGCACAATATGACTGTGTGTCATAGATTCAATATTGTTGAATGTATCAGGGGAAGCTAAAATGAAGGCTTTGTGGGACAAGTTAGGAACTTTGTACCAATCTAAGTCTCTGGTGAATAAATTGTTCCTATGGAAAAAGTTGTATAACCTAAGGATGAAAGATGGAGACTCAGTGATAGAACATTTGAATGCATTTAATACTGTGTTATTTCAGTTATTATCTGTTGATATTAAAATTTCAGATGAAAATAAGTGCATTGGTTTGTTGTGTTCTCTACCAGATTCGTGGGATAGTCTGGTTATTGCAATAGGTAGTAATGTAACTGCCTTGAAGTTTGATGAAATAGTCTCATCCTTACTGACGAAGGAGATGAGATGGAAAAGTAATGAGAGCCAGAATGGTGATGCCTTGTCTATATGAGGATAGTCCCAGAACATAAACAAGAATAATTCATCAAGTGCGAGATCTAAATCTAGAGAGATATCTGAATCTCCCGGAAAACCTGTAAAGGTGGTGTGCTAGAAATGCGGAAAGGAAGGGCACTACAAGAGGGACTGTAAATTTCAAGTTCCTAACAAAGGAAGGGGATTTGATGATGCTCCTCTTGCAAAGGTGAAACCACCTCAGATGAAGGTGGGGATGTGTACCTGGCTTCTTCAAGAACACATGTAGATCATGAGGAATGTTTGATTGACTCAGGTTCATCCTTTCACTTCACTCCCCATAGAGAGTGGTTCTGCGAGTATGAGAAATATGATGGTGGTGATGTCTTCTTGGGGGATGACAGGAAGGCTAGAATCATTGGTCACTGAAAAGTTAAGTTTAAGTTGCAAGGTGGAAGGATCAAAACACTTTCTGTTATTCTACATATTCTTGCATTAGCCAGAAATATGATTTTTGTCAGAAAGTTGGATGATGCAGGTGTAAAAATAGTGTTCGAGAAAGGTACCTGCAAGATGGTTTGAGGAGCACAGGTATTTATGCGGGGAGTTTGGAATAGAACTATGTACAAGCTACAAGGTAGCACTGTTATTGATGGGTGCAATAGTTCTGTGGTTCCTGAAGGTGGAGTAGAAAATCTAGTGGTCTCCAGAGAAAAGACCATTCTATAGCATCAAAGGTTAGGACATATTGGAGAGAAGGGCCTTTGAATACTTCATGGTAAAGGTATGGTAGAAGGTATGACTAATAGCTCTCTAGATTTTGATTTCTATGAAAATTGTGTATATGGGAAGTAGAATCGGGTGAGTTTCCCCTCTAGCGATAAGAGGGCCAAACATATATTAGATCTTGTGCACAGTGATGTGTTTGGACTTGTGAAGAATCCATCATTAGGTAAGTCTATGTACTATGTATCATTTATAGATGACTTCTCAAGGAATACATGGATATATTTCCTCAAGAAGAAATCTAAAGTCTTTTACAAGTTTAAAGAATTTAAGGCTCTAGTGGAAAACCAGACAGAGAAGAAGATAAAGGTGCTAAGGGCAGATAACAGTGGAGATTTTTGCGGCAAGGAATTTGAGGAACTCTGTAAGAAGTGTGTTATAGCATGACAGAAGACTACTCCATACACACCTGAGAAAGATGGATTTTCAGAAAAAATGAACAATACATTGATGGAAAGGGCAAGAAGCATGCTCAATGGTGCGAGGTTAGGACATGAATTCTGGGTAGAGGCGGTGGAGACTGCATGTTACCTGGTCAACAGATCACCTTCATTAGTGTTGGAGGATAAGACTCCACAAGAGGTATGGACTGGTAAGAAACCCTCTCTTTCACATCTGAGGGTATTTGTATGTGATGCATATGTACATGTTCCAAAGGAGAAAAGAAGAAATTTGGATAGTAAATCTGAAAAGTGCATCTCTATTGGGTATAAGGATGGTTTAAAGGGTTATAAGCTTTGGAATCCAGTAACAAGGAAGGTTGTGTACATCTGAGATGTGGTGTTCAGAGAGGTAAAAGATGTTATTAAACATGAAGTTCCATTAAAGGAACCTGAGAAGATAGAGTTTGAGCTAAAGGAGGAAGAATCTGACTCTACAGCAGAAGAGGAATCAGAAGATGAAGAGCCATAAACTCTGGTTGTGAGAAGATTAGTTCGAGAAAGAAGGTAGCTAGAAAGGTATAGTCCATTTGCTTTCTGTTCAGATTTGGCTTTATATGTTACTAATGATGATCCCAGAACTGTGAATGAAGCAATAGATTCAGAGGATGGAAAACTCTAGAAAGAGGTCATGGTTGATGAAATGACATCTTTGCACAAGAATGAGGCATGGGATTTGGTGGAGTTTCCAACTGGAAGGAAACCCAATGGTAGGAAATGGGTGTTCAAGAAGAAGATGAATGTAGAAGGAAACGTGGAGAAACAAAAATCTCAATTGGTAGCAAAAGGTTATTCCCAAGAGCCAAGAATTGATTATGGTGATATTTTTCCTCTTGTTGCGAAGGTAGCTTCTATTATATTACTTTTATCTGTTTCTACTGATTTTTATTTTGAGGTAGAAGAGAAGGATGTGAAGACAACTTTTCTCCACGGGGATCTGGAAGAGGAGATATACATGAAGCAACCTGAAGGCTTTGCAGTGAAGGGTAAGAAAGTACTGGTATACAAGTTAAAGAAGTCTTTGTATGGGCTAAGATAATCACCAAGGATGTGGTATTAGAATTTTGATACATTTATACAGGGACTTAGACTCCTCAGAAGAAAAGAAGATCACTGTGTGTATTTTAAATTAATTGTTGATCGTGTTATTTATCTGGTCTTCTATGTGGATGACATGTTGCTGGTTGGAAATGACAAAGAAATTATCTAGGATTTGAAGATCCAATTGTCCACCAAATTCGACATGAAAGATCTTGGTGTTGCAAACTATATTTTGGGCACATAAATTAAAAGAGATCAAGCAAAGAGGAAGCTCTAATTAAACTAGAGGAAGAATGTCGAGGTAATATTGCAAAGGTTTAATATGCAAGATAGTAGATTGGTGAAGGTTCCTATTCCTATAGGTGTAAATTTATCTACTAAATAGTCTCCCAAGACACAAGAAGAGGAAGAGGACATGCCTTGTGTTCCATATGCAAGTGTAGGTGATAGCCTAATGTATGTGATGGTCTGTACTAGAGCAGACATTGCACATGCAGTGGGAGTATTGAGAAGGTTTATGTCAAAACCAAGGAAGGCGAATTGGACAGCAATGAAGTGGATTTTTAGGTATCTGCGTGGCTCTAGTGATTATGGTTTTTGCTACCAAGGAAGACCAGGATTGGACAGAGTTTTGGATATTCATGGCTTTGTTGATGTAGACTGGGCTAGAGATCTGGATCAAAGAATATCTACAAGCGGGTATGTGTTTAACCTATTTGGAGGTGTAGTCAGTTGGATGAGTAAGAAACAATCTGTACTGGCACTATCAACTATAGAGGCAGAATACATGGTAGCCACTCATGCAAGTAAGGAAGTAGTTTGGTTGCAGAGATTGTGTTCAAGTATGGGGTTAGTCTAGGGGGCTATAAGGATATAATGTGATAGCCAAAGTGCAATTTTCTTGGCAAAGAACCCTGATTACCATTTAAAGAAAAAGTACATTCATGTTCAATATCACTTTGTGAGGGATATGATAGAAGACAAAAAGTTGTTGCTGGTAAAGGTGGACACTTTGAAGAATATTTTAGATGCATTGACAAAATCTGTGAGCTCTTAGAAGTTCTCTCGGTGTAGAGAAACAATGGGCATTGCAGGGTTGTATAAATGACTAAGTTCTCTTATGGCCCCCTGTGGAAAGAAAACATGTGGGAGAATGTTGGGTTGTGTTATATTCTTTCCATGACTAGCTCCCCTAGTTAACTGGGGAGTTAGAAGGGTGGCAGAGCCCCCCCTTCATTTCGCTGATTACACAACGTGGGGGCAGGTAGCCCCCCTCTACAGGGTCTACGGTAGTGCGTCAAGGAAATTTTTTTTGACCCTATATTAGGTGGGGCGAACCTGCATATGGTTTTGTGCATGGTTTTAACACATGGTTTTGGGCACGATGGTTTTCGATCCATGGTATTGGATGCTTTGACATGTATATATATGTATTGTAACATTGAAAGGAACATAATGAAAAATCAATCTGGTAGTCCCGGTTTTGGGATCCAAGGGAAAAACTCTAAGTATATGTGTTTTATGTGTTATTCTCTCACATTGTTTATTTTCTGTGTTTTAAAATTCATATGCAAGTAATTTTTGTACGGGGTTAAAACCTACATACTATCTGAGGTTGATAAAGCGAACATATTTATTGGGCGCATACAACACATCCACTATAAAGTTCAGAACATCCTAGAGAATTGAAATGCCAAGTACAAGCAACGGCATGATCAACATTAGGTGCCACACAAGTTTAAGGTGGGCGACAAAGTTTAGTTTCATTTGCAAAAAGAATGCCTTATTGAAGCCCATCAAAAGCTTAGAACACTCTGATATGGTCCCTACACCATTACCAGGGTTATGGGAGACTACTTTTGAGCTTAGAATTCCCCCATTCCTTTTCTTCCACGTAGTGTTCAATGTGGACCACCTTCGATCATACCTCCCACCATTACTTGACACATTAGACATTCTAGAATAGCTCACACCAACAGAGTTAAACCCAGACAACATGAAATAGGCCACAACTAATCAAATTATGGACATACATGTCAAGAACAATTCCCAGCAAAAGATCCAACTATATTGGGTTTTCAAAGCTGGCCAGCTCCTGCACCAAGGGAAATGGCTCACTAGGGACTAAGTTCAATAGATATTTCCCCATCTCATGGAGCCACTCAACTCCATCAGGACCATTGCTTCCTAATGGGGGAGAACTCATCTGGGTGGATATTGGTGGCCACCCTCCTATTCCACTTTGAATCCCAACATTTTCTCTTTCAGTTTTTCAAGTTCCTTAATTTTAGCATAGTTTACTATTTTTGGTCATTTTTTAGGTCCTAAACATCCAGAGCTGTTTTGAGGCCCTAAACAATGTTTTTAGGGAAATGAGAGAGTCAAAAAGTATTACAAATAAGGGGACTGGTTTTTTTCTAACCTACTCTTTGAGATCTTGGAAATGAGGTATTATGATAGCCAAACGGAGATCTATGCCAAAGTTACGACCGCGAGAAACTGATGTACCAATTTATCCAAATGTGGCCCACAGTTTTGGCACTTCATCTCTTAGTGTTAGGTTTCTGGATGTTTAGGGTTTTCGATTGTTTCTCAATAATAAATAGGCCTTAGAGCCTCATTGTAACATAGTTCAAAGGCATGTAGCCACCACATCTCTTCTTAGAGATAAGCTACCATTGCTCAAGCTATCCTTATTTCCATTTTGTTTGTAATCATATTTCAATATTTGATATTTATGAAATGAAGTGTTATTTCTACTGCATGTTTGCATTTATGGTTATATTTGTAATTTGTTGCATTCATGTTTAAATTTGGATCATTCACGATAGAAAAAAGGAAGGACGAATCCTTCCTGACCTATTTCCTTTAATTCTTTCAGTATATTATAACTATTGTCACTCACTTTGAAACATCCTTACCAACTATCGGAGCTTCATCACCTTCAACTACTCCCAAGCACATTCCAGGAAGCATAGTCTTAAGGTATATCAATGCTTAATGTTGTATTGCCTCTTAGTTTTCACATGACCACTCTATAAGTGCATGAAAACGAGTATCCATAATCAGCATTGGCCTTTGGTTATTTAGGATGTTAATACTTCTATACTCTCCCTCTTGTTTATTTGATCTCTCTCCTATTTGGTTAAAATCCCTAGAGAACAAGCTCGGGATCATCATGTGGTTGTGGGTCATCATACTAACTCTCAAGTGAGGGGCTAAGCCAAATCCTTGATGGATTGATTTCTAGATCATACACCATTGAGGTTCCATCAACAAACCTCTAATATTGAAAAGGAATTGGTGGAGAAGTGGCTAGAACTCTTAGAATCTAAGATTCTATCCAAGGTGTAACACTAGGTTTGAGACCTGGGTGCTCCCAAATTAAGGTGAAACCAATATTTTCACATGGTGGACTTGTATTTGCACATTAATAATTTGTTAGGAAAAAACATTTTTACTGCAATGATGCCAATACGAGTTTCTCCTTGACATGGAAGATCTCCACCTATGATACCATATCATGGAAGAAATGATGCAAAGAACGAAGGATGCTCTTCTACAGAGCAGAGACCAACAACCTCCTGGTCCATTAGCTCACCTTACTCTGGATGATTAACTTAATGGGTCTTATTGGCATCATAACATTTTTTATTTTTCTATCAATTTTTTGGTATCCAACACCTATGGTTACAGTGTCTATTTTTATAGTCTCTTTTCATTCTACTCATTAGGATTCTCATAACTAAAATTTTATAGGTGATGTTACTATGAGCTTGGCATCCTAGTAACTCCATATGTCTAGTCATGGAAATCTTGATTGAAGCCTTGCTCAAAGTTCTCAGAGTAATTGCAGATTAGACTTGATAAGTCAATCTATCTTTAGAATGTATTGTACATATTTGTAAATATAATATAAGATATACAAGCTTAAAAAAAACTTGAAAAAATTATAAAACATGCGAAATAAAAATTTAAAAAGAATATATAAATATAAATAGTATTATTAAGAATAAGCATAGATCCATATTTAAATTTGGATCTAACAAGAAATAAGAGGAATTAAATAACTTTAGGGGAAAACATTTATTCAAGTTTTGTACTTAAAAATATATTTTCAACTCGAGCAATTTGATTCCTATGAACTATTGGTAGATCTAAATTTAATATAGATCTATGTTGATTTATCTCTAATTATAAGGATATTGTTTATTTATATTAATGGAAGATAAGTAATCTAATTCTTTAGGGTTGAGAGTTGTATTACAATATGTTTTTCTCATTTGTAATTAAATATTCTATTGAGGACAAAAAAGATTCTATTCAATTGAGTCTCAATTTCATGGAAATGTCTTCATTGTTTCTTAATATTTATAATGGTTATATATACATGGATGTGTTGTTATTATTTCTCTGTTTTTTAATATGAATCTCTTTGTTGGATGGTATTGACATATTGGTAATAGCCCATTCATTACAAGTATATTAATTCACATTCAAAATTATAGAAATGGATCTCATTTTTTAAAATAAAAAATTGTCATTCCTATTCAAATATTAAATGGAAATTACACAAATCTCAAGTTCATATTCTACTTATAAGAATAATATAACAAAAGTAATGCGAAACTCATTTATGTCTCTTAAATAATCCTAAATTTTATATTTTTTTCTTTCTCTTCTTGTGAATATTAGTGAAGAGTCCATAGGGACCAACAACAATATAGAAATGAGAAGGGAAGGATTCATAGTTGAACAAATTCCCTATTGGAGTCAAAAGTTCCAAGTCGTGGTGATCTTAAATTCCCTTGCAATGGATTCATGTTCAATGACGACCTTTAATGAGTAAATATCACTATTCATTTCTTCTTCTTTATGGACTACATGAGGACAAGGTTCCTCACTTAGACACTTCTAGATAGGAATTTTTCTCATTTACTAAAATTAGAGGTCTTTAATTTACGTCATTACATTCATATTCATTCTCCATTTACAATTTCTCATGTTCTTTTTGAATATTTGGTTTCACTTCATGCCTTATGTTCCTTCTAGAGTAGGTTCATGATTCATGACAAGAATCTCAAATATGTTGTATTTTTATTATAGATGAGATCAAAAAGAGGTATTCTCATAACCCAAAACTTGAACACATATAAAAATATGTGATTTTAAGTTAGTATCATCTAGTCAACCCTAGCTAATGTTAATCCCAACACATAATCATGCATATGTGAAGAGGCCTAGTTGAATTAACTTTACATCTAATGTTACATAAGTATTTACTGTATATTCTATATATTAAAGCATCGATAAAATGATTTTTAGAAAAGGGACTTACAACTCATCCACTTCAACAAAATGTATTTATAAGGATTTCAACTTCTTCACTCCATTTTATTATTCGATAGAGATATATATCTCCAAAAAGGATATTAGGCCTCTATCATATACCTTATACAAGGATATCTTTCAATTTGATGGCTAAAATGTTTTATCTTGGGAGTAACTTGCTTGCAAAGAACTAACTCCAATCCCCTCTATGCTTCAAAGCTTGGCTATGGCTCTAAAGTTCTAACGAGATTTGTTAAGGACAAATTTGAGTGGATTTTGCTTCAGGTGTCAATAAGGCAATATGTGTACTACTACTGCCTCTACAAATCAACTTTAGGAAAATCCAAACTATGATATTGAATTTTAGTCCCAAAAAAGTGATAGCTATATATTGTATGGAATTAAATAATCAAAATAAATATTATTTCTAAAACCCTATAGAAACACATATTTAATTAAATTTGGAAAAAATCTATTACAATGGCTTCAACAACATTCAATCTTTTGTAACTCACCATATTAACTTATTTTAAGATAAAAATAACTTTAGTAATTCCAAACCAACCAGAGATCATGGATAGGTCAAACAAGGGGTTGCTAGGTACACTATTATCAATAGACAAGAAGAGTGTCAAAGCAAACTCTTAGAAGAAATTTATTTAAGCTAAACCATATTAGTATGTCTACATCCAAGAAATATATTATAGTTATGGATAACATACTAGATTCCTCGATGTTTGAATTTTGTGTGTGACGAGTCTAACCCTCTTTCCCACAAACTGTGGGGTATTTTTTCATAAAATGATGGTGATGTGATGATCTTAGTATAAGTTGAAGGGAGGTGCATCCCTTACATTGCATTGAAGCTAGTCTACCAAAAAATTAGTAAAAAAAAATTATGCTAAATTTCCTACCCATTCGTACCTTTAAGAAACACTAATGAGGGGGTGATCATTCATCTTCATAGAGTTAAGGAATCCATTACAAAAGTTAGGCATCGTTGATCTAGCTATTTCAAGAAGGTTGGACACCATTGATTAATATCCACTCAAATCCAAGTACATCAAATGAGATTTATTAAATGGGTATTCAAGTCATTCCATTGTGATGGATAGTGTCACAAATTGAGGTAAACAAGAATTAGTGGTGTTCTTGTATGTAGTGGAGGCAAGGGTTTTCAAAGATTAGTACAGTTGATGGTAGTCCAGATATTGATCTCTCCTTGTTAGCATTTTCGAAACCAAAAATACTCTTGATGCAATAGCGCCAACCAATTGTATAGAAAACCATGACTGACCTTTACTTTAACTAAGACAAGAAAATGATAGGAATTTTTAATGGGGAATAAATAAATGTGAATCATAACTCATGGATTTTAGTTGAAATTTATATAAGTGTTGTGGGGAAAAATGCCTATGCAGGACGATCCTATCATCCTAAGGTGTGACAGTGCCTTAGCAACAAATAGAGACAGCTATTCTGGTTTCTTCCTTTATGAAATGTGAAAGAAGAGAGATCAATAGACTTACCGGTGTCTTCCGTTTGTCCCTCGATCCGGTCTCTCTTCTCTTTGGGAGTTCACAGCTACTTGCCTTCTCACTCGCCCAGCTTCAACAGGTACATGCAAGATCACAAGAGAACAACTACTTGCCTTCTTGCTTGTCCAGCTTCAACGGGTTCCTGCAAGATCACAAGAGAACAGCTACTTGCGACAAGAGAACAACTACTTGTGACAAGAGAAGAACACTACACAAAGACAGATATTCACATTCATAACTAGTTTAGGATTAGAAATAAACTAAACATACTAATGCATTCATACATCAAAAATACATCGACATATAGGAGAAACCAAGATAGCTTTATTGATGAATAACAAGGTTCAGGAAGAGATACAACCCAGAGGGCTCCAATCCAGCATCTCCTTCCTAGAAAATGGAATTCCTATCTTCACCCCCTTCAAAGCATTAAGCACCCAATGATTCCGATCTCAAACCAACAACAATTCTTTGCAATAACAAAATTCCAGCCTCTAGATCTCATGGAGGAGAGATCCATATATAGATGTTTGGAGAGAGGATGAGTCAGCTTGAGATCTGACTAGTGTCCTCTCCCTCTATCAGTTCTTGAGTCCACTTGGAGGTTCTTGCTTCCACTTGGAGATTTGGAACCTCTTACTCATCACCAGTCGAATTCCCTGAGGCAAGTGTCATTTTGGAAGCTTCCTGGGTTTTGACACCTTGAGAAATGAGCCTGCCACATGTCCACTCTCGTTCAGCGCAAGTAGCCAGTGTTCCATTTGACATTCAACGTAGGTAGCCAGTGTTGGCTTTGACATTCAGCGCAAGCAGCTAGTGTAGCCACTGAAATGATTCTAATTTGACTTGTTTTGAGCAGTTTTTGGTGGAGAACTTCTGTGAATTGCTGTGGTTTGTTAGCCTTGTTCCTCTAGGGGTAGGAACAACATGTTTAGGGACTTTGGATCCCTTAGATTATGGACATTTCATGCTCAATGTTGTAAGGCACAAAAATGTCTATAACAGTTGCTCCCTAAAGTATGAGCCTGTTTATCGGGTGAAATGCTTTATCAGGGGGATCCGAAGTTCATCCAATGCTGGGAGGAGACCTGTAATAAAATAAAATACAATACATTATTTTTCATACTGCTTTCATGATCTAGCTGAGGCGGGCATTCCCATGCTCAGCTTTATAAATTCATTTTTCTGTACATAGCACAGACAATCGTCTGATGGTAGACTGACAATTTTGATGAAATTATCATCCTTTGAGTAGGATGATTATCTGCTGCAATGATGTACATGTCAATGTCTTTATCTTTCCTGAATATATATCACAGCCCAGATGGATGAAACTAGATCCGGGGTCTTCAAACTCGTTCGATCTTCACTCTAAGTACAAGTCGATCCATGTGAGAAATGTTCTGAAGTCGAACATGGAAAGACATCGCTTGATTACCGGTCAATGATGTAAACGTTAACAAGTGCGAGAGGAATCACCGATAATGATAATGACCCTCAAGGTACTGCAGTACAATTCACGTGGTGTGAATAAAGGACTTGGCGTCGAGCACCACGCAAAATCTTTCGGTCGAAGGTCATTTATGTATACCTGTCGCCGGAAGTGAGAAACTTGCCATTGAGGCATGCAAGCTTCAAAGTACTGAAGGGGTTGTTTCTAGATCAACTTCTTGGATAATGAGCTGATGTCGACAAGAAGCGATCCGTCAAAGGAGGGCCTTAATGAATCCCACATCAGTGACATGAAACGGAGCTAATGATTTTAATGGAGGTGAAAACGATCTGTGACATATGATTCAGAGTGGCGGTCATGAAAGGATGAAGGATAATGTATGGCAGTGGATGGGACACGGTTGACTTTTTCTGAACGACTTCTCTTGAACATATGGCGACACTGATGCGATGGATCGGTAGCATTACCCTAAATATGGATGGTATGGCGAGACCATGGATGTGACCGGTGAATGAAACAACCCAACACGATTGTGGTACAGAGGAAAAGTGTCATGTTCAAGAGCGACTTGCTACCATCAAAGTTTTCTTTAGTTTCTCCCAATTTTTCCCCAGTCATTGCTGACCAGTACCTCTTTATTTTTGTCAAGATTGAGGAGGATAACATATGCTTGTTCTATAACCTGCCCTTTGGGCAAGCCCATCGCTATGTTTTAACGAGCCTAGCGATAGTGAAACTCGTTCTTGTCTAAAGACAAGTTTGTCGCTATTTAATGATTTTAACGAGTCTAACGACAAAGATAACTCGGTCCTTTTCATTTTTAGAGAGTCTGAAAAGGTACATAAAGTTAACTCCAATAGTCCTTTTTTGTATCTATATATATATATATATATATATATATATATATATATATATATTGTATCTATTTTATTGCAAATATTATATTAATAAAATCATTTATTCTTGTTGTTCATATTGTGTTCTAAATATAAATGTTTTAACTGGTAAAATAAAAATTGAAAAGGAATACTAATTCAACCCCCCCCCCCCCCTCAGTATTTCCAACAAAACTTCTATCAATGCATATAACTAAATACAATTTACTACATGCTTGTCTTGTTGGCTTATATGAGATTATTTCAATCACAAGTAATTTATTTAAGCATTAAAATTTATAAAATGCTAATAGGGTGGGAATATCTAATGCTGTATGTTGGACAATGTTTAAATGCATTTATTTATGACCCGTATCTTGAATGAACTTGAAGAATCTATTTAACATTCGTTATCAAATCCTGAAGATTATTCTTGAGGAAATTCAGCGCTTAAAGTCATCTTTCAATGTATTCATACTTTGCCATATATTCAGGGACAGAAACGAGGATGCTGACAGGCTCTCTAAGGCTGGTGTTCAACAAGTTTTGGGAAGCTGGGCAATTACAGAATACAGGCAGGGGCAGACCATCGTTTCGAATGACTCTCCTTTCGAACAGCCTCAGTGATAGCGACAGTCTCATTTCGCTCTCTTGGTTGTGGATATTTCTGCATATATGTTTTTGTTTCCTCTGTTTTCATGTCTTAATATGTGGACAGTTTTTTTTCATATCAGATCTCCAATATATATTCCGTATCATACTGATTTTTTCTTCTCGCCTGAAGCTCTAAAATCAGTTTTGTAAGAGTGTGTTTTATCCACTCGGTAGAAGATCTCGTACTGAAAAAGTTTTCTTTTAGTTTTAATGCTCAAGGTTTCGCCCAAGGAGGAAGACCTTTCAGGTCGATACACGTCCATACCGCCGGATGTTAGTTATTTGATCTCCTTTCTAACAGTCTTTTTGGACTGTGGTTTATTTGTGTTTTCTCTACAGCACAACAATCTTGCATCAGGTTTGCAAGCGGATCCCTGTCTGTAACTTTTTATTTTGCTCAATAAAAAGTGGTTTTTTCTTTCGGAAAAAAAAAAAACTATTCTAGGTTTTGTTAGGAAATCATTTCATTTTACATGGTGTTTTTCTTAGAACTCATTATCAATTACTTTTAATTTTTTTGTTAAAAATAAATATTTACTTACATTAGGAGCTAAATTTATAAAATGCATCACATTTATAAACTTATATCAATTCATATAAACAAATAGAATTCAATAAATAAATGCAAGTCCTATTGGATTCTATGAGATTATTTAAACCACAAATAAACTTTTAAGAATTGAAAACGATAAAAATGTTAATATGGATGGAAAAATCATTGTCTTATGGTTCAAAACATTTAAATACAACCATTTTTTACCCATCTCATTAATGAGTTGAGATGGTCCACTTAACACATTGTTAATTAATTATTCCATGTTTTATTAAGAAGAGCATTAATGGATATAACTAAGTACAAGTCAATAATATGATTCTAGCTCAAATGATATGAATTCAGTTTATTTAAAATATAAATTTACAAAAAAATATATTTAAATAATGAAATGAGAAGCCCTACATTTCAAAAAGTTAAAATATATAATTCATTTATGATAGTGTTCAATAAAATTCCATTTAGAAATAATTATCATTAATTATATATATTTTTTAAGAAGTGTTAAATTATTTACAATAGATTTTTATCTCAAAAATTACATATCACATTTATGCACGCATATTAGTACATTTTATATGTAAACAATGAATAATTGATTTCATGTCTTGTTGATTTTCAGTATGATATAATTGCAATTACAACCATTAATTGAGTTAAGCATATAAATTTATGAAAATTATGAATTGAGAAATCACATATCTTATGCTTCAGAAAGTTCAAATCATTCACCTATGACACATTTCCCATTAGCTTGAATATTGAATAGTGCATTGGGAATAATGAATTCCATCTTGGTGAAATACTTTTCTTGTGACAACTTATCTAAAAGATCATTTATCCTGGGTGGGGAGTCTCTTTTCTTGAGCGTGATTTTTTTCAATGTCTTGTAATCTATACACATACACCAAGTCCCATCCTTCATTGGCACAATGATGATGGGTGACCCACATGGTGATGTACTTGGTCGAATGAAAACTTGTTCTAGCAGTTGCTGCAAATGTTTCTTCACCTCACTTGCTTCTATAATAGACTATCTGTACAACCCAATATTTGGCATCTGAGAGTCTGGAAATAGTTGGATCTCATGCTCCACTTCTCTCTTAGGTGGTAACCCTTTGCTCTCAGAACACATCCTTGTATGTGTGTAACAACTCCTCCAATTGTTTTTTATGTTTCTTAGTACTCCCATCCAAGGATGAATTACCTCTTATTGAATCCTCTTCAGACTGACCTTCTCTGAAAAATAACAAAACATACTTCTTGCTGGAACTGATCAATTTCTTGGCTTGGTTGGTAGTTACTAGTGAAATTTTTTACTTTCCTTTTTGTGTGTTAATGATGAATGACTTTCTATCCTTGACGAGCTGATATTTATTCACTCTCCTCATGAATATTGCATCACGCATGTACATGTATGGACAACCAAACATGAATCTACATACATCAATAGGAACCACATCTCAATCTACTTCATCAATAAAATCATCACTGATAGAAAATCTAATTTTACCCTATTTTGTTACCTTCAGCCTTGCATTCTTGTTTACCCATCCGAGTGGATATGGGTTTCGATGATCACGAACTTCCAACGCCAACTTCTTGACTAGATCTGCTGCAATAAAGTTCACATGAATTTAAAGAACCACATTTAAAGCTACCGAAACCCTGCATCTCTTAGTTACTTTAGGAAATTAGAATGAATAAAATTAGAAAGAAAATGGCAAAAGATTTTTGTTATTTGTTAAGCAAAATAGATTAATTTTAATTTAGAAATTATGATGCACATCAAATACCTTCAGCTACAAACGATTTTAAGCGTGCATAAATTTATGTACAATTTCTCTTTAAAGAATTTAAATTTTTTCACCACATAATAGATTTAGAGTTAATAAGGATATATGTGAGATATACTAATTTATAAAATAGAAAATTTAGCATGAGATCTCAACTACAAGTTAATCTCTCAAACTCAATTTTTTACAAGAAATAGTAGTTCTAATGCTACTTCTTTAAATATATATCCTTGAGCCAATTTATCCTTAGATCTGTCATGAATCAAGTGAGATCAAGTTTCTTAATATTACAAAAACTTGAAAAAAAAAACACTTATCAAAATAGAAATATTTAATTAAAATGAGCATTCAATTCTTTTATTATTACTTACATTAACTAATTTACTATTATTATTTATTATTGTTATTTTAAATTCAAGTTATAAACATAATGTTAACAACACAAAAATATTAATATCCACCTCATATCTATCTAATTAAAAGTGTATCTCACCATAATGTTGTTCTATGGTTCCATAAAATATCTGAATATTTATTTACAGATTTTGGATTGTATGGCAATGCCTAGTTGTCTCATTCATATATATATATATATTCTCAAGGGTTTTCCATTTCAAACTCATATTTTCTTGGTATTGTGAAGGATTGAATTACTTAGGCTTTGAGATAAACAATAATAACTATGAGTAATAATAATTATGAGTTTGGTTTCATTGCACTAATAGGAGCTCTACAACCTAGTATAGGTAGATGTGTAGGTGCAATCTATTTATGCAAATAATTTTAAATGTCGATTAAAATATTTAAAAATAAGTTAAAAGTGATATCAGGCATGAGTGTAAACATTTAAATTTTGACTCAATTAATAATAAAAAGTTAAAGTAACAAAAATAATAAAATTTAATTTGTTATATTTTATTTTTTATTAACATGTGAACATGCTTTGTTAAAATAACATGGGCCAATACTATGGATTATCAATACCTCATGCCCAAAAACCATAACTTATTTCACAAACAAAATATTTTATAACAATATTATAAGATTCTTAATGATGGATATTCACTCCAACTTTACCGTGGATATTATTAACTTGTAAAAAATAAGCTTTGTTAGAATACCATGGATTATCAATAGCATATGCCCAGAAGACATAACTTATTTCACAATAATTTTTTTTTTTGATCAAGTAAGAGTAGGACCTTCTATTGATCTAGTGAATAATACATAATTTACAAGTAGCTGCACCAGCCCTGTGAGAGCTCCATAGATAGTTGTGTAGACTAAGAACCAAACCATGCATCCAAAACCATGCGAAGCCCTAACAACAAATGCAAGCAGTAGACCATCTGGTCATGCTTTCTATCAGTGAAAGAACAAATTCTCTCAAAAACAAAAATAGTTACAAGTGGGGTCCACACGGCTACTAATAAGACCAACTAGAAATTCCATTAAGCTTGTAGAATCGCAAATCATACATTCCGACTAGCCAGGATCCAATGAACACGCACAGATTATGAGCCCACTTCAGAACCACACTTAAACCTTTCTTACGGACCAGAAAAAAAAATTATGCCAGCCCTCTGCACTTTATTTGGGTCCGAAACACCACACCAATTTCCCCAATTAAACCTACAACATTGATCTCCCAACGAGGATCCAATGGTTTACGACGATATTGGGTGGAAACGTTGCGCAAAGGACACCCACCCGATGAGAGTGGTATTCTCTTAGCTCTCTCTGCTACGTGTCAATCGAAAAGTGGCATTGGAGCTTCCCTCAAAAAAACCAGATACCATTTATCCCCTATTCGATAAACCACTTGTGATTTAAGAAAACAATGCCTTGTGGAATAACTAGTGTGCTCTTTCTCCCAGTGGTAGCTGTTGATCTTGTGCATCAGATGGTTCTTGTGTCATCCTCCAAAAATCTTTGTCAAACCCAAAACACCATCAGAATTTCCACATAATGTTTTGTTCCAAGGACGATGAAACCTATAATACTTCCATCATCGGTCCTCTCACCACACCTTCAAATGAATATTGAGCTGTGGATTGCAGCCCATACCCAAAGAGGGCAAACAATTTAGGATGCCTAGTCTACCTGCCTGTCTCCTGAACCTCCTCAATCCTTCATGTGAATCCATAGCTCTATATCTTTGAGACAATCCTCCACCAGTTTTCTTGGGGGAACCAGATCCCAATCATACCGGGAATCCCTATACAAACTAGTGACTCCTTCATTCAGCAAGTGATCTGCTAACATGTTAGCTTTCCTCTTCACATGGACAAAGGTGATAGTTTTTAAGGTTTGTAGGTGGGAGTGGATATGGTGAAAGACCTGCAAAAGCCTCCAATTTTTTGATACTTTATTTGGAGAAGTACCATTACATATTATCTTGGCCACTCTAATTATCAGTTTAGAGTCTTCTTCAATGATGACATTATGCGAATTCGAATCTAACAAAATTTCCAAGATTTGTTCTAGTGCCATGAGTTCTGCCATGTTGTTAGTGACCTTACCCAAGTGGCCATGGAAGATCTTCTTTATTCAACCCTTTTCATCTCTTATAGCACCTCCAAAGTCGACTAACCCTACATTGCCTTTAGAAGCTCCGTCTATATTAACCTTTAAAATGTCATCAGGAGGAGGTTTCCAAATATTAATATTTGCATTTATTTGGCTTACTCCCTTGATTAAGCCCTGTGGGATTATAGACTGGAGACCCAAATGCAGAATAATGCTTGCCTCTTGGGGCAGAGGCAGATCCTTAGGAAGATTTCTCAACGGACTTCTTACTATGTCTTTGAGCTGCCTCAAAATTTGGGCAATTATGTGTTGGGGCTTGCTTGCTCTATGTTTGAAGATCCGATTGTTGCACTCTTTCCAGACATTCCAGTTAACAAAGCCTAGAACTAGAATCTAGGCATTATTAAGAATTTCATTCCCTGAGAAGTTTACCCGCCAATTCTTCAGAGTATTGGAAATGCTAAGACTATCCGTATCTATTTGCTTGAAGATTGAGGCCACCCAGTCCTAAACATTAGATGTGAAAGGACATAGGTTGAGAAGGTGCTCCATCATTTCTTCTTAAGAAGCACAAAGGTAACATTGGCAGGGACCAATAAATCCGTTCTTTTTGATATTATCCCAGGTTAATATTTTCCTTTGATGCACTAGCAAGAAGAATAACTTTATTTTCATCTAGTGGGGGATTTGCCATAGTTTCTTCCAGACTTGATCCAGATTCGAATTGTTAAAACTTGTTACTTCCTGTTTAGCTTCTTCTTTGAGGTTAAAGTTTCCTTCGGTGTTCTTCCCCATCTTA
The DNA here is from genome assembly GCA_031772625.1 of Pinus tabuliformis. Lineage (NCBI taxonomy): Eukaryota > Viridiplantae > Streptophyta > Pinopsida > Pinales > Pinaceae > Pinus > Pinus tabuliformis. Next base: position 281,664,150 of record CM062804.1, on the reverse strand, counting down.
ATTGGTCAGACAAGGAGGACACTAGAATCCTTCTATGCTCTAGCTCCTATGTGAGGGCTCTTGCCAGGACCTTCAAATGGCTCTCATCATTGTAGCCTAGATCCTTCCAATTCCTTCATTTTCCAATATTCCTATCCTGGTCCCAGAAGTATTTAACCATAATCAACCCTTTTTTATTTGTGTCTCTCTTGAGAGCTGCTAATTCATCCCTATATAGGTTGGGTTCCTGTTGCCAGTTGTCCTCCCAAAATCTTGCTAGATTCCCTGCTCAAATTTCCTAGAAGCTATGTTGTTGAACAATACTTTTATTCTCCCAGGCTAGATTCCAAATGTGGGAGCCCCTGCTTTGCCCTGAAATTGTAATGTGATCCTTCTCCTACCAATACTTGGCATATTTTTGTTTCCAAAGATTAGCCCAAGGAGTAGTCGACTCCTTAATCCATCTCCACCAAAGTTTGGCTCCCAAAACTCTATTGAGGGTTTCAGGGTCATGAAGCCCCAAGCCACCATGGCTTTTGGGCTTGCAAATCTTTTCCCAGGCTACTAAAGCCCACTTTTTTTTCTCTTCACCTCTATCCCACAGAAAATCCCTTTGTATACTTCTAATCTATTGCATAATACCTTTAGGAGTAGGAAGAGCTAAGAGCATGAAAATGGGAATTGTCTGCAGGACCGCTTGTGTGAGTACAAGGAAGTCTGCCACATTTAGAGATCTGTGTGTCCATTTCCTAACATTGTCTTGAAGTTTGTTAATTATTGTCTCCCACACCCCCTTGATCAAAGGTTTTTCAGTAAGCGGTATGCCTAGATACTTGGAAGGTAGCTGATCCCTTTGAAACCCAAGAATTTTGGTAAGATTTCTCTGCATAGAAATGTTGGTGTTAAAGAAAAAAGCTTTGGATTTGTTGAGGCTTACCTCTATGCCTGCTGCCATAGAAAATTCATTCAAGATGTGTTTGATCTCTCTGGCTTCCCTGACTATGGGTATGCCCTATAGCATAGTATCATCCACAAATTGTTGATGTGTGTTAGCCACTCCATCTAAGGTGAGTTTGATACCCTGGATTTTTCCTTCTATATTTTCCATTTTAAACTCTCTACCTAGCCCTTCCATCATGAGAATGAAGAGGAAAGGTGAAAGTGGATCTCCCTGTCTAAGACCTTTGGAAGGTGTGAAGGTTCTTGATGGAACCCCATTGAGCAGTATGGAAAAACTAGTCATGGTGATGAGTGCCATAACCCATCTTATGCTATTTTGGTCAAAGCCATATGCCCTTATAATTTCTCTTATATAAGACCAACTTAGCTTTTCATAGGCTTTCGCTAGGTCCAGCTGAATGATCATACTAGATTGTTTGTTTCTTTTGAGAGAGTGTACCACCTAATGTGCTTGGATGATGTTTTTGAGGACCTCTCTTCCTTCCACATAGCCTGTTTGCTCCTCTGAGATGAGAGATGGTAGAAGGGGCTTGAGTCTATTGGCCATCACTTTGGAAATGATTTTGTACACCACTTTACATAAGTCTATGGGTCTGAAACCATCTGGAGTCATGGCATTTTCCTGTTTTGGGATTAGAGTTATGAAGGAATTATTAAGAGCCTTTAGAACCTTTTCGGATTTTCTTGAGTCTTCCACAACCTCAAGAATATCCTGTTTGATTGTTTCCCAATAGGCTTTGAAAAAGCCTACATTGAACCCATCCCGGCCTGGGGCTTTTCCATTTTTCATTTCATTGATCACTCCACTGACCTCCTCTTCTGATATTGGCATGTTAAGATTGTGCTTATCCTGTTTGGTGACCAATTGAGGGATATATTGAGTGAATTGTTCAATGAACTTGGATATGTTCTCTAGAGGTTTCTCTGCTAAATTAAGGAAGTTTTGTACAAGGATTGATTCCATATCGTTGTGAGAGACAAGCTCTATCCATTGAGAATCTTTGAGCTTGGTGATTCTGTTGTGTTCCCTATCAGCCATGGTGGATGTATGAAAAAAATCTGTATTCCTTTCTCCCTCCCTAATCCACTACATCCTTGATTTCTGCTACCAGAAAATTTCCTCTTGGAAGCATCACTCTTCCCATTCTTCCTACAAAGAGTCAGTAAGATTTCATTGCTCCTCGGTAAATCCCTCTGTGATGTTTATCTGGTTGATCTCTTGGAGCTTCTGCTCAACTTCTCTTTTGGCCTTGAAGATATCCCCAAATTTCTTTTTATTCCAATCTTTAAGTTTGGAATTGATGTATTTGAGTCTCTGATTGAGCTTGAACATTTTAGTGCCTTGAATGTTCAAATCCTCTCTCCACCATTTTCCAATATTACTGGTGAATTCAAGATGAGATAGCCATAAATTTTCAAACCTGAAAGGTCTGTTTCTTGGTGTGCCCATAAAGGTGGCTTCCAACTGTACAGGCCAGTGATCCGATCCTCCAGAGGGTAGAATAGAAGTTGTCATGGTTGGGCCGATGATAAGGAGGTCCTCTGAGATAATAAATCTATCAAGTGTGGAGGCAACTTGATAAGCCCCTCCCCTCTTGTTGTTCCAGGCGAAATTTCCATTTATTGTTTCAGTGTCCACTAGCCCCATGTTGATTATAAAATTCTAGAAGGCAAATGAATCTCTTCCTAACTGTCTAATACCCCCTTTTTTTCTTTGATATGGATCTTATCATATTGAAATCTCCTGCAACAATCCAGGGCATATTGGGGTGTCTTGCTCTAAGATTCTCATGGGAGATGAGAAGCTTGAGTTTATCTGCCTGCTTTTGTGGTCCATAAACATTTGTGATCTTATCATATTGAAATCTCCTGCAACAATCCAGGGCATATTGGGGTGTCTTGCTCTAAGATTCTCAAGGGAGATGAGAAGCTTGAGTTTATCTTCCTGCTTTTGTGGTCCATAAACATTTGTGATCATGTATACTTCCTTGTCACCTATAGGTTGACAAACCATAGAAAGATAGCCTCTAATTGTTTCATCATCAAGGATCCCAAATTTCTATGGATCCCACAGTGTGAGAATCCGCCCCGCCGATTTGTTTGCCTTAATGTCTAGATACTCATATCTGATTAGCCACTTCTTATGAATTTCTCTAATCTTCTCCATGAACATTTTGTCTCCTGAATAAAAATCATGTCTGGTTTTTCTTCTTTGATTCTATTACTAAGAGTCCTTTGCTTCCTTTTATTTCCTATGCCTCTAATATTCTAGGTTGTGAGCTTCATTAAGAAAGGTTAGTAAAGGAGTAGCTGGTAAGATCTTTCATCTTACCTGAGTTAATCAGTAGTTTCCCACATTCGTTGAGCAACTCATTCTATTTTTTCCTTCATCTTTTCCTTCATCAGTTCTTTGAAGATTTTCCCTGTACATTTTCCATCATTACAACCCCAATATGCTCTTGACATTCATGATTTCTTTTGACCCCAACTCCCTTTGCTTGTGATCTCCATAGAAAGAGCTATTGTACCTTGTCATAATCTTCTTTTGGCAGGGAGTCAACTCCTATGGTCGTCTCTTGTTCCAGAAATTTTTCTAGATCTAGATTTTCATTATCCAGAATCTCTTGTAGTTCATAGTCCTCCATTCCCACTTCACTTGGAGTCATCTCCTAGTCCCTGCTTATCTCCATACAGCTTGGTGGCTCATCCTTTTATTGGTTGTCTAACGTGATTCCCTCCATGTTAGCTACCTTCTCCTTTTCATTGATTAAGTTTTCCTTATCTTGGATTGTTTCCTTGTTCCCCTCTTCTTCCTACAATATTTTGAACCGATTGTGTCTTGACTGCCTATCCTCAATCATCTTCATTTATGGACATTTACCACCTTTCCATTTTCTCCCAACCTTGGTGAAACCCTCATGACCCTTATCCTCAGCAGTTTTCGCCTTCCCTTCCATAGTGTTTTTTGGGCAGTCTCTGAACAAATGCCCATGTTCATGGCATTTTCGGAACCTAAATGGGATGTGCTCATTGTACATAGTCTGAGCCCATTCTTCGTCATATACCTATAAAATTATTGCCTCTAGAAGGGCTCTAGATAAGTCCATTTCCACATAGATTCAAGTGAAGGAGGTATATTTTCCTTTCAGAGTTGCCTCTGATATCTTTAGAAAATTCCCCACCTTGTTTCCTATTATTTTCAGAGATTCTGGTAGCCAATAATTGAGAGGAAGGGAGTAAAGTCCAATCCATACCAGTACCGATGTGGAAGTTTCTCACTCCAGGACAAAGTTCATTTTCCATGGCCGCCTGTAGAGTCCTGCCACAGCATAGAAATATGGACCTCCTTTGAACACTCTATCCTTATCCTCTAGGCTCGTGAACACCATTGTGAAGAAGCCCTTAGAGCCTAGATGTAGGTGTATTTTCCCCTTTGGATTCCAATGACTCCTTATCCAGATGTGTAGCACCCTCTCTGTTGGCCATAACCCCATAAATTTGCATATGATCACAAGTTCCAGCATATGATCCCTATGAGCTTGAAGCGCAGGATCGCGTAATATGACCTGGGGATTGGTGCTTGACTTGGGTTTGCAAACCACCATTGTGCTTGTGGTAGTATGTTTTCCATGGCTACCCTCATTCTCCTTCTCCTTATATGTTTCCCACTAATCCCCATCTTGTTCCTGAAGTCTGCTTCCTTCCAATGTTCCTTTTCCTCTTGCCTCTACTACCTTCTCCAGAGGTTTTTTAAAATTTTGCTTTCCTGCTTCCTTATTTTTGCCTGTAACTTCTTGACTGTAGGAGGGAGCAACACTCCCCCCTGAGTGTCCCACAATGGTTCCCCACATCAAAACCCTAGCATCAACTTCAACCCTAGCTCCAGTTGTAGCTGCCCCCTTTAGAAATTATCTTCCCAAAATATTTTATAACAATATGAAAATATTATTAACCATGGATATTCACCCACAATTTACCATAGATATTATTAACATGTAAATAGGCTTTGTTACAATAACATGAGCCAATAACATGGCCTATTGATACTACATTCTCAAAAATCATAACTTATTTCACAATAAAACTGTTTTATAAAAATATGACAAGATTACTAACTATGTATCTTGACATCGACTTTACCGTGGATATCATACCTTGTAAATAGGTTTTCTTGCAATACCATGGGCAAATATCATGGTTTATCATTAGCACATGCCCAAAAACAATAACTTATTTCACAGTAAAAATATTTTATTTTAATTTATTTTTATAATTTTTTTTAATTGAGTTTAAAAGGAAAAATGTTATAACTAATTTCAGATACATCTAAACCCTCTATCCTCATGGATACTAAACATATTCCCATAGTAATTAAATTAATGTTTTCATAAAATAAAAAATGAAAATACTTTTATATATAAAGATGTGAAATTCATATAATATAAATAATATTACTAAGGACCAACATAGATCCATATTAACTAAGGATCCAAGCAATGGGAGTGAACAAAGTAATTAACAATAATAAAGGAAAGATATTGCATGATTTTTTTTGAAGTTTTTATTATTATGTTTTCTTTGACATGATTGATCCAAAATATAGGTTTCATAGTTTACAATGAATTGTGTTATTTTAATTTAGATACTTTACTAAACACAATACAATGGGATCAAATTTAAGAGATAGAGAGGGCGGGAGAAAGGCGGAGAGCGAGAGGGAAAAGAGTCAGAGAGAGAAAGAGAGAGAGAGTGATATGGGAGAGAGGGAGAGAGAAGAGGGAAGATAAACAAGGAGAGAGGGAGAGAGATAGATTGAGTTTGGAGGGGGATAGAGAGGGAGGAAATATCAAAGACAAATAGATAGAGGTGGAGAGAGAGATGGGATGATGTTATGCTCTTGACCTGCGAGAAGATACAAGAATACCAAATATGAAGAAATATACCCAGACATAGAATAATAAGAAATAACAACATGTATTTTATTATTCAGAAGGGAAAGCAATGTTCACTTGCCTCTTCGAGGGGGCAACCTCCAATAGAGTTGGGCTCAATTACAAAATAAGACACAATGCTCCTCGCAGGGAGTCCCTATCCTTTATATATGATTCATACATGCAATACCATGGGTCCAATACCATGGTTCTTATTAATACCATCAATCTAATACCATGGCCCATTTGCAACTAACTGTGGTCCCTTCTTTAAATGTAGGTCAACCACTTACAATTATTAAAATGGGCTTTATTGACTCTTTAACTAACTATAACTATGACTCGACCCTATTAGATAAATAAGGGGGTTAGGGTTTGACCCTAACATGCCCTCCCTCATAAAAATAGCCTTGTCCTCAAGGATAAAGCTGCGGAAACTGTTGAAGGACAGTGGTTGGTTCCTAGGTTGCATCTTCTGGAGAGGTGTCTTTCCACTTGATGAGGACTTCCTTGATCGTGCGGCTGCGCAGGTGTCGTTCACGCATGTCAAGAACCTGTTCAGCTTGGGGCCAAATTGAACCTTCTTCATCCAATTCCGGTAGACTGGTTTGAATTCGGCAATCGTTCCCCACCACTTTCTTGAGGCATGAGACATGGAAGATTGGATGGATTTTTGCAGTGGGGGGCAAAGCTAGCTTATAGGTTACTTCTCCGATGCGCTAAAGCACTTGATATAGGCCGTAGAATTTTGGAGATAATTTTTGACAATCCTTGTCTTTAAGTGATCTTTGCTTATATGGTGGCAGCCTCAAGAATACCTGATCCCCTTCTTGAAATTTGCGTTAAGATTGATGTTGGTCTGCCTGTTGCTTCATATGGTTTTGAGCTTGATGGAGATTCTATCTGAGGTGAGACAGCATGGTTGCACGGTTGTGTATGTAATATTCCTAATTGGCCATGGCTAATTGGAATATTCGATTTTGTTCAATTTTTGTCTTCTATAGTTATTTGTAAATAACAAAAAGTGAGGATGGGGGACATAACTCACTTTTAAAATAAAAAGTCACTTCCTAGTAGCACAATGTTGTGACTTAGAGGGGAGCCAAAGGGTCCAAAGGGGGACGCAAAAATTGAGCCTACACAGACACATGAAGGGACTGCGTAGGAGGGAAGAAACACGTGGCAAGAGAGGAATCACGTAGGAGGAGGTGAGCTTTGGGATTGAGAGCGGGAAACGCTATAAAGGAGCGAGGAGCGTCCTCATTTTGATCATTCTGGTTATGAGCATTTATGATAGTCATTTCAACTTAGAGCACGCTGTCTTCTTAGCTAGTCTGTAGCACTGTTTAGTGCATTGAGTGTCTTCGTTCGGAGATCTCACCCTTTTCCCTGAGGGACTTCGAGTGCCTGCTTGGGTAAGGTATTTCCATTGGCATTCTAGCAGTAGTTTCATCAGCATTTCAGCAGTAGTTCCATCAACATTTCAGCAGCAGTTTCATCAGCATTTCAGCAGCAGTTTCATCAGCGTCTTTGAGGAACTGCGCAGAACCCCAAGGGGGTGATTTTCGGGGGTTGGCCATTTCAGAAAATCTTTCTGGGTTTTTCTGGGTTTTTCGAGTAGAGTCCGATTCGAAAGTTTCAACCTTTTCTAAGGAGGGCAACAGCCCTAAATCCTCATTCGATTTCTAGCAGCAACAGTAGCACAACAGTTTTCCAGTAGCTAGGACACAGAGCAGTGTGAGGCCATTCTAGGAAACCTTTCAGGGTTTTTTTGGGCTTCTTGCGTAGAGCCTGAATCCAAAGTTTCAGCTTTTTCCGACGATGGGAGCAGCCCAAAATCATCATTTGGTTTCTAGTAGCAGTAGTAGCACAACAGCAGCATCCACGCAGAGAGGCCATTCTTGTCATTCTAAGAGTATTTCTTCACTTGCCTTGTGCAAGTCGAGGTGCCATCTATCTAATCACCTCTTGTACTCATTTATTGCTCAGTATAATAAAATGGCTTAGCATTTCTTGCTGCATTTCTTGTGTATCTGCTTATATTCCCAGTTTACATTATTATATGTTGTTCCACTATTATTTTATCACTTCTGGGTTATTATCATTTGCACATATTTGGTTAGAGTTTTTGTTGGGGTTTGAGGAATACTCTGGGTTAGGAATATTACAGTTGTACCAGAGCATAGATCTAGCTCAGCCTGTGGAGCTAGCAATCTTTGACACCGGGGGAAAAACCCTATATCTGTTACAGAGGTCAGAGGTACAGAGACATCGAGTGTAGGTTGGAGAATACCTATGGAGAGGGAAAATATGTTTCGGTGGTGGATGTAGAACAGGAGGAGCCCGTGGTGGACGCAAGATAGAGGGAGCCTGTGGTGGACGTAGAGCAGGAGGATCCGATGGCAGATGATGACAAGAAGAGATTTGCGGATATGCTCCTCAAATTAGTGCAGGATCTATCGAGACAGATTAAGGTGATGGGGCAGAGACTCAGTGTTGTAGAGGTTAGACAGTGAGAGAGCCCACAAGTTTTTCAGATCTGTGAGGGATCAGGTGTATCCCATCACTTGCCAGAGCAGAGTGATACTGCGCAGTAGGGGGCCTCACATGCCCCTACGCGCTCTACCATGCCTACCTTCTTAGGAGTAGACACGGGGGCCGCATCCCAGTAGGAGGCAGAGCTCAGGCATATGGGCGATTATTTTGCAGAGTACCAGGCCTATGGGCAGGAGTTCAGGGAAGCCCTCTCATTCAGAGATTTTGTTCAGCTCCAGCGGGATAGCAGACTCCGCGATCATCACAGAGGGTACCGACATTACCATGATGACGACACCCACTATGCAGTGAGTAGATTCCACTTGCCTACATTTGATGGGTCATCAAATAGTTCGGCAAAGTCTTGGGTGGAGAAGCTGGACATTTATTTCCAGCTTAACTAGATGTCGGAGGCAGAGGCCATCAAGGTGGCAATGTTGCATTTGGATGGCGAGGCCTAGGATTGGTGGTTTCATGGGATGGTTACATTATAGCACTCCACAGTGACGTCATATGCCAAGTTTACCAAGAGACTGATAGAGCGATTTGATCGAAGGGATCCAGAGCAGCATTTCGTTGAGCTGACGAGGCTCAAACAGACAGGGAGCCCAGAGACTTACATTGCAGATTTCTTGAGGGTCTTCTTGATGGTGCCAGACCTATCCACGACATGGATGGTCTATATGTATGTTGAGGGGTTAGCAGAGCCACTTCGGGGTTTAGTTCGATCCAATAAACCAGCCACAGTCCAAGACACTATCAGCAGGACCCAGGACTTACAGGATGTCTTACCCAAGACCCAGACACCTTACCCCCAGAGACAAACTTTTTAGTCTGAGGGGAAGGATGTGAGGATTCCTCCTCTAAAGGGGAATCCAGGATGAGTACAACTTGACGACGATTCCAGGAGGGAGCTAAAGAAGAAGCGGTTGTGTCTCACCTATCAGGAGCCATGGGCACCAGGACATAGATGTGCTACTGGTAGAGCACATTTTATTGAGGTCTTCTCCAAGAGTAGGGGAGAAGAGGATGACGAGGAGGATGTGGAGGCAAGAGATAGCCATACCATACAGGGACCTATGCCACCTCCACCACCAGCAGCAGGTGGTGCACCTTTTGCACCCACCGGAGGGGCCCTTGCAGCGTTGCGAGGAGTTCCCAAGTATCTGATGCTACGCGTGTTAGGTTCCTATACCAATAGGTTTCATTTTTCATGATTGACTATGGAAGTGCTAAATATGTTCATCTTTGCATGCTTCAATGGTTACATATTTTGTAAACAAAAGAAGAAAATTAAAAAATGAAAAGAGGGTATGCCCTAAAAGAATAATCAAAGGGCAAGAAAATGAATTGGTCAAAAAGAATAATAGAAATGAACCCCAAATCAGAAGACCAGGAAAGTGGCCAATCAAAATGCCACTGCTATCTTATTTTCAAGTTCGCAATGTGCAAATACTGTTGTTTACAACACCTGATGGGTGGCCCAACAGTTCAATCTGGACCACTCCATATTTAAATTTGCTGTTGTAGAATAGAGAATGAATATCTATCCAAACAGTTTAAGCTTGGCAGATGAGTAGATAGGCAGAGAAATTAAGGAGCCCAACTGCTTAATCTGGGCCCTTGGAAGAGATAAGGGTGGACTTAGATAGGAGGGCAGTTGAAAGAAAAGAGGACAATCATGGTTTGCTAGTCCAAACGCACCCAATCCAAAGGAAGAAAAAAATTTAGTGTATTAGGCTGGGTAGGCAGTTTGAGGTTGCAGAAGCAGGTGGGTGCTCACTTTTGTCTTGTCAAGAAAGATTCATATCATCAGTGACATAAGTACCAAGGTAGTTGTTGGACTGTAGAACAATGGAAGCATGACTGATTTCCCCTTCATTCCCCATAAATCTTTTACTAACATCCCCTCAAGGAGCTTGGGATATTCCCAAGGGTCCTGTTTCACTTCATTTCATGATAAATGTTGAGTTGAATCTTGACTCCACTTAGAGGAAAGAAGCCACATTTCTTGTGTAAAAAAAAAACCATTACTCCATACTCATTTCATCTTCCTATGTCTAAGTTTTTGCTCCACATACTTAGCATTCACCCATACAATTTCAATTCATAAGGTCATATTAACCTCTAATTTTATTATTTAGCTCCCTTAAATCATTTTCCCATCCCTATTTTTATAAAAAATATATAAAAACCCAAAAAGTGTTAATATCCATACCCCATAGCACTATAGCTATAACCTAAAGTTCGGGAAACATTTGTTCATTTTGAACCTATGATTAACCCTTCCGCGTCCAATTACCTAGGATTAATTTAACGTCTGGTTAAATTAATAACTATTCTAAACTCCTAAACCATACTATGACCCCGCACACATATATATAATGGGTTTAGTTTAGCATCCGGTTAAACTAATAACCAAGTTTGCCCCGTATAAAGCCATATAACATGCCATATAACCAAAGTTCATTACCCCCGGCATGTTATTAAACATTTAAATAAAAGGAGGGTCCTGTGTCCAAAGTTGCTCGCCCTCCATCGTCGCCCGAACGCCGTCCAATCTCGCGCACAGCATCCAAGACCGGGCGGCAATATCGGGTGCCCCGATCTGCCGGAGATTAGCATCCGGGGGATGGGCGGTATTGCTGCCGTACCCCTGCCACGCGTCAATCTCCCGGCGTGATCAGAGGCCCGCTGACATCAGCTCCCCGTCACCTATGACGTTGCGTCCGCGTCGGCCCGCCGTTGCCCTGTACTGTTGCCGCATCACCCGCTCACGTCACCACCCCGCCAATGTGTCATCCGCCATGTCACCATACACGTTGACTGCCACGTCATCTTCCGTACCCGCTACACGCCAAATTACGTCATGCTGATGTCATCCCTGAAAAGCGCCAAAAGCGCTAAAAATGCCCAAAATTCAATAAAAAGTCGTGAAAACGACTATTTTGTTTTATTTCTATTGGTCAACTTGGGAGCGCTCTGCATGCCGTTTACGACGAATTGCCGCCCAAGCTCAAATTTAATCAACCAAGCGAGTTCTACCTACAATTTCGACCCCTCAGTTCAGCATTGTACCTGTCAGTCGCCCTCTCCGCCATTAAAAAACAGGTATTTACCCGTCTGTTTGCCTCCAAACCCTATTTTTTCGCAGTTTTCTCCATTAAAGTTGTTTGAACATCTGCCAATTCAAACCAAAAAGCACTCCAGCACCTGAAATTCCACCTGTTAATTCACTAGGTGACCCTTTGTTCAACAGCAACCCTGCAAACTCGCCCCTCTCTGCAAATTTCGCCATTAAAATACATGTCGAGGCCATTTTCGCTGGCAAAGTCTACAAACTGTCCAAGCATTTAGTTCCTTTGTCAAAATCCTCTGTAAAATCTCACTCCTTTGGCTAGAAATCAATCCCATTCCCTCTGCAGTCTACCCACAGAGCCTATCAATCCAATGAATTCATTTAAAAAGACTGTCTAAACTCTGCAGAATCTGCTCTTTTACCATAAATTTACATAGTGGGGCCACATCTATAGCAAATTCTAATCTGTCAACTCCCTTTCAAAGCTTCAGAGACAGTCTTTACTGTTCAATTATTACACCAATCCCAATTTCATATTACAGACACAGAGCATTCCAAAATGACCACCCCAACAGCCTTGAACATTGCTCCTCTTAGTGCACCTCACAAGGAACTTGAAGCATTACCCCTGGCTGATAGGGACCACCTTATTCAAGATTTGGTTGGAGACAGAAACCACTTGCAGACCTTTTTTCAGCTGAGAAATAGTTACTTGAACAACAGTGACATCTATGGCATTTTGGAATCAAACTTGCCCATTTACTTCCTCCCTTCTGTCAATATTTTCCCTGAAATTATTTGCCTCTGCTGTGAAAACTATGACCCATCTCAATGAGCAGTCAAGTCTCCATCTGGGAGCACCCTCTTCTAAATAACTCCTGATTCAATCAACCAAATGCTAAACTTCAAGCAAACTCAGTGTCTGATGCCTCTCTCTATGAAATTCCTGGTTGATGAATGTCCTAAACTCTCCAGCTCTGAGATAGCCCGAATTTCCAAAGTATTCATGAGAGTAGACCGCCAGCCTATAGGGCCACCTCCTTTTCTGTATGTGTGCTTTAATGAAGTGGGCAAGTTACTGGTTGATATGATATCCTATGTACTAGGTTTCAAAACAAGTGAGCACATTGATGAAACTATACTAGTCATGCTGTCTGCATTCACCCCAGGACAACCCCCTGCTGTCAAGTACAATTATGCCAAATTCATCTCCAACAAGATACATGAACAACTACTAAAACTGGATAGGGAGGGAGTCTTCAAATATTCATCATATATCTATCATTTGTTCATGTATTATCAGCCAGACTGCTTCCAATGCTCCATCAAAAGATTGGACTCTAAAGGGGAAAAGAGGTCTGTAATTTTCTAGACCTCAGTCTTTCATGAAGTCCAGAACTCCCCTTACTCTTACTGTGAGTTTATTGACCTGTTTTTCTATCTAGTGTCTTGTCTCCTGAATAGAGCCCCTCCTGCTAGGTTATCCTATGACATGTAGAAAATATTGCAGCTTTCAAAGAACTACAAAATAGGTGGCTGGTACTTTTACCAGAATCACACTGTCATTAGGATTTATGGCTGTGAGCTCTGTCCCTATAGGCTCCCAAGATATGTGCCAATGAGACTGTTTGTCTTGGATTATTACAGGCAACTCATCAATTCGGATTTAACACATTTTCATAGTGCCAAGAAGAAGGCTCGCCTGAAATTCAAAGACCAACTAGGCCCCTTTGTCATGAACAAGAAAGAAGGTTGGCAAGATGTTGATCAAATATTGAGGGAGAAAATTGAGTTAAAAAGGAGTTTTTGGTGGGTCCCTTATGACCCAGATGGCTTTATTAATGCCAGGAAAATAAAATATAGGCTGTCAGCCTATGAGCATTGTAAAATCCCACAGATTGAACAGTTTTCCAACCAAGATGAGTGGGTGGCAGGGACACTAGTTGAGGAATTCACCCAAGAAGAAATTATGGAGCAAAATGTCAAAGATTTGGAAAAAACTCTTGACTTGGATTCTTTTGAGCAGGTAATATTCAAACTGCCACATCAAGTCGGAGAAGGCACATCTACTGTTGCAGCTTCACAAGCTGCCCAAGAAAGATCTACACCAGCAACAGGTACAACAAAAGGCAAGGAGGTGATGGATGCAGAATAGGAAACAGTGATTGAACAACCTACCACCTCAAAGGAGCAGAGTCAAGGGCAGGCTCCTCCACAGCAAACTGAGGCACTACAAGTGCCAGCTTTACAGACCCCTCTTAATGAGGAAAGAGGTAAAAAGAGGGATAGGGAAGAGACCACACCTCCAAGTGGGTCAATCCAGCAACCAGAAGCCAAAAGACAAAGAGTTGATCCTCAAGTTGAGGAAGAAATTACTGAAGAAGTGATTGAGAGCCCGAGGAGTGGAAGAGAAACAAGCCAGCAAACACCTACTAGCTCATTCCAGCAAGAGCAAGAGAGGCAGCAGGGTATGGAGGTCTCTTCCTCAAGGCAGCAAAGCAAGCAACCGCCTGGCATTAAAGCCACTTTCATGGAAATCAAGGCTCAGAATGAATTGTTAAGAGTACAGCTATATGATCAATTCCTCAAGGCAACACCCTCCAAACAGCAGAGATTAATGGCAGCCTATGACTTTAAGGAGGAAAAGATGATTCTGAGTCATTTCAAGCCTAAGATACCACAGCCCCAGACAACTGCAGACTATATAAAGACAAGCTTAGAGGTCCTCTCCAAGGACATACACCTGATGGACCAAATAGAGCTGCACAAGCAAACAGGTGAGATGGTCTATGCCACCCTAGCAGACAAGGCCACGCTGGCTCATCAACTGAAGTAGTCATTGAAAAACACAAACACTGAATTGGATTTGGAAAGAATGTATTCCTCTGCCAAACATTATAGAATCAAGACATTGGAGGAAATCATTGTGAAAGTAGGACATGATCCTAAGAAGGATGCTAAAGCCATCCAGGCCCTCATAAGGAAGAAAGAGGAAGATATTGCTGCACTCAAAAAACAATTGAGGATACCTGTAACCATGCACCCTCAAACTGCAGAACTTGTGCAAGAGAAAGAAGTTGAAGATACCATGGATCTGCTAATGAAAATGAACCAAAGAATAATTCAGATGGAGGGAGAGTTGGAGAAAGCATTGCAAGGCAAGCAGGGAGAGTCGACCTCCCAACTACCTCAAACAACTCCAACTGTTGCTACTGTTCCTCCTACACAAGCAGCAGCGATCCCTCCTGTTATCCCAACATCCACAACAGCTACATCCACTACAGATGCTACAACAGCAACAACAATAGCAGCACCTGAATCTAGCATGAGCATGGAAGAAATGATGAAAGTAGTCAAAGAGCTAGAAGTTCAGATGACAGAGGTAAAAGAGGCCAAAGAAAAGCTGGCCAAGCTGGAGGCAAGCTATGACAAGTCCAAGATGACAATGGCTAAGAAACAAAGAGAAGTAAAAGCCTTGGACAACAAAATAAAGGCCTTGGAGAAGGAGCTTACTTTAGAAAAAACTCTGACTGAAATCAAGATGATTTTGTGGGC
This sequence comes from Pinus tabuliformis, assembly GCA_031772625.1. NCBI lineage: Eukaryota > Viridiplantae > Streptophyta > Pinopsida > Pinales > Pinaceae > Pinus > Pinus tabuliformis. The sequence continues at coordinate 281,649,111 of CM062804.1, read as the reverse complement.
CAAGATTAGCCAGTCAATGACTGACCAATGGCTATCGATTCAGGCCATACATGAACAGATAGAATTGATAGGCCTAGCTCAGTTTGAGACTCAAAGGGCTAGAGTAGCATTGGGAAATATGCCTGAGCAGGCCAATAAAATGATTCACTTCCTCAACACTCATACCAAAGAGGAACTGGCAGCATTAGATATCAGTAGCAGGACATATACTATTCTGACAGCAAAAAAGGTGCTGACCCTAAGAAATTTTGTGCAGACTCTAGAAAGAAAGTGCCAGGAAATGCAGGCAGAAATAGATGATTTCAAGCTAAAGCTTGCAACATTGCAGAGCAGAGGATTGCCCAGCCTATTAACCAGCGCTGGAAGACTTCTGACCTGCGAGCAATATGCTACCAGGATGAATGACTATGTTTCAAATCAGATTACTACATCCTCAAGTACCTCAGAGGAAACAGGGCATCCGTCTAGACAGACTCTGTATGACAAATTAGAGAACCTGTTTTATATTGAACATGAAATAAATCACCTATTTGAGGTTCAGCCCAATTTTTACAGATACACTGAAGCTGATGAAACACTCATAAAAATATAAAGACATCAGCTACCTACTGAGGATTGGTGGCAAGCAATGCTGGAGATTTTTCCAAGGTAATTTCGGTCCTTTTCCCTCTTTTGACCAGCTTTAGATTTTGGTCAGCTACAGGTTCGCAAAACTGGGTACATAGGCCATCGGTTAAACCATGAAGACAGCAGGCAAAAGAATTCAAAGTGTGACTACATCAATTTTATGAAAGACCAAGTATGGATACCAAAGCCAGGACAACAAAGCAGTGACTCAGCAAAGCAGCCAGGACAGCAAACACAGAAACTGCAAATTAAAGACGTAGCTTCAGCTAACTCAGTTAGTCCAAAAAAGTCAAATTTCTCTGACAAAGTGGACAGCTAGTGCACCAACAATTACTGCAACATTTATTTCTTTCATTTACTTCTTTGAAGAGTTGGTGAGGGAACTTATTGCATGAAGACTCATCCATAAGATATTTTGTATCTCATTTTTGTATAAATACCTCCCCATAGAATCTATTTGGGGTTGGTGATTTTCTCTCTAATACAAATGGTTGTTGAAGTTCATGGTTTCTGCGGTGTCTGAATGTGCAAATGATGTTCTGGGACTTGCTACAGAATTCTTGTGTCATTCAATGGAACAATAAGTTATTCTAAACTTCGTTTTATGTTTTTTGTGTTTGCAAATTCCACATATGTTCATAATCTTGGTAACAGAGAAGAAGAATAGCCCAGGATTTGTTTAACAGCACCCTGTGTTCAATCTCTGCTATCAAATATGTTTTCTTCAGAATTAGTCATAAATATGAATTCTTAATTGCTCATGTTTGCACTAATTCCTTCATTTTGAATACTGTTTAGGAATTCTTTATTGCTCCTGAATAATATTCAAGCACTTTCCCCCTGCCAGCATAATGAAAGATTCTTGATTGCCTTTCATTCCCTGACTTCATTCCACCAATTTCCAGATTTGAAAATTGTTCCAGAACTGCCTATCTCGCTCTGTAGTATTACCTTTACCCAGGAAACATTTTCAGCAGTACACCATCATTGACTCCATTGCCCAATGAAATAGACTGTTGCAGACTTGCATTCCAGCTCTGCTTGAGATCACCATCCAACAAACTTAAAACAAACCCTGTACATCATAACTAGCCTAAAATACTTCAAAACAAAGCTAAATTACAAAGGGAGAACCCTCTCTCGTTGCAGGTAGGCTAGTACCTGTAGCTAAAATATTGGTTAGTGGTTACCTCGGCCGTATTCCCTCTAGGAGGCAGGGAACAACCTAAGTGATAACAACGTGTAGGAGGGACAGTAGGTGGCCAACGCATGTTAGTTTTGGTTGACTGTGGGGCCACCCACAACTTCATTGATGCACAAATGGTTGAGTGGAGAGGTATACAGACAGAGAGCTTTGATGGGTTTTCAGTTTTGGTCCCAAGAGATCAGACTATGATGTGTGCTCGTTATGTTCCAGAGCTATCAGTGACAATGGGCACCTACACATTGACTGACCATTTTTTCGTGGTCGATATTCCGGATGCCAACATGATACTGAGTGCTCAGTGGCTCATCACTCTAGGGAAGGTCACGATAGATTGGAAGACCCTAGAGATAGAGTGGGATGATGAGAAGAGATGGAGGCATGAGAAGATACAGGGAAAGCACACATATCCACCTAAAATTGTTTCGGCTCATCGGATGGAGGCAGTCTTCCAAAAGGGAGACATAGAGTGGGTAGTAGAGCTATGTGCGTCAGAGGTAGGGACTACAGGGCGGATGGTACATTCGGAGATACAGTCCATCCTTGACTGGTATGCCATAGTGTTTGGGTAGATTCCGCCAAGAAAGCCAACGGACCAGGGGTTTGAGCACAGTATCGAGCTTGAGCAGGGAATCCAGACAGTGATCATCACCTGCTATAGGCACCCCAAGGCCTATCGAGATGAGATTGAGCAGGCTATCTAGGAGTTGTTGGCTCTTGGGCACATTCGACGGAGCACGAGTCCTTTTGATTCTTCTATGGTGTTAGTGAAGAAGAAGGATGGTACATTGAGTATGTGCATTGACTACAGGGTGAGGACTGATCACAACAACCTCAAGTTCTTTTTGGAGTAGAAGCAGCTACAGGAGAGGCAGCAGAAGTGGATCAGTAAGATCCAAGCATATGACTTTGACATTGAGTATGTCAAGGGTAAGAACAATGTGGTAGCAGATGCCCTTTCACGTAGACCAGCCACGTTGTCTCTTATGAGCTTGGATACAGATTGGATCGACTATTAGTAGAGTACTCCAAGGACAGGTTTGCATGTGAGGTCCTGGATTGGTAGCTGGCAGATGACAGGTATAGGGTGGTCGATGAGATCATCTATTATAGGGACCGGATCTTCTTGACTAAGGGGTATCAGCTCAAGAAGGAGATACTCCAGGCATCACATGATTCACCTTTGGTAGGACATCAGGGGTTTACCAAAACCTACAGGGCCATTAGAGAGAGGTTCTCATGGAAGGGTCTCAAGGAGGACGTACTCTAGCACATCCGGGAGTGCGATGTTTGCCAGAGGAACAAGGGAGAGATGAGCCATCCTGCAGGTTTATTGCAGCCTCTTCCCATTTCGGAGGGGAAATGGGAGAGTATTTTGATGGACTTCATCACAGGGTTGCCCTTTGTATAAGGCACAGATTGTATCTTTGTCGTCATTGATCGACTAACAAAGTACGCACATTTTTTTGCCATATCCACACACAATACAGCAGCATAGGTGGCCGAGCTATTCTTCAGAGATATTTTTAGGCTACATGGTCTTCCTAAGACCATCGTCAGTGATAGGGATAGCCATTTCATGGGCGGGTTTTGGTAGGAGCTTTTCCAGTTAGTGGGGATAGAGTTGACACCGAGTACCAGTTATCACCCACAGACGGATGGGCAGACAGAGATAGTTAACAAGTGACTAGAGGGCTACTTGCGTAACTATGTCAGTGGGTAGCACCGAGCATGGCTGAAGTGGCTGCATCTGGGAGAGTACTGCTACAATACTTTACATCACATGTCCATTAGTATGTCACCATTGTATGCCTTATATGGGTATTATCCTTTATCTTTTGCTGACATGATTTTTGGTGATAGCAAGGCTCCTAGAGCCAAAATTTGGATCCAAAAGAGTCAGGATATCCTCCGAGCTCTCAAGGATAACATGGCTACAACGCAGAACCAGTAGAAGTTGTATGCCGATAGGGGTCAGGTGGAAAGACAGTTCGAGGTAGGCGACATGGTTTACCTATGATTATAGCCATACTGACAGTCATCACTGAAGAAGAAGGGGGCTGAGAAGCTCAAGCCCCGCTTTTATAGGCCATACACGGTGATACGCAGGATTGGACAGGTTGCATATGAGTTGAAGCTACCCCAAGGCGGCAAGATTCATAACGTTTTTTATGTATCATGCCTGAAAAAGGCATTGGGGCAGCAGGTGATAGTAACAGATGAGCTACCACCCATGGATGATGAGGGGCATTTGGTATTGTAACCGGAGGCTATCATTAATACCAGGGAGAGGCAGCTGCAGAGCAAGATGGTCCGGGAATTCTTGGTGAGGTGGAAGAATTTGCTGGATGAGGATGCCACTTGGGAGAGAGAGAAGATCTTGCAGCATCCATCACTTCAGTTGCTTGAGGACAAGCAACATTTTGCTGGGGGAGACTCTAATATTCCTAATTAGCCATGGCTAATTGGAATATTCAAATTTGTTCAATTTTTGCCTTCTATAGTTATTTGTAAATAAAAAAAGTGAGGATGGGGGACATAACTCACTTTTAGAATAAAAATTCACTTCCTAGTAGCAAAATGTTGTGACTTAGAGGGGAGCCAAGGGGGCCAAAGGGGGACGTAGAAATGTAGCCCATGCAGACACATGGAGGGATTGCACAGGAGGGAAGAAACACATGACAAGAGAGGAATCACACAGGAGGAGGTGGGCCTTGGGATTGAGAGAGGAAAAAGCTATAAAGGAGAGAGGAGCCCCTTCATTGTGATCATTCTGGTTATGAGCATTTGTGATAGTTATTTTTACTTGGTTGTTTAACCAATCTGCAACACTATTTAATGCATTGAGTGTCTCCGTTCGGAGATCTCACCCTTAGCCCCGGGGGACTTTGAGTGCCTGCTCGGGCAAGGTATTTCCATTGGCATTCCAGCAGTAGTTTCATCAGCATTTCAACAATAGTTTCATCAGCATTTCAGCAGCAGTTTCATCAACGTCTTTGAGGAACTGCGCAAAATCCCAAGGGGGTGATTTTCGGGGGTCGACCATTTCAGAAAAGCTTTCTGGGTTTTTCTAGGTTTTTTGAGTAGAGTCTGATTCCAGAGTTTTAGCCCTTTATGAGGAGGGGAGTATCCCCAAATCCTCATTCGATTTCCAGCAGCAGCAATAGCACGACAATTTTCTAGGAGCTGGGACGCAGATCAGTGTGAGGCCATTCTAGGGAAGCTTTCTGGGTTTTTCTGGGTTTCATAAGTAGAGCCTGAATCTAGAGTTTCAACTTTTTCTAAGGAGGGTAGCAGCCCCAAATCATCATTTTTTTTCTAGGAGCAGTAGCAGCATCCACACAGAGAGGTCATTCTTATCATTCTGAGAGTATTTCTTCACTTGCCTTGTGCAAGTCGAGGTTCCAGTTATCTAATCTCCTCTTGTAATCATTTATTGCTCAATATAATAAAATGGCTTAGCATTTCTCGCTGCTTTTCTTGTGTATCTGCTTATATTCCTGGTTTACATTATTATATGTTATTCCACTGTTATTTTATCACTTCTGGGTTATTATATCACTTGCACATATTTGGTTGGAGTTTTTTCTGGGGTTTGAGGAATATTATGGCTTAGGAATATTAAAGTGTAGGAGTTGATCCACTACTTGTACCTTCAAGCATCCCTACATATAAGAAGTAGGTGAGGGAGGGAGTCGACCATAAATTGCTTCATATGGAGTCATTTTGGTGGTGTCCTGATAGTTAGTGTTATACCACCATTCGGCTAGAGGTACCCATTGTACCCATAGATGTTGCTTTTCTGAAGTGCAACACCTAAGGTAGGTCTCCAGACATTTGTTAACTACATCTGTTTGACCATCAGTTTGGGGATGATAGGAAGTACTGAGTTGTAGTTGGGTAACTTGTAGCCTGAAGAGTTCCTGCCAAAAGTTACTAGTGAAGATCGGGTCATGATCCAACACAATGGAAGTGGGCATGCCATGCAATTTGAAGATTTGGTCCATGAAAGATTGAGCCATCAGAGCTAGTGTAAAAGGGTGGGGTACGGTGCAAAATTGAGGATACTTGGAAAGTATTTCCACAACCACCATGATGACGGACTTGTTGCCTGACTTTAGAAGACCCGTAATGAAGTCCATAGAAACCTCCATCCAGATTGAGGCTGGAATGGGAAATGGCTGTAATGTTCTTGGGGATTTGACTATTTCTCCTTTGTGGCACTGACACATGTCATACTCAGCTACAAAACTAAGAATGTCCTTTTTCATGCTTTTCCAAAAGAATGAATGGCAAGTGCAATCATATGTCTTCTAAAATCCTAAATGTCCTGCCATGGGAGATGAGTGCAACTCTACCAAAATGCGACTTTTGAGGGTGGATGTTGGTGATATCACTACTCTATCCTTGTAGCGAAGAATATCTTCTTGCCAAGAGTAGCCTGCTATGGAATTTGGATCCACCTACAATTTATTAATGAGTTGGGAGAGCAAAGGATGTGAAAACTATTCCTTGCGAACTTCTTTAATCCATTCTAGAATGGGAAGGGAGATTGTGAGCAAGGTGGTTTCCTCCTCAAATTGGCATGATAAAACATCTGCTATGACATTTTCGCACCCTTTCTTGTAAATTATCTCATAACAATATACCAACATTTTGGCGAGCCATTTATTTTGTTGTGGCGAGGATAGGCATTGCTCTAAAAAATATTTAAGGCTTTGATGGTCCGTGCGGATTTGGAAATGCTGCCCCAATACGTATGGTCGCCAGGTATCCACTGCATGTAAGATGGCCATCATCTTCTTCTCATAGGTAGATTGTCCTAGATTTGTCACACTGAGTTGTTGGCTATTGAAGGCCAAGGGTCAACCTTCTTGCATTAAGACTACCCCAATACCCATACCGGAAGCATCACAATCATTCACAAAAGATTTGGTGAAGTTAGGTAGTGCTAATACGGGAGTGGAACACATGGCCTGTTTGAGAGCTATAAATTCATGTTGCGCTTCATCATTCTATAGAAATGATTTTTTCTTGAGAAGGTGAGTGAGGGGTGTAGCAATGCGACCATAATTGCAGAAAAATTTGCAATAGCAGCGGTGAGACCTAAAAATCCTCTCAAGCTCTTTAAGGTCTTTGGTTGAGGCCAATCCTACATTTCCTGGATCTTTTTGGGGTCCACCCTGACACCTTCACACCCAACAATGTGGCCCAAATACTCAGCTTCTTCCATGCCAAAAGATCACTTGGACATCTTGACAAATAATTTATGCTTCCAGAGCAGTTGCAAGAGTAGATATACATGTTGAAGATGTTTTTCCCAGGTGCGGTTGTAGATGAGGATGTCATCAAAGAAAACAAGGAAAATTTTTCTAAGATATGGTTTGAGCAAGTGGTTCATGAGGCTCTAAAAAGTGGATGGGGCATTACAGAGACCAAATGGAATGACCAAGAATTCATAATGTCCTTCTTGAGTTCAGAAAGAAATCTTTGGAATGTCTACTTCTTTCATGCAAATTTGGTAATAGCCCGAGCGAAGGTTGAGCTTAGTAAATAATTGAGCTCCATTTAGTTCATCCATCAAATCATCAACAACCGAGATGGAAAATTTATCCTTTACCATCAGCTTGTTGAGGTCCCTAAAGTCTAGACACATACGCCATTCCCCATCTTCCTTGAGCACCATGACCATAGGCGAGGAATAAGGACTAATACTAGGACGAATGATGCCTTCTTCTAGGAGTTCCTTAATAGTTTTTTCAATTTCATTCTTTTGGACGAAAGGATATCTATATAGATGCACATTTGGTGGTTGTGCCCCTGGGACCAAAGTAATGCTATGATCATGTTCTCCTCTCGAGGGTGGAAGCTCATGAGGCTTGTCAAAGACTAGCACATAGTTGTTTAAGACCTGTTGCATCTCAGGGTGAATATGAAGAGAAGTGGGTTCAAAGTCCTGAATGGCATTAAATTTGGAAATAACTCCATGGTGGCCCTTTTTAAATAGTTTTTCCATCCTATGCGAGCTGATGATAGAGGGAGTGCCCGCCTGCAGTCCACGGAGGGTATGCGTGTGGTTATTCTACTTAAATCTCATATATAACTCCTAGAAGTCCGTTATGATTGGGTTGAGTGTGCGGAGCCATTCAACACCCAAGACAATGTCACACCCACTCATGTGTATGGAAAACATGTGGGTCCTTAGTTGATAATCCCCCATTTGAAATTTGACATTTTCACAGCAGCCTTCACATTTCATTGTCCCCCCATCAGCAATTTGGACCTAGAAATTAGAGACTACTCTGACAAAACAATGCATTGCTTCAGCGACTCTTTGATGGATAAAGTTATGCATACTGCCACTATCAATCAAGACTACTATAGGTTGATGCTTAGTAAAACCTCTGATTTTGAGAGCTTGGGGAGAAGAAATTCCTGCCAAAGCATGAAGTGAGAGAATTGGTTCTTGAGGTGTAGCTGGAAGCACATTGTCTGGTTGGTTGTCCTCATCTTCCTCCTCTGGTTCCTCAAATGGTGCTGCTTCCTCCGATGAACTGTGATCAGTAGCATCAATTTGAAAGAATTTGAGTTCCTTGTATTTATGCCATGGGGAGTATTTCTCATCACAGTAGTAACACAATCCTTGCTTTCTTCTTTCCACCATTTCTGCTAGTGACACCTTTTGAACCTTAAATGTTTGGGTAGTGCTTGGAGCCTGGGTGGGGCGACCCTTGGATATGAAATTTGGACGAGTTGACTAGGCTGCTAACGCGCATTCTACTTCTCGAGCTATCTTGCAAGCATCTAGTGATGAGATTGGGTGTTGCAGTCAAATGTGGGCTTGTATGGTTTATTTGAGACCACTGAAAAAACATTCCAAGTAGAACTCATCTTGTAGACCTCTTGTGTGGAAGGCTAAGGCTTCAAAGGCTATAATATATTCTTGCACTGTTCCTGTCTATCAGAGCTTAGTAAGATGACCCAAAAAGTTAGATTCATGGTCAAAGAAATCAGAAAGAGCTTTTGTGAATATATACCAAGTCACTAGCCTTCCATAGCAACATTGACGCCACTGCTACCATTGCCATATTTCGTGGTCCAAGTACATGCTTCCCACACTTAACTGAGTCGCATCATCTCTGATGTGATTCAATACGAAATATTGCTCCATTTGTGTTAACCATGTGGCTGGATTAGAGCCATCAAATTTATACGTGTCCAACTTGGGTGGTCACGGCTGGGACTATTGATGGTTTCGAAAGAAGTGAAGATAATGGCTAGACTCGCCCTCAAGGTGTACATCATATGCCTCCGATTGTTCCCTCGACTGGCCCTTAGTGATAGTTGCCTGTAAGGCATGAAGCTACTATGTTAATTCGTCCAACTTGTGTTCAAGTGTGTCCATATTCTCGTTGGCCATAGCTTGAGCTCTTGTTTGTACCATGTACAGATCCAGTGCCCTTGACGTTACTTTGAGAAAAAATTTGGGACCACCTGATTTTTTTTTACGTTGACAAGTGAATGATACCTCCTTGCTCAACTCGTCGACCTGATTCTTATGGGCTAAGTCTCATATAAGTGTCCCGAGAGTGTCTCAGATATTTTTTTTCTTTTACTCCGAGAGGAGTTTTACTCTACGCTTAGGAATACTGTAGTAGTTGATTCCTTGAAAAGTTACTTCTACCCAATGTCCTACGAGAATCTCGCCCAGGTATAGGAGCCACACAAATAGTCAGATCTATTGGAAAAACCCTCAACTGCAGAGATCAAAACCCGAACTGTTGGATCTGAATGGAGGATCTGATAGATCCGATTCACGGATCTGATAGATCTGAATGGTGGAATTGATTTTTGCGGTGGTGATCGAACCCAACCTACTAGATCTGATCGGGAAAATAAGGGAACTAAGGTCTCAAGGAGTGTCAGGTGCTATAGATCACAATATACATAAGGGTCCAACAGTCGTACTCGACCCAATATTTCAGGGCACTAACCAAGGCGGATCAACCATACCCGTAGCTGTACAACCCGACTACCCTATCGTAAGTGCGAGGGAGTGCTATTCTCGGTGTATTGTAGTAGCAAGACCACTGATGATTAATCTATGGCAAGGTTAAGAGAGACTAGGGGGCTTCTAATATACCTAGAGGCTACTTGGAAGACAGTCAGTGCGCAGTTTTGTCTAATGCACTACTACTCAAAGGGGTACCGACAGGGGTTACAAGGGAGTCCAACAAGCATGACCACCTCTTGTATTTCCTGCATGCATACCTCCCCAAATCCACAGGTTTATGCTCTCAACGAGAGATCCCGTAGTTTAAAGACGCCGAAACATGTTTCTAGCCAAAAAAATCGCTAAAATTGGAGATCCCACCGGCCGAGGAAAGTGCCCTGATACCACTTGTTATGCTCTTGACCTATGAGAAGATACCAGAATACCAAATATACAAAGAAATATACCAAGAACAAATAACAATAAGAAATAATAGCATGTATTTTATTATTCAGAAAGGGAAGTAATGTTCACTTACCTCTTCAAGGGGGAAACCTCCAATAGAGCTGGGCTCGATTACAAAATAAGGCATGATGATCCTCGCAGGGAGTCTCTATCCTTTATATAGGATTCATACATGCAATACCATGGGTCAGTACAATGGTTCTTATTAATACCATCTACCTAATACCATGGCCCATTTGCAACTAACTATGGTCCCTTCTTTAAATGTGGGTCAACCACTTACAATTATTAATATGGGCTTTATTGACTCTTTAACTAATTATAGCGATGACTCAACCCTATTACATAAATAAGGGGGTTAGGGTTGGATACTAACAGATGACAAGAAAGATATGGAGAGAGAGTGAGGGTGAGTGTTATCGGGAAATCTAGTGTCCACTCGGATCTGCTAGTCCCACTAAGACTGGTATCTATCTTAGAAACAAACAAACTAAAACCACTTTCATTTTCCTTTATGAGAAATAGATAAGAGTGGAAAGAAGGACACCCACCTCAGCCTTGCGCTTGGTTCCTTGTTTGATTCCTCTCCTTTCTGACAGATCTTTGCCGCTTCTCCTTCGTCTACCTAGCTTTAAAGAGCACCCGTGGAATCAAAGCAGCATAATACTATTGAAGAACAGAGATCTACAATCATAAACAATATAGGACCAGATATATATTTACGACACAAATGCATATATCATCAAACATACAAGAATGTGGAGGAAAAATTGAATAGCTTTATTAATAATCAAGAATAATAGAGAGGATTACAACCAATTGTTCTGACCTAGCATCATCCTCCAGCATGAAATCCCTTCTTTCACCTCATGAAAAGCTTAGATCACCCAACACTATGATATCCCAACAAGAAACCAACAGCACTTCCTTACAAGATACAAAATTCCAACCTCTGGATCTCTGGGATGAGGGATCCATATATAGATGATTGCAGGGGATTGAATCAGCTTCTGGGATTCTAGTTAGTGTCCTCTCTCTGATAGTTCTTGATCCCACTTGGAGATTGATGATCTCTTACTCATCCCTGGGCGAATTCAGAGATGCAAGTGTCACAGGAGAAGTTTCTAGAAGATTCCATGATCATCCACCTCTCAACTTGACTCTACCATTTGTCAACTCAGGCCCATCGCACCCCATAGAAGGGCTTTTCAGTATGCATCGCACCTCCCGTGTGCATTTAGGTGGGATGCATCGCACTTTGACCATGGAGCAAGTGAGATGGTCTAGTTTTGACCAGTTCTGAGCATTTTTTCATGGAGAACTTTTGGGAGATGATGTAATCAGCTGACCTTGTTCCTTTAAGGTGTGAAACAACACTTTTAGGGACTTAGAATCCCTTGGTTTATGGACATATATGATTGGGGTTGCAGTGCCCAAAAATTTCTATAACAGTTGCCCCCTAAAGCATGAGTTCGTTAATCTTTTGATGTCGGGTGAAATGCTTTATCATGAGGATCCGAAGTTTTTTCGAGATGGAAGGCGACCTGTAATAAGATACAATACAATACATTATCTTCATAATATTTTCATGATCTACCTGAGGTGGGCATTCCCATGCTCAGATTTATAAATTCATTTTCATGTACATAAGACAAACAATCATCTATGTGCAGAATGATGATTTTGGTAGAGCCATCATCCCTTAGATTGGATGATTATCTGTGCAACAATGATGTACATTTGATGTCTTTCTTTTCCTGAATATATATCGCAGCCCGGATGGATGAAACTAGATCCGGGGTCTTCAATCTCGTTTGATCTTCACTCAAAGTACAAGTTGATCCATGTGAGAGATGTTCTGGAGTCGAACATGGAAAGACATCACCTGATTACCAGCCAGTGATGTAAGTTGTTAACAGGCACAAGAGGAATCACCGATAATGATGATGACCCTCAAGGTACGATAGTACAATTCACATGGTGTGAAAAGGGACTTGGTTTTGAACACCACACAAAATCTTTTGGTCGAGTGCCATTGATGTAAACCTGTCGTCGGAAGTGAGAAACTTGCCATTGAGGCATGTAAGCTTCAGAGTACTGAAAGGGTTGTTCCTAGATCGACTTCCTGGATAATGGGCTGATGTCGACAAGAAGCGATCCATCGTAGGAGGGCCTTAATGAATCCCACATCTACGACATGGAACGGAGCAAATCATTTTAATGGAGGTGAAAAAGATTTGATGATATAAGGTTCAGGGTGGCAGTCATGAAAGAATGGAGCGTGAATGTATTGTAGTGGATGAGACACAGGTGAATTCTCTAAGCGACTTCTCTTGAACATACTGGCGACACTGACATGATGGATTGGTAGTGTTAACCCCAAATGTGGATGGTGTGATGGACCAATGGTGATATGACCAGTGAACGGAACAACCCAACCCGACTTAGATGCGGAGTGAAAGTGTCATGTTCAAGAGCGACTTGCTACCAATAAAGTTTCTTCAAGTTTTCTTCCCAATTTTTCCCCAGTCATTGCTGACCAGTACCCCTTTATTTTTTTCAAGCTTGAGGAGGATAACATATGCTTGTTCTATATTTTCCCTTTAGGCAAACCCATCACTATGTTTTAACGAGCCTAGCGACAATGAAACTCATTCTTGTCTATATGGACAAGTTTGTCGCTATTCAATTTTAATGAGTTTAACAACAAAGATAACTCGGTCCTTTTCAATTTTAGAGAGTCTAAAAATGGACATAAAGGAAACTCCAATGATCCTTTTTCGTCATATGATCCCTTAAGTCCGAAAAAGTATAAAATAATACAAGAGGGATGAATTTTCAGTTATTTTAACGAGCCGAACAAGACAAGCACTCGATCTTTTTGTGTAATAATCCCTCAGGTCCAAAAAGATTAAAATCCAGAGGAGGGATAGCACTTCCGGTCACTTTAATGAGCTGGAGAGGCTAATTGCTCGGCAACAATATTTTCATATTTTACGAGTCAGATGAAAAGAGCTTAAAGGATACTCGTTTTTCAAGGAACGAGTGATAAATTCGGGTAGCAGCTGATTCCAGGTAAGGTTTGGAATTTTCCAATCACGGCAGTGTCACAAGGATGGCTAACAGGATCAATCTTCGCAGTTGTTCCTCAAAAAGGGTAAACAATCAAATGGAGGTGAATGATCGGCCATTACAGAGTGGAGGTGATGATGAGAACATGACCAAGGCTTCAAAGGCTGATGGTAATGCATTCATGATGGTTATTTACCAGAAATTGGTTCATTTTTTTAAATGAATGAGCTTAAACTTTGGGGGAAACATTTGCTGACTGCTTATGTTTAATTTTTATCGAGCTTGAACTCCACATAAAAACTGCTCGAGCCAGTCATATAATAAGGATGTCTCATCTAAGATGCCATTTTTTATGGAGCTTACACCTCACAAAGCTTTTCCCTGGTGCCTCTCGCATGCAAGCTAGGAATGACCAACTACGCTCCTCTACTTAACTACCAAGATCAATACCAAGGTTAGGTAGGAAACTTTTCCTTTACTTTGTCGGTGCCATAGTGGCCCCTGCAAAGATGAATGGTTGATTTGACCACTCACCCGACCTAGGCAGTTGAAGTTAGTGGAATCATAGAGTTAACATTAGTTGGTCATTTCTCGCTTGCTCACAAGAGGTTTGCATGCCCCTAGGTATAGCGAAGTAGAGTTCCTAGGTTACCCCTCAATTTGCAGACAAAACATTTGTTCTGTCGGGAAAGGCCTACCTTTTAACGGAGGTACCTTATCCGGTCTAATCCCTTCTTCCTATACAGATGGGAATTGGACCAGTCATATATCCTTCACAGAAACCTACCCTATACCCAGATTTTTCCTACCGAGGCACCCCGGGTCTCAGTCATGTCCTCCTGAATCACTCACGCTCATCACGTGGACAGACTGGAGATTGATGAAACATTCCTTGCGTGAAAAGACCATTTAGGGATGGTATTTGACTATTTGTTATGTGTGAGTCGGGGAATGAAATCTGGTCTATGAGCTTGACCTCTCTTCCTTCATGCGGAAAACACATTACTCTAAAGAGCGAGGAGAAAATGGCTCCCATGCAGTAAATATAGTCGCGTCCCAGGAGTAGATTATAATCTAGCGGTCCTTGGACTACCATTACGTTCATGTGAATGATTTTCCTTCTCAATGTTATCAGCACATTGGGAAGAATCCCTAATGGTCGACTGGTTCCTTTGTCAAAGCCTGTTAGATTTCTCATCTCAGGCAAAAGCGATGGCAAACCAAGTGCTTTCGAAGCATTTGAGGAGAGGATACTCACAGAAGCCCCTTCATCTATGATGGTACCGGCCATGACCATTCTGTATATTTGTGCAATGATTAGAAATGGTACACTAGCCGATAAACGGGGTCTGCCTTGTAGATTCCAATCGAAGGAAATAACTAGGTTGGTCGAAGGTGGGACTGAATAGACGACTGGATATGACTCTGACGAACTTCCTTCCTGCGGTAAAGGAACGGGTAGATTTCCCCCATGTTCATCAGTGTCTGTGCTTACGAAGAGAATTTGAATGGTGTCGTTCTTGTTCTCTCCGGTGACTGTATCATCTGAAGATGGACCTTCTGAAGGCAAGACCGGGTCAACTGCCGCCTCGACCTTCTGACTTTCATATGGTGTGGATTCAGATGGTTTATCTTCAACGATAGACGCTTCGACCAACCACAATGGCGTGTCGGTTGGATTTTCAACTAGTGATGGACTCGGGAAGAGTTTCTTATATCCAGGAGGGAGCCATAACGGTGAAACTGGACGGTCATCCAAAACTCTTTTAGCTTCGTCTAGGAAGGGACAATGGTGGACGACGTGATTGCCTTTACACAGTTTACAAGGAAATTTACATTTCCTTTTTTGTCCAAATGCTTCGCTTTCACTAATTGATGGTGTACTTTCAACATGACCTTCAAAGGTTGATGACACCAGGTTGTGCAAACGAGGAGACCAGTCCCTTAAGATTTGAGGGATGCAGGGACAATCTCGATGGTAGTGGTGCAAATGACACATGGCGATTTAGGCCTGGATGGTGCAGTGTGTGGATTTTCACTAGACGATGCATGGTTTCCCCCTGTCATCTTTGTCTCCTTCTTCTTCTTCTCTTTCTTCTTCTTCTTCTTCTTCTTCTTCTTCTTAGTTACTTGACTTTAGGCCTTGCCGGCTTTGTCAAGCAAAGAGGAAGGAGGAGAGGGAGAATCAGATGAAGTAGAAGGTTGGGGGATAACTTTAGAATAATCTAGTTGCTGACTTGATTGTTCAGGAATCACGGTGTTCTGAACGACAGAGGTCAAGAAGAGCCATACGGTCAAGACAATCGTCAATCTTGGAGCCGACAATGTGGCCATATGAGGTGCACCAACATCTCCCCAAGAGGAGAAAGGACTAGGATTTCCTCCAAGGGGAATTCCTTGGTTGGTGGACTCCGTTTTTCTCAACCTAAGACCAACGCAGGAATGGTGATATTATTCCGATTAAAATAAATTTTAGACACTTTGACACAACCTACTTTTTCAATTTTTAAGAGTCGAGAAAAATTAAAAGATGACTCTAGTTGCCTTCGATTTTTAATGAGCCTAAAGTGGCAAGTGCTCAGATGGACCTTTTCCTTTAAGGAGTCTAAAAAGGAACGAAAGAGACTACTCTGGAAGTCTACATAGAGGGATTACCAAACCAATCGCAAAACTGTAGAACACTTTTTATGATACGGCAGTCAATCTTCCCGAATGCTGTGTTCTGTGCATTGCTATCGATAGGACGGCAGACACGGCTTCCTATGGATAAAGGATATAGCCTATTGTGTTCTCCCAATATATACTCGACGGTATGTGGGAGCACAAGTCCATACTGGCACTTGTCGTCTCATAGTGGAGGAATCACCCAACCAGCAATGAAAACAACAGTTACCAGGCTTTACGATGCCGGAATACGTCTCTAGCCTAGACTTTTAAATGTTGTGCATTAGGTTCCAAAGCATTTTTAGATTCATTAAATTTATTTTATAGTTGATCTTGTTTAAGAAATTTTCCTTTTAGGTTCATCGCGTGATGTAGATATACAGTTCCTAAAATGCAATCTAAGATGATAAACAATCGTTTCATCTTCCTTTTGCAATGAAAATCCTAGCTAATAAAGAAAGAGAGATGGTATTCTTTCAACATAGATTAGATATCACACACTATGCATTGTCCTAAATCAAACCAAAAAACAGTATAAATGCAAATGCACATGCATGTATTTGTTTTCAGCCTTCTTAATGTGTGAATGATAAAAAGAAAGCTAAGCACAAATCTGAATTATTTTTTCAAAGTGACATTACTAACAAGATTCTTTTCAAGACAAAATGAAGACAACGACGACACTTAGTGATTTGGAATTGAAAACTTGATTTAGACACTTGGAAAGCTACTAATTCAAATCAAATACAAGAGTAACAATGTAATCGACTATCAAGAACAATCAAATTCTCTTCTATGACTCGAAAGAACACTTGCGACACTTCCAAATCAAAAAACGACAGTTCAAATACGCTACTTCTTTGTAAAAGAGAACTGAAAATGGCTCACAATACATAAAAAATTTTACAGTTCTTTGCACAGTGGATGTAGAATGATGGAAAGGAAGGGGGTTTCCACAGTGGTATACTGATCACAGACAGCAAAACTCCAGAATAGAGCTGAAAAGAATGAAGAAAAACCAAGCCCTGGAGGCAAAATTAGCCTTTTCTGATCATCGCACCTGTAACATGGGGAAACAGGGATGCATCCCACCTACTACACACGGGAAGTGCAATGCATCCAGATTTCCTTAAAGAGAGGGTGCAATGGTACCAGGACGAGACTTTACATGGCTCTTAGTCACAATTTGTAACTCAGTTCAGGGATTTAGGTCGAGCAAATGAAGTACAGTAAATAGAAATCACAAGGGCTGATCTAGTGAGGTTACTAGAGCCACCACTAGGCCAATTAGAGAGTTTGTAAATCGATTGTTTAATTCATAAACAAAACCTGGAGATAGACTAAAGCAACATTGATCTACTTTGCACTTTCATAGCAAATGCAGTTCGAAGGCTAGTTGGCTTGACTTTAGGCTCCGTATGTAAGTTTATAAAGCAAACAAATATAGACAAACAAACAATCTATTCACTCCCCAGTGGAGTCACCATTTTGTTATCGGGAAATCTAGTGTCCACTTCGATCTCCTAGTCCCACTAAGACTGGTAGCTATCTTAGAAACAAACAAACTAAAACCACTTTTGTTTTCCTTTATGAGAAATAGATAAGAGTGGAATGAAGGACACCCACCTCAGCCTTGCGCTTGGTTCCTTGCTTGATTCCTCTCCCTTCCGATAGATCTTTGTCACTTCTCATTCGTCTACCCAACTTCAAAGAGCACCTATGGAATCAAAGTAGCATAATACTATCGAAGAACAGAGATCTACAATCATAAACAATATAGGACCAGATATATATTGACCACACAAATGCATATATCATCAAACATACAAGAATGTGGAGGAAAACTTGAATAGCTTTATTAATAATCAAGAATAGTAGAGAGGATTACAACCAATTTTTCTGACCCAACATCATCCTCCAACATGAAATCCCTTGTTTCACCTCATGAAAAGCTTAGATAACCCAACAATATGATATTCCAACAAGAAACCAACAAGACTTCCTTACAAGATACAAAATTATAGCCTCTGGATCTTTGGGATGAGGGACCCATATATAGATGATTGCAGGGGGGTGAGTTAGCTTCTGGGATTCTGATTAGTGTCCTCTCTCTGATAGTTCTTGATCCCACTTAGAGATTGATGATATCTTACTCACCCCTAGGCGAATTCAGAGAGGCAAGTGTCACAAGAGAAGTTTCTGGAAGATTACATGATAATCCACCTCTCAACTTGACTCTGCCACTTGTCGACTCTCACCCATAGCACCCCATAGAAGGGATTTTCTGTATGCATCGCACCTCCCGTGTGCATTTAGGTGGGATGCATCACACTTTGACCATGGAGCAGGTGAGATGGTCCAGTTTTGACCAGTTCTGAGCAGTTTTTCATGGAGAAATTTTGGGAGATGATGTAATCAGCTGACCTTGTTCCTTTAGGGTGTGAAACAAAACTTTTAGGGACTTAGGAGCCCTTGTTTATGGACATATATGATTGGGGTTGTAGTGCCTAAAAATGTCTATAAAAGAGAGAAGAGAGGAGGGAAGAGATAGGAGAGGAAATGAGAGAGATAGGACGAGGAGGGAAAGATAAAGAGAGAGGGAGATATAGAAATGGATGGGAGAGAGAAGGAGAGAGGGAGGGAGATAGTGATAGAGTTGGAGGGACTAAAGATATAGAAAAATGGGGGGAGAGACGAAGGAAAGTGGGTGATAAAGGGAGTGAGATGAAGAACAAGAGGGAGGAATCAAGATAGAGAAGGAAAAATAGATGGAGGTGGAGGGGGAGAGAAAGGCAGGGAATAATAAAGACACAAAAAGAGAAATATGGAGAGATAGAGTGAGTTACAAGGGAGTGATGCAGAGAGAGTGAGGGAGAGAGGAGAGTGGGAGGGAAGAGAGAGAGAAGGAAAGAGAAAGAGGGAGATAAGTGGAAGAGGGGGAGAGAGAGAGAGACGGGGAAGATAGAGGGAGGGAGATAAAACTAAATATGTATGGAAAGAGAGTGTATATTTTGGGAGTTATATAGAGCAAATGGATAAGAAAGAGACACAAAGATACAAATATAAATATTATGTAGTATTATATAATGAGACTAGATCCATATTAACCCAAGATCTATCAAGCTTCAAGATGGATGAAATATCTCGAGGTAAAAACCCTTCCTAAAGTGTTTCACTCAAGAATGAGGTTTGCACCTCAAGATATTAGATCCCTCTCAGCTTGATAGATCCATGGATAAAATTTATTTAGTATTGTATATACTTTCAAGGATCTTAATTATTAGATTAAGTAGGTGGAATACCTCTAGTAAAATGGAGAGTTATTAGAAAATCCAAATCCATTGGTGGATAGCTCTTTATTTCTTCTCCTTCACATCTTACTTAAGAATAAACTTTCTATGTTGAATTGGTACACTTTCCAATGAATTTCACACATGATGAGGCAAGATTGGTTTGAAAATAATCTATTCTATCCCTACTTTTCTCATGAAAGAAGTTGGTTGTGATGGGATGGTGTGAAGGATGAGAGAGGAAGGCTTGTAGAGAATTGCATAGTTGAGCTCAGCAGTGGCTGATCAAAGGCACCACTACTCGCTAGAAATGCCAAATGTGGTATGTGTAAAAGGAAAGGGTGATGAGATTTTTGGTTGAAAGTGCAGAATGTGTAGGGCTCAAGGGAGAGGAAGGCAATAATAATGTAGTTGAGATTCACAATGATTGTGGGAAGGCCTCACTGTGCACTAGAATTTCAAAATGCATAGAGGAAGATAAGGTAGTGTAAGACATGGTGTAATGAGTGGTTCGAGTTAGTATAGGAGGTAAGACTAGGCAATGCAACTGAACAATGCACAGTGCTTGATGGGAAGACTCAAGGATTGCACAGTTGAGTGTTATAATTGATTAGATGTGGATTCACTATCCACTATAAATGTGAAATGAGTAGAGGGAGGCTCACTGGAAGAGATTATTGTGTAGATGGTTGATGCAAGCAACAAAATATCAAGTCAATTTTTCCAAGAAGGTTCTTACTTGACTCTGAGGGAAAGGGAGCTTATGTAGTACATAATTTTTCATTAAAAGGGGATGAATAATGTCCTTGTTGTCAACTATAAGAGCTCAATTCAATATACAAGGAAAAAATGACCAATGCTCAATGTAGTAAGTAAGTATAAGAAACAAGGGTTAGTGCCCATGATTTGAAGGTGATGAATGTGCAATAATAGGAGATAACATTGAGAAAGACTCAATGCACAAATATAGGAGGGAGATATTTCATCAATGAGGCTCATGGATAGGCAGTTCTCATCACCTAGAGAAATATTAATGCTTTTATAAATTGCAATTGACAAGAATACAAATAAGAGCTCAAAATTGGCTTAGAAGTGTGGTACCGATAGAGTAAGAGGGAGAAATGTAACAAGAGTCAAACACAGGTCACACATGTAAATTCCATAAATACAAGACAAGGTAATTCAAAGGAGTCATGATCAACAATCACACCATGAAATCACATCAAAGTGACACTTATTTCTAGGTGTAATAGTTGAAATATAACATTGTGACATTTAGAACAAAAGTTGCGATAGAAGTGTTGACTATGACTAGAAAGTGTGCTAAGATGTGGAAATGTGTATAGTGCATATTATTATGATATATAGGACCATATAATGCAGAAGAGTTTTCTAGATGTACCTCTAGTAATGCATGAAGGTGTGACACATACATGAGTGAAAATAGCTAGAAGTGACACTTGCGACAGTAAGAAAAAGTGAAAATGACATTTTAAAAAGTTAAAGAAAGAGAAAGTGACACATTCAAGACTGAATATATAGTAAAAATGACACTTGTTAAAGTGAAATAAAGTAAAATGTATTGCTACGAAAGTGAAAGTGACACTTGTGAAAGTAAATGTATGAAAAAGTGACAGTGGAGAAAAATCACTCGAATGATAAAAGAGTTGCAACCAAAGTGGGAGGGACTATCAAATGTTATTGTGCACTAATTATTATCTAGGTTTTTCAGTTTATTGTACTGAACATTGCACAAGAATTGTTCCCAAATATTGCAGAAGCCATACTTTTAAGAGCTACACAATGCCTATCTGAGTCTTCATAGAAATAAGTGCATGTAAGAATTTATAAAGGAATGGGCATGTTTGAGCAAGTGAATTTGACAATTAGAACCTAAGAAGAAGACTTGAACTGACCATCAAGTGACCATAGAACTATAAATCAAAAGACTCTTAGTAGGCTCCCTAATTCTGGTGTATGCAAAAATTTGGAGGGTGTTCGATGCAACATTAACATATTTATAAGTAAATATTGTTCAAGGGCAACTAATTGTTCTTTTCAAAGAAATTGTGAGAAAATTTCTAGATTGAAAAACATAATGGAGGAATAGTTGGTCACTTTGACCATGATAAATCATATATTAAGCTAAGACCATTTTATTTCTAGATATGAATTGAATCTAATGTTAAAAAATTTGTGGATAACTGCAAAATTTGTCAATATGGCAAAGGGAAGAAACAAAATGCTTATTTATATCAACCACTACCCACATCAAGTAGACCCTTGAATGCCATTAGTATGGATTTTTTTTGAGTTTACCCAAAACTAAAAAAAATAATGATTTAGTTTTTGTAGTGTGGATAGATTCTAAAAAATGGTACACTTTATACCATGTTAAAAAAATAATAATGCCACACACATGAAAATTTTTACTTTCAAAGGAATTATGAATTTGCATAGGCTACCAAAAAGTATAGTCTCAGACCAAGACATAAAATATATTGAGCACCTTTGGAGGACTTTGTGGAAGAATATTGACATCAAACTTTCATTTATACCATCCTATCATACTGAAATAGATGGGTAGACTAATGTAGTTCACCAGAGCTAGGGAAATTTTTTGAGATGCTTGGTAAATGGATATCGTAAATAGTGGGATCAAGTTCTTCCCTAAGATCAATATTCCTACAATTATTTGTCTTAAAAAAGAAAAGGGAGAATCCCATTTGAAATTGTATATCAAATGCACCAAACAAGAATATTATAACTTAGAATATTTGGAAAAGAATAAATTCAAAGTGTTCATGCAAAGGAATTTAATAGAACCATGTAGATTCTACACAAACATGTTCAAGAATATCTACAAGAATGAAGCTAGAACTACAAGAAAAGAGTAGACCTCAAGAAAATATAAACCAATTTTTAAGTAGGAGAATTACACTTAAGAAAATAAATATTTCCAAAATGTGAGTAGAGTAAGCTTAAACTAAAGAAAATTAGGCTACCACTTGATATAAGGATTTATCTCATATTTAATGTAATAGATCTGTACCCCTATAGGGAAACTAGAGACAATAAGGTGAATGAACAAATTGAAAGTTAGTGGAATGCCCAACTACCTAAATATGAGAAACTAGAAATGGAAATGATCCTAGACTAGAATCCTTGCCTAAAGGACCACGAAAAAAGATTATTATCAATATTTGGTCAAATTGAAGGGACTAATACAAATATTCAACATGGATGAATGTTTTAGAGATTTAGAGATATGGAAAAATAATTACAGACATCATGGATAGGAGCCCAAGAAAACTTTTTGCTCTATGGGAGTTTGATGCAGAAGCATCAGGACAAGCAAATGCCATTTCCATCTTTTTAATTATTTTTCTTGTAACTTTGTAGTTATGATAAGTAAGAAAAAATTATATGTTTTTAGGTTTTTAAGCTAAGATATCCTCATGGGACAAATGCACATATTTTATTTAATCAAATGGTATTGAACCCTATAGAATAAGGAGACTTGTTGGAATCTATGAGAGACGTTCATCACAACTCAATTTTTCCTAATGGAGATATTTTGTAAGGTAAAGAGATATAAAAGAAAGAGAGAACTAATTCTCAAAATACTATTAAGGCCTATAATTGAGTTCCAGCGTATGTCACTACTAAAAATAGAAATCATAACGTGTGTGTGACAATTTTATTATTGGTTTCTTGTGTTATATTGGTGTTAAGAAGTAATGGTAATGATTTGAATCTTGTATCAAGAAATTCATGTAATGCCACATTATTATATGATTGTGTGTAGTAAAAAATACATAAGAACTTGTTTTTTCCAAGTTTGTGATAGTATAGTTCCTCGTTTCATTTATTCCTATGGAGGAAGGCATTGGTCAAAGCCCACATTTCATATACTATGCAGAAGGCATTATGGGATTAGGACCACTAAAATAATTAGAAGTGTGTAGAAATATGGGAAGGGAGGTGTATCCCATGGAGAATAGAGAGACTTTTAGCTTTGATGGTGACAATGCTTCATACATCGAGACCAAATCAAAACATGGAACCATATGGAGAAATATAACATTTGGTGTGTTATCACAAAACCAGTACTAGGGGCTGCAACCAAGCAAAGTTTCATGTAACTGTTTCATACCATACTTTAGATTAGGAATTAGCCTTCCTAATCAGAAAGGGCTCTCTCACAACTCTTGATAAAATCCTTCAAACACTAGATGGCTAACTCTTTATTCACTTATGAAAGCATAACTGGTTGGAAACACATCAAACTGGCTCTCATTGGGCTATGGAGTCTATAATATTAAGTAAACAAGGAAAACACAGTGATCTCATGGAAATCAAGGCTCTTAGCATTACATGTCAAACATACTCCACCAAAACATAGCTTTCTGAATACACAGGAAGTCAGAGCATATAATTATGAATTCTGAGTGATTGCATACAACAAGACTATAAAATAACATAAAGTATAAAACACCATCACTACATTTGAACATGACAATCCTTCGAGAATCTTGAGAAGAGAATAACTCTGTTTTACTATTACTGTCAAAAAGGTCTTATAATGGCCCAAAACAACACTATTTTTCTATAAAGTATCCAACCTTTTTTACATAAAAGTTATTCCTATATATAGCCAATCAAAACACTACTGCACGAGACTCCTCAACAAGCATGAAGGGAGCTCGGAATTTTGACATTAATGACCTTAACTATATCATAAACAAACTAACTGATTACAAGAGATATGGTGCTACGAAAACAGAGGACTCCATCACATTGGCACTTTAAGTCTTTCTCCTCGTATACTTTGCTGCGTTCTTGGAGCTTGCCACCTGTAGCATTACAATAATAACCAAATCCAAACTGAAAACAGATTCAATGTATGAACAGCTCCGGATACCTGATGCATAGATGATTCATCAACAAATAAGAAAATGAAGCCTATATTCTCGGTTGCTGCCTCCCATCGGTGTTCATGTATTAATGATCCAGTTTTAAGCTATTTAATCCTTGGATAGTCCCGTGTGACTGAAGAAAACTCATGATCTGGCCATCCCATAACTAGACAAGTGTATCACTTAACACCTCAGCAGCTCTATCATAACCCTAAAAACTCGGACATAAAGTGAAACTTTCAATAAGAGACAAAACTTCACCTTTTCTTCGAATATTTACACCTGGCATCCTTTTTTAAATATCTGCTTGACCTTCTATAACCTCCATGCTGGCATTAAGTCATCTCTTTAAATATTTGTTGACCTCAGCATTCAAACTCAAGTTTTCAACATAACCAGTCATCTACAGCAGTTTCGTAGCGTGCTACGAAACTGCTGTAGGTCATCAAAATTAAATACATGAACCTTAAAGCAACAATAACTCAAGTCTGTGATTTCTTCAATCATTCTATACAGGTGTAAAGACATCAAAAAGTCTCAAAAAGCTTTAAAAAGACGATGGCCAAAATATATCAAAATTTGGAAAACACATCCCTTCTTGAATCATTTAGCTAGTTTGTCTAGCTTCTCTTTCAGGCTGATGACTTCTTCCTTCAACTTCTTGTTCTCTGCTCTTAGACCTGCATTCATTTGTTTCATAACCTTTGCCTGCTTCAGAGCTGGCACTGTCCATACATAGGCATCAGATACTGAACTAGCTTGACTAATCAAACTTGTTTTACCTTTCATTACAGCTTTCTTATAGCTAGTATATCTTACTGCCTTCTCTTTAAAAACACTTTGAACCTGAGGTATTTCCTTGCTTGCTCCAGCTTGTTTCTTAATGGCAATCACATTTCCACTTTGACTAATAACCACCTTATTGTCCTTGTTCTTGTTTTTAGCTGCTTGGGCTATTTCAGAGAAGATTTCAAGTGCCTCTGTCCTAGGCATCTCTGAAGGTACTTTCTCTTTTTGAGCCTTTTCTACTTCTTTCATTTGCCTTCTAGTCATTGGTCTGCGAGGTTTAAAGGCAAACTCTTCACTTGGTTCTTCAAACTTTAATCTTTTAGAAGCCTTTGACTTCTTAGAACTTTCAGGTGAAGACTGTGTTAGATCGATATGCATTGGTGATACCAATTGATCTTGCTCAATTTCAAGTGGTTCAATTTGAATTGGATGATCTTGTTCTAATTCAATGGCTTCCAACAAGTCATTTAAACTACCCTTAGAAACAGGACTCTCTTCCACAGGGGCTAACTTTCCTTTTTCTTTGCTAAGCTGGCCTCTAGTTCTCACCCTTGAAACCCTTTCAACTTCACTAGATTTAATTTCATCTCTTCTTTTGTGAGTCTTCTGTTTTGATGACTGAGGTGTTTCTTTAGGAGATGACTTAGAAGTTTCCTTCATTGATGCTTCAGGTGTTTCTTTAACTGTTACAGACCTCTCTGGCTTCTTTGTTTTAGCTTTGGGCTTCTTATGGTCTGTTATTTCCTTCCTAATCTCAGCCAAAGTAGTTTCCTCACTCCTATCTTCTCTTTCTCTTACAGGTAATGGAGTGAGGCCCGTTTTACTAGGGAAACCGGCCATGAATACAAATGAATCCCAGTCCTTACCAATTTTATGTAGGCTATCCAACACCAGTAATTTAACCAGACCATGATGAAAAAGAGATGTTTCATAAGCTTCCTTCTTCAACTGAATCTTATCACACATCTTGCTAATACTCCTGAATAAGTAAAAAGGTATGTCTATTGAGCTCTTACCAGTGAAGTGTAGCAGCAGCTTGAAATGGTATGAGTAGACTTTGTTGTACCGACCTTCACATGTCAAGTACTTCTGGATACATGTCAATAGCATAGCATAATTCTCCTTTAGATAGCTCCTTGGGACAACTTTAGTGAGATCTTCGTCTACATATGGTGCCTTTAAGAACTCCTTACACGGACCCATGTCAAACTTGAAATTCTTGAACCACTCTTGGCCACCCCTCGGGATTTCTGTGACAGTAGAAATGACTTCAGGGGATACCGGAAACTCCAACATGGCCACCTTCGAATTCAGTCCAGTGAAGTTCAATGCAAATGCCTTGGTCACTTCTGCATGTCCACCCTTTAATTTTTCACAAAATCGCCAGCAACCAGCACTTCTAAACGCCTTTGCTACCTCCTCATCTCCGAGAGTTACATCTAACCCCTCCGGCTCTGTTCTCACACATTTACCCAAACGGTGTTCCTTTCTTTCCATGCTTCCTTGCGCAATTCTACACAAGGGAATGACAGTGGTTTGTAGCACGTAAACACTCTTCAGCTGTAGAGAGCAGGCTCGCTTGCTGTAGTCTGTTTAAAACAAAGCTCAGGCTTTTCATAGAGCAAAAACATTCATATGTTATGAAGAACACATTATGGAATGACCACCTCCCATAACGTCCTCCAAACTGACACCTAACTCTATGACTTCGGACCTTATGGCAAAGTAATGGCTAATCATGACATAGAAATGGTGTGAAGAAACAATCATGACCGGATTCGTGACTCACTACTTCTCGGATTAGACATTCAGGGAAAAACGCTGCACAAAAGCCTGAAACCCCGATTTCGTAGCGCGGGCAGTTCAAATTTAAGGGAATGCGCTACGAAATCGCTGGCAAACGGGGCGCTACGAAAACACGCAAACATTATTTCGCAGCAAAACTGACCAATCACACCCGCGCTGCGAAACTGCGCAAGTACCAAAGACATCATACCCGCGCTGCGAAACTGCGCAAAGTACCAATGACATGACATGACATAACTAACAATGATGGAGGATGACTAATAACCTTGCCTTTACACGAATTTTCATCCATAACTCTTGAATTTCAAATTTTGAAATTGACATAAACTAACAAACCTATTTACAAGACCTCAAGACTTTATAAAAACTTGTGGACAATCTCATATACATGAACTATAGTTCCTAGTGATAACATGGTGGATGGAGAAGGCATCTTTACTTTTATCGAGGTGGAGCTAAATACTCAACAAGAATAGGATAAAACCATAATTATGGACCCCCCCCCCCCCCAAGCTGACTTCAAGTGACACCCTTCCCGATAATCCACTAAGACCATAGAATTTTTGTTGTCCATTCACCATCATTTCAAATATTTGGAATATAGGAAAAACCTTGAGCATGGAACCATGATTACAAAACCCCTCTCTTTGATTATGGAAGGGGAACCCCCTTGCAATATATACACCGTCAATCCACATTAGTGATCATGGTTGTTGAAACCAGGGCTCCAAGTCGATAATAACGCGAATCACCAATACTTGAACAAGGAATTTGGAGTAAGTCCTCAACCAAGGATTTTGAGTCACCAATAATGAGAATAATGCTTATTTTTATTTCCTATTGGTAGAGAAAAGATCAGTGGGTTAGTCAAGACGAATTAGGAGGCATAATAAAAGAAGAGAAAGGACATGCAATGTCTATATCACTATAGTACCTTTGTTGTGTAAACATTAGGGGGAAAGGATATCTGTTGAGAAATATTGATATTTGTCTCTCTCTAGGTGTATGATATTAATAGATAGGGTAAGCCATTGCATAGAAAAAAAAATTATCAGACAATAAGGCATGAAAATCATCACAAGGAGATGATTTTTCCCAATCAGCCTTTATATTAATTGTTTTCCATGAGATATATCAAACCTTAGATAGATAATTACATTTCATCAAAAGGTGCACATGTGATTTGTATATGAGGAGCTTGTTATTGAAGGCTAGTCAAGCAGTGAGTTTTGATTTAAATGGGGTATTCACTTTCAATATTAACTTCCATCACCAAAGTTTTTTTCATTAAAAGAATCCTTGAACTAGACTCTTTAACCCAATCTCACAGTGAAAATTCTAGATTGCAAATGCTTTTACCAGCATAGCATATCATGGGAGTTCCTTAGATACACACTCATTTTCAAACAATATATTGAAAAAAAATCCTCACTCTTCCACTAAAGGGCTAGTTACACCCAATGTGAGAGAAGACAACCATTTGTTCCTACCTATTATTTTGGGATCCTAGGCCTTAACATTGACTAAAATAGAGATATTCAAATTTTTAAGAGAAACCAATATATGGATTGATATTCCATAATTTTTCCTTTTAGTGAACTAGGGGTCCTATCCCATCTTAATTTATTGAGCATCCCCTATATGCTAAGCTAGCCATTTTTCCACAAAGGGTGCCACAGTAACTAGGGAATTCCACACATTTCATCCTTTAGTAGACTTGTTTGGAATCCTAAACAAGTTAAATAAGGATTTTACAGGAAGGTAAACTTCTTGGAATATTTTGAAATACAACAAGTTTTCTAGGGAGAGTCCCCACAAGGAATTTCTAGTGAATGAGAGTATTTTTTAAATCCACCCTCTGAGATCCTTTGGTCTAGCAAGTTGTGTCGATTTAAGCAGTGTTGTTTCTTTTTTTCGTAGATTCCCCAACCATAAAAAATGAAAGATATCCTTCCATATCTATCAAAATAATACCTATACGAACAATACCAATAGAGCTCTATTAAATCAAGATACTCTCCAAGACAAACTTAATAACACTAGATGCCCCCCCTCCCTTGAGAGAAAATAATTTTCACATATGGGGATATGATTTCTACCTACTTTACCAACCATATCCATTCTGATAGCTGTTGGTGTTCAAGTATGAATCACACAATTCACCCAATCCACATTTAATTGTCAACCCATGGTTCTCCCAGTTATTTCAAGGTTATTTTGCACTGTATGTGCAGGCCATAGTTTCCCTACCCAACGTTGGACATTAATTATAAATTCATCCATGTGTAATAGCAAGAAACATCTATAACAAAAAATAAGAGTAATAACGAGTAATAACTATAATGGAAATAATAGTAACAACAATTAGGACTTATAACAAAACACTAATAAACATTCACAGCAACAATAAACTCATGGAAATAAACCTAACACACATCTAATCTAGCAACACCTGGTCAAGAGAGTGGGCCCAACTCCTTGATTAGGGTTGTGGCAAGACTAATGAAATATGATATGCTCAGAAGATCAAGCTGGCATTAGTTAAAGAAATATTACAAGTATGATGTTACAGACCTAGAGTTAGAGTATTTCTCTTGTAACCTTAATGACTCTTAACAATGATAGCTTTCACAGCTTGTAACTCTTCTTTATACATTTTGTCAATAATACAGTTCCTAGAATTACATGGTTGTTTTCATTTTATTACATGGTGGTTTTTATAACGAAACAAAATGTAAAAGATAATATCATGCCAATCGAGATATTGACTAACTGTTGCAACCAATATTCAAGGATATCACTGCCAGTTTGATGGTATCCTTTAGTGAGTTACAGTCCTGGTCATTCTTCCTTCAAATATACAGAAATAGTTGAATTAGGAAGTTGCTTAGTTAATCATCCCGTATGACTATGCTTCATTGACCAATCATCCATAGAGACATGAAAGGAGGTATATCTATGCATTTCAAGATATTTATTAACCATTATTGGTGTGAAATGGGTAAAAAGAATAAGGTAAGATGGTGAGTAAAAGTATGGAAATATAGCCGCCAACATCTACCCCCAACTAGCCTTACTATATGTCCTCATGTAGTTCGTCACTTGTGCAAATCTAGGTTAGAGCTATCATGATCAACATGAAGCTGCACAAGGGAGTTTTTGCATACATCTCTGTTCCTGGAGGCTTATATCTATCTTCCTCGATGACTTCCTTCCACCAATCCTCACCTACCACACAAGCTAGAGTATATTGATTGGATGGCATCCAGATAATGGGGAATAATAACCTCAACCCCATCCATCAGAGCCCACGAAGTTGCATGCATGCAATATACTAAGGTACCTTGTCTAGAGCCCGAGAAAAATTAGCCCGCCAAAAGGCTCACGTATCCTGACAAATGATGACGATAACGTCCATTGTTTCTGGGGGTTGTCCCGGGCCTCCTCTTGACAAGTAAAGATTTGTTTTATGCATATGTCAATGCACCATTTATGGGTTTCTAGCATTTAATATCTCTCTCCTTGATCCCTAAGATGGTTTTGTGTCTGTTATAAACATTCGGAGAATGAAAATTCTCCATCTGAAGAACAAGTGGCCTATTTACTTGATTCTCTTCGAATGTGTCAAATACCTTCTTCCATTTAACCTGATAAACTATCTATGAGGTAAAGGCTCTCAGTTTAATGTCTTCCACATATGGCACTAGGTTAAATGATTGATCATTGCCAAAAAAGTAATCATGCATATAGAGTTCGCACATCAAGTGCTGATCCATAATATTGTAGTGTCTCAAGATGCATAGAAACTGCATTGAAGCTTATATCTCATGGCTGATCTCCTAGCAAACAATTTCTAATAAAAAGAAAGAATATTTTTCATGGAGGAATAGAACATAGTTGTGGGATGGGGGTCAGAAAACCATTTCCTGTTGTGCCAAAGTAAACATTTCTTCCTTATCGGCCTTTAGTAGCTTCACCTGTTCTTCCAGTCCCTCAATCCGCTTCTTCTATCTCTCCTACTTTTGCTTGTTCTTCTCTATCTGTTCTATGGAGCCAAAGACTATTTTCATAGATTTCTCATGAATTATCCTGATTCCCTCCAAGTGGGTTTCCAAATAAATAGATCCCCGTTGGAGGCAAAATGTAACAACCTGCCATTTTTGGGTCTCTGTAGCCATCACGAATTCTCAAGACTCAAATAAATGAAAGAACGAATCATTTTATGCAACCCCTGAAGTTGTGGGCCGAACTTCGGTCTGTGCTACCCCTAAAACAATTTTAGATCATGTCTTCGTAGCTTTTTCTTGTGCTTCCTCA
Organism: Pinus tabuliformis; assembly: GCA_031772625.1. Classification (NCBI taxonomy): domain Eukaryota; kingdom Viridiplantae; phylum Streptophyta; class Pinopsida; order Pinales; family Pinaceae; genus Pinus; species Pinus tabuliformis. Next base: position 281,617,965 of record CM062804.1, on the reverse strand, counting down.
TTCTTCTTTGTAAGCGTCATACCTGTTTTCTCAATTTAATGATTTGCAATTTCAACTACATGTCTTATCCGAATAATGATTGATATATTCCCTTGAGAGGGGGTCTCATTTTCACACATTTCTCAATGAGCTCTTGTTTTACAACAACGTCTTCCATAGGTCTCACATTTGGTCAAGGGCTTGGTGGGTTGACGTTGAAAAAAACGTCGACTGGTTCCTGTTCTACTTTGATTTCTTCCATTTGTTCCTCTAATCATGGAAATACCCCACCATCTCCTTCTTCAGGTCTCATGATCTCTTTGTCTTCCTTTTGTGGCTTTGGATTCACTGCGGGGTCTTGTGGGGTAGTGTATTTGACACCGTCTTCTTGCAGTTTCTCTACTACCTGACAATCCTCTTCCATCTGATTAGGAATTATTTCTAGTGCTTGCACATTAGTCTTATCTACAACATCCTCCTCTAATGATTATGTAGAAGTAGTACTTGCCATCACTTCTTCATTTTGTCCTTCTGTCGGCACTAGTTCTTATGTGGCAGTTCTGACCACGAACCCCTCAATTTTCTCAATTCGTTCACTAGTTGACACTAGTTTTTGAGTAATAGTGTCAATAATGGTACCTCCAACCATCCCAACAAATTTTAGGATGGGGGAAGAAGCTTTTTCTTCATCCATGCATTTAGGGGAAAAAAATTGCCTTGCCCCTTTTGGTAAAGACACAAGAAAAGGAGAGCGAGGAATAATTTCACCAATTACCATTCTCTGAATGCCTACTAATGTAGGCCCTCCTCCTTCTTATTATATGTTGATAGACTATTCTACGCTCCCTTTTTCTCCTTTTGCATGTGATTCTTCCAAATTTTCCTTCTGCTTAGCAACCAACACTGATTCTTGTGGAGAAGTGCCAACTACGACCCTTGTTTCTACCAAAGGTTCCACATTCATTTGAGTAGGTGGGGCTGGTTCTTATGTGGCAGCACCACCTACATTTCCATCCAAATGATCTTCAACTGCTTGGACAGGTGATAATGGTTCTTGTGTGTTATCACAACCTATAATTGCATCCAGGTGTGGTGATTCTTACCATAAATTGGAAGTTGATGGTGGTTCTTATGTAGCAACATCAATTGCACTCTCTTCTATCTCCATTGTGTCTATTTCTATTGGGCCAACATGCGACGTTGGAACAACGTCATATTTGGGCACTTCTTCCACTAAGTCTTCTTCCTCCTCCCTTGCAGGCAGCATACCCACAAGTTCTTCCTTTGCTAGCACAGTGAATTGTTGCCAAGCCACAGAGGTTTGATACAGGGCATGCACCACCAATAATCTAACCAACACATGATTTGTGAGAACTGCTAATGGTTGTCAGGACCAGCAGGAAGACTGTGCCATTAAGTGAAGGATATTGCATCAAAAGTATGGAATGTCTAAAAAATGAAGTTGCACATGCCGAAACTGAAGGCATGCAATGAGTTTGAAATGGTATTTAAACAATGTAGAAAACCGCCCTTCACCGGAAACATACCTCGTAAATAAATATGCCACCTTAGCCTATGTGTATGGTAGATATTTACGATCATAGCCTATTCCTTTCTGGATCATTGTCTCCCCAGCCTGCAAAAAAAATTCTAGAAACTATTTCCGAGAGAACCATTTCTGACCTCCTTGTTGCAACCCATTAACAATTGAAATAGATTCCTCTATGATAGAAATATCCATCTTGTGAACACTAGAATGATTTCTTTCTTAGTTCAATGTAAATTCCACTGTGATATCTTCATCAAAACCTTGTAGCCTCTCAAAATACACATGCCATCCTACATCCAAGAATATTTTCCAAACGTCTGCATTGTGTCGAAACTTCTCTGTGATTTCTGGTTCATATCTCACATCATGCCCCCCCATTCTAGAACGGCTCTATAACAACACTTCGGAGTAACAATAGACTATTGAGGAGGACTTCAGGTAAGTATATTTGTAGTGAGAGAGCTGTGACAGCAATGGGGTGTAGTGAGAGTGAAATCCGCGAGGGTAATGGTGAAATATGGAATAATCCATGGCGGATAATGGGAATAATGGGTGGTAATTGTGGTGATTAATTTGCAGTCTTGGAAAGGGTGTTTATCAGTAAAATAGTACTAACTTCAAGTCCTGATGTATATGGGTAACCATGCAAAGTATGGTGGAAATCATGGAGTGTACGCACTTAGCACGAGGTTTAATAATGATAATAACAAAGCATTATTGTAATTTAGTTATGACATATTTTTCATTCATTATAGTACCTCCCCCCAACTAAGGGATGACCATCCTCGGTCATGTCAAGTCATGTCAAATGAGTTATCATTCAAATCCAGAAAATTGATTGGGGATGTACCTAGCGACTTACCTTGATGGAGTAATATAAATAGAGGATTAACAATAGTGGAGGGAGTAACAACACCTAATGAGGAACAACATTGGGAGAGTAACAATACCCAAGGAGTAACAGCACCACTTGAACACTTAGTTGGAATTGCGACTTAGTAACAACACCGGACGAGTAATAGCACCAGAGGAGTAACAACACCAGAGGATTAGCAACAACAGTGAGGTACCTTCAAGAAAACAATTGATAGAGTAGTAACAACATTTTATTATATATAGATATATATAAGTTATTTTTTTTTTAATCAGGTGTGCAGAGGAGAAATTCCCTCGACTAATAATTTCAAAACTAGAGTTATCAAAGAGATATTTAATAAAGGAGTCCCTTGAAGTTGGACGGTGATATAATTTGAAGCAATTTCCATTCACGATCAAAGGAGTATGTGTGTCATCAATTTTATAAGTCTAACAGTCCCATTATCGAACACCGTGTCAACTTCATATATTTCCATCCACCTGGAGTAGAGTTTTTACTTAAAACCCTTAAACCAAGAATCATAGAGCAATGTCCAATCTACTCTTTGAAACACCATTTTATTAATGAGTTTATCATGCCACTTCGTTTACTATTGCTGGATTGCAGTAGTATTCTGGACAGCTACTAGACCAATTTCATCCAACTCATTCAACTATTCTAGTTGGTGTCTACGCTTATGAAAGATCTAGACCTACTTCAAGGGATGCCCTAAGTGTCTTAATTTTGAATTTCACTCTAAAAAAAGGGGATTTCCCATAGATGAGCTTGTATGGTGAAAACCTTGTTGTGTTCCACCATGTTTTTCTATATGCCCATAGTGCCTCAAGAATTTTTTCAGCCCAAATTCTGGCGATGGTTCGCTACAGTCTTTGTAAGAATATTCTCTAGTACCTTGTTTGTGATTTTGACTTGAACATTTGCCTGAGGGTAATATGGAGATGTTACCCTATGCTTGATTCCATATTTTTTCATAAGTCTTGCTATCAAATGTGATGTAGATTGTGCCCCTTTGTCTAAAACTATCTCTATAGGAGCTTTGTATTGTGCAAGAATTTCTTCAAATAAAAAGTATGAGACTGCCTATTTTGTTTCATTCAAAATAGCCTTGGCCTCTACCCACTTTGTCACGTAATCCGTGCAAATAAAAATGTGAACTTTCTTTCTATGAAGGCATATTAAATGGCACAACAAAATGGATAGCCCATTTTTCAAAGGGATCAAGAGCTAGTTGGGGCTGTAACGAAATTTCATTGCCTAACCAGGCTGACCCATCCACTAGAAACTATCACGCCCTCTATCATATTTCCTTGCATCACGAAAAATAGAAGGCCAATAGTATCCCATTTGTAACACCTTATGGCATATCTGCTTATTTACAAAATGTCCCCCACAGGGGCCATCATGAGTAGCTTCCAGGACATCATAGGATGTCATAACCACTTATGCAGCTCCAGATTTGCTGGTCAGATCCTGTAAAAAAGAGATACTATCTATCCATGAATAACGAGCACTATGATGGATAATACTTCGTTGTTCTCTATAAGGCAAGTGTTGAGGCACCTTTCCTGTAGCAAGATAGTTATCAATATCTGCATATCACGAAGTCTGAGTAGAAATTGAAAAAATATGTTCATCAAAAAAATTACCCTCTACAGGTGTAGATTCATCACTAGTATCAATCCTAGATGGGAAATCTGCAACTACATTATCTTTCCCTAGTTTATTTACAATGGTAATATCAAATCCTTGAATTAACAATAACGATCTTGTAAAGCAACCAGGGGTTATTGGTTTGTTCATTAGATACCTGATAGTTGTATGATCTATGTGCATGAAAGTAGGCTAACCTATAATATAATGCTGAAATTTATTAATAGCATAAATGACAACCAAGAACTCCTTTTCAGTTACTGTATAGTTTAACTCACCAGGGGTCAAATTCTTACTGACATAGTAAATTGCATACAATTTCTTGTCCACTTGTTTCCCCAAAACTGCCCCTACTATTGTTTGAGATGCATCAATAGAGATGTGAAATGGGACCTTCTAGTCAGAGCCACGTAATCAGAGCCTTGCAGACTAGTTCTTCGATTTCTACAAAAGCTGCTTCACATTCACCCATCCACACAAATTCTGCATCCTTAGGTAAAAAATGAAAAAGTGGGAATGCTATTTTAGAAAAAGTTTCTATGAAATGCCTATAGTAGCCAGCATAACCAATAAAGTTGCATACTTGTGTCAGTGTCTTAGGTGTAGGAAATTTTAATATCACCTCTACCTGTAGGATCAACTCAAATTCCTGTAGGTAAAAGCAAGTGTCCCAACACTATTCCTTCTTTCATCATCATATGACATTTGACTGTACTAACAGAAAAATGTTTTTGCTTGCATCTTTCAAGTACTTTCTCTAAGTTTTTCAAAGCTTCTCTAAAGGAATCCCCATATGGGGTTAAGTCATCCATGTAAATTTCAACACTATCATTAACTAGATGAGAGAAAACTCCTAATATTTCGCTTTGAAAAATAGCGGGTACATTACAATGGCCAAATGGAAGGCCTCAGTAGGCAAAGGTTCCTGAAGGGAATGTGAAGGTAGTTTTGTCCTAATCCTTAGGAGCTATTTGTATCTAATTGTACTCACTAAACTCGCCAATAAAGGAGAAAAAATCCTTCTTGGCTAATGTATCAAGAACTTGGTCAATGAAGGTTAAGGTAAAATGGTGTTTCTAAGTTTCTTTGTTTAGTGCCCTATAATCAACATAAATCTGCCACTTTCCATTCTTCTTAGGAACAATGAACAGCGGTGAAACCCATTGACTTTCTGATATCAGATAAATAAAACCCACATCTAATAGCTTCTGTAATTCATCTTTGACAATGTTGTTAAGGAAGGATTCACTCTTCTTTGTGGTTGGCTAATAGGTTGACATTCCTCTTTAATGTATATATGATGAGTACATAAATCTGCAAGGATGCCTTTCATATCTATATACACCCAAGGAAAAGATCTTTATGCTTCTAAAGGACTTTCAGCAGCTATTTTGATTGGGAGTGTGAAAGGTTGGGATTAATATTCAATGTTTTCCCTAGTTCAATTTCTACAAGAACACTATTACGAGGTACAATTTCAGGAATGTTTTCTACTTTTGTTTCTAGTTCAATATCTTCCTAAACATTGCAACTCATGATAGTTTTTAACAGCTAACAAGCTAAATCAGAAACGAATTCGGTATTGCTGATAAAGGTGCTAATGGCATTGTCCTCCATTTCATCCTTAAAACAAAGAGCCTCACTAATGGTAAGGATGAGTATAACTTCTTCATTCTTAGATTCAAACTCTTTGTTAGGTAGAGACTTTTGTATCAAGTTAAATCTGGGTTTATTTGATGAACTTGGTTTTGTGGAGGGGTAAAGGATAAGGTTCTTGTAGCTTCCCCGTTGGATATTACCATGTTTACAAACCAACACCCAATGTAAGCATCTGCGGTTACAAGCCAAGGTCTTCTTAAAATCGAAGGATGCGCACCAGTTGGGGATTGGGTATGTAAAACCAAAAGGTCAACAAGGTACTCCCATGAGTCTACCAAAATAGTGATATCTTTTAGCTTCCCTACTGGTCCTATAGTCGATCGATCTGCCAATTCTAGGATGATGAGAGTTGGTTTAAGGTTCCACAGACCCAAGGTATTCACAGCTGTAGAGGTTATAACATGAATTGTTGCCCCCAAATATACCAGTACATTTGGGATATCCACCCCATTAATCTATAGAATTAGAATCTAGTTCCGAGGATCCCCATATTTAACAAGTATAGATTTCCCTAACATTATATCTGATAATTTACCCATGACATAAATAGTAAGTGGGTCCTTTTGTTTTTTACTAGAATTCTTAGAACAATGTGAGGGTTATACCATTGGGTCAACATGTCCTATGGGGACCACCCCTCCTCACATTCATTGGTCACATCCCTTCCACACAGTTTCCCTGGGAGGGAAGTTTTTCACCTTGTTCAAGATCCTGTGCTGAAGGATGGTCATAGACCTTAATTTATGCTTCAATTTAGAGGCATGGGCCTTGATTTATGTCTAATTTGTAGGCCCTATCTCTCTCTCTATCTCTCTCTCTCTCTCTCTCTCTACTTCCTTCTCCCATTCCAGTGGCAACTTTCAAATGCTACAAAAGTGTCTGTCTGTGCCTAGGAAAGGTTTTCACTGAGAAGCTTGACAACGAGGTCAGGAAAATGGAGAAGGATGGAGAATTTCAAATAAATAGAGAGCCAACACATCCGCCAGTAGGTCCATGATATATTGGACAATGAAGCGTACTTTGTTGCTTCAAGAAGGTCTTGGAGGGTGGTTGTAACCGCTACAACACCTGCTGAAGATGGTGCATCTGGTCGAAAAGCGAAAGATTTCTTTAATTTCCTTAACATAAATCAGTATGTCCTTCATAGCCTAAAGTAATGAAATTTTAACAAATGAGTTCTACAATTCCCCTAGAAATTCAAATTCAGGATGAGGACTTTGTTTGCTTAAAGATAATATTTTTAGATAAGGTGGACCAGTTTGACATCCTCTAGTAACAATAGTTTGTGAAGGGGTTTGTTTCTTTATAGGAATTTGTGCTGGCTCATCCCCTATTTCTCTATGTTCTGGTTCTAAGACTTCATGATCAGTATGTTCAACAATTATTGGTGAAGTTTTAGTATTGACCTCTTGACGAGATCGAAGATTCAATTCGTTATATTCCACGATGGAAATACTATATTCAGGGAGGTTGAGTGTCTCAACCTATTTTGTTCCTCTATTATTCAGATTTGGATTGGATTGGATAGGAATTTGAGGACAAAGAGGAGGATTACTAGTGGGCACATTAGCAGGTAGTTGTCACTTTTTGTGAGAGTGAAATTTTTTGCACTTGGTCTCGCACTTTTGTTATGTCATGTTGCATTTCTTCCTCTTATTCATGAGTCATAGTAGATATTTTGGGTTACTTACTAGGCGTTTCCAATTTTTTTTGTTCACGGCATCAATTAATGATAATTATGCTTCACTATTCACTTTGAATCACTTCAAACGATTTTTTCAAACAAAACTTATGCAAATTTTTAAAAAGACTACAAACATTTTTTTGCTTTGTAGGTGCTTGATATATCTCATGTATATTTGAAATTTCGGATCTCCAAGTTCTGAAATTATGTCTTGTGGTATCCCTTTGAGTCTTCTTTTCAACACCACAAGTATGCTCAAGATTGGATTCTCGAAGAAAGAGTTATGCCCAATCTCCCAAGATCCCCTCATTATATATTGGTTAAGTAGAGAAAACTTGTAAGACATGAAAAGGATATCCAACAAACTACAATATGTCCTCTTTCAATCACTTTTGATTAAATTTGAATTTGATGCTCAAAGAGAAATTTATGATGATTTTCCCAAGGCCACCAAATTCAGATGGAATTCAGGAACCTGCAAAAACCTTAACTTCCTCGGATCATATCACCAAACATATAGTGAGAAAAGATCTGAAATTTGTATACATGGTTCAACAACATTTCGGCTCAAATGGGTTTTAATTTCTTCTTTTGAAGAATTGTAGAAACAATTTTATAAAGAAAATTCCACGATGACCTGTTTGAAGCAGTGAAACCATAGAATCCAAAGTTGTGATTCCAAATGTTATGCAAAGTACTAACAAAATTGAAGAAGAAATAGATCAACAACGTCAAAATAAGCCTCTTTAAGGGGGAAACCTCCTTTACATTACACAAATGAACAATTCCTGGATGATTCAAATGACAAAACTTCCTTTCTATATATGGGAATCTAAGGGGTCACAATATAATCAACGCTGACATAATAATAATAATGTAAGGGCACAACAATAACAATAATGGGATTCTATGTGGCACAAAAATAACAATATGGGGACTACATGGGCACACCAATAAAAATAAGGGGGCTACACTAATAACGGTGAGGGAATACACTAGTGTTATAGGGAGCTAATAGCGAGCATGGCTAGCTGCAAAGAAATTTGGTTGATGAAGCTCTTTGGAGAGCTATTTGAGGAGGTCCTATACACTAGAATGATATATTGCGACAACAAGAGTGGGATCCATTTGGTAGAGAATCTTGTGTTTCATGACAAGTCCAAGCACATTGAGATTCAATATAACTTTATTCGAGACATGGTGCAAAGTGGAGTTGTTAGACTCCATCACATATCAACAGATGAGAAGATTGAAGATATTCTCACTAAGGAATTACTGAAATGAAAGTTCTTGGTCTTCAAAAAGTAGTTTGGACTGATGGATATGGCCACTCCGAATGAGGGGAAGCACTAATCGAGGACACTAAGCTAGCTCTTCCCACTTTTTTTGATCTCCCAATGCGAGGAATTGAGATAGAGGGCTATTGGGGTTGGATATGATTCTCCCCTATCTTCATAGGCTCAGAGATGCTACTCCTCTATCTATTCTATGCAGATTATACCCTGTTGGCATCATACCCTCAGGCAAGGCTTGTTGGGAATACCACTCCCTATTTGGCCAATAGTTTGAGAGTGTAGTTGGGGTGTACAACCTGAGTCAATTATGTTGCACATATTCTACCACATTACTATTGAGGGTCATTGATGGGAATATCAATAGGTAATAGGATTGGGTTGAGAATTTCTCCCCTTTCGAGATTTTGGGTTGAGAATGAGCTCCCCAGTATGACTAGTTATGCTTTTTCTTGGTATGGGTGGAATTTATTACTCCCTGATTCTTCTTCTTTTAGATTCAAGAAAGTTTTAATAGATAGAGTTGAGAAGAGACAACTAAAACATGATGAAAATATTACAGGATGATGTGATGATCACTAGAAAAATATTGGTAGGTGGAATTCTTCCTAGTAGAGAGGGAGTGTTAATTTTTTCAATTGGGGTTAAATTCCACCTTAGAATGCTCAAATTACCAAGATGATGATTGCATTAAATTCCTATTTTTGATAGGACCAATATTTACCTAAAGATCACCCTATTTGGACAAGCAAAAGTTTATTTTTGTATTATTTTATCCACTCATGTATATTGGAATAGGTCGGCCCTAAGAACATGTACAATTGGATAGGTCGGACTCAACATCGAGTGGACCCTCATGAAAGCCTATAAATAGAAGACACCTAAAGATTATTTGGACACATTTATCAAGCCATCTTCTACTCTATTCTATTGCCTCAGTTTACACAAGTTTGATGGAGGAAGTTCGCTCAAGGGTCCAAAAGTACACTGGTGAGGATTACACCGATATCAGGTTTTTGTTTCACGGTCACAAGCATGTAAATAAGCATTTTCTTCCCTAGAAACCCACACACAGTGGCTAAGGGAGAATCCAGGAAGTCTAATACGCTTGCACAAAATCCAAAAGGGAGCATACAAGGTTTCTTAAATAGATCAAACGATGTTGGTCCCCATTCGCACACATGCAATAATCTAGTGAGCGTCCAGGTGAGACACAGATGCTCACACACTATAGCTAAGGGAGCGTCCAAGAATTTTCAGACGCTCATAGTCTGCCTTACTAGGAGCATCTAAGGTTTTTGATATAGGGTTTGACAATTTCATTTAGTTGGCTTTAGTATTCTGATGGATAAAGGGTTCCTCTCTACTGCTCTGTAGTTCTACAGTCTACTTTTGTTCTATAAATTTCTACAGCAATTTTATGTATTGGGCTCATTGTATTGTCTACTGAATTTGATCTAATAAATAAGAATATTTGAAAGGGTTTTCCCCCTTGTGGGGTTTTCCCTAGCATTGAACGAATTTGTTGTCTCTTGTGTTGTTTTCTTCTTTTTCATTGCATATATTTTTCTATCTTTAGTTACAATTTATTATTGGATACATTGCTAATAATTGAATGCATTATTAAATGAACACGTGAATTGGGCTAAAGTAATTGATACAACATAAGAAAATTTGAAAAATTAACACTTTTTTGTATTATATAATTGATCGGTCCACTATTTCACACGATTGATCCAAGTTATTCCCTATGTCACATTGATCTTTATAGCCACTTGTTTCTTAGACATGCATCATGACTCATAAACATGAACCAAAATTTCATCATTTGGCTAACCTAAGGGTTTTTCCATCTTCACATATAAATAAATGTGTAGTAAATGGATTTCCCTCGATGCATTCTCTGATTCATTTAGGATACTCATTATCACCCAACCCAAAAATTTATTTTGATTGCTTTCATAGTGGTACCCCTAAATTTAATCCCTATACATTAACATAGAAAATCCACTAACCTACCACCTAAGGTGTTGAACTCACACACCATCATAGACATCTCATCATTCAATGCAATGTACATTTCTAGTATATTTTGAAACCAAAAACATAACAAAATTTATCATAATTCGTATAATTGGAAATAATAGGAATGTAGAAAATATCCTTCGAACCAACTGAAAGGCCCTTGAGAGTTCCCAGAGGCTCACAATCATGTGGAAGAGATGTATAACTCTTATAACTTCTTGAACACTTGGTTTCCTCATGAAAATATGATGGCCTTAATTGGTCCTCGTACATTTAAATCTTCATCCACTACCTAAATATCATTCTAAAGTGAGACGGGACCAATATTCAAGAATTCCACCTAGTGATTTACCCAATTGATGAAAAGTTGTGAATCCCTCATGACCTATAATCTAGATCAACCTTCTTTCTTAGTCACTTCCAATATGAACCACAAAGCATCAAATTATATTTTTTTGGTTGTTACCATGCCTAACACATAATGGAAATACATGGCATGTGTATGGCTATAATATCAAACAAAACAAATGTCACAATGGGAATGGTGGCCTTAAATGGTGCCATCAAACTAACCATAGGGCGTATCATAATCCAACCTCAATAAGGTCAACATCCCCTTCTTGATGGGATTTTCATCCAACTTGAATTCATATCTGAATGTACCTAGCCTTTGATGTAGGAGCATAAGGAAAAGAAAACTCCATTTCCACATGTTTAATTTATTTTGTTTTCTTGTAGCTTTTTGGTTATGATAAGTAAGAAAAAAATATATGTTTTTAGGTTGTTAAGATGAGTTCTCGTGATGGGATAATGAACATATTTAGTTTAATGAGGTGGCATTCACCCTCTAGAATAGGGAAACATACAGATGTTGGTTACAAGTCCAAATTTCCTCATGGAGATATTTTGGAAGGTTGAGAGATATAAAAACAAGATAGACCTCTTGCTTAAAAATCTCTCAAGGACTGCAAAGTTTTCCCACTTATGTAATAGTTGGAAATAAAAATTCTAATTTTTTGTGTGTGACAATTTGATTATTTCCTTCCCATGTTATATTAATTTATGGAGGAAATCACAATGATTTAAAGCCCATATCAAGAAACCTATGTAATTCAGTAGTGTTTATGTGATTGTGTGTTCTACAAACTACATATGATTCTTTTTGTGCTTGGTTTGTGATAGGATAGTTATGTGTTTCATTTACACCTATGGAGGAAGGCTTTGGAGAAAGCCCACATTGTTTAAATTGTGCAGAATGCATCCATGGTGTAAGGAACACTAGGATAGTCAAAAGCGAAAAAAAAATATGGGTACAATAGCGTATCCATTAAAGAGTAGAGAAACCTATAAGTTTTTTGGCTGTAATTCTTCTTACACTAAGAACAAACGAAAACATGGCACCATGATGAGCAATATAACATTTTCTTTGGGGAATGACTATGTTAATTTGCACGATGGTGGAGTTGGAAACTAAAAGATAAGAGGGTTTAATCATGATTGCAAACATCACCTCTATTTCACATTAGCAGTCATCCCACCCCTTCCCCTCGCACATGGGTAATATCCATGAGGATATTGGATTTTAGATCATCCATTCACTATAATTTGATCATTTTAAAGGAGAGGCCAGAACATCAAGGGTCAAAGCATAATTATGGTCCTTCCTCGCAATAAACATACACTCCCAATCCATGTCAATGATCATGGCCATCGAAATTGGGCCCCCATACTGATAAAAGAAAACCAAGTCACCAAGATTTAAATGGGGCAATTGGAGTAAGCCTCCAATCAAGGACTTTGAGTTAGTAATAATGAGTGGAGCACTAGGTTTTGGATCCTGTAGGTAAAAAAATAATCATGCCCTAACCAAGAGGTCTTAGGCATCAAAATAAAACAAAATAAAGGCCTCACAATACATATTTCATCACATTAAGTGGTATCAATGTAGGGACTTTTTATAAAGCCAAAGGCTTGAGAATTTTGGAAATAGTAGCAAAAAATAGGCAGGAAGAATGAAAATTAGAAGGACATCATAAGAGAAGGCTGAGAGAGAAATATGAGATATGAGAAATTAATATTGGAGTTGAGGTATATCCAAGAAATAATGGAAGCCATAAATACAACATAGATACTAGAACCAAATGTGAGATACAAGTGAATATACAATCTCAGAAATGGATGGAAGGATCTCTAGGAAGAGAGTTGACAGAGAAATAGTTGTAAAGATACTTACCAAAGTAGGCTGCAGGCAAAATATGGACGTGTGTCTATATGGTGGAAACTTAAATGTGGAATATTTTATTGATTTGATCAACACATTGGATGAGTATTTCAACTATGAAGATGTGGAGGGTGACTATAAGCTCAAATATGTAGCAACTAGACTAACGAGACATGCAACATCATGGTGGGGTGAATTGAAGGAATATTGGAGAAAGAAGGCAAAGAAAAGGATTAAGATATGGGAAAAAAGGTCATCCATGTTTAAAATAAAATTGATTCCCAGGGGTTACAAGTTGAATTTTTTTGGACAACTACAAAACCTAAGGCATAAATCCATGATAATGAAAGAAAACACTGAAGAATTATATAGGTTGAACATTAACGTAGGCCACATAGACGAAGATATTGAGAAGGCATATAGATATATAAATGGATTGAGGTATTGTATTTAAGAATAAATTGGACTATCCTGAGAATAAGAAACTCCTCAAAGATTTGAATCTCTGATATTGAAGGGAGTTTTAGTTCAAGTAGAAAAAGAAGTTCATGAACTAGCATAATAGAGAAATATGTTTATGATAGTATAGAAACTGAAAGGAAAATATTGCAAATTGATCATTAACAATGGCAGTACCAACAATATAGTTTCTACATTGATTATGGAATATATGGGCTTGTAAAGAATGGAGCATCCTACTTCATATCAAGTGTCCTAGTTGGAGAAAGGACATCATATATTAGTAATTGAAAAAGGTAGATTTCCAAACTGGTAGTTGTAAATATGAGATGTTGTGTGACATCATGGCTATAGATGTTTATCACATAGTTTTGGGCATACCATGGAAATATGATAGGAGATATATTCATGATGGAAGGAGAAGCACTTACACTTTTGAAAAAGGAAACTCCGAACATGTGTTATTTCCAATTGAAGATAAAGTAGTCAAAGATGAAGCAAGTTTAAGTGGGCTAATGATAAGTGGGAAATAATTTCTAGAAGAAATCAAGAAAATGGAAGATTTACAATTTGTTCTGATTTGTAAGCCTATATTTTTATTTACTAATACATACTTTATTAAATTTCCTACTGAAATTCAAGCATTACTAGATCAGTTTTTTAACATGATTGTTGATAAGTTGCCAAATTCCTTACCGCCTATACGACACTTCAATCACCACATACATCTAAATTGAGGTACGAGTTTACAAAATAAAATAGCCTATAGGATGACACCTAAGGAGAATTAAGAAATCATAAATTATGTTCAAGAGTTGTTGAATAAAGGAACAATCAAAGCGAGTCCAAACCCTTGTGTTGTAGTTGTAGTTTTGATTCCAAACAAGGATGAAGGCTACATAATGTGTATAGATTCCAATAAATAAGAAATATAATGGTAAGGTATACATTCCATTTACCTCATATATAGGATATAATTTATTTTCTTAGTGGTTCAAATTAGTTTCTAAAATTAGATCTAAAAAGTGGATATCACTATATTAAGATGAGAAAGGGAGATAAATGGAAGAATGTATTTACAACCAATGATGTTTTATATGAGTGATTGATTATGCCTTTTTCCTTGACCAATGCAAGTAATCAATTCATGACACTCATGAATGAAGTCAATATAAATAATTTTATTGGAAAATTTATAATTGTATATTTGGATGATATTCTTATATTTAGTGATACCGGGGAAGAGCAATTGAGGTTTTTGAAGTTGGTACTAAAGAGCTTGTGGTAAGAAACAATCCTTAGAAACCTGAATAAATGTTCCTTCATGAAAGTATATTTAACTTATCAAAGTCTTATAATCTCTCAAAAAGGACTAATGATGGACCTCGAGGGTCATAGCTATCAAGGAATGACATACCCTAAAGATTATGCAAAAGGAAAGAAGTTTTAATGGGTTGACTACCTTATATAAATAAATTGTTAGGAATTTTAGCCATATTTTTGCAACTATATTTGAGACAATAAAAAATGAACATTAACCATTTAAGTGGATTGTAGCTGATAGATTGATTGAATTGTTGAAAGAGTGGATAACCAAGTAATCAAGTTTAGCCTTTCCTAATTTCCAAAATGATTTTGAGTTAAGTGTGATGCAAGAAAAATTTATATTGGTGTTGTTCTATGTTAATAGGATAAATATGTTACCTTATTTTTTAGAGAATTTGAATGAAACTAAACAAAACAATTTCAAATTTGACAAATAATTTTACCTAGTGATACAATCAATAAAAAAATGGGGGAGTTATCTAACACCTAGGGAGTTATTATGTGTACTATATAGCATGCTTTGTGGTTTTTAACCATGCATGTCAAGTTAAATCAAAAGATCTCCAAAAGGGTTGTGTTCATGAAAAGGTTTAGTTTTTTTCATAGACATATCAGTGGAAATTCTGACAATGTTGTAGAAGATTTGAGTAGGAGGTCCTTTTTTTGCAGGAATTCCAACAAGGCACTTTGGGGTTTTAACATCCAAAGAAATGTACAAGCATGGCCTAGAATTTATAGAAGCTTATTAAACATGTAGGAATCTAGTTCTGAGGGATACAACTCCTTTGATTGAATATATGATTATGTTGAAGGTGCTCGATTTTCCGAATAGTAGGGGGTATCCTCCATGTGAAGTCCCAATTAGACCTTAGACCATTTGGAGTAGGTGCCCTATCCAAAGTATTATGCCAACCACTGTAACTTAAGGTTTTTATTAGATGAAATGAATAAAATATGAGAGGATGCACATAACCTTTGAATTTAGTAAGTAAGTTGACATTTTGAAACACCAGCTGCAATGTTTAAAATGATTCTTTCATCGGAGGAAAATAAAAGTGAATCTCTAGAAGGAATCTAACAGTAAGATTCTAAGAGAGGCACACAAGAGTGAGGAAATATTTTTTTATTATATAGTGACATAGTTCACATAGACACAATGATAATTAAGGAAAATACAACACACATGCAACAAGATAAGCACCAAAGCCAATGGGGTAGTTCAATTTCTTTAGTACAATGATCATAAAATATACTGTAAACATCTAAAGAATAGTCTTACAACATTCACAATACATGCATGAAAGTGTGTTGCCTTGATGAACTTCTGATGATTAAGTGAAAGATCCAAGTACACATTTATAATGATGAGACACTAGCTCCAATAGTGGAACATTAAGTCAATTCTTGCTTCTCCAAAGAATGATCTTCCCTCCCATACAAGCTATAGAAGCCAAGGTTAGCTCTCCAAAGTCTTTAACGCAAAAGTCACCTTGATTGAGTTATGATACTTCTTTTATAGAAAGAGTAATAAACTTTGATATACCCTATAACTTTGAGGTATCCCCATGACTCTTGGACTCCTAACGGACCTTTGAACTTCTATTGACTCTTTGGTCGACATGTGAATTTTCAAATTCCACAAGTGACTCTTGGACTTCCACACATTTATGTTTCTTCATTTTGAAAATACATGATTACATTCTACAATGTGTGGGGAAATAGATGGACAACATAGGACTATGTGATGTAACTTTAGGAGGCCATGAGTTGGCCATTATGACATAAGAATTCATGGTTATGTATCCATGACAAGTTCCTCTCCTTGCCATCATGTATTGCATGATAGATCTGATGTATACTAAATCTTCACCCTCCATAGGGTCTTGGATCAGTATTGGAACATTCTGCATTATCATGAAATTTCATCACTTTACCATGGTCTAGGATCTCTTCATCTCTTCATGATGGCTTTTATTTGTGCTTCTTCCCTACAAGTGGTTGTTTTTTTCTTCTCCTTCACACATTCCTTGAGCATAAAATTAACATGTTGAAGTAGTACAGCTTCCAGTGAATTTCATATATGACAAGGAAAGATCAGTCCATAAATAATCTATTTTATCCTTACTTTTTTCATGCAAGAAGTTGACTGTGATGGGCCTATGTGAGGGTTGAGAGAGGAACGCTTGTAAAGAATTGAATAGTTGAGCTTAATAGTGGCTGAGAGAATGCACCAAAACTCACTGGAAATGCATAATGCACTATAAGAAGGGACACATTAGGGGCTAGAGTAGTGAGCAAGTCTAAGAGGTAAGAGTGATGTGATTGTTGGATAAAAGTAATCATTATGTAGGAATCAAGGGAGAGGAAGGTAGTGATAGTTTAGTTGAGCTTCACAGTGATTATGGGAAGTCATGAATATGCACTAAAACTTCATAATGCATAGAGGAAGACAAAGAAGTGTAAGGCATAACTAAGTGAGGGGTTGTAGTCAACAAAGGAACAAAGACTAGAAACTGCAACTGCACAATGGAAATGCTTGAGGGGCATACTCCATGATTGCACCGTTGAGGGATGCGGTTTCCTAGAGGTGGACTCAATGTTTACTAGAAATGTGAGATGAGTAGATGGAGGATCACAAAAGACAGGATTGCGTAGATGGTTGAGGCAAGTAGCTGAAGATCAAGTCACTTTTGCAGGAAGGTTGTTACTACACTCTGACAGAAAGGGAGCTTATATATTATAGAATTTATCATTTAGATGGGATAATGAAGGTCCTTTTTTTCTATTAGAAGTGATGCATGCTCTATACAAGGAAGAACTAATCAATTCTCAGTGTAGTAAGTCAGTATAACTAGCAAGGGTGATCCAAGAGGATCTCGTTAGATTAGTTGCATAGGTCATCGTCAGTGTTCAATGTTGTTGTTAGCATTCAATTCAGTGTCATCATCAACTTTTAGTTCCGTGTCGTAGTCAACATTCAGTTCCATTTCCTCATCAGTTTTAATAGAGTTGATTATGGTTCAGGTTATCTAGGTGATGTTTATATTTTTTTCATGGTGTATAGTTGATGTGGTGTTGTACCTGGCTATCAACATGTGGTTGTTGTCAGTTCCGCTAGGATTTGGTTATCATAATGTATTTGTCGTTCACCTCACAGGATTTGGTGTTGATATGGGTGGTCGTCAAGTAAGGTTTGGTTGTCGTCATCATGTGATGAATGTCGCAAATGTCACTCTGCGACACTTTGATGTAAAAGGTTATTTTTGTTACCTAATCCTAAATACTTATGCTAATCCTAAACCTCTCCAATCCATGTATTAAAACCATTAAAAAAAAACTAAACCCTAAAGCTCTATACCTATTGAACATATCACATTCAAAACTATGTATTAAAAATACATTTCCTAAGCTTAAAACCCATATAACATAACTCTAGGCCTTACACATTGAAATACATATAAAATAATACAAAACATTAAAATACATATGCACAAGCCCTAACCACCACCTCTAACCACAATGGAACTGTGAAGGGTCAAGTGCATGTGAACGGAGCTTGGAGTTAACTGTCAGCTTGGAGTTCACCACCAAAGTTTACACAGTCCGTAGACTGCATCGAATACCACATGTATAAGCCATGATATGTGACTAGAATGACTAGGAGTCACGTTGGCAGAAATTAGTTACAGTTAACTATAGTGGAAACCACGGGGGTATGTAACATGTGAACAAGTTTTATTGATGTCAACCGGAACCACCAGAGCTTTGATAGTGGAATTTCGAGAGGTGGCATCTTGTGGTTAGACTGTGGCTGGTCACACGTAACCATTACACCCTCTGCCTAGTCAACCTAAACACCAATAGTTTGAAAGTTATTATAATGTATTTTTTGGTTTTTGTTAAGAGTTTTGTTAAACAAATTAATTCGAAGGCCTAGAAGCCTACCCTAGGTGTCCTTTCAAAACAAGATAGAGTATCAACTTACCCAAAAATAAGCCAATTCATGCCAAGTTTAGGCTAGAGGAGGTTTTAATGTACCTGCAGGCATATAAGAGGCGGTTTTTGTTCATTGAAGTGGATATTGGTGGTTTTGGTTTTTGTATGCAGATTCTGGAGGTCATAGGTAGTTTTGTTTCAAGTGTAATAGGACCATCCAGAGTGAGAATTGGGAACTGTGATAGGCGTTGGAAAACTAGTTCAAAGAGATTTCTTTTGATAGTGATCAAAAGTGCTTGCTTGGAAATTCAGTTTGGTTTATTGTCTTTGTAATTGACCTCTTCCGTTTCAATCCTAAAAAAGTGGCCGCCCATCTTGAAAGTGGACCCGGAGATGTAGTCCATCAAGGACAAACTCCATAATCATCATTTTTATCTAGTATCGCTATTTTTTTTATTGTTTTCACTTTTGTTATGCATATTTCTTATGTTTAACCAATTGTTGTAAAGTCTTTCTTCTCAAGAAGTTTCCTTGATTTCCGCACTTTCAATTAACAATCATTTCAATAATGGCTAATCAATTCTACATCAGTTTTAACTTATGATCTTTTAGATCATATAATTTGGTACTAGAGTAGGTTGTGTTTGTAGATTTTTCCATTGAATGTTAGCCAGGTCAAAGTCGCAACGAGGAGCAGGAATCCTTGAGAAAATTGATCCGGAGATTGGAAAATGATGAGTTGTTCATAAGTCGATAATGACAGGATCTGATGCAGGTGAAAACACTGAAACTAAGATGAGTGAAGATTAGTTTCAGTAAACATTCTTTCCTATGCAATAGATGTTGGGAGAACTGTATGAAGGCAAGAAGGTGATAGATGCAACTTCTTCTTCAAAGACATTGAAGAAGGACAAAGGTAAAGGCAAGGATGATAAACCACCTTCACCTCCATCATCTCCATCTTCTTCTTCTTCTTCTTCTTCTTCCAATGTAGAATCTGAAACAGAAAAGAAACTGAAGAAAACATCTCTTTCGAAACTTGATGTGAAATTTAAGTTACCTATTTATGATGGCAAAATGAATCCTGAAAAGCTAGATAATTGGATTAAGTAGTTAGAAGTGTATTTTCGTATTCAAAATATTTCTAATGATAAAATGAAAATTCAGTTAGCTGCACTTATAATGGGGGGAAAAAATTTAATCTGGTGGGAAATTAAAACTCAGATAGATGTAAAGCGTAAAGGAAAAGTCATCTCTTCATGGTCTAAGTTTTTAAAAGCTCTTAGGAAAAAATTCTATCCTTTAGGATGCATGCAACAAGCTATTATTGGTTGGCAACATTTGCAGCAAGGTAAAGGGAAGTGTGTTTAGGAGTTTACTCAAGAGTTTAGAAAGAAAGTGTTGGGGCTTGGTATTTCATTGGATACATGTGAAGCTTTGTTAAAATACACCGATAGTTTACATTCATATTTGCAACATACAATATTGATGTTTAATATTGATGATTTTGATGAAGTGTTTGTTTAGGACATACAGATTGAATCAAGTGGCAGACCATTCAAGTTTTCATCGCAATCATCCAAAGAGTTGGAAATCAAATATTACAACAACAGTAAGGGGAAGAATAATTCGAAGAGAAATAAATCAGTGATAGCTCAGAAGGAAAGACCTACTTCTTCTCATTGCCATAGAATCGGTTATGATGAATCTAAGTGTTGGAAACTTCATCCAGAACTGAATCCCAAAATGTTCCTTAAGTAGAAGGATGAAAAGAATGCCATTGCAGTAGCCCAACAAGATCTAGGTTCAGATTCAGGTGATGAAAGGAGGATAATTTCCATGGTTACGATAGGAAAAAATTCTAACACTAGTTCATGTTCAAAAACCATTGCATCTTCATCAAACATAAATCCTTCAAATGAGGATAAAAGAGCTGAATTGTTTAACATAAGGATAACTTATGAGCACAAAAAGATAGATACAATGTTTGACAGTGGATCATTGGCCAATCTAATATCTTAATATTTAGTTAAAAGTTTGGGTTTTGAAACACATAATCATCCAAGACCTTACCCATTAGGATGGTTAAATAAATCAACCTAGTTAAAAGACACTAAATAGTGTCGATTAAGATTTTCCATTACACTTAATTACATTGATGAAGTGGAATTAGACGCGGTTCTAGTAGACATATGTGGAGTTGTCTTAGGAAGTCCTTATCTCTATGATCGCGACGCATTATTTTACATGAGAGAACATAAATATCACCTTAAGAAAGATGGGGTTGAATTTATTGTCACGGAACATCGAAGTAAAAATTAGTTGAATTTAGTTAATTCTAATCCAATGAAGCGATTAATAAGTTCAAATAAAATATTTGTAATCATGTGTGTAAAGGAACAACATTAGAAACAACATGACATTTTTTCGGGTTATGAGTCTCAGCTTGATAGGTTAATTAAAGAGATAGAAAATATTCTAGTTCTATGTAAAAACAAACATCTTACTCATAAGCAGGGAATACAACATGAATTACAGTTTGTGCCTAAAGCTCCTCTTCCTAATGTCAAAATGAATCAATTCAGTCCAAGTTTGGAAATTAACAGATACAGGGATACAATTTAGTATTGGGGAAAGTCAGTGTTAAATTTCTCTTATATTGTGTCACCATTCCATGTTTCGAACAGTTTGGAATCCTATTTTCAAGTGGAGGGGAAACCTATTTGTTTTCATCTTAAAGCCTTTTCTAAAGCAGTGTCAAAGTATTTAAGGAAAACTTATGCATAAGGGGAAAGTTCTAATCAATGGAAATGTCATTTAATGAATAAGGGAAAAGTGATTCAAACAAATCAACAACTAATTCAATACTTTCAAAGACAAACTAAGTTGCAGCAATTTTCACCTTACAGTTTGATGGGTTTATGGAAGCAAGTTCACTTAGTAATCATGAAGCATGAAGGTATGTCAAGTGAAGTCGTTGGTTTGATGTCAAAAAAATCTTCGATTGTCTCTATTATTCTACAAAATATATTGTTAGTACATGTTGATGGTATTGGACAATATCCTATAGAGACTATTTTCAAATATGACTATGAATCACTAACTCATGGTTCTTCATGGAAAGAATTCAATTTCCATGTTCATAACAGGTTGTTTGCTCATTGTCGCAAGTTGTTCATACTGTAGATGGATGGAACAAGTCACCGACTCAAAATGTGCCTTGGTCAACATCATCAAGGTCATCACTTGTAGGTGATTGATGAAATGTATTGGTACATCATCAAGAGAAGGTGGAAAATGAGGGAGCTCTACCCTCATCGACTATTTGTTTAGTCAAACTTTTTGTGGTGACTCCAAAATATTTCAAGTGGAGAGGATTGATCCAGGAGGATCTCATTAGATCAGTTGCATAGGTCATCATCAGTTTTCAGTGTCGTCGTCAACATTCTATTCTTTGTTGTCGTCAGCATTCAGTTCTGTGTCATCATCAGTTTCAACAGAGTTGATTATGGTTCAGGTTATCCAGGTGATATTTATGGTTGTTCATGGTGTAAAATTGATGTAGTGTTGTACCTAGCCGTCGACATGTGATAGTCATTAGTTCCGCTAGGATTTGGTTGTCAACATGTGTTTGTCATTTACCTCGCAGGATTTGGTGTCGATATGGGTTTTCGTCAAGTAAGGTTTGGTTGTCGTCATCATGTGACAAATGTCACAAATGTCACTCTGCGACACTTTGATGTAAAATGTTATTTTTTACCTAATCCAAACCTAACCTGAAATCCCTATTCTAACCCTAATCCTATCCAATCCATGTATTAAAACCACTAAAAAAAACTAAACCCTAAAAATCTATTATTTTTGAACCTATCGCATTCAAAACTATGTATTAAAAATACATTTCCTAAGCTTAAAACCCATATAACAAAACTCTTGGCCTTACACATTGAAATACATATAAAACAATACGAAACATTAAAATACATATACACAGGCCCTAATCGCCACCTCTAACCACAACTGAGCGGCGAAGGGTCAGGTGCATGTGAATGGAGCCTAGAGTTAACTATCAGCTTGGAGTTCACTACCGGAGTTTACACAGTCCCTAGACTGTGTCGGAGACCACAGGTATAAGCCATGATATGTGACCAGAACTACTAGCAGTCACAATGGCGGAAATTTATTATAGTTAACTATAGCGGAAACCGCGGGGGTATGTAACATGTGAACAGGTTTCAGTTATGTCAACTAGAACCGCCAGATCTTTGATAGCGGAACCGCCGGAGGTGGTAGCCTGTGGTTAGACCACGGTTGGTCACATGTAACCTTCAGCCCCTCTACTTGGTCAACCTACCTGCTAGCAGTTTAAAAGTTATTATATTGTATTTTTGGGTTTTTGTTAAGAGTTTTGTTAAAGAAATTAATTCGAAGACCTAGAAGCCTACCCTAGGTGTTCTTTCACAATAAGACCAAGTATCAACTTACCCAAAAATAAGCCAATTCATGCCAAGTTTAGGCCAGAGGAGGTTTGAATCTACCTGCAGGCCTATAAGAGGCAGTTTTTGTTCATTGAAGTGGATATTGGTGGTTTTGGTTTTTGTATGCGGATTTTGGAGGTCATAGGCAGTTTTGTTTTCAGTGTAATAGGATCATCCAGAGTCAGAATTGGGAAACATGAAAGGAGTTGGAATGCTAGTTTAGAGAGATTTCTTTTGAAAGTGATCAAAAGTGCCTGTGTGCACATTCAGTCTAGTCTATTCTTTGTGTGATTGACCTCTTCCATTTCAATCCTAATAAAGCAGTCGCCCATCTTGAAAGCAGACCCAGAGACGTAGTCCATCAGGGACGAACTCCGTAATCAACTGTGCTATCTCGTATTGCTATTTTTTTTATTATTTTCACTTCTGTTATGCATCCTTCTTATGTTTAATCAGCTGTCGTAAAGTCTTTCTTCTCAAGTAGTTTCCTCGATTTCCACACTTTCAGTTAACAATAAATTCAATAATGGCTAATCAATTCTACATCATTTTTAACCTATGATCATTTCAGATCAAAGGGTTAGTGACCATGATTTAAAGGTGCTCAATATGAATTATATGAGTTTACATTGAGAAATAATCAGTGCAGAAGTCTCGAAGGCAGATATTTCATCATTTATTCTCATGGATAGGAAATTATGACCACCTCGTGAAAGATTAATGCTTTCATAACTTTCACTTGACAAGAGGACTAAGAAGAGCTCCAAAATGGCTAAATGTGGAAGTAGTATAGTAAAAATGAGAAAAGCATCTGATTGAGACTCAAACATAGATCATGCATGTGAATTCCATCAATACAATCCAAGGGAATTCAAGGACTTATGATAAACAATCACACTTTGGGATTCAAACATCTCAAAGAAATGTGTAGGAAGGACCTAGAATTTGTAGAATATAATAAACCATATAAGAATCTAGTGCTGAGGGATATAACTCCTTGGATTGAATATATGATTCCATTGAGGATGCTTGATTCTGCCAACAGTAGGGGGTACCCTCCATGTGAAGTCCTAGTTAGACCTTAGACCATTTGGGACCTCATCCAAAGTATCATCCTTCCCACCATAACGTAACGTTTTCCTTTGCTGCAATGAGTAACATAAGAGAGTATGCACATAACCATTGAAATTAGTAAGTAAGTTGACATTGTGAAACACCAATTGCAATGTGTAAAATGTCGCTTCCATGAGAGTCAAATTAAAATTGAATCTCTATAAGGAATATAATAATACTATCCTAATAGAACAACACAAGAGTGAGGAAGGGTTTGTTAATTATCTAGTGAAATAGTTAACATAGACACACTAATCATTGAAGTAAATAAAGCACATGTCCAACAAGATAAGCATCAAAGCCAATGAATTAGTTCAATTTCTTTATTACAATGAACATAAAATGCACTAGAAACATCTAAAGAATAGTCTTACAACATTTATGATACATGCATGAAAGTGTGTTCCCTCATTGAGCTTTTGATGATTAAGTGAAAGATCCAAGTACACATTTACAATGGCGAGACACTAGGTCCAATAGTGTAACATTAAGTCACTTCTTGCTTCTCCAAAGATTGATATTCTCTCCCATACAAAGCTTGTGAAGCCAAGGTTAGCTCTCCAAAGTCTCTAACTCCAAAATCCACTTGATTTCTTTATGATATTTATTTTATAGGAAGAGGAATTACCTTTGATATACCCTATAACTCTGAGTCTCCCCCATGACCCTTGGACTCCTAAGTGACCCATTAAATTCTATTGAATCTTTGGTCAACATGTGAATTTCCATATTCCACAACTGACTCTTGGACTTCCATACATTTATGTTTTTTGATTTTGAAAATACATGAATACATTCCAGAACGTGTGGGAAATTGATGGAAAACATAGGTCTATGTTATGACACTTTGAGAGGCCATGAGTTGGAAATTATGACATAATAATTCATTGTGATGTATACATGGCAAGTGGCTCTCCTTGCTTCCATGTATTTCATGATAGATGTGATGTATACTCCATCTTCACCCTCTAAAGGGTATTGGATCAATATTGGAACCTTCTGAGTTATCACGAAATGTCATCATTTTATCATGATCTATGATCTCCTCATCACTTCATGATGTATTTTCTTTTTTCTCCTTCTCTACAAGTTCCTATTTGTTTCATCTCCTTCACATATTCCTTAAGCATGACATTGACATGTTGAACTGGTACACCTTCCAATGAATTTCATAGATGACAAGGAAAGCTCAGATCAGAAATAATCTATTCTATCCATACTTTTCTGATGGAAGAAGATGATTATGATGGGCCTCTATGAGGGAAAATATGGGAAGGCTTGTATATAATTGCATAGTTTAGCTTAGCAGTGGCTGAGGAAAGGCACCACTACTCACTAGAAATGTGTAATGCACTAAAAGGAGGGACACTTTAGGGACTAGAGCAGTGAGAAAGTGTAAGAGGTAAGGGTGATGAGCTTGTTGGTTGAAAGTGCATAGTGTCTAGGGATCAAGGGAGAGAAAGGTAGTGATAGTGTAGTTGAGATTCATAGTGTTTGTGGAAAGGCCTAACTATGCATTAACACTGTGTAATGCATAAAATATGACAAGGCATTGTAAGGCATAGTGCAATGAGGGATTCTAGTCATTAGAGGAACTAAGGGTAGGCACTGCAACTACACAATCCACAGTGCTTGAGGGTCATACTCCATGATTGTATAGTTGACGGTTGTAGTTGCTTAGATGTGGACTCACTATACACTATAAATGTGCAATGAGTGGATATAAGATCACTGGAAGAGAGGATTGAGTAGATGTCTCAGGAAAGTAGTAGAAGATCAAGTCACTTTCTTAGGAAGGTTGTTACTGCACTGTGAGGGAAAGGGAGCCTAAGTATTACAAAATTTATCACTTCAATGGGATGAAGAAGTTCCTTACTATGAACTAAAACTGCTCCATGTGCTATACAAGGAAAAATTGATTAATTCTCAGTGCAATATTTCAATTTAAGTAACAAGGGTTAGTGATTATGATATAAAGTTGCTCAATATGCATCATTGGAGCTAACATTGAGAAAGAATCAGTTTAAAATTATGGGTGGGAGATATTTTATCAATTATTCTTATGGATAGGAAATGATCATCACCTCGTGAGATATTAATGCTTTCATAACTTGCACCTCATAGGAGGACCAAGGAGCTCCAAAATGGCTAACTATGGGACTATTATAGTAAGAGGGAGAAAAGCATCCGAATGAGACTCAACCATAAATAACACATGTGAATTCCATCAATGCAATCCATCACAAGACTCATGATCAACAATCACACCCTTAAAATGAAAACAAAGTGACACTTATTTCTAAGTGTGATAGTTGAAACGTAGTTTGCGACACTTAGAACAGAAGTTGTGAAAAAAGTGTCAACTATCACTAGAAAGTGTGCTAAGATGTGGGAATGTGTAAAGTGAAGATTTTTATGATACGCAAGACCATGTAATGAAAAATGTTGTGCTATATATGCCTCTAGGGATGGGGGAAGGTGTGACACATACAAGGGTGAAAATAACTAAAAGTGACACTTGCGACAATAAGAAAAAGTGAAAATGATACTTGAAAAAGTTAAAGAAAGTGAAATCGACACATGTCAAAGTGAAGATATATGGAAAATGACAATTATTAAAGTGAAATCAAGTGAAAGAGACTACCATGAATGAGAAAGTGACACTTGTGAAACTAAAGGTACACAAAGGCGACATTTGAGAAAAATCACTGGAATGATAAAACAATTAAACCAAAGTGTGAGGGATTATCAAATGATATTACACACTAACTATCAACATAGGTTTTGTAATTTAGTATATTGAACATTGTAGAAGCACTGTTCCCAAATATCGCACAAGCCTTGTTCCCAAATATTGCATAAGTGTTACTTTTAGGAGTCGCACAATGCCTATCTGAGCTTGCATAGAATAAAGTGCATGTAAGAACTTATCAAGGACTTAGAATGTGTGAGCAATTACTTTGACACTTAGAACCTTAGAAGAAGACTTAAAATGACCATAATGTAATAATGGAATGATAGATAACAAGATTCTTAGTAGGCTCCAAAATTCTAGTGTAGGCAAAAGTTTGGAGGTTATTTAATCCAACGTCAATAGATTCAAAAGGGGCTATTGTTCAAGGGAAGCTGATTTTTCATTCTAAACAATTTACGAGAGGAAATTTGTTGAAATAAAAACATAGTGGTGGAATAGTTTGTCACTTCGACCATGATAAAGCATATGCTAAGCTAAGATTATTTTATTTCTAGTTAGGAATCAGATCTAATGTTCAAACAATTGTGGATAACTGCAAAATTTGTGAAAATCCCAAAGGGAAGAAACAAAATGTTGGTTTATATCAACCTCTACCCATATCAAGTATACCCTAGAATATCATTAGTATGGACTTCGTTTTGGGTTTAGCGAGAACTCAATGTAAGAATGTTTTTTCTTGTAATGGTGGATAGATTCTAGAAAATGGCACACTTTATACCATGTTCAAAAAATAACAATGCCACGCACGTTGAAAATTTATTTTTCAAAGAAATTATTAGGCTGTATGGGATATCTACAAGTATAATCTCACAGCTAGCCATAAAACTCGTTGGGAAACTTTGGAGGAATTTGTGTAAGAGTCTAAGCACGAAACGTTCATATATATCATCCTATCATCCTCAAACAAATGGGTGGAATAAAGTGGTTGATAAGAGCGAGGGAAATTTGTTAAGATGCTTGGTAAATGGACAAGGTAAATAGTGGAATAAAGTTCTTCCCTAGGATGTAATTTTCCTACAATTCTTTACCTAAATAAAGCACAATGAGAAGCCCATTTGAAATTACATATGGAATTCACCAAAGAGGAATCATAGAACTTAGAATATTTGGAAAATAATAAATTTGAAGAGTTGATGCAAAATAAATTTATACAACCATGCAAATGCTACACGAACGTGTTAAATTATAGCTACAAGAAAGAGGCTAGAAATACAAGTTAAGAGTAGACCTCAAGAAAAAACAAATAAATTTTAAAGTAGGAGACCCAGTTCTCGTACACTTAAGAAAATAATGATTTCCAAAACATGAGTATAATAAAATGAAAGTAATGAAAATTAGGCCTTGCAAAATTTTTAGGAATTTGTTAGCTAATGCATATGAAATTGAGTTGCCAGCTAATATAGGTATTTTTCCCATATTTAATGTATTTGATCTATATCCTAATAGGGAACCTGAAGACAAGGAGGAGAATGAACAAATGGAAATTTAGTGGAGGGATCAGTTACATACATATAAGAAACTAGAAATGGAAATGATCCTTGACTAGAAACGTTGCCTAAAGCTCCAAGAAGAAGGATTATTATGAATATTTGGTCAAATGGAAGGGACTCCTAGAAGAATATGAAAATTGGATGAATGTTTAGAGATTTATAGATATGGAAAAACAATTGCAGACATCATGGACATGAGCCCATGAAACCGTTTTTTTCTATGGGAGTTTGATGTAGAAGCACGAGGATAAGAAAACTCCATTTACATAGGTTTAATTTCTTTTTTTCCTTGTAACTTTGTAGTTATGATAAGTAAGAAAACGATATATGCTTTTAGGTTGTTAAGCTAAGCTATCCTCATGAGATATATGTGCATATATTGTTTAAATATTTGGTACTCAACCCTCTAGAATAAGGCATTTGGTGTGGAGCCTGATTATCTTATTTATTTAAAGGTATCACTATATTGGACCCTAGTTCGTAATGGGGTGACAACGCCACCCGTTATTTGAGCTACAAGGGGGGTCGATGTGAGGGGGCTAAAAACATATGTAAAATTTCCTTGTAAAATGTTGTAATTTCGTAGTCGATTTGGGCCATTCATTAGGTGAAAATCTAAAGGTAGAAGTTATGTTTAATTTAGGGTATTTTTCCCTAGAAGGAAACTGCTTGCTATATATGAGGGAATTTTATTGCAGATATGTAGATGTGTATTCTAACCCAGAAAGAGACAGGAGATTGTGTGAGAGCGAAGAGGGAATTTCAATGGATTTGTTGTAGGTTGTATCTCTTAATTTTGTTGTATAATATAAAAGGAAGGATTGTTTGTTTCTTCGTGGACGTATCCCAAATTGGGTAAACCACATATATCTTTGTCTCTCTTGTTTTATTCGTTTTATGTGTTTATATTTCTGCAATATTTTATGTGTTCCATTGCTCTATAATGTATAATTTTCTAAAATAAGGAGACTTGTAGGAATATCTGAGAGCCATTGGTTACAATTCCATTTTCCCTCATGGAGATATTTTGTAAGGTAAAGATATATAAGAAAAAGAACTGATGCTTAAAAAATCTTCGAGGTCTATAATAGTGTTCCAACTTATGTAACTACTAAAAATAGAAAACATATCTTGTGTGTGACAATTTTATTATCTGTTGCTCATGTTATACTGATGTTTGGAAGGAATGGAAATGATTTCAAGCCCACATCAAGAAATTCTATAAACACCACATTATTTATATGATTGTGTGTAGTACAAAATACATAGAACTTGTTTGTTCCTAGTTTGCGGTAGGATATTTCTCTGTTGCATTTATGCCCACAGAGGAAGGCATTGGTTAAAGCCCACATTGTATAAACTATGCAGAAGGTCTCCATGGCATGAGGACAACTAAAATAATCGAAATTTTTTATAAATATTGGAAGGGTGGTGTATCCCATGGAGAAAACAAAGACTTTTAACTTTGATGGCAACAATGCTTCATACATCAAGATCAAACCAGAACATGGAACCATAAGGATAAATATAACATTTGGTACATGGAGTAGTAATCTTTATTCGTGTGATTTTGGAGCCAAAATATTGACAAGAATGGTGTAAAACCATAATTGTGGACCCCCCCTAAAGATGAATTCAAGGGACACCCTTCCCCATAATCCATTATGACCATGGAAATTTTGTTGGCAATTCACCACCATTTGATAATTTTGGAAGACATTCCAAACCTTGAACATGCAACAATGATTACAGACCCCCTCCCTTTGTTGATGCCAGGTGTATACCACTGACAATTGATATGTACTATCAATCCACATTAGTGATCATGGTTGTCAAAACGAAGGCTCCAAGTTGATAACATCGTCTAGTCACCAATATTTGAATAGGGCATTTGGAGTAAGCCATTGATTAAGGACTTTGAGTCACCAATAATGAGTAAAGTGTTGATTTTTTGGTCCTATGGGTAGACCAAATAACTGTGGGTCTGCGGAGAGGGCTTAGGCACCATAAGGAATGAAGAGAAACGCCTTGATATGTGTATATCACTATAGTACCTCTTTTGTTCAAACTTTAGGGTAAAATAATATGTGTCAAGAAATAGCGATATTTTTATCTCTTTAGATGTATGATATTAATAAATAGGGTAAACCACTGTATGGTATAACTTGTTTATTAGACCACAAGGAACGAAAATGATTACAAGGAGATGAGTTTTCCCAATGAGTCTTTAACTCGAATGTTTTCCATAGTATATATCAAACCTTAGATAGATAATTACATCTCATAAGAAGGTGCACATGTCATTTGTGTATGAGGAGCTTGTTATTGAAGGCTAACCGACTCGAGAGTTTTGATTGAAATGGGGTACTTCCTTTCAATACTACCTTCCACCACCAAAGTTTTGTGTTTTTGAAATAATCCTTGAGCTAGACTCTACAACTCGACCTCAAACTGAAAATTCTAGATTGTAAATTTTTTTACTAGCATAGCATATCGTGGGAATTCATGAGATACACATTGATTTTCAACCAAGATTGAAAAAAATTCCCCTCTTCCACTAAAGAGCTAGCTAAACCCAATGTTAGAGAAGACAAACAACTGCTCCTACCTCTTATTTTGGGATCATAGGTCTTAACAGCGACAAGTATTAAGATATTCAAATGATCAAGAGAATCCAATAAAGGGATTGAAATTCCATAATTATTAATTGAACTGAACTAGGGATCATATCCATTCTTAATTTGGTGACCATCCCCTATATTCTAAACTAACCATTTTTCCACCAAGGGTACCACCATAACTAGGGCCTTCCACACATTTCATCTTTTAATAGACCTGTTCGGAATCCTAAACCAGTTAACTAAGGATTTTCAAGGAAAGTACATTGCTTGGAATAATTTAAATACAACAAGAATTTTCTAGCTAATGAGAGTGTTTTATAAATGCATCCCCTGATATTTCTTGGGGTCGGAAGTTGTTTCCATTTAACCAATGCCATTTATTCTTTTCTTAGATCGCCCAACCATAAAAAATGAAGGATAACCTGCCATATCATCAAAATAATACATCTAGGAATAATAGAAATAGAGTAATAGTAAACCAAGATGCTCTAAAAAACAAACTTAATAACAATAGATGCCACCCCCCCGCCCCACTTGAGAGAAAAATATTTTCCATCTCGATATATGCTTCTCTACCTTCTCTACCAACCACATATAGTCCTCTAGGTAGTACTTATATTTTGGTATCAAAATTGGGGTATTTTAAACCTACATCCAATTCCTTATTGGGAAAGGAAAAGGAGTTTGTTAGGCAACAAAAATATGTTGAAGATAATGCAAGATTTTTGTGAATTGATCTCCATTACAATCACCTTGCAGAAGTGATAAAGAGAGAATTTTAAGGAAAATAGCTTATTCTTGTCCTCCATCAATGAATAGTACCACATTTTTTGATACATTAACTCCATGGATACTACTCTTAGATCGATATACTTCAAACAACTTGCTAAAAGCCTTAGCCGTAATAAGAAATAAAAGAGGATGCGGGGGAGACCCCTAATGTAACCTCTAAAATACTTGGGAAAAAATAGATGGAGCCTCATTGATGAATAGAATGAAAGAAGTCGATTGAAGGTAGACCTTAATCGAATTTAAATGAGGAACAACCACATTAAATGTTAATAAAATCTATCGTAGGCTTTTGGAAGGTCCAACTTTAAGACAAAAACATTCATCTTTTCCATTTTGAATGAATGAAAATACTCCGATTCAATTGTAAAAACATCATCTACGTTTTTGGTTTGTAGGAAGATGAATTATTGCTCTAAAATGAATGGGATAAGGATAAATTTTATCCTCATTGCAATGATTTTCAAAATTAACTTGTAAACCAAATTACATCATGTTAGCATCCTATAATCAATGAAAGAATTCCACTCCATTGATTTTGGAATAAGGCATAAACATGAAGAGTTGAAGGGGCCTAGAAGCTTACCATAGTGTTAGGACCCCTTAGCCACCTTCAAAAGGCCCTCCTTGATCAGATCATAAAATCCGAAGTAAAACTCTACCAAAAAACTATCACGACACGAGAACTTTGATTTTAGCATATAATTAAGGGTGGATAATAGTTCCTCGAAGATGACAACATTCATGTCTTCCAACATGACATTAATGAATTTAGAAACCACTTCTAGGATATCCTATGTAGGACATCCTTGAGGTGTGGTCAATAAAGAGAGAAAATGATGAACCCATTCTACAACCTCAACCCCAGAGGGGTGAATCAAAGAACTGGTAGAATATGTTATGCTCTAGTTAGTGTTTAACTACTTCCTCGCATTTATATATTAAGGAAAAAAATTGTATTGCTATCACTTAAGAAAACCCTCCATTCTAACCACCACCGCTCCTTTAATAGAATAGTATCTTTCCTCATTTAATGATTTTAAAGTGCTTAAATAATCAAAAGAAAGAGTTCGCATCACTAATTGTGTTACCATTACGCACTATCCCCTCGGCATCACTAATTATTTTTGACATCATGTCAAGAATGGGGTCGAACTATGGACCTTCAGAACCAGCAGAACTAGAATCATCATCGATGTCTAACATGTCGCCCATAACAGCATCCCTCTTGATGTCACTGATCCTGCCAATTTGAGGAGTGGAGATGTCGTCAATGGTATTGAACTCGTGCATAGAGTTGCTAATAAAAGAATTGGTAGAGTTGAGATTATAATGTGGTAAGGAACCCATGTGGGTTCCCATCTCCAAGCCATCGAGGGAGCAAGTATTCTGTCAAAAAACAGTTGATTCTGCTTGGATTACTAAAGATATCACAGAGTGAAAAAAATGTTGTGTCCAACATAAAGTTGTGAAGAATTGCGAGGTTTGATAATTCCAAGTGTTTCAATAGTTAGTGTGACAAAACTTGTTCCATGTGGTCTTCCATTGTCTTGTCCTTGGAATAAAGATTACTACATTTTTGGCTTTTGGAACCAGAGATTGTGTGCCCCTGTTTTGTAAGAAACTACAACTAGCTTCTTGGTTGTTATAAGAATTCAAAATATTGCTACTACACTGCATTTTTTTTAACATCAAAAGTGCATTGTTTTTTTCCAGCAGAAGTTTTTTTTTACAATACACAATTTTAAAATGCATTCATCAATATCTATTGTGGGAGTGGTTCTCACGGGCAAGGAGAACTATCTATAATGTCCAACACACTCTCATTTTTTATAAGTTGTGGAAAGGAGTTTGTGCTGGAGATGGAGACAAAGAGCCAGAACAACCTACCTTAGACAAGGAATTCTTCATTTGGGACAATAAGAACAAAAACGCTTATGCGTTGATTGCAACATCAGTAAATGAAGATGTGAGTCGCCATATTCCGCCATTTTCAAATTCTTTCTAAGACTTACAAAAACTAAAGGAACTCTATGACTCACACTTTGCACTTGAAGTTGTTCAACTCATGGTTAAACTCTTCACCCTTGAATTACAAAATAATGATCCTCTTGCTCTTGCATCAGAAGTAAAATCTATAATGCATGACATTGAAGTCACTAATGTTGAACTGGATATTCCTATAATAGCTTTTCTCAAGGCACTTTATCCCACTTACTCAAATTATCTTGAGTCATTGAAAGCAAATGGAAACCTAAAAGATATTACCTTTGATTCCCTTGTGAAAAAATTGTTGAAAGAGAGAAAGATTTTGGCAAGAAGATAGATCCTAAGTGTTCTAAAGAGGCTGTGTGCATTGCTCATAGAGAAAAGAATCTTGATCAAGATTCTTCCAGAGGAAGAGGTGGTCGAAGAGGAAGAGGAAAAAATTTCAGAGGCAGGGGGGGAAGACACTCTCAAGGAGAAAAGTCATATTTACACTGCATATGCTGCAAAAGAGATGGATCACATGACGCACCCACATGCAAGTTGCCTTGGGACAGAATTGAACAGGAAAGAAATCAACTCAAAGGTAAAACTAATGAAAACAAGAAAGGTAAAGAACCTAAGTCTACTCACTATGTTGTGGCACATTGTAATATTAGAGTAAATGAAGGCTTATTTAGTGCTTCACTTGGTTCTTGGAAAAATGATTGGTTGCTTAATTCAAGAGAAACTTGCCACATGAATTTTAGAAGAGGTTTTTTTTGAAGAATTTACTGATAGTGTTGATGGAGCAGTATATTTTGCAGACAAATCAAAACTAAAGCCATCAGGGCTTGGCACAATCAGGCTTAAATTGCCCAGTCTTCCAGACTTTCTTCTACATCATGTTGTATATCTCCCACAGATGAGCAGAAACTTGTTGTCCTCGTTCCACATCCACCAACAAGGACACTCCATTCACATGTTTGATGGCAAGCTTGAGGTGAGAAAATAATTAGACCACTCACTTGTCATGACGGGGATAAAAGAAGAAAGCCTTCTCAAGCTGTAGGGTACCTCTGCTCATGCACAAAATTTCTCATACAATTCTCATTATGAAGAAGGTAAATTTCCATCAATTTTATTTTGGCATGCTAGATTTGGACACTTGAAATATGACAACCTCTGCTTGTTGAAGAAAAATGGTGTTACTCATTTGCCTACAATTCCTCGGAAACTTAAGCAATGTGATGTTTGCATTCTAGGAAAGCATAACAAACAATCTTTTCATGATTCTCATTCGAGAAGACATAGAAAACTTGAACTCATTCATTCAGATTTATGTGGTCCAATTCCTGTTCCTTCTACAAATGGAAATAAATATATGATGACATTTATTGATGACTACACCAGAATGTGTTGGGTTTATTTATTGAAGAAAAATTCCAATGCTTTTCAACAATTCAAGAACTTTCATACATGGATTCAAAGTGATGCACAATCTCATATTGGCTCTATTCGTACTGATAATGAAAAAGAATAAACTTCAAATGAATTTGAAAACTATCTTCACCAACATGGGATCAAACATAAAACAATTGTGCCTTATAACCCCCAATCGAACGAAGTAGCTGAAAGAATGAATAGAACAATCTTAAATATGGTACGCTCCATGATGTCTTTCAAAAATGTAAAATTGATGTTTTGGGCTGATGTAGTTCTATGTTCTGTATATTTAAAGAATAGATGTCCATCTAATGCTACTAGAAACAAGACTCCTTATGAAATGTGGTATGGGCACATTCCTTCGGTAAAGCATCTTAGGTTCTTTGGTTCCACATGTTATGCCTTGATACCAAAGGTACATAGAAACAAACCTTGTACAAGAAGTCGTAAGTGTATCTTTCTGGGGTATTAAAACACCTCCAAAGCATATCGTCTCTATGATGAAATCAATAAAAAGTTTGTTGTATCTAGAGACACAATCTTTCTTGAATCATCCAAAACTGACAATGTTGTTGAGCGGAAACTTGATCGCTTAGACAAATTCGTAAATACAAAATAATTTCAAGAATTTGATAATCAGATTCCACATCTTAAAGGAGCGATTCCTATATACTATATCAACCTGTGAAATCTTATTCTAAAGCACTCTCTCCCCCACATGAAACTCCAACAACAGATGATACTTTAGTGATGTGATTGATAGAATTGGGAGACTCAATATTGATTCAATCCCAACTCAATCAACAGAGCAGCCTGGACCATCTGAGAAAGGTCCCCCAAAGTGGTTGACAAAGATACTTGAAAATGTTAATCCTGAAGAGGTTAGAAAGACATGAACTAGAAATTCAAACTGGAAAAATGGAGGTTATGTAGATAACTCTGATTCACCTGTTGATATGGATGTTTCTTATGATTGTGAATTGAGTTTGTCTATAGATTTTGAAGCAACTTCCTTCAAAGAAGTTGCTTCTCATGATGAATAGAAAGAAGCAATGCAAAAAGAGTATGATGCCTTAATAAATAATGGCACTTGGAAGCTGGTTGATCCTCCATTGGGAACCAAACCAATTGGCTGCAAGTGGGTCTACAAGAACAAGTATAAAGCTAATGGCTCACTTGACAAGCATAAAGCCAGGCTTGTGGCAAAAGGTTTTTCATAGAAGGGGTCAATTATGAGGAGACCTTTTCCCCCATAGCAAAATGGGCTACCATTCGGACACTCTTTGCCCTAGCAGCTCAGGATAGTTGGAAAGTCCATCAAATGGATGTAAAAACTGCTTTCTTGAATGGAGATCTAAAAGAGAATGTTTTTATGTCCTAGCCTGAAGGATTTGTATGAAAGGACATGAAAATAAAGTATGAAAACTTGTGAAATCCTTGTATGACCTCAAACAAGCACTACGAGCCTGGTATGAAAAACTAACTAAGCATCTTCAGAAACTCAATTTCAAACATTATGATAATGATAATGCAACTTTTTTTGTCAAGAAGGTTGGAAAAACAGTTGTATATCTTTTTGTATATGTAGATGATCTTTTGATGACAAGGAACAATGGGAGCTACATTACATCCATAAAGAAGGAATTGAGGAAAGGTTTTGAAATGACTGATTTGGGCTATGTTCATTACTATCTTGGTATTGAAGTAACTCAACATCTGAAGTCCATATTCTTTCTCAAAGGAAGTACATTAGAGATCTGTTGAATAGTTTTGGCATGATTGAATGCAATCCTCTGACTACTCCAATGGAACAAAACTTAAAGCTCACATCCATTGAAGGAAAATAATTTGAGGATGCAACAAAGTATAGATAGCTTGTAGGAAGTCTCAACTACCTAACTGCTACTAGACTAGACATTTTGTTTGTTGTTGGAATCCTCTCCAGGATTATGCAAAAGCCTTGTCAGGGACATTGGTCTACTGCAAAAAGAGTTCTAAAGTACTTGAAGGGAACTCAAGAATTTGGAATCAAGTATACAAAGTGTTAGCTTTGTTATGTACTTGTGTGTTTGGAGGACCAAAATACTAGCATGGCCGTGTATTTTTTGCAAGCACGGAGTTCACAAAAGTCCATTTTCTCCTTCTCCTTCATTTTTCTTATACTCCCATAGCCCTTGCCACCTTCGTTTTCCTTCAAATCCAGGAATTGGCCCCTTTTCCATCAAGCCCCTCGGTGCTAAGGTTTTAAACCTATATAAACGCGCGCCTCCAAAACAAATACTATCCGCCAATCCGATGCTTTCCCTGTCACATCAATCACACAAAACATGTGCGTTAAACCCCGCTGTCTGATCGTCCACCTCCCGATCCAACGGTATTCACTCCTCCCAATCCCGTAAGCTACCCGCACATCAACCCGCAGGGAAAGCGGTTTCCCTCCCATCACATCCGCCACGCATCGCCCACTGACTCGCATCGCTCCCCTGCGTACGATTACCGCTCACCTCCGAAGGCGGTGCAATATATACCGCTTACCGCCCATCATACCACCCCTGCTCGTTATCGCCTGTGCTACTCTTTCTCCTGATAGCCGTCAAAGTGGACAATATCATTCCATGAGGGCTTAGGCCCAAAGTGGACAATATCATACCATTGTGGAGATATGTGGTGTACAGAGTCCTTACAAGTGGTATCAGAGCCAATGTTCGAAGTTAGCCAAGTGGATGAATCCTCAAAATGCCGAACGAAGGTGGTGGGCCCCGGTAATATCACGATGGGATTCGTGGATGATCTCAGTTAAACAGGCGGTGTGCTCCTGGGATAGAGCAAGCTCTCAAGGCAGGTGGTGCTTCCATGTAAGGCATGTGCCGAACAAAGGTGGCGGGCCCTGGGTGGATGAGCTTGGTTAAACAGGCGGTGTGCTCCAGATTCTTCATGGACGTGTCCTAGTCCCAACACGGTGAAGAGGAGTTGACCTGGGATTGAGCAAGCTCTCGAGGCAGGTGGTGCTTCCATGTAAGGCGTGTGCTTCCAACGCAAAATCCTGGTTGGTAGAGAGTGGACGGATGGATAATCGTTTGAGGGGAGGCTCAATGGTCCTTTGTTTGAGGGGAGGATTGTTGGGTATATGACCAAAGTCCCACATTGACTAGAAGTGGGGAGGATCATGGGTATATAAGGAGGGACAAATATATTCCCATTGGTATGAGGCCTTTTGGGGTAAAGCCCAAGAGCAAATCTGTGAGGGCTTAGGCCCAAAGTGGATAATATCATACCATTATGGAGATATGTGGTGTCCAGAGTCCTTACACTCTGCAAAACGATCTCCACCGTTCATCTGTTGGATCCAATGGCTAATATTTGTTCCCGTCTTCCCCATGCCCCTGCCATACTGTTCATGCCACCCTTGATTGTTCTATGCTGCCGAAGGATGAAGGCGATCATCTACCAGAACTCTACGCAGTTAATCTTCAGCTACTGCATTCAACGCATTGTACACTCGAGAGAAATAAGGATGATGCCGAAGAAGAAACTTACATTCAGCAGTTAAGGAATGTCATCCCATACGACACTCCAGTTACCTGAGAGGACTACAGAGTACTAGAGAATGTCAAATTCATTCATTGAAGTAGCAGATCGTAGTAGAGGCCCATTTTGGATAGTTAATGTGGTTGGTAGTCCATTATGACCCCTCCACACATAGAATAGCAGAGCATTTTTGTAATCAACCTCTATATATATCTAGAACACAGATGTAATGAGGTTTGATGGTTGTTGTTTTGATGTAAGGTTCAGCTTCTAGAGACTGTAACTACTTTGATACTTGCAGTGTCTGATCTTCATTTTTAGCTAATACAAGCTTCTTTTGCTATTAATTGCTCACTTTCCATTTCTACCATGTTCTAGGTTGTGCCTGTTATGCATTTATTCATGTGCTCTTGATATTTAGCATTAGAGGGGCTATCATCCCACCTCTGTGTTGAAGTCTAGTATGTATCATTGAATGTGTTATGTAAGTTTCTATTTACTTATTACCAGAGAGCTATCATCCTGTCTGTGCATTAGGAAATAGATTAGCAGACCTCTTTACTGGTTGCAGCCGACCATCACATGGTCTT
This sequence comes from Pinus tabuliformis, assembly GCA_031772625.1. Classification (NCBI taxonomy): domain Eukaryota; kingdom Viridiplantae; phylum Streptophyta; class Pinopsida; order Pinales; family Pinaceae; genus Pinus; species Pinus tabuliformis. Next base: position 281,578,533 of record CM062804.1, on the reverse strand, counting down.
GTACATCTGCTGGTGTGGTCAATATTCTCCATGTTCACCTAATCCCCAAACTATGAGTAATTGGTGGTCTAAAGCCTTGTAGTCTGGGGGTGTTCACCCATGTCCGGAGTTAAGCATAGTAGAAGTGGTTATCTTGCTTGGACAAGCATCATCCCTTCCATTCATCCATTTCCAACATTTTGTTGAGTTTGTAATGTTCCTGAGCATCTATGAGATACAATCGAGGAGAGTTTCTTGGGGTGATAACAGTAATTGGCGTCGTTGCCAGGGAGAGGAGATTGAAGCTCAGCTTCCCTGGGAGAATGACACAGTTCCAGATTTTGATGATAGACAAAGTCTAGATACATTTCTGGTTGTAATCATCTATCTGGCGACTCCACTGGAGGAAGACCAACCTTTGATGACTCCACAGTATAGTCTTGGCTCAATTTATGAGACATACTTGAAGAAATCGTCAGAAATCACCAGCTGAACCAGTGCCTGACCCTAAGAAGATTGTTAAGCATAAGAAAAAAATCATTGAAAGGAGCATCGGGATCAGGTAAGCCCAAGAAATCTTATGTATCTCTGCAAGAGAAGATTATAGTTGAGAATACACAATTTGAAGATATAGAGCCTAGTATTGTTAGTGAAGAATCACCTGTAGAGATTCATAAAGCTACTTGTCCATTTAGTTCCCCTTTGAATCTCAATCCAAAGAAAGCTTCCCATACAATCCATAACATCCCTTTGTCTCTGTCATCCATTTCATTGTTTCATACTGCTCAATTTTCTAGTATTCTCCCACATATCCCAGTCATGGCAGGCCAACAAGCTCCCACCAAGATGGAAAGAATCATAGCTGCTAGGTATGGGCCTTTAGTTTTTCCTATTCCTTTGAATGCCATACCTGCTGGAGAGTATCAGAAATATATGCCTAAGTCCACTGGCACAGAGGGAGTAATAGTTGAAGAACATCTTGAGGCTTTTTATAGTTATGCTGATAACTTAGATATAAGTGAAGATGATGTGTGGATGAGAGTTTTCGTCCAGAGTCTTGATGGAGAAGTAAGAAAGTGGTTCAAAGAGTTGGCCCCTAGGTCAATAACTGATATTGAAGCCTTAGATGAAGCATTTTTTAAGCACTGGGGAGATAAAAAGGAATTGCTATATTATCATACTGAGTTTGGTAACCTGAAGAGGGAAAATGGGGAATCATTGCCTGATTTTAGTGAAAGATTCAATCATATGTATAGTAAGATACCAAATAAGGTAAATCCTACCCCACCTCTGCCAAACTCACTTATGCCAATGATTTTGACTCTGATTTCTGCCTATTGTTGAGAGAAAGAAGATGTGCCACTCTAGCTAACATGCAGGATGCAACACTAGAGGTGGAATCCAATATTATGGCTGTAGAAAAGCTAAAGAGTCATGCTGACAGAAGGTGGCAGAGAGGTGAGGCTTCTTCTTCCTCTACCTCACCTTCAAAGCCTAAATTAGACAAAATGACTGAGATGATAGAGTCATTGGTTGCTGAAATATCTAAGCTGAAGGTTGAGTAGAATTCAGGAAAGACAAGGTAGCAGAGCACATTTTCTCCTAGAAATATCAATCCATTCAGAAGAGTAAATGAATAGTTGCAAATAATTCAGAGCGGTAAATAAAAAAATGAAGAAAAAAAGGTTAAAGCTCCTTTCCAGAATGTAGTCATGGAGGAGGAACAATTTGAAGATGAGGATGAAATTCACTGCATGGAAGATAAAGGCAGTGCTGCATTTTTGACATTAGCTGCATATGAAGAATCATTGCTGCAAGAACAAGACAATTAGGAGTGGGACAGAGAGGCATTTCTACAAACTAAGGAGTAGTAAGGATATAATCTGAGGTCAAATGCAAAAAATGTCAAGGAGAACCCTGCCCAAAGAGCTGTTGTCCAAACAAAGTTACGGAATATCAGACAGAGACGACCAGCAACTAATCCAGTCATCCTCAGAGCTCCAGTTCATGAGGTATGAGGTTCTTACAAGTTGCCTTCCTCTTCAGCTTTGAGTTACAAGTCCAAAAGTTAAAAATATTTGTGCCTCAGGTGGAGTTGGTGAAGAGTGAAGTGTTTAGAAAGCCTATCCTTGAAGCTCTTGAGCTGGAAACCACACAAACCTCCACTGACTCTATCAATTTGCAAGATGACAAGCCTGTCGTTGTGCTTATCCCCATGATTTAACTTGCTAATAATAATTCTCCATCATTTTATGTCTCCTTGACCATTCATGACAAAATCCTCCACAATTTCCTGCTAGACATAGGGGCCAGCCACAATCTGATGCATAAAGCTGTCATGGAAGAGTTAGGCCTTCATATCACTTGACCATATCATGATTTATTCTCTTTTGATTCAAGGAAAGTGAAATTCCTAGGATTAATCAAAGACCTGACCATTACCCTAACTCAGCTGCCCATGAAGAGTATGATGATGGATATTGTGGTAGCAGATGTCCCCCCTAAGTTTGGCATGCTACTATCCAGGGGATGGATTAAGATATTAGGTGGGACATTACAGAATGATCTATCTTATGCCACTCTCCCAGTTTTTGGAGGAGAAAGCAGGAGATTGTATAGAGAAGCACAGTTGGCATACATCATCAATGGTGAGAAGAATACTACTAATCATCCCAGTTATGTTGCGGAAATTGATTTTGGAGCATGTATCCTCCAAATGGAAGAATATCAAAAGGCCTTAGTGCAACTCAGGAAACAAATAGTTCAGGCCGAGGAAGAGAAAGGAAGTCAAGTTTAGGAGATGTTCTTTGATGGGGCATGTTCTAGGGAGACTACAGGAGTAGGGGTGGTGCTGATATCTCCAGAACAAAAAAGCACACAATTGTATTTTAAGCTGGCTTTCCAATTCACTAACAATATAGCAGAGTATGAGGCTCTACTATTGGGCCTTAATGCAACAAAATATAGAGAAATCAGGAACGTAAAGGTGTTTGGAGATGCTGATTTGATCATTCAGCAAGTAAACAGAAAATTTCAGGCAAAACACCCAACGCTGAAAGCATACAGAGATGAGGTATGGAGACTCAAAGGTTCCTTTGATTATTTCTGTATTTCATATATCCCTAGAGCCAAAAATCAGCTTGTTGATTCCCTTGTTGTGTCTGCTAGCCTGTTTATCCCTCCCATGCCTCCCAGACTAGTATATGAAGTCCAAATGAAATATAGAGCATCCTTGCCTACTAATGTCCAGAATTGGAAAGTTTTTGATGATGATGATGAAATAAATAGGTTTCTGCAAGTCATTGGTGAATTTTCCAAAATGCAAATTGACCAAGAAATGAAGCCTTGCAAGAAAGCCCCAAATCCCAGTTTAGAAATAGAATTGGTAAAGATAGCATTGTCCAACTACCCAACAATCATATTCCTAAGGGCCTAGTTCCAATAGAAAAGACGTTTGACCAGAATGATGTGCCTTACAAGGCTACCCAAAAAGAAGACCAATCTACAGTCTGTAAGCATGATATAGGGAGTCCAGGTTAGCCTAGATACATAAATCTGTCCACTTATCTGTCTACTGACCAAAGTTCCAAATAATGCAATTTAATGATGCAATTTGTTGATGTGTTTTCCTGGGATATAGTTACCTGAAAACCTATGATAAAAAGATTATTCAGCATAAAATCCCTCTGGATAAAGATACCATTCCTTTCAAGCAGAAGCTGAGACCAATAAATCCTTTGCTCCTTCCTTTGATTGAAAAAGAAATTAAAAAGTTGTTGGCTGCCAAAATCATAGTCCCTCTCAGATATTCAAAATGGGTAGCCAACTTGGTGGTAATGAAGAAGAAAAGTGGAGAAATCAGACTATGTGTTGATTTCAGAAACTTAAACAAGTTCTCAAAGAAAGACAATTATCCCCTACCCAAGATGGAGCATTTGCTACAAAAGGTCTCAGGAGCCAAAGTGATGTCTTTACTGGATGGATTTTCAGGGTATAATCAGGTTGTTGTACATCCAGATGATCAAGAAAAGACTACATTCACCACTCCTTGGGGCACTTTTATGTATTCCAAGATGCCTTTTGGATTAATGAATGCTGGAGCCACCTTTCAGAGAGCTATGGATATATCATTTGTGGGAGAGAAGGATAAATTTGTCGTTATCTACCTTGATGACATAACAGTATACTCCAGCAGCCATCAAGACCATTTGCAGCATTTAAAGAAAGTATTCTTGAAGTGCAGAGGGTTTGGGATTTCAGTCAATCCTAAGAAATCATAATTTGCTTTAGAAGAAGGCAAGCTGTTAGGACATGTTGTTTTTGTTGTAGGTGTCTAAATTGACCTAGAAAGAGTAAGAGCAATATAGACTTTGTCTATCCCAAGATCAAAGAAAGATATCCAGTCCTTTCTAGGCAAAATAAATTTTGGGAGGAGGTTTATCCCAAATTTTGCAGAGCTGATGAAGCATATTACCTCCATGTTGAGAAAGGGGTCAGAGATAAAATGGATTGATTCAGCAAGAAGATCTTTCAAGTCCATCAAGAAAGCCATTATGGAGGCTCCCACTTTAATCAGTCCAGATTACACCAAGGAGTTCCATATATTTTCTTTTGCCTTTGAAGACACCCTTGCAGTAGTTTTATTGCAAGCAGAAGAAGAAGGTTCAGAGCATCCAGTGGCATTTTTCAGCAAAAACTTAAGGGATGTTGAACTGAGGTATGACATTATTGAGAAACAAGCATATGCACCCTCTGCTGCAATAAAAGATGTCCTAACACAACCTGATGCTGATGGAAGAAGGGCTAAATGGATTGCAAAGTTAACTGAATTTAATATAGAATTGAAGCCCACCAAGCTTGTCAGAGGTCAGGGTCTTGCCAAACTATTAGCCAAAGAAAATTGCAGAACATTGGACATAAATCTCATAAGAACTGATGCAGAAAGGGAGCAAATAGAAGAAGAGGAAGCAGCTGAACGAGAGAGAAAGCGGTCAGTGGCAGAAAATCTAGCTTCTTGTGATTGGTATTCTGCAATAGTTAAATTCTTGCTAAAGCTAGAAGTCCCTCCAGGCTCAAGCACAAGTCAAGCTAGAACTATTAAGCTTAGGGCAGCTAAATATTGCATTAATAAAAGTATGCTCTATTGGAGGGATCCATTTGGAATGCTTTTAAGGTGTCTAGACAAAGAACAATCAATGGAGGTTATGCAGCAGTTTCATTCTAGCATGTGCGGAGGACACCATTATTGGAAAACCACTGCCCATAATATCCTTAGAGCTGGGTATTATTGGCCCGCCTTGTTTTCTAATATCTTTTCATTTGTTAAATCTTGTGATAGGTGCCAAATATTTGAAGGGAAACAACAGTTGAAGTCCCTACCCTTAAAACCAATACATGCAAAACGACCTTTTCAACAGTGGGGCTTGGATTTCATTGGAGAGATCAATCCACATTCTAGTGGGCAACACAGATGGATATTAGTAGCCACTGATTATTTTACTAAGTGGATTGAATCTATCCCTACCAGGAAGGCTAATCGTAATGTGGTTATGAAGTTTTTGACAGAGAATATCTTTACCAAATTTGGTTATCCACATAAATTAGTCGCAGACAATGCAGTAGCCTTCAGGGCAAAAGAATTGGTGGAAATGTGTGATTCAATGGGCATTAAGCTGGTTCATTCCACCTCATATTTCCCTCAAGGAAATGGTCTAGCAGAATCCTCTAACAAAATTTTGATAAGGATAATCAAAAAACTGTTGGAGGACAAAAAAAAGAATTGGGATTGTAAGCTCAAGTATGCACTATGGGCTGACAGAGTGACCATTAAGAAATCCACAGGGAATTCTCCATTCAAGCTGGTATATGGCACTGAGGCTGTGTTCCCAATTTAGTTAACCGTCCCTGTGGCAAAGTTCTTGTAAGCTGAATGTAATGAGGAAGAAGACATGGCAAAAAGGATCACTGATTTAGTAGAGGTACATCAAATCAGAGAACAATTGGTTGAAAAGTCTGCAACACATCAGAGAAAGATCAAGGAAGCTTTTGACAAGAGGACAAAATTAGATAATTTTCATGTTCGAGACTTGGATCTAAAATGGGATGCACTGAAAGAAAAGAAAGGCAACCATGGGAAGTTTGATGCTTTCTGGACAAGGCCTTTTATCACTTCTCATATTCAAGGGAACAACACCTTCATACTGAAAAGTATGGGAGGAGAAGCAGTTTTTGATGACCCAGTTAATGGGTGTTTTCTGAAAATTTATGTGTTTTAAGGTCTTTGGCCTTAAAAGTTGTAAATATTTTGTTTTATTAGTTTTAGTATAGGATCAGTTAGACTCCATGCCCAGTGGAACTCTAAGAATTTTGTTAGTTGGTTTTCACTAGAAAGGCATCTATCTGCAGGTTCTTGAGACCCCACAGGGAGGATCTCATCCCCAGAAGGAGCCAGTGTTAGCTCTACTATGTACTTGTGTGTTTGGAGGACCAAAATACTAGCATGGCCATGTATTTTTTGCAAGCAGGGAGTTCACAGCAGTCCGTTTTCTCCTTCTCCTTCATTTTTCTTATACTCCCATAGCCCTCGCCACCTCCATTTTCCTTCAAGGCTAGGCATTAGCCCCTTTTCCGTCAAGCCCCTCGGCGCTAAGGTTTTAAACCCATATAACTGCGCGCCTCCAAAAAAATGTTATCCGCCAATCTGGTGCTTTCCCTATCACATCATTCACACAAAACATGTGCATTAAACCCCGCCATCTGATCGTCCACCTCCTGATCCAACAGTATTTGCTCCTCCCAATCCCGTAAGCTACCCGCACATTAACTTGCAGGGAAAGTGGTTTCCCTCCCGTCACGTCTGCCACGCATCGCCTGTTGACTCGCATCGCTCCCTCGCGTACGATTACCAGTCACATTTGAAAGTGTTGTGATATATATTGCTTACCGCCCATCGTACTGCCCCCGCTCGTTATCGCCTGTGCTAATCTTCCGCCCGATAGCCATCGGATCTGTCTACCCACGATCTGACGGCTCACGGTTGTCCATTCCTGTTTTCACCCGATTCCTTCTGTAAAACGATCTCCACCATTCATCTATTGGATCCAATGGCTGATATTTGTTCCTGTCTTGCCCATGCCCCCCCCCATACTTTCTGTACCACCCTTGACTGTTCTGTGCTGCCGAAGGATGAAGGCGATCATCTACCAGCACTCTCTGTAGTTAATATTCAACTACTACACTCAACACATTGTACACCTGAGAGAAAGAAGGATGACACCAAAGAAGAAACTTACATTCAACAGTTAAGGAATGTCATCCCATACGAAACTCCAGTTACCTGAGAGGACTATAGAGTACCAGAGAATGTCAAATTCATTCATTGAAGTAGCAGATCGTAGCAAAGGCCCATTTTAGATAGCTAATGTGGTTGGTAGTCCATTATGACCCCTCCACGCATAGAATAGCAGAGAATTTTTGTAATCAAGCTCTATATATGTCTAGAACACAAATGTAATGAGGGTTGATGGTTTTTGTTTTGATGTAAGGTTCAACTTCTGGATACTGTAACTACTTTGATACTTGCAATGTCTGGTCTTCATTTTCAGCTAATACAAGCTTCTTTTGTTGTTAATTGCTCACTTTCCATTTCTACTCTGTTCTAGGTTGTTCCTGTTATGCATTTATTCACGTGCTCTTGATATTTAGAATTAGAGGGGCTATCATCCCACCTAGGAAATAGATTAGCAGACCTCTTTACTAGTTGCAACCGGCCATCACATGGTCTTATGCATCTGCTGGTGTGGTCAGTACTCTCCATGCTCACCTAATCCCCAAACTATGAGTAATTGGTGGTCTAAAGCCTTGTAGTCTGGGGGTATTCACCCATGTCTGGAGTTAATCATAGTAGAAGTGGTTATCTAGCTTGGACAAGCATCATGCCTTCCATTCATCTATTTTCAACATTTTGTTGAGTTTGTAATGTTCCCGAGCATCTCTAAGATACTGTTGACACCTAATCTTCATGATTGGGAATTTTATGTAAATAAATAAATTGGGAAGGTGAACAGTCATCGGGAGATGAACTGAACAATCACTCCCTATTGTATATAACAATGGGTTACCTATGGAATATACACGAATCAGTTTTTTCTTCCTTTGGAGAGTTACTGCCTGGCCTGACATGGTATCAGAGACTGGTTCTAAGAATAGTTGTAACTCCCTTCATTTTTTCCACTGCCTCTATCCTAAGCGTTGTTGTGCCTCCGTCGATGGCTTGCCCGTCATATCTGCTTTTCACACTTACGCCCTATTGGGCATTAAATTGTTTTGTCAGGCATGTGCAGATTCTCCATGTGTTGTAATGCTCGACCTGACCTCTACACTTCCGCATATCCTCTGCTACATCAGAGGCCCACATCATTGCCTTAATCTGTACCATAACGTCCCTGTCTATGCTCCTGTTCTCAGCTTGGGCTTTTCCAACACCTGTCACCTAGGCTCTCTCTACTCGACTTGATTCCCCCGAAACACTATTCTGTGCACCCATTCTGCCTTCAGCGCTATTAACCTTTATTATGCAAAATAATGGAGATTCTTCTTAACAACAAAGCATTTTTCAGTTGTCACTGTCATCGAATAAGTATCAGTTTTTATCGTTCGACCTCCTTATGTACCTCAATTCTTTGTGCCATTAAATGAATTTTTAAACTCTTAATCTAAGTCACTGGGTTCGACAAGATTGAGAGCTTGAAGTTCGAATTATGGTGAATTTGAAAGCCGTCTAAAATAGCATCCAGTATTTATACTAGTTCGGCACTGTCTTCAGCCTTTTCAAAGAGTAGAAAACAGATACTGTCTTCATTGTTTTCAAAGAGTAGAGGGTGGATACTGTGTTCAGCGTTTTCAAAGGGTAGAAGATGGATTAGTGAAGTATTTGCGAGTGCCAAGGACCTGCAAGTTAAAACTGTTCTAATCAGGCATGCTATTGTACCGTGCGTTTGGCTATACGATGTGTGTGCAGTGAGAAATGGGGTTTTGTCCATATGTGTTGAATGGTATACACTTTGAAGGTCATTAAATTTGAGTGTCGTTCCTTTGTTGAACTCGGGTATATGCGTTGGACCTTTTCTCATTCCATTCGTGCAGTTGAAGTTCATGTCCAAGTTCATCCATTACATCTGTTGTTCAATATATATGCGTGTTGGTTGATTATATGCTGCAGTCAATGTTATTTGTATGCCTTATTGGTGTAAGGGTTATGCTGCATTTGCTTGAAAATAGTTCCATTCATATGCTTGATACCTTTCATTGAACACCGTGTTGACGTTGTTGACTGTGTTGTATTGTATGCTGGAGAGTGTGAGGTATGTGCTGTTTATATCTGTAGTGAGTAATATGCCGGATTATTCATAATCTCACGAGGTATCATGTGAATGGTATATGGTGCGTTACGATATTGAATGGTTTTCTTGTTTAAAAGAAAATGAAAGGGGAGGATATTTTATAAATTTTGGAGACATTTGAAGAAAACTTAGTGCATAAAGAATTGGAAATCTGTTGCCCTTTTGAGTACAACTTCACTGTATATCAGTAGGAAGTTTTTTTTTTTAATTAGCAGAAGTTTTTTTAATTAGCAAAAGTATTTTTTACAGAATGCATTCAATCATCTCTATGGTAGGAATAGTTCTCACTGGCAAGGAGAACTATCCTGAATGGTCCCGGATGATAAAACACACCCTCATCTTCAATGAGTTGTGGAAAGGAGTGTGTGTCGGAGAAGGAGACAATGACCCAGTGCAGGCTACATCAGACAAAGAGCTCGTCATTTGGGAAAAAAAGAACAACAAAGCCTATGCATTAATTGCAGCATCTGTAAATGAAGAAGTAAGTCGCCATATTTCATCATATTCAACTGCCTTTGAAGCTTTACAAAAGCTGAAAGAACTCTATGAATCACATTCTTCACTTGAAGTTGTTCAACTCATGATTAAACTCTTCACTCTTGAACTGAAAAATAATGATCCTCTTTCTCTTGCATCTGAAGTAATGTCTATAATGCATGATATTAAATCCACTAAGGTTGAGTTGGATATCCCTCTTATTACTTTTCTCAAGGCACTCTATCCTACCTACTCCAATTATCTTGAGTCTTTACAAGCAAATGGAAATCTTAAAGAGATAACCTTTGACTCTCTTCTGAAAAGGTTTGCTGAAAGAGAGAAAGCCTTTGGAAAGAAGACAACTCCTGAATCTTCTGAAGAGACTGTGTGCCTTGCTCATAAAGAAAAGCATCATGCTCAAGATTCTACAAGAGGAAGAGGTGGACGAAGAGGAAGAGGAAGATAATTCAGAGGCAGCGGGGCAGACATTCTCAAGGAGAAAAGGCAGATCTACATTGCATTCGCTACAAATGAAATGGATCACATGATGCTTCTACATGCGAGCTACCATGGGACAAAATTGAGCAGAAAAGAAACCAGCAGAAAGGTAAAACTGATGATACAGACAAAGGTAAAGCACCTGAATCCGCTCACTATATTGAGGCACAATGTAACATTGGAGTAAATGAAGATTTGTTTAATGCTTCACTTGCTTCTTCAAAAAATGATTGGTTGCTTGATTCAGGAGCAACCTGTCATATGACTCATAGAAAAGATTTTTTTGAAGATTTTACTGACAATGTTGATGGAGCAGCATACTTTGCAGATCAGTCAAAAATCAAGCCATCAGGGCTTGGCACAATCAGGCTTAAATTGCCTGGTCTTCCAGACTTTCTTCTGGATCATGTTCTATATCTCCCATAACTCAAGAGAAACTTGTTGTCCTTGGTCCACATCCACCAGCAAGGTCAATCCATTCATATGTTTGATGGCAAGCTTGAGGTAAGAAAAGCATCTGACCACTCACTTGTCATGAGGGGAATAGAAGAAGAAAGACTTCTCAAACTGCAAGGAACCTCTGCTCATGCACAACATTTCTCATATATTTCTCATCATGAAGAAGGTACACTTCCATCAAGTTTATTATGGCATGCTAGATTTGGACATTTAAACTATGACAATCTCCGCTTATTGAAGAAAAATGGTGTTGCTGGTTTGCCTACAATTCCTAGGAAACATAAGCAATGTGATGCTTGCATTCTAAGAAAGCATAGCAAATAGTCTTTTCATGATTCACATTCAAGAGCACATACGAATCTTGAACTCATTCATTCAGATTTATGTGGTCCAATGCCTGTTCCTTCTGCAAATGGAAATAAATATATCATGACATTTATTGATGATTACACCAGAATGTGTTGGGTTTATTTATTGAAGAACAAATCTGATGCTTTTCAAACATTCAAGAATTTTGATAAATGGATTGAAAATAATGCACAATCTCATATTGGGTCTATTCGCACTGATAATGGAAAACAATATACATCAAATGAATTTGAAAACTATCTTCGCCAACATGGGATCAAACATCAAACAATTGTGCCTTATAATCCCCAACAGAATGGTGTAGCTGAAAGAATGAATAGAACAATCTTGAATATGGTGCGATCCATGCTTTTCTTCAAAAATGTAAAGATAATGTTTTGGGCTGATGCTGTTCTATGTGCTGCATATATAAAGAATAGATGTCCATCTAATGCTATAAGAAACAAGACTCCTTATGAATTGTGGTATGGACATGTTCCTTCGGTAAAACATCTCAGGATCTTTGGTTCCACCTGTTATGCTTTGATACCAAAGGTACATAGAAACAAACTTGGTTCTAGAAGTCGTAAGTGTATCTTCCTGGGGTATTCAAACACCTCTAAAGCATACCGCCTCTATGATGAAGTAAATAAAAAGTTTGTTGTATCTAGAGATGTCATTTTTCTTGAATCATCCAAATCTGACAATGTTGTTGAGCGACAACTTGATCGCTTGGATAGATTCACAAAAACAAAATCATTTCAAGAATTTTATAATCAGATTCCACATCTTGAAGGGGGGATTCCTATACTAGAACAACATGTGCAATCTTCTTCTGAAGAAAAATCTCCTCTGCATGAAACTCCAACAACGGATGATGCTTTAAGTGATGTAATTGATAGAATTGGGAAACTCAATCTTGATTTAGTCCCAACTCAATCAACAGAGCAGCCTAGACCATCTCAGAAAGGTCCCCCAAAGTGGTTGACAAAGACACTTGAAAGTGTTCATCCTGATGAAATTGGAAAAACAGGAACCAGAAATTCAAACCGACAAAATGGAGGTGATGTAGATGACTCTAATTCACCTGTTGATATGGATGTTACTTACGATTGTGAATTGAACTTGTCTACAGATTTTGAACCAACTTCCTTCAAAGAAGCTGCTTCTCATGATGAATGGAAAGAAGTGATGCAAAAGGAGTATGATGCCCTCATAAAGAATGGCACTTGGAAGCTGGTTGATCCTCCATTTGGAACCAAACCAATTGGCTGCAAGTGGGTCTACAAGAACAAGTACAAAGCTGATGGCTCACTTGACAAGCACAAAGCTAGGCTTGTGGCAAAAGGTTTTGCACAGAAGAAAGGGGTCGATTATGAGGAAAATTTTGCCCCCACAACAAAATGGGCCACCATCCGGACACTCATTGCACTAGCAACTCAAAACGGTTGGAAAGTCCGTCAAATGGATGTAAAAACTGCATTCTTGAATGGAGATATAAAAGAGAATGTTTTTATGTCCCAGCCTGAAGGATTTGCTGTGAAAGGACTTGAACATAAAGTATGAAAACTTGTGAAGTCCTTGTATGGCGTCAAACAAGCACCGCGAGCTTGGTATGAAAAACTAACTGAGCATCTTCTAAAACTCAACTTCAATCATTTTGATCTTGATGATGCAACTTTGTTTGTAAAGAAAGTTGGCAAAACAGTTGTGTATCTTGTGGTATATGTAGATGATATTTTAATGACAGGGAACAATGAAAGCTACATTGCATCCATAAAGAAGGAATTGGGGAAAAGTTTTGAAATGACTGATTTGGGCTATGTTCATTACTATCTTTGCATTGAAGTAACCCAACATCCAAAAGCCATATTTCTTTCTCAAAAGAAATACATTGGAGATTTGTTAAATAGATTTGGCATGACAGAATGCAATCCTCTTTCTACTCCAATGGAACAAAACTTAAAGCTCACATCTATTGAAGGAAAGGAATTTGAGGATGCAACAAAGTATAGACAGCTTGTATGAAGTCTCATCTACCTCACTACTACCCGACCAGACATTTCATTTACTGTTGGAATCCTCTCCAGGTTCATGCAAAAGCCTTGTGAGGGACATTGGTCTCCTGCAAAAAGAGTTCTAAGGTACTTGAAGGGAACTCAAGACCTTGGAATTAAGTATACACAGGTGGACAACTTCAGCTTGATTGGATACTCTGATTCAGACTTCGATGGAGACAAAGAAACTGGGGTATCTACTTCAGGATATGCTATGAGTCTTGGATCAGGAGCTGTCTCCTGGAGATCATGCAAACAATCAGTTCCAGCAGATTCCACAACAGAAGCAGAATACGTGGCAGTAGCTGAAGCAACGAAAGAAATTGTGTGGCTCAGGAAAATTCTTGAAGATTTGCAGGTAAAACAAGTACAATCAACTCCACTCATGATTGATAACACCTCTGCAATAAAGTTGGCCAAGAACCCAAAGTTCCATGATCGAACAAAGAATATCAATACTAAATATCATCTGATTCGACATCATGTTGAGGCCAAAACAATCCATCTTCGTCATTGTTCAACAAATGAGCAAATTGCAGACATCTTCACCAAAGCACTTGGAAGGGAAAAGCTTGAACGATTCAGAATGATGCTTGGACTCACCAACATCCCTTAAGATTAAGGGGGGGGAATGTTAACACCTAATCTTCATGATTGGGAATTTTATGTAAATAAATAAATTGGGAAGGTGAACCGTCATCGGGAGATGAACTGAACAATCACTCCATATTGTATATAACAATGGGTTACCTATGGAATATACACGAATCAGTTTTTTCTGCCTTTGGAGAGTTACTGCCTGGCCTGACAGATACAACCTAGGAGAGTTTCTTGGGGTGATAACACATAGGTGGGTGACTTCATCTTGATTGGATACTCTCATTTAGACTTCGATGGAGACAATGAAACTGGGGTATCTACTTTAGGTTATGCTATGAGTCTTGGATCAGGAGCTGTCTCCTGGAGATCACATAAACAATCAATTCCAGTAGATTCCACAACAAAGGCATAATATGTGGCAGCAGTTAAGGCAACAAAGGAAATTGTGTGCCTCAAGAAAATTCTTGAAGATTTGCAGGTAAAACAAGTACAATCGACTCCACTCATGATTGGCAATACCTTGGCAATAAGTTGGCCAAGAACCCAAAGTTCCATAATCGAACGAAGCACATCAATACTAAATACCATCTAATTCGACATCATGTTGAGGCCAGAACAATCCATCTTCACTATTCTTTCACTAATGAGCAAATTGCAGACATCTTCACCAAATCGTTTGGAGGAGAAAAGCTTGAAAGATTCAAAATGACGCTTGGACTCACCAACATCCCTTCAGATTAGGGGGGGAATGTTGACACATAATCATAGGGATTTGGTGAACAACTATAATTAGTGTAAATAAATAATAGAGAAGATGGAGAGTCATTAGGAGATGAACTGAGCAATCACTCTCTCTTATATATAATAATGAACAACCTGAATGAATAATATGAATTGATTTGAGGAGTTACCTCCTAGCCTAATAGACGTATTGAGGAGGTGACATGATTTAGCTATTTAATGTTATACCTCAAAGAGCCATGCCTCGTTCTTAACATAATACTCCTTCACCGACACTTTGGGGGCATAAATAATAGATGCCAAATTTTCTGCCAACTATTCCATATGTGAAGAAGAACCCAATAAATTATATCTTTCTAATGTGTATCAAGTAGAGATTGATAATACTCCTCCTCTAGTTAGTATGGATTGTAACGAAAGGGAATCAACCTGACTCCCTCCATGGGTGTGAAATGTAGAAGGAATTTTGATTGGTCAAAGATCCCACCTATGATCATAGAATATTTAAAAGAGAGCTTTGAACTCATTGAATTCTTTGAGACTAATTCGGGCTCTTCTAATCAATTAGAAACTTCTCCTCCCCCAAAGCAATCCTTCCTCCATGTGGGATAAATTGTTCTCG
Source organism: Pinus tabuliformis (assembly GCA_031772625.1). Taxonomy (NCBI): domain Eukaryota; kingdom Viridiplantae; phylum Streptophyta; class Pinopsida; order Pinales; family Pinaceae; genus Pinus; species Pinus tabuliformis. The sequence goes on along the minus strand of CM062804.1, from coordinate 281,563,351 downwards.
ATTCAGTATCCAAAAGACGATTTTTTCACAAAAATTCTAAGAGCGAATGTTGAGTATCTAAACAAATATAGAGACTCCATGGTGAGAAGGGAAATATGATGTTACCCCAATTGATAGTATGAAAATCCTCCAAGGACCCTATTGAGACTAAATCTTCCCAAAATGGCTCTGGACTAACGTAAGGCCAATAAACATTTAATAGAAAAATAAGAAAATCATAGTATTGAAACATTATTTTGAAAAAATGACACTAGGAAAAGAAGGTAAGGAGATGGGCTTGGACATATAACTCAATCTAGTGATCAAAAAAAAAAAAAATCTAAATTATAAAGGCTAGAATTCTTAAGAAAACATTCAAGTATCTTGCAAGCCTTAATGCCGAGACACATTCGTTCTAGTATCATGATAATAGGATTTTAGGACACCTTTCAACGAGGCATGATTTTCTCTAAGTGTCCTAAAAATGGAAACATATTTTCCTTTGGTTCTCTAACTTAGCTTTCTCTTAAGCTTTATGTAAATTGGACTTCCCTCCCAAATAGATTTTGTAGTGGCAAGTCCTTTGCTAAATGGTCACTTGAAGGACGAGGGGAGGCCTAATGTTAAATTCTAATTATAAACTTTATATTAAACACACAAATTAAAAATTAATATCTATCACAATAATGTTCTATTCTTTGCAAATTATTCCGTAAATCATTTAATCATTTATTTAGAAATCTTCGTTTTTTTACACACATATATATTTCAAGCCTGGTTCATTTCCAAATAGATATTTTTTTTATGAATTCTAAAGGATTGAACTAACGAACTTTGACATAAAAAATAATAAATATGAGTTTGGTTTTAGCTATATAAAATGATTGACACAAGGGTACCCTTCTTTGCCAATTATTTGCTATATACCTCCGAGGATGTTAATCAATAGATTTAATAGAGGGACCCCTATACAAAATCCAATGCCATTGGCGGTTATCGATTGTGAATATTTATCACTTTCGAAAAGTTTGTGTGGTAAGGAATATATTTATCACTTTCAAAAAGTTTGCGGTAAGGAATTTGTGGAGATGATCTCGAGAAAAAGGAGTTTGTTTCTAAAAGTTTGTGGTAAAGAATTTGTGGAGATGCTAGAGAAAAAGGATTCTCTAGAGTTGATCTCTAGAGGAAAAATATTGTGTAGCTTTTACATTTTTCCATCTCATATTACAATTCAGATAGATTTTTGAGAAAATTGAAGACAACCATAGCACACTCTTGCACACTCTTTACCAAGGGCAATTTCAATTTCAGACAACTTTATCTTCTAAATGGTATTAAATTAGTTATGCATTTAAATAACTGAATTTGCCCAGAAAAGGCTATGTCCAATTACATATTCAAAAAAATATATGACGCACACAAATATGAACATTTACACTTACAATGACCATTAAACTTATTTACGCTATTCCAAATCCAAAATTGTTTGAGGTATATAAACTGTGTGATAAACATGGCTACACTGTACATTTCAAATTGAAAATTAGTCGACAGATTGGACGGGATTTACAGTCATGGAAAAGAATAGAATAGAATACCAGGAGACTTTATGTATGCGATTCTGTAGTATCTAAGGCTTAAACTTTAATGACAATCCTTCACCATTAGCCCACTTAATGTTGTTCGTTCGTTTTTTATCCTCGAAACTACTGTTGCATTTGGACCTGAGGTTACCGTCGGGATGCAATGGAAACAGCTCTAGCAATTCGTCTCTTCTTTCATGTTCCTGGGCATCTGGACATTTCGTCGTAACATTACTTCTGCGACGGTCTGTAAAATAATATGCGCATCCATCATTTCTGTTAGCTGCTTTGTTGCACATATTGAGTGTGAAACTATCGGGTTCAGAGAACGTTTCGGTCCCAACAGATTGCAAATGTTGTTGGCACGATAAATCGTTAGATAGCAACTTTTTAGTTGATACACTAGAGACTGATTCTGCTGAATTTGCACGTCCCTATACCATAATATAACGTAAGTGAATAATGAATCACAGAGTGAACAACATATGTGAAACCGAGATTTAACCATCAAAAAAGGAAGAGAATAAGAAACTGCCCATTGAATTGTATTTACCTGTGCTGAAAACTGGGCCATATCATTTGAATAATCCACGATCATGCGATCAGCTGAACATAGACAGACATGGCTACAAGATAAGAAAGCAAGTAAAGATGGAAACGGTTAAGACTGTTAAAAAACAAAGTAACTATAGTTTACCCTTAGTTGAAGATGAACAGGTTTGGCCCTCCAGGGTTTTGACAGTATCTTTTTCATTCAAAACCCGAGGCGTTGATTTAAATTGAGTCCGCTGCATCTGACGGGTCTCCTTTTTCTGTTTCATTTTTCTGCGTGCTTCGGTGTTTTGAAACCAATAAAACACATTCTTTGCTTCCACTTTGCCGTGTTGTTTGAGTAGATTGGTAATCTCATTTATGCGCGAGCGACCACGGTTACAATGGCCTTGTTTAAGGAGGTCTTCCAAAATCTCTTTCTGTCTTTTCGTGGGCCTCCAACGGGACCTATTAATCTCTTCCTTCCTTTCCATGGAGAGTTGGTGTTGCAGGTAATTCTTTGTGCGGTGGAATTTAGGTTTAATTTCTCTCTGTCCGTGGAGAAGGACGCGTTAAGCTATGACGTAATTTCTCTAAGTTTAACTAGGCAACACAGAAACCCTACTTCACAGAAAACTAAAACGTCAGGCAAAACGCAACAAATTTCAAATGTCATAGATAACTCTCTGGCGTGAAGGAAAAAGATCGCATGACGTTGATGGTCAAAAATATCAATTGATGAGTTTGCTTAAATAGTGTGGAAATATAGGTTGAACACATCGGAGAGGGCCATCAAAGAATAAGTTTCCATCATTACCGACCTTCACTCGGAACTAACTTTGTTTTTTATAGCATCCGGGTTCTCGATTGCGTAAACCACTAAATGTCGGATTGTTGGATTACGTAAAACCGTGGATCGGACACTAAAATTATTGTAAGCTCCAGGGGATGTTTGGGTTTAAATACATTATTTCAGGATTAATTTTGGGTTATGAAAGATAGGCAACTAAAGAATTATGGTTTAGTCGGTTTAGGCAAGAAAACACCAAAATTTGGTTGCCCTCCGCAAACCCACCCAAATCAGTCAACTTTGTTCCCAAATGAGTCGAACCGAACTTTGACATGATAGTGCTTGTGTGACTGTGTCTACTCATTTTATTTATTTCCGCCATGTTCTACCCTTGGCCCAATTGTCTCCCACTCATCAAGTTTTATGTAGTCAATGGTGTGGTAAATGAAGAGACATGCCCCATTATTTACCCGAGTTGAAATCCTCAAGTGCTTCGTGCAATTGGTTAAACACACTTAGTAACCACGTCATGCGTTAGGTACAGTGATGTGTGGTTTGACGGTAACGGTAAGTCTATTTGGGCGAAGCGTGGGAGACTGTAGTTCAAATCTCATTGAGTACAATGGCATGGTGTGGTGGCTGCTTGAGAAGCATATTCCCCGCCTCCGCCTTGGCGGCACGAGAGTGTGGCTTTGCTAAAACCATAGGATCTTAGTATATCGACTTGCAGGTAGTTGGATGTACTCTTGGTGTTATAGTGGCAGCGACGAGGATTGATCCTTGGTCTCCCATAGATTAGGACTTGCAACTACGTATTCACCATGTGGTTAAAAAAAAAAAGATCTGTCTATCACGCACACTAGACCCATCATGTACCCATTCATTTGGTTATGTGCGCAATTTCTTTTCATAAACTCGACATGCACATGCCTTGTGATGTGGTCCCTTGCCATGGCTTGCTACATCTCCCAAATCACCTAAATAAACCTACAATAGTGCATATCTGCTCCTACATGAATGATTCGGTTATGTGCACCAAATTGTTTGCACAAACTCCACACATACATGCCTTATTGTGCTGTCCCTTGTCCACATGGCTCATTCCATCACCCAACTTAGCTAGATGAACCCACATTAGTGCACCACTAATCTTGCATGACCCCACAACCAAAATATTCATTATGTCACATATTATGCAATAAAAATATCACACTTTATGCAATGGTGATGTTGTCCACCGTGCACACCCAATTGAGTGCATGCCGAACTCCTAGGGGTTCAAAGCAATAAATGAAGTGGCATTCCCAAAGGGTATAAAATGAAGCATATCATGGCTTTCTGAATGTTTGTTTGGTTGACATTGATTTATACCCATCATTCTACTAAAGCTTGCTAGTGGAAAGGAAAAATATTTGCAATTGACATTTTCATGAGAGAGAAAAATGAAGAATGAGGCACTCCTAGCCTTCTCCCTTTACTTCTTTGAGTCTATTGTAGATATTGGTGTTCACTCTTAACCATCCTCGCCAACTTTCAAAGCATCATCACCTTCAAGTCGTCATGAGTACACTCTAGTGAGCATAGGCTTCAGGTATATAAGTGTTTAATGTTTTCATACCTCTTAACTTTTGCCTGGCCACCCAACAAGGGTGCAACAACTAGTCTCCACAATCTGTATTGGCTTCTAGAAATTTAGGTTGTTAATACATATACACTCTCCCTCTTCTTTGTTTGTCTCTTTCCTATGCGGTTAAAATCCTATAGAATGAACCTCATCTTGTCAAGGCGGTGAGGATCATCATACTAACTCTTGAATGAGGACCAAATCATAATCCTCGACTGAATAATTTCCAGATCATACACCATTGAGGATCTAATAAGGTATCTCAACTATTAAAAGTGAATTATTGGAGGAGTGGCTATAACTCTTAGACTTTGAAATTATACTAAAGTGGAATTTTAGTTTTAAGACCTGAGTGCTCCTAGATCAAGTTGCAACCAATATTTCCACATGTTGGACTTGTATTAGCACATTAATAATTTGTTGGTAAATTTCATTTTTTACCACAATGGCACCAAATATGATTTCTTCCTTTACATGGAATATCTCCACCTATGATGCCATATTATGGATGACATGATGCAAAGAATGGAGGTTTCTCTTCTACCGAGTAGATACCAACAATATCCTACTTTGGATGTTTAACTTCATGGATCTTCTTGATATGGTAATATTGGCTATTTGTCTATCATTTTTTTGGTATCCAACACCTATAGTTACAAGATATATGTTTACATTCTATTTTCTTTCTATTTATTAAGATTCTATGGCTTTCACAACCAAAATTTTGTATGTTACTATGAGCTTCACATCCTACTAGTTGCATGTGTCCAGTCATGAAAATCTTGATTGATCAACAAAGTAATTCTAAATAAGATTTAGTCAACAAATTTATTTTGCAAATGTGTTGTACATATTTATAAATATAATATAAAGTATACTAGCTTAAAAAAAACACAAACTTAATTTTTATTATACAATATGTCAAATAAAAATGTCAAGAGCAAATATAACTATAAATAGTATTATTAAGAAAAATTGTAAATCCATTTTTAAATTTGGAAATTACAAGCACTAATGATAATTAAATCACTTTAGGGGAAAACATTTTAGCGGAAAACATTTATTCAAGTTTTGTACTTAAAATTTGTTGCGTGATAGATTTAATTCCTCTAAATAATTAGTAGATCTAAAAAAAATAAATCTATGCTGATTTATCTCCAATTATAAGACTATTGTTTATTTATATTAATAACATAGAAATAATTTAATTCTTTAAGCTTGAATGTATTTTTATACCTTTGTAATTAAATATTTTACTAATAATAAAACACATTATATTCATTTCAGTCTCAATTCCATTGAAATGTCTTCACCATTTCTTAATATTTATACGGGTTATACATCCATGGATGTGTTGGTATTATTTCACTCTTTGTTATTGTTAATATCTTGGTTGTTTCATACTGACATATTCATAATATCCCATTCTTTACAAGTATTCTAATTGACATTCAAAATTATAGAAATGGACCTTATTTTTTAAAGAAAAATTGTCATTTTTACTGAATATTAAATTGAAATTACACAAATATCAACTTCATAATAATATTGCATAATTATTTTGAAATTCATTTATTCCTTTTACTAAAATAATCCTAAAGTTTACATTTTTTCTCTTTCTTCTTTTGAATATTATGACAACCCTTTAATGAAGGGTCCATAGTGACCAACAATAATATAGAAATTGGGAGAGAAAGATTCATAGTCAAACCAATTTCCTATTGGAATCATAAGTTCCAAGTTGTGACGATGTTAAATCCCTTTCCACGAGTTGCATGCTTCATGACCACCTTCTATGAGTAAATATTAGTGTTCATTTCTTCTTCTCTATGGACTACATAACAACAAGATTCTTCACGTGACACTTCTAGATAGGTGTTGTTCTCAATTTTTTTAAAATGAGGTTATTAATTTACATCATTATAATTATATCTATCCTCCATATACAGTTTCTCACATTCTTTCCAAATATTTTGTTTCACTTTCAAACTTGTGTTTCTTTTAGAGAAGCTTGATGATTCATGACAAGAATATCAAAAATGTCTTATCTATTATCAAAGATGACATCAAAAAGAGTTATTCTCATAACCCAAAACTCAAAAAAATATAAAAATATATTACTGTAAGATCGTCTCATCTAGTAAACCCTATTTAATGTCAATCCCAACACATAATTACACATGTTTAAAAAGACCCAATTGAATTAACTTTACATCTAATTTTACATGAATATCTAGACTATATCTGTATCTGAAAGCATCGATAAAATGATTTGTATACAAGGGACTTAAAAATAACCCACTTCACCAAAACGTATTCTCTAAAAGTTCCAACTTCACTTTATTTTAGTATTATTTAGAGATATATATCTTCAAGAAGGATTCTAGGTCTTTGTCCTCTACCCTGTACAAGGATATCCTTTATTTTTATGGCTATAAGGATTTCTCTTGGGAGTAACTCATTTGTAGAGAACAAGAGCAATCCCCTTTATGCTTTAAATCTTGGTTATGGTACTAAGATTCCCACAAAAATTTGTAAGGACAAATTTGAGTGGATAGTGCTTCAAGTGCCAACAAGACAGTATGTGTACTACTACTACCTCTGCAAATTAGCTTTAGGAAGATGAAAACTATGATATTGAATTTTAGTCCGAAAGAGTAAAAACTGTATATTGTAAGATATTAAAACATCAAAATAGATATTATCTCTAAATCCTTCTAGATGAGAAAATTAATTATCCTATGTGCTTTTCATACAAAATAATATTAGTAGGATAATGAAAATTAACCTTCTCATTCTTGTTTACCGGTTTTGTTATTATTTGTTAAATGAGAAGAAATCTCAAATTAATTGATAAGGGTTGCTGACATAATCTTTTCGGGTGGTGGCATCTACTCTAGTTCCCTCTAGCCTCACACTTCTATATAAAGTTCCTTTGTTTAATAAGGTTATGTTCAAGTAGGACCCAACACTGTTGCAAACTAATTTATCAAATTTTAATGTTTTAGTGCTTTTTTAGTACTTGATGTTTCTCTCTAAGTGGTCCATACTTAAAAAATTCTGCAAATGGGAACTTTGAAGGCTCTTTTCCCTATGATGCAAACCTACAAAACCTCAAGCTTTAGTATTTAGTCAATTTTCGTCTTTGTCCCTTTTTGTCATCCTAGATTGATCCACACTCCATATTTCTCTCTCCCTGCATTCTCCATACTTGCACTTTTTGTTTATTGTGGGAAGCCTTGTTGTGGGAGATAAGATTATTATGGAACATCCCACAACTTGTGTTCCTATATCACACAAAATGGAACCACTTTTTTGTGGAAGAAATCTTGTCAACCCATTCCTTCATCTCCCACAAACTACATTTGGGTATCCTCCATTTTGGCCTACATAACAATAATGATGCACCTCTTACTCAATTTTCATCAATGCCATTGCTCAACTACTATTTTTTAGAGAATCAAAGTTCCACTACCACTACATAATTCCCACACTTAGGATTTATATAGTTGTTAATCCAATGTGGGTTTTTGTAACTCCTTTTTATAAATTCAAATCCAAGTGGCAATTACCATTAATCAAATGAAAATCACCACTAATGATATTACAACCATCTTATGGATGGTTTAGTAATACTTGTATCTTCATTGAATGATATATTACCTAAATGGGACTAACACTTGTTCATTAAACTTACATAAGAAAGTATTCTCAACAAGTGAAAAGAGACATATTGTGGGGATACAATTAAAACCATTTGATTTAAGGAACATGAATTTGAATGCTCAAAATAGTATAAGGATATTCACAAATATCAAGAGAGAATAAAATGTTGAACAAATTTTGTACCTTTGAAATAGTATAGGATGGTTTTATTGTTGTATTAGAGGAACTTTCAGCCTAAAATTTCCCATGAGATTTTCACGTAATTTCCATTTAAGAACATGTCAACCAATTAAAATATTTTAAATTTAAAAAGAGGTACATGTAAATATTTCGGAGGGAAAAGAAGAAAAATTACTTTTTTAAATTGTGCTTTGGTCTTATCTCCTTATAGGATTACTCAAATTTCAAGTGTAGACACTCATTGGATGCAAAATTACATTATGGATCTAATGAGTACCCATTAAGCATGCTTTTGAGAAGACCCACATTGATAAAAAAATGAAAACACATTAAAAATGACTGATCAACACACCTTTTCAATGTATCTTCAATTTTTATCAATGCACATCTTCTCAAAATTTTGCATAATGAGTACTCATTTGATGTGGAATTTAATTCCACATTCCATGAGTGCATACACTTAAAATATGAGTAATCCTATAAGGAGATAAGCCAAAAATACAATTTAAAAAATTAGTTTTCTTGTTTTACCTCCAAAATTCATTATAGAGAAATGGATAATTTGGCTAAAATAAAGAGGAAAAATAAATATTCCTATCACACTAAGTTTGTTAGACACCTAATCCTCCATGATTAGGTGAAATTATGTAAATATTTAAATATAAAATCTAGAATAGTTAGAGACACTGGAATGTGAATCCAAGCGTCACAATTTTGATTTATAAATAATGACACTTATCTTAATGAGATGAATTCAATCAGGTGGTACCATCTAGGTCTAAGATGGTATTATACCACAAGTCCACATTTAGATATTATTTTCTCTTCCTCTATGTTGGGTCCCTATAATACTAGTGATTACCCCATTACTATTGTAGTTATACCCCCTATTTATATTGTTGTGCCCCTATTACCCCCATATTGTTATTTCTGTGCCCCATAGAATCCCTCTATTTTTATTTTTGTGGCTTTATATTATTATTGTTAGGTCGGCTGGATTATATTGTGACTCCTTAGACTCCTATATATAGAAAGGAGGTTTTGTCATTTGTATCATCCAAGAATTGTTCATTTATGTAATGTAAAGGAGGTTGCCCCCTCGAAGAGGCTGAATTCTAAGGCGTGGATCTCTCTTTTCTATCTTTTTGTGAGCTGGTTCCATAACATTTGGTATCAGAGCTTTGGATTCTAGGGTTTCGCTGCTCCAAACAGGTCATCATGGAATTTTCACTATAACTTTTTTTCTGTGATGTTTCAGAAGTTCCAAAAAAAACCCATTTGAGAAGAAATCGCGCTGAACCTTGGGTCCGAATTTCAGAGCTTTTCACGCGATATTTTCGGAGATATGATCTGAGGAATTTGGTCTTTTTGCAGACTCCTGAATTACACTCAAAATAGGTGACTTGGGGAAAATCGTCATAACTTTCTTTCTGAACATCAGATTGAAATTTTGTAAGAAGGTACAGAAAGAGGACGGACTATAGTTTTCTTTTATATATGTTTCAGAGTCAAAGGTTGAAGCAGTGACATGTGGCACTTCATACAAGTTCACTCTACTGAAATAGTCTATAATCAGGTCACTGCAGGAGATTGTGCATAACTCCTTCTTGGAGAATCAAATTTGGATCAGACTAGTGGCATTGGAAAGAGGACATAGAAGGCTACTACAGATCACAATTTCAGAACTGGATGATTAGAAATTACAGAGATACATCAGATTCAATATCAGGCTTCTACAAAGTAAAAAAAAGGTGTGTAGTTTTTTTTTAATTTTTGCATAAGCTTGGTTTGAAGGAATTCAAAGGGCATAGTAAAGCATTATTATCGGTAACTGATGCCCCGAGGAAAGAAAATGCAAACACCTAGTAAGGAACCTGAAAGCTCTAGCATGACTCATGAAGAAGAGGAAGAAATGCTACATGATATATCAAAATTACAAGAACAAGTGCAACAAATGTCACGCTCACAAAAGCTAACAGAAGCTAAGGTAAATGGCATGGAATCTAAGATAAAGGGCATGGAAGCTAAGATGGAGGATTCGATGGCAAATTTGAACATAGATTTGAAGACAGACATGGAAGAATTGAAGAAGTTGCTACAAGAAAGGGTCACTAATGGTGAAAAGGTAGTAAAGGAAACTCATGATGAGAACAAAAGAAATGTTAATCATGATTCCATAGACTCTAATGTTGGATCGAAGACTCACCATGTTCCAAAAATCGATATGAGGAAGTTTGATGGCAAGGATCCCGCCACATGGATATTACAGATGGAGCAATTCTTCGATCTCAATAATGTGCAAAACACACAAAAGGTACGTATGGCAACTTTATATTTGGAACCAAATCAGTTTGTATGGTATCAATGGCTTTGTTCTCGTAAACAATTTATCACTTGGGCAATTTTTACGGAAGAATTGATAGCACATTATGAGGATACAAAAAGCAACACTTTTTTTAGCCAATTGATAAGTCTCAAACAAAAGGGTTCAATAATGGAGCACATTGAGGAGTTCCAAAAATTGAACATAAGGGTAAAAGATATTCCAGAGGAGCATAGGATTGATGTGTTCATAGGGTCTTTAAAGGATAATATCCAACATGATGTGCGCCTTTGGGAACCTGATTCATTAGAGAAGGCATTCAGGTTAGCAAGAAAAATGGAAAGCAAAATTATGGCAACTAGGAAGCATACCATTCACAACTATAAAGACGGAAGTGTTGTTGCCCATAGTCTTCCACAACCTACAAGGTTGACACCACAACAATTGGAAGAAAAAAGAGCAAAAGGGCTTTGTTACAATTGTGATAGCAAATACACAAAAGGTCATAAGTGTGCTGAGAAGAAATTATTCTACATAGATTGTGAAGAGGAAGAAGAAAAGGAGCAAGAAAGGTCAAAAGAAGAGGATATATTCCAGGAACAAAGCCTAGATGAAGAACAAATAAATCCGACCATATCTTGTAATGCATTGGCAGGAATTACCACTCCTCAAACCATCAAGATAGAAGGACAAATCAAGAAGAAAAAGGTAATAGTGTTGATTGATTCAGGAAGCACCCACAATTTTATTCATTGTAGGGTAGCAAAAGAATTGAATTGCTTCCTATATCCAGCACCAGAGTGTCAAGTGATGATTGCAAATGGAGGAACAATAAATTGTTCTGGAAAGTGCCATAATATCAAGCTATCCATGGGAGAATATGTATTGACTAGCCCAATGCTTTCCATTCCAATGGGAGGTGCTGATGTTGTACTAGGAGTCCAATGGCTACAATCCTTGGGTACAATAGCTTTTAATTTTCAAGAACTTTTCATGAAATTTTCTGTGGAAGGAAAGGAAGTTGAATTAAGGGGTATTGCAGGGAAACCAGGAAAGATAATCAGCTCTAATGGCATGACAAAGCTTCTAAAAAAGGAGCAAAGAGGTGTAATTGCACAATTATGTTCGCTAGATGTTTCCACATTGGAATCATCTATTTCTCCAGATCTCCAAAAAGTCCTGGACAATCATTCCAAGGTATTTGAGACTCCCAAAGGTCTCCCACCTATGCGTGATCATGATCATGCTATTCATCTGATTCCAGGAAGTGTTCCTCCAAACATCAGGCCGTACAGATATCCCTATGTCCAAAAAAGTGAAATTGAACGTATGGTTGCAGAAATGCTAGAGGCTGGTATAATTCAACCGAGTCAAAGTTCTTTCTCAGCTCCAGTAGTATTGGTGCACAAGAAGGATGGATCATGGCGCATGTGTCCAGATTATAGGGAGCTCAACAAGCTCACTATTAAAGATAAGTTCCCCATTCCTGTTATTGATGAATTACTGGATGAATTGCATGGATCAATTTACTTCACCAAGTTGGATCTTCGTTCGGGATATCATCAAATCAGAATGAAGATTGAAGACATTCCGAAAACGGCATTTAGAACTCATGAGGGTCATTATGAATTTTTGGTCATGCCTTTTGGCCTTACCAATGCACCTTCAACATTTCAAGGTTTGATGAATTCAATTTTCAAACCATTCCTTAGAAAATTTGTGTTAGTATTTTTTGATGATATACTAATCTACAGCAAGTCTTGGAAGGATCATGTTGAACATGTTGACAGGGTGCTACAACTATTGGAGGAGAAACAATTATATGCAAAAAGATCCAAATGTTTCTTTGGAGTCCAGGAGGTGGAATATTTGGGTCATATTGTATCTCATGAAGGAGTTAAGGTAGACCCTAGCAAAATTAAAGCCATTAAGGAATGGAAAATCCCCACATCCATAAAGCATCTGCGAGGATTTCTTGGGTTGACAGGGTATTATCGCAAGTTTGTTAAGAATTATGGGAGAATAGCAGCACCTCTAACAACATTATTGAAGAAAGATTCATTTTCATGGACTTCGGAAGCAACAAAGGCCTTTGAACATCTTAAAGAGGCAATGTGCCAAGCACCGGTCTTAGCTACACCGGACTTCACAAAAACCTTTATTGTGGAATGTGATGCTTCAGGAAATGGAATTGGTGCTGTTCTAATGCAAGATGAAAGACCCATTGCTTTTGAAAGTCGTCCAATCAAGGGAAAGTTTTTAAGCAAAGCTATTTATGAGAAGGAAATGTTGGCAATACTCCATGCACTTAAGAAATGGCGACCCTACCTAATGGGAAGACACTTCAAGGTAAAAACGGATCATGATAGCCTTAAATACTTTTTAGAACAAAGATTATCCTCTGAAGAGCAACAAAAGTGGGTCACAAAGATGTTGGGTTATGACTTTGAAATCATCTACAAAAAAGGGAAGCAAAATGTGGTGGCAGATGCACTCTCAAGAAAGGATGAGGATGTGGAAGCATTGTTGTGTGCCATTTCTATTATCCAACCAGATTGGATAAACGAAGCAAGGGAGGAATGGAAGAATGACGAAGAAGTGTGGGCACTTATTCGAAAGCTACAACAAGATTCCAGTACTTCTGATACATTTAGCTGGCAAAATGATTCGTTATGGTACAAAGATCGCTTATACCTCTGTAAGAATTCCCAGCTAAAACAAAAGATTCTTATGGAATTGCACACTTCTCCCTTAGGAGGGCACTCAGGATTTTTAAAAACTTACCACAGGGTTAAGAAGGAATTTTTTTGGGATGGCCTTAAATCAGATATTCAAAAGTTTGTGGCGGAATGTTTGGTTTGCCAGCAAAATAAAGTTGAAACAATTAAGACACCAGGTCTATTACAACCTTTATCCATTCCAAGCCAACGTTGGGAGGAGGTTTCAATGGATTTTATCACAGGTTTACCCAAGTCTGAGGGAAAGAGTGTCATCATGGTGGTAGTTGACAGACTTACCAAGTATGCACACTTTTGTGCATTATCACATCCATTTAAAGCCAGTACAGTTTCTACTGCATTTATGGAAACAGTTCAAAAGCTACATGGAAACCCAAAGATTATTGTAAGTGACAGAGATCCCATTTTCACTGGAAATTTTTGGACAGAATTATTTTCTTGTCTTGGTACTCAGTTAGCTCATAGCTCATCTTATCATCCTCAATCTGATGGGCAAACTGAGATAGTAAACAAATGTTTGGAAGGATATCTTCGTTGCTTTGTATCTGATAAACAGACACAATGGGTCAAATGGTTGCCTCTGGCTGAATGGTGGTATAACACTTCCTTCCATACAGCAACAAAAATGACCCCATTTATGGCACTTTATGGGTATCAACCACCATCCATCACATCATATTTAAGAGAAAATTCTAAGGTTCAGGCAGTGGAACATCACATCGAACATCAACAACAAGTCCTCCAACTCTTAAAGGATAACCTCGTGTTGGCACAAAATAGAATGAAACAACAGGCAGATCAACATCGCAGTGAAAGAAGTTTTGATGTAGGTGATTGGGTATTCCTACGGCTACAACCATATAAGCAAATGTCCCTAAAGCAAGCTAAGAAGGATAATAAATTATCACCAAAGTATTATGGTCCGTACAAGGTGTTGGAAAAGATTGGTACTATGGCATACAAATTGGAGCTTCCTGCAGCTTCTCGATTGCACCCAGTTTTCCATGTTTCATGTTTAAAGAAGGTTATAGGTGACAAGCTCCCAATTCAAACAATATTTCCAGAACTTGACGAGGAAGGAAAAATTATATTGGAACCGGAAGCAATCACAGAAACAAGAACTCGACAGCTACGAAATCGATCAATTTCAGAGTATCTTATCAAGTGGAAGAACTTATCCGCTGAAGATTCCACATGGGAGGATGAGAATTTTATGCAGAAGTATCCAGAACTGCTCAAGCGTTGAGGACAACACTTTTTTGAAGGAGAGGGGCATGTTGGGTCCCTATAATACTAGTGATTACCCCATTACTATTGTAGTTATACCCCCTATTTATATTGTTGTGCCCCTATTACCCCCATATTGTTATTTCTGTGCCCCATAGAATCCCTCTATTGTTATTTTTGTGGCTTTACATTATTATTGTTAGGTCGGCTGGATTATATTGTGACTCCTTAGACTCCTATATATAGAAAGGAGGTTTTGTCATTTGTATCATCCAAGAATTGTTCATTTATGTAATGTAAAGGAGGTTGCCCCCTCAAAGAGGCTGAATTCTAAGGCGTGGATCTCTCTTTTCTATCTTTTTGTGAGCTGGTTCCATAACACTCTAACTCCTTTGTCATCTCCATCTAGTGCTAGGAAGTCACCAAAAGCCTAGGAACAATACACAATCTTTTCCATTGTACAATTTGTTTGTATGCTAGTCATTTCCCCTTGCATAATCTTCAATTTGTTTCCCCTTTCCAACCTAACATACACAATCACTACTTCCCATAAATTACTCATATGCTCAAGGTGTTTTACTGTCTATATGCTCACTCTAGCTCATTCCTATTTTCCATAACTTGCATTTACAACTTGCTTGTAACATGCACATCCAACGTTATATCCTCCATTGTAACATTTCATTTGTTCTTGTGCCTATACCCATCTATATTTCTATTATTTTTTATTTTTCACCTTCATATGATTATAAGTAAAAATAGTCATTTTCCTACATATATTTCTACTTCCTAGGAGTTGAGGGTAAGCTACAGACCTTATCTATAAGTGCATGCATAAGCCTAGTCCCTTTTTCTTGTGGTTGTATGAGATGAAAATCATCAATTCCCTGAGAGTAATCTCATAAAGGTTAGCTTCTTCAGTAGCAACAACCACCATATTATGGTTTTGAGAATTTTTGAGAATGATAGACTCATTAACCCTCAACAAATAGCTAAATCTGATATCTCTTTTCTTATTCTCACCACATTGGTTCTTTCTCCATGTGAATATGTTTTTCTTGCTTTGGCATTTCTAATCATGCTTGTATGTTTGAAAACTTCGATCTCACACCATAGAATCCCTTTTTTCTTTTATTTCACGACATACTGTAGATATATGAACCACTTTTAAACATGGTTACTATTGATCAAGAGCACTTATGTGGCAAAGTAATATTATAATGGGTTATCCATAGATTATACAATCAAAATTGAATCATGCCTAATAGTTAGTTCTAGAACCATATTAAGTGGAAGAGATTGTTCTGCAACAACATGATAAATAGGTTTAATGGTTGCTTATTTTTTCTCTGTTAATGGTGCATTATGGCCCTCATTGGAAGTGACAATGTAGCCTTTAGATAAAATATTTGATTATTGTGTTTGTAATTCTACAAAACTTTCTTTCCTTGCCATGCTAATTCAATAAATGGAGTTTTATTCATCAAGAAGGAAAGTTAAAATGGGAGTTAAATTTATAGAAAAAGAGTTTGATGTAGTCAAGGTACACAAATTTTGATTCTGCTTAGGAGTTTTAAATTGTTTTGTTAAAGAAATTGATTATAGTTTTTGGTGATGGTACATTTTATTAGTTATTAATGTAGTATTTTTTCTTATCCATTTTTCAACCCTAGCTCAAAACTCTGTCAAAAATTCATTCTCTCATAACCATTGTTGGAATTGTGCTCACTGAGAAAGAGAACTACCTTGAATGGTTGATAAATATCAGGAATACCCTCATCTTCAATGACCTATGGAAAGGTGTTTGTGAAGGATAATATGAAAATCCACTTACGAGGATGACATCATATAAATAACCTTCCATATGGAGAATAAGAAAAACAAGGCCTATACCCTAATTGTTGCTTTTGTAAATGAAGAGGTGAGTCATCGTATAATTCTAATTAAAATTTATTTTGATGCATTAATGAAGTTGAAAGATTTATGTGACTCATACTCTAAGCTCAAGCTAGCGGATTTGATGATCAAAATCTATAAGTTACAATATAATGATTATGATCCGCTAGTATCTTCTGATATTAACCACTTTCTATTCCATTTCCTTTAGCATAACAAGTCCTAGAATTGCTTTGCTTAGTAGTCATTCTAGCTTACAGGAGTGTTACTTATTTTATCATATAGTGCCTCAAAAGAACTCATCCCCAATGATTGAAAATATCCATTTTTGTATCCAAACTCCACCAATGGCAGGAAAACTTCCCACTTTGTTAGGCCCCTATAATACTAGTGATTCCCCCATTACTACTGTCATTGTATCCCTTATCATTATTATTGTGCCCCTATTGTACCCATATTATTATTAGTAAGCCCCATAAAAACCCACTATTGTTATTTTTGTGCCCTTATGTTATTACTGCTATGTTGGCTTGATTATATTATGACCCCTTAAAATGCTATATATAGAAGGAGGTTTAGTCATTTGTATCACCCAAGAATTGTTCATTTGTGTAATGTAAAGGAGGTTGCCCCCTTGAAGCGGCTGAATTCGAAGGCCTTGATCTATCTTTTATATCTTTTTATGAGTTGGTTTCCTAACATTTGGTATGAGAGCTTTGGATTCTAGGGTTTCGATGCTCCAAACAGGTCATCGTGGCATTTTCACTATAACTTTTTGTCTGTGACGTTGCAGAAGTTGCAAAAAAACCCATTTGGGTTGAAATCATTCTAAACTTCGGGTCTGAATTTTAGAGCTTGTATCACTATATTTGCAGAGATATGATCTAAGGAACTTAGGATTTTTGCAGACTCCCGAATTACATTCCAAACATGTGACCTAGGGAAAATTGTCATAACTTTTGTTTTGAGCATACGATTGAAATTTCATAAGAATTTTTAGAAAGAGGATGGCTTTTAGTTTTCTATGTATCAGTTTTAGGTACTAAGGTCGAAACAGTGACACGTGGCATGTTGTACAAGTTCACTCTACAGAATTAGTTTATAATTAGGTCACCATGGGATATTTGGCATAAGTCTTCCTTTGAGAATCCAAACTTGACCAAACTTGCGGAGTTAGAAAGAGGAATTAAAGGGCTATTGCAAGACGAGATTTTAGATATTCAAGATCCGCAGTTACAGAGATACAATAGATTCAATATCGAGACCTTACAAAGTGAAGAAAAAGGTGTGTAGTTTTTTTTTTTTATTTTGCATAAGATTGGTTTGAGAATTTAGTTTGAAGGAATTCAAAGGGATTAGTGAAGAATTATTAGCATTAATTAATGCCCCAAAGAAAGAAAATAGAAACACCTAGTAAGCAACCTGAAATCTCTAACATGACTCATGAAGAAGTGGAAGAAATCCAACATGATATATCAAAATTACAATACCAAGAACTAAAGGTAAATGAAGCCAAGATGAATGCCATGGAAGCTAATATGAATGGCTTGCAAGTTAAGATGGAAGCTAAGATGGATGGCATGGAAGCTAAGATGGATTGAATGGAAGCTAAGGTGAATGGCAAGGACGATAAGATGGAAGAATTAAAGATAGATTTGAACAAATTGCTAGAAGAAATGGTCACTAATGGTGAAATGGTAGTAAAGGAAACTCATGATGAGAACAAAATAAATGTTAATCATGATTACATAGACTCTAATGTTGAATTGAAGATCCACCATGTTACAAAAGTCAATATGAGGAAGTTTGATGACAAGGATCCCAAAACATGGATACCACAAATGGAGAAATTTTTTGATCTCCATAATGTGCAAAAAACACAAAAGGTAAGTATTGCAACTTTAGATTTGGAACCAAATCAGTTTGTATGGTATCAATTGCTTTGTTCTCGTAAACAAATTGTCACTTGGGAAATTTTTACGGAAGAAATGATAGCACATTATGAGGAGACAAAAAGAAACACATTTTTTAGCCAATAGATAAATCTCAAACAAAAGGGTTTAATGATGAAGCACATTGGGGACTTCCAAAAATTGAACATAAGGGTAGAATATATTCCAGAGGAGCATAGGATTGATGTGTTCATATGGACTTTAAAGATAGTATCCGACATGAGGTTCACCTTTGTGAACCCAATTCATTGGAGAAGGCATTCAAGTTAGCAAGAAAAATGGAAAGAAAAATTATGGCAACCATGAAGCCTACCACCCATAACTATAAATATGGAAGTGGTGTTGCCCTTATCCTTCCACAACCTACAAGGTTGGAACGACAACAATTGGAAGAAGAAAGAGAAAAAGGGCTTTGTTACAGTTGTGATAGCAAGTACACTAAAGGTGATAAGTGTGCTAAGAAGAAATTATTCTACATAAATTGTGAAGAGGAGGAAGAAAAGGAACAAGAAATGTCAAAAGAAGAGGATATACTCCAGGAAAAAATCCTAGATAGAGAAGAAATGAATCCGACCATATCTTGTAATGCATTGGCTATAATTACCACTCCTCAAACTATCAATATAGAAGGACATATCAATAAGAAAAAGGTAATAGTGTTGATTGATTCTGGAAGTACCCATAATTTTATTCATTGTAAGATAGCAAAGGAATTGAATCGCTTCCTATATCCAACACCAAAGTGTTAAGTGATGGTTGCAAGTGGAGGAACCATAACCTTCTCTGGAAAGTGCGATAATATCAAGATATCCATGGGAGAATATGTATTGAATAGCCCAATGCTTTCCATTCCAATGGGTGGTGCTGATGTTGTACTAGGATTCCAATGGCTACAATCCTTGGGTACAATAGCTTTTAATTTTCAAGAAATTTTCATGATATTTCGTGTGAAAGAAAAGGAAGTTAAATTAAGGGGTATTGCAGGAAAAATGGGAAAGATAATCATCTATAATGGTATCACAAAGCTTCTAAAGAAGGAAAAACTATAATTACACAATTATGTTTGTTGGAGGTCCCCACATCGAAATCATCTATTTCTCTAGATCTCCAAAAAGTATTGGAAAATCGTTCAAAGGTATCTGAGACTCCCAAAGGTATCCCACCCATTCGTGATCATGATCATGCTATTCATTTGATTTTAGGAAGTGTTCCTCCAAACACCAGGCTATACAAATATCCCTATGCCTAAAAGAGTGAAAATGAACGTATGGTTTTAGAAATGCTAGAGGCTGGTATAATTCAACCTAGTCAAAGTTCTTTCTCTGCTTGAGTAGTATTGGTGCACAAGAAGGATGGATGATGGTGCATGTGTCCGGATTATAGGGAGATCAACAAGCTCTGTATTAAAGATAAATTTCCCATTCCTCTCATTGATGAATTATTGTATGAATTGCATGGATTAATTTACTTCACCAAGTTGGATCTTCGTTTAGGATATCATCAAATCAGAATGAAGATAGAAGACATTCCACAAACAACATTTAGAACTCATGAGGGTCATTATGAATTTTCGGTCATGCCTTTTGGCCTTACCAATGCACCTTCTACATTTCAAGGTTTGATGAATTCCATTTCAAACCCTTCCTTAGAAAATTTGTGTTAGTATTTTTTGATGATATACTAATCTACAACAAGTCTTGGAAGGATCATGTTGGACATGTTGACAGGGTGCTCAAACTATTGGAGGAGAAAAAATTATATGAAAAAAGCTCCAAATGTTTCTTTGGGGTACAAGAGGTGGAATATCTGGGTCATATTATATCTCATGAAGGTGTTAAGGTAGACACTAGCAAAATTAAAGCCATTAAGGAATGGAAAATCCCCACATCCATAGAGCATTTGCGAGGATTTCTAGGGTTGACATGGTATTATTGCATGTTTGTGAAGAATTATGGGAGAATAGCAGCACCTCTAACAACATTATTGAAAAACAATGCATTTTCATGGAATCCAAAAGTAACAAAGTCCTTCGAACATCTTAAAGAGGAAATGTGCCAAGCACTGGTCTTAGCTACGCTGGACTTCAGAAAAACCTTTATTGTGGAATGTGATTCTTCAAGAAATGGAATTGGTGTTGTTTTAATGGAAGATGAAAGACCCATTACTTTCAAAAGTCATCCAACCAAGGGAAAGTATTTATGCAAAGCTATTTATGAGAAGGAAATATTGGAAATACTACATGCGCTTAAGAAATGGCGACCGTACCTAATGGGAAGACACTTTAAGGTAAAATGGATCATGATAGTCTTAAATACTTTTTAGAACAAAGACTACCCTCTGAAGAGCAACAAAAATGGGTCCCAAAGATGTTGGTTTATGACTTTGAAATCATCTACAAAAAAGGAAAGAAAAATGTTGTGGCAGATGCACTCTCAAGAAAGGAAGAGGATGTGGAAGCATTGTTATGCACCATTTCTATTATCCAACCAGACTTGATAAACGAAGCAAGGGAGGAAGGGAAGAATGATGAGGAAGTGTGGGCACTCATTCGGAAGCTACAACAAGATCCCAGTACATCTCATACATTTAGCTCGAAAAATGATTTGTTATGGTACAAAGATTGACTATACCTATGTAAGAATTCCTGAATCAAACAAAATATACTTATGGAATTGCTCACTTCTCCCTTAGGAGGGCACTTAGGATTTTTAAAAACTTACAACAGGGTTAAGAAGGAATTTTTTGGGATGGCCTTAAATTGGATATTCAAAAGTTTGTGGCAGAATTTTTTGTTTGCCAACAAAATAAATTTGAAACAATTAAGACCCTAGGTTTATCCATTCCAAGCCAACATTGGGAGGAGGTTTCAATGGATTTTGTCGTAGGTTTACCCAAGTCTGATGGAAAGAGTGTCATCATGGTGGTATTTGACATACTTACCAAGTATGCACACTTTTGTGCATTATCACATCCATTTAAAGCCAGTACAACTTCTACTGCATTTATGGAAACAATTCAAAAGCTACATGGAAACCCAAATATTATTGTAAGCGAAAAAGATCCCATTTTCACTGGAAATTTTTGGACATAATTATTTTCTTGTCTCGGTACTCAGTTAGCTCATATCTCATCTTATCATCCTCAACTTTTTAGGAAACTTAAGATAGTAAACAAATGTTTGGAAGGATATCTTCATTGCTTTGTATCTGATAAACAGACACAATGGGTCAAATGGTTGCCTTTGGATGAATGGTGGTTTAACACTTCCTTCCATACAGAAGCAAAAATGACCCCATGTATGGATCTTTATGGATATCATCCACCATCCACAACATCATATTTAAGAGAAAATTCTAAAGGTTCAAGTAGTGGAACATCACATCGAGCATCAACAACAAGTCCTCCAACTCTTAAAGGATAACCTCACGTTGGCATAAAATAGAATGAAACAATAGGTAGATCAACATCACAGAGAAAGAAGTTTTGATATAGGTGATTGGGTATTCCTACGGCTACAACTATATAAATAAATGTCCCTCAAGCAAGCTAAGAAGGATAATAAATTATCACCAAAGTATTATGGTCCATACAAGGTGTTGCAAAATATCAGTACTATGGCATACAAATTGGAGCTTCTTGCAGCTTTTCGAGTGCACACAGTTTTGTTTAAAGAAGGTTATAGGTGAGAAGCTCCTAGTTCAAACAATATTGCCAGAACTTGATGAGGAAGGAAAAATCATATTGGAACCAGAAGCAGTCATAGAAACAAGAACTCGACAACTATGAAATCAATCAATTTTAGAGTATGTCATCAAGTGGAAGAACTTATCTAATAAAGATTCCACATGGGAGGATGAGAATTTTATATAGAAGCATCGATAACTACTCAAGAGTTGAGGAAAATGATTTTATGAAGGAGAGATCCATGCTAGGCCCCTATAGTACTAGTGATTCCCCCATTACTATTGTCATTGTATCCATTATTGTTATTATTGTGCCCCTATTGTCCCCATATTATTATTAGTATGTCCCATAGAAACCCACTACTATTATTTTTGTGCCCTTATGTTCTTACTGTTATGTCGACTTGATTATATTATGACCCATTAGACTCCTATATATAGAAGGGAGGTTCAATCATTTGTATCATCCAAGAATTGTTCATTTGTGTAATGTAAAGGAGGTTTCCCCCTTGAAGAGGCCGAATTCTAAGGTGTTGATATATCTTTTCTATCTTTTTGTGAGCTGGTTTCCTAATACACTTATTTTGGTGATGCATGGCATACATTCTCAAACCTTCCTCTAAAATTGTATTCACTCTTTATATTGGGCTATTTGTCTAAGGATGAGAAATAGTACTGAACAATACCTATGTTCTAAAAACAAGAAACAATGGATTCCAAAACTTGGAAGTGAAGTTAGCATTTCGATCTGATATAATCTTCTTACACACAACATGTAGCCTAAATATTTCCTTCATGGATATACAGGCTATAGCAATAGCTTTGTGAGTGGACTTGATGACTATGAAGTGAATTTCATTCCTTAGCTTGTCCACCACCACCATAATGGAAACATGTTTCACTATTTTTGGTAAGCCTGTAATGAGGTGCATGGATATGAATTTCCATTCCCACTTAGGGATTGGGATTGGTTACAACAATCCTGGTGGATGCCTACATTCTACCTTTCCTTGATGGTATTCTAAACACCTGGCAATTTATTAAATAACATCCTTCTTCAATCTAAGCCAATAATACATTTTCATTATGGTTGTTCTCATCTTTAGTTAACTAGGATGACCTCATTAATATCTTTTGTGAAAATCTGCCATGGTGATCCTCCTTAGATGTAATTCTCGTGGCCCCCAACCGAGCAATGATACAAACAACCAAATCTTGGGTATTGCAAAAATTTCAGCGGAATCTCATAAACCCTAGCACTTTCCCAAACCACGACTCATCTCTAGAGCCCCTATATTTTCCATTTAATACACATTTTTTCCTCTAATTTCATATACTAGAGCTACCATGATTTATACTTGTACCTATCATTAGCGTGCAAATTCATACAATGAAATTTTGCATACACAACCCATATAACACCCAACACACATATATTAAGTTAGCCATTATTCATAATAATTCATATATGCATACAGGAATATAAATTATCATTCACATAATATATAACATACTAGGGTTTGATGGAATTATTTTCGTTTATGGAAAAGGAGAAAGATGAGTAGCAAGGTATATAGGAGCAGCACGATATGAAGTAGTAGAAAAGGAGTAGCAAAAAGTGATATGGCATATTCAAAAAGCAGCAAGAGATGAAGATTATGGCAAAGGAACAAGAAATTAGCAATAACATATCTGGTATTGATGCTTGCATGTGTTGTGAATTTATCCTTTCATGTGTTATGTGTTGCATGATTTGAAGACTAGTTTGTTGGAGAAAATTGTTGTGATGTAATGCAAGACACCATAACAGAAAAGGAAATACTCCATGACAACAAAGACAAGGCTACTGAGACTGTTAGGTCCCTATAAAACTAGTGATTCCCCTATTAATATTGTCTTTGTATCCCTTATTGTTATTTTTGTGCCCCTATTGTCCCCATATTGTTATTATTGTGCCCCATAGAATCCCACTATTATTATTTTTGTTCCTTTATATTATTATTGTTAGGTCAACTTTGGTTATATTGTGACTCCTTCGACTCCTATATATAGAAAGGAGGTTTTGTCATTTGAATCATCAAAGAATTGTTCATGTAAAGGAGGTTGCCCCCCTTGAAGAGCCTTATTTCTAAGGTGTTGATCTATCTTTTCTATCTTTTTGTGAGCCCGTTTCATAACATTTGGTATCAGAGCTTTTGATTCTAGGGTTTTGTTGCTCCAAACAGGTCATCGTGGAATTTTAACTATAACTTTTTTCTGCGTCATTTAAGAAGCTAAATGAAAACCCATTTGAGACAAAATCTCATTGAACCTCGGGCTCGAAATTTAGATCTTGTCTTGCTATATTTTTGGAGATATAATCTAAGGAAGTTAGGGTTTTGGCAGACCCCCGAATTACATTCCAAAGAGGTGACCTTGGGAAAATCGTCATAGATTTCGCTCTGAGCATCGGATTGAATTTTCGTAAGAAGTTACAGAAAGAGGATGGACTATAGTTGTTTTGGGTATCATTTTCCAAACCTAAGGTTAAAATAGTGACCTGTGGCACATCGTACAAGTCCGTTCTACTGAATTAGTCCATACTCAGGTCATTGTGGGAGATTTGGCATAACTATTCATTGAGGAATCCAATCCTGATCAAACTTGCGGGGTTAGAAATATTGCTCAGAGGGTTACCGCAGGAAGAAATTTCAGACCTTGGAGATCCACAATTGTAGAGATACATCATATTCAATATCGAGCTCCTACAAAGTGAAAAAAGGTGTGTAGCTTTTCTAAAATTTTTGCATAAGCTTGGTTTGAAAAATTAGTTTGAAGGAATTCAAAGGGAATAGTGAAGCATTATTATTGGTAATTGATGCCTCGAAGAAATAAAATGGAAACCCCTAGTAAGAAACCTGAAAGTTCTAGCATGACTCATGAAGAAGAGGAGGAAATGCAACATGATATATCAAAATTATAGACCAAGTGCAACAAATTTCACTTGCACAAAAAGTAACAAAAGATAAGATGGGTGGTTTAAAGAAAGACGTAGAAGCTAAGATGTATGGCATGGAAGCTAAGATGGATGGTTTAAGGAAATGTGTAGAAGCTAAGATGATTGATGTGGAAGCTAAGATGGACGGCGTGGAAGCTAAGGTGGATGATTTAAAGAAAGGCATGGAAGATTTGAAGACAAATTTGAAGACAAATTTGACAATGTTTCTACAAGAAATGCTTACTAATGGCGAAAGGGTAGTAGAGGAAACTCATGATGAGAAAAAAATAAATTTTAATCATGATTTCATAGACTCTAACGTTGGATCAAAGAACCACCATGTTTCAAAGATTGATATGAGGAAGTTTGATGGCAATGATCCTGGAACATGAATACTACAGATGGAACAATTTTTAAATCTCCATAATGTGCAAAACACACAAAAGGTATGCATTGCAACTTTATATTTGGAACCAAATCAGCTTGTATGGTATCAATGGTTTTTCTCTCGTAAAAAAATTGTCACTTGGGCTATTTTTACGAATGAAATGATAACACATTATGAGGATATAAAAAGCAACACTTTTTTTAGACAATTAATAAATCTCAAACAAAAGGGTTCAATGATGGAGCACATTGAGGACTTCCAAAAATTTAATATAAGGGTAAGAGATATTCTAGAGGAGCATAGGAATGATGTATTCATAGGGACATTAAAAGATATCCTCCAACATGAGGTTCGCCTTTGGGAAGTAAATTAATTGAGAAGGCATTCAGTTTGGCAAGAAAAATGGAAAGCAAAATTATGGCAACAAGGAATCCTACCACTCACATTCATAAAGATGGAAGTGTTGCTGCCCCTACCCATCCAAAACTTATAAGGTTGACACCACAACAATTGGAAGAGAAAAGAGCAAAAGGACTTTGTTACAGTTGTGATAGAAAATACACTAAAGGTCATAAGTTTGCCGAGAAGAAATTATTTTACATAGATTGTTGAAGAGTAAGGAGAAAAGTAGAAAGAAACGTCAAAAGAAGAGGATACAGACCAGAAACGAACCCTAGAAAAAGAAGAAATGAATCCGACCATATCGTGTAATGCATTGGCAAGAATTACCACTCCTCAAGGTATTAATAAAGAAGGGAATATCAGGAAGAAAAAGGTAATATTGTTGAATTATTCGAGAAGTACCCAAAATTTTATTCAATGTAAAATAGCCAAGGAATTGAATTGCTTCCTATATCCAGCACTAGAGTGTTAAGTGATGGTTGCAAGTGGAGGAAACATAAATTGCTAAGGAAAGTGCCATAATATCAAGATATCCATGGGAGAATATGTATTGATTAACCCAATTCTTTCCATTCCAATGGGTGGTGCTGATGTTGTACTAGGAGTCCAATGGCTACAACCTTTGGGTACAATAGCTTTTAATTTTCAAGAACTTTTCATGAAATTCTCTTCAGAAGGAAAGGAAGTTGAATTAAGAGGTATCGTAAGGAAACCAGGAAATATAATCAGCTCTAACGGAATGACAAATCTTCTAAAGAAAGAATAATGAGGCATAATTTTACAGTTATGTTCACTAGAGTTTCCCAAATCGAAATCATCCATTTCTCTAGATCTCCAAAAAGCCTTGGAAAATCATTCAAAGGTATTTGAGACTCCCAAAGGCATCCCACATATTCGTGATCATGATCATGCTATTAATTTGATTCTAAGAAGTGTTCCTCCAAACATCAGGCATGTTATCACCTGGATTGAACCTCAGGTTGAAGGGATGCAAGCCAGGGTAACCACAAACCACACTTAGCCAAATAGATAGCCCTACTAGGCCAAGAGAGGGCTCTCTCCATAAGGATCTCAACCAAAATGACTGGATTGGGTAAAGGATATTAGGCTAGGTATAGTAGCATGAAATTTTTGGTTGGATTTTGAAGGGGTTTTACCAGATCAGGAGGAGCTGAATAGTTTAGGTCTAGGGAACTAGGTTAGAATTGCAGGGTGTTCAATGGGGCAAGGTAGGCATAGACTTTAGAACTAAAGAGATTGATGGGGTGATATGTTTTAGACTGGTGAGAATCTAAGAAGGGCATGTGAAAACCATGAATCCTTCCTAGACTGTAGAAAACATGAAATAGTGAATTGTTTCCCAAGGCAGTGCGCTGATGCAATGAATTCTGCCTATCAAACTTGAAAACATTCAACTAGAAGAAAATAAATGATTGTTGGCATACATAAAACATATAAACATGTAATCACAGAATAATAAATTGTACTAAACTCCATACCACGTGGATCCCATAAAAATAGTTGCAATTCTTATTAATCTCCTACCAAACTGCTTACAAAAGATGTACAATCAAGGTCTGAGCATCCAGTTGAGTCCAACCATTTACCATGAGAAATAAGAAGAAGATATAGAGATTATTTCAACCTCATCCCATCCTCAAGGCTCTAATCCCTAAGATTAGGAGCTAATCTAACTAATACTGAACAAAAAACGGGAATATAGGCATCATCAACAACTTGCCTCTAAAAGTGAAAAACTTATTCATTTGAGCTCAAACTAACTTCTAAAGCAATTAATAAACCCTCTATCACTATTTATATATCATAATTGCATGCAAATTCATCATTTACAATAGTAAATAATCCACCATGAGAGAGAATCCATGATTACAGTAAAAAAACTGGAAAAATAACAACCCTGAGCAAAACTGCCAAAAGTGCAACACCATTTTTAGGTCCCTTTTGGAGTCCTTCTTAGCATCCCAATTGAGCCCATGATAGCTCATTGGAAATATATTCAATTCTTATTTCGAAAACACCTGGAATTTCTGAATCTGAAGCTCATTTGACCCCTCAAAACTTGATTCTTCCAACACTGCTTCTGTGTGTCCAAAAAGTGGCAGAAAGGTCATTTTTCTGGTATTTTTTGAAATTTTGGTTTACTAGTTCTACCCCAAAAAATTTGAAAATTGGTAGGGTGCATATCCTCATTGCTCTGAATCCAAAAATGCAAACCATTTCTTTAATGGGTGCCCCTAGGAAAAGCGTAGCGCCACCGTAATTTTCGTGTGTATTGAAATCCAAAATTTGCAAATGACAAAATTTGCTCCAAATTTCCCCAAAATTGGTGAGAAGCACCAGCGTCATGTGCTTTGATGAGCTAAGGAAGCTTCAGCCACCATCCTAACTCTATCCTCCTCCTTTTTGGATTTCAAGGCCCACCTTAGCCTAGTTTTCATTCTCTTGACCCTCATATTGCAAATCTTGTTTCAGGTCCTATAATGATAGGCCATGTGTCTGATCATCTGATTATCTTTGTTGGCCTTCCGTAGAAGCTTCTCAAGGTGGAGGTTGACTCTTTCAAGCCAAGTCTCCCTATCATATTCAAACTCCTGCTCGATAGGAGTCAAAGTGACTTGTTCTTCTTTGCCACTTTGTCATTTCAGCTTGAGAATTTCTAGCTCCATGAGGACTTGTTTGTCACTCAGTTGTTTGTTTTCTTGCTCCAAGTATGTAATCACATATTTTCCCCTCTCCAAATTGTCCTCCAAAGCTTTCACTTGAGCTTCTCTTTCCCGTATGATGATTTCTTTGATGGTTTCTTCGTCCTCAGCCTCTAAGTCAATGATTTCAACCCCATGACATGTATAACACTACTCTAGCTCATCATGCTGAGTCAATTAAAAGTCCCTTCCCTCCTCATCATCAAGACTCTGCTCTGGCATCTTTTCCTTGCCTTTGTGCAGCTGCTACACCTATACTTGTTGTGTCAATGAAGAAGGCAAAGCCCCTTCCACATCCTGTGGAGCTAGCATTTGCCTATAAGTTGATGAAGAAGGCAAGGCCCCTTCCACATCCTATGGAGAAAACACTTACCTATCTGCAAATAATAATCTCCTAGTGCCCCTATGATATGTCATCTAAACGAACACCCCATTGGTTCTTGTCTCCTTGGCCTCCTCGTCTATTTTTACTTGGCTAGAAGTTCCTCCTGCTTCTTGAGACATTGGTGGAGGAATTTTAGGATCCGTGAAGATCTCATGAGAAATAAGGATCTCCCAAGAGATGTTAAGGAGACTGAGATGATGTAACACAATGACCTTGATCAAGGAGTAATGATAAAGACTACTCATGTGCTGAGCGTATGGCTTCCTTTGGACAATATAAGCCATCTTCTCAATACTCCTGAACAAGCAGTAAGGGAGGTTTAACATCCTCACCCTGGTAAAATGCATGAGGAACCTGATGTGATAAGTGTATAGCCTGGAGAATCTGCCCTCACAAGTGGAATACTTCATGATGATTTTCATTATGGGGACATACTTCTTCTCAAGAAATCTGAAAGGAAATAGTCTCTTCACCTCATTTCTGTACTAGGGTTTGATATAAGGTTCATAATAGTACTCATCTAGTTCCTAACACTTGAACCACTTCTACCCTACATTAGGAATCTTGGTGGCATCTGAAATGATGGAAGATGAAATGGTGAAAGTTACCACAACAAGAGTCACCCTGTTATCCCGAAGATGGGCTGCAAAAAGTCTAGTGACCTCCAGGTGATATTGAACTCTCTCTACTTGTTCACAAAATTCATAGCAGCCAGGGTATCTGAAACATGTGACAGCCAACTCAGAGGCCTGCAATTCCCTAAGGTTTGATGGTTCTTCTCTGATAATCCTACCTCCCTTGTGTGGTTTTCTTAGTTGCATGGCTCTATCTGCTGAAGTGTCACTACCTATGTTCTCCTCCTCATAGTCTCGGTCTTCCAGGTCCATGTTTGCGAGGATGAGGTATATGGAAATGAGGAATGAGGGGATAGAAGATGAGCTTGTGGCTAGGAAATGAATGGAGGAGTAGGAAATGAGAGGGAGGGTTTTGTTTTCTTGAGATTTGCACTTGGGGAAGAGGGACAAAGGGGAATGCGAATGATATGGAATAGTGGTAAAGGGGAAAAGGGAAAGGGTGATAGTGAAATAGGGATAGGGGAATTTTAGGACTGTAGGGCTGGGTGCTAGATGAATAGTAAGGATTTAAGGTCTAAGCATCATTAGGGAGATTTTAGGGTTTGATATTAAAGATGGCAAATGATGCTTATAACTTAGATTTTCAAATCAAAACCAAGGTGAGGGATATTTACTTACCTGTGAAGATGGAGAGCAAGAGAAATCTTGAAGTTTTCTTGAGGGTTTGGAGGTTTATGGGCTCTCTTGCTAAAAACGCAGCGCCAGCGCTCAGAAGCGCGGCGCTAGGAGAAAAGTGCAATGCCTGTGTTAATTTGCACTAGGAAAATCAGGAAAAAGCACAGCGTCGATCTCCAAAAGTGAAGCGCTAGTCTACTTCAGCCAAAAGCGCAGTGCCACTCTGCCAAAAGTGTGGTGTCCGACTTTCTTCACTCTAAATCACTCAAGCTTGTCTTCTTTTCTCACCTTTTCACTCCTTTCTTGGCAAATGATGATAATGAATTTAAAAATGAAATGTGAGGGCTTAAATGGGAGTGGATTTTGATTTTTCACTTGAAAAACCCACTTTTCTAATGTTTCTTGTTCTTCTTTAAAACTCTATTTTAATGCCTTTTTCTTCTTTTTGTCTTTGCAGGTGGATAAATGCTCAATTTGACTTGATTTTTGTAGTTTTCTTTGTCTTGCAGGAAGGAGAAATGCTCTGGTGCAGCTAACATCAATTATTACATATAGGGACTTATAATTACATATGAAATACAAATAAGCTTAAAATACTCTGTTTTCACCTCAGAAACATGTTTTTGAGGTGAAAATTACATTAGGTTAAAAGATAATAACTCAGTAGCTATGACATACAAACCATCATGCTTGATTTATCAATCACCCTCATACACTTGTTGGCCTTTATTTACACTTTAAAATCAAACTTTTTACCTTGGTGGTGAAATCCTAAGACCTAATGAAATCATGCCCTATGACCTAATGAAATGATGACTGCAGATTGATCATGAAACCATAATTGAAGACAACATAAAGAAGGATCAACAAGTATACTCTACAAGGTAAAAATATAGATTTTCTGAAGAGAGGACAACCATTAGTGGATCAATATGTCATGACCTAATGGAATGATGCAAAATTTTCAGTATGGGACCCCTAAAATGAAAATGCAAAGAGCGAATTTTGATCCGTGATGGAAGTATGCAGATACTGACACTAATAAGGCCTTACAGATATCCCTATGTCCAAATGAGTGAGATTGAACATATGGTTGCAGAAATGCTAGAGGCTGGTATAATTTAAGCTAGTTAAAGTTTTTTCTCTACTCGAGTAGTATTGGTTTACAAGAAGGATGGATCATGGCAAATGTGTCCAGATTATAGGGAGCTCAACAAGCTCACTATTAAAGATAAATTTCCCATTCGTGTCATTGATAAATTGCATGGATCAATTTACTTGACCAAGTTGGATGTTTGTTCAGGATATCATCAAATTAGAATGAAGAATGAAGACATTCCAAAAATAGCATTTAGAAATCATGAGGGTAATTATGAATTTTTGGTCATGCCTCTTGGCCTTACTAATGCACCTTCTACATTTCAAGGTTTGATGAATTCCATTTTCAAACCCTTCCTTAGAAAATGTGTTAATATTTTTTGATGATATACTAATCGACAACAAGTCTTGGAAGGATCCTGTCCAACATGGTGCTCAAACTATTGGAGGCGAAACAATTATATGTGAAAATCTCCAAATGTTTCTTTGGAGTACATGAGGTGGAATATCTCGGTCATATTGTATCTTATGAAGGTGTTAAGGTAGACCCTAGAAAAATTTAAACCATTAAGGAATGGAAAATCCCCACATCCATAAAGAATCTATGAGGATTTCTTGGGTTGATAGGGTATTACCGCAAGTTCATTAAGAACTATGGGAGAATAGTAGCACCTATAACAACATTATTAAATAAAGATGCTTTTTCATGGACTCCAAAAGCAATGAAGGCCTTTGAATATCTTAAAGAGGCACTGTGCCAAGCACCAGTCTTAGCCACATCGGACTTCACAAAAACCTTTATTATGGAATGTGATGCCTCAAGAAATGGAATTAGTGCTTTTTTAATGCAAGAAGAAGGACCCATTTCTTTCAAAAGTCATCCAATCAAAGGAAAACATTTACACAAAGCTATTTATGAGAAGGAAATGCTAGCAATACTACATGCACTTAAGAAATGATGACCCTACGTGATGGGAAGACATTTCAAGGTAAAAACAGATCATGATAGTCTTAAATACTTTTTAGAACAAAGATTACCTTTAGAAGAGTAGAAAAAATGGGTCACAAAGATGTTGGGTTATGACTTTGAAATCATCTACAAAAAAGTGAAGAAAAATGTTATGGCAGATGCACTCTCAAGAAAGGATGAGGATGTGGAAGCATTTCTTTACACCATTTCCATTATCCAACCAAATTGGATAAATGAAGCAAGGGATGAATCTAAGAATGACGAGGAAGTTTGGGCACTCATTCAAAAGATACAACAATATCCCAGCATATCTTATAGATTTAGCTGGAAAAAGGATTCATTATCGTACAAGGATCAGTTATACCAATGTAATAATTCACAACTCAAACAAAAGATTCCTAGGGAATTACACACCTCTCCCTTAGGAGGGCACTTAAGATTTCTATGGATGGCCTTAAACCAGATATTCAAAATTTTTTGGCAGAATTTTGGTTTGCCAAAAAAATAAAGTTGAAACAATTAAGACCCCAGGATTATTACAACCTTTATCCATTCCAAGTCATTGTTGGGAGGAGGTCTCAATGGATTTTATCATAGGTTTACCCAAGTCTAAAGGAAAGAGTGTTATCATGGTGGTAGTTGACAGACTTACTAGGTATGCAGAATTATGCGCATTATCTCATCCATTTAAAGTGAGTATAGTTTCTACTGCATTTATTGAAACATTTCAAAATCTGCTTGGAAACCCAAATATTATTGAAAATGATAGAGATCCCATTTTCACTCGAAATTTTTGGACATAATTATTTTCTTGTCTTGGTACTCAGTTAGCTCATAGTTCATCTTATCATCCTCAATCTGATGGGAAATATGATATAGTAAACAAATGTTTGGAAGGATATCTTTGTTTCTTTGTATTTGATAAACAAACATAATGGGTCAAATGGTTGCCTTTCGCTGAATGGTGGTATAACACTTCCTTCCATACTGCAACAAAAATGACGCCATTTATGGCACTTTATGGATATCATCCACCATCCATCACATCATATGTAATAGAAAATTCTAAGGTTAAAGCAGTGAAATATCACATTGCACATCAGCAACAAGTTCTCCAACTCTTAAAGGATAACCTCACCTTGGCACAAAATAAAATGAAACAACAGGAAGATAAACATCGCAACGAAAGAAGTTTTGATGTAGGTGATTGGGTATTCCTACGATTACAACCATATAAACAAATGTCCCTTAAGAAATCTAAGAAGGATAATAAATTATCACCAAAGTATTATGGTCCATACAAGGTGTTGCAAAAGATAGGTACTATGACATACAAATTGGAGCTTCCTGCAACTTCGCGAGTGTACTTAGTTTTCCATGTCTCATGCTTAAAGAAGGTTATAAATGACAAGCTTCCAATTCAAACAATATTGTCAGAAGTTGATGAGGAAGAAAAATCATATTGGAACCTAAAGCAGTAAAAGAAACAAGAACTTGACAGCTACGAAATCAATCAATTTTAGAGTATCTCATCAAGTGGAATAACTTACTCGTTGAATATTCCACGTGGGAGGATGAGAATTTTATACATAAGCATCCAGAAGCCTTGAGGACAACACTTTTTTGGAATGAGAGGGGCATTTTAGGTCCCTATAATACTAGTGATCCCCACATTACTATTGTCGTTGTATTCCTTAATATTATTGTTGTGCCCCTATTGTCCCAATATTGTTATTATCGTGCCCCATAGAATCCCACTATTATTATTTTTGTGCCTTTATATTATTATTGTTAGGTCGGCTTTGGTTATATTGTGACCCCTTAGATTCCTATATATAGAAAGGAGGTTTTTTCATTTGAATCATCAAAGAATTGTTCATTTGAGTAATGTAAAGAAGGTTTCCCCTCGAGGAGGCTTATTTATAAGGCATTGATCTATCTTTTCTATATTTTTTCTATATTTTTGTGAGCTGGTTTCATAACGGAGACAATGACATGAACGTTTTGTGATACAAGTCCAATGAAAAGGAAAATATATTGTAGAGATTATTGTGATGCCTTAATGGAAAATGTTTTTATTGACCATGAGGAATGAATGCTCAATTATATAGTCATATGTTATTCCTATAATGTTACATGATGTTGGAATTATGTTGATGAATTTAATCATTACATGTGGATGAAAATGATATTGGGTGAATAATTTATTTTTATCTTCTAACATTGAAAATATGAAGAGTTTGGAATCGAATGAGTGGAAGGCAAAGAGTGAAGCCTATTCCCTTCATATTCTTATGTGGTATACGAACAACCAACAAAATATCCTTATAAAAGATGTTATTTTGGAAGGAAATTAAGAGTTAGAGAGTTGAATAATGTGTGAGAGTTGATTGAGATGTTATTCCTTAGTTACGTGGAACATATGAAGCTTATGTGAAGCAGATTTAAAGGGAAGAAGAGGAAGAAATAAACTTGGAGATATGTAGAATTTATGACAAGGTAAACTAGCACATTATTGTTTTGTGTGGGTTGTAGCCTATAGAGAAATTATGGTTATTGGAGCTTCCTTGCATGTTGCAATTTACAAAAATTTTAGGTAGATACCTCCTATAGGTTGGAAACTACAACAAATGAGATGTAATAAAGAAGTGGGAGCTTTCCTTTTCATCACAACAATAGAAAAATAGTGGTTTTCTCCCTTTATGATTTTCCACTTATATATGTTGTTAATGTGTGTGGTTATTATGTGTTCATGTGATATTTTGGTTTGGTTATTACTTGTTGCTCACATATTTAATGTTTTAGTTAATGAGTTTAAAGTAAATAATTTTAATGTCCATGAATGTACTAAATTGATTCACCTTTCCCCCACCTCCTTGAGCTTAGTCAAGTTTTCATCAATTGGTATCAGAGCCAGTTTCTTTCGATGTGAGCCTAATAGCTTGAAGGTAGATGTGGTTGAATCATGGACTACCAAAGTTTTCCTATTCTTAGTGCATCCAACTATCATGAATGGAAATATAAGGTTAAAAATAAACTCATAGCTTATGGACCTAGCGTATGGAAGCCTATATGTGATGGTTACTACAAATACTCTCCCTTTATGGAAGAACAATAGTGGAATGCTAAGGTAGAATATGTTCTATATAAGAATCTTCATAATAAGGATCTTTATATAGTAATAGACTTAAATTTTACAAAACAAATCTAGGATAGATTGTAGCACATGCACGAAGGAGACACTAGTAGTTGCACTATCTAAAAGGAGAAGAAAAAGAGCAAAAATAAAAAGTATTGTCAAAAACAAAATGTTCAATCAAATGAGACCTATTCTGCACTTGATTCTCATGAAGGAAAGTTAACTAACGAAAAAATGAAACTTGAAGTAGCCTTGGTTGAAACATAAGGATTTAACAATGAGAGCATAGATTATAAGAAAATGTTGCAAATATGTGATGAAAGAGAACATAAATTCAAGGAAGAAATTGTAATCCTAATGACACAGCTTGAAGAGAAAAGGAGAACAGAGGAGATGATGAATAATTAGCTATATGAGAAAGGGTACACTGTGAAAGATTAGTGTCTAAAATTATTTCATATGGAAGAGAGTTAGATTTGAAGAACAATTTGTGTAAGAAGATAGGAGAGGAGATTGTATCCATGAAGCAATAAAAAGAAAAGAGAAGTAAATTAAAGGAAATCATAGATAAAAATGAAGTATCTGTTATGAAACCAACTCAGAAAAAAGATAAAAAAGAGAGATCAACGCCTTAGAATTCAGCCTCTTTGAGGGGGAAACCTCTTTTACATTACACAAATGAACGATTCTTGGATGATTCAAATCACAAAACCTCCTTTCTATATATAGGAGTCTAAGGAGTCACAATATAACCCAGCCGACCTAACAATAATAATATAAAGCCACAAAAATAACAATAGACAGATTCTATGGGGCACAGTAATAACAATATGGGGACAATAAGGGCACAACAATATTAATAAGGGACACAACTACAATAGTAATGGGGTAATCACTAGTATTATAGGGACCCAACATGCCCCTCTCCTTCAAAAAATTGTTGTCCTCAACGCTTGAGTAGTTCTGGATGCTTCTGTATAAAACACTCATCCTCCCATGTGGAATCTTTAGCAGATAAGTTCTTCCACTTGATAAGATACTTTGAAATTGATCAATTTCGTAGCTATCGAGTTCTTGTTTCTGTGACTGCTTCTAGTTCCAATATAATTTTTCCTTCCTCGTCAAGTTCTGGCAATATTCTTTGAATTAGGAGCTTGTCGCCTATAACCTTATTTAAACATGAAACATGGAAAACTGGGTGCAATTGAGAAGCTGTAGGAAGCTCCAATTTGTATGCCATAGTACCAATCTTTTGCAACACCTTTTACGGACCATAATACTTTGGTGATAATTTATTATCCTTCCTAGCTTGCTTGGGGGGACATTTTCTTATATGGTTGTAGCCGTAGGAATACCCAATCACCTACATCAAAACTTCTTTCACTGCGATGTTGATCTGCCTGTTGTTTCATTCTATTTTGGGCCAACACAAGGTTATCCTTTAAGAGTTGGAGGACTTGTTGTTGATGTTTGATGTGATGTTCCATTGCTTGAACCTTAAAATTTTCTCTTAAATATGATGTGATAGATGGTGGCTGATATCCATAAAGTGCCATAAATGGGGTCATTTTTGTTGTTGTATGGAAGGAAGTGTTATACCACCATTCAGCCAGAGGCAACCATTTGATCCATTGTGTCTGTTTATCAGATAAAAAGCAACAAATATATCCTTCCAAACATTTGTTTACTATCTCATTTTGCCCATCAGATTGAGGATGATAAGATGAGCTATGAGCTAACCGAATGCCAAGACAAGAAAATAATATTGTCCAAAAATTTCCAGTGAAAATGGGATCTCTGTCACTTACAATAATCTTTGGGTTTCCATGTAGCTTTTGAATTGTTTCCATAAATGCAGTAGAAACTGTACTAGCTTTAAATGGATGTGATAATACAGAAAAGTGTGCATACTTGGTAAGTTTGTCAACTACCACCATGATGACACTCTTTCCCTCAGACTTGGGTAAACTTGTGATAAAATCCATTGAAACCTCCTCCCAATGTTGGCTTGGAATGGATAAAGGTTGTAATAGACCCAGTGTCTTAATTGTTTCAACTTTATTTTGTTGGCAAATGAAACATTCCGCCAAAATTTTTTGAATATCTGATTTAAGGCCATCCCAAAAAAATCCCTTCTTAACCCTGCGGTATGCTTTTAAAAATCCTGAGTGCCCTCCTAAGGGAGAAGTGTGAATTTCCATCAGAGTCTTTTTTTTTAGTTGGGAACTCTTACAGAGGTATAAGCGATCTTTGTACCATAACGAATCATTTTTCCAGCTAAATGTATCAGACGTACTAGAATCTTGTTATAACTTTCGAATAAGTGCCCACACTTCTTCGTCATTCTTCCATTCCTCCCTTGCTTCGTTTATTCAATCTCGTTGGATAATAGAAATGGCACACAACAATGCTTCCACATCCTCATTCTTTCTTGAGAGTGCATCTACCACCACATTTTTCTTCCCTTTTTTGTGGATGATTTCAAAGTCATAACCCAACATCTTTGTGACCCATTTTTGTTCTAAAAAGTATTTAAGGCTATCATGATCTGTTTTTACCTTGAAGTGTCTTCCCATTAGGTATGGTTGCCATTTCTTAAGTGCATGGAGTATTGCCAACATTTCCTTCTCATAAATAGCTCTGTGTAAAAACTTTCCCTTGATTGGACGACTTTCAAAAGCAATGGGCCTTTCTTCTTGCATTAAAACAGAACCAATTCCATTTCTTGAAGCATCACACTCCACAATAAAGGTTTTTGTGAAGTCTGGTGTAGCTAAGACTGGTGCTTGACACAATGCCTCTTTAAGATGTTCGAAGGCCTTTGTTGCTTCTCGAGTCCATGAAAATGCATCTTTCTTCAATAATGTTGTTAGAGGTGCTGTTATTCTCCCATAATTCTTAGCAAGCTTGTGATTATACGCTGTCAACCCAAGAAATCCTCGTGGATGCTTTATGGATGTGGGGATTTTCCATTCCTTAATGGCTTTAATTTTGCTAGGGTCTACCTTAACTCCTTCATTAGATACAATATGACCCAAATATTCCACTTCTTGTACTCCAAAGAAACATTTGGATCTTTTTGCATATAATTGTTTCTCCTCCAATAGTTGTAGCACCCTGTCAACATGTTCAACATGATCCTCCCAAGACTTGTTGTAGATTAGTATATCATCAAAAAATACTAATACAAATTTTCTAAGGAATGGTTTGAAAATGGAATTCACCAAACCTTGAAATGTTGAAGGTTCATTGGTAAGGCCAAGAGGCATGACCAAAAATTCATAATGACCCTCATGAGTTCTAAATGTTTTTTTTGGAATGTCTTCAGTCTTCATTTTGATTTGATGATATCCTGAACAAAGATCCAACTTGGAGAAGTAAATTGCTTTATGCAATTCATCAATGAAAAGAATGGGAAACTTATCTTTAATAGTGAGCTTGTTGAGCTCCCTATAATCCGGACACATGCGCCATGATTTATCCTTCTTGTGCACTAATACTACTGGAGCAGAGAAATAACTTTAACTCGGTTGAATTATACCAGCCTCTAGCATTTCTGCAACCATACATTCAATTTCACTCTTTTGGGCATAAGGATATCTGTACGACCTCGTGTTTGGAGGAGCAATTCCTGGAATTAGATGAATAGCATGATCATGATCACGAATAGGTGGGAGACCTTTAGGAGTCTCAAATACCTTGAAATGATTTTCCAAGACTTTTTGGAGATCTGGAGAAATAGATGATTCCAATGTGGAAACATCTAGCGAACATAATTGTGCAATTACACCTCTTTGTTCCTTTTTTAGAAGCTTTGTCATACCACTAGAGCTGATTATCTTTCCTGGTTTCCCTGCAATACCCCTTAATTCAACTTCCTTTCCTTCCACAGAAAATTTCATGAAAATTTCTTGAAAATTAAAAGCTATTGTACCCAAGGATTGTAGCCATTAGATTCCTAGTACAACATCAGCACCTCCCATTGGAATGGAAAGCATTGGGATAGTCAATACATATTCTCCCATCGATAGCTTGATATTATGTAACTTTCCAGAGAAATTTATTGTTCCTCCATTTGAAACCATCACTTGACACTCTGGTGCTTGATATAAGAAGCAATTCAATTATTTTGCTACCTTACAATGAATAAAATTGTGGGTACTTCCTGAATCAATCAACATTATTACCTTTTTCTTCTTGATTTTTCATTCTATCAATGGCTTGAGGAGTGGTAATTTCCGCCAATGCATTACAAGATATGGTTGGATTCATTTCTTCTTTTTCTAGGCTTTGTTCCTAGAGCATATCCTCTTCTTTTGACCTTTCTTACTCCTTTTCTTCTTCCTCTTCGCAATCTATGTAGAATAATTTCTTCTCAGCACACTTATGAACTTTAGTGTACTTGCTATCACAACTTTAACAAAGCCCTTTTTCTCTTTTTTATTCCAATTGTTGTGGTGTCAATCTTATAGGTTGTGGAAGACTAGGGGCAACAACACTTCCATCTTTATAGTTGTGAGTGGTATGCTTCCTGGTTGCCATAATTTTGCTTTCCATTTTTCTTGCTAATCTGAATGCCTTCTCTAATGAATCAGGTTCCAAAGGCGAACATCATGTTGGATATTATCCTTTAAAGTCCCTATGAACACATCAATCCTATGCTCCTTTGGAATATTTTTTACCCTTATGTTCAATTTTTGGAACTCCTCAATGTTCTTCATTATTGGACCCTTTTGTTTGAGACTTATCAATTGGCTAAAAAAAGTGTTTCTTTTTGTATTCTCATAATGTGCTATCAATTCTACCGTAAAAATTGCCCAAGTGATAATTTATTTACGAGAGCAAAGCCATTGATACCATACAAACTGACTTGGTTCCAATTATAAAGTTGCAATACATACTTTTTGTGTGTTTTGCACATTATTGAGATCAAAGCGGGATCATTGCCATCAAACTTCCTCTTATCGATTTTTGGAATATGGTGGGTATTTGATCCCACATTAGAGTCTATGAAAGCATGATTAACATTTCTTTTGTTTACATCATGAGTTTCATTTACTATCTTTTCACTATTAGTAAGTATTTCTTGTAGAAATTTTGTCAAATTTGTCTTCAAATCTGCCATGTCTCTCTTCAAATCTGTTTTCAAATCTATCTTCAAATCATCCATCTTAGCTTCCACTCCCTTTATCTTAGATTCCACGCCATTTATATTAGCTTCTGTTAGCTTTTGTGAGACTGAAATTTGTTGCACTTAGTCTTGTAATTTTGATATATCATGTAGCATTTCTTCCTCTTCTTCATGAGTCATGCTAGAGATTTCAGGTTTCTTACTAAGTGTTTGCATTTTCTTTCCTCGGGAAATCAGTTACCGATAATAATGCTCTACTATGCCCTTTGAATTCCTTCAAAATAAATTTTCAAACAAAGCTTAAGTAAAAATTTAAAAGAATCTACACATCAATTTTCACTTTGTAGGAACTCGATATTTCCTTTGATGTATCTCTGTACTTTTGAATCATCCAGTTTTGAAATTGTGACCTACAGTAGCCCCTGTGTCTTATTTCCAATGCCACGAATCTGATCCAAATTTGATTCTCCAAGGAAGAGTTATGCGAAATCTCCTACGGTGACTTGATTATAGACTAATTTAGTAGAGCGAACTTGTACGACATGCCATGAGTCACTATTTCGACCTTTGG
Source organism: Pinus tabuliformis (assembly GCA_031772625.1). Classification (NCBI taxonomy): domain Eukaryota; kingdom Viridiplantae; phylum Streptophyta; class Pinopsida; order Pinales; family Pinaceae; genus Pinus; species Pinus tabuliformis. The sequence continues at coordinate 281,522,145 of CM062804.1, read as the reverse complement.
CTCTAAAAAATATATACAAGAAACCACAATCCGTCCTCTTTCTGTACCTTCTTACGAAATTTCAATCCGATGGTCAGAGAGAAATTTATTACGATTTTCCTTATGTCACCTGTTTGGAATGTAATTCAGGAGTATGTGAAAAGACCAAATTCTTCAGATCATATCTCCGCAAATATAGTGTGAAAAGCTCTGAAATTCGGACGTGAGGTTTAGAGTGATTTCTTCTCAAATGGTTTTTTTTTTTTGCTTTTGAAACGTCGTAGAAAAAAATTTATAGCGAAAATGCCACGATGACCTATTTGGAGGAGCAAAAACCTAGAATCCAAAGCTCTCATACCAAATGTTATGAAACCAGCTCACAAAAAAATAAAAAAGAGAGATCAGCGCCTTAAAATTCAGCCTCTTCGAGGGGGCAACCTCGTTTACATTACACAAATGAACGATTCTTGGATGATTCAAATGACAAAATCTCCTTTTTATATATAGGAGTCTAAGGAGTCACAATATAACCCAGCCCACCTAACAATAATAATATAAAGCCACAAAAATAACAATAGAGGGATTCTATGGAGTAAAATAATAACCATATAGGGACAATAGTGGCACAACAATATTAATAAGAGATGAAACTACAATAGTAATGGGGTAATCACTAGTATTATAGGGACCCAAAAGTATCCTTGAATAGACCATCAAAGGAAGGTACAAGAAGAGTGGATAGTAAATAAGAAAACAAAAGCAAGGAATAACAACAACAACCAAAGAATGAGTTGAAGCAATTGATTCTTTCAACAAGGTCATGTCCTCTTAGAGATGAGTTGACCAAATTCAGAAGATCTCAAAGGAGATTATTTTGTCCCTTGAAAGACATTAAATGTTTTTCTTGTCATGGACTAGATCATGTAACAACAAAATATAAGAGAAAGAAAAGAGATTCTAATTAGCTAAAGATGCAGCAAACAAGAAGGATCCCTCAAGCACGAAAACAAAAAAGACAACCATACAGCAAGTACATAAAACACTTCCATGGTTACTGATATTTTTGCAATGAATTTGGATACTGAGCCATTGAATGTAAATTGTATACAAATAAGAGAACAAGACTACACACCATTTCCACCATATCTTGGTAAAATAGGGTGCTATTTATGTAGCAATATTGGACACAATGTCAACTAATGCAAAATGGAAAATACCCTAAAGAAGTCTACACCAATGACCAAAGCTAACAAATAAAGAACAAAAGTTGTATCACAAAATAAATGTAGAAAGTAGAAAGGAACCTATTAAAGTGTGGAAGAGTAAGAATAAAGAACAACTAGTGACCTAGCTTGATCTCAAGGGGAGCTTCTCAAAGAAGCATTGAAGAAGCTAATTAGTGGTAATTATGAAATGTGAAGTCTCTTGGGGGATAGTACTCTATCATGAAATGAAAAGTTAGTGTCTATTGATGGTAAGCCTAGTTGAAGATAATGAATTGAAAGATGAAAATGACAAAATACTACTGCCTCAACTTTATGTTAGAATATGAGGAACATCTAAGAAAAGAAACTGAGCATCAAACATTCATCTAGCTGAAAGTTGTTCAAGCCTGCATAATATGTCAAAGAAAATGAGTATAATGTTTTAAATACAACATATATAATTGAATATAATACAATGGATACAAATGTTGGTTTCTCAGGTGGTATTAATTGGCAGATCACATAAGTGGCTGTTGACCCTAAAAGTCTCAATGGAAATGGAATGGATCAAGCGACTTCTCATTGGAACCAGGGATTAAAAAAAAAAATTGTAGGATCGATGACTACTTAAAGCTTATCCTCATGAAATTCATCTGAGGTCCTTGGATCTGGCCTCTTTTCAAATTTTGAGCACGGCACAACCAAAATTGGCCACTGCTCCGTTTAGTTGGGGAATATTTTGATCCATATCTTCCTGTTTCTGCATCATTTGCTACCTGGAATAGTCTATAGGAACAATATTTTGACATTGTTAGAAATATCCTGTACATATTACCTTATCATCTCCTACTGTAGATTCAAGGTATCCTTCATTGACTAGTTCTATATTCCACTTCCTGTGCCTAAGAAAACAAATGACCATGGTAGCTCTTCTTCTCATAGTTTTCTAGGTCACTGAGAGAATATGATAGCATGTCTTGAAATACAATTGAAGTTGAATGGATGGATTGTGCATTCTTTTCGGTGTGGATGATATGGATTGGTTTATGCTTCGTAGATGTTTCCACGCGAAAGCTAACGGAGTACAGAGTGAAAACAAGTGAATGCTAAGGAAAAAATAAGCAGTTTGATAGAGAGTTAGAACAACAAAGGTCGTGCTGGGATAATGTTAAAGTCCCCAGTATACAAGTCAATAAAGAACGTTACATTGTCATTATGTGACTACAATGATGGTGGACGGAGGCCAGAAGGAAAAAATAATGCCATGAAGCCAAATAAACGTTACAATTATAGAAGAAGGAATGACATGGGTGTAATAGTAGAATGGATGGAGCGTTATTTAGACAAAGGGTCATATTATTTTCGCAGTCCGAAACTGTTGGCAGTTAATATATTGGCCACATTATATTACATATCAGTTACAATGTGCATTATTGTAATATGTATGAAATAATTATTTTATAGGGTTTGTTGTGTACTGAGCCATAATTACATTGTTACCTATGCAGTGTGTATTATTCGGCGAAAAATATTTATAGCGAATGGCACAACAAATGGAATGGACGATAGGGTATGAACAACCATGTTGATAAACTATGAGAATAATATTACATGATATGCAATGCTATGTTATGCAAAGACAAAACCTAACTATGATATTCAATTCTATGTAATTCTAATTTCGAATGTTATGATATGGAAAATTGTGTGAAGTGCCACTGCTAATACATGCGTTGAGTTTTGGTTAATTATTATGCAACATATTGGCACATATAAGCCTGCAAAATCGTATCATGGAGCAAGTGTCACCAAATTATAATTGAGAAATTAGAATCGACATAAATATATCGCCAAGTGGTGGGAGCAGATATGTTGTTTACACCTTCACTGATTTGCGCTCACCGTCAAGAGAAAATCTGATGAAGTTGGTATGCTCGTGAGAAATATGATTCTAAATTGAAAAAAAAATAAAAAAAATATGATAGGTTTATTGGTTAATATACATGGTATACCATTTACATTTAATGCGATATTCAATGCATTGAAGATACAATTTTTGAAAGCTTTTCGGGCGGGTTTTTCTGGTCGAAATCCGGCAGGAATTTATTGGAATCGCAAGTTTGAGAGCTATTCTGCACAATGAAAGGGGTTTTCCAGGGTGCTGAATCCAAATATGCAGTTAAAAAACCATTTTAACTGCAACAAATCAAGATTTAACCTCAATTTCTTCTGCCGGATTCAGTCACCGGAATCTCCAAAAAGTTGCTGAATCCAAATATGCAGTTAAAAAACCATTTTAACTGCAACAAATCAAGATTTAACCTCAATTTCTTCTGCCGGATTCAGTCACCGGAATCTCCAAAAAGTCGCATTATAGACAACTCCTTTTCAATGCAGTTGTCTATAACGCGACTTTTTGAAAGCCTTTCCGGCGGGTTTTTCGGTCGAAATCCGGCAGGAATTTATTGGAATCGCAAGTTTGAGAGCTAGTTTCTGCACAATGAAAGCGTCCCACGGGTTTTCCAGGGTGTTAAATCCAAATATGCAGTTAAAAAACCATTTTAACTGCAACAAATCAAGATTTAACCTCAATTTCTTCTGCCCGTCACCGGAATCTCCAAAAAGTCGCATTATAGACAACTCCATTTTCAATAGGCTTTGATATATTACCGTTGATATATTATAATGAGCAGTAGTTTCTGATATATAAAATGTTGCTTTAAATATACTACAAATGAGTGATATAATACACGGTAGAAACGTTGATATTCACATGATGGAGATCATATGGAGTTAATATGCTTTAATACTTGTATATTCCAGCTATGAAAAGTTACTACATCTAGGTTTACAAATTTTCAACATTGATGGTGAGTTGAGAATATTAAAAATGTATTAACCTGCATAAAATGATTATCAAAATAAATACTCAGGTTGAATGGTAATTAAGAACATTGATTGAATGTTGCTCAAGGATGAAATATACATATTAGCATGTCAAAGAAAGGTTACTGAGATGTTGCTATATCCATTAGCCAAACGTCGACCTTGATGGGAATACCTCTAGAGCGATTCAATCCAGCCGCGAATACTCTAAATCATATGAATATTTCTTTGGGTGTTGAATATATATTGGAATGGACGTATATTTGGCTTGCATATGGTTATTGGCAATGATATATATCATAAAGAATTTCATATTATTTGTCAGTAGCAGCATTGATATAATTGGTGACATCTCTAATCATTATCCGACACAGCATTATGTATTGGGGTGCATTGAATATAGTGATATAGATCATCTGGTGTGATGTATGGCATTAATGAATTCAACAATATTAAACAAAGAAATACATTCATACATCTTATGGAATTTATATATCGATGTGCATTGGTTATATCGGACATTCGACAACAATAAACGTGTACAATATTGGTAGCCTTGATTTAACGAGGAACTAGTTATCTCTATTGCGCTATATATGCATTGAACAATTTCAAGAAATTTTTTTGGGTTGAATGAATTGTATCTACATTGCATGCGGTTCTTTGTTAGATTATGGTGTGTTGGAGAATACATTTTGAACATAGTTATGCTTGGATTATATTGGCATTTGAATTATGGTTTTGTACCCTAACTCTTATTCCAAAGGGAGAGACTTGTTGGAAATTTGAAAATTAATTATGTAAATTCCGGTCAAATGTATTAGTTGGCATTTGAATTATGGTTTTGTACCCGAACTCTTATTCCAAAGGGAAAATTTGACAATTAATTATGTAAATTTTTGTAAAAATGTAGTAATTGTTAACAAGTTAGTTTTATAGTGAAACAATTGTTGTTATATAAGTTATAACATTGATAAATGTTCAAATTAGTGTATGGAAAATTATTTATTAATTAAATAGAAATGTTGATTGACACTCTGTCAGGGTTTTACCACATAAACCCTGAGTTATTACTTATTTATTTGGATTCATTTTTGATGTAAATTCTATTCCTTTCTTGCCTGAAAACTGACCTCAAAACGCTGCGTGGTATCAAAGGAAGGCCTGCTTGCTACGTGTTATCACTTTGCTCTCTGCGTGCTGGTCAAAGAGGGGTGCGTGCTGGTCGAAGAAGCTGCTCTCTGCCCTTTGCGTGTTGCTGGCCAGAGACCCATCAAACTGCGTGCTAGTCAAGTAATACCTCTGCGCGAAGACTCAGTTGTCTGTGTATCTCTGCGTGCTGCTGCCAGAACCGCTGGTTGCTTCTGCGTGCTCAAGTGTTGGACTCTGCGTGAAGACCAACTTTTCCCTGCTCAAGTGTTGGACCAGAGCCCGTATATCTGCCCCCTCCATGAAGACTCAGCTTTTTGGGTGAAGACCAACCGTTCGTGTGCGTAGCAAAACCGTGGGGCGCGTTGCTTGTCCAAAATTGGAGCAAAGAAGAAGTTCCATCGCAGGAAGAGGTTCCGTCGCAGGAAGCTTCCTGTTACCACTTAAAAAAATCAAGCTACTGTGAAATCTGGGTAATTCTAAAAGATATTTATTTAAATTGAAGTAAAGGGAAACCCAAGTAGAGTTTGTTCTAGGTTTCATTAAATTGAAGATTAAAGATTTTGTTCTGAAATATGTAATTACATGAAAGGGATTTTTTCCTTTTCAGAAACAAAAGGGAATTTTTTGAGAAAAAAATGTTGTAGGATTTCTAAGTCAAATTGGAAAAATTTTGGGAAACTAAAATTCTGAATTTTTTTATTGGGGAATTTGTGAAATTTTTCTAGAAAGTTGAAGTAGGAAACTTAAAAAAAAGAGGGACTTGGAAAACTCTTTGTTGGAAGAAGACAGACAAAGTAATTTTCTTTTAAATCCTAGTTAAAAGACCGAAACCCTAGGAAAAAAGAAATGGCCAAGATGTCAAATGCAAAGTTCAAGGTGGAGAAAATCACTAGCAAGAGCAACTTTGCTCTTTGGAAACTAAAAGTTAGAGATTTACTCATGGCAAAAAGGGTTGCACAAGGCATTGAACAAGGCAAATAAGAAACCTACAAGCATGACTAATTCGGACTAGGAGGACTTCGATGCCTGAGTACCATCAGGTTATGATTGGCTTATGAAGTTCTCTTCAACACTATTGAAGACAATACAACTTCAGGTTTATGGGAAAAACTCGAAAAACTATATATGACAAAGTCGTTAACCAATATAATTTATGAAGGAGGGTTCAAAGGTTGCAGAACATTTGAATATTTTTAATACTGTTATATGCCAATTAACAGATATGGAAGTTAAAATTCAGGAAGAAGACAAAGCTATAACCTTGTTTTGTTCTCTGCCCAAATCATGTGATCACTTCGTAACTTTAATCAGTTTGAGCACCACCGATTCTTTGAAATTTGAATTAGTTGTGAGAGCTCTCTTGTCTAAGAAGTACGAAGGAAATCCAGTACTGAAACAACTGCATTAGAAGCCATGATAGCTAAAGGACGGTCAAAGGAAATAGGAGAAAAAAACAAGGGGGTCTTCCAGATCTAAATCGAAAGGAAAGAATTGTAAGGCAAAATGTTGAAAGTGCAATAAAATTGAACACCTGAAGAAAGACTGTTGGAAACCAAAAGAATCTTGTAACCCAAAGAAGGAAGCAAATCACATTGATTCAGATATGATAGACGAAGTTTTATCTACTTAAGAGTCATGTATGATAGATGAAACTTCACTTGTATGTAATGTCTCTCAGGTTTAGAAAGCTGGATGTTAGACTGTGGTGCTTCTCATCACAAGTGTCCACACAGAAATTCGTTTACTTCGTATGAAAATGTAAATGGTAGTTCTACGTTTATGGGTAATAATGTGTCATGTCAAACTGTTGGGATGGGAAATATCATGATTAAAATATATGATAACACAGTTAGAACATTAACTAGTGTTAGACATGTACCTAATTTGAAGAAAAATTTGATTTCTTTAGGAGTGTTGGATTCGAATGGTTATAAGTTTTCAGGTTAAAATGGCGTGTTGAAAGTCTTTAAAGGTGCCCTAGTTGTTATGAAAGCAGAAAAGGTCAGAAATATTTACAGACTCAAAGGAAGTACTCAGATGAGTGAAGCAGCGATTGTGTTAGAAAAAGAAGAAGTAGGTACTTCCCTATGGAATCAGCAGTTGGGTCACATGAGCGAGAAAGGTCTTCACATACCAATGAAATGTAATTCTCTTCTTGATTTGAAATATTTGAAGTTGGATTTCTATAAACATTGTGTGTATGGAAAACAGTGTAAATAGAGATTTAAGACTGGAAATCATAATAGTAAAGGTATTTTAGACTATATTCATCTGATCTATGGGGACCATCTCTTGTTATATCATATGGAGGTGTTCTATATTTTTTAACGTTTATTGATGATTTCTCCTGTAAATTTTGGGTCTTTATGCTAAAAAGGAAAGCTGGTGTATTCAATGTCTTTAAAAAATTTAAAGCAATGGTAGAGAAAAGAATAGGAAAATCAATTAAATATTTAAGAACTCACAATGGTGGTGAATTCACTTCAATAGAATTTGAACAATACTGTAAGGATGAAGGAATTGTTAGACACAAAATTGTTGTTCATACTCCTCAGCAAAATGGTGTTGTTGAAAGTATGAATCAGACTCTTATGGAAAGAGCCAGAAACATGATCAGCAATGCTAACTTGTAAAAGGAGTTGTGGACACAAGTAGTATCCACTGCTTGTTATTTAGTTAACAGATCACCTTCATTAGCAATTAATTGTAAAATTGTTGAAGACGTTTGGACAGGTCAGTCTTGTGATTATTCACATTTAAGGATATTTGATTGTGATGCTTATTCTCTTATTCCTAAAAATTAGTGTTCAAAACTAGATCCAAAATCGAAATGTTAAGTCATTGTTGGGTATGACTATGCAGTGAAAGGATACAGGTTGTGGGATCCTACATCGTGGAAGATAGTCATTAGTAGAGATGTAACATTTGATGAATCTTCTATTTTAAAATCAAATTTTGAAAGTATTGAACAGGAGCAGGTATCGCCAAATCAACACGTTCAGTTAGAGGCTAGATTTTTTGGTGACAATTAAAAGGAAGAAGAAGCTTTTGGAGGGAAAGGTGTTGAAGATACAAAGGAAACTCCTGAAGTTTCTGAACAAGTTCAAAAACTAGTCACTCTAAGAAGGTCCATGAGGGAAAGAAAAAATGCCAAAAGGTATGAAGATTCTGCTTCATCTTTTGCTTTGATTACTGAAGATGGGGAACCTTTTTGTTATCAGGAAGGAGTGGATGATACAGATAGCCAAAAATGGAAAACGACTACGGAAGAAGAAATGGATTCCTTAGGCAAGAACAATACCTGGGATCTTGTAGAACTTCTTTAAAGGAGAAGTGTTGTTGGATGCAAATGGGTCTTCAAACTGAAATGGAAAATTGATGGAAGTATCGAAAGGTATAAGGCGATACTAGTAGCAATAGAGTATTCTCAGGTTGAAGGTATCGACTTTCATGAGATTTTTTCACGAGTTGTAAAACTTGTTTCTATTCGTATTGTGTTGGCACTAACTACATTACTAACCTTGAGTTAGAACAGTTAGATGTTAAAATAGTTTTTCTATATGGTAATTTGAATGAAGAGTTATATATGGAACAACCGTAAGGTTTTGTACAAGGTCACAACAGAAGATTAGTTTGCAAGCTTAGGAAATCATTGTATGGTCTGAGGTAGTCTCCGAGACAATGGTACAAGAAGTTTGATTCCTTCGTGGTGAGCTAGAACTTTGTTAGAAGTGAGTATGATCATTGTGTATACTTCAAAAGTTTCAATGGCATATTCATTATCTTAGTTTTGTATGTTGACAATATGCTTATTACAAGAAAAAGCATGGAAGATATCAACATGTTAAACGCTTAGCTCTCTAGGACATTTGATATGAAGGATCTTGGAGTAGTAAAACATATCTTGGGCTTGGAGATACACAAAGACAGGAAAAATGGTAAGCTTTGGTTATCACAGTAGAAGTATGTGGAGAAAGTACATGAAAAGTTTTGTATGAACAATGTGAAATTTGTTAATGTTCCATTAGCTTCCCATTTTAAGATTTCTTCGGTTTTGAGTCCTAGAATTGATGAAGAAAAGTAGTATATGTCTCACGTACCATATGAAAATCTTGTAGGCAACTTAATGTATGTGATGGTTTCTACAAGACCTGACATTTCACATGCACTTGGAGTTGTCAACAGGTTCATGGCAAATCCAGGTGAAAAACATTGGTGAGCAGTGAAATGGGTGCTTCGATATCTAAGAGGCAGAAGTGACCATTGCATCATCTTTAATGGTAGTGAAGGATCAGTCTACGAATATGTAGATGCTGATTATGCAGGTGATTTGGACAAAAGAATATCTACTACAAGTTATGTCTTTACTCTTGTAGGTGGAGCAATTAGGTGGATGTCAAAGCTTCAAGAAACAATTGCGTTGTCCACTACCAAAGCAGAATATATAGTTGCTTCAGATGCTAATAAAGAAGCAATCTGGTTAAAGGGTCTACTTGATGAGATTGGAAGGACGCAGGAGAAAATGAATGTACTTTGTGAAAGTCAAAGTGTTATTCAATTGTCTACAAATCCTGCTTATCATAGTAGAACCAAGCACATTGATGTAAGGTATCATTTTCTGAGACATGTGATTGATGGCAGAAAAGTAGCTCTTTAAAAGCTCCATACGTGAGAAAATTGTGCAGACATATTCACAAAGCCAGTTACAGTAGAGAAGCTGCGATGGTGTTTAGATTCTCTTGGCTTGCAGAAAAGATGATGAATGGGCATGGGCAAGGGATTAGAAAAATTGTTGTCAAGGTGGTGTTTGTTGGAAATTTGATAACTAATTATGTAAATTCGGGTAAAATGTATTAGTTGTTAACAAGTTAATTTTATACCGAAACATCGGTTATGTAACTGAGAAGGCTCGTATAAAACTGATGAATGCTCGAACTATTATATGGAGAACCATTTATTGATTGAATAGAGATTCCAATCCCTTGCCCCATGGATGTTTCCTTGACACTCTGTCAGTGTACCATGTAAATATTGAGTTATTACTTGTGTGTTTGTATTTAGTTTTCTTGTCAGTTATATTTCTTTCATGGTTAGTTTATTTCTTTCTTAACCAGTAACTCATGTAACAACAAGACTTGATGCAAGTACTCCAATCACCTAAGTTGATTGTAGGTGACATCCTAGCATCTTTGAGATTCACTATGGTGAATCTCTGTGAAACACCTACTCTTTTCTTCAAGGAAACTATAGATAGATTCCACAGTTCTGCATCCATAATTGTGTTTTCTTGTTAAGTGGAATGATTGCTTGGATTTTTTCCAGATATATGGAGATGAGCACATACTCTAGGCATCTACATTGAAGAGTTTAAAAAGACTTCGTAGCACAATCCATCACTGTTTTCCATGAATTATGTCAATGAATTGGGTTGAACACTATGACCTATGGTTCAACTCCATATCAAACAAAAAACTAACAATGGGTATTGTATATTAATATAAATGTCACTAAGGGCTTATAGGATGATCTGAAGACAAATCTTAAATCCATCTTAAATCCAAGGGTAGTTTTCACTCAAGATATCATAAGTGGGCTAATATTATGTGAATGGAACATCAACATACAATTACAATGACAAATGGGTGGCGAATGAAACCTTGACATTTGTACTCAAATAATAAGAAACACTTCCAATATATAAAAGCCAAGACCTAGTCAGTAATGGACATAACTGCATCTAATGGAGTTCTCATGGTCATGGCACTAGTAACTGCATTCTCTCCATAGAAGAAGGGATTCCATATTGGCCAATTCTTGGCTACAAATGGAGATGTACTCAACATGCAAGTCACATATCGAGGGATGGTGAAGAAAAAATATGATAATATGAAAAAAAATTACAATTCAAATATTAGTTGATTTCAGGAGGTTGAATAAAGGGAGTTACACTATCCAAATAAAAGCAATGGAGGAGAAAAGAATCACCTTGCAATACCTTATTTCAGGGCTTGTGAACATTATTCAGTGCACATAGTTGAGTGCATCTAGAAAAACAATATTGGTTTCACATGTAGACGTGACCTGAATGTCTGTTAATTGTGTGCTCGAGGCTCATATATTAGTTTTAAATTGTATATAAATACATTATTTTTGTGCTTTAATTGATGACACTTTCAAATTATTAGTTATATTGGCATGCATATTTGAAAAAATAGATATAATGCTGTGGTCATGTATCTTTATTCGTTCTTCAAGTGCCCTCAAGCTCAGGAATCATTTCAGAAAAATGAGATAGACATGTGATAGAGCATTGGAAAGGAAAGAAGTGTTAATCAAAATGGATGATTTGGATGATTGTAAGTCCAACAAACGTGAGAAATTGCAATCATTTCAAGATAATCACATAATTGTTTTCAGAAGGTTGAAGCAAGGCTTGATGTTTTATGAATGAAAACATAGGAGTATTATGAAGCTGGTTATGAGGTTGAATGATAAGATTCTTATTGTTGATATCTATTTATTGGAAAGTAAATATCATTTCTTTCTGGGATGATTATTTCATTGATTCCATTGTTTCAAAGGTTCAACTGAATGAATATCCTATTGTTCAAATTTACTTGTCTTCCTTATATGACACCACCATTATGAAGCAGAATCTCTATGGTTTGATTTAACCTTATTCAAAGGGTGCAGTTTGTCTTATCATTTTTCATGATCCAATGTTAGAAGGAATTTTCTCCTTCACTATGGAAACAATTTCAAACAAATCCTAGGGGCGTAGCCTTTTATTTCCATTGTTATATATTCAAATCATGTTATCATTGGAAAATCTAGTGGAAGGCCTCGCAAAAGAAAATGATTTCTAAACTTGGCACAGTCTCTCTTTTGGTATGAGGACCATCATAGGTCATTTTATGTGACTTGTTTACTGCATCTATCCAAAGATTTTATTGGAAAATTACTTCTTCAAAAAACTGGGAACCTATATGATGAACATTTTTTTTAAACCCCCTTTCCATTGATGTCAAAGTCGGAGGTAAGCACTGGTTAGGAGCAGCAAGGAGAAATATTTCTGAGGACAAAAGAGGGAGGATCATTGTTTTTCCATCAATGCCAAAGGGAGATATTGATGAAATTATTATCATTGATAGTGAAGGAGCAATAGAAGAAGAAAATTATGCAAGAGCTTCAACCTCCAATCACAACCTCACACTTTTCCCAAGCACCCAAGGAGTGAAACCCTTCTCTACATAGATTAGTCCCTTAGAAGTTCTACCACTTATCAAAGAACCTTATATCTAGCTAGGAACGATATTAGCCTGTGGCTTGAGGAGCTATGCTACTCTTATATGCTTCCAAACACCCTTTCAAAAAAACCTAATAACATTCAGTTAGTTACATAGCCCACACTCATGACTCACCAACTAGTCATAAAATCAAGTTACATTAGAACTCCATGGCTCTCTAAGACATAAAGAAGATCCACCATGGATCTCACCACCAGGAATCATTTATGGTATGATTAACTAAAATGGGTATTCCTCCCTCATCACATTTTTCTGCTCCCAAGTGGCATCGTAAAGACTAATCATGGTCCACTACACCTTTACCATATTGGTGGCTAGATGCTAAGAACTTTGATCTTTTTAAATAAAATCCTTACCCGTTGGACATGGAAATATCCTTGTGCTCCACCTCAATCATATGGAAATAAATTATTACATGATTGGTACCAGGAACATACCTTTTAAACATAGAAACATGAAACAAATCATGAAGCTACATATGTGTGGGAAATGAAAGCCTATATGAAATATGAAATAGGACCAATTGTATATAGGATCTCAAATGGTCAATAATATCTCATTTCTAACTCGCATCAATGTACCAATATCATTAAGCTCTTCTTCACTTTTACTTTTAAGAATACTTGTTTTTTAATTTTAAATTCTCTATTTGTATTGTTCTTGTCTACATATATTTTCTTATCCTAGGTAGCTATCAAATTCTACTTAATTTTCACCACTTTCTCATTCACATCCCCGAGAAATTATGGGCCAACCATAACCATGTATATTGGATTACTCCAACTCATGAGTATTGTTATCACTCACGTTGTCCCTTTTGACTCCTGAAGGGATATGGCCGAGGTAACCACAAACCAACTTTGGACTGCAGGCCCTAGCCTGTCTGCAGTCAGAGAGGGCTCTCTCTTTATGATTTAGCTTTGTTGAAGAGGGTGATTTTAGGCTAGATATGATGCACAGGGGTTTTGATTGAGTTTTGGTGGGAAAACTGACACTTTCAGGTAGAGAGGCTGAGCATAGTCAGAATGTTTCAAACCATTGGGCGTGGAGTCGAGGAGGGGAACTGCTGGTGTGTTTCCTTAATAACAGTGAGGGAACATGGAGCAAGATAACTGAGGTTGAAGCAATTTTCAGGTTTAATGGATGAACTGAATGCTAAAGAAAGAGAGGCAGTTAAGAATCTCTCCAGCAGATTAGCAGAGAAAGTAACAGGGCGCTACCTAGGGCAGTTAAGAATCCCTAGGTAATTGGCCAGCACAGGTGAACTAGGGCAAACATGAGCCAAAAGGAATTCAATGTTCATAACCAATTCATTCAGAAGAAAACATCAAGAAACAGCAGGAATTGAGCATAGAGAGTATTTAAACTAATTCTAGGCTATTCTTTCTTCCTGCTATTTAGATAACAGCAAACACATAAACAGAGATAAGAGGCACTTATTGCTTCAGGCCGCAGCGCAGGAATTCCATCTTCAACTCTTCAACACATTCATCAACAACAGACAGTTCCCTCGCCAAGCTTTAAGCAATCTTTGATTACAGAAAAGTTCAGGTATACACAGCGAGTCTGTAGTGAAAATTATCAATTGACCAAACCTTAAAACTATACATAGGGTGGTATATATAGGGAAAAACTCTTTGTAGAGTTCCTTTATTACATCTTGACCTAATTAGGTCATAAAAAATGACTACTTGACCTAATCCTATCCTAAAATAAATACAAACAATATCTCGGGCCGTGCTCAGGGCCGATGTATCAAAACTGAATAAATGATGTTGTCCTTGGTGGCTTGCTGCAGTGATTTCTGCAATAAATGAGCATGGGACTCTGCTTCCTTGCTGTCCTGGTGCTTTGAATGCCTTGATGGTGATTTGAAGGCAAGGATGGGCTGATGCTTATCGATTTGACTTTCTGGGGGCTTCATCAATATTCAGGTGCCTCGAGCCCCTAAAAAATCATGACTGATTCTCTCTGGCGTCTTTTCTTCCACTGATACTCTCTGACAAAATCTGTACTACGGATCTGATGTGCTGCGGGTCTAATCACCAGTAAATGGCCGCTGTTCAACCTCTGTATCATCTGGAATTGTCTTCTGACCCTTTTGATATGCTCTGTGAAGAAAACAGATCATTTCTGTGCCTTTTCGGGCTTCCTGGGGCTGCATGGAGAGAAGATTCCTTAAAGATTCCCTAAAGATTCTCCATTTCGGCCTAAAAAATCCTGCAGGCGCAAATCGCTCATCAAAAAATGCCTCAGAATTCAATTCCGGGGCTCCAAAGTGCGATTTTTGCGCCTCTGTGCCCAAAAAAGTGTTGATGACGTTAGCATGACATCACCATTGTACTGCATGTGACGTCAGCATGACATCAGGATGGCGACGTGGCTGGATGACGTCAGCATGACATCATCATGTACGCTCGATGATGTGGCAGGTACAGTGGCGGGGACACGTGGTAGTGACGTGGCAGGAGGCCACGTATGCAGGTGACTCATCGGGTGACTGGGCAGGGGGGTGACATGGGCATGACTGTGCAGGGGGTGACGTGGGCTGGTGACATCACCGGGCGGGGTGGTAAGTGGTATGTGGTGCACCGCTTATGGGGGATGGCGGTTTCGGAGGGAGGGGCTCCGCCACAGCCCGGTGCCTGACGCGTGGCGGGAGTACGGCGGCAAAACCACCGAACTCCCAGACGTTAAAGGCCGGGCGCGTCGGGGAGGAGGATGCCCGCCAGCCGTAGATCTGCGGGGTTGTGGATCGGACGGTTGGCGGTGGACGCGACGGGATAGGGGTTTAACGGGCGGGAATATTCGCAGGAATATTCCAAATTTAATATGCGTGGCAGATGGGTTATAAACTTAGGAAAATGGGTTTACGGGGTTAAATAAAGGCGCGGGTTAATATTTATGCACAGGAACTTTGGGTCAGGGGCGGAATGTGGGTTTTTACAGTGGTGTGGTGAAATTTTTCACGAGGAAAGGTGAAATCATGGGTTTTTTCGGGGTCTTTGGGGTTAAGGGAGAGGTTACTAGCTGACCAGATGTCAAACCAGTTCCTCAATGACGCGGATGGGCTAAAAATAGTCCCAGATAGACTGAGATTTCCCGGACTTGGTAGAATTATGGCTATAATGCCAGGGAGGGGTATTTACATAGGGGGATTTATATACATGATTTTAATAGGGGAAGGGAAAAACTAATAGGGAATTATATAATAAGGGTGATGAGAAAAAGAAAGATGTTAGTGAACTCCAGCCTGAGTACCTCCAACTGAAAAAAAACTACCTCAGACCGAAAAATGAATTGCTTATCAAAATTGGAACACAGCAGTGGCCCTTAGACTAGCACAATCCTATGGATACTTTTTTGGCCATCCGTAGCAAATATGGAGCATTGCAGCATGCATAGCACGACATATTTGGCATGAAAAATGTCGATCATGAAAGATGATTAACCTGCTGCAGCAGGAGGCTAACAGTGGCTCCACTTGGGGATGGCTTTTCCTTGTGAAAAGCCATTAACAGCAGGTGAGACTGCCTTGTATTCAATTGTTGCTGTGTTCTGCAAATTTCTCATGGCTGGCTGCCTTATTGATCCTACCTACCTACCTACCCTAACCAGCACTTACTTTGCTGTTAGGTGAAGTGAAATAGCCAATGCAGCCACTTAAGTAATAATAACATGAGTGGGCTTTGCTGCTTGTGCTTGCTAGTGACACCAACTGAGATTTTGCAATTTGTTATGGCTTTGTCAATCTTTGAGAAGATCAGGAAGCTACTGACCTCCTTTGCAGTGTTTAAATACTGTACAAAACTGTCCTGCAACATATATATACAATTTTTTGGCTGAATTAAAGGACTGTACAAAGGTTCAGGATCACTACCATGCCTTGGAGTCGGGAGATCATTGACAACTCGATACTGAGCCTTGTAGCCTGTTGATGGCGACGTGCATTGATCTCTTTCATCATTCTGCCTGCCAGCGGATAGGTCATTCAGAACTTGCAGAGGTGTCTGCAATTTATTACAATCTGGCTTGAATAGGACTTGACTGATCTGAGCAGGCTGCTGGTCTTCTTCTTCTTTGAATAACTCAGATGGCTGAAAACAAAGAGGCAGGGGATCCACTTGGATCATTTGGTCATATACTGCTGCTTCAGGGTCCTCCTCAATCTGATATTCAATGGCTCTTTGGGGCTGCAAAACTAGAGGCGATACCTTTGGAGCAATATCTTGATTAACCTCCAGACGGTCAATAACAGCGCGTGGTGACACTTGATCATATATAGCATGATAGTTATCCTTGATAAATTGAAAAGATTCAAAACAAAAGGGTAAAGTTCCTTCACTGAAATGAACACACTCTGCGTTTTCCTCCTTTTCTTCATAGCTAAGGCGGGCACGCTGATCATTGGGTTCAGGTAGCTGAACCTGAACACTGCTTCCTACCAAAATAGGATCTGATTCCTCTGCAAGGCTGATTTGGTTGTTAGGCTCATAATCATCATCATAGAGATCGTACTTGGGTAGACAGATGAAAGAAGAGAAGTTATTATATTCACACAGTATATCAGGAGACTGCTCCATCATGTATGGCTGGATGAATATGTCATCTGTTTTGTGGCAGGTTTGTTCGTGAATGTCACTACTTTCCTGTTGTGAAACAGATTTGTTCTGGTGCTCTGAACTTTCCACTTTCATTGTGGTCAGCTGCATCATTTCCTCTGTCTTTTGTAACACGCTATGAAATCTCTCTTCTTGCTCTGCTTTGCGCTATTCTTCCCTCCTTTTTAGATTTGCCTCTATGTCCACAGCTATGTCCTGCATCTGTTTCAAAGTGGACGGGCATCATTCTCTCAGACAGAATTCCATTTCTGTGTCAAATGCTCTAGGATATTGCAATAGAGCTAAATTCAGGGGAGGTCTTATATTTAGAGGCATGGCTTGATAAACTTGATTGAATCTGTCTGAAAACTGCTGAACAGATTCATTTGGGTGCCTTTCTAAATGATTGTATTCTTCGATGAGAAAGAAGAAATTACCTCTGATCATCCATCTATCAAGGAAAAGCTTGGCACACTGCTGAAACTTAGAGATGCTCACCTCAGGCAACGCTTTAAACCAAGTCCTAGCTTCACTTTGCAAAGAAAGGGCAAATAGTCTAAGACTGACATCTTCATCTTCCACTTCAAATGTATTAAGATAATCTTCAAAAGACTGGATATGGTTCTGGGCAGTAGTGCCATTCTCTCCATCAAATCTAGGGAGATATTCAGGATGATTTGTTGGCAGGGGACCAAGCATAGGAGGCAAAATGAGCGGCTTATATCTTTCAGGAACTTTACGAGGCACGGGAGTATGTACAGGAACTAGAAGACTGGGCTCTATTTTTGGTTTCTCCTTGGCTGTATGATGATCTTCAACAGCATTTGAAAGCTGCTGCTCTGATGTGCAAAGAGGCTTTTCAACAATCTTTTCCAATGGAAAAACACAAAAATTTGACATAAAATCGCTTTTAAAGTACAATATGCACATCAAAATTTGGTGCAAGAGAAAGAACATGGTTTCTTGGATAATCATCCAAATCAAGAGCCTGATCTGCTTATATAATTCCTTCAGGTTCATTTCTCCAGCGGAGTCTTTATTATGAGGATGATATGGAGTCGCCAGGTAGATGATGTAACCTTGAAGTGCCTAATCTCTGTCCACCCTCACAGATCAGAGATGAACGTGAAAAACCCTGAAGAAAAGGAACACTTTCTCCAGAAAACGAGGCGAACTGGTCAAAATTGAGGATTTACACTAATAAACGCATGATTCATCTCCCCAGTGGAGTCGCCATTATGTTATCACTCAGGTTGTCCCTTTCGACTCCTAAAGGGATACGGCCGAGGTAACCACAAACCAACTTTGGAGTGCAGGCCCTAGCCTGCCTGCAGTCAGAGAGGGCTCTCTCTTTATCATTTAGCTTTGTTGAAGGGGATGATTTTAGGCTAGATATGATGCACAGGGGTTTTGATTGAGTTTTGGTGGGAAAACTGACACTTTCAGGTAGAGAGGCTGAGCATAGTCAGAATGTTTCAAACCATTGGGCGTGGAGTTGAGGAGGGGAACTGCTGGTGTGTTTCCTTAATAACAGTGAGGGAACATGGAGCAAGATAACTGAGGTTGAAGCAATTTTCAGGTTTAATGGATGAACTAAACGCTAAAGAAAGAGAGGCAGTTAAGAATCTCTCCAACAGATTAGCAGAGAAAGTAACAGGGCGCTACCTAGGGGCAGTTAAGAATCCCTAGGTAATTGGCCAGCACAGGTGAACTGGGGAAAACATGAGCTAGAAGGAATTCAATTTTCATAACCAATTCATTCAGAAGAAAACATCAAGAAACAGCAGGAATTGAGCATAGAGAGTATTTAAACTAATTCTAGGCTATTCTTTCTTCCTGCTATTTAGATAATGGCAAAAACATAAACAGAGATAAGAGGCACTTATTGCTTCAGGCCGCAGCGCAGGAATTCCATCTTCAACTCTTCAACACATTCATCAACAACAGACAGATCGCTCTCCAAGCTTTAAGCAATCTTTGATTACAGAAAAGTTCAGGTATACACAGCGAGTCTCTAGTGAAAATTATCAATTGACCAAACCTTAAAACTATACAGAGGGTGGTATATATAGGGCAAAACTCTCTGTAGAGTTCCTTTATTACATCTTGACCTAATTAGGTCATAAAAAATGACTACTTGACCTAATCCTATCCTAAAATAAATACAAAAAATATCTCGGGCCGTGCTCAGGGCAGATGTATCAAAACTGAATAAATGATGCTGTACTTGGTGGCTTGCTGCAGTGATTTCTGCAATAAATGAGCATGGGTCTCTGCTTCCTTGCTATCCTGGTGCTTTCAATGCCTTGATGGTGATTTGAACGCAAGGATGGGCTGATGCTTATCGATTTGACTTTCTGGGGGCTTCATCAATATTCAGGTGCCTCGAGCCCCTAAAAAATCATGATTGATTCTCTCTGGCGTCTTTTCTTCCACTGATACTCTCTGACAAAATCTGGACTGCGGATCTGATGTGCTGCGGGTCTAATCACCAGTAAATGGCCGTTGTTCGGCCTTTGTATCATCTAGAATTGTCTTCTGATCCTTTTGATATGCTCTGTGAAGAAAACGGATCACTTCTGTGCCTTTTCGGGCTTCCTGGGGCTGCATGGAGCGAAGATTCCGTAAAGATTCCCTGAAGATTCTCCATTTCAGCCTAAAAAATCCTGCAAATCTCTCATCAAAAACTGCCTCAAAATTCGATTCCAGGGCTCCGAAGTGCGATTTTTGCGCCTCTGCGCCCAAAAAAGTGCTGATGACATCAGCATGATGTCATCATTGTACGGCGGGTGACGTCAGTATGGCGATGCGGCGGGATGACGTCATCATGTATGGTCGATGACGTGGCAGGTACGGTGGTGGGGACACGTGGTAGTGACATGGCAGGAGGCCACGTAGGCAGGTGACTCATCGGGTGACTGGGCAGGGGGGTGACGTGGGCTGGTGACGTCACCAGGCGGGGTGGTAAGCGGTATTTGGCGCACCGCTTATGGGGGATGGCGGTTTCGGAGGGAGGGGCTCCGCCACAGCCCGGTGCCTGACGCGTGGCGGGAGTATGGCGGCAAAACCGCCGAACTCCCGGACGTTAAAGGTCGGGCGCGTCAGGGAGGAGGATCCCCGCCAGCCATAGATCTGCGGGGCTGTGGATCGGACGGCTTGCGACGGACGCGACGGGATAGGGGGTTAATGAGTGGGAATATTCGCAGGAATATTTCGAATTTAATATGCGCGGCGGATGGGTTATAAACTTAGGAAAATGGGTTTACGAGGTTAAATAAAGGCGCGGGTTAATATTTATGCACAGGAACTTTGGGTCAGGGGCGGAATGTGGGTTTTTACAGCGGTGGGGTGAAATTTTTCACGGGGAAAGGTGAAATCATGGGTTTTTTGGGGGTCTTTGGGGTTAAGGGAGAGGTTACTAGCTGACCAGATGTCAAACCAGTTCCTAAATGACGCAGATGGGCTAAAAACAGTCCCAGATGGACTGAGATTTCCCGGACTTGGTATAATTATGGCTATAATGCCAAGGAGGGGTATTTACATAGGGGGATTTATATACATGATTTTAATAGGGGAAGGGAAAAACTAATAGGGAGTTATATAATAAGGGTGATGAGAAAAAGAGAGATGTTAGTGAACTCCAGCCTGAGTACCTCCAACTGAAAAAAAACTGCCTCGGACCGAAAAATGAATTGCTTATCAAAATTGGAACACAGCAGTGGCCCTTAGACTAGCACAATCCTATGGATACTTTTTTGGCCATCCGTAGCAAATATGGAGCATTGCAGCATGCATAACACGACATATTTGGCATGAAAAATGTCGATCATGAAAGATGATTAACCTGCTGCAGCAGGAGGCTAACAAGTATATTGCACCTCCTGCCATATAAGGCCTCAAAAGGGATCATATTTAGGGATGCCTAATACTTATTGTTATGCACAAAATCTACTAAATGAAAACATTCTTCCCATTTTGATGGAATATCCATTTTGGGGTGCTGTTGGTTTCTCTTTGAAGACATTGTTGGGTGATCTTGCTTTGTGTGAGGTGAAGAGGGCTTTCAAGCTGGGAGGATGGTGCTGGGTCAGACCAAGTGGTTGTAATCCTCTCTTCTATGAATTTTACTAATAAAGCTATTTGAGTTTTCCTCCATATTCTTGTGTATCTCTAAACACTGTGTTGTTATATGCATTTATATGGTCAATATATATCTAATGCTATATTGTTTATAGTGAAAGATCTCTATGCTTTGATGGTATTGTGCTGCTGTGAATCTACAGGTGCTCTTTGAAGCTGGACAAGTAAGGAAGCAGTGGCGAGATTCTGTCAAAGGGGAAAGGAAACAAGCAAGGAGCTAAGTAGAAGACTGAGGTTGGCACTCTCTTTTTTCTTTCTCATCTCTCTCTCGTAAAGGAAAAACAAGTGACTTTAATTTTTTTGTTTCTAAGATAGCTACCCATCTTAGTGGGACTATCAGCTCTGAATAGACACTAGATTTCCCAATAAAAAAATGGCGACTCTAATGGGGAGAAATTAGTTTGACTGCTTGTCTCTATTTGTTTGATTCATAAACCACAGATGGAGCCTGAAGTTAAGCCAGCTAACCTTCGAACTGCATTTTCTATGCAAGTTCAAAGTAGATCAATGTTGCTTCAATCAATCTCTGGGTTTGTTTATGAGCTGAACAATTGACTTGCAAACATCCTAAGTGCCCTAGAGGTAGCTTGAGTAACCTCATTAGATCAGCCAATATACTTTCTAGTTACTGACTATCATTTTCTTGGCTTAAATCCCTAGACTAAACTGTAAACTGTGACCAAAAACCAAGTTAAAGTCTCATTCCTTAACCATCGCACCCTCTCCTTTAGGAAATCTGGATGCATCGCACCTCTTGTGTGCAGTAGGTGGGATGCATCCAAATTTCTCTGTGTTACAGGTGCAATGATCAGACAAAACTAGATCTGCCTCCAGATTTTGGTTTTTTTCTTCACTCTTTTCAGTTTCATTCAAGAGTTCTTTTGTCTATGATCAATAGACCACTGTTGAAACCCCCTTCTTTGCACCATCCAACCTCTATTGTACAAAGAATTGTGAATTTTTTTATGTATTGTGTGCCATTTACAGTTCTCTTTTACAAATAAATAGCTTAATCGAACTGTCGTATTTTGATTTGGAAGTGTCGCAAGTGCCATTTTCAGTCAAAGAAAAGTATCCCACTATTCTTGAAAATCGATTGTACTGTTACTCTTGTACTTGATCTGAATTAGTAGTATTTCAAGTGTTGAAAGCAGTTTTCAATTCAAAATCGCAAAGTTTAGTCTTACCATCCTGTCATTTTTTGGAAAGAAAATCATTAGTACTGTCGCTTTGAAAGAATAAATAATTCAGGTTTGTATTTAGCATTCTTTTTGTCATCCACACATTAAGAATGCGGAAAAAAATACATGCACGTGCATTTGCATTTAGACTGCTTGTTGATTTTGATTTAGGATAGTGCATCTAGTGTGTGCTCTCTACTCTATGTTGAAAGAATTTCATTTCTCTTTCCTTAGTAGCTAGGATTTTCATTGCAAAAAGAAGATTAAACAATTGTTTATCATCTTAGTTTGCATTTTAGGAATTGTATATCTATATCACGTGGTGAACCTGAAAGGAAAAATTCTTAAGAAAGATCAACTGTAAAATAAATTTAATGAACATAAAAATGCTTTGGAACCTAACGCACAACATCTAGAAGTCTAGGCTAGAGATGTATTCCAGCGTCGTAAAGTCTAGTAACTGTCACTTTCATTGTAGGTTGGGTGATTCCTCCTCTTTGAGACGATAAGTGCCAGCATGGACTTGTACTCCCACGTATCATCGAGTATATATTGGGAGACCACAATAGGTTATATACTTTATCCTTAGGAAGCCATGTCTATCGCCCTATCGATCACAATGCAGTGAACACAACATTCGGGAAGATTGAATGTCGTACTATAAAAGGTATTCTGCAGTTTTGCGACTGGTTTGGTAATCCCTCTGTCTAGATTTCTAGAGTAGTCTCTTTCGTTCCTTTTCAGACTCCTTAAAGGAAAAGGTACATTTTAGCACTTGTCACTTCAGGCTCATTAAAAATCAAAGGCGACTAGAGTCATATTTAGCTTCTTCTCGACTCTTAAAAAGTGAAAAAGCAAGTCGTGTCAAAGCGTCTAAAATTTATTTTAATCGGAATAACATCACTGTTCCCTTGTTGGTCTTAGGTTGAGAAAATGGAGTCCACCAACCAAGGATTTCCCCTTGGGGGAAGTCCTAGTCCTTTCTCCTCTTGGGGAGATGTTGGTGCACCTCATATGGCCACATTGTCCCTTCCAGGACTGACAATTGGCCTACCGGTACGGCTTTTCTCGACCTTTGTTGTTCAAAGCACCGTAATTCCTGAACAATCAAATCAGCAACTAGATGATAGCAAAGTTTCCCCCAACCTTCTATTTCATTTATCTCTCCCTCTCCTTCTTCCTCTTCACTTGGTAAAGATAGTAAAACTAAAACCAAGTAACTGAGAAGAAGAAGAAGGGGAAGGAGAAGAAGAAGAAGGAGCCAACAACAAAAAGGGGCAACTGTGCATCATCTAGCGAAAATCCACACACTGCACCATCCAAACCTAAATCTCCATGTGTCATCTGCAAAGGATACCACTATCACTGAGATTGTCCTTGCATCCCACGAATCCTAAGGGACTGGTCTCCCTGCTTGCACAATCCAGTGTCATCAACCTCTGATGATCATGTTGAAAGTACACCGTCAACTAGTGAAAGTGAAGTCACCGGAGAAAAAGGAAAATCTCAATTTCCCTGCAGACTGTGTGAAGGTGACCATGCCCTCCACCATTGTCCCTTCTTGGACGAAGCTAAAAGAGTCTTGGATAATCGTCCTGTATCACCACAACGACTCCCTCATGGGTACAAGAAACTCTTGCCGAATCCATTGCTAGTTGAAAATCCAACCGACGCACATTTGGAATCGGTCGAAACACCTATCATTGAAGATAGACCCTCTGAGTCCACATCGGACAAAAGTCAACAGGTCGAGAAGGTAGTTGACCCCATCTTGACTTCAGAAGATTTACCTTCAGATGATATAGTCATCGAAGAGAATGAGAACAACACCATTCAAATTATTTTTGTAAACACAGACTCTGATGAACATGGGGGAAATCTGCCCATTCCTTTACCACAGGAAGGAAATTCATCAGGGTTGTATCCGACCGTTTATTCGGTCCCACCTCCAAGAAACCTAGTCATTTCCTTCAATTGGAATCTACTAGGTAGACCATGTTTACCATCTAATGTACCATTTCGAATCATAGTGCAAACTTACAAAGTGGTCATGGTTGGTACCATCATAGATGAAGGGGCTTCTGTGAGTATCCTTTCCTCAATTGCTTGGAAAGTGCTTGGTTCGCCATCGCTTTTGCTTGACATGCGATATCTAACATGCTTCAATAAAGGAACTAGTCATCCATTAGGGATCCTTCCAAGTTTACCTATAACTTTGAGAAGGAAAACCGTTTATCTGAACATAATGGTAGTCCAAGGACCTTTATATTACAATCTACTCCTTGGGCATGACTACATTTATAGCATGGGAGCCATCGTCTCCTCACTCTTTCGAGTAATATGTTTTCCGCATGAAGGCAGAGTGGTCCAGCTCACAAACCAGCTGTCATTCTCCAGTTCTCACATAGATAATAGTCAAATGCCGTCCTTAATAGGTATTTTTGCACAAGGAATGTCTCATCAATCTCCAGTTCGTCCACCTAATGAACGTGAGTGATTCGGTGGTTTGACTAAAACCTAGGGGGCATGCACCATGGTCTGCTTCGACAAGGAAACTTCAGGTATAGGGTAGGTTTCTATAGAGGATATATGACTGGTCTGACACACCCGTCCATTTAGGAAAATGGGATTAGACTGGAATAAGATACCTATGTTAGAAGGTAGGCCTTTCCCGATAGAACAAATGTTTTGTCTACAAATTGAAGGGTAACCTACAAAGGTAGGCCTTTCTCGATAGAACAAATGTTTTGTCTGCAAATTGAGAGGTAACCTAGGAAACTCTACTTCGCTATACATGGGGGCATGCAAACTTTTTGCATGAAAGTGAAAAGCGACCATTTTCTTCTTAGTTTGTAGGTTCTTAACCCTTTAAACTTGTAGGATTGGTCATTCCTAGCTTACATAATGAAAGGAGTCAGATCATAATTTCGAATGGTGCAAGCTCCCTAAAAAATGAACCTATTGATGAGACATCCTTATTATATGACTGGCACGAGAAGTTTTACGCAAATTTCAAGCTCATTAAAAATTAAACCTAGCAATGAGCATATGTTCCACCAGAGTTTAAGATCATTAAAAAATGAACCCATCTCCGATAAATAACCATTGTGAATGCATTGTCATCAGTTTTTGAGCCTTGGTCGTGTTCTTACCATCACCTCCACTCTATTGTTGTTGATCATTCACCTCCATTTGATTGTTTACCCCTTTTGAGGAACAACTGCGATGAGTGATCCTATTAGCCACCTTTTTACACTGCCATGATTGGAAAGTTCCAAACCTTACCTGGAACCAGCTACTATCTAAAAACATCACTCATTCCTCAAAAAACGAGTCTCCTTTAAGCTCTTTTCATCTGACTCGTAAAATATGAAAAGATTGCTGAGCGATTGGCCTCTCCGGCTCGTTAAAGTGATTGTAAGTGCTATCCCTCCTCTAGATTTTAACCTTTTTGGAATTGAGGGATTATTACACAAAAAGATTGAGCATTTGTATTGTTCGTATCATTAAAACTATTGAAAATTCATCCCTTTCGCACTATTTTATACTTTTTTGGACTTAAGGGATTATGTTACGAAAAATGAATTTTGGAGTCTTCTTTCCGTCTCTTTTCAGACTCTCTAAAATTGAAAAGGACCAAGTTATCCTTGTCATTAAACTCATTAAAACAATAGCGATAAACTTGTCCATTCAGACAAGAACGAGTTTTACTGTCGCTAGGCTCGTTAAAACATAGCGACGGGTTTGCCTGAAGGGAAAATTATAGAACACGCATATGTTATCCTCCTCAAGCTTGACAAAAATAAAGAGGTACTGGTCAAAAATGACTGGGGAAAACTGGGAAGAAAACTTGAAGAAAATTTATTGGTAGCAGGTCGCTCTTGAACATGACACTTTCACTCCATCACCATGATTTAGTCAAGTTGGGTTATTCCATTCACCGGCCATATCACCATTGGTCCACTTTTAGGCTTAACGCTACCAATCCATTTCAGTGTCACTGATATGTTCAAGAGAAGTCACTCAGAGAATTCACCTACCCATCTTGTGTCTCATCCACTACAATACCTTCACACTTCATTCTTTCATGACCGCCATCCTAAACCTTGTATCATCATATTGTTTTTACCTCTACAAAATCATTTGCTCCATTCCATGTCGTAGATGTGGGATCCATTAATTCCCTCCTGTGACGGGTCACTTCTTGTTGACATCAGCTCATTATCCAAGAAGCTGACATAGGGACAACCATTCCAATACTTTGAAGCTTGCATGCCTCAATGGAAAGTTTCTCACTTCTGGCGACAAGTTTACACTAATGGCCTTCGACCAAAAGATTTTGCATGGTGTTCGACATCAACTCATGTATTCACACCGTGCAAATTGTACTGCAGTACATTGAGGGTCATCATCATCATCGGTGATTCCTCTCGCATCTGTTAACAGCTTACATCATTAGCTGGTAATTAGGCGATGTCCTTCCATGTTCGACATCAAAACATCTTTTCACATGGATCGACTTGCACTTTCAGGCGAAGATTGAACGAGTTTTGAAAACCCCAGATCTAGTTTCATCCATCCGAGCTACGATATGATCAGGAAAATAAAGACATCAAATGTACATCATTGCTGCACAGATAATCGTCCAAACTAAGGGATGATGGCTCTACCAGAATCATCAGTCTGCACACAGACGGTTGTCTGTCCTATGTACATGAAAATGAATTTATCAAGCTGAGCATGGGAATGCCCGCCTCAGCTATATCATGAAAATATTATGAAGATAATGTATTGTATTGTATCTTATTACAAGTCACCTTCCAGTGTGAAAAACCTTGGATCCTCATTATAAAGCATTTCAACCGACATCAAAAGATTTACAACCTCATGCTTTAGGGGGCAACTGTTATAGACATATTTGGGCACTGCAACCCCAATCACATATGCCCATAAACCAAGGGCTTATAAGTCCCTAAAAGTGTTGTTTCATACCCTAAAGGAGCAAGGTCAACTGATTACATCATCTCACAGAAGTTCTCCATGAAAAGTTACTCAGAACTGGTCAAAGCAGGACCATACAGATTGCCCAGTGCTAAAGGTGTGATGCATCTCACCTGCCACATGCAAAAAGTGCGATGCATACTAGAGAGCCCTTCTATAGGGTGCGATGAGAGAGAGCAGATAAATGGCACAAGCAGTTTGCTAGGTGCAAACCCAAAGAATATTTTAGAAACTGCTCATTTGACACTTGCCTCTCTGAGTTCACCCAGGGATGAGTAAGAGATCTAAAATCTCCATGTGGAACTAAGAACTATCAGAGAGATGACACTAATCAAAATCCCAGAAGCTAACTCACCCCCCTGCAAATATCTATAAATGGATCCCTCATCCAAGAGATCCAGAGGTTGGAATTAGGTAATTTGCAAGAGGTGTTGTTGGTTTCTCTTTGAAGACATTGTTGGGTGATCTCGCTTTGTGTGAGGTGAAGAGGGATTTCAAGCTGGGAGGATGGCGCTGGGTCAGACCAAGTGGTTGTAATCCTCTCTTCTATGACTTTTACTAATAAAGCTATTTGAGTTTTCCTCCATATTCTTGTGTATCTCTAAACACTGTGTTGGTATATGGCATTTATATGGTCAATATATATCTGATCCTATATTGTTTACAATGAAAGATCTCTATGATTTGATGGTATTATGCTGCTATGAATCTACAGGTGCTCTTTGAAGCTGGACAAGTAAGGAAGCAGTGGCAAGATTATGTCAAAGGGGAAAGGAAACAAGAAAGGAGCCAAGCGGAACATTAAGGTTCATACTCTTTTCTTCTTTCTCATCTCTCTCTCGTAAATGAAAAACAAGTGACTTTAATATGTTTGTTTCCAAGATAGCTACTCGTCTTAGTGGGACTAGCAGCTCTGAATAGACACTAGATTTCTCGATAACATACCTTGTGCACTGACTTTACTGAAACAAGTTAGGCAACCTTGGTGAGTTTATCCACCACCACTATTATAGACTCATGTCACTTGTTGTAAGGGAAATATAGTAATGAAATAAATTAATAACACATGCCATTTCCACTCAGGAATTGGTATTGGTTGTAGCAAGCTAGTTGGGTGCTTATGCTTTGGATTAACTAACATTCCAGGCATATAGTTATAATTATCCACTGAGTTCTTCAAGCCTTGTGAGAAATGTTTATTTTTAACTTATTTAATAGTCTTTTGATAATCTAGGTTCCTAGAATAAGGAACTTTGTGCATTTCACTTAAAATTAATTGTTTGGCTTTGGGTACATATGTAGCATAGACATGTCCTTTATAGATAAGAATACCCTCTTCTCTCATCTCATAATCCTAATATTTTTTTGCATAGTCTCTTGATGGAAGTTACCTTTATCATAACATAGAATTTGTCTAAATTCCCATATTGTATAATTTTGTTTATTAAATCATGCCTATAAATGTCGAGTATTGTAGCATGCATAATATGCACTCTCAAGCTAAGTGCATTGAATACCTTATTTTATTTTCCTTTAATGTACTTCATTTCAAAGTCATAGTCAACTAGCAATTCTATCCATTTAATCTGATGAATGTTTATATTTAGTTGCTCAAATAAATGTCATAACCCATAATGATTTGTCTACAACTGAAACCTAATTTCGATGAGGTAATGTATCCAAACTTATATGGCATGAATTATAATTTATAGCTCCAAATCATTGGAAACATGATCCTTCTCATGCTCTACTGGACCCATAGCAAATTATATGCTCGTTCTACATGACCATTCATCCCAATCCTTCCCTACACACATATGTGCATACAAATAAATCCTCATTTTGGTATGTGATTTTTAATATTGGAGCCCTTGTTAGTAAAGCCTTGAAATGTTGAAAGGCTTCTTCACATTCAGGTGAGCATTCGAACTTTACACCCGTCCTCTATACTGAAGTGATGGGATTAGTTATTCTAGAAAACCCTTCAATAAATATTATGTGATAACCAACTAGTGTAACTAAACACCTACCCTTACTTACACGTTAAAATGTTTTCCATTCTCTGATGGCCTTAATCTTCTCTAAGTCTATTGACCCAAGTAATGCATTTTATTCTGGTAAAATTAGCATTTACTCAACTTAGCATACAATTAAATCTTCTTGATTACCTATAGAACTAGCCTCAAATGTTGAGCAGAATCCTCCTTAGGCTCAGAGTATACTAAGATATTATCCACCAAAATAATGAAACTTTTCTTTAAATAATTCCTGAAAGTGCCATTACCAAGAAAATAAAAAATCCTAGTGCATTGGATAATTCAAAGGGAACCACTATGAACATATAATTCCCATAATGAGTTAGAAATGTTATTTTTTTGATATCATTCTCTTCAATATGCAACTCTTGACACCTCAACCTCATGTCAATCTTGGAAATAATTTACATTGCCAATGTTGGTCATATAAATATTATATCCTCAACAATGGTTATTTATTTTTAGGTTTGACTCTATTCAATCATTGGAAATCTATACACAATCGTAATATGCCATTGGTCTTTTAACAAAAATAATTGGAGCGCCCCAAGGTGATGCATTGCGTGTATGTATACCATTATTAATATCTCCTCCAGATGTGCTCATCTTGTAAGGTGCCTTAGATACTACAACAACTCCAAGTACCAAATCGATGGACAAATCTATATCCTCGTTGGAGGTAATCCTAGAATATCAACAAATACAGCTACCAATTCTATAAAAATTTAGTAATATTTAAATTTCATTGTTGATCCACATTTTTGTCCCCCAAATCAACTATGAAGATTTGACACCCCTTTCTAAAAAATTTCTTTAACTGCATAATTATCTCTCCCTTATGGATATTGGCCTTCGTATCCCCTGAACATGTCTTTGTTGTCTCTCATCATCAAGAAAAATATAATATTCATTATAACAATCCAAAATTGCAATGTTCTCTTCTATCCATTACATACCAATTAGGAAATCATAAGAACCCCAAGGAATTCCATTCAATGTTTCCATTTTATTTATCATGTTCATGTTGATGGGATATTCCTTCACCTGCTCTGTGATTTTCATCATTGCACCTGTAGCAAACTGAACTAACCATTCTTTTCAATGCTTAGTTTTCTTTAAATTAAGTTTCTTAACAAATTTTGGATCAATGTAACTATCACTAGCTCTTGAGTCAATTAAAATAGAAACAATATAATTTTTAATCTTACCTTCCATTTCAATCATATGTTCCTTGTGCTCAACCTACCTGTTATCCCAAGTTTTCATTAGTTATGGGCATGTCCTTGCTCATATCTTCCATTGTATATGTTTCCTATAAGCTATGGACAACCCTCAAATTTTTAGCTTTTTAAGACAATCCATGTATCTATGATCTCCTTCACATCCCTAACATTTAATGGTTTCGAATTGAGGTTTGTTGTTTAAAAAATAATAACCCCTTATATCATTAAGGGTTACTGATGTTTGTTTCTTTTCATGTGAACTATTTTTGAAAGCTAAGGGCTTAAGCACTTTCTTCCTCATTTCCAATGGATTCCTTTTCTTTCTTCCTAAATTATTTTGAAGGACTCAGTTGTTCTTTCTCTTTCATACAACTGTTCTTCCTTTCTCATGGCTTCATCTATGGTTTTTGGCTCATCAAATTTTAGCCTACCACCTTAAAAATATGGAAAACCATTGACATATATTTTAATTTTAACATTTTCATCTTCAATAAAGCTCACATACCTCAAAAACTTAGTAAAATTTCAACCATACTCCTCCATGGTCATGTTCCCCAATTGGAGCTCGAAGAATTCTTGCACGTTTGTCTCATAGTAGCATTCTAACAAATATTCCTCCACCATGTAATCTTCCTTTCATTCAAATTCTTCACTACATTGATTTTTTCCACCATAAATTAGCCTCTCCGTTTAAGTGGTAATCAAAATTTTGGCTTCAAAAATTGAGGAATACTTGTACAATTATAGGCACTTATTCATTTCCAATAGCCAAGAATCAAGTTATTCTCCTTTATTATGCTCCCCATTGAATTTGGGAGGTTTATTATTCTAAGCACCCCTATAAATTATCATCATCTCATCTTCACTTTAACTTTTTGGTTGGTGACAGACTTAGGTTGCTGCTTGATTTCGAGGTAGTGTAAGACCTCTTGCTTGACCTCCTTGATCATTGATAATGCTACTAGGAATCACTCCTATAATTCCTTAAGATTCCAACAATGATTTTCATAATTAGAACGTCATAATCACACTATTTCATAGAATGAGGCTGCCAGTCTGATCCACTCTAAATTTTGTTCATACATTGTAAAACATTTTTCTTAATTTGTTCTTGTTCCTTTACTAGACTATCATTGTCAACCTTGAATTTGAGTATCTCCACTTTGAGGCTTCTCATGGTCTCCTCTACAGATTTGTTCGCTGTCTTGTCCACTCCATGGCTATTTAATTTTGTCTCAACATTTCCCACACTGAAATTTACAGCCTTGACCTCATATCCTTCACTATAAGGTCCTTGAGCATATTCCAACTCTTTGGTCCCAATTGTTCCTATAGAATTTTGAAAAAAAACATTGGCCCGATTCCAAATTTTCGGGTTAACCAATGTATTCTTCTTGTCAATAGATTTTGATTGACTGTTTAATTTCCCAATTCTGATGCCTGAGCTAAAAATTATTTCCTGCAAAAGACTGGCTTATCAATCAATTTTTTTTCCTCATATGTCCTGTAGCTTTCTTCTAAAATGTGTTGGAAACAATGTGAAATATTGAGAAGGGGGTAGGTGAATCAGTATTAAGGCTAAATTAACTTTTATGCCAAATCATATTTAACATTCAAACTTTGAAACCATTCTTGTGATCAATTACCTTCATAAATTTTGGAACAAATGATTAAATCAACACATGAACATACACATCAAGGGAAACATACAAATGAGACCTAGGTTTAACATGGAAACCCTTATGAGAGAAACACACCAAATATTTGTTTTTTTATCCACATGGAAGCATGGAAACTCTTTTAGATTAATTTTTTTTAGCCACAA